>BSWB01000001.1:37555000-38820000 GCA_033239125.1 Fagopyrum homotropicum | reverse complement strand
TCTGGCTGGATTCCGCTGTGAGACTTTGTCTGATTATCAGGATAGGGCCTCTGCTTATGAGAGAGATAGGCCAGCTTCGAGGAAAGCAGTTCAGTCTAGTGGGCCGGATAAGTGGCAAAGGACAAGACATGCTGGTAGTAGTGCAGCAGTAGCATGTTATGGTCGAGGACAGACTCAGGGGAGGTCTAGCTACCACTCTACAGTTCAGACTCCCAGTAGAGATCGACAGTGCTTTAACTGTGGTAGCCGCGATCACATTAAGACAGATTGCCAAAGACCACCTACCACTTGCTTCACTTGTGGGAAGCCGGGACACAGAGCTACTTTTTGCCGTCAGGGTAGGGCCCCTTCACAGCAGGGATCTTCTCCTGCAGGTGCTGAGAAGAGTGTACACTGACCTCCTCAGTACCGAGCTCCGAGTCAGCAGCAGCAACAGTATCGGGCTCCAGGACACCCTGCTTCATACAGTACAGCACAGGGATCAGGTCATGGCAGGGGACGTGGTAGTACCACTGACACCAGAGGAGGACCATCGAGAGTGTTCGAGCTGAGGAGCACTGAGCAACCTACAGCACCTTCGACCACATGTACTATTTGGATCCATGACTTACTTGTGCGAGTTTTATTTGATACGGGTGCTACGCACTCCTTTATATCAGATGCATGCGTAGATAGGTTGTCCTTAGCTACAGTAGAGGGTGTACCTTTTGTGGTTGGGTTACCAGATGGGGGTAAGGTTAGAGGATCCCGAGAGATTTATGACTGCCCTATTCATCTGGGAGGCCGGATTTGGTTAGTAAATTTTCTAGTCATGCCCTTAGCACATGAGGACGTGATATTGGGGATAGATTGGATGACTAGACATGGAGCCGTCTTAGATATTGGTAGGAGAACTGTGACTGTCGCCACTGAGGAGGGTCACAGAGTGATATTCCGAGGTTGGGACCTCGGAAAGTCCGGCACAGTTATCAGCGCAGTGAGAGCAGCCAGATTGATAGCACAGGGTTGCGAGGCCTTCTGGTGTTATGCCATGAAGGAGCGCAAGAGCCTGACAGTAGAGGAGATACCAGTTGCAAGCGAGTTTGCAGAGGTATTCAGTGACGAATTACCAAGGCTACCTCCACAGAGGAGTGTTGATTTTAGCATTGAGTTAGAGCCGGGCACGAGACCGATCTCGAAAGCCCCGTACCGCATGGCCCCGATAGAGCTGCTTGAGCTGAAGAAGCAGTTGGAGGAGTTAGCAGAGAAGGGCTTCATACGCCCTAGTGTTTCTCCCTGGGGCGCACCAGTATTATTTGTGAGGAAGAAGGATGGATCGATGAGGCTGTGTATTGACTACCGGGAGTTGAACAAGGTCACCATCAAGAATAAGTACCCACTGCCTCGCATAGATGATCTGCTGGACCAGCTGCATGGAGCGTCAGTGTTCTCGAGGATAGACTTGAGATCGGGTTATCACCAGCTGAGAGTAAGAGACCAGGACATACCAAAGACGGCATTCCGGACTAGGTATGACCACTATGAGTTTGTAGTGATGCCATTCGGGCTCACTAATGCGCCAGCAGTATTTATGGAGTTGATGAATGGGATTTTCATCAACTTCTTAGACCAGTTTGTAGTGGTCTTCATTGACGACATTCTAGTTTACTCTAGAAGTCGAGAGGAGCATGCCGGACACTTGAGGATGGTATTACAGATCCTACAGGATAGTCAGCTATATGCTAAGCTATCCAAGTGCGAGTTCTGGATGTCAGAGGTGGCTTTCCTAGGCCATGTAGTGACTGTTGAGGGGATTAAGGTCGACCCGGCGAAGATTGAGTCAGTGTCTTTTTGGCAACCTCTGAAGAATGTTAAGGAGGTTCGCAGCTTTCTTGGATTGGCAGGTTATTACCGTCGGTTTGTGGAAGGGTTTTCCCTGATCGCCCGACCACTTACTTGTCTCCTAAGGAAGACTACTCGGTTCGTCTGGTATGAGCCGTGTCAGCAGAGCTTTGAGGAGCTGAAGAGGAGATTGACGTCTGCTCCGATCTTAGCACAGCCAGAGGGTACAGAGGATTTTGTAGTGTACAGTGACGCATCCAAGCTGGGCTTGGGGTGTGTCTTGATGCAGAGGGGTAAGGTCATATCGTATGCGTCTCGACAGCTGGAGACGTATGAGGAGAACTACCCCACCCATGACCTGGAGTTAGCTGCGGTAGTACATGCTCTTAAGACCTGGCGTCATTATCTCTATGGAGCGACCTGTCAGATCTTTATAGACCATAAGAGTCTGAAGTACATATTCACTCAGCGGGAGTTGAATAACCGCCAAAGGCGGTGGCTAGAGTTGATCAAGGATTTCGACCTTGAGATTCTCTACCACCCCGGGAAGGCGAATGTAGTTGCTGACGCTTTGAGTCGGAAGACGCCTCGGGAGAAGGCGATAGCTCGGTTGACAGTACAACCACAGTTACAGAGAGACTTAGCTTGGTTGGAGGTAGAGATCCAGTTCCCCGATACAGCTCATCAGTTAGCCACCTTAGAGTTACTTCCTGACCTGTTGGGTGAGATCCGACAGAAGCAGGAGACCTGCCCGACTTTGACCCGGATCCGAGATCGGATGTCACGAGATGAGGCACCTCAGTTCACTATTGGTGCCGATGGGGTGATGAGACGGCATGATCGTATCTGTGTGCCATCAGACAGTGAGTTGAGACAGAGGATACTAGGTGAGGCTCATGCTACCCCTTACTCCGTACATCCAGGAGCGAGTAAGATGTATAAGGACGTGAGACGTTCCTTCTGGTGGGGTGGTTTGAAGCCTGATGTGGCCCGATATGTAGCCCAGTGTGCGACCTGTCAGCAGGTCAAGATTGAGCATCGTAGATCCGGAGGAGAACTCCACCCACTTCCAGTACCACATTGGAAGTGGGAGGATATATCTATGGATTTCGTCACAGGGCTGAGGCTCAGTAGAGGTTTTGATGCCATTTGGGTAGTGGTAGACCGTCTGACGAAGACCGCACGTTTCATTCCGATTAAGGAAACGTGGCCGGTAAGTCGTCTAGCTGAGGAGTTCACCAAACACATTGTGAGACTCCATGGAGTACCGAGGACCATCGTCTCCGACAGGGATGGACGTTTTACCTCGAGATTTTGGCAGCAGGTACATACTGCTCTGGGGACGAGTCTCCACTTTACCACTGCCTATCACCCACAGACAGACGGTCAGTCTGAGAGGACCATTCAGACCTTAGAGGATATGTTGCGGGCATGTGTGCTAGATTGGGGACAGGTATGGCCAGATCATCTTCCACTGGTAGAGTTTTCATATAATAACAGCTAGCACGCGTCTATTGGGATGACACCTTATGAGGCTTTGTACGGGCGGAGATGTCGTACACCGTTGTGTTGGGATGAGCCTAGCAAGGCTGATGGGGTAGTACCAGACCAGATACAGGATGACATCGCCCGGATTGCCTTAGTCCGGGAGAGGATGTTAGCAGCTCAGAGTCGTCAGAAGTCCTACGCCGACAAAAGGCGTCGACCTTTGGAGTTTAGAGTAGGTGCACAGGTGTGGTTGAGAGTTTCACCTACGAGAGGAGTTAGACGTTTCGGCATTAAGGGGAAGCTGAGTCCCCGATTTGTCGGTCCATTTGAGATCTTAGAGAGAGTCGGAGAGGTTGCCTACCGACTAGCACTGCCACCGAGATTGGAAGGAGTCCACCTAGTTTTTCATGTATCTCAGCTGAGAGAGTACATACCGGATCCTAGACACGTCATCAGTCATGAGGATCTGATAGTCGAGCCAGACCACACTTTTGTGGAGTATCCAGTAGCCGTCCTAGAGCGTAGTATTAGGCGCCTGCGTTCTAAGGAGATACCGATGCTGAGGATCCAGTGGTCTAGACGAGGAGCTGATGAGGCTACCTGGGAGACAGAGGAGAGTATTAGACGTAACTACCCTGAGTTCTTTGCGGAGTTAGCCGCTACCTCAGTACCGATGGGGTAGTACTGAGACGATACTTTATATGATTTCTGTGATTATATGTTTAAATGATTGTTTATGTTTATGTGCTTAATGGCGTGAGTAGTTTGCATGCTAGAATATAACTCTTGAGGGGAAATGTTTAGGTAGATACCTTATTCTAAGTTTCGGGACGAAACTTATTTTAAGGGGGTACTGATGTAATATCCGGAATTTTTATTCCGTTTATTTCTGTAACAAACCCGCTCTCGAGTAGGTTGATCTCCAGCGTTACCCAGTGTGATAATGTAACTTACCCGTTAGCATTGGCCTTCAGACTAGATTTTCTGATAATTTTGAATGGCCTCTTCAAATTCTCGTCTAACTTCGTGTGCTTACCATGTATCCGTAACATCTGAGGGAACATAAATGTCAAAGGTTTGAGTAACTGCTGAACTCTTTCTTCTTTTATGTACATAACTTGTGGGTCATATACATAACTGGTCCAATCGAGTAGGTTGATCTCCAACGTTACCCAGTGTGAATCTAGAAGGTTAAAGGGGGAATATCAGGGCCGTCCAATGGGGAGTTCAAAGAACCCAACGGAACAGGGCCCCCGATTTTAAAGGGCCCCATATTTTTCATTCTTTTATATATTATTATTACTAATAAAGATTTAGTATCTAAAAATTGTCGTATGTTTTCTTTTTTTTACAAATATAACACAATATCTCTCCTATTTTATCTACTATTTTCTTTTTTTACTCAAATTTAAAAAAAAACTTCTACTTTTCCTCTCCTAAATTGTCTGTTCGTTTGCTTTTATATTTTATAGAATATCAAATCGACATCGTCATACCTAAACGCAATTCCAAGTGCAAATCAACAAATCAGTTTCACAACATCATCCTCACTCTCTAATCTCTATTCGGAAGACTATGAACTCAAATATTTTTTTTACAGAAAATCATTTGCTTCTCTAATCTCTATTATGAAGACGACAAACTCAAAGATCCGTTTAGACAATTCATTGTTTTTCTATGGAAGAATGAAGATTGAACCCGAAGTTGTGAAAGATTAAACTAGAATTAGGGGTTGAAAGAAGACGAACTCGAAATTTTATTTAAAATAGGGTGATATTTTAATTTTAGAACAGGGCCACCAAAATTCATTGGACGGCACTGGGGAATATATCTTGTCAACATCGTACAAAGGCTTCCTGAATATAGTTGGGACATCTCCAGTTATCACCTAGAACAATTTTTTGTTCAACTTGGGTTTCTCATCCTTCACAGCTACATACTTACCAAATGTGGTTCCATTGTATGCCCTTGTCCATTCAGTAGAAAGCACAGCTATCCTTCCAAATCTTTTTGGATCCTGAACAATACTTTTGTGCATATGCACCAATATCTCATCAATTGCCTGCAATTTCCAAGGATATATTTTTCTTATGTATATATAAATATGTACATAATCACTTAATGTACACACTGTTATTGACAGCTTACCTCGTCTTTGATCCAACCACCAGGTTTCAATATATCTTGAATTACTGCTCTTGTAATGTTCTTGATATAACCCCTTATCGAACCTTTACAGTCCTTGTTCTTCACCCAGTTATATAGACTTTGACGCTCATTCAAATCAAGAATGCTATTGGAAGGCTCCTTCGGTAAGCTCACATTTTTCCTGTACGGTGTACGTACATAGTTACTGTCCTTCTTAAGCCTTAATCCAATCCTACGTGCTTGTTGGGCTTCCTCTATGCCCTGTTTAACAGTTTTAATATGTCAAGTTCCCATACATATTTTCGCAAAAGGTTTTGATACATAATATTTGTTATGATATTACAATTAGTTGACTTACATTACATAGTTCAAGTGTCTACTGGAATCAACATTACATATTACATAATATATATTTATAGCGGTCATATCTCACTAGATCCACCCCCTAATTCTTCGATCTTTGCATCATCAATAATGTCTTCCTTGTCAACATCAACACGTGTAGGAGTCTGTTCGGAAGCAGTTGATTTTTTCACATTTTATGTGATAAGATTCTTGATTTTAATCTCCGTACGCTTGCAAGATTGGTAAATTGTTGTGTCTATCTTGTCGTACAGAGTGCCCAAATCCCTGGAATATGTGGTGAGTTCTTCAATCATTATCCCATGATGCTCTACCTTCTCAGAAAGTTCTTTCTGATCTCATTGAATGGTGTCCAACTTATCCATAAGTTCAACAACCTACGCTGGTTTATGTGTATCCATCCTATTATGTACATGAAAGGAAATTAGTGAATAGTAAGAGATTCTATAACCGTTATGCAGAGGGTATAAAAATGTACATACCTCATTGGTACATTGCTTTTATGTTCGCCTTTCCTCGCTTCTTCAACAATAACTTCATCTAGTGTCTTTTTTGGTGAAAGTGTGGGGTATGCTTCCACATTTGATTGAACATTTTTTTCCTTGTCTTTTGTTTTACTCCTCGATGATCTGTGTACATATGAAAACCATGAGCAGTGTGTACATAAATATATCATTGAATCATTTATTTTGTGAATTAGCTAAATGGACTAACCTTGTGTGGGAATGGATCTTGTCTTCGCCAGACTTGCCAATATCGACACTAATATTTTCAATTGCAATCTTAGGTGGAGGTGAAAGGGTATCTTCATTGATTGACTGTTGAATATTGTCCTTTTCCTTTGTTGTCATCTTTGAGGATCTACACACAAAAGTTTATTCTTATGAGTATGGAGATATTTATTGATATATTTGTGTAATAATGTAATCATAATAGTGAAACACACCTTGTTTGTTCTTGACCTTTGGCGTCAACCGACTTGCCAACTTCAACATTAGTCTTTTCCTTCTCATTATTAACTGATTGTGCGTAAGGTTCTTCCATAGAAGATGAAATAATGGGATCCTTTCCCTTTGATATCCTCTTTGAAGATCTACATAAAATACATAAATCAGAAACATAACGTCTTTTATGTAATTGTGTACTTGTGTATCTAACCTTATCTGTTCATAGACCTTGCCTTCAACAAACATGTTAACTTCACCGTCCACCTTTTCATTTTTCTTTATATGGGTTGGTGCTTGCCTATGCTCATCAGTTGATGGTTGGATTGAATCATTTCCCTTTGTTATCCTGTTTGAAGCCCTACACAAGTTACAATATTTAGACACAATATATTTATATAATTGGGTACATATATCGTGTGTTGATACAAACCTTTTTGTTTGGACAATATGAATGTTTGTACCTGGTTTTCTTTTCCTGCTTTGCTTGTCCTCCTCTGTTACATTTTGAAAAAAATAGATATATTTATACACAATAAAAAGACTTATATAAATACATTCAATTGTGTTGAATATTACCCTTCTTCTTAGGTGGATCAACAAATGCATCATCATCTGATTCAACAACACCAATGTTTCTGATAATAACACTGGGGCTACCAGCCCTATATTTGAAAAAGTAATACATTATCAAATAGGAAGTCACTAATGTTGTGTGTACATGAAATGTATTTAATCCAAACCTGAATGTTTCCTCTTTAACATTCACTTCACTAGGCCTTGTTATTATCACTTCTGCATCTTGAAATCCATTATCAAATAGGAAGTCAAGCCTAGCATCTTCGCCCTCAATTGGCCACCAGTCAGTGTCATCGTTTTCAATTAGTCCTTCAACAGTTTTGATGTCCTCTTTCTTTAGGTTATCCACAATACCCTTTATCTCAGCGTATCCGGGGAACGGCTTGCCAAAGTTCCCAGATCTTGAGACGTACCGCAGACACATTGGTTCCACCTCCTCATCATTAATGCTTGCGTAATATTGTGCAAGCTTTGGAACAGAATGAAACAGCCAAATCTATGGGAAGCATTAAACATTCAATATAGTTATATACATATGTAAGCAAACTATATTTGTGTAAATTATGTACACACAACATAGATATATAAATATGTAATAAAAAACATATGAAAAGTGCAAACATGTAATGTAAGGGGAAACCCTCCAATATTGTACCCTCCAATAGGTCGTTCTTTGCAGGCATCACATGATTGGAAGAACCTCATTGTCTGGTTAAACGCCAAACGACCCCATGGGATAGAACTGAACATACCCATATCGCTGACAATGTTGATGGTCTGTTGGTAAATCATTGTTTTCTTGTCCTTTGCAACGACCACTATTTCAATGAGCAGCATTAGAGCCATTTTTAACTTTTGGGATGACTCTTTCGGTGTTCTTGCATATATCTCCTCCAAATCTTTGGTTGTGCATCTTTCAATCCCAACCACCCTCTTCATATCAACATCTGGTAAATCATCAATAGAATGCCCAAAAACGTCAAAGCAGTTCAGTCCAGTAATGTCGGAAAACTCTGTTAGTCCAAATCTAATTAGAGCATTGTTGATGCCGAACTACATTGAATGCTTTCTCCTTGTCTTCAGCTCTCTCATGAGCATGAAGTGTATTACTTGATTGCTCATCTTGAGCCTTGTGCTCATATGAATTAACGGAGCAAAGGGTCCGTTCCTTACTTTGGTCTTGTCTTCCTCGCTCAGACCGTCCATTATAGTGGGTATCATAACTGGCCTACAGAAGCAATTGATCCTAGCCGTCTCATTCTTATCATTCTCATCCCATCTGTATGTAAACTGTAACAACATAAGTCAGTGTTGTGTATATAATGAGTTTATGTACATATGAGATGATAACTAATTTGTTGATATTAAAATACACACCTTAAGCTGGGTAGTGTGGCTGTCATACATTCATGCAGAATCTTGGGTGTAGGTGTCAGCCATCCTCTGTTACAATTACAGTGCAAGCAATTATTGAGTTTATTCATGGATTATGTATATAACAAAAACTGTACTTCTGTATGATGTACATAATACAAATTATGTAAAGCTTGATGCTTGGGCATAGTAAATGTGTACACATGCATATACTGTACATAATAAAAATGTACATAATGTACATGTGTATGATGTGCATATTGTGGTTGTCATACATCATTCTTGATTATTGTTAGTTGTGCACATAATTAATGTTCTATCATGATATGCTTTAGTGTGTATACATAAATCATTCATAATATGCTTTACTGTGTATATATAAGGCATGAGAAAGGTTCTACCATATCATGTTTTTCTACTTATGGTTTCCTAAATCAATCATTACAAATACCTGTGAGAAAGACCCTACACCTGATTTATCTGGTTGCTTCCTCATGTGAGGCTTAATACCCATCATTTTTTTTCTTGTCATTGTTTTTCTTGTAATAAGACAACTGCAATATATTAGTTAGATGTGTCAGTTTCAATTGAATGATATAAATAATGTGGTAAATTATAACAATGTTTGATCTAATGTACATATCTAACTCAACACCAGCTTGCACATAATCTATGTTTTTTGTCAAAATATAGTCAATCCTAAGAAATATCATAATGTATGTACATATCTAAAACATCTATTCTCTGTCAGTATATATAGTATCTGCTTGTGTATCGCCATATCTCATTCTATGTGTACATAAATTAGATTTTTTTACTAAACACAACATCAAACAGAGGAAATAGCAACCAATTTCAACTATTTTCGTTTGTAAAATGTAAACAACCAATATTTGTTACCAAATGGATTCATACATAACAAATATGATTCAGTGTGTACATAATCACTATCAAAAGTGTAAACTGGTGTACTAACAATGACAAATATTCCAGATTATGAATGTAGACAGAGTCATCCCTAACAAACTTCTAAAATTAATTTATGTACATAATCTGTCCACAAAGCGAAAACTGTAAACATTTGTACATGCAAGCTTAAAGTATACGAGATTCTTCTACCCCAAAGCTTCAATTTCGATTCAAAACTCCCAGATCTAAAAAAAATGTCACCTTTACCAAAAAAAATTTCGCCAGTATGAGCCAGTGTTTGTTTCTTTTGAATCAAGATTTTACATCCCAAATTAAGGCTTGAACATGCATTATATCGAATCTTCGAAACCTTGTTTTAACGAAAGAACTGATTTTTTCAATCAAACCATATAAAAGGCAGTGATGAAATCATACCTGCGTTTGCCGACGGGAGTAAAAGATTCGAGAAATCTGAGCACGTTAAACGAATTGCTAACTTTTACTGTTGAAGAAGAAGAAATAGACGACGAACGATTGCAATTCTTGTGAGAGTCTGGAAGTCGTCGGCAAGTTGAACTCTCCAACTCTGTAAGATTAGCTATGCCGATAATCTTCTGAAACGCTCTCGATTTTGGTTTGGTTTTTCGTAGCAGTTGAAAAGGCGGAATTTGTGGGCTATTAATGAGGAGGATCTTTGCCGGTTACCTTCTTAAAACGTGCTCCGATATTTTAGCTTCTTTTTGGGCTTATTTAAAATATATTACCATATTAATAACTTCCATCATCCTAATTAATACCATAATTTATTTTATTCTGAAAAATAAAAAAAATGAAGGGCCTTATTTGTATCCTGTAAATTTTAGTTGCCCTACTACCTTAATCTTCTCTTCACTCATGGATATCTCTTTTACGATATTTTATATATGATTTTGTATGCTAATTCTTTATTTTAGAAGCAAGTCGTGAAACCACGACTTACTTATTTTATTTTTTTAAATAAGTCACGGTTTTAAACCACAACTTATTTAATTTTTTTTTTTTAATAAGTAAGTCGTGTGACTTAATTTATTTTTACTTATTTTTTTTTTTAAAATATACGTTCATGTAATTTAAAAAATTAAAAATTAAACCGTAATTACGGTTTACTATGAAACAACATATCCTAAACCTAAAAAACTTATTTATTTATTTTTTAAAATAAGTTTCATTAATTTCTATTCACAAAATTATTTTATTTCAGGAAAAAATCCGACACATCCATCTTTGTTATTTATTCATTCACCTTTTAACAAAATGAGCACAACATTGATCATCATGCGTGGCTTCCTGCTCCTCATCTCACTCGTTTCCCAACTCGGTCTGGGCGCCAGCGAGTCAACTCAGGCACTGTTCGCGTGCGACTCGCCGACCAACTTACTTCCCTTTTGCAACACAAATCTCCCAACCCCTCAGCGTGCCTATGATCTTGTCTCTCGTCTGTCGCTGGAAGAGAAGATCGAGCAGCTGTCGGACTCGGCGCCGGCTATTCCGCGGCTCGGGTTGCCAGCTTACGAATGGTGGTCCGAGTCACTCCACGGCGTCTCACGCCACGGGAGAGGGTTCCGTTTCAATGCTACTTTCGACTTCAATGGAACCCTCCACTACGGCACTGAGACCATTCGTTTTGCTACCATGTTCCCTCAGGTCATCCTCTCTGCTGCGTCGTTTGATTCCCACCTCTGGTTTCGCATTGCGCAGGTCTGTGCGCAACTCAGCTTTTTTTTTTTCAGATTCCTTTCTATTTCAAAATTTCAATTTCATGGTTATTGCATGTACTCCAATTTGTTGATTGCTCTTACCTGATATCTGCTGTTCGTATCGCTAATTACATGATTATTATGTTTTTGAAATTTAATTAGAGGCTCTTACGTGCCAAATTGGAGATGTTCACTGAAATTAACTAAATAAACAACAATGCATGCATTAACTAAAGCAATTGGCTAGCATCTCATGATTCACTGTGTGATATCATTAAGGCAATTGCAACAGAAGCGAGGGCCATGTTCAACGCAGCTCAGGGCAAAGGGCTTACACTGTGGGCACCCAACATTAACATATTCCGCGACCCAAGATGGGGCAGAGGCCAGGAGACCCCTGGGGAGGATCCCCTAGTGGCCTCCACATACGCCATCTCTTATGTTAGAGGTCTGCAAGGTTACACTTTTGACGGAACAATGCCCCGCCCCTATCTTCAAGCCTCTGCTTGTTGCAAGCACTATACTGCCCACGACCTTGATAACTGGAACGGGACCACCCGATACACGTTCGATGCTATCGTAAGCCTGCAACACTAAGAACGCGTTCTCGTTCTTATACACAGTGGGATTGATTTATTCAAATCTATATGTGGTTATCAGGTGACGAAGCAGGATTTGGCAGATACGTTCCAGCCATCGTTTAAGAGTTGTGTACAAGACGGGAAAGCTAGTTCAATGATGTGCGCTTATAATCGTGTCAATGGCGTTCCTAGCTGTGCAAACAAAGATCTCCTGACAAACGTAGCCAGGAGCGAGTGGGGTTTTGATGGGTATCCAATGCTTCTATCAAACAGGACACAGATCCTTTATATCCTATTCTGAGCTTTATGCATATCTTTTATTCAGGTACATCACGTCGGATTGTAATGCGGTTCCCATAATCTATGAAGTTCAAGGGTATGCTAATACACCAGAAGATGCGGTTGCTGATGTTCTCAATGCAGGTAGCTTCTTAAAACTCAAACTTCGCGGCATAAACTATTACAATAATTTTTTGGTGAACAGATCAAATCTTGCTTCACATTTGTCACATTACATGACGACAGGCATGGACGTAGAGTGTGGTACCTACACACAGAAGCATGCCAAAGCTGCTCTACAACAAAGCAAAGTAGCAGAGAAACAAATTGATCAAGCCCTTCTCAACCTTTTCTCAGTCAGAATGAGACTTGGCTTATTTGACCGCAAAAAAAGCAACAAGTTATTCGGCCTCTTGGGACCGAAACATGTCTGCTCTATAGAACACCAAGACCTAGCTCTTGAAGCAGCAAGAAAAGGGATTGTGCTCTTGAAGAACTCCCTGTCTCTCTTGCCGCTCTCAAACTCAACCCATAATTCACTTGGTGTTATTGGTCCTAATGCCGACTCTCTGGATGTCCTTCTCGGTAACTACGAAGGCTTCCCTTGTAAAACCGTTACACCAATCGAAGGGATTCGTAGCTATGTGAATAACACCAGTTACCAACCGGGATGCAACACAGTTAATTGCTCGTCTGCTTCTACTGATGATGCAGCAAAGTTGGCTAAAGAGGTGGATTATTTGATTTTGGTCATGGGGTTGGATCAAACTCAGGAGAGGGAGAAGATGGATAGGGAGAACCTGGTATTGCCTGGAGAGCAACAGAATCTTATAACCAGCGTTGCTGATGCGGCGAAGAACCCAGTTATATTAGTCCTTCTATGTGGTGGTCCGATCGACATATCCTTTGCCAAGGATAATTCCAAGATCGGAAGCATATTATGGGCTGGTTATCCTGGCCAAGCTGGAGGAACTGCCATAGCAGAGGTCATCTTTGGAGATCATAATCCTGGTAAGTTCTATTAGGATAACACTGTCGGATTTCACATGAAATTTGAAAGCTTATGATTTGGTCAATTTGATGAAAACTAGGTGGAAGGTTGCCAGTGACATGGTATCCCCAGGAGTTCGTCCAGATACCAATGACGGATATGAGGATGAGGCCAGATAAAGCCTCGGGATATCCTGGTCGCACCTACCGGTTTTACAAAGGCAAGAAGGTTTTCGAGTTTGGTTACGGCCTGAGCTACACAAATTATTCATACACATTCATATCGGTGAGTCAAGTCAAGATCCAGTTGGGTAAGTTATTGAGTGACCAGGCAAGCAGGCAAGCAAAGGTTAATAACTATGTGATGGTTTCGACATTGGGATCCGATTTCTGTGAGAGCTTAAAGATCCTAGTTGTGATAGAGGCTCGTAATGTGGGAAAGATGGACGGCGAACACCCCGTGCTGCTCTTCTCGATGCAATCCAAGCAAACAGAAGGAAGTCCTTTGAAGCAGTTGATTGGGTTTCAGAGAGTAAAACTGAAAGGAGGAGGTAAGGCGAAAATGGAGTTTGTATTGAACCCTTGTGACCATCTTAGCCGAGCAAATGAGGATGGGTTAATGGTGATCCAAGAAGGTATTCATTATTTGGTTGTTGGAGAAGTAGAACATCCGATTAGCGTAGGTGTTTGATTAATTGAAACGGGATAATACCAGCGAGTTACGGAATCTGAAGGTTGTAAGCGCAGAAGATCAAAGAGTGTTATCGAATTCACCTTGTAAACGTTGATCCTTGATAAGGTGCAAGTGAATGAAAGTTGTTATTTCGATTATGTAGAAGAGAAACAATGTATTGTTTCTGGAGGGAACACTTATGAGTGGGCTGACTATTGGAAAGAAAGCTCAAAACCCTATAAATACCGCAAATCAAAACGACATGCTTCTTTAGGTCACATAGTCGTTTCGGAATAAACATGTCGACGCCATCTCTTTGTGCTCACTGGTCATTCATTGAAGAATAGCTTGAATCATCCTACTTAAAGTTCAAGATAACATCCTTGTCCATCTGCAAGCAAAAAGAAAAGGGTAAATGCACTATGAATTTGTTGTCCATCTGCAAGCAAAAAAGAAAAGGTAACCCAAAAACTCTTTCACTTACCGATTTAGCAATTTCCTTTGCCTTCTCGTCATTGAAACCAAGAGCTTTCAATATCATGTGGCCAGCGGAATCTTCTTGTGCCCAAATTCCAAGGAGCAAATGGGTATTTGTCATCTCCCCATCTTCACCTGCAACATTGTCATGGAAATTTTATGTATGTCACCGGAGCATCTGAGCATCTGAGCATCTCAACTGTATAAACCATATGAAAAATCACCTGACTTCAATTTCTCTTGAATAGCCCAATCAAGGGCTCTCTTAGCTTGTTCCGTTAGTGGAGGATGCTCAGGGCTGAAGAAGTACACATCAGACTTTCCTAGCAACTCAACAGTTTCATCCCGCACTTTGAAAAGTGTGATCCCGTTTTCGCGCAAGAATTTTGCAGCTAGACTAGTTCCTAGGAAATAAAGAATAAATTGGTTTATGTTTGACCACTAAACTTCAACCCTTGGTCTAATTTCTTTTCAAAAGTTCAAGCAATAAGTTCCAATAACAGGCAATTATTCGCAGGAGCAATGCGGTACATCAAATAACTAGGTGATGTAGACCAAAACAAAACCATATGGTTCCACAATGAAATTTGTTACAAAGGTCAGACTTCAACCACAAAATGCAAACCAAACAATCAGCAAGAACAGTGCAGCAAGATAAGTAATGTTTTAACTTTTAATTTTTGCCACTCTATGTCCACTCCACATCTCATAATTTTCGCTTTTCTGATGTTTCGTCCACTAGCAGTCATTTTGTCATTCATGATTCATCATGGGTTTATCTCAACAAACATATATAAAAACATCTCTCGGTGCAACTTATTGAACTCATCCCTCCTCTTCTCTTATCTCCCTGGTCATGTTTTCTCCCTATGCATAATAGCAAGCTTATGTATAATGCTCTTTCGTCTATACTTTTCTTGCCTAAACTGAAAGGAAACTTTCAATTTGATGGAAAATATACTCTCTTGTCATTATTCTTGTGAAAGTGATTCATATATACCGACTAAAGTAAAAAACATATCCTAGAACTTCATTGCCTGAATTTGCTCTTACCAGACAACATACAAGAGAAAAGAGAGACATCAGAAATTTCCCCAAATAAGACATCCAGTTGAATAAGAGGAATCTCCTCATAAAATTTGAAGTTCGAGAGCTCAACAAGAAATTAAAGACATAGTTGTTCATGAACAACTCTAGCAGTAAACATTATGTGGGGGAAACTAGAAAAGGTAACTGACAAGAAATTATACTTTTGATACTATACCTCGGTTAACATGAAGCTCAGTGATGTCATAACAGATGTAATGCCCTTCTATGAAATCATTGAGGATATGACAAGGTTATGGACTATCTAAAATACAATCCTAATTCCTTTTGAAAGAGCAATATAAGCTTTTTAGCAGGATAGGTCTCGATTCTTTTTGCAATTGTTGGTAATTTAAGTTTTTGAAGTTGCTTTGTGGGGGTGAAAAGGTCACTAACTTTAAAGTGATATTTGTCCCGTTTATAGTTGTTGTAGGGTTTCAAACAAATTCACCTCCTAGGATACAACAAAATATTTTACGAAATCAAACAACAAATCTAATTTCTTTCTTGTGTTTTTCAAGAAACAATTCTCTATTCATAGAGAATTTCTTGAATTTTCTGACAACAGTTAATTCGGTTTACAATTACAAATTCAGTTGTGAGTAATTAGGAAATCATCTATTTGATCTAATCCATTATGCAAAGATTGCAATCATTGGTCTTTCAAAAAGATCAACTTTTAATCTCAACCACAGATTTTCAATAAACCTGTCTACTCTCTTTTCAATTACAAAACTATTATTTACTTAATATAAATTACACAAGTCTTATTAAAAGACTTTTACCTAATAATTTCCATATCAAATTTATTTTTCATGAATCATTCACTCATGTAAAGTGCAATTTTGGAAATTTCCAATCTTTTTAGGTAAAGGGTATATCTACTATATTAATCCCTCTTTTGGACTTACAAAGTTACAATATATGTTACGCCCAAAATTACTTGCAATTTGAACTCGGGTGTGGGTTCGGTGCCAAAGCATTTGTGTCGGTCTCTATATAGATACGAAGTGAAAATAGAACAATCAGATAACTACATGAATCCAGTATGCTGAAGATAAAGTTGTAAATATTTACCACAAGCATCTGTAGCAAACATATTAATCAAACACATTTCGATTTCAACATTCTTATGAGGTAAAGTGACAAACCTTCAACTAAGATTCCCATTAGGATACTCTCTGTTCCAGTATTCAGGTGCTTGAGCTTTCTTGCCTCCAGTTCACCCATAGCAAATGCTCTTATTGCCCTGGCTGACCATCTGCAGAAAAGTCAAGCCATATATAAGACAATAGTTATTAATCAATAAGAAACTGAGAAAACCTACTTCATGAACACAAGAGCACTTATGAAAACATAATTTCTGCAAACAATTATTAGGGTCATATGCATGTCAAAAAAAAAAAGCATAGAACAGCACCACAGCATGCTCACTAGCCCATACAAGAAAACGAGCTACTTATATCTATCAATCATTACTATGATTGGAAGAAGTCATGGAGACGGATATCACATCATGAAGCCAATCATGAATCATAAGAACCAGAAATATACAAATGATTAATATATTGGATTTAGAGGAGAAATTCATCCTCATTGTTAAGTAAATGGACAATGAAGCAATAATAGCTCTAGTCAATCCAAACCAATTCCAAAACAGAATCTAAATATGTCTAGCCCAAAGGCACATACAAGCAATAATCTCCTAATGCCATGTAAGACCACATCCCCTTTCCTCCATATTTATCGAGAACAGAAGTTCAAAAGGCATAGCTTTCCAGACAAAGACCTTAAGAATCAATGGTGACTTCTTATGTTTTGGGTTCCCCTTTTTCTCCAACTAAATATCATGAAGAGATCATTCCCTTCTTCAAAAGGATAGGCATACTCTTCTTTGGAACCCAATAAACAATGTGGACTATAACTCAAATACTTTATTACTAGCTGGCCTTTTTTCTTCGTAGAAGCATAAGGCTAATTGTTTCCCCCATGTGATAATCAGTCATTTTAGTAAATTTGTTCACGATGAGCATGCCAAAACACCTTCTAGCACACAACAAACATTCTTCCAAACACGATTTGCACATTGCAAAACCTTACAACCTTATTCCAGAATCCCATTCCAGACTTAGTTCCCCAGGGAATATTTTCTTTCATATTCTGCGAGGGTTTATATTGGAAATGGTAATCACTAATAAACAGTGGAAATTAAAAAATAACCTTCTGTGTGTGTTGCTTCTACAATCAAAATATGATTTGTTGTATGCAGTGCAGGTATTCGTAGAATGCTTTATTTTATTTTCCAAAAAATCACATCCATCCTCCTTTACAAAAAGACAAGAAACATTTCAAAGAATCAAAAAATTCGATTGCAACTGAGAAAGAAACTACAACTGCTTAAAACCCAGTCTAATGAATAAAAAAGTGGCAAGACAAACAATTTTATCCAACACTATATTTACTGGCACAGGAAGTCAAAAAAAGTCCTCTCCTTTAGGTTCGACCAAATACTCCAAATAATGAGAAGCTAAAAAAACTGAACAAAACCTTCTGATCTGATGTCGAAACCCTAAATAAAAACCTCACACAAATGAGTCCTTATAGAATTGCATTATCAAAAGCAACTGTCAGCACAGGAAGTCAAAAAAAGTCCTCTCCTTTTGATTCTTAATTTCTAAGAACTCAATTCACGGCCATTAATGAATTAAAATTCTCTACAGTGGTAAATGAATGAATTACTCTAATTCAAACTTTCCTCACCAATCAAGCACCTGTAAGACTACTAATGCAAGGCAAAATCAAATTCCCTACAGTGATAAATGAATGAATTACTCTAATTCATACTTTCCTTACCATCTATACGAGTATGAATTCAAGGTAAATGCAAACTTACTTGGGCAATTTCTCCTCCGAACCTTCCGCTGGTTTACTGTCAAGCAAACATACAAGAAATAATGAGAAGGAAAAATCAGAAGATACGTTTCGACAAACAAAAATGTCAAATATATTGAAAGAGTTAGGCTTGCCTGTTTGGTAAGCTGAGCAAAAGCGTCACAATAGGCGAACGACGACGGGGAAACCCGACGCATTCTAGTGGCCGCGATTGTTTAACAGAGAAGTGAGCTCCAGCGAAGTAGCTGACCAAAGCTCCGCCATCTTGCTTTTGGATGGATGGGAGAGCAAAATTGTAGCTACAGGTTCTTCCAGAGTCGGAGTAGGGAGCGACGGCAGAGATTGATGGTAGGTTGACAATGTGAGAAGCCATTTTATGATGATTGAAGAAAGAGGAAAACCTAAATTTTGAAATTAGGGTTTGTTGGTGAATTGGATTTGGGAATCGTGGTTCACTGCATTCCCTCTCTTCCCCCTCCCTCTCTTTCCACTTCTTCTCGCTGCGTTCTCCCACCTCTTGTATGTATCTTCTTCGGATAGAACAAGACTTGTTTCTCGCTTGCAGGTTACGAACTCTTTGACAGGGAGATTCTAGCCTCGTAGATTTGTTATTGAAATTTAATTAAAAATAAATCTGTAATATTTTTAAATATTATTTATTGATAATATCAAATATTTTCAAATCTACCAATAAATCTATAATTAAATTATAACAGGTACGGGTTTATCAATTATACTTTTGGCTAAAATTGTGTATAGTAGGTGGTTTGAGCAATTTAATATATTATATGTGCGTCATTGACTTACTAATATCTAATATGCGAGTTATTGATCTATTTTAATATTTAATTAATTAATTAAAATACAAGTCATCAAGGTAGTTTGCTATTTAGAATACTAGGATCTTAACCAAAGAAAGGAAGAAAAAACAAAAAACAATAGCGTAAGCTAAGAGGAGAAAGTCAAAAATTTCAAAATAAATGTGTGTTCATGCGCTTGTTTCTTGTCCCTTTCATTAATACCTTTACCAAAAGACTCGCAAAAACCCCTAGATTTAGGGTTGTCAATCTCAATCTGCCGTCCACCCTAAAGCTAATCTCCTTCCTCCATAATACCCAGATTTTCATAAAACATTTCCTCCTCCAACCATGTGAACCAACCCCCTTCTGATTCAATTCACTTGTCCGGAAACGGGTTCGATATTTCTCACTCTGGAGAATCCAAAGAAAGTGTGGAAGGAAGAAAATGGAGATTTTTCATCTTTTGGGAAAGACCAGGACTTTTAAAAGGAGAATTTCTACCATGTTTAGCCACCAAAAGGACTATCACGGGTGGAAAATCTCTCCTTCCGACTACAAAACTTCTAAAAACAAGCCGGGAAGAACGCACCTAGAATGTGGTAGTTTTGCCGAAAATATAGAGACGTTTAGACGGCCTTCTTCCTTTCCGTCGTAAATAGGAGAAAGGAAAAGAAGGTCATTGAAACTCTTTGACAAGTGAAAGTCAACACCCTATGCCAAGTGAAGGTCGACATAATGAAATAAAAAAAGAGGGGTGAGAAAAGAGTGAGGTTTCACCAGACATGTCCACATACGGTAGGATTGTATTTACCCTCTTCGCTAAGTGAAGTTCACCTTAAAGGTAAATGATGAGAGCATTTGCTTCTGTGTGTTGAAACAAGGGATATTCGTGAGAATAACTCATATAACTATTAAATCGAGAACACA
The DNA here is from genome assembly GCA_033239125.1 of Fagopyrum homotropicum. Lineage (NCBI taxonomy): Eukaryota > Viridiplantae > Streptophyta > Magnoliopsida > Caryophyllales > Polygonaceae > Fagopyrum > Fagopyrum homotropicum. Next base: position 38,799,933 of record BSWB01000001.1, on the reverse strand, counting down.
AGAAACCACTTGAAAAAAGGAAAGAAGAACCCATATCAACTATTACCTACACCTGGTGAATGATGCACTTGGAAATAACCTCCTATGTTATATGTATGTCTATTTCACCCTCTTGCTAAGGAGCCTCGTTAATGCTAGATAAAATAACTAAGATTTATTTTAACTGATCTTTACATAACTTTTTTGAATCAAATTTAATCTATTTTGGCCTCCGACCTATTGATTATTAGGGGCAACTATATCCAAGTTATTAGGTTAGAGTTGAGTCGTACAGCTTCTCTTTTATTATGGCTTGGACCTTTTATGACGGATATTGCCGCACAGACCCCCTTCTTCTACATTTTCAAAGAAAGACAAATTGATATATGATTTATTAGAAGTTGTCACTGGCATGAGAATGATGCATAATTTTTCGTATCAGACGAATTGCTGCGAATTTACCTTGCGGTTGGATAGATAAATGTTTGGATTTCTAAGAGTATTTTTTACCAACAATTGTAGAATATCAAACGCTTATGACTCGAAACCCTATTTTTTAGAACGAGTCTAAGGGGTGGGTATTAGATATGAAAATGGGTGAACAACCACCCGACCCAACCAGTCAACCGAACCAAATATACGAATGAAAACCCGAAAAATTCCGGGTGATGGGCGGTTTACGGGTGAAATAGATGGGTGTTGGGGCGGGTATGGGTGGAGGTACAACCACCCACCACCCTAACCGTCACTCATCCGCCCCACCCACCTTGTTTCACTAGTGTAAATTAATATAAACAAATCACTAAAACCCTAAAATCTATACTAGTTTTAACATAAATTAATTTAAAAAGTTATTAAACCCTAAAAATATATTATACTTTTTAACATTCCCCTTCACTTAATCAAAAAGTTAAAGTCGCATGACCCCGCCTCTTTAGATTTTTAAAAATCTATTTACCAAACATTTCAGTTTTTGATACCTCAATCCGGCACCGTCCACTCATCCACATTCAACCGTTAACGCGAACACTTCAATCCTTTTGTCGCTAGCTTCCTTCTCCAATCGTTCACTTCTAATTTATGTTGAATTACGCGAAGAACCGGTAGGTGAAATAAAAGGTAAAAAGATACTCTAGAAGGGAGGTTGAATAGAGTATGAGAACTTTTCGCAAAACCAATCTCAAGGCCTTGAAATCAATTTCAAGGGTCTTGATGTCGATCTCAGTTCGTTGTGAAACTTTGATTTCAAGGGCTTTGAAACAACTTTCAAGGGCCTTGACTTTGAACTTCTGCAAAACAAAGTTAGTCACAATAAACAAGATATGGTGCGGAATGTAAAAGATCGACACGGGGATATGTTTACGAAGTTCGGCTCTAAATAGCCTACTTTCCGTCTCAGGGTATGGCCTTAGGATCTAACTATCTATTATCAGCTTCAAAGAGTCCTAGATACAAACTAGAAGATTCCCCTTCTTCTCTCACTGTAGCAAATGCTACAATCTAGCTCCAACTCTTCACTTTGCTATAATAGCCTAGTTACTTCGCAGAGTAACAAACTCGAGTATAACACTCTTTAGATATACCAATGGAGCTCTCGAGTTTTATCTCTCTCTAGGGGATAAAACTATTTAGAAGGAGAGAAAGAAAAACTATATTTCGAAATGAAGATAACTTTTGTTCGCTTGAAGACTATAGATGTTTATGTGCAGGCTTCTATCTTCGTTCTTCAGATGCCATATTCATTTATAATATTCTATGGAGAGGTCTTCTAGCCGTTGGAGAGATGACCATTCGAAGATAATTCTTCTTCTCCATGAAGATCGCTTCCTGGTTGAGATGAGATTGACGTTGTAGATTTTCATCTCCTGAGAACACGTTGATCTCTTGGCTCCTTAATCTTCTCGTTAATTGTTGTAACAATCGTCAATTCCAGATCAGAGAATCTTCATGCTTTTTGTTTAAGGATCTTGTAAGATCTTCTTTGTTGGTCGGTTGAGATCTTCTCTTGATCAAATCTTCTCAAATCTTCATATCTTCTCAAATCTCTCAAAAAAGATTTTCTTTGTTATTTGAAATCTTTTCGTTGTCCAGCCTTGTCTTCCTTTTTTCTTTGGAATTTACTTCAAGGCTTTCAAGATGGTTTTCGTTGTGCATCCTTGTCTTCTTTGTGCCCTTGAAATTCATTTCAAGGCCTTTGAATTGTTTGACAAAACCTGTACTTAAAACCAAACCAACCAAGCATCTCGAAATATAATAATTCACTGGTTAGTGTATCAAACTACTTCATTTGTGTTTAAGTCTTCCATCAGCAGCACCTGTAAAACCTTTATAATCAAGGTGGAGTTTTCATTACGTTTGTTGTATGGAAACAAATTGCATTTGTTTGCACCGTTTTGTATTCATTGGAATACATTTTGACATTGGTTTGATGAATAATATTCCGTGAATTAGTAGATTTAGATTCGTGTTAATTTATATTTTATACTTTTCAATAGGAGTGGACTGAAATGAAACAGGATTGAGGTCATCCTACGTCTCGTCCCGACTATTATACATAAGACGGGACCGGGACAAGTATTGTGTTTTTTAGATAAATCCGGTCAGGCCTTATCCCGGTCGAGATTGGGACAAGACGTTATGAGACCAATCATGCTTGACTTATAATTGTTTATAGTGTTTAAACTTTACGATCTACGCGCAGAAGTATTCATGTATATCATACTTAAAACGAAATAAATTATTTTTTCAAGAATCCATAATAATGTATTACATAATCTTCTCAAAGTATAAATATTTATTTAAACATCCAAAATAAAGTTCAAATCATAAAAAATTCAAAATGTATTTGGGTCATTTAGTTATTTTTTATTATGGATTGGGCAATTTTGATAACTAGGCATTTTTAAAAAAATATAGTAGTAACTAGGCTTTTTAATGTTTTAATTAAGTAAATATACCCCAACCTTTTGTATTTATTCTCAAACTCTACACACTCTTCTCTTAAGGGGTACATTTACTAAACACAAAATTAGAAAAAGTCTAGTAAACCAAATTATTTCTTTTGGATTTACATAATTTAACCTCTTTAAAATATATAACTAATGTTTTAGGCTTAGGGATTCAATTTTTAATTATATTTTTTATTAATTTATTTTATTATATACGGGATGGGCCTATTAGGACGAAGAACCAATGGTATGTATCTCGTCCTGGATACTATTTTGGGGGACGGGTTCGGGTTTTCTATTTTTAGATTAAAACCACTAGAATAACAAACGGAATCGGAACGGAACCGGGACGGGATCAGGACGAAACCGTGACGGAACCAGAATTGGAGCGGGATTTACGGGATTTGTACTCACTCATACTTTTAAAAGTCTAAAATTGAAAAAAAAATACAACACACCTGATTATTTCACCTGAACACCCGGTGGGTGTTGGGTGGGTGGGCGACGGGTGAAACGCTAGGTGGGTCGTGGTGTGTGAGAGTTTAAGTAAGTTGGGCGGTTAATGAAAGTGGTACATCCACCCATCAACCAACCCATTTCCGTTCCTATTGGGCATCATTGGCGGAGAAGAGCCAATAATTTTGGGGGTTATCAAGCCCATGTTATGAGCTTTTGGAATCCAATGGGATCATCGTAAAGTTTATCATTATGAATCTTATGAAGATTTTGATTGGGAAGTTCAATGGCCGAATAGGGCGATTCATTAGCTTGTTATTAAACCCGAGTTGGCGAAATAACAGAATCCATAAAAAATTAATTCAATAAGCTCTACGGGGAATTATGGGGACCCTATGAGAAAGATTTTGATTGGTCTAATTTGGGATCTTTCGATCACTCTACCTATCCTATAAAAAATATCAAGATTAAAGAATATTAAAGTAGTCCTTATAATTATGTGTGAGTTTTACGGTCCAATAGGGTTAGAAGCTTCTCAAGCTCAAGCATTTACTTTTCTAGTCCAAGATCAACGTCTTGGGACTAACGTGGGATCCGCGCAAAGACCTACTTGGTTAGGTAAGTATCTAATGTGTTCCCCAACTAGAGAAGTCACTTTTGGAAGAGAAATTATGCATTTTTGGGATTATGTGCTCTTTTGTGCACTTGGTTGTTGTTGGCCGGCTAAGGTTGCTCTTAGCTAGTTTTTGTCCGTCTTGGCCTTGTTTGGTTCATTTTGCTTGTTCTTTGGCTTTGCCTTCTTTTCATAATTTTCCACACATCGCTTTGACTCGGCTTCTCCTTAAGACTTAAGACCTTGTTTGAACCATTTTGATCTCTTTAAGCTCTTGAATGCTCCATACTCACCTACAAAGCAACATCAAAGGAAGTAGACATTTATTTGACAATAAAGGCTCATAATGAATGTATAGATGTATAGTTCATGCAAATTTGAGTCTAAACTAAGGCTAAATGCAACTAAAAATTAGACATGAAACACATATTATTGGTATGAGCATGTTGGGAGAAGATCTTATCTTGTTGTATAAACATGTGGTACAACATGCCATCATCTTGATCTTTTCGTAGGTCATGGGCGTTGGAAAAACTAGTAGGCTCTTGAGGAGAGCTATGAGGTCATTATAAGTTCTTGTATGGAAGTAAGATATATCTATTACGTATGTTGGATAAAAATGCCCCCTTTTTCAACGGTCGAAAAGATGTAAAGAAATCGGTGAGCGCTTGCCTTACCTAGTAGGGCAGCCGACTAAGGCTCAGACCCTTATGAATCGGCCGTCCGGGCGGCCTGTCAAGTTAGGCCTTCGTAAAAAGTCCACAGGGCGTTAAGCTCGGTGAGGTGGGTTCGAAAGACAAAGAGTTGATTACATATGAGTCAATGGCATAAGGGCCAGTTGGATAAGAACCTAGAAGAGTTGATGGATCAAATACCATAACCTACAACCTTGAGGAAGTAGAGACATGCTTTCTTGTATATGTGATTTCAACGGAGTCTGCATCCCCAAGATCAACATTAACTATCGGATCATCGCCATATTCATAATCATCACCATATTCATAATCATCACCATTTGGAAGTAAATAGAAGTTCTTTGTCCATCATTGTATCACAAGAGAGTGTGAAACGATGATGAGCGAGATAATAATTATACTCACTCTTCCTAAAAATGGAAAATATAACTTGTAGAAACATGCGAAAACTCAATAGAGTGGGTACCTTCTATGGTCCTCCTCCCCCCCCTCAATGGCTAAAATATAAATGTCGAATCGATGGCAAAAAGAGTCCGAACCTCTAGCCCTACTAATTATATCATTTTAGTGTCTTTTTTCACCCTCATTCGTAGCCATCCCATAAGATTTTTAGGCATATTTGTAGTGTTTATTGACATATTTTCTTCCCTTTTATGTTTTGTAGATATAACAGTGCGTTAGTGAAATTGCAGGCATTCTAAGCATTTTCGGAGCCATCTGCGAAAGAATGTCCTCAACACTTTAAGGTTCTCCTTACGGTTAAGGAAGTTAAGGTTATGACGTAATTGATTGAGATCCGAGAGTAAAATATAAAGATTTGCTCGAAGATTTGGAGGTAGTCGACCGACCACCAATTGCCTGACCTCTAACATTTTGTCCAAGCACGTGACCATTTCTATACTTTACCCTTTTATTTTAGGTTATATATTAGCCTATCCTGGACGTTTTTATAATTTTTAGTTATAAGATAGAGTTTTGTATATTTAGGGCCCGTTTGGTTCCAACTCCGAAAACGGAAACGGAATGGAAACGAATTTAGTCCATATCTATATCCATATTCATGAAATTTTATGGAATCATTCCCCATAGTTTAATGAAAAATGCACTTGATTCCTCACATTTTGTTACCCTATAGGGTATCAAAAGTAATCAAACTCTCATCCAATTACTACAAACCACAAGGAATGATTCCAAAAATTTTAATGAACAAGGGTATACGTATTGACTAGATTCGTTTCCATTCCGTTTCCGATTCCGGAGTTTAAACCAAACGGGCCCTTAGGTTGTAAACCATAAGAAGACGATGCTTGAATTCCGCATATATTTAGGGCTTTTTCACCACCGGTATTTTTATTCAGTTTTCATTCGGAAGTTTCAGAGACGAGTTTAGTGTTACAATGTCAATCGGCCAAGTAGTCCCTACCAATCGGCTGACCAGTTCCTTTTCTTTCGACTCATAAAGTTGTGAATTTATAATAAGGTATGTCTTGCTAAAAATTCTCTCGTTCTATGGTCTGAAGAGTCCGACTACATGTATTATCAATGATATAGATAATGCTATTTATACCTTAATTGTATATATATTGAGTGTTATGGTAGTTTTGGATTGTTCCATACAAAATGCGAGAGCCAATCATGGATTAAAGTTAACGATAAAAAAATTAACGATCAAAAAATTATTTGTGGTAAAAGTTGTGTGTTGTTATTTTAAAAAAATCATAATAAATGTTCACTTGCATGAATACTTCAACTAAATCAACTAACTTACATTATAAACATCACATGCAAACACAAATTGTGTTTTGTATAAGGTCATCTAAAGAAAAGTTAGATAAAAAAAAAACTAATCAAATAATAGAAAGTGAATAGCAAATTGTTCAACTATATCAAAAATTGTTCAAGTATTCTTTGGACAAGTCATGTGAGTTGGTGATACGCTCAAAAATCACATATTACCACAAGTGTACAATCATTATCAATGTAAGTATGCAATGAATTCATCAAGGTCAAAATCCCAAGAGATTCTATACAGCTTGAAAGTAATTAAATTCAAGAGCAAGGTCTAAGTGTGTAAAATGAAAGAAAAAAGGGTTATCAATGGATCGAATATTTGGGAAAGTGAGTAACAGATATCAAGTACGTGACAATAAAGTATCAAAATATATGGAGAAAACACACTAGGTTTGGGGTTATTACTCCCAAACCAATACGTACTAGTAGCATGCTTAGGATTGTAGTGTTCAATTAACGAAGGGAATATAATGTGCATGAGATTTAGGCATGTTTTATCACATCATATGGATTTGTGTCTATAACACCCCAAATCCAATGGACTCGGGATGCTAGGAGCTAGGACCTCACAATGGGTCCTGACCCTTAGCCTGACAACAACTTCACCGGACCTTACAACACGGCACAAATAAAAGGCAAATTGAAAGAGTTTTAATGCATGAAGAATATCCGAAATACAACCGAAAAACATAACTCCAGTCGAGTTCTCAAAACCAACAACATGACAACGTCTGAAGACAACAAAAAAAAAGATAAACTGATCCCGTCCTACAATGTACGGAACCATGGCTGCTCACTACCGCCGGATCACTCGACCGCCTCTCTAACCTCCAAGGAATCTATCAAGCGGTATAAAACCGTTAGATAACATTCTAAGTACTAAAATAAAGATAAAGGCAAATAAACACATGGCGAACACATACAACATGCAAGCGCTCAAGTCCGTTTATTATCTTTATTTACGTTATTCCTTACTAATTCAACTTTAGGTTTTGTGACACGAGAAACTCCCCAAAACCCGCCTCTATTCCCGTTTACCAACAAGGAATGGTAGTAATGCATCTGACCGTCTACCTACCTAGGCTAGTTGCAGAGAACCTCCTAGCTCTCGCAAGAGCTAGGCAGTGATGTCACCGCCCGTTATCATACACTTGGGCCAATTACATAATATATATATAGGTCGTTCTATTTCGGTTTCGTTGTTTTAACATAACTAACACACACCACCAATACACAATATGCTAATACGAAGAAGCCAGCTAAGTAAGTCCGTGGACTTACCGTCCCAAATCAAAACTCGATCAACACTCTCTCAACCTTCCCTTGGGAAGGCACACAACACCTGTTCGAGACAAGGCACACAAATCAACATGACTCTAGCCAACTAGAAATCCTTAGAATTCTAGTGCTCAAAAACCTCACAAGCTCATAAACGCATAAGGTAGGTCAACACTCTAGCAAACTAGAAGTCCTTAGACTTCTAGTGCTCACAATCCTCACAAGATCATAAACGCATAAGATGGATGATCACTCTCAGTCCACTGCCTTAAAGGCTTCCAACATGATAACTCTTGCATACGGACCGCTATCCTCAAAGGTCTAAGAGATCATGTCAGAACACCACAACAAACACACTCACAACTCTCACAAGATAATCCTATGGGTCAAGCCACTACTTGGAATTCTATATCATCTATGTTAAGCCAACCTAACATGCTACTAAGATGGATCAAGATCATGGAAGCGGAAAGGGAATGTTAGCATGAAATATGACTATATTTTAGGCACTTGTTTTAGTTGTTTTTCCCTCTTTTATGTGTACATAGATATGAGTTTGAAGCAATTGTGAGCTCATTCATCCAATTTGTCGATATAGAGATCTACACTAGCTTTGTTTTATTTATAGGAGAATAAAGGCTTGGATTGGAGCAAAATATGGAAGGAAAGGTGTATTTGATCATGCTTGATGGCAAAGAGATGCTTTGGAGAAGCTAAGGAAGGAGCATGAGTGAAGAACATCACGAAATAAAGGCTTTCACAAGAATTTGGATTTCCACGCCCTAAATTACAACCGTGGATTTGGCATTGGATCGTGGAAAGTTACTTTGGAGCACAACAGAAAGTTACACGGCCTAAACCACGGCCGTGGAAAGTTATGAGACCGTGATTTCCATGACGAAGGTGACGTGTCATATTTGCCACGTCAGCGACGGTTATTGAGCTTTTCTCGTAACCCTATAAGAAGGCTTGAGAAGGGAGTTTCGAGGACGGCCGCTTGAGTATTCATTTTACCTACGCTTGCAATAGGACGTTCGGGATTGAGGCGAAGGATTAGAGATTTGGAAAAGACGTGATTTTGGTGATTGTGTACTTTCGAGATATCTTAGGGTTTCGATTGGAGGACGGATTGACATCCCGTTCTTTGTTGTTTCTCTAGATCGCTGTGAGGATTTCTATTCCTACTTTTCTGCATAAATCAAAGATACTTTGTTGTGGATTTGAGTTTTTGATTGGATAGTTATTGAGTTTTCGGAGTTTTATACCCTTTCTCTTTTAAACTTGATTTTTTATATCATGATGATGATTATTGGCTAAAACCCTTTAGCAATACTAAGGTAAAGGGTTAATAGTTGTGGCTTAGATGATGATAGATCGATCGTAACCTGATTAGACCCTGAGAGTGTGAGAAACCTCGTCGACACCCTAAACCACGGTTTGTTATCGAGTTTCACGGCCGTGGAATCTCAAGATCTAGCCGTGATTTTCTCTGTTTTACGACTTTTGGTTTAATGCAAAGTTAAAGATTAGCTTTAACCTAACCTTAGCTTGCCTTTCCTAGGTAGTAGTGAGACTCAACATCCTCTATTTCGGTTTCGAGTGTCACAACCTTAACCGTTTTAGTTTATCTTTGATTCTTTGGGTTTGGGCATGGGTATTTGAGAGTAATTCTTGTCCTTAGATCCTTTCTATACTGCAGCCTCAACAACGTTTATAGAGAGTGTCCTTGGGTGAGATATATAGGGTTTTGGAACTTCACCGTACATAACCTTACATTAGTTATACCTTTGCAATCTCGACTTTGTCCTTATATCTATAGAATATCTTGAATCGGTTGCCACAATTGGATACTTGGATCTTTAGGGTGTCTGTTTTCCCCAATGTTTGCAAAGCTTTTATACTTTTACTTGCTCGATTATTTGAAACTGAATTTGACTCACCAAATCCCTGAGTTCGATACTCTGGAATACTTGTGTTCGCTCCAAACGGTGTGTGCAAGCTTAAATTTATAACCCTAGACTTAAGCTTAAAACAAGGATGCGAACCCGCAGTGTACGGGTCAATCGTTGTAAAAAGCAAGAAATTCCAAGGGTCGATCACAGGGACTCGGTGAAACAAAGTCAATAACCGTAAGCTTCGTGAATACTAACCACAAGAGCAATTAACACAATCAAAGATGAATAAGAAGTCAATAAAGCAAACATGCAATTCTAGGGATTAAAGCGTCTAGTTGTGGTTCCAACTCAAGATCTAAAGATAAGCGGACAAAGCTGAGATTTTTGCAAGGGGAAGATGTTACTAAAGTGGAGTAGATCACCGGGTAAGTCTCACTACTCACTAATCCTAAACCGTAACTCCTATTACCGGGTAAGTCTCAAGGAATGAAGATAAAGAACTATAACCTCAAACTAACACACCATGTAAGGGAATAGAATCAACCTTTACCGGGTAAGTCTCAGGCTAACTCACAAAGATGGGATGAAAGCACACTCAAACCCCAATAAAGGACAAACCTTTATTACCTACGCTTATGATCGTTGGTATACAAACTAAGGAATTACCGGGTAAGTCTCATCCTAAGCTTGCTTTGAACCAGGAAAGGTGTAATAAGAATAGGATTTGGCAAACTCTAACACTTAACTCTCAGTTTAGGATCAGATAAGTCACCTCGGTCAGCCAGATTCCACCCCGGCCGAGATGTTCATCGACTGAACGAGATGCTTAGGGTTAAGGTTAAAGACTCGAACTTTCAGGGTCCTACTGGAATCTAAGATTATTCTATCATTGTTTTTCCCACAACCTTCAGCCAATCACCCTAGAATCACACAAGGAAATTAGCCACTCATCATCATTATGAAAGTATTAAATATATAGGAAGAAGGTGAATATTTGAACAAGAAGAATTCAATGAAAATACTTCAATAACTGAATCAAATATCACAACAAAGCGTTCCTTGGATATAAATCCAACAAGACAAGACAACAAGGAAGGGAATTAAAGACAATCTTACAAAACCCTCCGAAAAGCTATAAAAGCTATGATCTTCAATCTTCCTCCAACCTTCAAAAAGGTTCTTCCAAACTCCCAACTGGAGTATGGTTGCAGCGATGTATGTTGGATCTCGCAGCCTTCAATGGTGTATAACGTGCTAAGCGAGATGTGATAGCGGATCTCTTGATTTGTGGAAATCCAACCCTTTTTATAGGAAAATAACTCTCCAAGGATAAGATATCTTAGAAAGATCTTTTCCTATAAAAATAGGCAAAATATAAGATCTTCTTCCTTCTAGGAGCCAAGCCCAAAAATATAAGATCACCTTCCAAAGATAAAAGATCTCAGCCAAGAATAAAATATTCTCGCCGCGTCCTAGGTGTTCACCTCGGTCGAGTCGGCGTCTTTGGATCACCTCGGTCGAGATGAATCTCTGGTCAACCGAGGTGAGTCATAACTGAATGTGAAATCTCTCAAAACTGGTCCAAAGTGAATCTTTAATCCATGGCTATGCTCCCTGGATGTAGCTCCAAATGACTCATGACTCCTTTTGCTCCTTTTTGATGCAAAACGTGCCATTTTACCTACAATTACAGCAAAACTAGGTGTAGACCTCGATTCCCGCAAAGGTAGATGAAATGGTAATATAATCACATATTATATATGCTAACATGCAGATTATTGAAGATAAAACGTCCAAACAAACCCCAAAATATAGACTATAATTCATGCTATCAACTTGCTTAACTACACCGATCCGTACACTGTGGGTTTGCTTGCTTTTGTTTCAGTTTTATAAATTTAGAACTTATTTGCACGCACGCTTAGAGGCGAACAAGTTTTTGCGCCGTTGCCGGGGATTTGGTCTAGACCAAATCTCGGTTCTCGGTTTTCGAGCTTGGGAGCTTTGCTCTTGTTATTTGATATCTCTTTTTGAGTGATTTTTGCAGATTCTTTACGTATATGCGAAAGACTAGATCTACCAAAGATCTAGTTCCTTTTGATCCACAACTTGAGAAAACTTTGAGAAGAAAGTTGAAAGAGAAAAAGATGGCTGAAAACAAGGAGAGAAACATCCAAGCGGAGTTGGATGAAGTTCAACTTCAACTCAATTTGAGTGAGAAGGCTCGTATAGAAGAATTGGAGCGTCATCAATTCCAAATGGATGAGCTCAAGGCTATGATGCTAGACATGAAGTTGGAGATGAATGATGCTAAGAAGAAGAAGGTCAAGAAACCAAAGTCCATTAGAGTTGAATCATCCAAGGATGAGGATGAGGATGAGGATATGCCGCCACTAGAGGACATTGATCCGGTGATCCATCCCGTTCGTAACAACCCTAGACCACCGGTTATTCCTCGCATTCCCGCTGGAGATGTGAGAGTTGCTCATGAAGGGGATGAACCATGGACTCTTGGGCAAAGAATGGATCCAATTCAGCAACCGCACCGTCTAGGTGTGAATTTCGGAGCTGAAGATATCCAGGAATTCAATTTTAGCCCGCAAGTTATCACCATGGTTCGCCAAAGTCAATTTGGTGGAACGAGTGCTGAATCTCCATACCAACATATATAGAATTTCGAGATTCTCATGGAGACATTGAAGCCGAAAAGGGCCAACAACAACAACTACAAGATCAAACCGTTCTTCTTCTCTTTGAAGGACAAGGCTTTGTCTTGGTATCAAGCTCTTCCAACTAGAAGGCTTAACACATGAGAGGATCTATCTTCGGAGTTCCTCACCAAGTTCTTTCTGCCATCCAAGACGGCGGAGTTGAGAGGTAAGATTAATGCATTTTTTATGAAGCCCAACGAAAGTTTGTTTCAATCTTGAGAAAGGTTTCAGGATCTCTTATTAGATTGCCCACACCATGACATTTCAAATCTGGAATTATTAGAAAATCTACTACAAGGGATTGGATGTGGAAACACAATTCAATCTCCAATCTCTTTCTTGTGTTACATTTATGGACATGAGAGAAGATGACGTTTGGGACTTCATTGAGAAGCAAGCCCAAGTGATTGAGAAGTATTCCCACCGAAAGGTTGATCGTAATAGCCAGAATCAAGGGGATCCGGGAGCTAAGCTAACACAAACTGAAATATTCTCCCTCAACACCGAAATCAAGGAGTTGAAGGAAATCACTAGAGCTGGCCTTCAGAAGCCAAATGAGCAAGATGTTGGCTACTTAGGAAACAACAACAACAACCAAGGGAATAAGAACAATAACCGGAACAACAATTGGAATAACAACAATAGAAATTCCAACAACAATTGGCGGTCCAACCAACAACAAAATTCCGGTAATTCCTATCCAAATTTTGGAAATTCAATAACATCTCCATCTTCTTCTACTCCTTTGAAAAGCCAGGGGCAAACATCAAATGGATCAAACAAGACGGAGAAGGAGAAGCCCGATCCCATGTTGGAGACGATCTTGGGAAAGCTACAAGGTTTGGAGAGCTACATAACTTTGGTTGATAAAGCACACAAAACTTTAGAAAACCAAGTATTCAGCAAGCCGGAGAAGTTCCTAGAGATCAAGGGAAGCTTCCTGGAAAGACGGAGGACAACCCAAAGGGAAGGGTGATGGCTATCACTACTAGGAGTGGCGTGACAACCACCGACCCGCAGCCTAAGTTTGTAAAAGTCCCAGTTGAGAAGAGAAAAGATAAGGAGAAGGAGAAGGAAGATGTTTATGTTCCTCCTCCAGCTTACAAACCTCCCCTACCATTCCCGCAATCTAGAGCAAGAGCGCATCTAGACAAGCAATTCGGTAAGTTCATTGAACTAATGAGCAAATTGCACATTAATATACCTTTCATTGATGCAATTGTAGGTATGCCCGCTTACGAGAAGCTCTTGAAAGAGCTCCTCTCTAACAAGAGGAAGCTAGAAGACTTTGGAGAAGTCAAAATGAGTTCGGAATATTCGAAGCTCATCAAAATAATGACGGAAAAGATGCCCCCAAAGCTGAGAGATCCGGGGTCATTTTGCATTCCAATTGGAGTAGGAGAAGTCACATATGACGCTCTTTGTGACTTAGGAGCAAGCGTAAGTATCATCCCGCTTGCTTTGTGTAGGAAGGTTGGTTTAGGTGAACCTAAACCGGTGAAGATGACGTTGTACATGGCGGATCGATCCACAACTCGTCCCGTTGGTATCATTGAAGACGTCCTAGTCAAGCTCGGTAAGTTTTATATTCCAATAGACTTTGTTGTGCGTGACATTCCTGCAGATTGTCCGGTTCCGATCATACTCGGAAGACCGTCTCTTGCAACATCCGGTTGTATGGTGGATTGCAAGAATGCTAGACTAGCATTCGACATAGGAGAAGAGAAGGTTGAGTTTGTTCTCTCAACTTTGGTGAAAGAGCCAGCTCTTGGAGAGGATATGTTCAATATCTATGACGAGGAAGCGTCTAGAGAGGAACTGAGCTCGATTCTATTCAAAGATCCATTGCGAAAGGTCATAACCATGAGCATCATGGAAAAGGGAGAGGAAGAAGAATGCAATATTGAGATTGAAGCCTTGGAAGAGCTAAAGGAAGTACAAGAGGAAGAGTTTGAGAAACTATACGATGGCTCAGAAAATGTGAGAAACCACGGTCAGTCGTGCTATTCCACGGCCGTGGTTTCACCAAAACTGGCCGTAAACTGCTATTTTGTGAGCAACAGAGAGTTCCACGCCCAAAACCACGGCCGTGGAAGTAACAGTGGTGCCGTAATTTTTGAAATTTCTGAGAACAATTCCATTCTTTCCACAAATGCTCTTGAGTCTCCTTCAATCACTCATACACCCTTAGAGACTTCTAAGGAAGCGTCGGACACACCTCAAGACTCATCAAAGGCATCAATAGCAATGGAATTGAAGCCACTTCCCACACATCTTCGGTATGCATTTCTTGGAACTAATTCTACTTTTCCCGTAATTGTTAGTTCCGATTTAAGTAAAGATGAACATGAGAAACTATTGGTTGTTTTAAGGAAACATAAGAAAGCCTTAGGTTATACTATAGAGGATCTTGTAGGAATTAAACCATCTCTATGCATGCACAAGATTCTAATGGAAGAAGACTTCAAGCCTTCAAGACAACCTCAAAGACGGTTAAATCCGATCATGAAGGAGGTTGTCAAGAAGGAAATTCTTAAGTTACTTGGCGCAGGTATCATCTATCCTATCTCCGATAGTAAGTGCGTGAGCCCCGTTCAAGTTGTCCCGAAGAAAGGAGGAATGACGGTTATCACCAACAAGAACAATGAGCTCATTCCTACAAGAACCGTGACGGGATGGAAGATGTGCATTGACTACCGCAAGCTGAACAATGCAACTAGGAAGGATCACTTCCCACTACCATTCATAGATCAAATGCTTGAGAGGTTAGCACAACACTCTTATTTCTGTTATCTTGACGGTTATAGTGGTTTCTTCCAGATTCCGATCCACCCGGACAATCAAGAGAAGACCATATTCACGTGCCCATGGGGTACGTTTGCATATAGGAGGATGCCATTCGGACTTTGCAACGCTTCAACCACCTTTCAAAGGTGTATGATGGTCATCTTCTCCGAGTATGTTGAGGAAATCATGTAGGTTTTTATGGACGATTTTTCTGTTTATGGTTCCTCATTTGATAATTGTCTTTCTAACCTTTCTCTTGTGTTGCAAAGGTGTGAAGACACTAACCTAGTTCTTAATTGGGAGAAGTGTCAATTCATGGTTAAGGAAGGCATTGTACTAGGACACTTGATCTCTAATTGAGGGATCGAAGTTGACAAGGCTAAGATAGAGACTATAGAGAAACTTCCTCCTCCATCTTCGGTGAAGGGGATAAGAAGTTTTCTAGGACATGTTGGATTTTATAGAAGATTCATCAAGGACTTTTCTAAGATTTCAAAACCGCTAACTAATCTATTGATGAAGGATGCTGTTTTTGATTTTTCACATGATTAGGGAAGCTCTCATCTCAGCCCCGATTATCCAACCTCCGGACTGGAATCTCCCGTTCGAGGTTA
Organism: Fagopyrum homotropicum; assembly: GCA_033239125.1. Classification (NCBI taxonomy): domain Eukaryota; kingdom Viridiplantae; phylum Streptophyta; class Magnoliopsida; order Caryophyllales; family Polygonaceae; genus Fagopyrum; species Fagopyrum homotropicum. The sequence continues at coordinate 38,784,166 of BSWB01000001.1, read as the reverse complement.
TGTGTGACGCAAGTGACGTAGCTGTTGGAGCGGTGCTTGGGCAAAAGAAGGAAGGCCGGAATCATGCTATCTATTATTCTAGCAAGACGCTAGATGAACCGCAACTCAACTACGCCACGACGGAGAAAGAATTTTTAGCCGTTGTATATGCATTTGAAAAGTTTTGTTCTTATCTTGTAGGAACGAAGGTGATTGTATACACGGACCATTCAACGATCTGGTATTTACTCGCCAAGAAGGATGCAAAACCGAGGCTGATTAGATGGATTCTTCTCCAACAAGAATTCGATCTAGAGATCCGCGACAAGAAAGGCTCGGAAAATTCTGTTGCGGATCATTTGAGTCGTCTACCACACATTGAAGACGACGATCTACCCATTGATGACTCCTTCCCGGATGAGCACTTACACATCATGGAAGAGTGCATGGACAAGATCTCTAGAGGTAACGAACCTTGGTTTGCTGATTTTGTAAATTACTTGGTTTGTCAGGAAATACCTCCCGGATTATCATATGCACAAAGAAAGAAGTTCTTTAGGGATGTCCGGTAATACTTTTGGAATGAACCTCTACTCTTCAAGAGAGGTCCCGAGGCATCATTAGGAGATGTGTGCCGGAAGACGAAATGCAAAGCGTCATTCGTCATTGTCATTCACTTCCTTGTGGAGGACACGCTAGTTCCAATAAAACTAGCGCTAAGGTATTGCAATCCGGATTCTTTTGGCCTACTTTATTTAAGGATGTGCAAACCTTTGTTTCTTGTTGCGATGCTTGTCAAAGAACAGGAAATATCTCTAGGAGAAACGAGATGCCTCTCAACCAGGAGGTGGAAATCTTCGACGTTTGGGGAGTCGACTTTATGGGACCTTTCCCATCATCTTGTGGAAGCCAATACATACTTCTAGTTGTAGACTATATTTTGAGATGAGTTGAAGCTATTGCCTCTCCAACTAATGATGCCATGGTTGTTGTCAAGTTCTTTAATAGAACTATTTTCCCAAGGTTTGGGACACCACTGACCATCATTAGTGATGAAGGTTCACACTTCATTGCCCGACAATTCAAAGCTCTACTAGCTAAGTATTGGGTGACTCACAAGATCGCTACTCCCTACCATCCACAAACAAGTGGGCAAGTGGAAATTTCGAATAGAGAGATCAAGAGCATCCTTCAGAAGACGGTGTCAAAGACAAGGAAGGATTGGTCTTTGAAAATAGATGATGTGTTATGGGCGTATAGGACTGCATACAAGACTCCCATAGGTACAATACCATACAACCTTGTGTATGGAAAGTCTTGTCATCTCCCGGTGGAGCTAGAACACAAGGCGTACTAGGTTGTGAAGTGGTTGAACTTCGGTATGAAGGAAGCGGGCGAGAAGCGCCTCTTGGAACTTAACGAGCTTGAAGAACTCCGCTTGAACGCCTATGAGAACGCCAAGATTTACAAAGAAAGGGCGAAGCGTTGACATGATAAGCATATCATTCCAAAGGACCTCAAAGAAGGAGATCAAGTTCTCCTCTTCAATTTGAGACTTCGGTTCTTCCCAGGTAAGTTTAAATCTCATTGGACTGGACCCTATTTGATTAAACGTGTTTTTCCCCATGGCACAGTTGAAGTATGAGGTGAAAAGAGCAAAAGTTTCAAGGTGAATGGCCAACGACTTAAGAAGTATTCACCGGAGCTCCCAGCTGAGAAAATTGCTCCGATTGTCCTCAAATAAACTCAGGAACGGTCTAGCTACGGACCCAAAACAAGCGCTTCTTGGGAGACAACCCAAGGTATTGCACTTACAATTTTGCTTTTCTTTCTTAGATTAGTTTAGTTTAGTTGTTTTTGTTTTGTTTTCCCCTCAATACCTCCTGGTATGTTAAGTTTTTGGATGTAGGAATAAGGAATAGGCAAAGGAAGGAAGAAAAAGTTGGAAGGAATTGATGAAATTTGGATTTTTGGCACACAACAGAGACTTCCACGCCCAAAATCACGGCCGCGGAAGTTACAGGTGGCCGTAATTTCCCAAATTTTGACACAAATCAGAGAAAAACCACGGGTCCGTACATTTCCACGGCCGTGGAATGCCTCGAGTGACCGTGGTTTTCCAAAAAACTACGGCCACTATATAAACCACCTTCCTTCACCAAAACACAACAAAACCCCCTTTCCACGCCCAGAAATCACCGGTCAATCCCTTCACTCGTAATCCCTAGTCCGGAGTCCGATTCGATCGATTCTTCAGCCTAAAGTGGAGCATTTTCAATTATCTACAAGATCCAAGCAACAAACTGAGTGAACAATCCACATTGGAGAAGGAATTTGGATTTTTCAAATCCAAACCTAGGTTTTTACTCCCTTTTGTCTTCTTTGTCAATTCGGTTCAATTTCTTCGCAAGATTACAGGAGAACTGGACGAAATTGGAATTGGAATTGGAATTAGTCTAGGGCTGTGATTGTATATTTTGGTGTGCATTTGCTGAATTTTGGGAGAAATAGAGCAAAACCGCGGTTCCGTACATTTCCACGGCCGTGCAAAACCAAGAACAGACCGTGGTTTTTTTTCTGTTGTCGAGAAAAAATGTTTAGAAGAAAGTCTAGTAGGAACAAGAAGCAAAAGGGTGATAGTTCCTCCTCTTCCCAACCCCCTCCTAGTGAACCACCATCACCACCACCTCCTAGAATCCCTAGAATCCATGAGGATTATGTAGGAGCATTGGAGAGGATTGAAAAACGACCGATCATAGGACCTAGATACCTTGTCCTAGAGGAGCTTGAGGAGCTCAATATGGTGAATGATTTGACTTGGCTCTTGGATAGAGCCGGATTGATCATCTTCTCCGCCATTAGAGAAGATGCTTATGAGTAGATAACAAGGGAGTTTGTGACTTCCTTTGAGCATAGCAATATTAACCGAACGGTATCCTTTAGGCTAATGGAGAAAAACTATGAGTTATCCATCATTCAGTTTGGAACCTTCTATGGGTTCCATGAGAGTTTCAATGGTAGGTTTCCCGGGGGAGTGTATGCTAAAGACTTTTGGAAAGACATCGCTATGATCTATGCTAGTGAGGATCGTTGGCAACCGGCCGACACCAAGGCTAAGCTCATATACCACTTAGCCTTGAAGATAGCTTATGGAGTCCTTTCAGAATGTCTTTTCCCTAGGACCGAGACCCCACAAAAGATCAAGACCGATGAGCTTTTCCTCCTCTATTGCATGCTTACCGGTAGATTCGCCGATTGTGCCACCCTACTTGCCTCCATCATTAGTAAGTTGAAGAACAAAAAGGCCGGGAACAAAGGTTATGGGGGTATGGTGACTCACATCGCCAACCAGCTAGGGATTGACTATTCTGCATGTACTAGGATAGCGGCGAGACCTTTGGGTTTTAATGGACTTATGACTAGAGGGATCATCTTTCCCCGCCACCGTGCTTCACCTACCGCAGTCATACCTTGGGAGGAGAGAGGTGTTAGGGGCATTCCATGGCTTCCCGAGTACTCCATCATGCTAGGCCGCAACAATTGGAAGGAGCCCTTTGTACCCATGCATGCCAATAGACTTGTAGCTCCTCCATATGTGCCGGATGAGGTTCCAGCTGAGGATGATGATGAGGAGATGGGAGGAGGAGATGATCATGATGTAGGAGGCGCTGAGCATGATTTTGGTACATTCCCGGACCAGCCGGCCAACTTTCAGGAGCCGCCTAGGCGATCTCCCCGCCCTTCTAGACCTTCCGGTTCCTCTTCTTCACGCAGGGCTAGTGTGAGTGAGAGACCGACATGGATGGGGACTCCACCCGCTTGGTATGGAGAGAAGCCATCATGGATGGGAGCTCCTCCTCCATGGTATGATCATCCACCGGTGGAACCGACTCCTCCTCAAGACGCTCCTGCATGGTATGACCAGCTGTTAGGTTGGTATTCGCAGTTACCGGAGTGGGCGACCGATCTTTCAAGGAGAGTGGGAGATCTAGAGATCCATCAACGGGCCCATGACGTAGAGCGCCAGGAGAACGCCCGTATCTTGAGGGACGTCTACTGCCAACAGTTTGGGCGGAACTTCAGCTCGGACTTCTATCCATTCCTGCCGCTGCCTTCCCAGTGATGATGATGAGATGATCCGCCGGTTAGAGCCGCTCCACCGCCATTAGTGAGTTTCCTTTGTTTCTTTTCTTTTCTTTATTTCTTTTGAACATTGAGGACAATGTGTATTTCAAGTATGGGGTGGGGTGTGACTATCGTTTGTAATAACTCTACTCACTTTGCTTTGCTTATGTTTATGAACACTTGCATGTTTCCTTTCATTGTCACATGTTTTATTATTGCATTGCTTGAAAAAGGCTTTGAAAAACGCATAAAAATTTGAAAAAATCTTGAAAACTTTTGTGCTTCTAAGATTAGAGATGATTTCTATGATGAAATCTACTTGTGGAATGAGTTTTTATGACAATTGTATGCTTGAATTGAATTATGAATTGTGAAGAGATTGAGTATGTTGTTTATCCTTTCTTGCAAATTTCATAATGTGAAAGTTTTTATCTAAATCATTTTGAGAAATGAAGGTTGAAATCACAATATGAGTTCTTATACTTCTTTATGAGATGATTAAGGCACCTCGATTTTCTTACTTCTTTCTTTGATCATTTAGCCCCTCAATGAAAATAATTGCCTCCTTTACCTATCTGGGATTTAGGAAGAGTTGATTTTGGCATGTTTGATGTGGGAGGGCCATGAAAGCAATTGTTTGAATTCAAAGTGTAGGAAAGTATAGGTTTGGGGAAGTTAATCATGATGATGAGTAACTCGGCACCATTCACATAGCCGGGTGTTTGTATCTAGCCAAAGTCGGATTGAGCGATATTCGTAACGGATTATGGTATGTGCATCAAGGGTTTGAGGCATCTCGAAATTGAGAAACGCTAATCTCCTAGACTTCGGTTTTTGTGCACCGCTGTCCATAACTCCAAAAGTAAAGTCGAAAAATTATGCGCAAAAAGTCTAGAGCAAAGCTCTAAGTTGGTGGTTAGTTCAAATGGTGAAAGGAAAAGAGTTTGTGTTGTTCCTTCTTCCCGGATTCATACACCACATTCCTTTACAAGTTTCCCACCTTTTCCGTATTTTTAGCCTTACTTGAAAGTCCTTGAGATCATAAGAGTGTTATTTGACTTGGTGATCTAAATTGAAGTTTCACATGCTTGATTTTGACAACACTTGAAGGTTATGCTGTTTGTCTTGAAGTATTTGCAATTTATGAAGTTCCTTTGCTTTGCATATTTTGGTTTATGTGTATGAACGTTTTCAAGGATGAATGAAGCAAGGTTTGAGGATGATCTATTGATTAGAAGCACATTACCATAAAGATTGTTTTGTTTTGTTTTGCATTCATATTTCATTCTACCTTATGTTCTAAACTTTTGAAAACCTTGCTTGGGGACAAGCAAGTGACAAGTATGGAGTATTTTGTTAGCATGAAATATGACTATATTTTAGGCACTTGTTTTAGTTGTTTTTCCCTCTTTTATGTGTACATAGATATGAGTTTGAAGCAGTTGTGAGCTTATTCATCCACTTTGTCGATATAGAGATCTACACTAGCTTTGTTTTGTTTATAGGAGAATAAAGGCTTGGATTGGAGCAAAATGTGGAAGAAAAAGAGTATTTGATCATGCTTGATGGCAAAGAGATGCTTTGGAAAAGCTAAGGAAGGAGCATGAGTGAAGAACATCACGAAATAAAGGCTTTCACAAGAATTTGGATTTCCACACCCTAAATTACGGCCGTGGATTTGGTATTGGATCGTGGAAAGTTACTTTGGAGCACAACAGAAAGTTACACGGCCTAAACCACGGCCGTGGAAAGTTATGAGACCGTGATTTCCATGAAGAAGGTGACGTGTCATATTTGCCACGTCAGCGACAGTTATTGGGCTTTTCTCGTAACCCTATTTCGCCCTATAAGAAGGCTTGAGAAGGGAGTTTCGAGGACGGCCGCTTGAGGGTTCATTTTACCTACGCTTGCAATTGGACGTTCGGGATTGAGACGAAGGATTGGAGATTTGAAAAAGACGTAATTTTGGAGATTGTGTACTTTCAAGGTATCTTAGGGTTTCGATTGGAGGACGGATTGACATCCCATTCTTTGTTGTTTCTCTAGATCGCTGTGTGGATTTCTATTCCTACTTTTCTGCATTCATCAAACATACTTTGTTGTGGATTTGAGTTTTGTTATTTGATAATTATTGAGTTTTCGGAGTTTTATACACTTTCTCTTTTAAACTTGATTTTTGATATCATGATGATGATTATTGGCTAAAACCCTTTAGCAATTCTAAGGTGAAGGGTTGATAGTTGTGGCTTAGATGATGATAGATCGATCGTAATCTGATTGGACCCTGAGAGTGTGAGAAACCTCGTCGACACCCTAAATCACGGTTTGTTCTTGAGTTCCACGGCCGTGGAATCTCAAGATCTAGCCGTGATTTTCTATGTTTTACAACTTTTGCTTTTGCTTTAATCCAAAGTTAAAGATTAGCTTTAACCTAGCTTTGGCTTGCCTTTCCTATGTAGTAGTGAGACTCAACATCCTCTATTTCGGTTTTGAGTGTCACAACCTTAACCGTTTTAATTTATCTTTGATTCTTTGGGTTTGGGCATGGGTATTTGAGAGTAATTCTTATCCTTAGTGTCACACCCCCAATCCTAGAGGACTCGAAATGCTACGAGTTGGGACCTCACAATGGGTCCCGAATCTTAGCCTGTCAACAACTTCATCGGACCTTACAACACGACACAAATAAAAAGGCAAAACAAAGAGTTTTATAACATGAGCGAAATAAAAAGAATCCAAATTCTGAAAACAATACAGCCAAGTCTCAAAAACCAAAAATACCAACATCAGTCTCAATAGTCATAAAATAAAATATAACAGTCCCGTCCTATAATGCACGGAACCCCGGCTGCCCACTACCGCCGGATCACTCGATCGCCTCCCTAACCTGCAAGGCATCTACAAGCGGTATAAAACCGTTAGCTAACATTCTGTGCATAAGTATAACGGTAAAAGCACAAACACACAACATACGCAATCAGCATGTAACACTCATTCCTTTTTATTATCTTTAATTAAGTGATACGTCATTACTAATGATACTTATTTTGTGACACGAGGGATTCCCAAACCTCGCCCCTGTCCCCGTTTACCAACGCGGAATGGTACTAATACATGTGACCGTCTACCGGACTGGGCTGGTCGCAAGGAACCTCCTAGACTCTCGCAAGAGCTAGGCAGATGATGTCACGACCCATTATCATACACTTGGGTCAATTATACAATATACTACAGTCGGCCTATTCCGTTTTTGTTATTTATCTTAACTATCACACACCACTCATACGCATCACACACATGCAAGAAGCTAGCTAAGTAAGTCAGTGGACTCACCGAATTAAATCTCGTCTCTCTTAACAACACTAAATCAGTAGCTGCAGGAACTCAGTTGCCTGTCAAAGGAGGCACGTGGGTCAACATTTTTCCTTGGATACTTAGAAGTCTAAAACTCCTAAGATGTACGATTCTATGTGCAGAAGTTATTACAATGTTTATTTAAGGTAAATTGACTATTTTACCCTTGGTTCCGAGACTTCCAAAAACCCGTAAAAAGTACTTAAATTCTTACTTGAGGCTAACTAATCATATTCTACTCCCTAGGATGATTTTAGGTGACAACTATAAAAACTACCCATTTTCTATTTCCCGAAAAGTCACTAAAGTCCAACTACAGCTTTAAATATGAAATTAAAATTAAATTATAAAAATTCTAAAATAAATTTCTAACTTATCTATGATCTCTAATCTACTCATAGGAAAAACAATTTCTTAAAACTGTTCAATCGTTATTCCTACAAAAATCTTTAAAGTTGGCTACAACACTACAAATGTTCCCATACTTAGTCAAATTTTTCTGCTGGAAAAACAGCTCAACTACTTCACTTTGAGACCCTATAACTTTCAATCCGACCGTTCATTTGTTCCCAAATTTTAACACGGTAAACTATGTATATCTATCTATGATCTATTAAAAATTCAACGGTGGATCTTCAACCAATCTTTTTAACATTGATTCACAACAGTAGGTAATCTTCAACTTCAAAACTGAAAGAAATAACTAAAATAAATCCTTTACAGCAGTCCCTTATTCTCTTCTATCCAGAACACTCACTCCAATCTATCCTAACGGGTCTTATAATAGAAGACATCACTGTCAAAAGGAAAGAACGGAAGTGCTTACTCACTACTTGCAAGTTGTTGAAGAAACCGTGCACTAAAATCATCCTAGGGACCTTGGCTTCGGAATACTCTGACGACAGGGATAAGACGAAGTTGGCTGCTGTACGCTTGATCTAAGAAGACTCGAGTCTTCAGCATAGAGAAGACACGATTAGTAGCCAATCCTAGTGCACATAGATAAGGAGAATTGTTATTAGACTCACCTATGCAGAGAGAAGCTTCCAAATGAACGTGAATGTCGATCTTGCTGTTGGGACCTTGGTGGTATTGCTCCTCTCTGAAAGTGAATCGATCTTCTGTACGCAGCAGTGAAGAAGGCAAGAGGGAGGATTTTTTTTTTTCCAGACGTTAAATGGTAATCCGTTTCTCCTATTCTTTTAGCTGCTACGTGAATGAAGGCCATCAAGGGAGAGCATTGATTTCAGCCGTTACATTCAGCGTTCACAAGGGCAGAAGAACGGCTACAACGTGCGTTTGTACTCCTGGGTTGCGAGAAGAGCTGTGCATACTGGGCTGGAGAGGAGCTGTGCATACTGGGCTGGAGAGGAGCTGTGTATACTGGGCTGGAGAAGCTGTCAATGGGCTCGTAACCAGCCTCTCCTGGACTGCTGCAGGCTGGGCTCGAAGTCACACTGCTGGGCTGTTGTGGGTAAGCAAACTGGCTGAGCTTAAGGTAGGAGTAGTGGGCTGAAACATGCTAGAAAAGTGGGCTGAATTACTTGTCAAAAATCCGTCAAAACTCGTCATGGCCTTGTCATGATCTCGTCTCAGCTTAGTCATGATCTCGTCACAACTTGTCATCGATAAGAATGAATTATAATAACTAGGGTTTGATATAAATCTATCATTTTATGTGAATTAAATTTTACATAAAATAATAGATAATTATAAGGATTAGAGTTTGATATAAATTTATCATTTTATGTGAATTAAATTCTACATAAAATAATGGATATTTCTAAGGATTAGAGTTTGATATAATTTTATCATTTTATGTGAATTAACTTCTACATAAAATAATGAAATTTGTGAAGGACGAGATACTAGATAGAAAGGGAAACCGTCAACGGCGGAACTAGACGGAATAAAAATTCCGGATATTACACTTAGATCCTTTCTATACTGCAGCCTCAACAACCTTTATAGAGAGTGTCCTTGGGTGAGATATATAGGGTTTTGGAACTTCACCGTACATAACCTTACATTAGTTATATCTTTGCAATCTCAACTTTGTCCTTAAATCTATAAAATATCTCGAATCGATTGCCACAACTGGATACTTGGATCTTTAGGGTTGCTGTTTTCCCCAATATTTGCAAAGCTTTTATACTTTTACTTGCTCGATTATTCGAAACTGAATTTGACTCACCAAATCCCTGAGTTTGATACTCTGGAATACTTGCTTAACACGCCGATCCGTACACTACGGGTTCGCTTGCTTTTGTTTCAGTTTTATAAATTTAAACTTATGTGCATGCACGCTTAGAGGCGAACACGGAAGGAAGAAACAAGAAATCGGGAACTTATTACTGCAGAAACCGCCCCTCCGGAGCACAAATGCCGCCCCTGCGGTGGTCAGACGCTGACCCTGCGGTGCTAGTTGTCGCCCCTTCGGTGGTCAGTGTCCGCTCCTGCGCCTCCCAAGATCCGCCCCCGCGGTTGTAGTCCAAAAACATCGACTCTTCAGTTCTTCAATTGTGCAGCAACCTTCCTAATGTCTCCTTTGATATTGTGAATGCCTCCTAGCCTCCAACATAAGATCCTAACCCTTCTCCACTGTCTAAGCATGCCATCAACGCAAGCAAGAACAAGGGAAGCTTCCTTTAGGTGAATCCATGGATTTCTACCATTCAAGGTTGCAAGAAGAAAAAGAGAGAAGAAGGAAGGAAGGGGAAGGAAGGAACTTACTCTAGAGTACGTCTCTGCAATCCCAAACTTCGTGTGACAGCCTCAAGAGAAGAGAGAAGCTAAAGGTGGAGAATAAAGGTGAAGAGAAGAGGAAGAAGAAGGGAGAGAAGAGAAGTAACGTAAAAGGGGAAAAGGAGGGAGGGAAGGCTGCATAAATAGGAAGAAGACTAAGAGTCAAGCAGCCCAAGAATCACCCTCCTTATAATGTGGTCAGTAAAAGAGTTAGGAGATGAAATGTCGGACGGAAAGACACATAACTCTCGCTCTAACGTGTCACCACCCCAGCGGGGCGTCCAAGCCGCGGTCGCGGACGGCCGCGGTTGTGGGTGTTCGCTCAAAAGTGTGCTGAAATTAAGCAAAAGCGAACCCAAAGTGTACGGATCAGCGCAGTAAAGCAAGAATTCCAGAGTATCGAACTCAGGGATTTGGGGGGAACAAATTCAGTTTATGAAATCGTCAGGCAAATAAAAGCTTTTATAAAGATGGTAAAGAAAACAACGATTCTAAAGATCTGGGTATCCAATTGTGGCAATTGATTCAAGATATTCTAAGGATATAAGGACAGAGTCGGGATTGCAAAGGTATATCTAAGGTAGGGAATTGTACGGTGAAGTTTCAAACTCATATGTCTCACCCAAAGGCTCTCTCTATAAAGGTTGTTGAGGCTGTAGTATAGAAAGGATCAAAGGATAAGATTTACTCTCAAATACCCATGCACAAACCCAAGGGATCAAAGATAAGCCAAAACGGTTAAGGTTGTGACACTAGAAATCAAAGTAGAGGATGTTGAGTCTCACTACTACCTAGAAAAGGTAAGCCAAGGCTAGGTTAAAGCAAAACTTTAAATTTGGATCAAAGAAAAAGCAAAGAACGTACGACAGAGGAAAACCACGGTCGGATATTGAAGAACCACGGCCGTGGAACTCAAGAATAGGCCGTGGAAATCTTCGACGACGAGGTTTCTCGCAACTCTCAGGGTCCAATCTGTTTTGGTTTAATCCATCATCATCTATGCCACAACTATCAACCCTTCACCTTAGAATCCCTTAAGGGTTTTAGCCAACAATCATCATAATCAAATCAATAATCAAGTTTAAAAGAAAAAAAGGGTAAAACCTTGAAAACTCAATAATATCCGAACAATTAATCTCAAAATAAACCAAAGTGTGTTTGTGTTCTAATGAAAGTAGAATCAAAGAACTGAAAACCTCACAAAAATCTCTAGGAACAATAAAGAACGGGATGTCAAACCATCTTCAAAAGGAATCCTAAGATCTTCTCCGAATACGCAATCTCAAAATGCGTCCTTCTCCGAATCTTCCCTATACGCAATAAGATCTTCCAAATTCTCTCCAATTAATGCTCGAAATGTCGCGGATGCAAGATGTCCGTTTTCCTCCTTTCTCTAGCCTTCTTATAGGGGATAAACAGGGTTACGAAAGCCCAATAACCGCTGCCGACGTGGAAAATATGACACGTGGCAACCGTTATAGAAATCACGGCCAAGTACAAACTTTCACGCCCGTGGAATGAACCGTGGAACCTTTCTGTTGCTCTCGACCTTGTTTTCCACGACCTTAATGCTTAAACCACGGCCGTGGTTCTTCATGTTTGGCCGTGGGAACTCTAATTTCTTTGTAAAAACATTTGTTTCGTAAAGCTCTCTAATCATGCTCCTTCCTTAGCTTCTCCAATGCATCTTCTTTATGCCTAGCATGATCAAATACTCTTACTCACTCCATATATGCTGCAATCCAAGCCTTTATTCACCTAAAAATACAACAAAGCTTGTGTAGATCTCTATACCAACATAGTAGGTGAATGTGCTCGTAAATGCTTCAAACTTATATCCATATACACAAAAGAAGGGGAAAAACAACCAAAACAAGTGCCTAAAACAAGGTCATATTTCATGCTATCAAAATACCCCATACTTGTCTCTTGCTTGTCCCCAAGCAAGGTTTTCAAAATCTTAGAACACAAGGTAAAATAAAATATGAATGCAAAACAAGGTAAAAACATTCTTTTTGGTATCGTGCTTCTAATCAATAGATCACCCTCTAATCTCGCTTCATGAATCCTTGAGAACTTCTTAGTACATAAATCAAATCATGTCAAGCAAAGGAAACGTCATATATTGCAAAAGCTTCAAGACAAACATCATAACCCAAAGTAATGTCAAAATCAATCATGTGAAACTTCAATTTAGATAACCAAGTCAAACAACATTCCATAGATCTTAAGGGCTTTCAAGCAAAGGTCAAGAAACGTGAATAGGTGGGAGACATATAAGGGAATGTGGTGCACAAATCCGGAAAAAAGAAACAACACAAACTCTTTTCTTTCACATATCAAACCAACCACCATTTGAGAGCTTTGCTCTCTCTTTTTCAGCACAAAATTCTTTTTCGACTTTACTTTTTGGAAGTATGGACAGCGGTGCACAAAAACCAAAGCCTAGGAGATTGGCGATTCTCAATTTCGAGATGCCTCAAACCCATGATGCACATACCATAATCCATTAAGAATATCACTCAATCCGACTTTTGTAAGACACAAACACCCGGCTATGTGAATGGTGCCGAGTTACTCATCATCATGATTGACTTCCCCAAACCTATTTTTCTATACTTTGATTGTACAATTTTCTTTCATGGCCCTCCCACATTAAATATGCCAAAATTAACTCTTCCTAATTTCCGGATAGGTAAAGAAGGCAAACATTTTCATTGAGGGGCTAAATGAACAAAGAAGAAGCAAGAAAAACGAGGTGCCTTAATCATTTCAAGAAGAAGTGCAAGAACTTATAATGTGATTTCAACCTTCATTCCTCAACATGATTTAAACAAAAACTTTCACATTATGAAACTTGCAAGAAAGATCAAACAATGTATTCAATTCCTTCACAATTCACAATTCAATTTAAGCACATAAAAGTCATCAAAAATTCAATCCACAAGTAGATTCTCATAGAGGTCATTTCCAATCCTAGAAGCACAATAATTTTGCACAATTTTTCAAATTTTTATGAGTTTTTCAAAGCTTTTTTAATGCAATGCAATGAAGAAACGTGTGACAAAAAAGAAGAAAGATGCTAGTGTTCATGGAATAAAGCGAAGCAAGTGTATCGAGTTATTACATCAAACAAGAGTCATACCCCACCCCATACTTAACATACACATTGTCCTCAATGTAAGAAAAATAAAGAAAAGAACTAAGAAAACTCACGAAGGCGGTGGAGTAGCTCAAACCAAGTGGTCATCTCATCACATAGAAGGCGGTGGTGGTGCATAAGGGTAGAATTTGAGGTCGAATGGACGCCCAAACTGCTAGCGGTAGACGTCACGGAGGATCCTAACATTCTCCTTGCGCTCTTCATCATGTTCACTGAAGCGAGTGTCTAGGTTGTCCATCCTTCTAGTAAGATCGGTTGCCCACCCTTGTTGTTGGTCTATCCATGCAGGTTGCTGTTGCATCCAATCTGGTGGAGTCGCCGCCCAAGCCGGAGGAGCACCCATCCAAGCCGGCGGCTGCTGCATCCAGTCCGGTGGTCCATCCATCCATGAAGGACGCTCGCTCACGCTAGCACGGCGGGAGGAGGAAGAAACGGAAGGCTGTTGATGATATGTGGACCTCATGGCTAGCTCTTGAAATTCAGCTAGCTGCTCCGGAAATGCTCCAAAGTCCTGCTCACCACCTCCAACATCCGGGAACTCGTCTCCACCCATCTCCTCATCCTCATCAGCTACAGCGGGTACCTCATCGGAAATGTAGGGAGGAGCTCCTAACCTGTTTGCATGCATAGGAACAAACGTAGCCTTCTAGTTCTGCCGGCTAAATCTAAGAGAATAGTTAGTGATCCACAGAATGCCTCTACCTCCCTTGTCTTCCCAAGACATAGATGCGGTAGGTGGACCTCGGTGGTGGGGAATCAAGAGTCCCCTAGTCATAAGTCCATGAAGTCTCAAAGGCCTTGCAGCAGCTACCCTCTCACAAGCAGAATAATCGATTCCTAGATGCTTTGCAATGTAAGTTACTATCCCTCCATAGCAAATGTTTCCTGCTGATTTATTCTTAACCTTGCTAAGAGTGGAGGCGAGCATAGTAGCACAATCCGGAGAGTGACCGGAAATCATGAAATACATAATGAAAAGCTCATCAGCCTTGAGCTTCTGGGGAGTCTCAGTCCTCGGAAATAGGCATTTGGAGAGGATCCTATGGGCTATCTTAAGGACAAGGTGGTAGATGAGCTTGACCTTCGAGTCGGCTGGTTGCCAACGGTCCTCATGACCTACAATCATCGCGATCTCTCCCCAAAACTCCTTAGCCTTGACACCCCAAGGGAACGTTCCATTGAACGTTTCAGCAAACCCAAACACCCCAAGGGAAAGACACCGTTCGGTTAACGGCGCTATGCTCGAAGGAAGTAATGAACTCCCTCGTGATCTCCTCATAAGCATATTCCCTAATGCTAGCAAACAGAGTGAAACCAGCCCGATCTAGCAGCCATCTCAAATCATTAACAACATTCAGCTTCTCGAGTTCCTCAAGAATAATGAACCTAGGAGCTATCACCTTGCGTTTGTGGATTTTCTCTATAGCTCCAATGTTATCCTCATAGATTGTGGGGATTCTAGGGCTAGGTGGGATTATAGGAGGGGGTTGGGAAGAGGATCCAACACCCTTTTGCTTCTTGTTCCTGTTTAATTTCCTAGTTTCAAACATTTTCTCACAAAATTAGAGAAACCACGGCCTGTTCTTCAGGTTCCACGGCTGTGGAATTGTACGGCGGTTTGCTCCAAATGGTGTGTGCAAGCTTTAAATTTATAACCTAAGACTTAAGCTTAAAACAAGGATGTGAACCCGTAGTGTACGGGTCAATCGTAGTAAAAGCAAGAAATTCCGGGGTGTCGATCTCAGGGACTTGGTGAAACAAAGCAAGTGTAGGTCGTCTATGTAATTACTAACCACAAAAGCGATTAAAGCAATCAAAGATGATAAAAAAAGTCAATTAAAGGAATATGCAATTCTAGGGATTAAAGCATCTACTTGTGGTTCCAACTCAAGATCTAAAGATAAGCGGACAAAGCTGAGATTTTTGCATAGGGAAGGTGTTACTAAAGTGGAATAGATCACCGGGTAAGTCTCACTACTCACTAATCCCAAACCGTAACTCCTATTACCGGGTAAGTCTCAAGGAATTAAGAAAAGAACTATAACCTCAAACCAACACACCACCTAAGGGAATAGAATCAACCTTTACCGGGTAAGTCTCAGGCTAACTCACAAAGATGGGATGAAGGCACACTCAAACCCCAATAAAGGATAAACCTTTATTACCTACACTTATGATCTTGGGTAAACAAACAAAGGAATTACCGGGTAAGTCTCATCCTAAGCTTGCATTGAACCAGGAAAGGTGTAATAAGAATAGGATTTGGCAAACTCTAACACTTAACTCTCAGTTTCGGATCAGATAAGGTCACCTCGGTCAGACGAATTCCACCCCGGCCGAGATGTTCATCGACTGAGCGAGATGTTCTAGGGTTAAGGATAAAGACTCGAGCTTTCAGGGTCCTACTGGAATTTAAGATTATTCTATCATTGTTTTTCCCACAACCTTCAGCCAATCACCCTAGAATCACACAAAGAAATTAGCCACTCATCATCATGAAAGCAATAATCAAGTATAAGGGAAGAAAGTGAATATTTGAACACAAAAACCTTAAGAACGAGGCTTCAATAACTGAATCAATTAACAAACAAACAAGCGTTCCTTGGATCACAATCCAACAAGACAATCAACAAAGAAGGGAATCTAAGAGAATCTTACAAAACCCTTTACAAAAGCTATAAAAGCTATCAACTTCCTTCCTTCAATCTTCCTTCAACCTTCAAAAAGGTTCTTCAAATCTCCTCGCTGTAGTAGATGTTTTCCAGCCATAAGCAGATGCCGGATTTGTGGAAAATCCAACCCTTTTTATAGGAAAACTACCCTCCAAAGATAAAAGATCTTCAAAAGATATTTTCCCATAAAATAGATAATATATATCAGCTGAATTATCTTCTTCCTTCCAGAAATCCAGCCTAAAAATATAAGATCCTCTTTCCAAAAATAAAAAATCTCAGCCAAGAATATGATATATCTCGCCGCGTCCAAGGTGTTTGCCTCGGTCGGGACGCTCCTCTGGATCACCTCGGTCGAGATGGTTCTGTGGTTGACCGAGGTGGCTCTAAACGAAATGTGAAATCTCTCAAATCTGGTCCAAAGTAAATCTTTAATCCAATTCCATGCTTCCTGGATTCTTCCTTAAGCTCCTGAATGTAGCTCCAATGACTCCTTAGCTCCTTTAGCTCCATTTTGATGCAAAACGTGCCATTTTACCTACGATTATAGCGAAACTTGGTGTAGACCTCGATTCCCGCAAAGGTAGATGAAATGACGATATAATCACATAATATACATCCAAACATGCAGATTATTGAAGATAAAACGTCTAAACAGGTCCCAAAATATAGACTATAATTCATGCTATCAAAATACCCCATACTTATCCCTTGCTTGTCCCCAAGCAAGTTCCGAATCTTAGATACAAGATAGAATGGATTATAAGTCATAAAGATCAATGAAAAAGTCTTTCAAAACATTTTAATGGTGTGCTACAATCATAGATCACTCTAAGAGAATGCTTCATGGAAATTAAAATCAAAACATGCTCAAAAAATTTTATAAATATAAGAAAGTTGTTCATCTTTGCATAAAATCATAGAATGCATAATAAATCATAATTATCGAAATTAATCATGTATAATCCAGTTTAAACTTTAAACCACCAAGTCAATCAACAAGCTCGAGGTCTCAAGGGCTTTCCAAGAGAAAGGTCAAAGAAATGTGTGAGGGTGGGATGTATATAGGGAATATGGTGCTAGAATCCGGGAAAAGGATCTTTACTTCACTTGCTTTGAACTTCAACATCTTCCACCAATAAGCTTTGCTCATTACTTTTTACTTTACTTTTTGGGATACATGGACAGAGGTGCACAATAACCGAAGCCTAGGAGATCAGCAATCATCAATTTCTCGAGATGCCTCAAACCCTTGATGCACATACCATGACCCGTTAGGAATATCGCTCAATCCGACTTTGGCAAGACACAAACACCCGGTTATATGAATGGTGCCGAGTTACTCATCATCATGATTGACTTCCCCAAACCTATTTGTTTCTTTCTAACTTTCAGCCTACATCTCAACTTTTCTTTCACTTGCTTTTCACTTTTGCTTGCTTCCAAATTCCCGGATAGATAAAGGGAGGCAAATATGTATATGAGGGGTTAAGCATGATCAAGAAGAAGAAGAGAAAAGAATGAATTACCTTGGTCTTTCCAGGAAGAAAGTGAGAGAACTCATCATGTGGTGTCAACCTTCAAATTCAACATAATTTTGATAAAAACAAAGTATTAAATGTTCGCTCCAAACGGTGTGTGCAAGCTTTAAATTTATAACCCTAAACTTAAGCTTAAAACAAGGATGCGAACCCGCAGTGTACGGGTCAATCGTAGTAAAAAGCAAGAAAATTCCAGGGGTCGATCACAGGGACTCGGTGAAACAAAGTCAATACGGTAAGCTTCGTGAATACTAACCACAAAGAGCAATTAACACAATCAAAGATGAATAAGAAGTCAATAAAGCAAACATGCAATTCTAGGGATTAAAGCATCTAGTTGTGGTTCCAACTCAATATCTATAGATAAGCGGACAAAGCTGAGATTTTTGCGTGGGGAAGGTGTTACTAAAGTGGAGTAGATCACCGGGTAAGTCTCACTACACACTAATCCTAAACCGTAACTCCTATTACCGGGTAAGTCTCAAGGAATCAAGATAAAGAACTATAACCTCAAACTAACATGCCATCTAAGGGAATAGAATCAACCTTTACCAGGTAAGTCTCACGCTAACTCACAAAGATGGATGGAAGCACACTCAAACCCCAATAAAGGATGAACCTTTATTACCTACACTTATGATCGTTGATACACAAACTAAGGAATTACCGGGTAAGTCTCATCCTAAGCTTGCTTTGAACCAGGAAAGGTGTAATAAGAATAGGATTTGGCAAACTTTAACACTTAACTCTCAGTTATGGATCAGATAAGCCACCTCGGTCAGCCAGTTTCCACCTCGGCCGAAATGTTCATCGACTGAACGAGATGCTTAGGGTTAAGGTTAAAGACTCGAACTTTCAGGATCCTACTGGAATCTAAGATTATTCTATCATTGTTTTTCCCACAACCTTCAGCTAATCACCCTAGAATCACACAAGGGATTTAGCCACTCATCATCATTATGAAAGTATTAAATATATGGGAAGAAGGTGAATATTTGAACAAGAAGAATTTAATGAAAAGACTTCAATAACTGAATCAAATATCACAACAAAGCGTTCCTTGGATAGCAATCCAACAAGACAAGACAACAAGTGAGGGAATTGAAGACAATCTTACAAAAACCCTCCAAAAAGCTATAAAAGCTATGGACTTCAACCTTCCTTCAACCTTCAAAAATGTTCTTTGAAACTCCCAACTGGAGTATGCTGCTGCTGCTGCGTGATCTTCTCGTAAGCAAGATGTCCAGCCGTAAACGGATGTAGCGGGCTCTTCAACTGTATGCGGATGTCGGATTTGTTGAAAATCCAACCCTTTTTATAGGAAAATAACCCTCCAAATATAATAAATCTTAGAAAGATATTTTCCCATAAATATAGGTAAAATATATGATTCTGCATATCTCCTTCCTTCCAGGAGCCAAGCCCAAAAATATAAGATCACTTTCCAATTTAAAAAGATCTCAGCCAAGAATAAAATATTCTCGCCGCGTCCTAGGTGTTCGCCTCGGTCGATTCGGCGTCTCTGGATCACCTCGGTCGAGATGAATCTCTGGTCAACCGAGGTGAGTCAGAACTGAATGTGAAATCTCTCAAAACTGGTCCAAAGTAAATCTTTAATCCATAGCTATGCTCCCTGGATGTAGCTCCAAATGACTCATGACTCCTTTTGCTCCTTTTTGATGCAAAACGTATCAAATTACCTGCAATTACAACAAAACTAGGTGTAGACCTCGATCCTCGCAAAGGTAGATGAAATGGTAGTAAAATCACATAATGCACATACAAACATGTAGATTATGAAAGATAAAACGTCCAAACAAACCCCAAAATATAGACTATAATTCATGCTATCAAAATACCCCATACTTAGCCCTTGCTTGTCCCCAAGCAAGTTCCTCATATAGAAGACAAGATAGAATGGATTATAAGTCAAGAAAATCAATGAAAAGTCTTTCAAAAACATTTTTATGGTGTGCAACTATCATAGATCACTCTAAGAGAATACTTCATGGAATTAAAAACTCAATATGCTCAAAACATTTTATAAATATAAGAAAGTTGTTCATCTTTGCATAAAATCATAGAATGCATAATAAATCATAATTATCAAAATTAATCATGTATAATCCAGTTTAAACCACTAAGTCAATCAACAAGCTCAAGGTCTCAAGGGCTTCCCAAAAGAAAAGTCAAGAAACGTGTAGGGTAGGGATGTGTGTAAGGTAATGTGGTGCTAGAATCCGGGAAAAGGATAAACTTCACTTCAACTTTGACTTGCAACATCTTCCACCAATAAGCTTCGCTTATCTCACACTTTTTTTTTACTTTACTTTTTGGGATGCATGGACAGAGGTGCACAATAACCGAAGCCTAGGAAATCTGCAATCATCAATTTCTCGAGATGCATCAAACCCTTGATGCACATACCATGACCCGTTAGGAATATCGCTCAATCCGACTTTGGCAAGACACAAACACCCGGCTATGTGAATGGTGCCGAGTTACTCATCTTCATGATTGACTTCCCCAAACCTATTATTGCTTTCTAACACTTTCACTTCCAGCCACTTCTCAACTTCACTTGTTTTCACCACTTCGCTTGCTTCCAAATTCCCGGATAGGTAAAGGGAGGCAAAATGTATATGAGGGGCTAAGCATGATCAAGAAGAAGAAGAAGAAGAGAATGAATTGCCTTGGTCTTTCCAAGAAGAAAGTGAGAGAACTTAACCTGCGGTGTCAACCTTCAAATTCAACATAATTTGGATAAAAACAAAGTATTAAACATGCTAATAATTTCAAACAAAGCATTTAGCAACTTAAACATATTATAAAACCTTTCAAACACATAAAGGATTCAAAACCAGTCAGTAAACAAGATCTTCACTGAGATCATATCCAGATAAGTAACACAAAATCGTTTTCGAAAACTTTCAGTTAACACACCTCGGTCGAGGTGTTCTTGGTTCAACCGAGGTGAAATGCCTCGTTTGGCCAGAATCTCCGCGGTCGAGGTCAAAAATTTTTTTAAAACCATTTTTTTTTTTTTTTCGGTTTCGACGTTTTTTTCAATCAAATAACCTGTAGGTATGCATGTAATATCAGATAATCATATAAATGCAGAAGTGATGCATAAATAAAATATCCGATAAATATATCATACATCAAAAGTAGTCGAATAACATCAAGTAGTCATAATCAATACAAACACCCCATACTTGGGACACACTGTCCCAGTGGGTCAAATAAAAGTCTAGAAAATGAGAGTACTCACCGGATAAATAGCTGAACTGCATAAAAGAAAATAAAGAAAATCCTGCAGCTCCTCAGTAATCCTGATCCGGCGATGGTGGTGGTGGTGGCACATACGGATACTGTGTCGGATCGTACGGATAGCCCATGACATGCTCGAACTGAAGCTGGGCCATGATGTGCTGATGGTGCTGCCGCTCCTGCATCTCGCGGATATCCAGCGATAATGCAGCGTACGTGTCAATAACCTGATCCGTCAGGTCATCGATCCGTCTGTGAGCAGCTCGATCCCTCACTCCATGCCTCCTGCGTCTAGCAGGTCTGACTGGAGAAGTCTCAGCTGGTGCAGGCTCCGTCTCCTCCTCATCGTCCAAGTCGATGATCGGTGGTGCGCTCGTACCTGCAGTATCCGTCCCTGTATCCATCGGGACTCCACCATCTCTCTCGTCCACTGTCTCCTCGTCGTCGTCATCCTCCTCCTCCTCAGTCGGGGCAGCTGCTGCCTCTCTATGATCCTCCATCAGAGGAGCCCAAGCTATCTGCCAGTAATGCGGATCAAAAACTGTGAACTGAGCAGACCAGCGGATCCCCTGTGGTGCAGTCCGCTCCCAAGGCATAGCGACGTATGGAGTGGTCAAACCACGGGGAACCAGAATCCTCCGTGTGATCATCTCCTGTAATCCAAGCGGCTTCGGAGCCGCCGCCATCGTACATACACTGAGGTCCATCCCGTGATAAGTAGCAACATGGGTGACTAGACCTCCGCAGCAAATGTCTCCCTTTGCCTTGGCCTTGATCTTGTGCAGGTCCTCTGCCAAGAGCAAGCCAAAGTCTGGGAAACCTCCTGTAACCATGCAGTAGAGGCTGAAGAGCTCATCCTGTCGGATCTTCTGGGGCGTCTCAGTACGCGCCAGAAGTGTCTCGCTAAATATCCTGTGGGCTAGTTTGAAAGCTGGGTGCAAGATGACCTTCTCCCTGGAATCTCCAGGGCGCCATCTGTCTGCGTGCTCGGTAATATGGGCAATCTGCCCCCAGAACTCCCTAGCTACGGATCAGGAGGGGAAGTCGGTGGCGGTGGGCTCAGAAAAGCCAAAAATCTCTCTCCATATCTCCAAAGGAACTATGAAGTTCCGGTTCATCAACCGGTACTTCACAGACTGGTCTGTGGGAAGGTAGGAGAAGGAGCTAACAAACTCTAAGGTCGGCTCCAAGTAAGCTGGGGCTCGGATCTCAGTAAACTGATCCAGCCCGACAGTAGCAATCATCCTCCTAAGGTCAGCATCTAACCCTAGGCAATCAAAGGCCGACACGTCCAGAAATTGTGGTGCGATAACTGGACGGCTAGCTATCCGCTCATAGTCTACCCGGCATCTCTCGTGGATAACCGGGCGGTAAGGACGGGAAGAAGAGGAAGAAGGGGAGGGTGAGGATCTGTCTCTAAGGGCTAGGCGACGATCGGAACTCATTTTCACTCAACACTGTCAGACCACCTCGGTTGCTGACAAGACTCAGAAATCACCTCGGTCGAGATGTAGTTCGACCGGACCGAGGCGCAACAGTTGCGATTCCAATTCTCAGAAATTCAGTTCTTTTCCCCCCAAAATCACTACAATCGCTTCCTAAGGGGTACTTAAATCCTTTCTCAGCAGAATCAAGGGCAACCAATGCCCAAATCGAAGCGAATGAACGAGTTAGGGTTTCGACTTGTTTTACCTCGTTTCGGTCGATTCACTCGATTTCTTTGCAGATATGTTGTTGTAATCGGTTCCTCTACCCTTCAATCACAGTTTAGAAGCAGAAATCTTCGAAAACGAGCAAGATCTGAGAGAGAGCGAAGTGGACTGTCGCCGCGGTCGAGGTGAAGAAGATAAAAAGTGAAAAGTAAATTTTTTTCTTTTTATACTGTTCCTGGATCTGCTGTCACCTCGGTCGAGATGGTCTCGACTGGACCGAGGTGGTAAGGACCGAGGTGGTTCTGCAGAGACCCTAGTCGCCTCGGTTGCTCAAGAATCAACTCGGTCGAGATGCTTTGACAGTGACCGAGATGCTTCTGTCTTCTCAAAATCTCGAACTTTTGTCCTTCCAGTTATGCTCCTTCCTTAGATGTTCCCTGTTGTCTGTCTAGAACGCCAAAACAAAGCAAAGCAAAGCAAAAACAAAAACTATCTAAGCTAGACTAGAAAACGGGAAAAAGAAAGCAATACCTTGGGTTGCCTCCCAAGAAGCGCTTGGTTTAAGGTCGCTAGCTGGACCACGATGCGTCTCAAACGAGGTAGGAGGTGACCTCACCCCATACTTCACCTCCATCGTGGGGTGAAGTGAGTAAATCCATCAAACGCTCCAACAAGTGTAAGTGCTCATCGGGGAATGAATCGTCTATGGGTGGGTTATCCGTTTCGCGGGAAGATTCTGGTAGCCGGCTGAGGTGGTCCGCAACTGAATTCTTGGATCCCTTCTTATCGCGGATCTCTAGGTCAAACTCTTGAAGCAAGAGAATCCATCGAATAAGGCGCGGCTTGGCGTCTTTCTTAGCCAACAAGTAACGAATGGCTGCGTGGTCGGTGTAGACAATGACCTTCACCCCTACTAGATAGGAACAAAACTTCTCGAAGGCATATACAACCGCCAATAACTCCTTCTCGGTGGTAGCGTAGTTGCGTTGTGCTTCATCTAGCGTCTTGCTAGCATAATAAATGGCGGTGGTCCGTCCATCCTTCTTCTGTCCGAGCACCGCTCCTACGGCTACATCACTAGCGTCACACATGACCTCAAAGGGCAAGGTCCAATCAGGAGGCTGGATAATGGGAGCGGAGATCAATGCTTCCTTAATCCTGTAAAAGGCATCAAGACACTCCTGCGAAAACTCAAAAACAACATCTTTATTCAAGAGGTTAGTTAGAGGTTTAGAAATTTTAGAGAAGTCCTTGATGAATCTCCTGTAGAAACCTGCATGCCCTAGAAAACTCCTCACACCTTTAACAGAACAAGGAGGAGGGAGTTTCTCAATAGTTTCGATCTTAGCTCGATCGACCTCAATACCTCGATGAGAAACGAGGTGTCCTAGCACAATGCCTTCATTAACCATAAAATGACACTTCTCCCAATTCAGAACAAGGTTAGTGTCTTCACATCTTTTAAGCACTAGAGAAAGGTTAGATAGGCAATCATCAAAAGAGGAACCATATACAGAAAAATCATCCATGAATACCTCCATGATGTCCTCTATGTACTCGGAAAAGATAGTCATCATGCATCGCTGGAAGGTAGCGGGTGCATTGCACAATCCAAATGGCATCCTCCGATAGGCAAATGTCCCCCATGGACAAGTGAAAGTGGTCTTCTCCTGATCATCCGGATGGATAGGAATCTGGAAGAATCCACTATAGCCATCCAAGTAGCAAAAGTGTGAATGCTGGGCCAATCGTTCGAGCATTTGGTCGATGAAGGGAAGCGGAAAATGATCCTTCCGAGTCGCCATGTTCAGCTTCCTATAATCGATGCAAACTCTCCAGCCCGTAACGGTCCTTGTTGGGATTAACTCGTTGTTCTTATTCGTCACAACGGTCATCCCTCCTTTCTTCGGAACGACATGCACCGGGCTAACCCACTTGTTGTCCGAGATAGGATAAATAATACCTGCATCCAACAACTTAAGAACTTCCTTCTTCACAACCTCTTTCATGATCGGATTTAACCGTCTTTGAGGTTCCCGTGAAGTCTTATGATTATCTTCCATTAGAATTCTATGCATGCAAAAAGAAGGTTTAATGCCAATAAGATCATCCGTGGTATAACCTATAGCCTTTCGATGCTTTCTCAGGACATGCATTAACTTAGACAATTCAGATTCGGAAAGGGAAGCACTAACAATAACGGAATAAGTAGAATCCGGTCCAAGAAAGATATACCTCAAGTGACTGGGGAGTTGTTTAAGCTCCACGACTGGGGGTGCTTTCTGAGGGGGATCCATGCTTCCTCTTTCCAGTGGAGTGGTATCAGAAACTGGACTCGATGAAGTCTCAGTTAGGATTATCTCGCCATCGACCTCGGTCGAGGTGCAGAGGCGTTGACCGAGATGTTCTTCAGTCGCCTCGCTCAGTCCAGAAGGTGCCTCGGTCGAGGTGCTGCTACTGGGACCGAGACTGGAGATCTTCGTCTCTTGGATTAGCTTCTCAGTTTTAGCTCCTGGATCTTCTCCCAGTGCCTTCAAGCTCCGTATATCTGCATCATAAGAAGCATCTATACCTTCCTCCATTAAACTGAAGCTAATAACTCTTTCGAGTGGATCTTTAATAAGGATAAAGCTCACCAATTCTCTTGATTCTTCTTCATCGTAGATGTTGAAGATATCATCAGTTAGTTGCTCCCCTTTCATGGCTGCAAGTAGTGCGAACTCCACCTCATCGCCACCAACGTTGAATTTCAACTTGGCGTTCTTGCAATCCACGTTGCAACCCGAAGTTGCTAGAAACGGCCTCCCGAGAATAATAGGAACAGGATAATCTGCGGGAATGTCAAGTACAACAAAATCTATGGGTAGATAGAAGTTACCTAACTTGACCGGAACGTCCTCCAAGATGCCCACGGGATGGGTAATGGAGCGATCCGCCATATAAAGTCGAATCTTGACCGGCTTGGGCTCTCCAAGACCGATCTTCGTGCATAGCTCCAGCGGGATGATGCTCACGCTGGCTCCTAGATCACAAAGGGCTTCACAAGTGACATCCCCAACTTGAATAGGAATGCAAAATGAGCCGGGATCTCTCAACTTAGGTGGCATCTTTTCCTTCATGATCTTGATAAGCTCCGAGGATTTAGATGTCATCCTAATTTCACCAACATCCTCCAGCTTCCTCTTCCTTGATAAGATTTCTTTCAAGAACTTCCCATAGGCGGGCATACCTAGAATAGCATCAAGGAAGGGAATATTAATATGGAGCTTATTCATCAAGTCAAGAAACTTACCAAAGTGTTTGTCTAGATGTGCTCTGGCTCTGGACTGATGGAATGGAAGTGGTGGTTTGTATGCAGGAGGTGGAACATAAGATTCTGTCGTCCCTCCTGCTTTCTGTTGCTTCGCCTCGGTTGGCATCTCGGTCGAGGTGTTCTTCGACTGGATCTGGACCGAGGTGGTCTGCGTCGAGCGAGGTACTGGATCTGCAGTTTTGAGTCCACTCCTCGTTGTTATGGCCATGCACTGGCCCTTAGGGTTAGTTTCCGTCTTTGCTGGAAGCTTCCCTGGATCTCTTGGCGCTTCATTCGCCCTATTAGCAAGTTGTTGTTCGAAGGACTTTTGGGCCCTCGAAAATGAAGTCATAGGATTCTCCATAGCGCTAAGCTTGATCAAGATAGCCTCCAGAACTGCGTCTTTCTTTTCCGGCTGAGACGAACTTGATCCTTGCCCTTGGCTCTTTAATGGAGTAGAAGAAGAAGAAGGAGAAGAGAGGAAAGGGTTAGAGGAATCGTTAGAGTTGTAGTTTGAATGATTGTTACCGTGATTTTGGTTATTCGCCCTCCAGTTGTTGCTATTGGATCCTCTATTGTTGTTGTTGTAGTTGTTGTTTCGGGGACCGTTGTTGTTGTTACGGTACCCGTTATTGTTGTTGTTCCTTTGCCCTTGCTCTTCCTTCTTAGTTTGAGCCATCAAGAGTTCCTTCAATTGCTTCACGTCATTCTTCAAAGACGTGAGTTGATTGTTGTTGGATTGAGTCTCTTGAAAGTTGACTCTTTTAACTCCACCTTCAGCTCCTTGGTGGGTGTATTTCTCCATGTGCAAGGCTTGCTTCTCAATGAAGTCCCAAGCCTCATCAATCGCCATGTCCATGAAGGTACCGGCGGAGAGTAGTTGGAGATTGAACTGGGTGCTTCCGTCCAGTCCCTTGAAGTAGATCTCCAACAACTCGATCTTTGGAATCCCATGATGTGGGCAATCCAAGAGGATATCCTTGAACCGCTCCCAAGATTTGGACAAGCTCTCCTTGTCCTTCATAATGAAAGCGTTGATCTTCCCTCTCATTTCAGCGGTCTTTGAGGGGGGAAAGAATTTGGTCAAGAATTCCGTAGTCATCTCCTCCCATGTGCTAATTTTTCCTGGAGGAAGAGATTGATACCAAGTAAGAGCTCTATCTTTTAAAGAAAAGTAAAAAGGTCTTAGCTTGTAGTTGTTATTCTCAATTCTGGAAGGTCGCAAGGTTTCCATCAAGATCTCGTAGTTTTGAAGATGTTGATGTGGCGACTCCTTCTCCAGCCCTCCGAATTGGCATTGGCGAATCATGGATAGAACTTGCGGTCGAAGTTCGTAGTCATGATCCGCTGGATCTCCTAGGTTCACTCCTGGACGCCTCAATTGTTGATTAGGGTCCATCCTTTGACCTAGGGTTTGTGGGATTCCTGCAAGAAGAACATCTCGGACTGGCATCCGAGGTGGAGGTACATCGGCCGGGGCATCAGGTACTGGGATCTGCCTCGGTCGAAGATCAGCTACTGGATCCTGCATCGGTCGAGGATCAACAGGCGGATCTTCCCTCGGTCGAAGTAGAATCTGGTCTCGTATGACTGCTATCTCAGCTTCGATTGCTGCAGTCTTGGTGCGATTCTCTTCTTTCTCTTGTCTAAGTTCTTCCTTGCTGAGGCGTAGCAGCTCTAACGTCTCTTTCAATTCGGCCGCAAGATCGCGATCGTCTTGTTGGGCCATCTTTGCTTCTCTCAAGCATCGCTTGTATGTCTTCTCTGGTTCGGGATCGTAAGGAACGATTTCCTTCCCAGCGCGGGTTCTTCGCATATACCTAAGAAAGAACCTGCAAAAGTCACTCAAGTAGAGTGGTTAGATGACACGGGGCAAGCGCCCCAAGAGCAAACCGTACCGGCTCGGTCTAGACCAAGTCCCCGGCAACGGCGCCAAAAACTTGTTCGCTCCAAACGGTGTGTGCAAGCTTTAAATTTATAACCCTAGACTTAAGCTTAAAACAAGGATGCGAACCCGCAGTGTACGGGTCAATCGTAGTAAAAAGCAAGAAAATTCCAGGGGTCGATCACAGTGACTCGGTGAAACAAAGTCAATACGGTAAGCTTCGTGAATACTAACCACAAAGAGCAATTAACACAATCAAAGATGAATAAGAAGTCAATAAAGCAAACATGCAATTCTAGGGATTAAAGCATCTAGTTGTGGTTCCAACTCAAGATCTATAGATAAGCGGACAAAGCTGAGATTTTTGCGTGGGGAAGGTGTTACTAAAGTGGAGTAGATCACCGGGTAAGTCTCACTACACACTAATCCTAAACCGTAACTCCTATTACCGGGTAAGTCTCAAGGAATCAAGATAAAGAACTATAACCTCAAACTAACATGCCATCTAAGGGAATAGAATCAACCTTTACCGGGTAAGTCTCAGGCTAACTCACAAAGATGGATGGAAGCACACTCAAACCCCAATAAAGGATGAACCTTTATTACCTACACTTATGATCGTTGGTACACAAACTAAGGAATTACCGGGTAAGTCTCATCCTAAGCTTGCTTTGAACCAGGAAAGGTGTAATAAGAATAGGATTTGGCAAACTTTAACACTTAACTCTCAGTTATGGATCAGATAAGCCACCTCGGTCAGCCAGTTTCCACCTCGGCCGAAATGTTCATCGACTGAACGAGATGCTTAGGGTTAAGGTTAAAGACTCGAACTTTCAGGATCCTACTGGAATCTAAGATTATTCTATCATTGTTTTTCCCACAACCTTCAGCTAATCACCCTAGAATCACACAAGGGATTTAGCCACTCATCATCATTATGAAAGTATTAAATATATGGGAAGAAGGTGAATATTTGAACAAGAAGAATTTAATGAAAAGACTTCAATAACTGAATCAAATATCACAACAAAGCGTTCCTTGGATAGCAATCCAACAAGACAAGACAACAAGTGAGGGAATTGAAGACAATCTTACAAAAACCCTCCAAAAAGCTATAAAAGCTATGGACTTCAACCTTCCTTCAACCTTCAAAAAGGTTCTTCGAAACTCCCAACTGGAGTATGCTGCTGCTGCGTGATCTTCTCGTAAGCAAGATGTCCAGCCGTAAACGGATGTAGCGGGCTCTCCAACTGTATGCGGATGTCGGATTTGTGGAAAATCCAACCCTTTTTATAGGAAAATAACCCTCCAAATATAATAAATCTTAAAAAGATATTTTCCCATAAATATAGGTAAAATATATGATTCTGCATATCTCCTTCCTTCCAGGAGCCAAGCCCAAAAATATAAGATCACTTTCCAATTTAAAAAGATCTCAGCCAAGAATAAAATATTCTCGCCGCGTCCTAGGTGTTCGCCTCGGTCGAGTCGGCGTCTCTGGATCACCTCGGTCGAGATGAATCTCTGGTCAACCGAGGTGAGTCAGAACTGAATGTGAAATCTCTCAAAATTGGTCCAAAGTAAATCTTTAATCCATAGCTATGCTCCCTGGATGTAGCTCTAAATGACTCATGACTCCTTTTGCTCCTTTTTGATGCAAAACGTACCAAATTACCTGCAATTACAACAAAACTAGGTGTAGACCTCGATCCTCGCAAAGGTAGATGAAATGGTAGTAAAATCACATAATGCACATACAAACATGCAGATTATGAAAGATAAAACGTCCAAACAAACCCCAAAATATAGACTATAATTCATGCTATCATTAAACATGCTAAAATTTCAAACAAAGCACTTAGCAACTAAAACATATCATACAACCTTTCAAACATATAAAGATTTCAAAACCAGTCAGCAAACAAAAATCATCACTTAGGTCATATCTAGATAAGAAGCACAAAAATCATTTCGAAAACTGTTCCAGTTAAGCC
The DNA here is from genome assembly GCA_033239125.1 of Fagopyrum homotropicum. Classification (NCBI taxonomy): domain Eukaryota; kingdom Viridiplantae; phylum Streptophyta; class Magnoliopsida; order Caryophyllales; family Polygonaceae; genus Fagopyrum; species Fagopyrum homotropicum. The sequence continues at coordinate 38,754,494 of BSWB01000001.1, read as the reverse complement.
ACCTCGGTCGAGATGATCTAAGTCAACCGAGGTATTGTACCTCGATTGGTTAGAGTCACATCGGTCGAGGTCATAAATTTTTTTTTTTAAAACCAGTTTTTGACGTTTTTCTCGATAAAATAACCTGTATGCATGCATGTAATCTCAGATAAGCATATAGAGCAAAATAAAACATAAATATCCATCGAGTCAAGTCATACATCCACATAAGTCATATAAGTACATCCAAATACCCCATACTTGGGACACATTGTCCCAATGGGTCAAAATAAGTCTAAGAAAACAAAATACTCACCGGATAAAGCTGAGCTGCATAATAAATAAATAAAGATAATCCTGCAAGCTCTCAATAATCCCGATCCGATGGTGGTGGTGGTGGCACGTACGGGTACTGAGATGGGTCGAATGGATAGCCCATGATATGCTGAAACTGAATCTCAGCCATCGTGTGCTGGTAGTGTAGTCTCTCCTACATCTCTCTGATATCCAGGGACAAGGCAGCGTAGGAATCTATCATCTGATCCGCCAGATCATCTATCCGACGGTGAGCAACTGGATCCCTCTGCCTGCGTACCCTACGCCTAGCAGGACGTGCCGGTGCTGCAGTTGGCTCCTCCTCAGTCTCGTCGTCGTCCAGATCGATGACCGGTGCACTAGTCCTAGTTGTATCTGGGCCCGTATCCATGGCAGCACCGCCATCCTCATCCTCATCCTCCTGCTCCTCAACATCATCCTCCTCATCTTGTCTCGGAGCTGCTGCATCTCTAGCATCCTCCATAAGTGGAATCCATGTGGTCTGCCAGTAGTGCGGGTCGTAAACAAAGAACTGAGCTGACCACCTAATACCCTGGGGTGCAGTCTGCTCCCAGGGCATCGCCACATATGGTGTAGTAAGATCGCGAGGAACCAGTATCCTCCGAGTGATCATCTCCTGAAACCTGAGCGGCTTGGTAGCCGCCACCATAGTGCATGCACTCAGATCAAGGTCCATGTAAGTCGCGATATGAGTCACTATACCTCCGCAACAGCTGTCTCCCTTCGCCTTCGCCTTGATCTTGTGTAGATCCTCCGCCAGCATCATCCCAAAGTCCGGAACTCCTCCGGTCACCATGCAATAAAGACTTATCAGCTCACCCTGTCTGATCTTCTGGGGCGTCTCAGTACGCGCCAGAAGTGTCTCGCTAAAGATCCTGTGAGCAAGTCTAAAGCCAGGTGAAATATAATCCGCTCCCTGGAATCTCCAAGTCGCCACCTGTCAGCGTGCTCAACCACATGAGCAATCTGTCCCCAGAACTCTCGAGCTACAGCTCGAGAAGGAAAGTCAGCAACTGTGGGGGCTGGAAAACCGAAAATGTCCCTCCAAGGGTCCATGAGAACTAAATAGTTCCGGTTCATCAACCGGTACTTTATGGCGCGCTCGGTGGGCAAGTAGGTGACGGAGCTGACAAACTCCAGGTTCGGCTCAAGGTAGGCCGGAGCTCTAATCTCAGTGAACTGCTCCAAGCCCACCATAGAGATCATCCGCCTCAGATCATCATCAACATAGAGGCAGTCGAAAGTAGAGATGTCCAGGAAACGTGGTGCAACCACTGGACGGGCCGCTATACGGTCATAGTCGACCTGGTGACGCTCGTGAATCACCGGTCTAGAGCGGCGTGTAGAAGAAGAAGGGGAAGGAGAAGATTTGTCTCTCAGAACCAACTGTCTGTCAGAACTCATCTCTGTCTATCACTGTCAGGTCACCTCGGTTGCTTTGACAAATCTCAAGAACACCTCGGCCGAGGCACAGGCCGATTGGACCGAGGCGAAGTGTTGTGCGATCGATTCCCTCAAAAATCCAGTTCTTTTCCCCCAATATCACTACCAAAGGTTTCTATGGGGTACTTAATCCTTTTTTCAGCACAATGCAGGGGCAACCAAAGCCCAAATCGAATGAAATTAGTGGAAGAAGAGGGAGTTAGGGTTTTTTCGATTTTACCCCAGATTTGGTCGATTCGGTTCGTTTTCGCTGCAGATTGATGGTTGCAAATTGATCCTCTACCCTTTCCTTGCAGTTTGGAAGCGAGAATTATAGAAAACGAGCGAAGAACGAAGAAGCAAGGTGAGGAGTGCGCCGCAGTCGAGAAGGGGATAGAGGGAAGAGAGAGAAATCAATCTCCCTTTTATACCCTTTTTTGGAATTTCTGTCACCTCGGTGGAGATGGTCTCGACTGGACCGAGGTGGTACGGACCGAGGTGGATCTTCAGTAACCCTAATCGCCTCGGTTGCTCAAGAATCATCTAGGTCGAGACAGCAACCGAGATGTGTCTCAGTCAAACTCCATCTTCTCAAATTCTCAAACTTCTGTCCATCCAGTGTTGCTCCTTGTTTGTATTCCTTCCTTAGATATCACCTATTGTCTGTCTAGGACGCCAAAAACAAAGCAAAGCAAAAGCAAACTATCTAAAGCTAGACTAGAAAAAGGGAAAAGAAAGCAATACATTGGGTTGCCTCCCAAGAAGCGCTTGATTTAAGGTCGCTAGCTGGACCGTACGGTATCTCTAAACGTGATGGGAGGTATCGTCACCCCATACTTCACCTTCATCATGGGGTGAGGTAAGGAAGTCTATCAAACGCTCCAACAAGTGCAAGTGCTCATCGGGGAATGAATCGTCTATGGTGGGTCGTCCTTCTCGCGTGAAGAGGAAGGTAGCCGGCTGAGGTGATCCGCAACGGAATTTTCGGACCCCTTCTTATCGCGGATCTCTAGGTCAAACTCTTGAAGCAAGAGAATCCATCGAATAAGGCGTGGCTTGGCATCCTTCTTAGCAAGTAAGTAACGAATAGCTGCATGGTCGGTGTAGACAATGACTTTCGCCCCTACTAAGTAAGAACGAAACTTCTCGAAAACATATACAACCGCCAATAGCTCCTTCTCGGAGGTGGCGTAGTTACGCTGGGCTTCATCTAGCGTCTTGCTAGCGTAGTAAATGGCGGTGGTCCGCCCATCCTTCTTTTGTCCAAGCACCGCTCCTACCGCCACATCACTCGCATCGCACATGATCTCAAAGGGCAAGGTCCAATCCGGAGGCTGGATGATGGGAGCGGAGATCAACGCTTCTTTAATCCTGTAAAATGCATTGATAGCATGAATTATAGTCTATATTTTGGGGTTTGTTTGGACGTTTTATCTTTCATAATCTGCATGTTTGTATGTATATTATGTGATTATATTACCATTACATCTACCTTTGCGGGAATCGAGGTCTACACCTAGTTTTGTTGTAATCATAGGTAAAATGGCACGTTTTGCATCAAAAAGGAGCAAAATGAGCTATGGAGTCATTTGAGCTACATTGAGGAACATAAGGAACCATCCAAGAACCATAGCCGTGGATTTGAGATTCACTTTGGACCAGTTTTGAGAGATTTCACATTCAGTTATGACTCACCTCGGGTGACCACAGATTCACCTCGACCGAGGTGATCCAGAGAAGCCGACTCGACCGAGGCGAATACCTAGGACGCGGCGAGAATATTTTATTCTTGGGTGAGATCTATTATCTTTGGGAAGTGATCTTATGTTTTTGGGCTTGGCTCCTGGAAGGAAGAAGATATATTGGATCTTATATTTTACCTATTTTTATGGGAAGAGATCTTTCTAAGATATCTTATCTTTGGAGGGTTATTTTCCTATAAAAAGGGTTGGATTTCCACAAATCCAACATCTCGCATACAACCCTGATATACGCGGAACACTCACTACACAGCAGCCATACTCCAGTTGGGAGATTTGAAGAACCTTTTTGAAGGTTGAAGGAAGATTGAAGATCATAGCTTTTATAGCTTTTTGAAGGGTTTTTGTAAGATTATCTTAGATTCCCTTCTTTGTTGTCTTGTCTTGTTGGATTGCTATCCAAGGAACGCTTTTGTTGTGATATTTGATTCAGTTATTGAAGTCTTTTCGTCAAATTCTTCTTGTTCAAATATTCACCTTCTTCCCATATATTTGATTATTGCTTTCATGATGATGAGTGGCTAATTTCCTTGTACGATTCTAGGGTGATTGGCTGAAAGTTGTGCGAAAGACAATGATAGAATAATCTTAATCCCAGTAGGACCTTGAAAGCTCGAGTCTTTATCCTTAACCCTAGAATATCTCGTTCAGTCGATGAACATCTCGGCCGGGGTGGAATTTGGCTGACCGAGGTGACTTATCTGATCCGAAACTGAGAGTTAAGTGTTAGAGTTTGCCAAATCCTATTCTTATTACACCTTTCCTGGTCCAATGCAAGCTTAGGATGAGACTTACCCGGTGATTCCTTAGTTTGTGTACCTAAGATCATAAGTGTAGGTAATAAAGGTTTATCCTTTATTGGGGTTTGAGTGTGCTTCCATCCCATCTTTGTGAGTTAGCCTGAGACTTACCCGGTAAAGGTTGATTATATTCCCTTAGATGGTGTGTTAGTTTGAGGTTATAATTCTTTACCTTAATTCCTTGAGACTTACCCGGTAATAGGAGTTGCGGTTTAGGATTAGTGAGTAGTGAGACTTACCCGGTGATCTATTCCACTTTAGTAACACCTTCCCTATGCAAAAACCTCAGCTTTGTCCGCTTATCTTTAGATCTTGAGTTGGAACCACAACTAGATGCTTTAATCCCTAGAATTGCATGTTTGCTTTATTGACTTCTTATTCATCTTTGATTGTTTTAATTGCTCTTGTGGTTAGTAATTACGAAGCTTACTGTTATCGGACTTTGTTTCACTGAGTCCCTGTGATCGACCCCTGGAATTCCTTGCTTTTTACTACGATTGACCCGTACACTGCGGGTTCGCATCCTTGTTTTAAGCTTACGTCTAGGGTTATAAATTTAAAGCTTGCACACACCGTTTGGAGCGAACAAGTTTTTGGCGCCGTTGCCGGGGACTTGGTCTAGACCCAACCGGTACGGTTTGCTCTTGGGGCACTTGCCCCCGTGTCTACTAACCACTCTACTTGAATGAGTTTTGCAGGTTCTTTCTTAGGTATATGCGAAGAACCCGCACTGGGAAGGAAATCGTTCCTTACGATCCCGAACCAGAAAAGACATACAAGCGACGCTTAAGAGAAGCGAAGATGGCCCAACAAGACAACCGCGATCTTGAGGCCGAGTTGAAAGAGGCGTTAGAGCTGCTACGCCTCATCAGGGAAGAACTAAGGCAAGAGAAGGAAGAAACTCACACCAAGACTGAACTAATCGAAGCGGAGATGGCAGTCATACGAGACCAGATTCTACTTCGACCGAGGGAAGATCCACCAATTGATCCTCGACCGATGCAGGTCCCAGTTGCTGACCCTCAACCGAGGCAGGTTCCAGTACCTGACGCCCCGGCCGATGTACTTCCACTTCGGAGGCCAGTCCGAGATGTTCTTCTTGCAGGAATCCCACAAACCCTAGGTCAAAGGATGGACCCCAATCAACAACTGAGGCGTCCAGGAGTTAACCTAGGAGATCCAGCGGACCATGACTATGAACTTCGACCGCAAGTTCTGTCTATGATTCGCCAATGCCAGTTCGGAGGGCTAGAGAAGGAATCACCACATCAACATCTTCAAAACTATGAGATCTTGATGGAGACCTTGAGACCTCCGAGGATTGAAAGCAACAACTACAAGCTAAGACCTTTTTACTTTTCTTTAAAAGATAGAGCTCTTACTTGGTATCAATCTCTTCCTCTAGGAAAAATCAGCACATGGGAGGAGATGACTACGGAATTCTTGACAAAATTCTTTCCCCCCTCAAAGACAGCTGAAATGAGATGGAAGATTAATGCTTTCATTATGAAGGACAAGAAGAGGTTGTCCAAGTCATGGGAGCGGTTCAAGGACATTCTTTTGGATTGCCCACATCATGGGATTCTAAAGCTAGAGTTATTGGAGATATACTTCAAAGGACTGGATGGAAGCACCCAGTTCAATCTCCAGCTACTCTCCGCCGGTACCTTCATGGACATGGTGATTGACGAGGCTTGGGACTTCATCGAGAAGCAAGCCTTGCATATGGAGAAGTACACCCACCAAGGAGCTGAAGGAGGAGTTAAAAGAGTTAACTTCCAAGAAACTCAGCCCAACAACAATCAACTCACGTCTTTGAAGAATGACGTGAAGCAATTGAAGGAACTCTTGGTTGCACAAACCAAGAAGGAAGAGCAAGGGCAAAGGAACAACAACAACGGATATCGTAACAACAACAACGGTTCCCGGAACAACAATTACAATAACAATAATAGAGGATCCAATATCAACAATTGGAGGGCGAACAACCAAAATAACGGTAACAATCATTCAAACTCCAACTCTAACGATTCCTCTAACCCTTTCCTCTCTTCCCCTTCTTCTTCTTCTTCTACTCCATTAAAAAGCCAGGGGCAAGGATCAAGTTCGTCTCAGCCGGAAAAGAAAGACGCAGTTCTGGAGGCTATCTTGATCAAGCTCAACGCTATGGAGACTTCTATGACTTTATTTTCGAAGGCCCAAAAAGCCTTTGAACAACAACTTGCAAGTAGGGCGAATGAAGCGCCAAGAGATCCAGGGAAGCTTCCAACAAGGACGGAAAGCAACCCTAAGGGCCAGATCATGGCCATAACTACGAGGAGTGGACTGAAAACTGCAGATCCAGTGCCTCCGTCGGTGCCAGTACCGACGAAGACCACCTCGGTCCAGATGCAGTCGAAGAACACTTCGACCGAGATGCCAACCGAGGTGGAGCCACAGAAAGCGGAGGGGAAAACTGAAGTTTATGTTCCACCTCCTGCATACAAACCACCACTTCCATTCCCCCAGTCAAGGGCCAGAGCACATCTAGACAAGCACTTTGGTAAGTTCCTTGACTTGATGAATAAACTGCATATTAACATTCCTTTCCTTGATGCTATTTTAGGAATGCCCGCCTATGGGAAGTTCTTGAAGGAGATCCTATCAAGGAAAAGGAAACTGGAAGACTTTGGTGAAGTTAGGATGACATCTAAGTCCTCGGAGCTCATTCAAATCATGAAGGAGAAGATGCCACCTAAATTAAGAGATCCCGGCTCATTTTGCATTCCCATTCAAGTTGGGAATGTCACTTGTGAAGCCCTTTGTGATCTAGGAGCCAGCGTGAGCATCATTCCGCTGGAGCTATGTGTGAAGATCGGACTTGGAGAGCCCAAGCCGGTCAAGATTCGACTTTATATGGCGGATCGCTCCATTACCCATCCTGTGGGCATCTTGGAAGACGTTCCGGTCAAGCTAGGTAACTTCTATCTACCTATAGATTTTGTTGTGCTTGACATTCCCGCAGATTATCCTGTTCCTATTATTCTCGGGAGGCCATTTCTAGCAACTTCGGGTTGCAACGTGGATTGCAAGAACACCAAGTTGAAATTCAAAGTTGGCGGCGATGAAGTGGAGTTCGCATTGCTTGCAGCCATGAAAGAGGAGCAGCTAACTGATAATATCTTCAACATCTACGATGAAGAAGAATCGAGAGAATTGGTGAGCTCTATCCTTATTAACGATCCACTCGAAAGAGTTATTAGCTTCAGTTTAATGGAGGAAGGTATAGATGCTTCTTGTGATGCAGATATACGGAGCTTAAAGGCACTGAAAGAGGATCCGGGAGCTAAAACTGAGAAGCTAATCCAGGAGACGAAGATCTCCAGTTTTGGTTCCAGTTACAGTACCTCGACCGAGGCACTCCCTGGACTGAGCGAGGCGACCGAAGAACATCTCGGTCAACGCCTCTACGCCTCGACCGAGGTCGATGGCGAGATGATGTCAACTGAGACTTCCGAAAGTCCAGTTCCGGAATCCATCCCACTGGAAGGAGGAAGCAAGGATCCCCCTCAGAAAGCACCCCCAGTCGTGGAGCTTAAACAACTCCCTAGTCACTTGAGGTATGTCTTTCTTGGACCGGATTCTACTTATCCCGTTATTGTCAGTGCTTCCCTTTCCGAATCTGAATTGACTAAATTAATGCATGTCCTGAGAAAGCATCAAAAGGCTATAGGTTATACCACGGAAGATCTTATTGGCATTAAGCCTTCTTTCTGAATGCATAGAATTCTAATGGAGGACAATCATAAGACTTCACGGGAACCTCAAAGACGGTTAAATCCGATCATGAAAGAGGTTGTGAAGAAGGAAATTCTTAAGTTGTTCGATGCAGGTATCATTTATCCTATCTCGGACAGCAAGTGGGTTAGCCCGGTGCATGTAGTTCCGAAGAAAGGAGGGATGACCGTTGTGACGAATAAGAACAACGAGTTGATCCCAACTAGGACCATCACAGGCTGGAGGGTTTGCATCGACTATAGGAAGCTGAACACGGCCACACGGAAGGACCATTTTCCACTTCCCTTCATCGATCAAATGCTCGAGCGGTTGGCCCAGCATTCACACTTTTGCTACTTAGACGGTTACAGTGGATTCTTCCAATTTCCTATCCATCCGGATGATCAGGAGAAGACCACCTTCACTTGTCCATGGGGGACGTTTGCTTACAGGAGGATGCCATTTGGATTGTGCAATGCACCCGCTACCTTCCAGCGATGCATGATGGCCATCTTTTCCGAGTACATAGAGAATATCATGGAGGTATTTATGGATGATTTTTCCGTATATGGATCCTCCTTTGATGATTGCCTATCTAACCTCTCTTTAGTGCTTAAAAGATGTGAAGACACTAATCTCGTTTTGAATTGAGAGAAGTGCCATTTTATGGTTAATGAAGGCATTGTGCTAGGACACCTCGTTTCTAATCGAGGTATTGAGGTCGATCGCGCTAAGATCGAGACTATTGAGAAACTCCCTCCCCCTTGCTCTGTTAAAGGTGTAAGGAGTTTTCTCGGGCATGCAGGTTTCTACAGGAGATTCATCAAGGATTTCTCCAAGATTTCTAAACCACTAACTAACCTCTTGAACAAAGATGTTGTTTTTGAGTTTTCGCAGGAGTGTCTTGATGCTTTTTACAGGATTAAAGAAGCGTTGATCTCCGCTCCCATTATCCAACCTCCAGATTGGTGTTCGCCCCTAGAGGTGTGTGCAAATAAGTTTTAAATTTATAAAACTAGAATCAAGCAGCGAACCCGCAGTGTACGGATCGACGTAGTTAAGCAAGAATTCCAGAGTATCGAACACAAGGATTTGGGGGGAACGAACTCGATTGCAGATTATCAAGCAAGTAAATATAGGAGTTTTGCAAATATTGGGAAAACAACAATCCTAAAGATCCAGGTATCCAGCTGTGGCAATCGATTCAAGATATACTTAATGATGTAAAGACAGAGTTGAGATATGCAAAGGTATACTAATGTAAGGTAATCGTACGGTGAAGTTCCAAAAACCTTATATAACTCACCTACAAGGCACTCTCTATACAGGTTGTTGAGGCTCAATATAGAAAGATTCTAAAGATGAGAATTAGTGTCAAATACCCAAACTTGTAATCCAAGGATCAAGACTAACTTAACCGATTGAGGTTGTGACACTCACAATCGAGGTAGAGGTTGTTGAGGCTTCACTACCACCTAGAAAAGACAAGTCTAAACTAAGCTAAAGCAAATCTTTAACTTTAGATTAAAGTAAAAGCAGGTTCGTAGACTTAAGGGAAATCACGGTTAGTTCTTGAGGTTCCACGGCCGTGGACTCAAGAACAGACCGTAATTTAGGGTTGTCGGCGAGTCTCTCTAACTCTCAGGGTCTAATCTGTTTGCGATCGATCTATCATCATCTAAGCCACAACTATCAACCCTTCACCTTAGAATTATTAAGGGTTTTTAGCCAATAACAATCATGTTGATATCAATTCAAGAATTAAAAGATAAAAAGATGAAAACTTTCAAGAACTTTCAATAATCTTCAATTCAATCTCAAAGTCACAAAGAGAACAAGTAATGTCAAAAGATTCAAAGTAAAACAAACAATCACCACCTTAGGAAATAAGAGAAAACGGGATGTCAATCCGTTTTCCAAATCAAACCTAATCAAGAAGAGAGATCTTCTTGCAAAATCTTCCAAGAACTTCGATCTTCCGCCAATCCGGAGATCTCAACAGCAATCTCCACCAAAAGTGCGAGATTAGAGGAATTGCCAAACACGAACTTCGATCTCCCAAAGAGATGTCAATGCTTCCAAGCAAGGCTAAGTTGAGCGTAAGCGAGCCTAAGCGATGATGAATGAGGGTAAGCGGGGGTAATCAAGCGTAAGCGAGCCCTTGCGAACCTTGCTTCGTCCGTCTTTTTATAGTGCAGGGCAAAATGTCGGCCCGGCCCAATCTTTAAAAAATCGTGGCTTCAAAGTGTGGCGAAAAAGATTTGCCAAGATCATAGTCGTGGAAGTGTTCCACGACCGTAATTTAGAGCGTGGAAACAAATACGGTTTGCAACATATGTTCCACGGCCGTGTAATCCTCTGGAATGAACATGAATTTCTGACTCCAAATCTACAGTCGTGGAATTGAACGTGGAACGTGATACGGCCGTATTTTAGGGCGTGGTTTAGGGCAAGAACGTGATTCTTCCCTAAACTCGTGCATTCCTCAAGCTAAAACTCCAATTTGCTTCCAAAGAATGTCCTCAATCCATGGACATATCAACTCAACTCTCCTTTGTTCGATTCCGTTCGGAAATAGCTCCAAATCACCTATAATCAACATAGAACTAGTGTAGACATCCATATCGACAATATAGGTAATACTAGCTCACATATGCACAAAGTTCAATCAAAGACTATCAATATAAATCAAATACGTTTAGAAAACGTGCCTAAAATATCACAATATTTCATGCTAACAAATAACCCCATACTTAACACTTGCTTGTCCCTAAGCAAGGTCTTTCAAAAAGCTTTAAACAAGAGTTAGGATGAAATATGTGTACCTTCTTTCGGATGAATGTGACTTCTAAAGAATAGATCATTCTCAAACCTTGCTTCAATCGTTTATCAAACTTTCACACACTCAATCAAAGAGTAAAAGGCAAAGAAAATTCATGAACCAACTTAACTTCTAAACAAGCATTATAACCTTCAAAAATTATCAAAATCAATCACAAGAAACTTCAATTTAGATCACCAAGTCATATAACATTCTTATGATCTTAAGGACTTTCAAAGAAAAGGTCTAGAATATGGAAGGGAAGGGAAAACTTTAAGGGAAAGTGGTGCATAAATCCGGGAAAGTGGACAATTACCTTCTTCTTCTTATGTGGTTCCCGCAACACTTCAACTTAGAGCTTCGCTCTCTTCTTTTCACTTTTCGACTTTACTTTTGGAGTTATGGATAGAGGTGCACAAAAACCGAAGCCTAGGAGATCGGCGTTTCTCAAATTTTTTCAAGAGATGCCTCAAACCCTTAGCGCACATACCATAATCCGCTAGGAATATCGCTCAATCCGACTTTGGCAAGACACAAACACCCGGCTATGTGAATGGTGCCGAGTTACTCATCGTCATGATTGACTTCCCCAAACCTATAATTTCTTTCTATTCAATTGATTGCAAATAATTGCTCTCATGGCCCTCCCACATCAAATATGCCTTTTTCTCATTCACTTCTCCAAATTCCCGGATAGGTAAAAGAGGCTAATATTTCAATGAGGAGCTAGATGATCAAAGAAAGAAGAAAGAAAGTATTGAATTGCCTTAATCATTTCAATAAGAAGTATAGGAACTTATAACGTGATTTCAACTTCAATTTCCTATCATGATTTAGGTAACATTTTCACATTATAAAACTTGCAAAAGAGGTGAAGTTCATTCATTCAAATTCTTTTCAATTCACAATCCTTCTAAGCATGCAATTGTCATCAAACTCAATTCACAAGTAGTGATTATCATGGAAATCATCTCAATTCATTAGAAGCACAAAATTTTCAAAATTTTTCAAATTTTTATGGGTTTTTCAAGTTATTTTTCATGCAATGCAATAAGGAAACGTGTAACACATAATGAATATGCAACGATAGTCTCGAATGAAAGCAAACATAGAGAGTAGAGTTATTACAAACTTTTAGTACATCCCACCCCATACTTAGGACGAACATTGTCCCTAATGTTCAAAAGAATTAAGGAAAAGAAGAAAAGAAAAAGAAACTCACAAAATGGTGGCGGGAATGTCTAAAACAACGATCATGCGTCCAATCACTGCGGCGCCGGCGGAGGTGGGAATGGAGAGAAACTCGGATCATAGAACCGCCCAAACTGCTGGCGGTAGACGTCCCTCATCATGTGGTCAAGGTCGTCTAAGCGTCCGTCTCTAGCATCCGCCCGAATCTCTAGCGCTCCTACTCTCTCCGAAAGTCCGGTAGCCCAATCCGGCATATGCTCGTACCATCCCGGGGCGTGACTGTACCATGATGGGGCATCGGATGGTGCTGGTGCTGGTGGCGGTGGTGGTGCTGCTGGCTGCTCCGTGGACCAAGGAGGTGGGGTGGAATACCATGTGGGAGGTGTGGCCATCCACGTGGGCCTCTCACTCACACTAGCGCGGCGAGATGACGAGCCTGAGGCTCTAGCCGGACGTGGAGAGCGTCGAGGTACATCTGGGGCCGCCTCCGGCTGATCCGGAAACGTGCCAAACTCGTGCTCCGCTCCTCCTCCACTCTCGTACTGATCTCCCATATCCTCCTCTACAACCGGCGGTGGGACGTAAGGGGGAGCTACTATCCTGTTCGCATGCATCGCAGCGAACGTCTCCTTCCAATTGTGGCGTCCCGCCACAATGGAATACTCCGGCAACCACTCAATCCCCCTACCCGTCCTAGTCTCCCAAGGCATGCCCGCATAAGGCGGACCTCCATGTGTGGGGAAGATGAGTCCCCTAACCATGAATGCGTGTAGCCCTAAAGGAACGGCCGGTATGCGGGTGCAAGCAGAAAAATCTACACTGAAACTCCTAGCAATGTGGGTCACTATCCCACCATATCCAATGTTCCCCTTCTTCTTATTCTTGAATTTACTCATCGTAGCCGCCAAAAGAGTAGCACAATCTGCACGGCGACCGTATAGCATGCTATAGAGCAAGAATAGCTCATCCGTCTTGATCTTTTGGGGCGTCTCCGTCCTAGGAAAGAGACACTTCGAAAGAACGCGGTGTGCTATCTTCAAGGCTAGATGGTACATCAATCTAGCCTTGGTATCGGCGGGTTGCCAACGGTCCTCATCGGCGTATATCATCGCTACTTCCTCCCAAAAGTTCTTGGGGTAAACTCCACTAGGAAATCGACCGTTATAGGTCTCATGGAACCCGAAAATGGTCCCAAACTCAACAATACTCAAATGGTAGTCTTGTTCCATGAGACGGAAGGAGACGGTCCTATCTACGTGGCTGTGCTCGAAGGACGTCACAACCTCCCGGGTAATCTCCTCATAGGCGTCTTCACGAATGTTCGTGAAGACAAGCAATCCGGCTCTATCCAAGAGCCATGTAAGATCATCAACTATGTTGAGAGGATGTAGATCCTCCAACAAAAAATACCTAGGACCTATCACTGTCCTCTCCTTGATCCGGTCAAGTGTAGCAAGGTGGTTCTCATGTATGGTTGGGATGCTAGGGTGAGGAGGTGAAGATGGAGGTGAAGGTGAAGATGGTAGTGAAGGAGATGAGGGTGGTGGTGCCCTAGAGGTGGAGGGGTTGCCCTTTCTTTTCTTATTCTGCTCTCCCTTCTTCTCCTTTATCCTTCCTGACACTCTCCTTACGAAATCCATTTTTCACCAAAAATTACGGTCTGTTCTTCAGGTTCCACGGCCGTGGTTTACCCAAAGACCGTGATTCGTCTCAGAATCTTGCGAATCTCAGCAAATTCACCAACAATCACCACAACAAGCAGTCCTAATCTAATTCCTTCCAGTCTTTGTCAGTTCTTCCTAAAAATCTATAGCAAAAACGAACCAAATCCGCGAAAATCAAGAAGAAAGAATAAACCACTTTTTCGGATTGAAAAACCCGAAATGTACGTTTGTTGATGGATTTCCGCTCGGTTTGTCGCTTGGATCTTGTTCGTGGTTGGATTTGCTGCAGTTTAGGATGAAGAATCGTTGAAAACGATTAGAAAACGAGGAATTGGAGGAAGTCGTGGGGTTTTGGCGTTTAGGGCGTGGAAAGGGGTAAGTTTTTGGGAAATTTTGTGAAGAATGTGGCTTATATAGTCGCAGGCAAAATTTTGAAAATCACGGTCTGTCGGGGTGTTCCACGGCCGTGGAAGTGTACGGACCCGTGGTTTTGGTGATTTTTCAAAGGCTTTTGAGAATTACGGCCACTGTAGCTATGACGACCGTAATTTAGACCGTGGAACCTTCTGTAAAGCTTCAAAGTCCAAATTTCGTCACTCTTCTTCGACATTATTCTCCCTTTCTCCTTTTCCATCGATCCTTGGGTTGCCTCCCAAGAAGCGCTTTGTTTAAGGTCCGTAGCTAGACCATTCTCGCACTTATTCGAGTGCGGTAGGCGCAAACTCCTCAGCTTGGAGTTCCGGTGTGTACTTCTTGAGTCGTTGACCGTTCACCTTAAAACTTCCGTTAGCTTCACCCCATACTTCAACTGCACCATGGGAGAAAATATGTTTAATTAGAAAAGGTCCGGTCCAACGGGATTTAAGCTTACCTAGAAAGAGGCGAAGTCTTGAATTGAAGAGGAGAACTTGATCCCCTTCTTTGAAGTCCTTTGGAATGATATGCTTATCATGCCAACGCTTTGCTCTTTCCTTGTAGATCTTAGCGTTTTCATAGGCGTTCAAGCGAAGTTCATCCAGCTTGTTGATGTCTAGGAGACGCTTCTCTCCCGCTTCCTTCATGCCGAAATTCAGCCACTTGATAGCCCAAAACGCTTTGTGCTCCAGCTCTACCGGCAAATGACAAGACTTCCCATACACAAGGTTGTATGGTGTGGTTCCTATGGGAGTCTTGTACGCAGTCCGGTACGCCCATAATGCATCATCTAGTTTCAAGGACCAATCCTTCCTAGTCCTTGAAACCGTCTTCTCTAGAATTCTCTTGATCTCCCTATTTGAGATCTCAACTTGTCCACTCGTTTGTGGATGGTAAGGGGTAGCGATCTTGTGAGTAACCCCATACTTAGCTAGAAGAGCTTCAAAGCGACGGGCTATGAAGTGAGAACCTCCATCACTAATGATTGTCCTTGGTGTTCCAAATCGCGGAAAGATGGTTTTGTTGAAGAACTTAACCACCACCATGGCATCATTTGTGGGAGAGGCAATTGCTTCCACCCATCTAGAAACGTAGTCTACCGCCAATAGTATGTATTGGTTTCCACAAGAAGATGGGAATGGTCCCATGAAATCGACTCCCCAAACGTCGAAGATCTCCACCTCTTGGATGTTGTTGAGGGGCATCTCGTTCCTTCTAGAAATATTACCTGTTCTTTGACAAGCATCGCAGCAAGA
Organism: Fagopyrum homotropicum; assembly: GCA_033239125.1. Taxonomy (NCBI): domain Eukaryota; kingdom Viridiplantae; phylum Streptophyta; class Magnoliopsida; order Caryophyllales; family Polygonaceae; genus Fagopyrum; species Fagopyrum homotropicum. The sequence continues at coordinate 38,739,095 of BSWB01000001.1, read as the reverse complement.
GACAAAGGATTGCACATCTCTAAATAAAGTAGGCCAATAGAATCCAGATTGCAATACCTTTGCGCTAGTCTTGTTCGAACTAGCGTGTCCTCCACAAGGTAGTGAATGACAATGGCGGATGACACTTTGCATCTCATCTTCCGGCACACATCGCCGGATGATGCCATCCGGACCTCTCTTAAAGAGGAGAGGCTCGTTCCAATAGTATTCCCGGACGTCCTTAAAGAACTTCTTCCTTTGTGCGTAGGATAGTCCGGGCGGTATCTCCTGGCAAACCAAATAGTTAACAAAATCAGCAAACCATGGTTCGTTACCTTTTGAGATCACGTTGATGCACTCCTCTATGATATGTAGGTGTTCGTCCGGAAAGGAGTCATCAATGGGTAGATGGTCGTCCTCTAGATGTGTGAGGCGACTCAAATGATCCGCAACAGAATTTTCTGAACCTTTCTTGTCGCGGATCTCAAGATCGAATTCTTGTAGGAGAAGAATCCATCTAATTAGCCTTGGCTTCGCGTCTTTCTTCGCAAGGAGGTACCGGATCGCAGCATGATCCGTGTAGACAATCACCTTTGCACCTACAAGATAAGAGCGAAACTTGTCAATAGCGTAGACAATGGCTAGAAACTCTTTCTCTGTAGTGGTGTAGTTGAGTTGAGCTTCGTCTAGCGTCTTGCTAGCGTAGTATATGGCATAGGTTTGCCATTCCTTTCGTTGTCCAAGAACAGCTCCAATAGCTACGTCACTAGCATCGCACATAATCTCGAAGGAGAGAGTCCAATCCGGGGGTTGGATAATAGGTGCTGAAATTAGAGCTTGCCGAATGGTGTTAAACGCATCTAAACATTCCTGCGAAAACTCAAAAACCGCATCCTTCATCAATAGATTAGTGAGAGGTTTTGATATCTTAGAAAAGTCCTTAATGAAGCATCTATAAAATCCAGCATGTCCTAGGAAACTTCTTATCCCTTTCACCGAAATTGGGGGAGGAAGTTTCTCTATGGTCTCTATCTTAGCCTTGTCTACCTCTATCCCTCTACTAGAGACTAAGTGACCTAATACAATTCCTTCCTTAACCATGAATTGACACTTCTCCCAATTAAGAACTAGGTTAGTGTCTTCACAACGTTGTAAAACAAGAGAAAGGTTAGAAAGGCAATCGTTAAAAGAGGAACCGTATACGGAGAAGTCGTCCATGAAGACTTCCATGATTTCCTCTACGTACTCGGAGAAGATGGCCATCATGCACCGTTGAAAGGTGGTTGGGGCGTTGCAAAGCCCGAACGGCATTCTCCTATAGGCGAACGTACCCCAAGGGCACGTGAATGTGGTCTTCTCCTGATCGTCCGGATGTATCGGGATCTGAAAGAAACCACTATAACCGTCAAGGTAGCAAAAATGTGAATGTTGTGCTAACCTTTCAAGCATTTGATCGATGAATGGCAAGGGAAAGTGATCCTTCCGCGTTGCGTTGTTGAGCTTGCGGTAGTCTATGCACATTCGCCATCCGGTCACGGTTCGGGTAGGAATGAGTTCGTTGTTCTTGTTGGTGATGACCGTCATTCCCCCCTTCTTCGGAACTACTTGAACTGGACTCACCCACTTGCTATCGGAGATAGGATAGATGATACCTGCATCAAGAAGTTTAAGAATTTCCTTCTTGACAACCTCCTTCATGGTCGGATTCAACCGCCTTTGAGGTTGTCTTGAAGTTCTAAAATCCTCCTCCATTAGTATCTTATGCATACATAGGGAGGGTTTAATTCCTACTAAGTCCTCGATAGTGTAGCCTATGGCTTTTCTATGTTTCCTAAGGACTATCATGAGCTGTTCATGTTCATCTATGCTTAGTTCGGAGCTAAAAATGACCGGAAAGGTAGAATTAGATCCAAGAAAAGCGTACCTTAGATGAGTAGGAAGTGGTTTGAGTTCCATCACTTTCGGAGCTTCCAATGGTCCTTGAGGGGCATCCGACGTTTCCTTAGAAGTTTCTAAGGTTGTTGAGTGGTTTGGAGAAGAATCAAAGGAAGTTGAAGAAGTATGCCGATCACCCTCTTCCACGGTCGGAATTACGGCCTCTCCATGTGTTCCACGGCCGTGTAATCCCTTGGAATGGAGGTCGATTTTGGTTGTGAAATCCACGGTCGTGGAATACAAGGTATGACCGTGGATTCTTACATTCTCAGCCTCATCGTGGAGTTTCTCAATCTCCACTTCATGCATCTCTTCTTGTGCTTCTAAGGCTTCAATTTCCTCTTTGCACTCTTCTTCTTCCCCTACATTGGTTAGACTCATAGTGATAACCTTTTGTAAAGGATCGTTAAAGAGAATCGCACTTACCTCCTCCCTAGACAAACCTTCTTCGTCTTGGATATCGTAAATATCCTCGTCAAAGATTGGCTCCTTTACTAGAGTGGAAAGAACGAACTCTACTTTCTCTTCTCCAATATCAAAAGCGAGTCTTCCATTCTTGCAATCGACCATGCAGCCAGAAGTTGCAAGAAACGGTCTTCCGAGTATGATCGGAACCGGACTATCTGCAGGAATGTCAAGCACGACAAAATCAATGGGGACAAAGAATTTACCTAGCTTGACCGGGACGTCTTCTACAATACCGACGGGGCGAGTGATGGATCGATCCGCCATGTATAACGTCATCTTGACCGGTTTAGGATCGCCTAAACCGATCTTCCTACATAATGCAAGTGGTATGATGCTCACACTTGCTCCCAAGTCACATAAAGCGTCATATGTGACATCTCCCACTCCAATGGGAATGCAAAATGACCCCGGATCCTTCAACTTTGGGGGCATTTTCTCCTTCATGGTCTTGATGAGATCCGAAGAATCCGAACTCATCTTGACCTCACCAAAATCTTCTAGCTTCCTCTTGTTGGAGAGGAGCTCCTTCAAGAACTTGCCATAAGCCGGCATACCTACAATGGCATCAATGAAGGGTATATTAATATGCAACTTACTCATGAGTTCTATGAACTTACCGAATTGTTTGTCTAGGCGCGCTCGCGCTCTAGATTGAGGGAATGGTAGGGGGGTTTGTAAGCTGGAGGAGGAACATAGACATCTTCCTTCTCCTTCCCCTTTTCTTTGTCCTTCTCTATGAGGACTTCAACGAATGTAGGTTGCGGATCGGTGGTAGTCACTCCGCTCCTAGTTGTAATCGCCATCACCCTTCCCTTAGGGTTGTCCTCCGTCTTTCCTGGAAGTTTCCCTTGATTTCTAGGGACTTCCTCCGCGTGGTTGAACAATTAGTTTTCCAAAACTTTTTGAGCTTTGTCAACCTTAGAGACTTGATCATCAACCTTGATGAGGCGGTTCTCCAATCCTTGAAGCTTTCCCAAGATTGTTTCCAACATGGGATCGGACTTCTCCTTTCCCGTATTGTTTCCTCCATTAGATGATTGCCCCTGGCTTTTCAAAGGAGTAGAGGGAGAGGAAGGTGGAGTTAGCGAATTAGAATTGGAAGGATAGGAGTTACCGGAATTTTGTTGATTGGAGCGCCAATTGTTGTTGTTTGAACCCCTATTGTTGTTCCAATTGTTGTTGTTCCGGTTGTTGTTGTTTCCATTCCAATTGTTATTCCGGTTGTTGTTCCGGTTATTGTTGTTGCGGTTGGTGTTATCACCGCCATTGTTGTTGCCCAAATAGCCAACATCCTTCTCTTGTTGCTTTGGGAAGTTGGTCTTGATAGTCTCCTTCAACTCTTTGATCTCATTGTTGAGGGAGAAAATTTGATTTTGAGCTTCATGTGTGAGCTTCGCTCCTTGCTCCACGCGATTTCCCTCCGCTTTCCGGTGGGAATACTTCTCTATGACTCTTGCTTGCTTCTCAATGAAGTCCCAAGCGTCATCTTCTCTCATGTCCATGAACGTTCCGCATGAGAGGGATTGGAGGTTGAATTGCGTTCCTGCATCCAGCCCCTTGTAGTAGATCTCCAGCAAGGCAAGTTTGGATATGCCATGATGAGGGCAATCCAAGAGCAAGTCCTGAAACCTTTCCGAAGATTGAAACAAGCTTTCGTTAGGTCTCATTGAAAAGGCATTAATCTTCTAGACCTTGATCTCCTTCTTGAGGATTTCTTGCTTTCCTTATTCTTGAGGTCGCTCATCTCTATCCTCATTTGGAAGATCATGTCTTGTAGACCGTTAACTTGAGATTGATGACGATCCATCTCATCTTGGCGGAGAGTCTCATTCCATCGGAGTTGAGCTTCCTTCTCCGCCAACTCCGTTTGAAGATCACGTTCGTGTTCTTTAGCCATCTTCTTTTCCTTGCGCTTTTGCCTCAAGGTTTTCTCTAGCTCTTGATCAAGAGGTAAGAGATCTTCGGTGTTCCTAGACCTGCGCATGCACTCAAAGAGATATCAAATAACGAGAGCAAGCTCCCAAGCTTGACAACCGGCTACCGGATTCGGCCTAAACCAAATCCCCGGCAACGGCGCCAAAAACTTGTTCGCCCCTAGAGGTGTGTGCAAATAAGTTTTAAATTTATAAAACTAGAATCAAGCAGCGAACCCGCAGTGTACGGATCGACGTAGTTAAGCAAGAATTCCAGAGTATCGAACACAGGGATTTGGGGGGAACGAACTCAATTGCAGATTATCAAGCAAGTAAATATAGGAGTTTTGCAAATATTGGGAAAACAACAATCCTAAAGATCCAGGTATCCAGCTGTGGCAATCGATTCAAGATATACTTAATGATGTAAAGACAGAGTTGAGATATGCAAAGGTATACTAATGTAAGGTAATCGTACGGTGAAGTTCCAAAAACCTTATATAACTCACCTACAAGGCACTCTCTATACAGGTTGTTGAGGCTCAATATAGAAAGATTCTAAAGATGAGAATTAGTGTCAAATACCCAAACTTGTAATCCAAGGATCAAGACTAACTTAACCGATTGAGGTTGTGACACTCACAATCGAGGTAGAGGTTGTTGAGGCTTCACTACCACCTACAAAAGACAAGTCTAAACTAAGCTAAAGCAAATCTTTAACTTTAGATTAAAGTAAAAGCAGGTTCGTAGACTTAAGGGAAATCACGGTTAGTTCTTGAGGTTCCACGGCCGTGGACTCAAGAACAGACCGTAATTTAGGGTTGTCGGCGAGTCTCTCTAACTCTCAGGGTCTAATCTGTTTGCGATCGATCTATCATCATCTAAGCCACAACTATCAACCCTTCACCTTAGAATTGTTAAGGGTTTTTAGCCAATAACAATCATGTTGATATCAATTCAAGAATTAAAAGATAAAAAGATGAAAACTTTCAAGAACTTTCAATAATCTTCAATTCAATCTCAAAGTCACAAAGAGAACAAGTAATGTCAAAAGATTCAAAGTAAAACAAACAATCACCACCTTAGGAAATAAGAGAAAACGGGATGTCAATCCGTTTTCCAAATCAAACCTAATCAAGAAGAGAGATCTTCTTGCAAAATCTTCCAAGAACTTCGATCTTCCGCCAATCCGGAGATCTCAACAGCAATCTCCACCAAAAGTGCGAGATTAGAGGAATTGCCAAACACGAACTTCGATCTCCCAAAGAGATGTCAATGCTTCCAAGCAAGGCTAAGTTGAGCGTAAGCGAGCCTAAGCGATGATGAATGAGGGTAAGCGGGGGTAATCAAGCGTAAGCGAGCCCTTGCGAACCTTGCTTCGTCCGTCTTTTTATAGTGCAGGGCAAAATGTCGGCCCGGCCCAATCTTTAAAAAATCGTGGCTTCAAAGTGTGGCGAAAAAGATTTGCCAAGATCATAGTCGTGGAAGTGTTCCACGACCGTAATTTAGAGCGTGGAAACAAATACGGTTTGCAACATATGTTCCACGGCCGTGTAATCCTCTGGAATGAACATGAATTTCTGACTCCAAATCTACAGTCGTGGAATTGAACGTGGAACGTGATACGGCCGTATTTTAGGGCGTGGTTTAGGGCAAGAACGTGATTCTTCCCTAAACTCGTGCATTCCTCAAGCTAAAACTCCAATTTGCTTCCAAAGAATGTCCTCAATCCATGGACATATCAACTCAACTCTCCTTTGTTCGATTCCGTTCGGAAATAGCTCCAAATCACCTATAATCAACATAGAACTAGTGTAGACATCCATATCGACAATATAGGTAATACTAGCTCACATATGCACAAAGTTCAATCAAAGACTATCAATATAAATCAAATACGTTTAGAAAACGTGCCTAAAATATCACAATATTTCATGCTAACAATTGGACCTTGCCCTTTGAGATCATGTGCGATGCTAGTGACGTAGCCGTAGGAACGGTGCTTGGGCAGAAGAAGGATGGACGGACCACCGCCATTTACTATGCTTGTGGCACAACGCAACTACGCTACCACCGAGAAGGAATTATTGGCGGTTGTATATGCTTTCGAGAAGTTTCGTTCCTATTTAGTAGGGGCGAAAGTCATTGTCTACACCGACCATGCAGCCATTCGTTACTTGTTGGCTAAGAAAGATGCCAAGCCATGCCTTATTCGATGGATTCTCTTGCTTCAAGAGTTTGATCTAGAGATCCACGATAAGAAGGGATCCGAAAATTCTGTTGCGGATCACCTCAGCCGGCTACCTGCATCTTCACGTGAGAAGGACGACCCGCCCATAGACGATTCATTCCCCGATGAACATTTACACTTGTTGGAGCGTTTGATAGAATTCCTTACTTCATCCTACACTGGAGGTGAAGAATGGGGTGAGGACACCTCCCATTACGTTTGAGACGTATCATGGTCCAGCTAGCGACCTTAAACCAAGCGCTTCTTGGGAGGCAACCCAAGGTATTGCTTTCTTTTCCCGTTTTATAGTCTAGCTTAGATAGTTTGTTTGCTTTTGTTTTGCTTTGTTTTGTTTTTGGCATTCTAGACAGATAACAGGAAACATCTAAGGAAGGAGTATAACTGGAAGGACAGAAATTCGAGAATTTGAGAAGACGGAGTTTGACTGAGGCATCTCGGTTGCTGTCAAAGCACCTCGACCGAGATGATTCTTGAGCAACCGAGGCGACTAGGGTTTCTGAAGAACCACCTCGGTCCGTACCACCTCGGTCCAGTCGAGACCATCTCGACCGAGGTGACAGCAGATTCCAGAAAGGGTATAAAAGGGGGATTAATTTTCTCTCTCTTCATTTTTGACCCTCCTCGACCGCGGCGACGTTCCACCTCGCTTCTCCGATTTCTTGCTCGTTTTCGACGATTTCTGTCTCCAAACTACGATTGAAGGATAGAGGATCGCGTTGCAAGTACAGATCTGCAGTAAAACGAACCGATTCGGCCGAAACAAGGTAAAACGAACCGAAACCCTAACCTCTCCGTTTCGCTTCGATTTGGGCTTTGGTTGCCCCTACATTTATTGAGGAAAGGCTTAAGTACCCCATAGGAAGCAATTGTAGTGATTTTTGGGGGAAAAGAACTGAATTTTTTGAAGAAATTAGATCCAGTTCGCCGCCTCGGTCTAGTCGAGCTGTGCCTCGGCCGAGGTGATTCTTGAGAGTTGTCAGTTGACCGAGGTGACCTGACAGTGACTGAATTGAAAATGAGTTCTGATCACCGCCTTGCCCTTAGGGATAGATCCTCACCTTTCCCTTCTTCCTCTTCTTCCAGACCTTACCGCCCGGTGATCCATGAGCGACACCGGGTGGATTATGACCGCATTTCCAGCCGTCTAGTGATTGCACCACGCTTCTTGGACGTGTCTGCTTTTGATTGCCTCCAGGTCGACGGAGACCTTAGGAGGATGATTTCTACAGTTGGACTGGATCAGTTTACTGCGATCCGAGCCCCAGCCTATTTGGAGCCTACCCTAGAGTTCGTTAGCTCCTTTACCTACCTCCCCACAGAGCGTTTTGTGAAGTACCGGTTGATGAACCGAAACTTCTTAGTACCACTAGAGTACTGGAGAGAGATTTTTGGCTTTCCTGAGCCCACAGCCTTTGACTTCCCGTCCCGATCAGTAGCTAGGGAGTTCTGGGGGCAGATTGCCCATATTGTTGAGCACGCAGATAGATGGCGCCCTGGAGATTCCAGGGAGAAGGTCGTCTTCCATCTAGCCTTTAGGTTAGCCCACCGGATCTTCAGTGAGATGCTTCTGGCGCGTACTGAAACGCCCCAGAAGATCCGATAGGGGGAGCTTTTCAGTTTATACTGCATGGTTACTGGGGGTTTCCCGGACTTTGGCTTGATGCTGGCAGAGGATCTGCACAGGATCAAGGCCAAGGCGAAGGGAGACATCACCCACATAGCTAGCTATCAGGACATGGATCTCAGTGCTTGTACGATGGTGGCGGCTGCCAAGCCGCTTGGATTGCAGGAGATGATCACTCAGCGGATTCTCGTTCTCCGAGGTCTGACTACTCCGTACGTGGCTATGCCGTGGGAGCTGACTGCGCCACAGGGGATCAGGTGGTCTGCCTAGTTCACTGTTTATGACCCACATTATTGGCAAACCGCTTGGACTCCACTGATGGAGGATTACAAAGAGGCAGCAGCTGCCCCAGCTGAGGAGGAGGAGGAGGCTGATGATGAGGAGACGGTTGATGAGAGAGATGGTGGAGTCCCGATGGATACAGGGACAGATACTACAGGGACGAGCACACCACCGATCATAGATCTGGATGAGGAGGATACTGAGCCTGCACCTGCTGCATCACCTGCTAGACCTGCTAGGCGTAGGACACGCCGTTATAGAGATTCAGAGGCTCATCGTCGGATCGATGATCTGACGGATCAGATGATAGATTCTTATGCTGCCCTTACTGTGGACATGGATGAGAGATTTGCTGCCCAGCACCGACAGATTGACAGCTGGACTCATCAGATGTTAGAGGGACAGCACTATCAGCGCAGGATGATGGAGATACAGTTCCAGCAGACTATGGGTTATCCATTTGACCCATCCTAGTATCCGTATATGCCACCGCACCACCACCACCGGACCAGGACTATTGAGAGCTGCAGGATTTTTCTTTCTTATTTTTATTCAGTTCAGCTTCTCATCCGGTGAGTACTTATCCTTTAGACTTATTTTGACCCACTGGGACAGTGTGTTCCAAGTATGGGGTATTTGATGTATTATTTGACTTTGATGTATGACTCCATTGACCGGATATTTATATTTATGCTTCACTTCTGCATTTATATGTTTATCGGAGATTGCATGCATACTTACACGTTATTTGATTGAGAAAAACGTCGAAACTGAAAAAAATGGTTTTTTAAAAAAAATTTTTGGACCTCGACCGGGGCAGTTCTGGCCGAACGAGGCGTTTCACCTCGGTTGACCTAAGAACGCCTCGACCGAGGTGGGTTAACTGAGAGTTTTCGAAAACGATTTTTGTGCTTCTTATCTGGATACGATCTCAGTGAAGATCTTGCTTACTGACTAGTTTTGAAATCTTTATGTGTTTGAAAGGTTTTATAATATGTTTAAGTTGTTAAATGCTTTGTTTGAAATTATTGGCATGTTTAATACTTTGTTTTTATCCAAATTATGTTGAATTTGAAGGTTGACACCACATTATGAGTTCTCTCACTTTCTTCCTGGAAAGACCAAGGCAATTCATTCTTCTCTCTTCTTCTTCTTGATCATGCTTAGCCCCTCATATACATTTTGCCTTCCTTTACCATCCGGGAATTAGAAAGCAAGCGAAGTGGTGAAAGCAAGTGAAGTTAAGGTTGAGAAGTGGCTGGAAGTGAAAGTGTTAGAAAGCAATAATAGGTTTGGAGAAGTCAATCATGAAGATGAGTAACTCGGCACCATTCACATAGCCGGGTGTTTGTGTCTTGCCAAAGTCGGATTGAGCGATATTCCTAACGGGTCATGGTATGTGCATCAAGGGTTTGATGCATCTCAAGAAATTGATGATTGCTGATTTCCTAGGCTTCGGTTATTGTGCACCTTTGTCCATGCATCCCAAAAAGTAAAGTAAAAAGAAAAGGTGTGAAATAAGCAAAGCTTATTGGTGGAAGATGTTGCAAGTCAAAGTGAAGTGAAGTATATCCTTTTCCCGGATTCTAGCACCACATTACCTTACATACATCCCTACCCTACACGTTTCTTGACCTTTCTTTTGGGAAGCCCTTGAGACCTCGAGCTTGTTGATTGACTTAATGGTTTAAACTGGATTATGCATGATTAATTTCGATAATTATGACTTATTATGCATTCTATTATTTTATGCAAAGATGACCAACTTTCTTATATTTATAAAATGTTTTGATCATATTTTGATTTTAAATTCCATGAAGTATTCTCTTAGAGTGATCTATGATTGTAGCACACCATAAAAAATGTTTTTGAAAGACTATTTCATTGATTTTCTTGACTTGTAATCCATTCTATCTTGTCTTCTATATGCGGAACTTGCTTGGAGACAAGCAAGGGCTAAGTATGGGGTATTTTGATAGCATGAATTATAGTCTATATTTTGGGGTTTGTTTGGACGTTTTATCTTTCATAATCTGCATGTTTGTATGTATATTATGTGATTATATTACCATTACATCTACCTTTGCGGGAATCGAGGTCTACACCTAGTTTTGTTGTAATCATAGGTAAAATGGCACGTTTTGCATCAAAAAAGAGCAAAAGGAGCTATGGAGTCATTTGAGCTACATTGAGGAACATAAGGAACCATCCAGGAAGCATAGCCGTGGATTTGAGATTCACTTTGGACCAGTTTTGAGAGATTTCACATTCAGTTATGACTCACCTCGGGTGACCACAGATTCACCTCGACCGAGGTGATCCAGAGAAGCCGACTCGACCGAGGCGAATACCTAGGACGCGGCGAGAATATTTTATTCTTGGGTGAGATCTTTTATCTTTGGGAAGTGATCTTATGTTTTTGGGCTTGGCTCCTGGAAGGAAGAAGATATATTGGATCTTATATTTTACCTATTTTTATGGGAAGAGATCTTTCTAAGATATCTTATCTTTGGAGGGTTATTTTCCTATAAAAAGGGTTGGATTTCCACAAATCCAACATCTCGCATACAACCCTGATATACGCGTAACACTCACTACACAGCAGCCATACTCCAGTTGGGAGATTTGAAGAACCTTTTTGAAGGTTGAAGGAAGATTGAAGATCATAGCTTTTATAGCTTTTTGAAGGGTTTTTGTAAGATTATCTTAGATTCCCTTCTTTGTTGTCTTGTCTTGTTGGATTGCTATCCAAGGAACGCTTTTGTTGTGATATTTGATTCAGTTATTGAAGTCTTTTCGTCAAATTCTTCTTGTTCAAATATTCACCTTCTTCCCATATATTTGATTATTGCTTTCATGATGATGAGTGGCTAATTTCCTTGTACGATTCTAGGGTGATTGGCTGAAAGTTGTGCGAAAGACAATGATAGAATAATCTTAATCCCAGTAGGACCTTGAAAGCTCGAGTCTTTATCCTTAACCCTAGAATATCTCGTTCAGTTGATGAACATCTCGGCCGGGGTGGAATTTGGCTGACCGAGGTGACTTATCCAGATCCGAAACTGAGAGTTAAGTGTTAGAGTTTGCCAAATCCTATTCTTATTACACCTTTCCTGGTCCAATGCAAGCTTAGGATGAGACTTATCCGGTGATTCCTTAGTTTGTGTACCTAAGATCATAAGTGTAGGTAATAAAGGTTTATCCTTTATTGGGGTTTGAGTGTGCTTCCATCCCATCTTTCTGAGTTAGCTTGAGACTTACCCGGTAAAGGTTGATTCTATTCCCTTAGATGGTGTGTTAGTTTGAGGTTATAATTCTTTACCTTAATTTCTTGAGACTTACCCGGTAATAGGAGTTGCGGTTTAGGATTAGTGAGTAGTGAGACTTACCCGGTGATCTATTCCACTTTAGTAACACCTTCCCTATGCAAAAACCTCAGCTTTGTCCGCTTATCTTTAGATCTTGAGTTGGAATCACAACTAGATGCTTTAATCCCTAGAATTGTATGTTTGCTTTATTGACTTCTTATTCATCTTTGATTGTTTTAATTGCTCTTGTAGTTAGTAATTACGAAGCTTACTGTTATCGGACTTTGTTTCACTGAGTCCCTGTGATCGACCCCTAGAATTCCTTGCTTTTTACTACGATTGACCCGTACACTGCGGGTTCGCATCCTTGTTTTAAGCTTACGTCTAGGGTTATAAATTTAAAGCTTGCACACACCGTTTGGAGCGAACATGCATCAAGACACTCCTGCGAAAACTCAAAAACAACATCTTTATTCAAGAGGTTAGTTAGTGGTTTAGAAATCTTCAAGAAGTCCTTGATGAATCTCCTATAGAAACCTGCATACCCGAGAAAACTCCGCACACTCTTAACAGAACAAGGGGGAGGAAGTTTCTCAATAGTCTCGATCTTAGCGCGATTGACCTCAATACCTCGATAAGAAACTAGGTGTCCTAGCACAATGCCTTCATTAACCATAAAGTGACACTTCTCCCAATTCAAGACGAGATTAGTGTCTTCACATCTTTGTAGCACTAAAGAAAGGCTAGATAGGCAATCATCAAAAGAGGAACCATATACTGAAAAATCATCCATAAATACCTCCATGATCTCCTCTATATACTCGGAAAAGATAGCCATCATGCATCGCTGGAAGGTAGTGGTTGCATTGCATAATCCAAATGGCATCCTCCTATAAGAGAATGTCCCCCATGGACACGTGAAAGTGGTCTTCTCTTGATCATCCGGATGGATAGGAATCTGGAAGAAGCCACTATAGCCATCTAAATAGCAGAAGTGTGAATGTTGGGCCAACCGTTCGAGCATTTGATCAATGAAGGGAAGTGGAAAATGGTCCTTCCGAGTGGCCACGTTCAGCTTCCTACAATCGATGCAAACCCTCCAGCCTGTGACGGTCCTAGTTGGGATTAACTCGTTGTTCTTATTCATCACAACGGTCATCCCTCCTTTCTTCGGAACTACATGTACTGGGCTCACCCACTTGCTGTCCGAGATAGGAAATATGATACCTGCATCCAACAACTTAAGAATTTCTTTCTTCACAACCTCTTTCATGATCGGATTTAACCGTCTTTGATGTTCCTGTGAAGTCTTATGATCGTCCTCCATTAGTATTCTATGCATGCAGAAAGAAGGCTTAATGTCAATAAGATCATCAATAGTATAACCCAAAGCCTTTTGATGCTTCCTCAAGACATGCATTAGTTTAGATAATTCAGATTCGGAGAGGGAAGCACTAACGATGACGGGATAAGTAGAATCTGGTCCAAGAAAAACATAGCTCAAGTGACTAGGGAGTTGTTTAAGCTCCACAACTGGGGGTGCTTTCTGAGGGGGATCCTTGCTTCCTCCTTCCAGTGGAGTAGATTGAAGAACTAGACTTTCAAAAGTCTCAGTTGACATCATCTCACTTACGACCTCGGTCGAGGTCCAGAGAGGGTGACCGAGATGTTCTTCAGCTAAGAACACCTCGCTTGGTCCAAAAAGTGCCTTGGTCGAGGTACTGCAACTGGAACCGAAACTGGAGATCTTCCTCTCCTGGATTAGTCTTTCAGTTTTAGCTCCTGGATCTTCTTCCAACGCCTTTAAGCTCCGTATATATGCATCACAAGAAGCATCTATACCTTCCTCCATTAAGCTAAAACTAATAACCTTTTCAAGTGGATCTTTAATAAGGATAGAGCTCACCAATTCTCTTGATTCTTCTTCATCATAGATGTTGAAGATATCATCTCTTAGTTGTTCTCCCTTCATTGCCGCGAGCAATGTAAACTCCACTTCATCTCCGCCAATGTTGAATTTTAACTTGGCGTTCTTACAATCCACATTGCAACCCGAAGTTGCTAGAAATGGCCTCCCGAGAATGATAGGAACGGGATAATCTGCGGGAATATCAAGTACAACAAAGTCTATAGGTAAATAGAAGTTACCTAACTTAACCGGAACGTCCTCCAAAATGCCCACGGGATGGGTAATGGAGCGGTCCGCCATGTATAGCCGTATCTTCACCGGCTTGGGCTCTCCAAGTCCGATCTTCACACATAGCTCCAGCGGGATGATGCTCATGCTGGCTCCTAGATCACACAAGGCTTCGCAAGTGACATCCTCAACTTGAATGGGAATGCAAAACGAGCCGGGATCTCTTAGTTTGGGTGGCATCTTCTCCTTCATGATTTGAATGAGCTCCGAGGATTTAGATGTCATCCTTACTTCGCCAAAGTCTTCCAATTTCCTCTTACTTGATAGAATCTCTTTCAAGAACTTCCCATAGGCGGGCATCCCTAGAATATCATCAAGGAAAGGGATATTAATGTGTAGTTTATTCATCAAGTCAAGGAACTTACCAAAATGCTTGTCTAGATGTGCTCTGGCCCTTGATTGGGGGAATGGAAGTGGTGGTTTATATGCAGGAGGTGGAACATAAAGTTCAGTTTTCTCCTCCGCTCTCTGTGGCTCCACCTCGGTTGGCATCTCGGCCGAAGTGTTCTTCGACTGCACCTGGACCGAGGTGGTCTTCGTCTGTACTGGCATCGACCGAGGCACTGGATCTACAGTCTTCAGTCCACTTCTCGTCGTTATTGCCATAATTTGTCCCTTGGGGTTGCTTTCCGTCCTTGCTGGAAGCTTCCCTGGATCTCTTGGCGCTTCATTCGCCTTGTTAAACAATTGTTGTTCTAAGGCTTTTTGTGCCTTCGAAAATGAAGTCATGGATGTCTCCATAGAGTTAAGCTTGATCAAGATAGCCTCCAGCACCACATCTTTCTTTTCTGGCTGGGACAAACTCGATCCTTGCTCCTGGCTCTTCAATGGAGTATAAGAAGAAGAAGAAGAGAGGAAAGGATTAGAGGAGTCATTTGAATTGGAGTTAGAGTAAGGGTTACCCGAATTTTGGTTATTTGCCCTCCAATTATTAATGTTGGATCCTCTATTGTTGTTGTAGTTGTTGTTCCGGGAACCGTTGTTATTACGGTATCCATTGTTGTTCCTTGATCCTTGATCTTCCTTCTTGGTTTGAGCAACTAAGAGTTCCTTCAATTGCTTCACATCATTCTTCAAAGAAGTGAGTTGATCATTGTTAGGTGGAGCATCTTGAAAGTTGACTCTTTTAACTCCACATTCGGCTCCTTGGTGGGAATATTTATCCATGTGTAAAGCTTGCTTCTCTATGAACTCCCAAGCTTCGTCAATCGGCATGTCCATGAACGTGCCGGCGGATAGTAGTTGAAGGTTGAACTGGGTGTTTCCGTCCAGTCCCTTGAAGTAAAACTCCAACAATTCTATCTTTGGAATCCCATGATGTGGGCAATCCAAAAGAATGTCTTTAAATCTCTCCCATGACTTGGACAAGCTCTCCTTGTCCTTCATTATGAATGCATTAATATTTCCTCTTATTTCAGCGGTTTTAGAGGGGGGAAAGAATTTAGTTAAGAACTCCGTCGTCATCTCCTCCCAAGTATTGATTTTTCCTAGAGGAAGAGATTGATACCAAGTAAGTGCTCTATCTTTCAAAGAGAAGTAGAAAGGCCTTAGCTTGTAGTTGTTGTTTTCTATTCTTGAAGGTCTCAAGGTCTCCATCAAGATCTCATAGTTTTGTAGATGTTGATGCGGAGATTCCCTTTCTAGCCCTCCAAACTGGCATTGGCGAATCATGGAAAGAACTTGCGGTCGAAGTTCATAATCATGGTCCGCTGGATCACCTAGGTTGACTCCTGGACGCCTCATCTGCTGATTGGGGTCCATCCTTTGCCCTAGGGTCTGTGGAATACCTGCAAAAAGAGCATCTCGGACTGGCATCCGAGGTGGAAGTATCTCGGCCGGGGCAGCAGGTATTGGATTCTGCCTCGGTCGAGGATCTGGAACAGGGTCTTGCCTCGATCGAGGATCTGAGTTCGGTCGAGGTAGATACTGGTCTCGTAAAGCCGTCATATCTTCTTCGATCGCCTCAGTCCTTGTGCGAGTTTCTGCCCTTTCCAGTCGCAGTTCTTCTTTACTGAGGCGTAGTTATTCCAACGCCTCCTTCAATTCAGCCTCAAGATCGCGATTGTCTAGGTTGGCCATCTTCGCTTCTTTCAAGCGTCTTCTGTATGTTTTTTCTGGTTCGGGATCGTAGGGAACGATTTCCTTCCCAGCGCGGGTTCTTCGCATAAACCTAAGAAAAAGAACATGCGAAAGTCACTCAAGTAGAGTGGTTAGTAGAAACAGGGGCAAGCGCCCCGAAAGCCAACCGCAACCGGCTCGGTCTAGACCAAGTCCCCGGTAACGGCGCCAAAAACTTGTTCGCTCCAAACGGTGTGTGCAAGCTATAAATTTATAACCCAAGACTTAAACTACAAGGATGCGAACCCGCAGTGTACGGGTCAATCGTAGTAAAAGCAAGAAATTTCGGGGTGTCGATCTTAGGGACTTGGTGAAACAAAGCAAGTGTAGGTCGTCTATGTAATTACTCACCACAAAAGCGATTAAAGCAATCAAAGATGATAAAAAAAAGTCAATTAAAGGAATATGTCATTTTAGGAATTAAAGCATCTAGTTGTGGTTCCAACTCAAGATCTAAAGATAAGCGGACAAAGCTGAGATTTTTGCATAGGGAAGGTGTTACTAAAGTGGAATAGATCACCGGGTAAGTCTCACTACTCACTAATTCCTATTACCGGGTAAGTCTCAAGGAATTAAGAAAAGAACTATAACCTCAAACCAACACACCACCTAAGGGAATAGAATCAACGTTTACCGGGTAAGTCTCAGGCTAACTCACAAAGATGGGATGAAGGCACACTCAAACCCCAATAAAGGATAACCCTTTACTACCTACACTTATGATCTTGGGTAAACAAACAAAGGAATTACCGGGTAAGTCTCATCCTAAGCTTGCATTGAACCAGGAAAGGTGTAATAAGAATAGGATTTGGCAAACTCTAACACTTAACTCTCAGTTTCGGATCAAATAAGGTCACCTCGGTCAGACGAATTCCACCCCGGCCGAGATGTTCATCGACTGAGCGAGATGTTCTAGGGTTAAGGATAAAGACTCGAGCTTTCAGGGTCCTACTGGAATTTAAGATTAGCCAATCACCCTAGAATCACACAAAGAAATTAGTCACTCATCATCATGAAAGCAATAATCAAGTATAAGGGAAAAAAGTGAATAATCGAACACAAAAACCTTAAGAACAAGGCTTCAATAACTGAATCAATTAACAAACAAACAAGCGTTCCTTGGATCACAATCCAACAAGACAATCAACAAAGAAGGGAATCTAAGAGAATATTACAAAACCCTTCACAAAAGCTATAAAAGCTATCAACTTCCTTCTTTCAATCTTCCTTCAACCTTCAAAAAGGTTCTTCAAATCTCCCCGCAGTAGTGGATGTTTTCCAGCCGTAAGGGGATGCCGGATTTGTGGAAAATCCAACCCTTTTTATAGGAAAACTACCCTCCAAAGATAAAAGATCTTCAAAAGATATTTTCCCATAAAATAGGTAATATATATCAGCTGAATTATCTTCTTCCTTCCAGAAATCCAGCCTAAAAATATAAGATCCTCTTTCAAAAAATAAAAGATCTCGGCCAAGAATAAGATATATCTTGCCGCGTCCAAGGTGTTCGCCTCGGTCGGGACGCTCCTCTGGATCACCTCGGTCGAGATGGTTTTGTGGTTGACCGAGGTGGCTCTAAACTGAATGTGAAATCTCTCAAATCTGGTCCAAAGTAAATCTTTAATCCAATTCCATGCTTCCTGGATTCTTCCTTAAGCTCCTGAATGTAGCTCCAATGACTCCTTAGCTCCTTTAGCTCCATTTTGATGCAAAACGTGCCATTTTACCTACGATTACAACGAAACTTGGTGTAGACCTCGATTCCCGCAAAGGTAGATGAAACGACGATATAATCACATAATATACATCCAAACATGCAGATTATTGAAGATAAAACGTCTAAACAGGTCCCAAAATATAGACTATAATTCATGCTATCAATGGCAGCCCGTGGAATCAATTGATTTAACCCAAAAACTCAGCAAATCAACAACAAACACACACTAGTACAAAAAGGTGGGGTAAACCCCGGTTATTTTGTACATGGGAACCCTGTTATTGAAGCGTGGTTAACGAGAGCGAGGTCCGGGCGTTCGCACCACGGTATTTGTCACCGGGGTATTTTTTTGGACCCCGGTTTTTTAATAACCGGGGTAATTTTTGGACCCCGTTTATTTAATATAATCAGGGTAATTTTCGGACCCCGGTTATTTAAAAATAATCGGGGTAATTTTCGGACCCCGGTTTTCTAAAATAATTGGAGTATTATCCGGACCCCGGTTTTCTAAAATAACCGGGGTATTTTTCGGACCCCGGTTTTCTAAAATAACCGGGGTATTTGCTGCAATTTTTTTTATTTATGGATATTTTTCTTTTAAGCTTCTCTTGTGGGTTTTCATCTTTGATGTTTTAAACGACTGAACTAGTCAATCAGAATCTCATACAAGAGTGTCAGATTGAATGAAACTCTACCTTAGTATATAATATAATATGATATACGTATTTCATGCCTGAATATATATATATATATATATATTTATATATATATATATATATATATATATATATATATAGATAGATAGTAGCAGTGTTATCAACACGCTAAACAGTCTCCTACGAGGTGTCCCCAACCACTGTTGAATCTCTTTGCTACTAAATTATACATATTTCTTCTTGTTGCTTCTTACAATGAGGAGACTTTGAATCTCTTTCCTAACATCAAGGAATGTCTCCGCAAGGTTTCGGATGGGCATTTTACGGCCGCTGTTAAGGTTTTGTGTTCTTCTGGTGTTGCTTCTTACAATGAGGAGACTTTGAAGGTGTTAGAGGATAAACATCCCCACAAACCTCCATCTTCTAAGTCTTGCACTACCTTTCATGAACCACCCCTCGTTGTTGACATCGATTTGGTTTTTAAATGCATCAAGTCCTTTCTAAAAGGTATTTCTTGCGGTAGAGATGGTTTGAGGGCACAACACATCTTAGACGCTATGTGTGGTGAGGGTTCTTCTGTTGCCTTGGGTCTTTTGAGAGCAATCACCTCAGTGGTTAATTTGTGGTTGGGAGGCAGGTGTCCCCTGAGTTTGGCCAAGTTTGTGGCTTCGGCTCCTCTTACGCCGCTACTGAAGCCTGACAATGGGATTCGACCCATTGTAGTTGGTACTATATGGAGACGGTTGGTGTCTAAAGTTGCTATGAAGGGTGTGTGTAAGGATATGGGAGAATATTTAGGAGATCTCCAGTTTGGAGTTGGTGTTTCAGGTGGTGTAGAGGCTATTCTACATAGTGTTAACAAAGTTCTAAGTGATCGCTATGCCGATGGTTCTCTAGCTATGTTGATAGTGGATTTTTTTCAATGCCTTCAACTTGGTTGACATGACTATTTTGCTTATGGATTTTAGAGAGATTTGTCCGTCTATCTCCTTATGGGTTGATTTCTTGTATGGTCAGGCCGCTCGGTTGTACATTGGAGATAGATTTATCTGGTCGGCTACTAGTGTGCAATAAGGAGACCCTTTGGGGCCCCTCCTCTTCTCTCTTGTCTTGCACCCGCTTCTGCATAAGATTAGAGACAATTGCAAGCCTATTCTACATGTTTAGTATCTTGACGATGGCACCATTATTGGTCGGTCTGAGGAGGTAGCTAAAGCTCTTGATATCATTCGTGAGTTTGGTCCGGGTTTAGGTCTCATGCTGAATGTTCGCAAAACTGAGCTCTTTTGGCCTTCATGCGATGGGTCGAAAGTTAGAGATGGACTTTATCCACATGACATTGCTAGGCCGGCGTTGGGGGTTAAGTAGCTAGGCGGGACAGTGAGTAGAGATAAGGAGTTTGTTAGAGAGCTTGTCATGAAGAGAGCTGTTAAGGCAGTTGAGTTGATGCATCTTCTTCCATAGTTGAGGGATCCTCAGAGTGAGCTTCTTCTGCTTCGTTCTTGTATGGGTGTTGCTAAGATGTATTTTGGCCTGAGGACTTGTCATCCAGAGCATTGGGAGAGTGCAACAGCTTATTTTGATGTTGGGCTTCGTAGATCAGTCGAGGATATTGTGGTTTGTGGGGGCCCGTTTTTTAGAGATCTTCAGTGGCGACTTGCTTCTTTGCCTATTCGATTTGGGGGGCTTGGTTTATATTCTGTTATGGAGACGTCTTCCTTTGCTTTTGTTGCCTCTAGGGCCCAATCTTGGGAGCTCCAAGATCACATTTTGTGGGACAGTTGAGTTGTTGAAATGGGCTCTGAGTTTTATGGAGCTTTGGGTAATCTTCAGACTTCTATTCCTGGTTTCGATCTTTCTGTCTTTACTGTCAAGAACACCGTCCCCCCTAAAGCCCAACACGCTTTGGCGAGTGCTCTTTTCGGTAAGACCGTGCAGGAGGTGGAAGTTACTTTTGATTTGACCCTTAGACAAAAATTGGTTTTCAAGTGTCTTCAATCCACACATAGCCAAGATTTCCTTCTTTCCATACCCATTGATGGACTTGGGCAATATATGTCCCCGATTAAGTATCGTTCGGTTCTTAGTATCGCCTTATGATTCCTCTATACCCGGTTGATGAGATTTGTCCTATGCCCAATTGTCGGAGGATTCTAGATTCTTTTGGGGAGCATGCGGTTCATTGTAAAGAGCTTCCTGGATTCAAATATATGCATGATTTGGTCCGTGATGTGTTGTGTGATGTGTTTAGGAGGGCGGGGGTCTCGGTTAAGAAGGAGGCGTCTGTGTCCTTCTTGACTGACCCACGTGAGGAGAGATCCACCTTGAGGCCGGCGGATGTCTTGGTATTTGAATGGGTGGGTGGAAAGCATGCTTGCATCGATCTGATTGGAGTTTCCCCACTTGTTTTTTTGGGTAGTGGGCCTTTTGTGGTGAGTAAGGCGGCGCTTAATACGGCTTCTGTTTAGGTGGCCAAACATGAGAAAGCTTGTATTGAAAATCAACATGTGTTTCTTCCGTTCGCTTCTGACACCTTTGGTTTCCTTGCGCCCGATGCTATTGAAATTCTCAAGAGGGTGCAACGGGTTTTGCATGACAATGTTATGTCTCCTAGGTCTCATGATGTTGTTTTTAGGAGGATCGAATTCGCTATCCAGAAAGGATTGACGGCACAACTTGTTGCCCGTCTTCCTTCTAGTTCGATGTAAACTTTATCTAAGTAATCCACTTATTTCATTGCATGAAAGATTCTACAACAACCGCAAATAAGGTAATAAGGTAATAGATTGACTAGTCACACTTCACATGCTTGAGAGTTAGAAAAGATGGCCACCGAAAATGGTTAAATTTTTACCTGAATGTGCAAAGTCATAACTCAAAAAAGAGCTTTCTGAAGTTATTAGGTTACAATGATCCCCATCCCTCACCCAAACCAGTTGGGTTGAAGACTCTACGTACCATTGTTATTGACTCTCTTGCCTCTTTCCATTTATCTATATTTTTTGGCCAAGTTGGTGGCATCACTATGCTTTGATAATTACACTCCACCAGAGGTCCATTCTGCTAGCAATTACCAAAATAATAATCAGTCAATATTTTCTTTATTTTAGAAGATACTCATCTACTTATGATTGTTCTCTACAAACATAATGTAGAGAAAGATAGCCATTTACTGTTCATGTTAGAAATTTTAGACAATTGACAACCCACAACTTTGCTTTATAAATTCAAGACTTGACACAATTTTTTGTCAGATAACAAGTTCTAACCTTGATACATATTTGCAATGCATGCCAGACATCCTAATTCAACAATGACCCAAAATAACATTATACCATGAAGTTCTAATCGTGCAGCTTCAATAAGATTTTTATGTAAAAAAAGAAGAAGAATATGTGAAGAAAATAATTTATACTTTTGACAGTGATAAACTCATGAAATGTAGAGGCAGAAACATGGAGTGCAAAGATAAAGGCAAGTTTCAAAGTCAACCTGAGACAAACGTTGCTAGGATTTCCAATTCACTAAGACATGCAGACAGAAGAATTTTCTTTGAAATAGTTTAGCTACTTAATTAATCTAAGGACAGGAGTTTTACAAAACACAACACAAACTCCGATGAACAAACATAAGCTACTCCACAAAGTGCCAACAATTTATTTAACTTAGATAAAATCACACCTTTATTGCAAATCGAGCAATAGCTTGAACTACAGTTTCCTTACTGAGAAAATAAGCAACATCCTCCATCATCTGAATATCAAACGGATAAGTTAATTTAGGCAACATAAATCTACAAACTTCTAAAACAGCAGTAACTAGGAGGATGAGATGCATAAAGAGATAAGGAAGGATGAGATATTAATATAATGAGACATATATTGTACCAAAGTATACATTATGAACATTCAATATCCAGATCATTCATAGACTTTGCACACACTTGAAGAGATAAACAAGGACTAGAGATAGCAAAACCAAAGGCAACAACTGTCGTATAAGAGAAACTGAAGAAGCAGAGTAACGGTGAAGTAATCTACCCACCATAGTCTTAAACAAACCTGACATTCTTCCCACAATCAGCATGGGCATCATACACATAAACAGGAAGTAAATTTTGAAGCCATCAACCAACCAAGGTAAACCACAAAACAATTTTTGTGGAGCACAATCTTCATACACAACTTACCAGCAAAAACAACTAAACATATGCCAGAAGATACTGAGAACCAGTGAGTTGAAAACCACGAAACTACCAATAGCACACCAGTAACAGCCAAAGTAATTCCTAAAGCCATCAACCAACCAAGGTACCAAGATGACGCATATGGTGATGTATAACTTTTATCGACACCATTCAAACCGATGTATCTCAACTCCTCTAACGGCTTAGCAGATACGATAGCACCCAAAGATATTACAGAAGCAACAAATACTGATAAGTAGATGAGAAAGATGACACCCTAAACAAAGAAATATAGGCTTTATGATTCAAACTCAGATCACATGTATGCAAGGATAGCATATACATAGAGTTAGAGAGAAAAATAAAAAGGCATATTCTAAGGTTAAGTAGTGGTAATAAGTAGAAACAACCCCATCAACACTGTGTACATGATAAACTTGACACCAACCACACTAGCTTTCTCTACCGATGCAAATAATTCATGACTTGTTCATAGTGAAATAAAATAAGGTCTAAGAGGACTTGTTCATAGTAAAATCAAACATTAGTTTTGATAGATTTACATCTGAACTGTACTCCAGATTACCCTCTTAAAATAAACCAAAATTAGACGGAAATTTCACCTAAAATCACACATCTAAGTTCTAAAAGAATTGGTCAAGCAAAATCAACAATACTAAGCGCAAATACCAAGCTCCAAGCATGATTGATTGGGAGCCAAACACTCTGATATTACGAGTTACAAAAAGTTCCATTGAGTGTTAACACCAAGTTCAATTACCTCCACCTTCATTCCAAATACGAACAAACCGACTTGTAGCATATGTACACCAATACACTTTCAAGGACACAAATATCCAAGGCATCGGAGAAAGAAGTGCAACACCCAACAAAGTTGGAAGCCTTGACACATAACCAATATAAGTGACCAAAGATATCAAAAGAGTTAAGCTGGAAAATTGAGTCTCACCCAATAATTTGAGATCTTACCTGCTGAGTTGCTGAGGATCGCCCCGCCTGGAGCGGGTTTGAGGAACGCCGGAGTAGAGTGAGGCTGAGGAACGCCGACCTGGAGTGGTGCTGAGGAACACCGGCCTAGAGGGAGTGCAACGCAGGTCGCTCACTCGATCGATATGATCGAAACATTAGGCTAGGGTTTTTTTATTTCAAAACGACATGTTTTGATTGCGGGTTCTTTATAATAGACCATGGTTATTAAATAACCGGGGTTCGAGAATATTTTTTTACCCCGGTTCTTAAAGATAACCGTGGTCTGAGCAAAAAATTAAAAATTATACCCCGGTTATATGAAATAACCGGGGTCCGAAATTTTTAGAAAAATAAAAATAAAAATAGTCGTGGTTTTATGTATAACAGTGGTCCGAAAATGCTTGTTCGCTCCAAACGGTGTGTGCAAACTTTAAATTTATAACCGAGGAAATATGCTTAAACAAGGATGCGAACCCGCAGTGTACAGATCAATTATAGTAAAAGCAAGAATTCCGGGGTGTCGATCTCAGGGACTTAGGTGAAACCTAAGCAAGTATAGGTCGTCTATGTAACTAATAACCACAAAAGCGATTAAAGCAATCAAAAGATGATAATAATGTCAATAAAGGGGAATATGCAAATTCTAGGGATTAAAGCATCCAGTTGTGGTTCCAACTCAAGATCTCAAGATAAGCGGACAAAGCTGAGATTTGCAAAGGGAAGGTGTTTCTAAATTGGAATAGATCACCGGGTAAGTCTCACTACTCACTAACCCCAACTAAGGTACTAAGGAAAGGAATTATAATCTCAAACCAACACACCAACTAAGGGAATAGAATCAACCTTTACCGGTAAGTCTTAGGCTAACTCACAAAGATGGGATGAAGGCACACTCAAACCCCAATAAAGGATAAACCTTTATTACCTACACTTATGATCTTGGGTAAACAAACTAAGGAATCACCGGTAAGTCTCATCCTAGGCATGCATTGAACCAGGAAAGGTGTAATAAGATTAGGATTTGGCAAACTCTTAACACTTAACTCTCAGTTTCGGATCAGAAAGGGTCACCTCGGTCAGTCAAGTTCCACCCCGGCGAGATGTTCATCGACTGAACGAGATGTTCTAGGGTTAAGGATAAAGACTCGAGCTTTCAAGGTCCTACTGGGATTAAGATTATTCTATCATTGTCTTTCGCACAACTTTCAGCCAATCACCCTAGAATCGTACAAGGAAATTAGCCACTCATCATCATGAAAGCAATAATCAAATATATGGGAAGAGAATGAATATTTGAACACAAAAACCTTAATAACAAGGCTTCAACAA
This sequence comes from Fagopyrum homotropicum, assembly GCA_033239125.1. Taxonomy (NCBI): domain Eukaryota; kingdom Viridiplantae; phylum Streptophyta; class Magnoliopsida; order Caryophyllales; family Polygonaceae; genus Fagopyrum; species Fagopyrum homotropicum. The sequence continues at coordinate 38,714,142 of BSWB01000001.1, read as the reverse complement.
CTGAATCAAATATCACACAAATAAGCGTTCCTTGGATCACAAACCCAACAAGACAACAAGCCAAAGGGAATCTAAGAAAGTCTTACAAATCCCTTCAAAAGCTATAACAAGCTATGAACTTCCTTCCTTCAATCATCCTTCAAACTTCCAAAAATCCTTCCTAACTGTAGCTTCTTCAATCTCCGAGTATGCGATGATGTAGCGGGGATGCTGAATTGTGGAAAATCCGGCCCTTTTTATAGGAGAATTATCTTCTAAAGATAATAATATCTTAAAAAGATAATATCCTAATAAAATATATCCATATCTCTAAAATAAATCTCCCAAATATATGATCTTCCTTCCAGAAATCCAGCCCAAAAATATAAGATCTCTCCTTCCAAAATAAAAGATTTCAGCCAAATAAAATATATCTTGCCGCGTCAGGGTGTTCGCCTCGGTCAGGGCGCTCCTCAAGATCACCTCGGTCGAGGTGGTACTGTAGCTGACCGAGGTGAATCTCAGCTGAAGGTGAAATCTCTTAAATTTGTTCCAAAGTAAATCTTCTTTGTTAATTCCAAGCTTCCTAGGTCCTCTTTTAAGCTCCTAAATGTAGCTCCAATGACTCCTTTGTTCCTTAGCTCCATTTTGATCCAAAATGTGCCATTTTACCTACGATTACAACAAAACTTCGTGTAGACCTCGATTCCCGTAAAGGTAGATGAAATGACAATATAATCACATAATACACATTCAAACATGCACATTATTGAAGATAAAATGTCTAAACAAGTCCCAAAATATAGACTATAATCCATGCTATCAAAATACCCCATACTTGTCCCTTGCTTGTCCCCAAGCAAGTTCCAAATCTTAAGTACAAGATAGAATGGATTATAAGTCATAAAGATCAATGAAAAGTATTTCAAAACATTTTTGGTGGTGTGCTCCACTCATAGATCACTCTAAGAGAATGTTTCATGGAATTTAAAATCATAATATGATCAAAACATTTTATAAATATAAGAAAGTTATTCATCTTTGCATAAAATCATAGAATGCATACTAAATCATAATTATCGAAATTAATCATGCATAATCTAGTTTAAACCACCAAGTCAATCAACAAGCTCGAGGTCTCAAGGGCTTTTCAAAAGAAGGTCAAGAAACGTGTGAGGGTGGATGTATATAGGGAATGTGGTGCTAGAATCCGGGAAAAGGATCTTCACTTCACTTGCTTTGATCTTCAACATCTTCCACCAATAAGCTTTGCTTATTTTACTTTTTTACTTTTTGGGATACTGTTAGCATGAAATATTGTGATATTTTAGGCACGTTTTTTAAGTGTATTTGATTCATATTGATAGTCATTGATTGAGCATTGATGCATTTGTGAGCTAGTTTGTCTATAATGTCGATATAGAGATCTACACAAGCTTTATGTTGATTATAGGTGATTGAGAGCTATTTCCGAACGAAATCGAGCAAGGATGGAACTGTTGAGCAATGTCCATGGATTGAAGGCATTTCTAGGAACTAAGGGAATGCCAACTTGAGGAATCCACGAGGCTAGGGAAGAATCACGTTCTTGCCCTAAACCACGCTCTAAAATACGGCCGTACCACTTTCCACGTTCAAGTCCACGGCCGTGGAACCATGGCTAGGGAAGCGTGGTTCATTCCAGCAACTTCTACGGCCGTGGAGAAGATGGTTCAAACCGTGTTGATTTCCACGCTCTAAATTACGGCCGTGGAACTCTTCCACGACCGTGATCTTGGCGATCTTTTTCGCCATATTTTAAGCCACGATCTCCTACGCAATTGGGCCGGGCTGATATTTTATCTTACACTATAAAAGGACGGACGAAGGGAGATTCCATCACCTTCGCTTACACCTTGCTTTAGACCTAGTTTTACGCATACACTTGCGCTTGGAATTCCCTAATTTCGCATCTGGCGGAGATTTGTTTGAGAGATTTTTGGCGCATTGCTATTGGCGATTTCCGGATTGACGGAAGATCGAAGATTCGGAAGATTGTTCGCAAGGAGATTTCGCTTCTTGCTTAGGTTTGATTTAGAAGACGGATTGACATCCCGTTCTTCCTTCTTATCTAAGATTGTGTTTGTTTGTTATATTCCGAATCTAGTGACAATATTTGTTCTTGATAATGACTTTGAGATTGGGTTGAAGTTTATTGAAGGTTTTCGGAAGTTTTCTTCTTTCAATCTTTTAATTCTTGAATTTGATATCAATATGACTATTGTTGGCTAAAAACCCTTAACAATTCTAAGGTGAAGGGTTGATAGTTGTGGCATAGATGATGATAGATCGTTCGTAAACAGATTGGATCCTGAGACTTAGAGATTTGCTTTAACTTAGTTTAGGCTTGTCTTTTCTAGGTGGTAGTGAAGCCTCAACAACCTCTACCTCGATTGTGAGTGTCACAACCTTAATCGATTTAGTTAGTCTTGATCCTTGGATTACAAGTTTGGATATTTGACATTATTTCTCATCTTTAGAACCTTTCTATATTGAAGCCTCAACAACCTTTATAGAGAGTGTCTTGTAGGTGAGTCATATAAGGTTTTTGGAACTTCACCGTACGATTACCTTACATTAGCATACCTTTGCATATCTCAACTCTGTCCTTATATCATTAGTATATCTTGAATCGATTGCCACAACTGGATACTTGGATCTTTAGGATTGTTGTTTTCCCAATACTTGAAAAGCTTCTTATATTTACTCACTTGATAATCTATAATTGAATTTGTTCCCCCCAAATCCATGTGTTCGATACTCTGGAATTCTTGCTTAACTATATCGATCCGTACACTGCGGTTTCGCTTGCTTGATTCTAGTTTTATAAATTTAAAACTTATTTGCACGCACGCTAAGTGGCGAACAAGTTTTTGGCGCCGTTGCCGGGGATTTGGTTTAGGCCGAATTCGGTTATCGGTTGTCAAGCTTGGGAGCTTCTCCCTTGTTATTTGATATCTTTTTGAGTGCATGCGCAGGTCTAGGAACACCGAAGACCTCTTACCTCTTGATCAAGAGCTTGAAAGGACTTTAAGGCAAAAGCGCAAGGAAAAGAAGATGGCTGAAGAACACGAACGAGATCTTCAAGCGGAGTTAGCGGAGAAAGAAGCTCAACTCCAATGGAATGAGAATATTCGCCGGGATGAAATGGATCGTCATCAATCTCAAGTTAACGATCTAAAACATATGATGTTCCAGATGAGGATAGAAATAAGAAACCTTAAGAACAAGGGGAGCAAGAAATCCTCAAGAAGGGCATCAAGATCAAGAAGAAGAAGTCATTCATCCGCTGATGATAGTGATTCTTCCATGCCACCGCTAGAGGAAATTGATCCCATGATCAATGTGAATCCTTTCCATCCAAGGGGAGCTGCTAATCCTCGTGTTCCACCTAGGAATCCAAGGATCGAACGTGTAGATGATGAGCCAAGAACTCTTGGCCAAAGGATGGATCCAACACAACAACCGCGCCGTTTGGGCGTGAACTTTGATGCTGACGATGTGCAAGGGTTTAGCTTCAACCCTCAAGTTATTACTCTTGTTCGCCAAAACCAATTTGGCGGGACAAGCGCTGAATCTCCACACCAACACTTGCAAAACTTTGAGTGTATGATGGAGACAATGAGGCCAAAGAACGCTACTACCAACAACTATAAGCTCAAGCCTTTCTTCTTCTCCTTGAAGGGGAAAGCGTTGTTTTGGTACCAAGCTCTTCCTAGTGGGAAACTAGACACGTGGGAAGACCTTTCCGCGGAGTTCCTCACCAAATTCTTTCCGCCATCCAAAACGGCAGAACTTAGAGGTAAGATCAATACATTTTCCATGAGGTCTAACGAAAGTTTGTTTCAATCATGGGAAAGGTTTCAGGATTTGTTATTGGACTGCCCTCATCATGGCATATCCAAACTTGCATTGTTGGAGATTTACTACAAGGGGCTGGATGTGGAGACACAATTCAAGCTCCAATCCCTCTCATGTGGCACATTCATGGACATGAGGGAAGATGACGCTTGGGACTTCATCGAGAAGCAAGCAAGGGTCATAGAGAAGTATTCCCACCGGAAAGTGGAGGGAAATCGTGTGGAGCAAGGAGCAAAGCTCACACATGAAGCTCAAAACCAGATTTTCTCCCTCAACAATGAGATCAAGGAATTGAAGGAGGCAATCAAGACCAACTTTCCAAAGCAACAAGGAAAGGATGTTGGCTATTTGGGCAACAACAACAATGGCGGGGTGAGAACACAAACCGCAACAATAACAATAACCGGAACAACAACCGGAATAATTGGAATGGCAATAACAACAACCGGAACAACAATTGGAACAACAATCGGGGTTCAAACAACAACAATTGGCGCTCCAATCAACAAAACTCCGGTAACTCTTATCCTTCCAATTCGAATTCACTAACTCCACCTTCCTCTTCCTCTACTCCTTTGAAAAGCCAGGGGCAAACATCTAATGGAGGAAACACTTCGGGGAAGGAGAAGCCCGATCCCATGTTGGAAACGATTTTGGGAAAGCTTCAAGGTTTGGAGAACCGCATCATTAAGGTTGATGATCAAATTTCTAAGGTTGATAAAGCCCAAAAGGTTTTGGAAAACCAAATGTTCAGCCATGCGGAGGAAGTTCCTAGGAATCAAGGGAAACTTCCAGGAAAGATGGAGGACAACCCTAAGGGAAGGGTGATGGCAATCACAACTAGGAGCGAAGTGACTACCACCGATCCGCAACCTAAGTTTGTTGATGTCCCCGTAGAGAAAGACAAAGAGAAGGGGAAGGAGAAGGAAGATGTCTACGTTCCTCCTCCAGCTTACAAACCTCCCCTACCATTCCCTCAATCTAGAGCGAGAGCGCGCCTAGATAAACAGTTTGGTAAGTTTATAGAACTCATGAGCAAGTTGCATATTAATATACCCTTTATTGATGCTATTGTAGGTATGCCGGCTTATGGCAAGTTCTTAAAGGAGCTCCTCTCCAACAAGAGGAAGCTAGAAGATTTCGGTGAGGTTAAGATGAGTTCGGATTCTTCGGATCTCATCAAGACCATGAAGGCGAAAATGCCCCCCAAGCTAAAGGATCCGGGGTCGTTTTGCATTCCCATAGGAGTGGGAGATGTCACATATGATGCATTATGTGACTTAGGAGCAAGTGTGAGCATCATACCACTTGCGTTATGTAGGAAGATCGGTTTAGGCGACCCTAAACCGGTGAAGATGACGTTGTACATGGCGGATCGATCCATCACTCGCCCCGTCGGTATTGTAGAAGACGTCCCAGTCAAGCTAGGTAAATTCTTTGTTCCCATTGATTTTGTTGTGCTTGACATTCCTGCAGATAGTCCGGTCCCGATCATACTCGGAAGACCGTTTCTTGCAACTTCCGGCTGCATAGTCGATTGCAAGAATACTAGACTCGCCTTTGACATAGGAGAAGAGAAGGTAGAGTTCGTTCTTTCCACTCTAGTGAAGGAGCCAATCTTTGATGAGGATATATTCAATTTCCAAGATAAAGAAGGGTTGTCTAGAGAGGAGGTAAGTGCTATTCTCTTCAAAGATCCTTTGCAAAAGGTTATCACTATGAGTCTAACGAATATAGGGGAAGAAGAGGAGTGCAATGAGGCAATTGAAACCTTAGAAGCACAAGAAGAAATGGGTGAAGTGGAATTCGAGAAACTCCACGACGAGGCAGAAAACGTGAGAATCCACGGCCATACACAATATTCCACAGCCGTGGATCTCACCACCCAAAGGGTGGCTCACTCCAGAGGGTTACACGGTCGTGGAGGAGGCAGAGAAACCGTAACCACTTTCCACGCCCTAAACCACGGCCGTGGAGGGTGTAATGAAACCGTAATTTTGGCCGTGGAAGGAGATGGTCGTGCCACTTCTTCAACTTCTTTTGATTCTTCTCCCACACCCTCTACACCCTTAGACACTTCTAAGGAGTTGTCGGATGCTCCTCAAGAACCATTGGAAGCTCCGAAAGCAATGGAATTGAAACAACTTCCTACACATCTAAGGTACGTTTTTCTAGGACCTAACTCTACCTATCCGGTTATTGTTAGTTCCGATCTAACCATAGATGAACATAGTAAGCTTATGGTTGTCCTTAGGAAACATAGGAAAGCTTTAGGCTATACTATAGAAGACTTAGTAGGAATCAAACCCTCCCTATGCATGCATAAGATATTAATGGAGGAAGACTTTAGAACTTCAAGACAACCTCAAAGGCATTTAAATCCGACCATGAAGGAGGTTGTCAAGAAGGAAATTCTTAAACTTCTTGATGCAGGTATCATCTATCCTATCTCCGATAGTAAGTGGGTGAGTCCGGTTCAAGTAGTTCCGAAGAAGGGAGGAATGACGGTCATCACGAACAAGAACAACGAACTCATTCCTACCCGAACCGTAACGGGATGGCGGATGTGCATTGACTACCGCAAGCTTAATAACGCAACGAGGAAGGATCACTTCCCACTACCCTTCATCGATCAAATGCTTGAAAGGTTAGCGCAACATTCACACTTTTGCTATCTTGACGGTTATAGTGGTTTCTTTCAGATTCCGATACACCCGGACGATCAGGAGAAGACCACATTCACGTGCCCATGGGGTACGTTTGCCTATAGGAGAATGCCGTTCGGGCTTTGCAACGCCCCAGCCACCTTTCAACGGTGCATGATGGCCATCTTCTCCGAATACATTGAGGAAATCATGGAGGTCTTCATGGACGATTTCTCCGTATACGGTTCCTCTTTTAACGATTGCCTTTCTAACCTTCGCTTACACCTTGCTTTAGACCTAGTTTTACGCATACACTTGCGCTTGGAATTGCCCTAATTTCGCATCTGGCGGAGATTTGTTTGAGAGATTTTTGGCGCAATTCTATTGGCGATTTCCGGATTGACGGAAGATCGAAGATTCGGAAGATTGTTCGCAAGGAGATTTCGCTTCTTGCTTAGGTTTGATTTAGAAGACGGATTGACATCCCGTTCTTCCTTCTTATCTAAGATTGTGTTTGTTTGTTATATTCCGAATCTAGTGACAATATTTGTTCTTGATTGTGACTTTGAGATTGGGTTGAAGTTTATTGAAGGTTTTCGGAAGTTTTCATCTTTCAATCTTTTAATTCTTGAATTTGATATCAATATGACTATTGTTGGCTAAAAACCCTTAACAATTCTAAGGTGAAGGGTTGATAGTTGTGGCATAGATGATGATAGATCGTTCGTAAACAGATTGGATCCTGAGAGTTAGAGAGAATCGCCGACGAACCCTAATCCACGGTCTGTTCTTGAGCTTTCACGGCCGTGGAACTCAAGAACTAGCCGTAATTTTGTGTTAAGTTACGAACTTGCTTTTACTTTAATCCAAAGTTAAAGATTTGCTTTAACTTAGTTTAGGCTTGTCTTTTCTAGGTGGTAGTGAAGCCTCAACAACCTCTACCTCGATTGTGAGTGTCACAACCTTAATCGATTTAGTTAGTCTTGATCCTTGGATTACAAGTTTGGGTATTTGACATTAATTCTCATCTTTAGAACCTTTCTATATTGAAGCCTCAACAACCTTTATAGAGAGTGTCTTGTAGGTGAGTCATATAAGGTTTTTGGAACTTCACCGTACGATTACCTTACATTAGCATACCTTTGCATATCTCAACTCTGTCCTTATATCATTAGTATATCTTGAATCGATTGCCACAGCTGGATACTTGGATCTTTAGGATTGTTGTTTTCCCTGTACTTGAAAAGCTTCTTATATTTACTCGCTTGATAATCTATAATTGAATTTGTTCCCCCCAAATCCCTGTGTTCGATACTCTGGAATTCTTGCTTAACTATATCGATCCGTACACTGCGGGTTCGCTTGCTTGATTCTAGTTTTATAAATTCTCGATAGAAGCAATTTTTATGTGAATGGTGCCGAGTTACTCATCGTCATGATTGACTTCCCCAAACCTATAATTTCTTTCTATTCCTTTGAATGCAAAGTATTACTTTCATGGCCCTCCCACATCATACATGCCTTTTTCAATCAATTCCTCCAAATTCCCGGATAGGTAAAGGAGGTCAATATTTCAATGAGGGGCTAAATGATCAAAGAAAGAAGAAAGAAAAATCGAATTGCCTTAATCATCTCAACAAGAAGCATAAGAACTTATAGTGCGATTTCAACTTCAATTCCTCAACATGATTCAGGTAACATTCACCACATTATGAAACTTGTAAAAGATGTATAATCAACTCATTCAATTTCTTTTCAATCCACTATTCGTTTAAGCATGCAATTGTCATCAAACTCAATTCACAAATAGCGATTATCATAGAAATCATCTCAATTCCTTAGAAGCACAAAATTTTTCAAAATTTTTCAATTTTTATGGGTTTTTCAAACTCTTTTTCATGCAATGCAATAATGAAACGTGCAACAATATAATGAACATGCAAGATAGTCTCGATAGAAGCAATCAAAGTGAGTAAGAGTTATTACAACTTTTAGTCACACCCCACCCCATACTTGGAACAAACATTGTCCCTAATGTTCAAATAAAAGAAAGAAAAGAAGAAAAGAAAAAGAAACTCACAAAATGACGGTGGAGCAGCTAAATCTATCGGTCATCATCATCATCATTGCGGTGCTGGTGGAGGCGGGAATGGAGAGAAGCTAGGATCATAAAACCGCCCAAACTGCTGGCGGTAGACATCTCTCATCAAGAAGGGCATCAAGATCAAGAAGAAGAAGTCATTCATCCGCTGATGATAGTGATTCTTCCATGCCACCGCTAGAGGAAATTGATCCCACGATCAATGTGAATCCTTTCCATCCAAGGGGAGCTGCTAATCGTCGTGTTCCACCTAGGAATGCGAGGATCGAACGTGTAGATGATGAGCCAAGAACTCTTGGCCAAAGTATGGATCCAACACAACAACCGCGTTGTTTGGGCATGAACTTTGATGCTGACGATGTGCAAGGGTTTAGCTTCAACCCTCAAGTTATTACTCTTGTTCGCCAAAACCAATTTGGCGGGACAAGTGCTGAATCTCCACACCAACACTTGCAAAACTTTGAGTGTATGATGGAGACAATGAGGCCGAAGAACGCTACTACCAACAACTATAAGCTCAAGCCTTTCTTCTTCTTCTTGAAGGGGAAAGCGTTGTCTTGGTACCAAGCTCTTCCTAGTGGGAAACTAGACACGTGGGAAGACCTTTCCGCGGAGTTCCTCACCAAATTCTTTCCGCCATCCAAAACGGCGGAACTTAGAGGTAAGATCAATGCATTTTCCATGAGGTCTAACGAAAGTTTATTTCAAACATGGGAAAGGTTTCAGGATTTGTTATTGGATTGCCCTCATCATGGCATATCCAAACTTGCATTGCTGGAGATTTACTACAAGGGGCTGGATGTGGAGACACAATTCAAGCTCCAATCCCTCTCATGTGGCACATTCATGGACATGAGGGAAGATGACGCTTGGGACTTCATTGAGAAGCAAGGGTCATAGAGAAGTATTCCCACCGGAAAGTGGAGGGAAATCGTGTGGAGCAAGGAGCAAAGCTCACACATGAAGCTCAAAATCAGATTTTCTCCCTCAACAATGAGATCAAGGAATTGAAGGAGGCAATCAAGACCAACTTTCCAAAGCAACAAGGAAAGGATGTTGGCTATTTGGGCAACAACAACAATGGCGGTTAGAACACAAACCGCAACAACAACAACAATAACCGGAACAACAACCGGAATAATTGGAATGGCAATAACAACAACCGGAACAACAATTGGAACAACAATCGGGGTTCAAACAACAACAATTGGCGCTCCAATCAACAAAACTCCGGTAACTCTTATCCTTCCAATTCGAATTCACTAACTCCACCTTCCTCTTCCTCTACTCCTTTGAAAAGCCAGGGGCAAACATCTAATGGAGGAAACACTTCGGGGAAGGAGAAGCCCGATCCCATGTTGGAAACGATTTTGGGAAAGCTTCAAGGTTTGGAGAACCGCATCATTAAGGTTGATGATCAAATTTCTAAGGTTGATAAAGCCCAAAAGGTTTTGGAAAACCAAATGTTCAGCCATACGGAGGAAGTTCCTAGGAATCAAGGGAAACTTCCAGGAAAGACGGAGGACAACCCTAAGGGAAGGGTGATGGCAATCACAACTAGGAGCGGAGTGACTACCACCGATCCGCAGCCTAAGTTTGTTGAAGTCCCCGTAGAGAAAGACAAAGAGAAGGGGAAGGAGAAGGAAGATGTCTACGTTCCTCCTCCAGCTTACAAACCTCCCCTAACATTCCCTCAATCTAGAGCGAGAGCGCGCCTAGATAAACAGTTTGGTAAGTTTATAGAACTCATGAGCAAGTTGCATATTAATATACCCTTTATTGATGCTATTGTAGGTATGCTGGCTTATGGCAAGTTCTTAAAGGAGCTCCTCTCCAACAAGAGGAAGCTAGAAGATTTCGGTGAGGTTAAGATGAGTTCGGATTCTTCGGATCTCATCAAGACCATGAAGGCGAAAATGCCCCCCAAGCTAAAGGATCCGGGGTCGTTTTGCATTCCCATAGGAGTGGGAGATGTCACATATGATGCATTATGTGACTTAGGAGCAAGTGTGAGCATCATACCACTTGCATTATGTAGGAAGATCGGTTTAGGTGACCCTAAACCGGTGAAGATGACGTTATACATGGCGGATCGATCCATCACTCACCCCGTCGGTATTGTAGAAGACGTCCCAGTCAAGCTAGGTAAATTCTTTGTTCCCATTGACTTTGTCGTGCTTGACATTCCTGCAGATAGTCCGGTCCCGATCATACTCGGAAGACCGTTTCTTGCAACTTCCGGCTGCATAGTCGATTGCAAGAATGCTAGACTCGCCTTTGACATAGGAGAAGAGAAGGTAGAGTTCGTTCTTTCCACTCTAGTGAAGGAGCCCATCTTTGATGAGGATATATTCAATATCCAAGATGAAGAAGGGTTGTCTAGAGAGGAGGTAAGTGATATTCTCTTCAAAGATCCTTTGCAAAAGGTTATCACTATGAGTCTAACGAATGTAGGGGAAGAAGAGGAGTGCAATGAGGCAATTGAAGCCTTAGAAGCACAAGAAGAAATGGGTGAAGTGGAATTCGAAAAGCTCCACGACGAGGCAGAAAACGTGAGAATCCACGGCCATACACTATATTCCACGGCCGTGGATCTCACCACCCAAAGTGTGGCTCACTCTAGAGGGTTACACGGTCGTGGAGGAGGCAGAGCAACCGTAACCACTTTCCACGCCCTAAACCACGGCCGTGGAGGGTGTAATGAAACCGTAATTTTTGCCGTGGAAGGAGATGGTCGTGCCACTTCTTCAACTTCTTTTGATTCTTCTCCCACACCCTCTACACCCTTAGACACTTCTAAGGAGTCGTCGGATGTTCCTCAAGAACCATTGGAAGCTCCGAAAGCAATGGAATTGAAACAACTTCCTACACATCTAAGGTACGCTTTTCTAGGACCTAACTCTACCTATCCAGTTATTGTTAGTTCCGATCTAACCATAGATGAACATAGTAAGCTTATGGTTGTCCTTAGGAAACATAGGAAAGCTTTAGGCTATACTATAGAAGACTTAGTAGGAATCAAACCCTCCCTATGCATGCATAAGATATTAATGGAGGAAGACTTTAGAACTTCAAGACAACCTCAAAGGCTGTTAAATCCGACCATGAAGGAGGTTGTCAAGAAGGAAATTCTTAAACTTCTTGATGTAGGTATCATCTATCCTATCTCCGATAGTAAGTGGGTGAGTCCGGTTCAAGTAGTTCCGAAGAAGGGAGGAATGACGGTCATCACCAACAAGAACAACGAACTCATTCCTACCCGAACCGTAACGGGATGGCGGATGTGCATTGACTACCGCAAGCTTAATAACGCGACGAGGAAGGATCACTTCCCACTACCCTTCATCGATCAAATGCTTGAAAGGTTAGCGCAACATTCACACTTTTGCTATCTTGACGGTTATAGTGGTTTCTTTCAGATTTCGATACACCCGGACGATCAGGAGAAGACCACATTCACGTGCTCATGGGGTACGTTTGCCTATAGGAGAATGCCGTTCGGGCTTTGCAACGCCCCAGCCACCTTTCAACGGTGCATGATGGCCATCTTCTCCGAATACATTGAAGAAATCATGGAGGTCTTCATGAATGATTTCTCCGTATACGGTTCCTCTTTTAACGATTGTCTTTCTAACCTTTCTCTTGTTTTACAAAGGTGTGAGGACACTAACCTAGTTCTTAATTGGGAGAAGTGTCAATTTATGGTTAAGGAAGGAATTGTATTAGGTCACTTAATCTCTAATAGAGGGATAGAAGTAGATAAGGCTAAGATAGAGACCATAGAAAAGCTTCCTCCTCCAACTTCGGTGAAAGGGATAAGAAGTTTTCTAGGACATGCCGGATTCTATAGACGCTTCATTAAAGACTTTTCTAAAATATCAAAACCTCTCACTAATCTATTGATGAAGGATGCGGTTTTTGAGTTTTCGCAGGAATGTTTAGATGCGTTTAACATGATCCGGGAAGCTCTAATTTCAGCACCTATTATCCAACCTCCGGATTGGACTCTTCCCTTTGAGGTTATGTGCGATGCTAGTGACGTAGCTATAGGAGCTGTTCTTGGACAACGAAAGGAAGGGAAAACCCATGCCATATACTATGCTAGCAAGACGCTAGATGAAGCGCAGCTCATCTACGCCACTACGGAAAAGGAATTCTTAGCCATTGTTTATGCTATTGACAAGTTTCGTTCTTATCTTGTAGGTGCAAAGGTGATTGTCTACACGGATCATGCTGCGATCCGGTACCTCCTTGCAAAGAAAGATGCGAAGCCAAGGCTAATAAGATGGATTCTTCTCCTACAAGAATTCGATATAGAGATCCGCGACAAGAAGGGTTCGGAAAATTCTGTTGCGGATCATTTGAGTCGCCTAACACATCTAGAGGACGACCACTTACCCATAGATGACTCCTTTCCGGACGAACACCTACATATCATTGAGGAGTGCATCGATGTGATCTCCAAAGGTAACGAACCATGGTTTGCTGATTTTGTTAACTATTTGGTTTGCCAGGAGATACCGCCCGGATTATCCTACGCACAAAGAAAGAAGTTCTTTAAGGATGTTCGGGAATATTTTTGAAATGAACCTCTCCTCTTTAAGAGAGGTCCGGATGGCATCATTCGGCGATGTGTGCCGGAAGATGAGATGCAAAGTGTCATCCGCCATTGTCATTCACTACCTTGTGGAGGACATGCTAGTTCGAACAAGACTAGCGCAAAGGTATTGCAATCTGGATTCTTTTGGCCTACTTTATTTAGAGATGTGCAATCCTTTGTTTCTTGCTGCGATGCTTGTCAAAGAACAGGTAATATCTCTAGTAGGAATGAGATGCCCCTCAACAACATCCAAGAGGTGGAGATTTTCGATGTTTGGGAAGTAGACTTTATGGGACCGTTTCCATCATCTTGTGGAAACCAATACATACTCTTGGCGGTGGATTATGTTTCTAGATGGGTGGAAGCAATTGCCTCTCCCACCAATGATGCCATGGTGGTGGTTAAGTTCTTCAACAAGACCATTTTTCCACGATTTGGGACACCAAGGACTATCATTAGTGATGGAGGTTCTCACTTCATTGCCCGATACTTTGAAGCTCTTCTAGCTAAGAATGGGGTTACTCACAAGATCGCCACCCCTTATCATCCACAAACTAGTGGACAAGTTGAGATCTCAAATCGGGAGATCAAAGGAATCCTAGAGAAGACGGTTTCAAGGACTAGGAAGGATTGGTCTTTGAAGCTTGATGACGCATTGTGGGCATACCGGACTGCGTACAAGACTCCCATAGGAACCACACCATACAACCTTGTGTATGGGAAGTCTTGCCACTTACCGGTAGAGTTGGAGCATAAGGCGTTTTGGGCTATCAAATGGTTAAATTTCAACATGAAGGAAGCGGGAGAGAAGCGTCTCCTAGACCTTAATGAGCTGGAAGAACTCCACTTGAACGCCTATGAAAACGCCAAGATCTATAAGGAGAAAGCAAAGCGTTGGCATGATAAGCATATCATTCCAAAGGACTTCAAAGAAGGAGATCAAGTTCTCCTCTTCAATTCAAGGCTTCGTCTCTTTCCAGGTAAGCTTAAATCTCGTTGGACCGGACCTTTTCTAATTAAGCGTATTTTCCCCCATGGCGCAGTTGAAGTATGGGGTGAAGCGGGCGGAAGCTTTAAGGTGAACGGTCAACGACTCAAGAAGTATACGCCGGAACTCCAAGCTGAAGAGTTCGCGCCTACCGCACTCGAATAAGTGCTAGATTGGTCTAGCTACGGACCTTAAACAAAGCGCTTCTTGGGAGGCAACCCAAGGTATTGCATTTTTGTTTTTGTTTTCGATTCATAGTTTAGCTTAGTTTGGACGTTTTTGCTTTGTTTTGCCTTCGATTTCTTCCGGTATGTTCGTGTTTTTGGATGTAGGAACGATGGAAAAGGAAAAGGGAAGAATAATGTTGAAGAAAAGTGACGAAACTTGGACTTTGGAGCATTACAGAGAGTTCCACGGCCTAAACCACGGTCGTGACAGCTACAGTGACCGTAATTTCCAAAAGCCTTTGAAAAATCACCAAAACCACGGTTCCGTACATTTCCACGGCCGTGGAACCCCCGACAGACCGTGATTTTCAAAATTTTGCCTGTCACTATATAAACCACGTTCTTCACAAAAACACTCCACAAATACCCAATTCCACGACCCAAAATGCCGATTCCACGCCCTTCCTCCCAAATCTTCGTTTGTTAATCGTTTTCAACGATTCTTCTTTCCAAATTGAAGCAAATCCAACCACCAACGAGATCCAAGCAACGAATCAAGTGGCAAATCACCAAGGAACGCACAATTCGGATTTTAAAATCCGAAACCTAGGTTTTTTCCACTCTTCTTGATCTTTGTCAATTTGGTTCGTTTTTGCTAGAAATTTTAGGAAGAACTGATTGAAATTGGAAGGAATTAGACTAGGGCTGCCTGATTGCTGAGTTTGAGTGCTGTTTGTTGAGATTTGCGAAAGAACCAGACGAACCACGGTCTCTGTCAGTTCCACGGCCGTGGAAATACCAAGAACAGACCGTGATTTTGAACAGTGATGGATTTCGTTAGGAGAGTTTCAGGGAGGATTAAGGAGAAGAAGAATGATAAGGAAAAGAACAAAAAGAGGAAGGGTAACCCCTCTTCCTCTTCATCCTCTAGAGCACCACCACCTACCTCCCCTTCACCTCCATCCTCACCTTCATCACCCGCACCTCCTAGCCCTAGAGTACCGACCATTCATGAGGATCATCTCGATGCACTCGAGGGGATCCATAAGAGGGCAGTTATCGGACCTAGGTATCTATGGTTGGAGGATCTAGTTCCTCTAAACATAGTAGATGACCTTACTTGGCTCTTGGATAGAGCCGGACTAGTTGTCTTCTCGGCCATCCGAGAAGACGCCTACGAGGAGATTACGAGGGAGGTTGTGACGTCTTTCGAGCACAGCCATGTGGATAGGACCGTTTCTTTCCGTCTTATGGAAAGAAACTATGATTTTACCATCCGTGAGTTCGGAGCCTTTTTCGGGTTCCAAGAGACCTTCAACGGTCGTTTTCCTAATGGTGTTTACGCCAAAGACTTTTGGGAGGAGGTTGCTATGATTTACGCCAGCGAGGACCGCTGGCAACCTGCTGACACCAAGGCTAAGTTGATGTATCACTTAGCCTTGAAGATTGCTCACCGTGTTCTTTCGGAGTGTCTCTTCCCTAGGACGGAGACACCTCAAAAGATCAAGACGGATGAGCTTTTTCTGCTGTATTCTATGTTGTATGGGCGCCCAGCTGACTGCGCCACCCTCTTAGCTGCTACCATGAGCAAGCTTAAGAACAAGAGGGCGGGGAACATTGGATATGGTGGGATAGTTACCCACCTTGCTAGGATGTTGGGGGTTGATTTTTCTGCATGCACATGCATACCAACTATACCCCTAGGACTCCAGGCCTTCATGACTAGAGGCCTTATCTTCCCTACCCATAGAGGTCCACCTTACGCAGCCATGCCTTGGGAGAGCAGGACGGGGAGGGGCATTGAGTGGCTCCCGGAGTACTCCATTATGGCTTGACGCCATAATTGGAAGGCTACGTTCGCAGCTATGCATGCGAACAGGATTGCAGCACCTCCGTATGTCCCACCACCGCCCGTAGTTGAGGAGGAGGAGATGAGGGATCAGCATGAGGGAGGAGGAGGAGCAGAGCAGGAGTTTGGCACGTTTCCGGATCAGCCGGATGCGGCCCCTGAGGTGCCTAGACGTTCTCCACGTCCAGCCAGAGCTTCAGGTTCGTCCTCTCGCCGCGCCAGCGTGAGTGAGAGACCCACTTGGATGGATACACCTCCTACATGGTATGGAGCTCCACCTCCATGGTCCTCACAGCAGCCATCAGCACCAGCACCAGCACTGTCCGACGCTCCAGGGTGGTACAGCCAGGCTCTAGGATGGTATGAGCAGATGCCAGATTGGGCCACCGGTCTTTCTGAGAGAGTAGGCGCATTGGAGATCCGAGCCGATGCTAGAGATGGACGCCTGGACGACCTCGATCACATGATGAGAGACGTCTACCGCCAGCAGTTTGGGCAGTTTTATGATCCTAGCTTCTCTCCATTCCCGCCTCCACCAGCACCGCAGTGATGATGATGATGACCGATAGCTTTAGCCGCTCCACCGCCACTTTGTGAGTTTCTTTTTTCTTTTCTTTTTTTTTCTTCTTTTATTTGAACATTAGGGACAATGTTTGTCCTAAGTATGGGGTGGGGTGTGACTAAAATTGTAATAACTCTTACTCACTTTGATTGCTTCTATCGAGACTATCATTGCATGTTCATTATATTGTCGCATGTTTCATTATTGCATTGCATGAAAAAGAGTTTGAAAAACCCATAAAAATTGAAAACTTTTGTGCTTCTAAGGAATTGAGATGATTTCTATGATAATCGCTACTTGTGAATTGAGTTTGATGACAATTGCATGTTTAAACGAATAGTGGATTGAAAAGAAATTGAATGAGTTGATTATGCCTCTTTTACAAGTTTCATAATGTGATGAATGTTACCTAAATCATGTTGAGGAATTGAAGTTGAAATCGCACTATAAGTTCTTATGCTTCTTGTTGAGATGATTAAGGCAATTCGATTTTTCTTTCTTCTTTCTTTGATCATTTAGCCCCTCATTGAAATATTGACCTCCTTTACCTATCCGGGAATTTGGAGGAGTTGATTGAAAAAGGCATGTATGATGTGGGAGGGCCATGAAAGCAATACTTTGCATTCAAAGGAATAGAAAGAAATTATAGGTTTGGGGAAGTCAATCATGACGATGAGTAACTCGGCACCATTCACATAGCCGGGTGTTTGTGTCTTGCCAAAGTCGGATTGAGCGATATTCCTAGCGGATTATGGTATGTGCGATAAGGGTTTGAGGCATCTCATAAAAATTGAGAAACGCTAATCTCCTAGGCTTCGGTTTTATGTGCACCTCTATCCATAACTCCAATAGTAAAGTCGAAAAATGAAAGGAAGAGAGCGAAGCTCTAAGTTGAAGGTGTTGCGGAAACCGCAAGAGAAGAAGAAAAGAGTAGTTGTCCACTTTCCCGGATTCATTGCACCACATTCCTTAAAGTTTCCTTCCCTTTCCACATTCTAGACCTTTTTCTTTGAAAGTCCTTAAGATCAAAAGAATGTTATATGACTTGGTGATCTAAATTGAAGTTTCTTATGATTGATTTTGATAATGTTTAAGGGTTATGATGTTTGTATGGAAGTTTGATTGATTCATGAGCTTTCTTTACTCTTTACTCTTTGATTAAGTGTATAAAAGTCTTATAAACGATTGAAGCAAGGTTTGAGAATGATCTATTATTTAGAAGGCACATTCATCCAAAAAGAAGTATTGCTTTGAGAAGGTACACATATTTCATCCTAACTCTTGTTTTAAAGCTTTTGAAAGACCTTGCTTAGGGACAAGCAAGTGGCAACTATGGGGTTATTTGTTAGCATAAAATATTGTGATATTTTAGGCACGTTTTCTAAGTGTATTTGATTCATATTGATAGTCATTGATTGAGCATTGATGCATTTGTGAGCTAGTTTGTCTATAATGTCGATATAGAGATCTATACAAGCTTTATGTTGATTATAGGTGATTGAGAGCTATTTCCGAACGAAATCGAGCAAGGATGGAATTGTTGAGCAATGTCCATGGATTGAAGGCATTTCTAGGAACTAAGGGAATGTCAACTTGAGGAATGCACGAGGCTAGGGAAGAATCACGTTCTTGCCCTAAACCACGCTCTAAAATACGGCCGTACCACTTTCCACGTTCAAGTCCACGGCCGTGGAACCATGGCTAGGGAAGCGTGGTTCATTCCAGCAACTTCTACGGCCGTGGAGAAGATGGTTCAAACCGTGTTGATTTCCACGCTCTAAATTACGGCCGTGGAACTCTTCCACGACCGTGATCTTGGCGATCTTTTTCGCCATATTTTAAGCCACGATCTCCTACGCAATTGGGCCGGGCCGATATTTTATCTTACACTATAAAAGGACGGACGAAGGGAGATTCCGTCACCTTCGCTTACACCTTGCTTTAGACCTAGTTTTACGCATACACTTGCGCTTGGAATTGCCCTAATTTCGCATCTGGCGGAGATTTGTTTGAGAGATTTTTGGCGCATTGCTATTGGCGATTTCCGGATTGACGGAAGATCGAAGATTCGGAAGATTGTTCGCAAGGAGATTTCGCTTCTTGCTTAGGTTTGATTTAGAAGAAGGATTGACATCCCGTTCTTCCTTCTTATCTAAGATTGTGTTTGTTTGTTATATTCCGAATCTAGTGACAATATTTGTTCTTGATTGTGACTTTGAGATTGGGTTGAAGTTTATTAAAGGTTTTCGGAAGTTTTATCTTTTAATTCTTGAATTTGATATCAATATGACTATTGTTGGCTAAAAACCCTTAACAATTCTAAGGTGAAGGGTTGATAGTTGTGGCATAGATGATGATAGATCGTTCGTAAACAGATTGGATCCTGAGAGTTAGAGAGAATCGCCGACGAACCCTAATCCACGGTCTGTTCTTGAGCTTCCACGGCCGTGGAACTCAAGAACTAGCCGTAATTTTGTGTTAAGTTACGAACTTGCTTTTACTTTAATCCAAAGTTAAAGATTTGCTTTAACTTAGTTTAGGCTTGTCTTTTCTAGGTGGTAGTGAAGCCTCAACAACCTCTACCTCGATTGTGAGTGTCACAACCTTAATCGATTTAGTTAGTCTTGATCCTTGGATTACAAGTTTGGGTATTTGACATTAATTCTCATCTTTAGAACCTTTCTATATTGAAGCCTTAACAACCTTTATAGAGAGTGTCTTGTAGGTGAGTCATATAAGGTTTTTGGAACTTCACCGTACGATTACCTTACATTAGCATACCTTTGCATATCTCAACTCTGTCCTTATATCATTAGTATATCTTGAATCGATTGCCACAGCTGGATACTTGGATCTTTAGGATTGTTGTTTTCCCAACACTTGAAAAGCTTCTTATATTTACTCGCTTGATAATCTATAATTGAATTTGTTCCCCCCAAATCCCTGTGTTCGATACTCTGGAATTCTTGCTTAACTATATCGATCCGTACACTGCGGGTTCGCTTGCTTGATTCTAGTTTTATAAATTTAAAACTTATTTGCACGCACCCTAAGTGGCGAACAGATATATGGACAGAGGTGCACAATAACCGAAGCCTAGGAAATCAGCAATCATCAATTTCTCGAGATGCCTCAAACCCTTGATGCACATACCATGACCCGTTAGGAATATCGCTCAATCCGACTTTAGCAAGACACAAACACCCGGCTATGTGAATGGTGCCAAGTTACTCATCATCATGATTGACTTCCCCAAACCTATTTGTTTCTTTCTAACTTCCGGCCAACATCTCATCTTTTCCTTCACTCGCTTTTCATTTGCTTGCTTCCAAATTTCCGGATAGGTAAAGGGAGGCAAATATGTATATAAGGGTTGAGCATGATCAAGAAGAAGAAGAGAAGAGAATGAATTGCCTTAATCATCCCAGGAAGAAAGTGAGAGAACTTATCATGTGGTGTCAACCTTCAAATTCAACATAATTTAGATAAAAACAAAGTATTAAACATGCCAAAATTTCAAACAAATCATTTAGCAACTTAAACATATTATAAAACCTTTCAAACATATAAAGATTTCAAAACCAGTCTACAAACAAAATCTTCACTGAGGTCATATCTAGATAAGAAGTACAAAATCGTTTCGAAAACTTTCTCAGTTAAACCGCCTCGTTCGAGATGTTCTAAGTCAACCGAGGTGCTGCACCTCGATTGGTCAGAATCACTTCGGTCGAGGTCATAAAAAAATTTTCTTAACCAGTTTTTGACGTTTTTCTCAATCAAATAACTTGTATGCATGCATGTAGCCTCAGATAAACATATAAAGCAAGTGTAAAATAGTAATATCCGATAGAGTCATACAAGCATACACATAAGTCATATAAATACATCCAAATACCCCATACTTGGGACACATTGTCCCAATGGGTCGAAATAAGTCTAGAAAATAAAGTACTCACCGGACATAAGCTGAGGTGCATAATAAATAAATAAAAGAAATCCCTGCAAGCTCTAGTCCTGATCTGCTGGTGGTGGTGGTGGATATGGCATGTACGGATGTTGGGATGGGTCAAATGGATAGCCCATAGTATGCTGGAACTGGATCGTCATCATCCGGCGCTGGTAGTGCTGGCTCTCCCTCATCTCCAACATGTCCAAGGATAGGGCGGTGTAAGAGTCGATCATCTGATCCGTCAGCTTGTCAATCCATCGGTGAGCTACGGGATCCCGCTGTCTACGGACTTTGCGCCTAGCAGGACGTGATGGTGGTGTAGCTGCCTCCTCCTCTGTCTCCTCGTCATCTAGATCGACGACTGGTACACTGGGACCGGTTGTATCCGTCCCTGTCTCCATGGCAGCACCGGCATCGTCCTCTTCATCCTCATCTTGTGCATGTGTTGTTGCATCTCTAACATCCTCAATGTAAGGCATCCATGCAGTGGACCAGTACTGGGAGTCGTAGACGGAGAACTGGGACGACCACCTAATACCCTGAGGGGCAGTCTGCTCCCAAGGCATCTCCACATATGGCGTAGTGAGTCCACGAGGAACTAGAATCCTCCTGGTGATCATCTCCTGCATCCCTAGCGGCTTGGCAGCCGCCACTAATGTACAAGCGCTCAAATCCAAGCCTTTATTCACCTAAAAACACAACAAAGCTTGTGTAGATCTCTATACCAACATAATAGGTGAATGTGCTCGTAAATGCTTCAAACTTATATCCATATACACAAAAGAAGAGGAAAACAACCAAAACAAGTGCCTAAAACAAGGTCATATTTCATGCTATCAGCGGGCCTTCTAAGCCGCAAGAGCGGTAGCCCTTGCTCAAGGCTTCTAACCCCTCTCATAATCGGGACCAAAATTCCGCGCGTTACAGTGTCAATTAATATGCATCACATGGTGTTTTCTATTTGCATACTACTTGATTAAGCTTTGTCATAACTATGATCATATTAGACAACATAAGCATCACATAGTGTTCTCTATTTGCTTATATCATCTAATATCACAACAACTTGGATAAGAACTTCACAAGTAGGCTCAACTTGAGTGATTAATCTAGATATCATTCATTCATACATGGAATAATACAATGCTATAATGGAACAATTTAAACTAGTGATAGTCTCAACCTCCAATATTTAGATAAAACCAACATGGATGAATGATAAATCCATAATTTGATTCCTCCTATATGCTAATAAACATGCTTAGCTTCCCTTCAAAGCATAAACACAACACAAAAGCAATGCTAGTCTAGCATGTTTTGAGGATTTTTACCCCAAAATCTAGCAAGGGAACTACTCACACATCGTACATGTGAAAATCAAATCAGTAGGAAAAAAATATCATGGTTGGAAAGTAGACAATAAATAAGAAATGTAGGAAGAAGAGTTGACGAATTTGGCTTTACCGAACAAAAGTTATGAGCAAAACAAGTTGGGATAAAGAACACAAAATCTTTTCTTGATTGATTCAAATTTCAGCCCAAAAGTCTTCCAAAATGTGTTTCTAGATCCAAACTACTAAGAGATTATAATAAAAAGTTTATGAAGGCTTCATACCATTACATTTAGCCAATGTCTTTTATATAGGCCTCAAAATCGTGGTCCCCAAGTTGCAAAGTTAGTTGGGATGAAGATCATAAAAGGAGCTGATAAGGAAACTCAACCAACGCTACCTCGAGTGACTTGTCCTCTTTGGCTGAGTTTTCTTCTCTTGATCACCGAGTTTCTCCACCGATCTATTCATGTATTCCTTGATCGAGTGCATTGTCTTCTTCTCTCGAGTTTTGTTGTCTTCTTTGCTCGAGTGATGAGGTATACTCAAAAGAGGTTGCAAAATGTTGGTTCTGGTCTTCTTTGCTTGAGCGAATATGTAATATTTGCTCGAGTTTTGCGTCACTCGGGGTTCCACTCAAGCACAATGAAACTTCTATAATTCAATGTTTTCTTAGGTCGAGTGATATGTCTTCATTTCTCGAGTTTTTGTGGCTTCTTTGCTCGAGTTTTGGAGTCACTTGATCTAGGTTGACATTTTCTCTCATTTGCATCTTTTCTCAAGTTTAGCCTTCCTCTTTGCTCGAGTTTGGCAACACTCGATGCTCCAACCTTGGGGTTTCCTTTAGCTTCATTGGCTTCATGCATGTATCCTTTCTTGCTTTTATCCTTCTTTTGCTCCATTGGGGTTGATGATGGGTTGTTGTATGATGCTTGAAATGGTTAAGTGATTGGATATTTTCATTTGAGCTCCTTTTAAGGTCAAAGTACCTACAAAGACATAACACGATGATAGTAGACATTCTTTTTGACATTTTAAGCTCTAGTTAAGATATGAATGCCCAAACCATGTAAACCAAAGGTAAATCTATGCACCGATCTACTCCCACGGCTTCGATTTCTCTCACCTACTTGATTATGAAAACGACAAAACGAAGCCCCAAACGAACATCTTTTGTCTGCATGCTTCTCCACTAATAGAAGCGGTACGTACCAAAAGAGCAATGATCCCATTGGAAATATGCTCGAAGATCCTAAAGGTAAACGGAGGCACTTATTTGTCATTAGCTGAGCAATTGGTTTTTTTTTCATTCACGATGATGGGGAGCATAGCCAGGACCCGCTCTTTATATTCCTAGCGGATCTGTTTACACTTAGCTAATTGCTCGCTTGAAAAGCCGCCTTTTGACACCTTCCTTGACAAATCACACAAAAAAAGGTCTAAAAACATAGCATGAAAATAAGTATTACGGATTTGGTGAATATACTCTTTACAAGAAGCAAACATACGTTGGATTAAATTTAAAATTTGTTGGTGGTTAAAGTTACGTGTTGTTTTATTTAAAAAATCATAATTAATGTTCCTTTGTATAAATAGTTCAACTAAATCGACAAACTTGCATAATAAATATCACATGCAAACCAAATAGTGTTTTATATTCATGTAAGGTTCAACTAAAGAAAACTTATATAAAAAATAAAATAAAACTAATCAAATAATAGAAACTAAATAGCAAATTGTTCAATATTATTTAAGTGTTCAACTATATCACACATTGCTCAATTATATCGCAAACCATTTAACAAAATTACAAAATGTACAACTATATCACAAATTGTTCAACTATATCACAACTTTAACTATGTCATAAAATTTTCAACTATATCACAAATTAAGCAAATATTATATGGACAAGTCTTGAGGTTTTTGTTAATGTAATCTTTGAAATTATCGCACATACTATTAACCTTTAATACAAACATCTTTACTACGAGATCACTACTTTTGGTTTTGGATTGTTTAGAGTCTAAAACATCAACCGATGTAGGAGTATTGTTCCAAAAAAAACTTGTAATATGCTTTTTTTTTATTTTGATTATGTTGCGTTATTATTGTTTATGAAGTATTCAAAACTAATATTTATTTGTATAAACGGTTCAATAGCATCGACAAATAGTCCAAACTAATAAAAGGTGAAGGAGGTTAATTAAACAATGTAGTTAAAAAATAGAATTAATAGCTAACGAGGAAAAAGACAATTAAGTAAAAAAAAAACTAATAAAACCACAAAAATGGTATAATGAATGATTAACACATAATAATAGGATCACTACAAACCAAGTACAAAATTACTAGAAAATGTTCAACTGAATAGCAATTTGTTTAACTGTATGACAAATTGTTCAACTATAATACAAAATTATTTAACTATTATAACAAATTGTTTAACAATGTCATTTTCTTCTTCTCTAGGCAAGTCTTGGTGTTGTTGTCAACGTACTGTTTGTACTAACAACACATCCCGGTGGTCTTTGTAACCTTCAAACAAACAATGAATGAGAGTTAATGAAGAAACAAGGTAACTTATACATAAATGCTTTAAAATATACAACCAAATCAGAATACTGAATAATTAATAACATATAAACAACAAGAAAAAAACAATCATTTACGAAGGATACAATATCACAATTAATAAAAACCGATCAACATATTGACAACTCGAGAAATATATGAACAAACACAAGTGTTCGACCATATGAAGAACAAGAACAAAATAATAATTTTCAACTTTATAAAATTCAAAATAGAGAACAATTCGAAATAATCAGATAAATTTGATCAACATATTAACAAATCACCACCACAAGAGAAGCATTGAAAAACACACAATATAACCACCACAAGAGAAATACGAAAATTTGAGTGAGAATATCAAAACAATCGACCGAAATTGATACTAAGATTGTGAGAAGATAAACCGCAAAGAGAAACATGGAAAATGGATGGATCAAAGCTCAAAGAAGTTTCACTAATTTGTAGTTAATGAACGTTAACCCTAAAATGAAGCATTAAACTTTAGCTAAAACTAAATAAATTACAATTTTAAGTTAAATGTGATTAAAGGGCTATTTATATATGAGTCAGGATATATATATATATATATATATATATATATATATATATATATATATATATATATATATATATATATATATATATATATATATATTGAAATGAACAAATTGTATTATTCGTGTTCAAGGACGACGTGTTAATCCCATGTATATGTAAATACCATGGATGTATAAAATTTATATTCGGGAGTGATTTAAGGATGGCGTGTCAAACCCACGATTATTTTTTTAACTAATGATTTAATATTTTTTATCTTACAAAAATCGAACAAAAAACATTTTTGTATAAAATTTTAAGTAATGCCAAAAATATATTGTATATTAATTCACGATTCTTTAAAATGAATAAAACTTAAAAAAATATATATAAATATTTGATAGTGTTTCGATAAAAAAAAGTTATAATTTATGTTATAATATAAATTATTTAATGATAAAATATTTAAAACAAAGGCGCTTGGGGCATGTGTTAAAGTAATGGATAATAAGAGGTTGAAAGGTTGATGTGGAACTCTACTTATAAATTAACATATTAGTGAAACCAAGAGAAATAAATGTATCGATGTGGATGTATTATGGGTAAAATGGCTAAGTATGTAGTTTTTATAATGTTATATATAAGCGAAGCACTTGTGTGTAGTTGTTAACAAACTAGTCCCCTCCGTTTATCACAAAAAGGTTTATTATAAAAGAAAAAAATTATATCTAATTTACGATCTTTCTCTCTCCTGTTTATATTTATTTATTTCCTTCATTAAATAAGTTAATTGATACCTAATAACCGTTAAATAAGGAAATTATCAAATACTTTCTTCCTCAATCGTGGTTGTAATATCACCGTCATTTTTTTCGGAAACAGAAGATGACGGTTTTGTTATCTTGCGTTCGGCGGCAATCGTTTATACAAGGCGAAGTGATCGAGATTTGTGTTCAAAAACCTTCTTCCTCAATCGTGGGTAATTGTTCTTTCAAAAACTTTCAGCGTACTGTGCTTTCTTCGATGTTAACTGCTTCAATGGCGTTTGGTTGTCAAAGACTTGGTCTATATATATGATTTCGATAACAAACGAAACGGTGACCTTGTGTACATCTTCAATTTAGATTCGTTATCCTTAAATTTGTCCGAATTGTGTTCAAGTTAATTATGAGATCTGAATGGTGTTGTTTCAGTTTATGTACACTTCTAGTATTGTGTACATATACTTTGTTTTTATTTGTACACATTGTTTGTGTTTTTGTCTACAGTTTATGTATATGTAATTATACATGGATGATTAGTGTCAATTATGTACCATATGCATCGAGTTTACCTTCCACTAGCGCATTTGTATAGTGTCATGTGTGTATATTATGCACATAAAAATAGTATTTCTTGCATCTGATATTATGTGTTTTGTGTATATGACATATGTAAACGTTTATGTACATATTGTATTGTATGTAGATATGTATCTATTCAATAATATTTGTTGTACATGATACTTTGTGTTTTGTGTACATTTTACTTGTTGACTATTAATACATATGTAAACGTTTGTGTGCATACTGTATTGTATGTAGATGTAGAGGATGCAGACGGCGATTATTGAAGACATGTTGAAGATGACGACGGCGAATGTTGAGATAGGTTGACGAGTTTCAATGGAGTAGATGAGAAGAAGAGAGAACTGCTTCTGAGATTTGAAGATTCGCTTGTACGGTTGATAGAAAGTCTAAACAATTTGCAGAATTTCCCTTCTACAATTTCCTTTATTTTAAAACACTTTTGAAATATTTGGCAGTTTTTAATCAACACAATTACCTAATTACCTTAACTTCTTTCCTTAATTTGAGCCTATTTTAACTATTTTATTTTTATTCTTAATTAAAAATTTGATAGAAACCTATTTAGTATTCTAACAAACAAAAAAATATCTATTCTCATGTATTACTTGGTTAAAATGTGATATAGATGTATAGGTGGTGGTAAAGTAAGTAGGGTAAGGGTTTGGAATGAGGACAAGGAGAATGCAAACAGAAGAGGCATCCAATGCTGTCTCCACTCTATCACGCCTCCCCCCATAAAGAAGATTCCAAGCTCTGCCTCTGCCCCTGCCTCCTCAAAATAAGTTATGTCAATACCCATAAATTTTGTAGCTTTTCATGGATATACACACGTGATCAAAGATTGTGCAGCCTGCTTGCTGCTACTCAGGGCCTCACCCATCATTTCATAATCTTTTTTATATCAATTATGACGGAACTCGTAAACGCACGACGATGGATTTCACAACGCACGGTGCTTTAAAACCCGTAAAAACAAAAAATAAACCGGCCCTGACACTCATCCGAAACCCGTGTCCGTGTCAGATGTCAAGAAAACAAAAATCAATTTTTTGGCACGATTTCCGAAATCGTTTTTGGCACGATTTCGGAACACGATTTCGGAACCCGTAACCGTTGTGAAGCAGTGTGCTTGTGAATTCTACGCCCCACCGCCGCGTACGTAATATCCCATTATTTATGACCTGGACCTGACTGGAACTGGGATCTTTACATCAAATCTTCGTTTTTGACCGACGACAAACAATACACTTGCAATGGGAACTAATCTAAATCCTAACTTCTAACCACATCATACAACAAACAATCCCTTCACTTGGGGGATCAATCAATCAATTAGAGCTTACAAAAACAAACCCGCAAAATCACCCTAAAAGATGACTGATCCACCCGAACAAAAAAACAGAACACTCCCTACTAAGCAAAGCCCAAAACTAAGGAGACGAGCATACACCAACACCCAGCTCGACGGCAATCGCCTCCATAGAAGGCCTCTCCACCGGGAATTCATGGATGCAACTCATTGCAATCCCAGCAATCTTCAATGCCTCCCTCTCACAGAACCTTCCCTGGAGATTCGAATCCATGACTTCCTCCGTTTTCAAAATTTCACCTACACGCCCCTCTATCTTGCTTCTCCCTGATAGGATCTGTAGGACAAGGACGCCAAATGCATATACGTCGCTCTTCTCAGTCAGCTTCCCCGTGCTAGTGTACTCTGGGGCTAGGTATCCCATGGCAGCACTCGATTTCAGGCTCGAAAAGACCGTGTCATTCGTGAGAAGCCGGTTGAGCCCCGAGTCGGACAGGAGAGGATTGGATTTGTAGTCTATAAGGACATTCTTAGCTGCTATGTTCTCGTGTACCAATGGAGGCTTCTTCACTTTGCATGCATGCAAGTATTGGATCCCTGAAACAACATCACAACAATGCTCTATCACTTGCACTACATGTTTCACTTGTTGAGATGTAGGGAAAAGTCTCCCACATCGATAACACACTATTAGGTGATACTACCACGTAACCATCCTGTCTACTAGTTCTATTGTCAATTGGTTTTAGGATATAAGAAAAAGTGATGTTGTGTGTATATATATACTATCAACAAACCTCCATACCTTTAGCAATGCCTTTGATGATGGAAACTCGGCTCGACCACTCCAGCACCTTCACATCTCCATCCTTAAGATCCAGATAACGCAACAAGTTCCCGTTCGGAATGAAATCATACACAAGGAAGCATTCGCCTCTTCCGCGCGAACAGCAAAACCCTCTAAGCCTAACCAGATTCTCATGCCTAACCAAGGTTAAAGTGTTCAAACCTTTCAGGAACTCGGCCTCCTCGGATTTGCAGCTGCTCTTGCTAATCCTTCTGATGGCAACGACTGACCCGTCTCTCAGAATTCCCTTATACACAGCCGAGAAGCCACTCTTACCAAGCAAGTTTGATGGGGATAAGTGCTGGGTGGCCGACTCGATCTCTTCCAAGTTGAACCTGAAGCTCTGGAAGAGTTCTTGGGAGAATCCGCCTCGAGACTCATGGTGAGCAAGTGGATCCCATCCGCTAGGGTAATCCAGGCTGATTAACGGGGAACCCGTCTTCCTACACGACTCCATCGGCATATGGTCGGTGCTGAGACGACTATCAGGCATGTCAAATGAGCTTCCTAGTCTTTGCTTTCTTCTCCTGTATTGTGTGAAGGACATGAAAGCTATGGCCGAGAGTGCAATTATCGCTATGAGAACTCCAACTGCCACGGATGCATGTTGCTTCTTCGTCTTCTTCGGAATATAGTCAGAAGAGCACTGATTCGGATTGCTACACCCGGAGATGACATTTGCTGTCTCGGGAATGTCCTTGGTCCGTTGGGCGGCAGCACCCTCAGGCATTGACTGTCCTTGACTGTCAGCTGCAGAACAAACTTCCAAGGACATGAAACCCACTCCGCACAGTCCCCTGTTGTTTGCATACTGAAATCCCTCATTTAATCGCTTCAGAGCTTCATATACAAAGAAAAACAACATTGATCACTATCAAATTTCTTAAGCGAATACAAGCACTTCAAGAACAGCAACAAAAAAGAGATGAATATTATGTACACCTGTTCATTGATAACTAATTAGGTTTCCTAGTACAATAACTCGACCAAAAGAAACTTTCTTTAGGGTAATTGAAATCAATGCATGTTGGTTGATTGATTAGGTAAAGGGTTTACCTGGGGGGACACTTCCAGAAAGAGAATTGTTTTGAATGTCGAGATCTTGGAGAAAAGGAGCATCGGCCAAGCGGCTTGGGATTGAGCCGAAGAGACTGTTGAAGCTGAGATCGAGCCTGACCAAGCTATCTAAGTCACCTAAACTAGCTGGAATAGCCCCAGTGAGTTGGTTGAACTGAAGAGCAACTACACTGAGCTTCTTCGAAGAACCCAGCTGGGTGGGTATGCTCCCTGTCAGCCGGTTGTAGCACAGCTGCAGAACTGATAAGGAAAGAAAGGACATTTAAGACCGCTCTCAAACTTGCATTCAAATTTTGAAATCAATGCATTCAGAGAAGAAAAAAAAATCAATCTTTTTGGATCCAAAAATCAAACCTTTTTCCATTTCCGACTTCCCTAACACATCACACAATAAATGCAGATTTCAGAAAGCATAAAGTTAAAAATTAGGGAAAGAAAGAAACCTTGAAGATTCTCCATGGCCCCAATCTGGGAGGGAATCGGACCAGAGAAGTTGTTGACATTGAGGTAAAGATCAGAGAGGAGGGTAAGTTGAGAAATGTGATTAGGAATCTCCCCAGTAAGGAAGTTGTAATGGAGGTAAAGGCCAGTGAGGTAAGTAAGAGCTCCAATGGCAGGAGAAAGCTGGCCTTGAAGGCCTTTGCCCTGAAGTGAGATGTTAGCCACATGGCCATTCTCATCACACCCAACCCCTTCAAAAAAGCCTCCTTCACATGGGTCCCCTTCCGTTGACCATGAGGATAGGTGTGTGTCTGTTGGGTCAAGGCTGGATTTCAACTCAAGAAGAGCTCTAATCTCAGATTTCTTGGCTGTGGGTGTGGATACGGCTTCATGGGCTAGAATGAGGAGGATGCATTGGAGAAGAAAGGAGAGCTTGGAAGCCATTTCTGGTTTCTTGGAGGAGGAGGGATTCACTAGGCTTCTTCTACTGGCCTTGTTTGCTTCTTGTTGGGTTCCATTTTCTGTTATCACTGTTCTGGGGTTTTGTTTTTTGTTTTTATGTTTTTGTTTTGAGTTTTGTGCTTTCTTTTTTGGGAGTTGGTGAACGCAAAAACCCAGAAGGTAAAACAAATTCAAATTTCTCTCTCTGATCTGCCTGGGTTAGAGAGGAAACGGGGGGGTATGCTCTTTCAGGATTCAAATGGAAGAAGACCTTAATGTTACGCTGTTGCTACTGCTACTGCAAAGTCTGCGAGATGAAGTGGGTTGACAGCCACAAGGACCAAAATGGCATTTACTATCCTATTGGATTTGACTCCATTTTCTTTACTGTAGCTACTTTATTACTTTTTAGCACATGAATATATTCTTTCATTTTCAGCAAATTGTAACAAAGTAGCCCCCAGCTTTTTAAGATAGCCCTCCAACAAATCTAAACTTATAAAGATGCATAATTTTAGCCACAACATTGGGTTGTGCTTCAGACACTAGCGTGTATAATTTTATAGATCACATCTTGTACTTTTGGAATATTATTTTTTTTATATGTATCAGATTACCTTCTATGATTGCTAGTATTTTATCTGTTTTTCCAGTTTAACGTCATCGTTAGAGATACTTTTGTATATGTATATGTTATATTTGATATCAAATAAAGGCTAGTTAATTGATTCATTTCTAAGAATAATATTTGTACATAGTATCAGACTTTCATCGATCCTCAGACTAAAACATGTTCCGCAAAACTAGAGCATGACCGCTACGGTCGTTCTTGAAACAACCAATTCATACTATCTACATCCTTCGGATCATCCTGAAATTTTTCTCTAATTTCACTGATCCTCATAGGCGAAACAAACTTTTCTGAAAAAAGAAATATGATGATTGCTTTCCGAGTCAAGCACAAGCTTGGTTTCATCAATGACTCGATCAAATGTCCGGAAGAAACATTTTCCGACTTTCAACATTGGAGTCGTGTCAATTCAATGATAGTTGTTTGAATTTTGCAAACTATTGATCCATCAGTTCACTCAACGATATCTAATCTAGAAGCCGCTCGCGGTCTATGGATTGAACTTGAGCAACAATATTCGGTCGGGAATGGACCTTGGATTCTGAAACTGTGCGCATACATCAACCAGTGCAAACAACAAGGGTATTCCGTCTCGGTGTACTTCGGGAGACTTCGTCGGATGTGTGATGAGCTCAGACGCTCAGTGCAACGCTTCCTTCTTCAACAACGATTTGTACTCCTTGCTCGAAAGTACTCGCTGCAGAACGAGATTAAGAACGGATTCATCAATTTCTTATCGGATTAGATGATTTGTATCAGACTCTAAGATCCAACATAATATCCAAAGAAACATTACCAACAATGAATAAAGTGTATTCATTGACAATACAAGAGGAATGCACTAATTTCGCGTCAAAAAAGATCGATAATTGCGTGGACTCGATGGTCATGGCTGCTCGATCTTCCCAACACTCTACACAAGGTAATCCGAATAAAACTCACATGCAATGTTTTAATCGTAACAAAACAGACCACACCAAGGATCAATGTTTCAAAATCATCGGATATTCCGAATGGTGGAATAATGGAAAAGGTACTATTACCGCTTTGACTGGTGCTGCTACTCGATCCAAATCGCAAGCGTTATGTGAAGTTCCCAATTCTCGGCCGACTGGAAGCAGAAATCAAACAAAACTAGGGTACCAACAATACCGTCCAAACTAGATTAGCTTCTGCAACAACCACGACATCCCTAACAAGCCAAGACAAACTCAATGTGGGAACAAATATTCGACGCTCAGTGGAATGACTTATTGAAAAATTTTAAACATGTCCATGCTACATCGAATGAATCAATGTCGAGTATTGTTGAATCGAATTTCTTGATGTTAGATAGTGAGCCTCGTTTCACATGACGGGTAAATATTAAGTTATTCACTAAACTTAAATTGGTTCATACCCATGTTATTACATTACCGAATGGTTTATTACATTACCGAATGGTTTGTTACAAAATGCAACGCAAGTAGGAACAATTACTCTGAGCCCAAAGTTTTAGCTTAGTAATGTTTTATATGTTCCCGGATTAAAATGTATTTAATTTCTTTAGTTTGTTTAACTAATGACTTTAATTGCAAAATTATCTTAACATCGAAATTGTGTGTGATTTAGAATCTAGCTTCGCATATGTTGATTGGAGCAGTTAACTTAATGATGGAGTGTATTGCTTACGTTTTTATAACTTTTCTTTTTCAATTTCCGCTTATACTCGGGTTACTTCAACATCTTACGAGTCAAGTTTTTGACATAAAAGATTAGATCATCATGCGTTTGATTTTATAGCATCTAGTTCGGATGTTAATAATGTTATTTTATGTTCCAACAAAAACACTTCATGTGACATTTGTCATTGGGCTAAACAGACTTGTTCGTCTTTTCCGAAAAGTTATCACATTCACATATTATATTTGATCTAGTCATTGTGATTTACGGGGTCCATACCGGTCTCCGGCTTTATGTAGAGCTTCATATTTTTTAACTATTTTTGATGATTGCTCAAGAATTACATGATAAAAAACAAAGTTTTTACTATTTTTTAAAATTTTGTTAAAATGATTCAAACACAAATAAAATAAATATTAAATGTATTCGAAGTGATAACGGATTAGAATTTCTAAAACTTAAGCAAGTGTTTTCCGAAAATAGAATTCTTCATGAACCGTCTTGCACTCCCTACAACAAAACGGCTAGGTAGAACGCAAACATCGTCATTTGCTAAATGTAGCACGAGCATTAAATTTTGAATCTCACTTACCAATACAATTTTGGGGTCATGAGATTTTAACTGCTTATTATATTATAAAATTGTACACCGACAAAAATTCTTAATAACAAATCTCTTTTTGAAATATTTTTTCACAAAAAAAGGACTATCATCATTTACGTACTTTTGGATGTTTATCATATGCATCTATTTAACCAAAAAATACAAATAAATTTTCTGCACTTTCTTCAAAATGCGTTTTTATAAGTTATCCATTTAGCCAAAAAAGATGACGTTTATTTAATCTCGAAAATAAAACGATGTTTGTTTCTCGTGATGCATGTTACTACGAGAATAATTTTCCGTTTTCCAATTCTAAACATAACGAATTTTCCAAACAATTATCAACCCAATTTTTCGAGTCTAACCGTCACCACTCTATTCTAAATTCTAACCTTAATCCTATCTTACCTACGGTATAGGGGCCCTCTCGATCATCGAAATCGACGCCTTCATGTTTTGCTCCCCTAGATCCGAACTACTACTCTACATATATTTTCAAAGATCAGCCTAATTTCGGGGAAGATCTTTCAAATTACCCTCTCAGTCGAATACAAATGAAAGATTTAACCCCCACAGTAATATATCTCCTAATCAATTATTTCCTTACAACAAAAACCCCTCCTTCCACTTATAACGATTGTTCCAATATTCTGTCATTCATATCCCCTAATATCGATTATTTAGCTTCTTTTGAATCATTTTCCTTAACCGCAAATAGTGTGCCTATTAACCAATATTCGATTCCATCGTCTGATACTCTTTCTTCATCGACTGAAGACATACTTTCTTTACGGAGAAGCAGTCGGATTCCTATACCATATTCACGGTTAAAAGATTTCTACTACAACTATCTAATACATATACACTCGGTCCCAAATTCATTTGTCCATTCGGTCATCATAGGCAAGTGTATCTATCCTATTTTCGATTATTTTAAGCTTTCTAACTTATCTCCCTCGCATATGTATTACATGAAAGCATCTCATTCTATCCATGAACCGACCTCATACAAGAAAGTTGTAGCTCTACCGGAATGGCGAGCTGCTATGTGCTTGGAAATCGATGCTCTTCAACTCAATCAAACATGGACTTTGGTGTCTCTTCCTCCGGTCATAAAGACCATCGGTTGTCGTTGGCTCTTCAAAACTAAGCTTAACGCAGATGGTTCTATCGAAAGACACAAAGCGCATTTAGTTACGCTAGGCAACCAACAACATCTGGCTATCGACTACATTGATAATTTTGCACTTGTAGCTAAACTTGTTTCTGTGAAGATTTTTCTTGCAGTAGCATCCAATCTCCGATGGGAACTACATCAAATGGACCTTAATAATGCGTTCCTACACAGGGATTTGAATGAGGATGTACACATGACGTTGCCTCCGGAAATCACCATCTCAGATCCAACCAAAGTTTACAAACTCCGAAAATTCATGGATGGACTCAAACAGTCCCCTAGAAATTGGTTACATAAACTCCATCAAGCGCTTCTGCATGTTGGTTTGTTCAGTCAAAAGCCAATTACTCATTATTTACGTATTCTCGTCCAGGTATCCGTATCCATATTTTAATTTACTAGATGATTTAATCATCACCGCTAACGATCCTCTTGCTATTTCTCAGTTAAAAGTATATCTTAAATCCTATTTCCTCATGAATATCTTGGTAAATTGCACTTTTTTCTTGGCATCGAAGTTACTCATTCTCCACATGGTCTTGTTATTGCTAAAAAAATACGTATTGGGTATATTATTAGAAACAAGTACAATGGGATCCCACCCTGTCACGTTTCCAATTGAACCTAGTCCCGTGTTAGCCAAGGATGAATTGATGGCTTTCTTGGACCTGGATCGTTACCGACGGTTGGTTAGGCGGCTCGTTTATCTTACCATTACCAAACTGGATCTAACATATTCAGTTCATATTTTGTCACAATTTCTACAACAACTAACAATCCAACACTGACATACAGGACTACGGGTTTTGTGATAGGTGAAAAAAAATCCAGATCAAGGTATCTTATTGTCTAATAAAATTACTTTCCAAATTAACGCATATTGTGACTCAGATTATGCGCCTTGTCCGATTACTCGGAGATCTATAACGGGGTTTATTATTTTTCTTGACAAGTCTCCCACATCATGAAAAACTAAGAAGCAAAATACAGTATCAAGATCTTATACAGAAGCTGACTACTGGGATATGGCATCAACAACGTGTGAAGTCAAATGGATTAAAGTTGCATGTGCTATCTTCCTTAGGCATTGTCCACAATCAACCAATCAATCTATGGTGTGACAATCAAGCGGACTCTACACATTGCCTCTAATCCGATTTTTCATGAACAAACAAAACACATCGAAGTGGATTGACATGTGGTTAGAGATGAAGTTCAAAAGAAGACCATCAAAACTCTACACATTCGCACCAACAATCAACTAGCATACATCTTTACCAAAGCTCTTTGTCATCGAACCGTTTCACCATCTCTTTAGCAAGTTGAACATTTGTGACATTCATACTCCAACTTGAGGAAAATGACACACGAGAATAATATTTTATGTGTATATTAGATTACCTTATATTATTGCTAGTATTTTATCCGTTTTCTAGTTTAGCTTTACTTTTAGAGATACTCTTGTATATATGTTAACCTTAATATCAAATAAAGCATGTCAATTGATTCATTTCAAAGAATAATATTCTTACAACCTTCACAAAATCGATTTTGACAATTTATAAATGATAATGTTACGCTATAATTATCAAAGACAAAATTATTCTTAGTTAAGTTTACTTTATTTGTAACACCACCCATAATTGTTGCAAATTTAAAATTCCCTATTCTCTACAACCGTCTATCGAAGGAGGTAACATCTTCGTTATCAACGCTATTAATAAAGAAAATGGGATTTCAATTGGATAATCGATATCATTATTTTTTTCTGTGATATTAATCTCTTTCTTCAAGTTTTTCTTTTTATAAATTTCTCAGTTTTTAGATTTTTAGAGAAGTAAATAAAATGGGTATAAAATTGTTTTGTTTGATCATGAAGCTCTTATCGCTTCACTGTCAAATAACTAAAAGCTCTCGGCTTTATTACGACATTCGTAATAGGTTAAAGAGAAAATTACCGAAAATCACCCGCTAAATAGGTCATATTGTAAATAACCACCCGCTCTATCACTATTTACCGGAAATCACCGATACCCCGTTACCAAAAAAAACCACCAAGGGTCAGGATTCCGTCAAATATCCGTCTTGTGGGCCCCACTTTATAATAAAATATATATTTTTAATTTGTATTTGTTTCTTTTTTCTGTTTCGACACCATGAAATTAAGTTACTTTCCTGTCAAATATCGATGGCACTTGCGGCCTCCGGGACCTGCTGGTTTCGATTTCATTCAGTTGTTCGAACGTATCCACCGCCATGGCTACAGGCACGTGTTGCTAGATCTTTCGGCTTTCTATTGCTGGACGGAGGATATCCCAACTGATAGTTTATGTAAATATGTAAATATAGGGGTGCCCTAATTGTAATTATGTAAAACTCTTTTGTTATTAATATGAGCCGTCTGATGACGGAAACTCTAAGGGGAATTCATTCTATTCTCACATGGTATCAGACTTCTCGTTCCTCAAAATCTCTTCCGCTTCTCTCTAACCCTACGGCTGTTTTTCCCCTTCCCGATATTCCTCAATGGCTGCGGAACGGAAACCTTCCTTCCACTCCGCCCTCGGAATTTCCAACATTAAGAACAACATTGCCCTTGTCCTTGACCATGACACTCCGTACGCATCTTGGGTTACCTTATTTCGTGTTACCGCAAAGGCGCACAATGTTCTCGATCACATCGATGAAAAGGTACCCAAACCAACGGATATTGAAGATTCGTTATGGCTTCAAGTTGACGCTGCCGTCCTTCAATGGATTTACAGCACGGTGTCCCGGGAGATCCTTTTGCAAATTCTTGACTCTGATGATACTGCTCTTTAGGCTTGGAATCGAGTCAGGGACATATTTCAAGATAACAAAAACACCCGTGCCGTCTACCTCGAACATGAGTTCTCCAACTGTAAGTTGTCAGGTTTCTCTTCAATCAATGCTTACTGTCTTCAACTCAAGTCCTTGGCAGATCAACTTAAGGGCGTTGGTTCACCGGTTCCCGAAACTCGACTTGTTCTTCAATTGATTTCGGGATTACCCGCTGAATATAATGCTGCCGCAAGTTTTATTCAGCAAACAGATCCTCTTCCGAGTTTCACCAAGGCACGATCTCAGTTGCTGTTGGAAGAAACCCATATGACGGCTCAGTCCGCCGCCGGAAATACACAATCTGCACTCACTACAGATTCTCGCCCTCAGCCCCCTGCTGCGTCATCGAACCAGCGCTCTGGCTCACAGGCTCAGCCCACATCGGGCTCGTCTTCTGCAGCACCGGACAACCAGCAGTCCAGGCGTGGGCGCGGCCGGAAGGGCAAGCAACGTCCTGCGAATGGTGGCGGCGGAGCTTCTCGCGCGGCGTGGCATCCACAGCTTGGCTGGGTGCTGATTCCACAATCCAGCCCTGCTCCAGGCCCAGTCTTCTGCCGGCCCAACACGCCCACCCTGCCCCTATCCACAGAACGCTCCTGCTGCCAGTCTTCTTGGGCCAGGGCCCGTTTCTTCATTCCAGCAGCAAGCCCATTACACCAATGCCTCTCAGCCCACCTCCTTGGATCAGTCTTTCGCTACCATGACGTTAAATCCGACAGACAATTATTGGTACATGGACACGGGCGCCACATCCCACATGACGAATAATTCCGGTACACTCTCGTCTTTTTCACATAATGGTTCATTAAATTCGATAATTGTTGGGAATGGTATGCGTGTTCCTTCTACAGGTATTGGAGATGCTACTATCCCCACCCCGTCTAAACCACTACACCTATCCAATGTCCTCATTGCCCCACAAATTGTCAAAAATTTGGTTTCCGTTAGACGTTTTACATCTGATAACAACGCCTCAATAGAATTTGACCCGTTTGGTTTTTCTGTGAAGGATCTACACACGGGGACCACTCGTCTGAGGTGTAATAGTTCCGGGGAACTCTATCCAGTCACACGTCCCTCTTCCCGCCATCATCATACTCTTTCCGTTGAGTCTCCGAATCTTTGGCATGCCCGTCTCGGTCATCCCGGTGCTCCGGTTTTAGATTTGCTTCGTCAATCTTCTTTCATTAAGTGCAATAAGTCACATGTGACTCCTCTTTGTCATGCTTGTCAATTAGGAAAGCATCATAGATTAGCTTTTGACCGTTCTATTTCTCGCTCTAATGCTCCATTTGACATTATTCATAGTGATTTATGGACATCCCCTATCCCGAGCCGGGACGGTTTCAAATACTATTTACTTTTTCTTGATGATTTCTCCCACTTTCTTTGGATTTTTCCTCTCAAGTTCAATTCTCAAGTTTTTGACATCTTCGTTCAATTTCACAAATTTGTCGAAACACAATTTCGGTTACCTATCAAGAGTTTTCAATGTGATTTGGGAGGCGAGTTTAACAACAACACTTTCCACAAATTCTTCACTGAACATGGCATTGTCTTTCGTTTCTCTTGTCCTCATACATCCCCCCACAATGGCAAGGCCGAACGAGTGATTCGCACAATCAACAACATGATGTGCTCAATGCTCTTTCATGCCTCTATTCCAATCTCTTTTTGGCCTCATGCCGTGGAGGTTTCTTGCTACCTTCTAAACATTCTTCCCTCCAAGTCTATTCAAAATAGATCTCCTACACAAGTGCTATACCTCACTACACCCTCCCTCGTTCATCTCCGGGTTTTTGGTTGTCTTTGCTATCCGAACCAAAGTTCTACCATTTCCCACAAACTTCAACCTCGCACTACTCCGTGCGTTTTTCTAGGCTATCCTAAACATCATAGGGGATACAAGTGTTTAGACTTAGCGACCAATAAAATAATCATATCCCGTCACGTCACGTTTGATGAGAATATTTTTCCGTTCGCTACAAATTTTCGAGCTTCCCCGGAATCAATTACACCACCCCTTGTAGATGATAGTCCATCTCCCTACTTTCAAATTCAAGCCCAGCCTGCCCTAGTTGCTGACGTCGCCGGCCCAACCCATTCCTCCAGCCCACTGGCGTCAAGCAGCACTACCAGCCCTCCCTCTTCCCCAGCGCGTGGGCTTGCACCTCCCTCCTCCACTTTATCCGGCCCAGCCCACCTTCCAAACCCGGCCTGCTCCTTCAGTCCTGGCCCCACAAACCTGCAGCCCACCATTTCTGCAGCCACCAATATCCCACATTTGTCCCAGCAGCTACCACCTTCAACCGTTCCACCTTTAAATGAACGTAACCATCCACCTCAGACCCGGCCTCAAACCCGCAGTCAATCCGAAATTGTTAAACCGAAACTAGTTTTTGACTTATCCGTCTCGACCCCTTCAATTTCCCCCCTTCCCAAATCCCACAATGTAGCCCTTCAAGACCCGTATTGGACCGCTGCCATGCTCGATGAATATCGAGCCCTTATGCGGAAGAAGACGTGGGTCCTGATACCTCGTCCTGCGGATGCTAATATTGTGCGTTGCATGTGGATTTTTAAGCATAAGTACAGGTTTGACGGTTCCCTGGAGCGATACAAGGCTCGTTTAGTTGCTAACGGTTGTTCTCAACAGGTTGGAATTGATTGTGATGAGACTTTCAACCCTATTGTTAAACCAGCGACTATCCGTATGGTTCTTAGCATTGTAGTATCCTGATCTTGGTCCATACATCAACTGGATGTTCAAAATGCTTTCCTCCACGGCCATCTGAATGAAACGGTGTATATGTTTCAACCACCAAGATTTCGCGACAACTCCAAACCCAATCATGTCTGTCTTTTGCAAAAGTCTCTCTATGGGCTAAAGCAAGCTCCTCGGGCATGGTTTCAACACTTTGCAGGCTTCCTCCAACGCATTGGGTTTATTAGCAGTAAGAGTGACTCCTCCCTTTTTATTTATAATCAAGGATCTGACACTGCATATCTGCTTCTGTATGTCGATGACATTGTCCTTACGGCTTCTTCTGACGCCTTGCGCAAGCAGCTGATCAAGCTTCTGAGTAAGGAATTTGCTCTGAAAGACTTAGGCCCCTTGTCATATTTCTTGGGCATTTTTGTTCGTCGCACATCATCTGGCTTATTCCTGTCTTAAGACAAATATGCTCGTGAAATTGTTGAAAGAGCAAAGATGTCTAACTACAAACCCTGTGCTACTCCGGCCGAGACATCTGTCAAGTTAAGTGCTTCATCCAGCCCTGGTATAAGTGATCCGACGCTCTATCGCAGTCTAGCTGGAGCACTGCAGTACCTCACCTTCACCAGGCCTGACATCAGTTTTGCAGTACAACAAGTGTGTCTCTTTATGCACGACCCCAGAGAATCTCATTTTGCAGCTCTCAAGCGCATTATACGTTACATTTCTGGTACGTCATCTTTGGGTATCACCATCACATCTTCCCCGAAGTCAGATCTTATTGCCTACACAGACGCTGATTGGGCAGGTTGTCCTGATACACGTCGTTCAACCTCCGGTTATTGTGTATTCTTCAATGACACCCTGATATCGTGGTCTGCCAAAAGACAATGTGTGGTATCTAGATCCAGTGCAGAAGCAGAATACAGAGGAGTTGCCAATGTTGTGTCAGAATGTTCCTGGTTGCGGAACCTTTTACTTGAGTTACATTGTCCGCTTGCCAAGGCATCCATTGTATACACAGACAACATATCTGCTACTTACCATGCCAGCAACCCAGTTCAACACCAACGGACTAAGCACATTGAGATCGATATTCACTTCGTTCGAGACAAGGTTGCCCGTGGTCACATTAGAGTTCTTCACGTACCTTCGGCTTATCAGTACGCCGACATTTTTACAAAGGGTCTTCCCCGACAATTATTCTTAGACTTTAGATCCAGTCTCACTGTTCAACCTCCTCTAGTTTCGACTGCGGGGGTATGATAGTTTATGTAAATATGTAAATATAGGGGTGCCCTAATTGTAATTATGTAAAACTCTTTTG
Source organism: Fagopyrum homotropicum (assembly GCA_033239125.1). Classification (NCBI taxonomy): domain Eukaryota; kingdom Viridiplantae; phylum Streptophyta; class Magnoliopsida; order Caryophyllales; family Polygonaceae; genus Fagopyrum; species Fagopyrum homotropicum. Next base: position 38,672,514 of record BSWB01000001.1, on the reverse strand, counting down.
TTATTAATATGAGCCGTCTGATGACGGAAACCCTAAGGGGAATTCATTCTATTCTCACGCCAACAACCCTCAAAGCCTTCCCCATAGTTGGATGGAGCCTCGTCCACCTCGATCTGATGAATTTATCGTTCGTCGAGGGTTTCAAAGCGCGTGAGATTCGCTCGATCGTGACGGCTTGCCCCAATCTCATAGAATTTCTAGTTGCTTGCACTTTTGATCCCAGGTACATTGGCTTTATCGGCGATGAAGCTCTCCTCGACATCTCTTCCAATTGTAAGAATCTTCGCGTCCTCCACCTCGCAGATATCTCCGCCAACAGCAAATCACGAGGAGGGGAGGATACTGGCTTCACGGCTCTAGGTTTGATCGAGTTTTTTGGTGGATTAGGGTCGATTGAGGAATTGGAGCTAGATGTTTGTAAAAATATCAGAGAAAGTTGGTTAGTGATGGAAGCTTTGGCAACAAAATTGCCCAAATCTCAGATCCCTGAAACTTGGCCATTTCCATACCCCTTGTAGAGCAATCGAATCGCAACTCGACGGGCTTGCAATCTGCAAAGGGCTAACCTCACTCTCCATCAAGAACTCCACTGATTTGACTGATTCCAGGCTGATTGCAATTAGGAGAGGATGCTCGGTGCTGAAAAAACTAGAGATCCATGGCTGCAATAGCATAACAATGAAGGAAAAACCCTTTTAACTCGATCTAAAATAGAAAAACAGAAAAAAGAGGGAAAAAATATTTTATTATAAAGTGGGCCCACAAGACGGATATTTGACGGAGTAATGACACATGGTGGTTTTTTTGTAACGGAGTATCTTTATAAGGTGGTTTCCGATAAATAGTGATAGAACGGGTGATTATTTGCAATATGACCTATTTAGCGGGTGATTTCTGGTAATTTCCTCTAGGTCAAATTTTTTTTGTCAAAACTGACATACCATAATCTTGTTCCACTTATTAAAAATGAAAAAGAAAACGCGACCCTTCCTTCAAGAATAAAACATCATGAGTACATTACCAAAAATCACCGGTTAACACAATATCATTTATAACTAATCACTTGTTAAATAACTTATTTTATAAAATACCTATTAGATGTATTTCATTATCAAAATACCACCTGCCTTCTATTCCGTCAATTTTATCGTCATAAGACCCATTTTTTTTTTCATTATTTTAATATTATTTCCTTTAAAATATGCCCCAACTTTCAATAAACTGCATATAAAGACCGAACCGATCCGGATTTTTTTTATTGAAATAACAAACCAATTTTAAAAAATTCTAATTATTAAAAAAATCCTGAGTTATTTACAAAGATCAAAATCAAAATTTTGAATTTTTAAAAAATGGTTTTTTTAAAAATCAATAATTTTACTGAGTTATTCAAAAAAAATCATAACGGATTCTTAAAAATTTGTAACTCAGGAAAAAGATCGAATTTTTTGATTTCAAGATATTTGTAAATTGATTTTTCAAAAAAAAATTAAATACCTTAGGAAAAATCAAATTTGAAAATTAAAAAAAAAAAATTTTGATTTGCTTAATAACTTGGGGGGGGGGATTGTTTTTTGTTTTTTAAAAAAATATCAAAAAACGGTTTTTAAAAAAATAAATAATCGATTTGTTTTTAAAAATTACAAAATCGTTTTAATTTTTTTTGAATAACTCAAGGAAAAATGGTTTTTTATATAAAAAAAGTTTTTGAATAACTCAAGAAATTTTACTTTATTTTATTTAAATTTTTTTTTAACTTGGCTTGTTTTTTTTAATTTTAAAAAAGGATTCGATTCCATCTTCATGTTCACGTTATTGAACAAATCATGGTTTATAGGGAATAGTATTAAAATAATAAAATATGGAAACCTATGACGATAAAATGGATGAAATAGAGGGGTGAGTTGTATTTTTGTAATGGAATAGATTTAATGAGTGTTCTTATGCAATAAATCATTCAACAGGTGATTAGTTACAAATAATCCTATTAAACGGGTAATTTTTCGATAATTTAGTCAAACACGATCGGTGTACTAAGCAATATAATAATCCAATTTCAAGAGAGAACAAAACTAGAATTATCAAGTGTTCAAATCATAATTAACTTACTAAACGCATGCCGAAATGAAATAATCATAATATATTGATAAATCCTTGGCATTGACAAACCAAATCGATAAGCAAGATAGCACCGTGATGTTCCTAATTTAGAGCATTAGTATCGGTTGCTATTATTCTTCATATTACAACTAAATACATGAGAGAACTTAGGGAAGGTTCAAACTAGCAAATATCTATAAAAAAAAATCATCTTCTCCGAGAATATATTTTAGATAAGTTTTAGCCAATTATTATTATCAACATGACATAGCAGATTCATTAAGGAAGATTTTAAAAGCACACGAAAGAATTTACATGGTGCACAATGTACCACAATACGAGAATGTCAAAATCTTTTAACTCCAATGTAGGGCGTTCACACCTAATAACATTCATTGTAACGTCTTTTTTCATCATCTTTCTTATTCATCTATTAATCTTTTGAGGCATAATAGCATGAAATATCGACATATTTCCTTCCCTTTTATGTTTTGGAGATCTGCCGGTTAGTTTATGACATTGTAGGCATTTTAAGCATTTGCGGAGCTAAAATGGAGTTATTTGTTGTAACACCCCAAGTTCTAGGAACTCAAAGAGTTACGGGCTAGGACCTCACAATGGGTCTCGACCCTCAAAGTAGCAACAATAACATCGGATCTTACAACAAGATACAAATAAGTGAAAATCAAAACTGTTATAAAAAACAAAGGAACAGCAAAGGAAAACGTCAAAGGCTCGCAGTGGAGTTCAAAACAAAAGGAAAAGAACAACAACTGAAATATAAACCCGATCCCGTCCTATAATGTACGGGATCCCCGACTGACCACACCATCCGGATCACTCAGCAGCATCAGTATAAACCGTTAGCTAACATTCTAGATATCAGAAAGACAGTAAAGACGCAAACACACATAAGGTAATATAAAATATAGCATGCTCGCAATCAACCGGTTATTATCTTTCATTAAGTTAATCCCTTTACTAATTCAACTTATGTTGTCACACGAGAATCACTGTGATCTCACCTCTGTCCCCTTTCACCAACAGGAATAGAGGCGATGCATCCCTCCGGTACCTGTGGACTGGTCGCAAGATCACCTCCCAGTTTCCCATTTGAACTGGACAAGTGGTCACCGCCCGGTTATAATACACTTGAGACAATTAAGGTATAAAAGGTCAATCCTATTTCAGTTATTGATAGCATGAATTATAGTCTATATTTTGAGGTTTGTTTGGACGTTTTATCTTCAATAATCTGCATGTTAGCATGTATAATATGTGATTATATTACCATTTCATCTACCTTTGCGGGAATCGAGGTCTACACCTAGTTTTGCTGTAATTGCAGGTAAAATGGTACGTTTTGCATCAAAAAGGAGCAAAAGGAATCATAAGTCATTTGGAGCTACATTGAGGAGCATAAGGAACCATCCAGGAAGCATAGCCATGGATTAAAGATTCACTTTGGACCAGTTTTGAGAGATTTCACATTCAGTTATGACTCACCTCGGTTGACCAGAGATTCATCTCGACCGAGGTGATCCAGAGACGCCGACTCGACCGAGGCGAACACCTAGGACGCGGCGAGAATATTTTATTCTTGGCTGAGATCTTTTAAATTTGGAAGGTGATCTTATATTTTTGGGCTTGGCTCCTGGAAGGAAGAAGATCTTATATTTTACCTATTTTTATGGGAAAAGATCTTTCTAAGATATTTTATCTTTGGAGGGTTATTTTCCTATAAAAAGGGTTGGATTTCCACAAATCCGACAGCTCGCATACAAGCCGCTTACACCGAAAAACAAGTCGCATACGCAGCAGCAGCAGCATACTCCAATTGGGGAGATTCGAAGAACCTTTTTAAAGGTTGAAGGAAGATTGAAGATTGTAGCTTTTATACCTTTTGGAGGGTTTTGTAAGATTGTCTTCAATTCTCCTTCCTTGTTGTCTTGTCTTGTTGGATTGTTATCCAAGGAACGCTTTGTTGTGATATTTGATTCAGTTATTGAAGTCTTTTTCATTAAATTCTTCTTGCTCAAATATTCACCTTCTTCCCATACATTTAATACTTTCATAATGATGATGAGTGGCTAATTTCCTTGTGTGATTCTAGGGTGATTGGCTGAAGGTTGTGGGAAAAACAATGATAGAATAATCTTAGATTCCATTAGGATCCTGAAAGTTCGAGTCTTTAACCTTAACCCTAAGCATCTCGCTCAGTCGATGAACATCTCGGCCGGGGTGGAATCTGGCTGACCGAGGTGACTTATCTGATCCTAAACTGAGAGTTAAGTGTTAGAGTTTGCCAAATCCTATTCTTATTATAACTTTCCTGGTTCAAAGCAAGCTTAGGATGAGACTTACCCGGTAATTCCTTAGTTTGTGTACCAACGATCATAAGTGTAGGTAATAAAGGTTTATCCTTTATTGGGGTTTGAGTGTGCTTCCATCCCATCTTTGTGAGTTAGCCTGAGACTTACCCGGTAAAGGTTGATTCTATTCCCTTAGATGGTGTGTTAGTTTGAGGTAATAGTTCTTTATCTTAATTCCTTGAGACTTACCCGGTAATAAGAGTTACGGTTTTGGATTAGTGAGTAGTGAGACTTACCCGGTGATCTACTCCACTTTAGTAACACCTTCCCCTTGCAAAAATCTTAGCTTTGTCCGCTTATCTTTAGATCTTGAGTTGGAACCACAACTAGATGCTTTAATTCCTAGAATTGCATGTTTGCTTATTGACTTCTTATTCATCTTTGATTGTGTTAATTGCTCTTTGTGGTTAGTATTCACGAAGCTTACCGTTACTGACTTTGTTTCACCGAGTCCCTGTGATCGACCCCTGGAATTTCTTGCTTTTTACTACGATTGACCCGTACACTGCGGGTTCGCATCCTTGTTTTAAGCTTAAGTCTAGGGTTATAAATTTAAAGCTTGCCCACACCGTTTGGAGCGAACAAGTTTTTGGCGCCGTTGCCGGGGACTTGGTCTAGACCGAGCCGGTTACGGTTTGCTTTCGGGGCACTTGCCCCTGTTGCTACTAACTACTCTTTCTATGAGTTTTGTAGTTTTCAGGATTTCCGATGACTACATTTGATCCAGCCTAGATAGCAAGGCAAAGTGCTAGGGCGGACCATTATGAATACTTGGAGGAGAAGTACTCCTTCTATTGGTTCAACAATGAATGGGAAAGAGAAGAGGCCATTCAGCATGAACTTGCAATGTGGGATGAACTAAATGTCCCTAAAAAGATTTGTGAGCAACCCCTTGAAGATTCTCTTGAATCAAGATGGGAGAGGTTGATGAAGAAGGTGGAGGAGCTCAAGGAAAGCACCCTATCCTATGCTAAGCCGGAAGAGGAGCATAAGGAAGTGCTGCAAGTTCCAAGCACCCCCCCAGTCGAACCCAAAATTTCTCCTGAAACTTCTGAGGAAGAGGAGGATATGAAAGGTCTTGATCTGACTGTTGAGACCTCGGACGAAGTGGAAGAGATCCCGGCCGAGATGGAAGAATCTGTAAAACTGGAAGCAGAAGATGTAGAGAACCTTGGTCAAATTACTGAGATTGTGACTAAGGTGGAAGAAAGATCAACTGAGTTGAGAGAGATTTCATGTGTTGGTTATCAACCTAACATGAAACCTGATCCGAGCTTTGGAGAACTTTACAAGGTAAGTTCTCTTACTCCATTCGAAATCCCTATTAAAATTTCTGAATTTTTCAGGAAAGCACCGGAGAGTTGGAGGTCTCTTCCGAAAGAACCTCCAAAGATCAAGATGAAGTCTTCCTTGAAATTGTTGGAAGAAGAAGCTCCTCGGATCATGAGGAGTGGAGTTGGCAAGCACTACACCGCTAAGGCGATGAAGAGTCTCTTGTTCAAGTATGGGGTCCCTCGCATGCTCAGGACCCTGTACCATCCCCAAGCTATAGATGGAGAAGCAGCTATGATTCTCGAGAAACTGTTTTCTCGATCAAGGAAAGGATGGGACACGAGGAATGTCCCATTGAAGTACAGGAAGTCTAGACGAATTCCGGTGAGAATCAAACCGTACAAGCTTGTACGTGGGAGATCTTACCATTTGCCGGTGAAATTAGGAACCGGAACCTTTTTGGAAGAATTTTATGATGGATGTGATGAGCACTCCATGGTGTTCAAGGTACATTGAGTAATTCTATGGAGAAGGGTCCAGCTAGCGACCTTAAACCAAGCGCTTCTTGGGAGGCAACCCAAGGTATTGCTTTCTTCTCCCTCTTCTAGTTTAGTTTAGATAGTTGCTTTGTTTTTGTTTTCCTCTAGACAACAACCAGGTATTCCAAAAGGAAGGATCACAGTTCAGGAGCTACACTGGAAGAACAAAATTTCAAGAAGTTGAGGAAACGAGCTTTATTGAGATACATCTCGGGTACTGTCAGAACACCTCGACCGAGATGTGCTTCGCCAACCAAGATGGTCTTATCTGGGAGCTGTTTCTTACTTCTTCATGCATTTTAGCTATGTTCGGTGAGTATCCTTAGACTTATTTTGACCCACTGGGATAGTGTGTCCCAAGTATGGGGTGTTTATGTATTTGATTGACTTATGTGATGTATGACTCTACTTGATCGGATTTTTATTTATATTTATGCTTCAGTTGCTTCTTTGTGTTTATCTGAGACTGCATGCATACATACAGGTTATTTGATTGAGAAAAACGTCGAAACTGAAAAAAAAATGGTTTTAAAAATTTTTTTTTTGACCTCGACCGAGTCAGTTCTGGCCAAACGAGGCGTTTCACCTCGGTTGAACCAAGAACATCTCGACCGAGGTGGGTTAACTGAGAGTTTTCGAAAACGATTTTGTGTTACTTATCTGGATATGACCTCAGTGAAGATCTTGTTTACTGACTGGTTTTAAATTCTTTATGTGTTTGAAAGGTTTTATAATATGTTTAAGTTGCTAAATGCTTTGTTTGAAATTATTAGCATGTTTAATACTTTGTTTTTATCCAAATTATGTTGAATTTGAAGGTTGACACCACATGATGAGTTCTCTCACTTTCTTCCTGGAAATACCAAGGCAATTCATTCTCTTCTCTTCTTCTTCTTGATCATGCTTAACCCCTCATATACATTTTGCCTCCCTTTACCTATCCGGGAATTTGGAAGCAAGCGAAGCGGTGAAAGCAAGTGGAGTTAAAGTTGGGAAGTGGCTGGAAGTGAAAGTGTTAGAAAGCAATAATAGGTTTGGGGAAGTCAATCATGAAGATAAGTAACTCGGCACCATTCACATAGCCGGGTGTTTGTGTCTTGCCAAAGTCGGATTGAGCGATATTCCTAACGGGTCATGGTATGAGCATCAAGGGTTTGATGCATCTCAAGAAATTGATGATTGCTGATTTCCTAGGCTTCGGTTATTGTGCACCTCTGTCCATGCATCCCAAAACGTAAAGTAAAAAGAAAAAAAGTGGAATAAGCAAAGCTTATTGGTGGAAGATGTTGCAAGTCAAAGTGAAAGTGAAGTTCATCCTTTTCCCGGATTCTAGCACCACATTACCTTACATCCCCACCCTACACGTTTCTTGACCTTTTCTTTTGGGAAGCCCTTGAGACCTTGAGCTTGTTGATTGACTTAGTGGTTTAAACTGGATTATACATGATTAATTTTGATAATTATGATTTATTATGCATTCTATGGTTTTACACAAAGATGAACAACTTTCCTATATTTATAAAATGTTTTGAGCATATTGAGTTTTTAATTCCATGAAGTATTCTCTTAGAGTGATCTATGATTGTAATACACCATAAAAATGTTTTTGAAAGACTTTTTATTGATTTTCTTGACTTATAATCCATTCTATCTTGTCTTCTATATGCGGAACTTGCTTGGGGACAAGCAAGGGCTAAGTATGGGGTATTTTGATAGCATGAATTATAGTCTATATTTTGAGGTTTGTTTGGACATTTTATCTTCAATAATCTGCATGTTAGCATGTATAATATGTGATTATATTACCATTTCATCTACCTTTGCGGGAATCGAGGTCTACACCTAGTTTTGCTGTAATTGCAGGTTAAATGGTACGTTTTGCATAAAAAAGGAGCAAAAGGAATCATAAGTCATTTGGAGCTACATTGAGGAGCATAAGGAACCATCCAAGAAGCATAGCCATGGATTAAAAATTCACTTTGGACCAGTTTTGAGAGATTTCACATTCAGTTATGACTCACCTCGGTTGACCAGAGATTCATCTCGACCGAGGTGATCCAGAGACGCCGACTCGACCGAGGCGAACACCTAGGACGCGGCGAGAATATTTTATTCTTGGCTGAGATCTTTTAAATTTGGAAGGTGATCTTATATTTTTGGGCTTGGCTCCTGGAAGGAAGAAGATCTTATATTTTACCTATTTTTATGGGAAAAGATCTTTCTAAGATATTTTATCTTTGGAGGGTTATTTTCCTATAAAAAGGGTTGGATTTCCACAAATCCGACAGCTCGCATACAGGCCGCTTACACCGAAAAACAAGTCGCATACGCAACAGCAGCAACATACTCCAATTGGGGAGATTCGAAGAACCTTTTTGAAGGTTGAAGGAAGATTGAAGATTGTAGCTTTTATAGCTTTTGGAGGGTTTTGTAAGATTGTCTTCAATTCCCCTTCCTTGTTGTCTTGTCTTGTTGGATTGTTATCCAAGGAACGCTTTGTTGTGATATTTGATTCAGTTATTGAAGTCTTTTTCATTAAATTCTTCTTGCTCAAATATTCACCTTCTTCCCATACATTTAATACTTTCATAATGATGATGAGTGGCTAATTTCCTTGTGTGATTCTAGGGTGATTGGCTGAAGGTTGTGGGAAAAACAATGATAGAATAATCTTAGATTCCAGTAGGATCCTGAAAGTTCGAGTCTTTAACCTTAACCCTAAGCATCTCGCTCAGTCGATGAACATCTCGGCCGGGGTGGAATCTGGCTGACCGAGGTGACTTATCTGATCCTAAACTGAGAGTTAAGTGTTAGAGTTTGCCAAATCCTATTCTTATTATACCTTTCCTGGTTCAAAGCAAGCTTAGGATGAGACTTACCCGGTAATTCCTTAGTTTATGTACCAACGATCATAAGTGTAGATAATAAAGGTTTATCCTTTATTGGGGTTTGAGTGTGCTTCCATCCCATCTTTGTGAGTTAGCCTGAGACTTACCCGGTAAAGGTTGATTCTATTCCCTTAGATGGTGTGTTAGTTTGAGGTAATAGTTCTTTATCTTAATTCCTTGAGACTTACCCGGTAATAGGAGTTACGGTTTTGGATTAGTGAGTAGTGAGACTTACCCGGTGATCTACTCCACTTTAGTAACACCTTCCCCTTGCAAAAATCTCAGCTTTGTCCGCTTATCTTTAGATCTTGAGTTGGAACCACAACTAGATGCTTTAATCCCTAGAATTGCATGTTTGCTTATTGACTTCTTATTCATCTTTGATTGTGTTAATTGCTCTTTGTGGTTAGTATTCACGAAGCTTACCGTTACTGACTTTGTTTCACCGAGTCCCTGTGATTGACCCCTGGAATTTCTTGCTTTTTACTACGATTGACCCGTACACTGCGGGTTCGCATCCTTGTTTTAAGCTTAAGTCTAGGGTTATAAATTTAAAGCTTGCACACACCGTTTGGAGCGAACAGTTATCCGTTATAACGATAAACAACACTGATGACATGATTTATGACACTAGTTTAGACATTCTTTTAGATAGTTTTTTCCCGTTATTCATGCATGGTTTGACATTAATTGTGGCGTTTATGCTTAATCGAGTTTTATTTCTAGAAAAGACGTCTACACGAGATTTTGTCGGTTTTGTAGGTATTTTGGGGAGCTTTTGGACTTAATCGATACATTCGAGTATCATTCCTCATGGTGGCACGCATCCGGACTCCCTAAGGAGCAAGCTAGAAGCAAAGAAGAACACAAAAGACCTTGTTGGTGCATGCCTTGCACCAACTCATGACTAGGTGATCCAAGGAGGGTTGAACTGGCAAAACAATGGCCTAGCTGCGAAAACCACGCCCGTGGTTTTTCCCCGTGGTTTCTGTCAGGACAACCATGACACTTATCACGCGATTTCTTTGCCAGACCTTTGCTTTCCTTGGTTGAGTGTGGACTTGAAAAAGCCGGTAGACTTACTTTTGAACTCTCTCTCATCATCCATTGTTGAGGAGACTTGGAAGAACAACAAAAACACTCTCATTTGAGAGAAGAAGAACATCATCAAAACTTAGATCTAGAGTGAGACTTTGAAGGATTTTTAGTGACTTTTGTTGAGAAGCTTTTGAAAGTGTTATAAGGAATGATTTGAAGATGCATTTGAATGGTTGTAAGTCTTGTTTAAACTCATATTAATCTAATATTACTTGCTCCTTTTCCCTCTTATTTCACTTTCTTGCTATGGAAACCATGTATGCTTGCATGATGAGTTTGGATCTTAAAATGCATGTTATTGGCTAAGTAGTTGTGATTCTAGGGTGATGGAATGATGGTTATGACTTGGACTATGATAGAATAGACTTGAATGTACCTTTGGATGATTTGCACGCTTGAATCCTAACCCCCGACCAAAATCACGGCCTGTTCCTCCTAAACCACGGCCGTGGTTTCTTATGATCAGCCCGTGGTTTTGCTCTATTGTGCTTATATTGATAAATTCGTATGTTAGGATGTTAAATTGTTGAAATCCTAGTGTTTGTTAAGCCTTATCTAGCTTAGAATGACCTAATGCTAGCAAACTAAGTGAGGGAAGGGACTTACCTGGTAATTTCCGACCTTAGATACCAAAGATGATGAAATCTAGGTAGTAGTGAGCCTCACAAGCCGCTATTGGACTGAGTGTGCTAGGAATGTTGCTTAAGACTTGCCTTTCCGAGACTTACTCGGTAAGGAGAGGTTTGACCCCTTGGTAGCAATCCGGTTTGTGTAGAATTCACAACCTAAGGTTCCTAGAGACTTACCCGGTAATAGGACCTTAGGTGTGGGATTAGTGGACCATGAGACCTACCCGATTATTAAGCCCATTAGAGAAACACCATTTCCCAACATACCGCAGCTTGTCCAAGGTTGATTAGAAGCTTGAGTCCAATGCCATAACCGGAAGTCCCAATCCCTAGAATCCGCTTTTCTCTCTTTGATCACATATCTTGTTCTTGTGTTGTTTGTTTGTGTTGTTTGATTGATTGATAACCTTTCATGATTTTGATCTTGATTGATCACCATAAAAACCCAACCAATAACATCATGATTTGATTTTCATTTATTTATTTCCTTCTCTTTTCTTAGACTAGATTTGTACTATCCATGATCACTTGTTTTATTTGATTTCACCTTAGTCTTTGTGTTCGACCTCGGAGTACTATCCTTGCTACAAAACGACCCATACACTGTGGGTTCGCTAGGAGTTAGGAGAATATATCGAGTTATAAATTGTAAGACTTTTGCGTGATACATTTCTAGCGTACCAAGTTTTTGATGCCGTTTCCGGGTACTAGGTCTAGATTGAATCATTGTGTGTAATTGTTTATAGTGTAGGTCTTTCTTTTGCTTGTGATCTTGTTTGTTTTGTGTCTTTGAATTTTCAGGATACCTCTCACTCTTTAGGTGCATGCAAAGATCTCGTGGTAAGGATTTAGCTCCATTTGATCCCGAACCGGAGAAAACCCTTAGGACTAGATCCAAAGGTGCTAAGAAGAAGAAAGAGATGACCGAAGCAAGCCTTAGGGCTGAATTGGATGCAACAAGAGAGGAAATGAGGCTTAGGGAAGAAGCTTTTGAGAATGAAAAGAGAATTGCAAACGAGAGGCAAGAAGCTTTTAGGAGAGATATTGAAGAGATTAGGCAAGCTCTTGTGCAGCGAGAGCTGCGAGAGGTTAATCTTCATCAACAACACCCTCCACCACCACCGCAGCCGGCGGTACATGTACGGAAAGAGCCTATTATTATTGAGGAGCCACAAACTCTTGGGCAACGTATGGATCCAACCCAAAGAGTGCATCGTCCGGGTGTAAACTTAGGAGATCCCGTATCCCATGACTACGAGCTCCACCCTCAAGTGCTACAAATGATCCGACACAATCAATTTGGAGGGATTGAAGGAGAGTCTCCTCATCAACACTTGATGAATTGTGAGATCTTGATGGAGACTCTAAGGCCACCTAGATTCGAGAGCAACAACCACAAGCTTAAGGCTTTTTCCTTCTCACTTAAGGATAAAGCCTTGGCTTGGTACCAATCCATTCCACTAGGACATGTGGGTACTTGGGAGGAGATGACAACCGAGTTTCTTACAAAGTTCTTCCCACCTTCCAAGACAACCGAGCTAAGAGGGAAGATCAATGCCTTCGTGATGAAGGATAAGGAGAGCCTATTCAAATCTTGGGAGAGGTTTAAAGACCTCCTCCTAGATTGTCCACACCCATGGGATACCGAAGATAGAGCTATTGGATATTTATTTCAAGGGGCTTGATGAGAATAGTCAATTCAAGCTCCAATCACTTTCCGGAGGAACATTCATGGAGAAGAACGTGGATGAGGCTTGGAGTTTGTAGAGAAGCAAGCCTTGGTGATAGAGAAGTACTCCTATAGGAAGAGTAATGGTAGAAAACCGGGAGCATATGAAGTAAGTAAAGTCACCATGAGCAACTACAAACTTCATGCAATCAACAATGAACTTAAGTCCTTGAGGGAGTTGTGTACCACAACCTTAAAGAGTCAAGCAAGTCCTCAAGTGCAAGTGCAAGCCAACTTGGCTTCCAAGGAGGAGGATGTAAACTACATGGGAAGGGGCAATTTCAACACCTACCAAGGCCTAGGAACTTCAACAACAATAGCCGGCACTACTACATTTACCGGCCTAATCACAACCATCCTGCGTTCTCCTATTCTAATCCGGATGGTGCCTTGAACCCTCTTGCTTCTACAAGCGCAGCCCCACCACCAAGGGCTTCACAAGAGCCTCCACCCGGTTTCACTAAACCACCAAAAGATAGAACCGAGGTGTTACTTGAACAATTGATAGGAAAGGTGAGTGGACTTGAGAGAAATCTCACAAAATCTACACTCCTCTGCGGAGGTAGGCCAGGTGGCTCGCCAAAGACATCCTCGAACTCACAAGGTACAGGGTTCTCTGCTAAAGATGGTCTCGTCTCCTCCTTCATGGCGTAACACCAGAAGGCCTCGCACCCCTGACCTATGAGTTTTGCGGCTCGGACCGCACTAATGACCGTCCCGATCTTTCCGAGGTCCCACCCTCGAAAGACCTCCTCCTGCTCAGACTCCATAGTGACCGTCACTGTCCTCTTACTGACGTTCAAAACAACTCAACGGCGGTCTATCCCTAGTATGACCTCTTCATGCACTAAGCGCATGATGTGGAAGTCAGCTAGCCAGTCACGATCTCCTAGGCGGATGAGACAACCGTGAATCTCTCGAGTACCGCGAACCTTACTCCCATCGGGTAACCTTATAAGGAAAGGTTCCCTCTCTACTTTATCTAAGGTCAACCTATCTATGAAATCATCAGATATGAAAGAGTGCGTCGCACCCGTATCAAAAAATACTCGGACTGGAAAGCCATGAATTGTAATAGTACATGTGGTTGCGGGCACTGCTGGTTCTACGACGCTCCTCGAAGACTCGAGCCTGAGTACCCCTAGTCTCTGAAGTGCCTCCACCCCGCACTCTACCTCTACCTGGAATCTGAGAAGAACCTTGAGAATATGCCTAACCAGGGGCTCGCTGCTGTTGACCCCGAGCCTGATACTACGATTGTCTTTGTCCCCCCCTGAGGTACCAGCAGGCGAGGACCCCTGTTGTGATGTTACCTTGCCATGTCGGCATAAGGTAGCCCTATGACCTAGTTGGCCGCAAGTAAAACATGTCACTATTGGCTTTCTACATTCCGGCTTAATATGTCCATACTCCCCGCAGCTGTAGCACTGACGTCCCCTAGAAACAGTCGGTGGTACAACCTGGTAACTAGAATGGCCCTGACTTACCACGTCCATGACCTGCACCTCCTGCCCCTGTATTGGCTAGCCCGGTCCTCTGTCTCATGTTTGATCCTCCAGACTGCATAGCTCTCTTAGGACCCAGTCGGTCCCTCTCATACGCGGAAGCCCGATCCTGGTAATCGGCTAAGGAATCACAGAGGAACCCTGCCAGATAGGAGCGTGTAGTCTCCCTTAGTCTCCGGGAGAACAGATACACGTGTTGGTCCACAGGTGGCGCAACAGGACCCAACAGTGACAACTCTTCCCGGAACCTCCCGATCGTCTCAACTATCAGAACATCATCAAATCCTGCCTCCAAGAAGTCCTGCACTCGGTCTCTCCTCAGCGAGGTAGGACAAAAAGTCTTCCGCATAAGACTCAGCAACTACTCAAATCGGGACACTCCGCCCCGCACGGTCCTCCACCAGAACTGTGTCTGGTCTCTAAACAAGGTCTGAACCAGCTCCACCTTACGACCCTCAGGATAGCGGATCGCTTCCAGTGCGGACTCCACGTGACTAATCTAATGCTTTTCCTCAAGTCCAACGTTCTCGTCGAACGTGGGGACTCGCTGATGGTTGAAAGTCTTCAACCAACAATCCGGCCTCGGTGCCCTCAGCTCGTCTGTCACTCGGTCATCCTCAACAACTCTCACTAGTGCACCTACCACCAGTGGGACTACCACCTGGGTCACCCTTTGAGAGACCTCTGCCGACCTAGTTGGCACCGGCGGTGCTGAAGGTGGTGCCCCGGTCCTATATGCCTCTTGCACTTGCTGGACATACGCTCGATACTCCGATACTCCAATCAATACACGGCCAAAATTAACAGGCCCTGAACTCCGTACTCCATACCTAGGAGCGGCCCCATCCCTAACCTCGGGAACAATACTCTCAGCCACCTCCTCAACAGGGAAATCCGCAGCTGGCGGATCTACAACGGGAGCACGTCCCCGACCTCGGCCCCTTGGAAGCCTACCCACACGTCCTTGTCCCGGAGCTCCTAGAGGAAGGGGAGGTCGGCCCCCTTCTCGTCCAACGTAAGCTGTCACTCTCATGCGTGCGATCTGGTAGAGATGTGATCGATACAAGACTACTTTATTTGCTAAAAAGACATAACTAACTTATCACTCTAGGTCACTTCTAAAGGTCGAAACGTAACTAACAAACATATGCTATAACAAAAGTCCAAAGAACTATGCCATCGAGTTCTGCGGAGGTAGTGGTGGTCCGTGCATTCTATCCCAAGCCGTTTATGCTCATGGTTTTGAAAACAAAATTCATTTTAAAAGATCGGAACCCTTGCGGTTTCCATTTATTTGTTTATTCGGCCTTTTTGAAGATAGCGAGTGCCATTGTTACTAACCTGGCTTTGATACCATATTGTAACACCCCAAATCCTAGAGGACTCGGAATGCCATGAGCTGGGACCTCACAATGGGTCCCGACCCTTAGCTTGACAACAACTTCATCGGACCTTACAACACGACACAAATAAAAAGGCAAAACAACATAGTTTTATTTCATGAGCGAAAGCAAAAGTACAAACTCAAAACAATCCAGCCGAGTCTCAAATCCCGAATAAAACAACATAAGTCTCAAGACATGAAATAAGATAAACAGTCCCGTCCTATAATGCACGGAACCCCGGCTGTTCACTACCGCCGGATCACTCGATCGCTTCTCTAACTTGCAAGGCATCTACAAGGCGGTATAATACCGTTAGCTAACATTCTATGCATAAGTATAAAGGTAAAAACACAATCACACGCAACATACACAACCAACATGCAACACTCAATCCGTTTATTATCTTTAATTAGGTGATAAGCCATTACTAACGATACTTATTTTGTGACACGAGGGATTCCCAAACCTCGCCCCTGTCCTCGTTTACCAATGAGGAATGGTACTAATGCATCTGACCGTCTACCTGCCTGGGCTGGTCGCATGGAACCTCCTAGCTCTCACAAAAGCTAGGCAGTGATGTCACGACCCGTTATCATACAGTTGGGTCAATTACGTAATATAATAAAGTCGGCCTAATCCGGTTTCGTTGTTATTCTAACTAGAAAACACCACTCATACATATTACACACATACAAGAAGCCAGCTAAGTAAGTCTGTGGACTTACCAATCTCCGAAGCGCAAACGATCACCACACTCTCAAGTTCCCTCGGGAAAACGCACAATGCCTATTCAAGACAAGGCACATGAATCAAACCACACTCTAGTCCACTAGAAGCCTTTAGACTTCTAGGCTCAACATCCTCACAAACCTAGTACAAGAAGGCTGCACTCTCAGTCCACAACCTTCCAAACTCTCAACATAAAGATACACACAAGGTTTGCTTCCACAAAGCTCTAATCGAACACCACAACAACATACCACCAACGACGTACACAAATCACACAAGACCTCTAAGGCCCAGCCACTATATGGCATTCAAGTTCAACTACTCTAAGCCAGCCTAGCATGCCTCTAAGCTATAACAAACCTAAGGAATGGAAGAAGGAAAGGAAGGAACAAGATTCAGAACTCATTGGTGTACAACCGCCCCCGCGCCTGACTGAGCCTCCCCCACGCCTATCTGGGTCCGCCCCCGCGCCTAACTAGGTTCGCCCCTGTGCCTGACTGAACCCGCCCATACGCCTCTGTGAACGTTCTGCACCTCACTGTGCAGAACGTTCGTCTATTGAGTTCTTCGATTGTGCAGCCGGTCTCTTTGAGTCTCCTTTGGTGCTATGGACGTCTTCCACCTCTCACACTAGGTCTTAGCCTCCCTTCAAGGTCTAGCTTTGTCACCATACCATCAGGACAACGATAGATCGTTGAGCATAGATTCTTATTGATCTTCCATACAAGCCATGGAAGAGGAAGGAAGAAGAAGGAGAAAAGTGGAAGAGGAAGAAGCCTTACCCTCGTCACTGTAGTTCCGGCCTCAAGGAGGGTGTAACGAAGTTGGAGCAAGCAAGAAGAAGAATGGAGGAGAAGGATGGAGAAGAAGAATGCAAGAGGGTGAAGTATAGAAGAAGGGAAGCAAAGAAACGTGAATGAAATGAGGGAAAAAGGAGAGGTGGCTGCATAAAGGAGAGGAATGTCAAGGACCCTTAGCCACCAACTCCCCAAACATTTAAGAGATGAGTTAAAAGGATAGGAAGGCGAAAGGTTGAACAAAACGCTACTATCCCTCCCTCGCGTGTCACCGCCCCTGCGGGAATCCTAGCCGCACCTGCGGCCTGCTCGACTGCGCCACCTAAGCCGCAAGGGCGTGAGCCTTTGTGTCCGGATTCCAAACTCCTCTAACACTATCAAAGCGTAACGAAAAATCCGGTCGTTACAATATAATCGGTAGCTAAACATTCTATGCATTAGAATAAAAGTAAAGGCACATGAAAACATAACGAACACATACAACATGTAAGCGCTCAAGTCCATTTATTATCTTCATTTAAGTTATTCCTTATTAATGATACTTATTTTGTGACACGAGGGATTCCCTAACCTTGCCTCTGTCTCCGTTTACCAGCAAAGAATGGTAGTAATGCATCTGACCGTCTACTTGCCTGGGCTAGTCCCAAAGAACCTCCTAGCTATCGCAAGAGCTAGACAGTGATGTCACCGCCCGTTACCATACACTTGGGTCAATTACATCATATATATATATATATATATATATATATATATATATATGTCGTCATATTCCGGTTTCATTGTTTAACATGACTAACACACACCACCAAAACACAATACGGTAATACAAAGAAGTCAGCTAAGTAAGTTCGTGGACTTACTAGACTCAAAGCGAAACCCGATCACACTCTCTCCACCTCCCATGGGAAAACACGCAATGCCTGTTCAATACAAGACACACGAATCAAACAACACTCTAGTCAACTAGAAGTCCTTAGACTTCTAGGCTCAACATCCTCACAAGAACAACATCACTCTAGTCAACTAGAAGTCCTTAGACTTATAGGCTCAACATCCTCACAAGAACAACAACTCAAGATAGATCAAGACTCTCAGTCCACTGCCTCAAAGGATTTCAACATAATAACTCAATCCCGAACCGATATCCTCAAAGATCTCAAGAGATCATGCCACAATATCACAACCAACATACCCTCCACTCTCACAAGATAACCCTAAGTGTCAAGCCACTACTTAGCATTTCATATCATCTATGTTAAGCCAGCCTAGCATGTTACTAAGATGGATAAAGATCAAGGAAGCGGAAAGGGAAGAAAGGAACAAGAGATCGGAGGCTTACTGGTGTAAAAACCGCCCCTGCAGTGTACAAGACCCAAAGACCGCCCCTGTGGGTTTCAGAGGCCGCCCCCACAGTTTACAGGATCCGCCCCACGATTGCAGTCCAGAAACGCCGACTTCATCGGTTCTTTGATGTGCAACAGCCTTCCTATTGCCTCCTTTGATATTGTGAACGTCTCCTACCCTCCAACATAAGATCCTAGCCCTCATCCACGGTCTAAGTATGCCATCAACATAATCAAATCACAAGAGGAGCCTCCTTTAGGTGGATCCATGGATTCCTACCCTTCAAGGTAGCAAGAAGAAGAAGGATGAAGAAGGAAGGAAGGAGGAGGAAGGAACTTACCCTGGAGCACGTCTCTGCAGCCCAAACTCCGAGTTATAGTCTCAAGAGAAGAGAGAAGCAAAAGGTGGAGAATGACGTGAAGGAGATGAGGAAGAAGAACAAGGGAGAGAATGAAGTAACTTGAAAAGAAATAAGGAAGAGGGAGTTAGGCTGCATAAATGGGAGGGATGCCAAGAGACACAGCCATGAATCACTTCTCTTCATAAAGAGGACGGAATTAAAAGTGTTAGAAGATAAATGGTTGGACGGAAAAGGCACAACTCTCGCTCTAACATGTCACCGCCCCCGCGGGACGTCCAAGCCGCGGTCGCGGATGGCCGCGGGTGTGTGCCTTCTAAGCCGCAAGGGCGGTAGCCCTTGCTCAAGGCTTCATACGCCTCTCGTAAACGGAACCGAAATTCCGGGCATTACATCAAATCCCCCTCAAAATAAGTTTTGTCCCGAAACTTGCTAAACGTTGATCATCGATCATGCACCCAAACCGTCTCAACTATCGTCTCTCTACACATGCTTACCCCAACTAACACATCAAAACCTCGTAAGTTACACACATGAAACATACATAGTATCCCACAACACATAATCACATAATACAAACAGGGAAAGGATTCGGTACTAACCCGACAGTCCTATAGACGTCGCTAGACTCGCATAAAACTCTGGATAGTTCCGCCGGACACTATCCTCAGTCTCCCAGGTAGCCTCGTCAACTCCTCATCTTGACCACTGTACCCTCATCATGGGTATTATCTTTGATCGAAGGCGTCTCATACTCCTCTCCAAAACAGCTACAGGATGATCTGCAAACGTGTGGTCTGCTCAACCACCAGGTCGTCGTGACTAACTATGTGTCTCAGGTCATGAATATACTCTCTCAGCTGAGACCCATGGAATACCGGGTGGACTCCCTCTAACCGTGGTGGCAACGCCAATCTGTAGGCCACCTCTCCCACCCGCTCTAAGATCTCAAATGGTCCGACATATCGGGAGCTTAACTTCTCTTAATGCCGAAACATCGGACGCCTCGCGTCGGCGACACCATCAACCAAACATGTGCTCCCACTCTAAACTGTAGACGCTTGCGCTTCTTATCAACATAAGACCTCTGACGACTCTGCGCGGCTAGCATCCGCTCTCGGATCAACGCTACCCGAGCCATATGATCCTGCACCTGGTCGGGTGCTACCCTACTCATCCTCCCCGACTCATCCCAACACAAGGGTGTACGACATCTTCGTCCATACAACGCCTCGTAAGGGACCATCCTAATCGTCGCATGCCAAATGTTATTGTACGAGAATTCCACCAAAGGAAGGTGGTCGGGCCATGCCTGTCCCCAATCAAGTACACAAGCTCTCAACATATCTTCAAGGGTCTGTATAGTCCTCTCTGACTGACCAAGACGCATAAACAATGGCTCTACCCCTCTGCATCAAAATGCTTCCCAAGCCTAGCTTGGATGCATCATTGTAGACGACAAAATCCTCAATACCATCTGGTTGTGCTAACACAGGAGCAGAAGTCAACCTCCTCTTCAACTCCTCAAAACTCTACTGGCAGGGTTCGAACCATGTAAACCTGATGGACTTCCTCAAAAAGGAAGTGAGTGGGTTGACAATCACGAAAAAACCCTTCACAAACCTACCGTAGTACCCTGTCAGGCGTAGGAAGTTGTGCACCTCCTTGACTGTCTTGGGGAGCGGCCATGAAGAAACTTACTCTATCTTCGCCGGGTCTACCTTGACACCCTCGGCGGAGATAATGTGACCAAGAAAGGCCACCTCTAGCATCCAAAACTCGCACTTAGAGAGCTTAGTGTAAAGCTCTTTGTCCTGTAAGACTCGCAATACAATCCTCAAGTGTCCTACATGCTCCTCCCTACTCCAGGAGTATACTAAGATGTCGTCGATGAAAACCACTACAAACTGGTCCAAGAAGTCGATGAAGATGCCGTTCATCAACTCCATGAAAACGGTGGGAGCATTCATGAGCTCGGATGGCATCACGACAAACTCATAGTGACCACATCTGGTCCGAAATGCCGTCTTCGTCAAGGCCTCCTCTCTCACCCTCAGATGGGATACCTTGACCTCAAGTCGATATGTGAAAACACGGTGGCGCCCTGTAACTGATCCAATAGATCATCAATGCGTGATAATGGATACTTGTTCTTGATGGTGACTTTGTTCAATTCCCGGTAGTCGATACAAAGCCTCATCGAACCATCCTTCTTCCTGACGAAGAGGACTGGAGCCCCCCAAGGAGACACACTGGGGTGGATGTATCCTCTCTTTACTAGCTCCTCAAGCTGCTTCTTCAGCTCAGGCATCTCAACCGGCTTCATGTGGTATGGGGCCTTGGAGATCGGCCTCGTGCCGGGCTCCAACTCAATCCCAAAGTCTACGCTCCTCTGCGGAGGTAGTTCAGGTGGCTTACCAAAGACATTCTCAAACTCACAAGCTACGGGGTATCTGCTAAGGATGGCCTCGTCTCTTCCTTCATGCCATAACACCAGAAGGCCTCGCATCCTTGTCCAATAAGTCTCGCGGTTCGTACCACGCTGATGATTGTATCGACCTTTCCGAGATCCCATCCTCGGAAAATCTCCTCTTGGCCAGCCTCTGTGGTGATTGTCACCGTCCTCCTACTGATGTCCAAAATAGCTCGATGGCGATCCATCTAGTCCATCCCTAATATGACCTCCTCATGCACTAGGTGCATGACGTGGAAGTCGGCTAACTAGTCACGGTTTCCCATGCGGATAGGGCAACCGTGGACCTCCCGAGTGCCACGAACCTTACCCCCGTCGGGTAACCCTATAAGGAAGGGTTCCCCCTCTACTGTATCTAAGGCCAACCTATCTATGCAATCATCAGATATAAAAGAGTGAGTCGCACCCGTATCAAAAAGTATTTTGACTAGAATGCCATGAATCATAATAGTACTTGTAGCTGCGGGCGCTGTAGACTCGATCGCACTCCTCAACTCGAAGACCCTGGCCTGGGTGCCTCTAGTCTCCGTGGTGCCTTCACCACGTCCTCTACCTCTACTTGGAACCTGAGCAGAACCCTGAGAATAAGCATGGCCCGGGGCTCGTTGCTGTTGACCCCGAGCGTGATACTGAGGCGGCCTCTGCCCACCTCCTGAAGTGCCAACATGCGAAGACCCCTGTTGCGACGTTACCTTGCCTTGTCGGATTAAGGTAGCTCTATGACCCAGCTGGCCGCAAGTAAAGCAAGTCAAAGGCGACTTCCTACACTCAGTCTTAATATGGCCATACTCTCCCTAACTATAACACTGACGTCCCCTAGTAGATGTCGGTGGGGTAGACTGATAGCTAGGGCGTCCATGAAACTAACCACGACTATGACCTAAGGCTCCAACTCCTACACTACCTAGTCACGTTCTCTACCTCTTATCCGGCCCTCTAGACTGAGCGGCTCTCTTAGGACCCGGTCGGTCCCTCTCATATGCTGAAGCTCGGTCCTGGTAATCTGCCAAGGAATCACATCGAAACCCTGGTGGTGCGGCGGGACCTAGCAGTGACAACTTCTCCAAAAACCTCCTGATCGTCTTGGCTATTGGGACATCCTCAATCCCGCCTCTAAGAAAGCATGTACTCTGTCTCTCCTCAATGAGGTAGAGCAAAAAGTCTCCTGAACCAGGCTCAACAACTGCTCGAAACTAGTGACACCACTCCGAACTGTCCTCCACCAGAACTACGTCTGCTCCCTAAATAAGGTTTGAACTAACTCCACATGACGATCCTCAGGGCAACGGATCGCCTCCAGTGCAGACAATACGTGGCTGATCCAATGTTCCACCTCTAATCCCACATTCCCGTCAAACGTGGGTATACGCTGCTGGTTGAAAGTCTTCAACCATTAGTCCGCCCTCGGCGCCCTCAGCTCGTCTCTCACTCTGTCACCCTCGACCACTCTCACTAGTGCAGCTACTCTAAATGCCTCTTCCACTCGTTGGACATACTCTCGGTACTCTGATGCCTTGATTGATACTCGACCCGAATCCATTGACCTTGATCGCCGTGTTCCGGACCTAGCAGTGGTCCCATCCCTAACCTCAGGGATAATGCTCTCAACCACCTCCTCAGCAGGGACATCCGCAGCTGGCGGGTCCACAACGGGGGCACGTCCCCAACCTCGGACTCCCGGAGGCCTACCCACGGTCCCACACGTCCCCATCTCAAAGCTCCTGGAGGAAGGGGAGGTCTACCCCCTCCTCGTCCCACGTATGTTGTCGCTCTCGTGCGTGCCATCTGGTAAAGATGGAAGCGGTGCGTAAGACTATGCTATCGTTAAGAGGATATAATAATTCTAACAAACGGCATATACTACTAGAAGGTCCAAAACTTAACTACAATACATATACAACTTTAAAATCCAATAAACTATGTTGTCGAGATCCGCGAAGGTAGTGGTGATCCTATACATTCTATCCCAGCTCGACTATGTTCATGGTTTGAAAGCGAATTTCGTTTTGAAAACTCAAAACGCTTGTGGGTTCTGTTTATTTTTCTATTTGGCCTTTTAGAAGATTGTGAATGCCGTTGTTGTCAACCTAGACCTCTAACACCATATTGTAACACCTCAAATCTGATAGACTCGGGATGCTACGGGCTAGGACCTCACAATGGGTCCGGACCCTTGGCCTGACAACAACTTCACTGGACCTTACAACACGGCATAAATAAAAGCCAAATGGAAAGAGTTTTAATGCATGATGCGTATTTGAAATACAACCAAAAAATATAACTCCAGCCAAGTTCTCAAAACAACAACATGACAACGCCTGAAACAATAATAATAAAAGATAACTGATCCCATCGTATAATGTACGGAACCCCGTCTTCTCACAACCGCCGGATTACTCGACCACCTCCCTAACCTGCAAGGCATCTACAAGCGGTATAGAACCGTTAGCTAAACATTCTATGCATTAGAATAAAGGTAAAGACACATAAACACATAACGAACACATACAACATGCAAGCACTCAAGTCTATTTATTATCTTCATTTACGTTATTCCATACTAATGATACTTATTTTGTGACACGAGGGATTGCCAAACCTCGCCTCTGTCCCCGTTTACCAACAAGGAATGGTAGTAATGCATCTGACCGTCTACCTGCATGGGCTAGTCGCAGAGAACCTCCTAGATCTCGCAAGACCTAGAAAGTGATGTCACCGCCCGTTATCATGCACTTGGGCCAATTACGTAATATATATAGTTCGTCCTATTACGGTTTCGTTGTTTAACACGACTAACACACACCACCAAAACACAATACGCTAATACAAAGAAGTCAACTAAGTAAGTCCGTTGACTTACCAGACTCAAAGTGAAACCCGATCGCACTCTCTCAACCTCCCGTGGGAAAACACGCAACGCTTGTTCAACACAAGGCGCACAGATCGAACAATACTCTAGTCAACTAGAAGTCCTTAGACTTTTAGGCTCAACATCCTCACAAGAACAACATCACTCTAGTCAACTAGAAGTCCTTAGACTTCTAGGCTCAACATCCTCACAAGAACAACAACTCAAGATAGATCAACACTCTCAGTCCACTGCCTCAAAGGCTTCCAACATAACAACTCAGTCCCAAACCGATATCCTTAAAGATCTCAAGAGATCATGTCACAATATCACAACCAACATACCCTCAACTCTCACAAGATAACCCTAAGGGTCAAGCCACTACTTGGCATTCCATATCACCTATGTTAATCCAGCCTAGCATGCTACTAAGATGGATTAAGATCAAGGAAGCGGAAAGGGAAGAAAGGAACAAGAGATCGGAGGTTTACTAGTGCAAAAACCGCCGCTACGGTGTCAAAACGCGGCCCCTACGGTGTGCAAGACCCAAAGTCCGCCCTTGCTGTAGAGGCTGCCCCCGCGGTTTACAGGATCCACCTCCTCGGCTCATTGGATCCTCCCTGCGGCTGCAGTTCAGAAACGTCGACTTCTTCGGTTCTTTAATGTGCAACTGTCTTCCTATTGCCTCCTTTGATGTTGTGGACGTCTCCTAGCCTCCAACATAAGATCCTAGCCCTCCTCCACGGTCTAAGTATGCCATCAACACAATCAAATCACAAGAGAATCCTTCTTTAGGTGGATCCATGGATTCTTACCCTTCAAGGTAGCAAGAAGAAGAAGGACGAAGAAGGAAGGAAGGAGGAGGAAGGAACTTACACTGGAGCACGATGCCAAGAGACACAACCATGAATCACTTCTCTTCATAAAGATGACGGAATTAAAAGTTTTAGAAGATGAAAGGTTGGACGGAAAAGGCACAACTCTCGCTCTAACGTGTTACCACCCCCACGGGACGTCCAAGCCGTGGTCGCGGGTGCGGGCCTTCTATGCCACAAGGGTGGTAGCCCTTGCTCAAGGCTTCTTACGCCTCTCGTAAACGGAACAAAAATTCCGGACATTACATCACGTACCAAGACGGAGCTTATTCTTTCCATTAAACTCAGTATGGAGGTATGAGTGAGTCAACTCTCACATTTTTCCATCAACACCATGAATAACATATTACAAAGGAAGATTTCAAACTCTCTCTCTCATTTTGCAAGTAATAATCCAAAGACTACCATAAATCATACATACATACATACACCAACACTATAGAATAATTCAGTATCATAGATCAATGCAATCAAACTCTTTAGATACTAGAAAGATGAGAATTAGCCACTAATACTTGAACAAAACTCAAATGCTTTATTGAAGATTCAAAAATGAGTCAATCGACCGGTCTCGAACAGTAGGGCCCATCAACTTTAGGGTACAACACCGACAATGGAAACTCATAAATTATAGAAGATAAGATGCTAAACCTAATGGTTACAAGCCATATTTGTAGAGAGAAGAACTAACATACCTCCCTCTCATCCTCTTGTTCTTATGTACGAGGGTGGATCACCCATGGGCAAATCTTGTTGGTAATCTTGTAGACCGCCAATGCCTCTCCCCAAAAGAACTATAGATTAGATATCATGGTGGAAGCGGGACTAGCTCTATTGAGGAGTAGAGGTGTTAAAACCTTCTTTAGAGACTCGACTTGAAGCCAACCTAATGTAAACGTGCCTTCGTCTTCCAAATTATGAATGTAGAGTTCAAGCAAGTAGTTGGATAACGGGGTTTATAGGCGTATTAAGCGTATCTTTGTCTATCAAAATCCCATCATGGTCGATCTTAACCTCGCGCAACATAATCATCATCTCACCCCACAAAAGATGAAGCATGCTTTTCTTTGAGTGCCATCTTTTGACAACTACATGGATGAGCATATGATCTACCCTGCCAAAGTGGAAAGATTCGATATTTTTATCCTACTATATCAGGACAAAGAAAACTAAGATTGTGAGTCCTCAACATTATAATGTCAAGTAGTGAGATCACATACATGCTCTAGTAGGTTTATATTTTCCATAGCTTCCCGTTGTTGGTTACCAGATACCAACTCGGATAAAAAGATGTAGGTTTAAATTTTTTTACCTTTTCATTATTGGTTTATTAGTCAATAATTTGTGTACGACTAGTAATTCTTAAAATTTGGATTAGTTTTGGTACATGGATAATAACTTATATTATTTTTTGATTATTTTTCTATTATAAATTGTAAAATCTAACCAAACTACTGAAACTAATTATAATATCTATATATACTACTAAAACAACTCTCATTTTGCCCACTTGTCAACTTCTAAGGCCCTCCACATCAACATTTTTTCAATTTATTTACGGATTTACAACAATATATTTACAGATTTTTCATTAATTATTTATAAGAATTTTTTTTATTAGAATTAGTAAACAATCATCATGTCATATCAACTTTGTTAAAAAAATACATCTACTAATCTACCATTCAAAATTAACAAATTGATCTACTATAATTCAATTTTGTTGAGAAAATCTCACGCAGATCTTCTAACCAGATTTTATTTAGACAAAATTTGCACAAGGTGCGGACACTAAACTAGTTAATATTAATAATAAAAATTTAGCTTGTCTATGATTTGATTAAAAAATTATTTGATGTAATATTAACTAGTATAGGATGGTTAATTGTAAATATTTGAATTTAAGGGTGATTTTGTACCAAAAGGTTTATAATGAGTTTTTTTTTGAAAACGGAAAGCGGTTAGGAGAGAACTACCTTCTAGAGGTAGTTCATCCTAAAGCATTCTTGCAGATGAGAACACTAAGTTCGGGGTCGTCAGAAAAGGGTGTGTTGGGGTTCAAAATTCCCAAATAGGTCAATCGGTCAGCAACATAGTTGATTTTTCTGACCACATGCTTGACATGGAGTTCCTCAAAGAAGCGAAGATCTAGTATGGATTCGGATATGATCATCTCAATCTCCCCGGGACAACTCCAAAGTCCTTGAAGTGCCTTGATAACACAAAGGTTATCACCCTCAATTTCGATCTTTTTTATATTTAGTCTTATTGCTTCTTCTAGTCCAGCTTTCACCACGAAGACTTCAGCTTTAACTACCGAGTTAAAGTTATTTTTCTTAGCGTACAATCTAATAACATCATTGTAATGATTTCGTATAACAAAACCAATGGAGGTTATTCCCGAATCGAGTTTTGATCCATCAAAGTTGAGTTTGTGGAACCCAGGTTTTGGTTTATCCCATTTAATATTATTTTTATTTCTTGTGTTGGATAAGTTGTTCTTTTGAATATGTTTAAAATCGTAGTCATCATCATCGGTGTTATGATTTTTTCAATTCTGAACTAGGTTTTAATGAAATTTAGGATGTTATGATCTGATCAGATTGCATCATGGTTAAATTTGATTTTATTTTTGAAGAACCAAATCCTCCACCATATGGTTGCAAGTCGGGACAAATTACAAAGCCCGATCTTATTTTTTATTTCCAACAAGAGTTCGTGAGGTCTTTTGTTTTCTATGTCAATGGTATTGAGATTGGTGATGATATTTAAGTCTTGTGATTATATTTTTGTTATAGGGGCAATCAATAAGAAGATGTATAAGATCCTCGAGTTGATGATTACAAAAATCGCTATTTTTTGAAACTGCGATTCTTCTTTCGTTAAGTTTTTCTTTAGTAGGGATACAATTTCTTGAAATTTTCCATAGGAAGTTTTTAATTCTTGGTTGCGTATCTAATTTTCAAATCCAATCGCAATAATATTCAGGAAGCCATCCACCTTTTCTATCATTTCCGAGGCTGATTTTGTGGAGAACCATCCGTTTGAGTTGCTTCTCCATTATAGCCTATCTTGTATTTGTTGGAATGATTATTTCCATAATTCTTTTCCTAACTGTAGTGGAGATAATGTTTTGTAGCTCATTTTCAATTTTAGTAGTGTCCCATTCATTTGATTTGATGAAATGGTTGACTTTAATTTGGGTATGATTAGATTAATGTTTTATACTAATTTGATTAGGGGGGTCGTAGTGACCCTTATCTTACCATAAGTTGATGGATTTATCATTGCCTATCTGCCAAATAATTTTATTTTTGAATTCGGATTTGAGTTTTATCGGGTTTTTCCATTGCAAGATGCTGGTCCTTTTAGATGATATTGCAGTACATTAATATTTTTAAAATATTTTTCATTAACAATTTGCACCCAAATGTTTTTAGGTTCGGCAAGAATTTTCCAGAGTAGTTTCATTTGGAGGAATTTATTAGTGGTAAGGGACTTTCTTAATCCGAGTCCTCCGTTTCTTTTTGGTTTACAAATTAAATCTCAACTGATCAATGGTCTATGATTGTCATCTTTGTTCCAAAAGAATTTTTATACGTTTTATCGAGTTCGTCCAAATTATGTCATGGGAGCATAAATCCTTGCATAGCAAAGGATGGTTTTGTTGCTAAGTTGTGTTTTATGAGGATGTTTCATCCTTCTTGTGAAAGGGAGTTTGGCTTTCATTTGCGGAGTTGTTGCTTTGTTTTATTATTGATGTCATTGAATGTTTCTTTATTAAGTCTTCCATTAATGATAGGGCATCCAAGATAGGTATCAAGGGAGGTCATGTGCTCCATATTAAGTATATTTTTTGATTTCATTGATGCAACTTATGGTTGTATTTTTAGTAGTCTGGAAAGAAGTTTTAAGGTAGTTTATTTTTTGTCTAGATATGGAGCAGTAAGTTTCAAGGATTTCTTTTGTTCTCAAGTATGAGTTCGAGTTTGCTTTAGTAAAAATGATCATATCATCGGCAAACGATGGGAAAGGGATTGGTGTTGAGTTCCTACAAATAGAAAAACCAATATGGTGTCATAATTATTGCAGTCAGTTTGAATCATTTGTGTAAGGATTTAAGCTCCTAGTATGAAAAGATATGGTGATAATGAGTCTCCTTGTCTAAGTCCTTTTCCGGGGAAGAATTGGTCTGTTGGTCCATTGTTAACAAGAACCGAGAAATAAACCGTGGAGATGCATTCCTCAATCCATCCCATAAATTTTTTATTGAATCCAAATTTTTGGAGAATGCAAATGATAAATTCCCAACTAACTTGATCGTATGCCTTTTCCATATCAAGTTGAATGGTTGTCCAGTCTCCTTGCCTTTTTTTACCACGAAAGGAGTGGAAAATCTCGTGTGCAATTAGAATGTTATCATGTATTGATCATTTAGCAATGAAAGCTCCTTGGAGAGGGTGAATGAGTTTTGACATGATGGGTTCGATTCTATTCATAATGATTTTAACAATTATTTTGTATATCGTTGAGTAGAGGCTTATTGGTCTAAATTGGTTAATATTAGTAAGATTGTCTACTTTTGGAATTAAAGTAAGAAACGTGTGGTTTATTTGTTTGAGTAGTTTTTTACCACTTCTGAAAAAGTTTTTAATTGCTTTTGAAACGTCCGTTCCCACAATGTGTCAGTATTTCTGGTAGAATCCGGCGGGCATACCGTCAGGTCCTGGATTTATCACATCCGATATCAAAGATAACATTTTTGATTTCCTCGTTTGTTAGTGGTTTTGTTAGTCTTTCATTGTCTTTATTATTGACTTTGTTCTTGATGAGTGAAAGCTTTTCTTCCAATAGGTTTTTATCTAGTGGGGAGCAAGAGAATTTATTTACAAATTCTTTTTTAACTTCCATTCGGATTTCATTTTCACTTAAAATAATTGTCCCATTTGAATTAATTATTTCCTTTAGGTATTTCCTATTTTATCTACCGATAGCAATCCGGTGAAAATATTTAGAATTTGTGTCGATGTCTCTCAAGTTTTTGTTTTTATTCTTTGTCTCAAATATATTTGGTGGAAGTTGATAACACGATTTTGTTTTATAAGAAGAGTTCTTTGAAGATTTTCAACTCTTTGGTTTAGGTTAGACAGTGATAGGTCTTGAATGTCCAAGAGTTGGGTTTCTACTTCTTTTAGTTGCTTAAAAATATTTCCAAAGTTTAATTTGTTCCATCCTTTAGCTTTTATTTTTAAAAGTGGTGTATTCTTAATGAGGTTAAACATCTCATTCCCCCGGTAGTTAGCACGCCAATGTTCTCAAACGCTTTATGTTGAGTCCACATAGTATTGATGATGCTTTGATTAGGTTGGTTATCGAATCCCATAATAGATTTTTAGATATTTCTTGAGGTGGTGCATAAGCGAAAATAGTGTGCATTTTGCGGTTTAGATTGTTACATACCAATTCAATACAAATGAATCGGTCACTTTTTGAGATCAGACAAATCGATTGATTCTTAAGTTGGTAAGCTTTCCAGAGTAAGCATAAGCCCCCCCCCAGTAGCAAGATGTTAGCATGAAATATGACTATATTTTAGGCACTTGTTTTAGTTGTTTTTTCCCTCTTTTATGTGTACATGGACATGAGTTTAAAGCATTTGTGAGCTCATTCACCCACTTTGTCGATATAGAGATCTACACTAGCTTTGTTTCGTTTATAGGTGAATAAAGGCTTGAATTGGAGCAAAATGTGGAAGGAAAGGAGTATTTGATCATGCTAGATGTCAAGGAGATGCTTTGCAGGAGCTAAGGAAGGAGCATGAGTGAAGAACATCACAAAATAAAGGCTTTCACAAGGATTTGGACTTCCATGCCCTAAATTACGGCCGAGGACTTGGCCTTGGATCATGGAGAGTGAATTTGGAGCACAACAGAAAGTTCCACGGCCTAAATCACGGCCGTGGAAACTTGTACTAGACCGTGATTTCCATGACGAAGTGACGTCTCATATTTGCCACATCGGCGACGGTTATTGGGATTTTCTCGTAACCCTATTTCGCCATATAAGAAGGCTTGAGAAGGGAGTTTCGAGGACGGTCGCTGTAACACCCCGAATTCTCAAAACTCGGGACATTACTAGTTAGGACCTCACAATGGGTCCCGACCTCAGTTTGACAACAATATTACTAGGATCTTGCAACAAGACACAAATAAGAAAAACCGAAAGTAATAAAAATGTATTTTTAAAGGAATGAATGCAACAACATCTAACAGCCTGTAGTACTTAAACAACAGAATAGTCTATCTGTCTTTAACAAGAAGAAAGAAACAACAAGATAACACCCAACCCCACTCTAAGGAGTACGGAAACCTGGCTGACCACTACTTCCGGATCACTCAGCTGCTGCTCTAACCTGCGGTGAATCTACAAAACACAACAGAACAACCATAGCTAGTTATCTAAACATTAGAAGAATAATAATAGCACACACACACATAACAAAAGTAAACACTCATCATGCTTTCAAACAATCCATTTATTATCTTTACTTAGGTCATTCACTCTTATTAATGATACTTATTTTTGTGACACGAGGGATTCCCAAACCTCGCCTCCGCCCCCGTGTAACTATCAGGAATGGATCCGATGCATCTCACCTTGTACCTGTATGGTCTGGGTATAGAGAACCTCCCAGTCTCCTGGCAGAGCTGGACAGTGATGTCACGGCCC
The DNA here is from genome assembly GCA_033239125.1 of Fagopyrum homotropicum. Classification (NCBI taxonomy): domain Eukaryota; kingdom Viridiplantae; phylum Streptophyta; class Magnoliopsida; order Caryophyllales; family Polygonaceae; genus Fagopyrum; species Fagopyrum homotropicum. Next base: position 38,640,844 of record BSWB01000001.1, on the reverse strand, counting down.
GTTATACATACACTTGGGCCTTAAAAATATAATTAAAACAGTCGTCCTATCAAGTTATTATTATAAACACACATCGTACACACCACTATTATCACTCAACCAACATCCAAAAACTAGCTAAGTAAGTCGCAAGGACTTACCTGAATCAAGTCTCAACTCCCTTTATCCTGACTCGGTCTGTAATCGCAGAAACTCAACCGCCTGTTATACAAGGCAAGTGGATCAATAATGTATCCCACTTTCTTAGAAGTCTCCAACTTCTAAGATATATAATTGATCATACAGAAATTACCAAAATACCCTTATACGGGTAAATGACCATTTTACCCCTGGTCCCGAAACTCTATAAAATTCAATAACAAAGTTCCAAACTATTCTTTGGAACTGAAAACCACACTCAAAACTCTCAAGGGAAGTTTGCTAAAGATTTAGAAAAGTTAACTACATTCTTGACTTTCGTAAAAAGTCGTTAAGGTCCAAATTTGGCTTAAGATATGAGAACCGAATAAAAATATAAAAATTTCTAATAAAATATCTAGGTCTTCTACATGATGTACTCTGCTCATAGAAGCAAGAAAATCTCAAAAATACCCAACAAGCACTTCTAAACAATTCTCTAAAGTTGGATACAAAATCCAGGAATTCTACACTTAGCCAAATTCTGAGTCATTACACAAACAACACAAACAGTCGACTTTGAGCTCCTATAGATCCAGATCCGACCGTTGGATTGATCTCCACTTCTGATACATCACGGTATACATATCCATCTATATCATATTAAAAATTGAACGGTGGATGATAATTCTAAGACACCGAAATCTAAGCTCCAAGGTGGCTACATAACACAGTTTCTAGAAGTAAAAGAAACTAACTTCTGCAAGAGATCTAGGGTTAGAATCTTACCAGCCTATAGTTTGATGTCTCATTGTTGTGCACCAATTCCATGGTTAGAGTGGTGTGAGAGTTTGTGCTTGTAACTCGCCAGAAGGTGTCCCTGTTGCGGCACACAAGGAAAAAAGGTATACGGTTGAAGATGGGGATCGACTCTTGGGGTATCAAAGGAGTCACGCGAGAGGACTTACCCTGTTGTTCTGGTGGAGGCAGCAAGGTCCTATTTGTGGTGTAGGTCTACTGGGGAGTCTCCTCCACTGCTGCACATTGAGTCACGATCAGATCCAGGCTTGAGAAGAGGGAAGGGAGAGAGGACGAGATGTTTTACGTGGATACAAACAACAGTTCTTATCATTGATCACCAATAAAGAGAGTGGGAGGCAGATCGCGAGGCGATGTCCATGCTGTGCACGATTCTGATGCTGTGAGATGGCTGGAGCGAAGGTAGTTACTTCTCACGCATAGGATAGGAGGTTGGAGTCAACAAGGGTTAAGGTTCCATGCTGCAGAAGACAGGAGGGAAGGAGGGTGAGAGGTTTACTTGGATGCAGACAGCGGTTCCAGCCGTCGGCTATCAACGATTGAAGTGGGAGGAGCGACGCTGTGACTTTCTGGCTAGCATGCAGGGAGGAGGGATAGCAAGGCCATTGATCTTCTGCGAGAGTTGCAAACAGCGTGGTTGCCTTGGGGTTCTTGGTACGCAGAGAAGGAGACGAGACTGCCCTCTCTTCGTTCTCTGAATCGGGACATGGGAGGAGGTAACGTACGTGCGAGATAGACGGGCGTAATCTGTGTCATTAAGAAGAGGAGATCAAGAGTGAGGCGTTGTGGTAGGCGGAAGATCGGCGTTCAACAACTGGCTTCTTGGGCTCTCTTTCCTCTTGGGCTGACTAGGAGCATGTGCAAGGCCGACACCACTGGGTTGCTGCCTTCGTGGACTATCTGGATCACTTCCTGGCCTGAGGAGCAAAGCTTTTCTGGGCTAACGTGGAACAAGGAGTGTAAGGCTGCAACACAAGGGAGGAAAGGGTTGGGCTGAGGCAAGGCGGGGAAGAGGGCTAAAGAAACAAATGGGTTGTTGTCAACTTGCCCGGATGGCCTTGTCAAGACATCGTCATGGCCTCGTCGTGGTCTCGTCACGACCTCTTCAAATATTTGTCAAAAGGGTGTCATTACCTTGTCATAGACATGAATATAAACTAGGGTTTGTAGGATTCTTCATCATTTTATGTGAGTTTAGGCTTACATAAAATGATAGAATTTGTGAGGGTAGATAACACTAGGTATCATGTCGACGGATTACCTAGTCAAAAATTTCGGTTCGACTCGGAATTAAGAGGAAATAAAATTCCGGATATTACAGTCGCTTAGGGTTTCATTTTGACATGCGCTGGCAACTCGGTAGAGAGTCGAGACGGAGATTGGAGATTTCGGATCGTGGCTTGTGAAAGACGCGATATTGAAGATTGCGTACTTTGGAGATTTTCTTAGGGTTTTGCTTTCGGACACGGATTGACACTCCGTTCTTCATTGATCCCTAAGATTGTTGTGAGGATTCTTGTTCCATATTCTGAATTCATTAAACATATTACCTTGTTGTTCGGATTTGGGATTGATTCTTTGGTTTTTATAGAGTTTTCGAGGATTTACACTTTTTCTCTACTTAAATTGATATTTGATTCAATGACTATGATTGTTGGCTAAAACCCTTTAGCAATTCTAAGGGGAAGGGTTGATAGTTGTGGCTTAGATGATGATAGATCGATCATAAACAGATTGGACCCTGAGAGTGTGAGAAACCTCGTCGACAGCCTTTTCCACGGTCTGTTCTTGAAAACCACGGCCGTGTTTCTTCAAGATCTAGCCGTGATTTTCTCTATTTTACGACTTTTGCTTTTACTTTAATCCAAAGTTAAAGATTTGCTTTAACCTTGCCTTGGCTTGCCTTTTCTAGATAGTAGTGAGACTCAACATCCTCTATTTCGGTTTTGAGTGTCACAACCTTAACCGTTTTAGTTTGTCTTTGATTCCTTGGGTTTGGGCATGGGTATTTGAGAGTAATTCTTACATTTAGATCCTTTCTATAACGCAGCCTCAACAACCTTTATAGAGAGAGTCCTTGGGTTAGATATAAGGTTTTGGAACTTCACCGTACTCAACCTTACCTTAGTTATACCTTTGCAATCTCGACTCTGTCCTTATATCTATAGAATATCTTGAATCGATTGCCACAACTAGATACTTGGATCTTTAAGATTGTTGTTTTCTCAATTATTTACAAAGCTTCTAAACTTTTGATTGCTCGATTATTCGAAACTGATTTTGTTTCACCAAATCCCTGAGTTCGATACTCTAGAATTCTTGCTTTACTACGCTGATCCGTACACTGCGGGTTCGCTTGCTTTGATTTTAGTTTATAATTTAAAACTTATTTGCACTCATTGTTCCAAATCCCTGATTGATTTTTATTAATTGCAAGTTATGATGCATGTTATAATTTTCTTGCAAAGTGTGATTATCCTTTCCATGATATAATTCTTTTTGACCATATGATGATTGTTATTAGCTATGAAGCAACTCTTTGAGGGTGATCTATGAATAGAAGTACAACCAAAATATTGTGATTTTTCTTTATTTTTGCATATTCATAATTCATATCATCGTGTATCTTAAGTTTGAACCTTGTTTGGGGACAAGCAAGAGAAAAGTATGGGGTATTTTGATGACATGAATTATGGCCTATTTTTAGGCATGTATTTATATAGATTTTCTCTTTATTTTGTATGCATAGACATACATTCATGACATTTATGGTTATATTCACCTAACTTTGCAAGAATAGAGGTTTACACATAGTTTTATTGTATTTGTAGATAAATTTGCGAATTATGGAGCAAAATGACACATTTAAGGATTAAGCCTTGAAAAGGGACAAAAAGGAGTATAAAAGGAAGATAGGACGCGCCAAAGTATCTTCTGATACCGTCTGACGCGGCCCAGAGTATTTTCTGATATCAGCGGACTCGACTTCTTTTCAGCCCAAATATTTAGGGCTTTGTCTTTAAAAACTAGATTTATCCCTACAAATATCCGATAGCCTTCAACATTGAAGGGCGGACTTGGAGCCCCGACGTTAAGGAGAAGTTGAACGTCTTGCATCGAGGGCATTTAGGAAGCATTGCTTGGGAAGATATTATTGTGTACAGGGAAGATTCGGAGAAGGACCCATTTTGAGATTGCGTATTTGGAGAAGATTTTAGGATTCCTTTTAAAAACGGATTGATATCCCGTCCTTCATTATTCCTAGAGATTTTTTGATTTTGCAAATCTATTTCGTTTCTATGAGTTTTCGACCTTGAAGGGAACAATGGCTACTGAGAATTCAAAGCCTCCATACGATCCAATATGGGTAGCGAGGCAAACGGCTAGAGTAGATTATTACGAATACTTGAAAGAGGAGTACGCCTTCCTTGGGTTTGCCACCGAAAGAGAACGTGAACAAGCCATTGAAGAAGGTTAAAAAGAAATCTCCCAAAGATGCGGAGGAATTGATCATGGATGAATTGATGAAGAAAATTGAGAAGCTCGAAGAAAATTTCAGAGCCCGTGATGAATATCATTAAAAGTGATAGAAGATGCAAAAAAGGTTATTTCTAAGGTTGAAAAAGCCTTGGAAAATCATTCATCTAGCAAGGAAGAATTACAAGTTTCGAGCGTTCCTCCGCTCGAATCTGAAGCTCCTCTTGAAGTTCTCATTAAAGAAGAGGAAGAAGTGAAGAACCTTGGCCAAATTACTGAAACTATGGTCAAGGTTGAAGAGGATCTAACTGAGTTGGGAGATATTTCATCTGTGGATCATCATTCTAACATGAAACTTGTCCCAAGCCTTGAAGAACTTTACAAGGTACATTCTCTTACTTCCTTTGAAATTCCTATTAAAATTTCTAATTTTTTCAGGAATACACCGGAGAGTTAGAGGTCTCTTCCAAAAGAACCTCCTAAGGTGAAGATGAAACCTCCATTAAAACAGCTGGAAGTAGATGCTCCTTGGACTACAAGGAGTAAATTTGGCAAGCGCTTCAACGCTAATGCCAATAAGTGTTTCTTGTTCAAGTATGGGGTGGGGTCATTCACATGGCGAAGGCCATACATCATCCTCAAGTTGGAGATGGGGAAGCTAAGAGGATTCATGAGAAACTGATTCTCGTTCCAGGAAAGGATGGGACGCGAGGCTAGATTATGTCCCATTAAAATGCAGGAAAGTTAGGAAGATTCTAGTGAGAATCAAACCGTACAAGCTTGTACGTGGGAGATCTTACCATTTGCCGGTAAAATTAAGAACCGGAACCTTCTTGGAAGAGCTCTATCGTGAATTTGAAGAGCAATCCAAGATGTTCAAGGTGCATTAAGTCATCTATGGAGATAGGTCCAGCTAGCGACGTTAAACCAAGCGCTTTTTGGGAGACAACCCAAGGTAATGCATCTTTTTCCCTTTTCTTTTTTTTCTTAGGATAGTTAGTTTGTTTTTTTTCTTTTGCATTTTTTTTGTTTTCCTCGATGCGCTCTCGGTTTGTTTGTGTCATGGATCGCAAGAACTAGGTATAATCTTTAGAAATTGATGGAAAAAGGCGATACAAGTGTGCTTAAGGACGTTTTCAAGGAACAAAAGGCAAGAAATCGACTTACCAAAAGAAAAATCGGTCGATTCAAGCTTTAGAGCAAGTCGATTTTTGGCAACAAAGAGAAAAATCGACCCCCTCAGAAAAAAATCGGTCGATTTTCTGCCTTAGTGAGCGAAAATTGAAGAAAATCGGGCAAAAAACTCGGCCGGTTTTTTTCAAAAAAAAAAAATTCGAAAAATTGTTTCGGCTGAAAGACGTTCCCCTTCTTCATTCTTCGACACCGATTGGAGTATATAGAGTTCCCTATTGAGCTTCTATAGATTCCCACCGCTACCGCTCAATAAATGATTCGTCTTGCCTGATTCGCCATCTTACATTGTGAGTACCTTTTTCCATCTTTTCTTTTCTTTACATTGGGGACAATGTGAGTTTTAAGTATGGGGTGGAGGTATTTACAATACCATTTGCATGTTTTATGTCTTGCATCATATGATTTTGAAAATTTTGAAAAATTTTAAAATTTTTGTGCTTTTAGAATGGATATGATCTCTATTATGAATATTTTTTTGTGGAATAGCTATGATGATTCTTGTATGCTTGAATTGATTTATCACATATGTGGGATTTGAATACTTTGTTAGAATTTCATGCATGAATGATTATTTGTTTTCATTCTAAATCATGTTGAGTATTGAAGGTTGAAACCGCATTATAAGTTCTTACACTTCTTATTGATATGATTAAGACAACTCGATTTTTCTTTCTTCTTCTTTATTCATCCAGCCCCTCAATGAAATTTTTGTCTCCTTTACCTATCTAGGAATTGGGAAGAGTGTAATTTTGGCATGTTTGATGTAGGAGGACCATGAAAGAAAAAAAGCAATTGTTTGAATTCAAAGTGTAGGAAAATAGGTTTGGGGAAGTCAATCATGATGATGAGTAACTCGGCACCATTCACATAGCCGGGTGTTTGTGTCTTGCCAAAGTCGGATTGAGCGATAATCCTAATGGATTATGGCATGTGCATCAAGGGTTTGAGGCATCTCGGAATTGAGAAACGTCAATCTCCTAGTTTTTGTGCACCGTTGTCCATAACTCCAAAAGTAAAGTCGAAAAAGAAAATTTTGTGCAAAAGTATAGAGCAAAGCTCTAAGTTGGTGGTTAGTGCAATTGGTAAAAAAAAAGAGTTGTGTTATTCCTTCTTCCCGGATTCATACACCACATCCCTTTCAAATTTCCCCACCTTTTTGTATTCTTGGCCTTACTTGAAAAGTCCTTGAGATCATAAGAGCGTTATTTGACTTGGTGATCTAAATTGAAGTTTCACATGCTTGATTTTGACAATGCTTGAAGGTTATGATGTTTGTCTTGAAGTTTATGCAATTTATGATGTTCATTTGTTTTGCATATTTTAGTTTATGTGTATGAATGTTTTCAAGGATGAATGAAGCAAGATTTGAGGATGATCTATTGATTAGAAGCACATTACCAAAAAGATTGTTTTGTTTTATTTTGCATTCATATTTCATTCTACCTTATGTTCTAAGCTTTTGAAAATCTTGCTTAGGGACAAGCAAGCGACAAGTATGGGGTATTTTGTTAGCATGAAATATGACTATATTTTAGGCACTTGTTTTAGTTGTTTTTCCCTCTTTTATGTGTACATGGATATGAGTTTGAAACATTTGTGAGCTCATTCACCCACTTTGTCGATATAGAGATCTACACTAGCTTTGTTTCGTTTATAGATGAATAAAGGCTTGAATTGGAGCAAAATGTGGAAGGAAAGGAGTATTTGATCATGCTAGATGTCAAGGAGATGCTTTGGAGGAGCCAAGTAAGGAGCATGAGTGAAGAACATCACGAAATAAAGGCTTTCACAAGGATTTGGACTTCCACGCCCTAAATTACGGCCGTGGACTTGGCCTTGGATCGTGGAGAGTGAATTTGGAGCACAACAGAAAGTTCCACGCCCTAAACCACGGCCATGGAAACTTGTACTAGACCGTGATTTCCATGATGAAGTGATGTGTCATATTTGCCACGTCAACGACGGTTATTGGGCTTTTCTCGTAACCCTATTTCGCCCTATAAGAAGGCTTGAGAAGGGAGTTTCGAGGACGGTCGCTTAGGGTTTCATTTTGACCTGCGCTGGAAAATCGGTGGAGAGTCGAGACGGAGATTGGAGATTTCGGATCGTGGCTTGTGAAAGACGCGATATTGAAGATTGCGTACTTTGGAGATTTTCTTAGGGTTTTGCTTTCGGAGACGGATTGAAACTCCGTTCTTCATTGATCCCTAAGATTGCTGTGAGGATTCTTGTTCCATATTCTGAATTCATTAAACATATTACCTTGTTGTTTGGATTTGAGATTGATTCTTTGGTTTTTATAGAGTTTTCGAGGATTTACACTTTTTCTCTACTTAAATTGATATTTGATTCAATGACTATGATTGTTGGCTAAAACCCTTTAGCAATTCTAAGGGGAAGGGTTGATAGTTGTGGCTTAGATGATGATAGATCGATCATAAACAGATTGGACCTTGAGAGTGTGAGAAACCTCGTTGTCAGCCTTTTCCACGGTCTGTTCTTGAAAACCATGGCCGTGGTTCTTCAAGATCTAGCCGTTATTTTCTCTATTTTACGACTTTTGTTTTTGCTTTAATCCAAAGTTAAAGATTTGCTTTAACCTTGCCTTGGCTTGTCTTTTCTAGATAGTAGTGAGACTCAACATCCTCTATTTCGGTTTCGAGTGTCACAACCTTAACCGTTTTAGTTTGTCTTTGATTCCTTGGGTTTGGGCATGGGTATTTGAGAGTAATTCTTACCTTTAGATCATTTCTATACTGCAGCCTCAACAACCTTTATAGAGAGAGTCCTTGGGTTAGATATATAAGGTTTTGGAACTTCACCGTACTCAACCTTACCTTAGTTATACCTTTGCAATCTCGACTTTGTCCTTATATCTATAGAATATCTTGAATCGATTGCCACAACTGGATACTTGGATCTTTAAGATTGTTGTTTTCTCAATTATTTGCAAAGCTTCTAAACTTTTGATTGCTCGATTATTCAAAACTGATTTTGTTTCACCAAATCCCTGAGTTCGATACTTTGGAATTCTTGCTTTACTATGCGGGTTCGCTTGCTTTGATTTCAGTTTTATAATTTAAAACTTATTTGCACCCACACTTTGAGGCGAACATGGGACAATAAATGATGTTATCAAAGCCCGCCGATTTCCAAAGACGGGCTTCCGGCGGATTTTCAGATTTTGTCTCTACTAGAGCTATGATCTTAATATTGTGTATTTTGTAGACGGCTTCAAGGTTTGTCCAGAGGTTGCTCCAGCCCATACCTCTAATGTTCCAAAAGCTTATAATCATATTGGTTTGATAACGGTAATTTCAATTTGGAGGGTATCGTAGGCCTTAGAACCTAATTCTTGTATGATAGGGCTATATGTACATAGCGTTACATTGATTGGTAAAGACCGACTTGTATCATTAAATTGGTTTAGCTTGGTATGATACGGAAAAGAGATTGTAAGAAGACCCCTTTTAACCGCTTTACCATAAATCTAGATGGCCGCAATGCTAACATCAAGCGCCAATCTGAGAAGGTGATTTTTAGTCACTTTTGGTTCAGACGTACCGTATGAAAGACGGTTTGAAAGACAATTTGAATGTGTAGGTTATGAGCCAACTTTCCGGTTGTTAAGACCGTATACATGGAGTACTTTGGGTTGTAGCCCATAACGAATTTTGTAAACATGGATTGAGTAGCATTCATTGACACCATTTTCTAGTTTATAGAAAACCTGAGATTTGACATCCAAGGGCATAACGCAAAACAAGATAGTTCTGCAATAGATATATCATAGTAAGAAAATGGGTAAAAGTAAAAAAGAACATGAACCATCTATGAAACTCAAACAAGTGTTCTGAACTAAACCAAGCAAAGTAATGCATCCATGACCGACAATAGCCTCCATACAAGCAAAGCCCTATTCTTAAGTCAGATCCTCCCCGAACACAAAAAAAAGACCAAACGAGCACCAAATCCGAGCAGACCCTCGGATTAAGTGGCCGGTCAGAGGCAAAGAGAAGAAAAGGAGATTTCAACTATGAGCCACAAAGCGTTTCTATAACAGCCCAACAAGAAGGCAACGATTAATCTTGCAAGATCCATGAGATGCAAGGCAGAAGGGCATTCCATTGCAAAATTGACTCACCAAAGAAGGGTGGAGATACATTGCTGCTAAGTAGAACCGAGAACCCGTTCTTCCGCCGGGAGGAGAAGCCAACGGTGCGGCCACCAAAAAACCTTTGAAATTGGTAAGGAGACTTGGAAATCGACTTACTAGTCAAGCGAACGCGGTGGTGATGCTTGGAGGTATGGAGTACGGCGGAGAGTCCCAACTCTTGACTTCGATTGTGAACGAGATCCCCCGAAAACCAGAGCAGTCGGAGAGAAAACTCAGAAAAGGTCTTGTATTTGGTTGGTGCACCGAGCAAGGGGCCTTGAGCGGTGGAGAAGAGCTGATCGGCCTCAATAGCGGCGTCGGTGAAGCTTTTGGCTTGGAGATTCATAGGCGGCGGATGACAGTGTTTTAGACTGGGGTTTTGAGAGAGGTGAACAGTAGAGAGCGTTTCTGTTTTGTTTTGCATGTGTTTTTTTGGTTTGTAATGGGTTGTTGATTGCAAACAAATAAATTTCATGGGTGAATTTACGTTACAAAGTTTGTAAAATATGATTTCTTGCAAAAGAATTATTAGGTCATCTTTATCGGGAGTCTTAGGGGGGAGGTTCTTGTAATTTATAGAAAAAATGGGGAAGAAAGCGTAATTAACCGGGTCTTGAGAAGACCCGGGTCTTGGCTTAAAAGGGGGGGACACGTGTCTCCCCCCCCATTGGCCGCTTAAAAGCGGCATTAATATATAAAAAAAACTGAATCTTGCGCCACGTGTCGCTCTGTAATTGGTGCGAGAAGGCAGCGACACGTGGCACATTTTTATTGGTTACGGTTAATTGAGTTTTAATTTATTAAAAATCCATTTTTCGGCTTAAATATTTATAAAAAAAAAACAAAAATTATACCAAAATTCATAATTTTTTTTTATCTATCCATAGACACCCATTTTGACTATATTTAGAATAGTTTTAAAAAAAGTTTTTTTATGGTAAAGTTTGTAGGTATAAGAATATCAAAATACATAATATATTAATAATTTTCGTTTTAAGGTATAAAAATTCTAAATAATAAAAATTTATTCCTTATTTTTTCATATATGTGTTGGGTAATTTTTAATTGCAATTTTTTATCTCTTCGTTTCTTATTGTATTATTCATAGAGATAAATAATAGATTAACCAAGATTTCATTCAAAGGTATAAAAATATAATAAATAATAAAATAAAATTTAATTTTATAATAATAAAAAGTTTGGTTTAAGATATAGTTAAAACAATTGTAATATTAAAAAGTTAGTAGGGGTATATTTGTAAAATGGTATAAGAAAATAAATGGGTGAGTGAGAAAAACGAGGTAAGACCAATGATGAAGACCCATTGATAAATTAGAAAAAGTAAGTTATGAGATTTTATTGAAGAAAAATTACAAATATGGCCCAAGATCCCGTTTTGAAGACCCATTGATAAAGATGGCCTTAGAAGGGTGGTTTGTGTAGCTTCCTATAAAATTAAAACAAGACATATCAAACTTTTGAGGGTCCGAAAAAGCAGTTTATGAAACATAGAACAAAGTGATAAGAAGGGCATAATAGTAATTGCGATGAGAACCCAAAAAATCATCCTGCCGTAACCCTTTGCATTTCCATACTCAATTCCGTTTCATTTCCTGCAATTCCAATTTTTCAAAATTTGAAAACCACATTTTCTCACAAAACAGACAGAGAGAAAGGTGCTCTCGAACATCGCCGGCCACCGCCTCTAACAACAACGTGCAAAAATGGCAAAGAAATTGACCGATGACCAAGTTAGCTCCATGAAAGAGGCATTCACGCTCTTCGACACCGACAAGGATGGCAAGATCGCGCCATCTGAGCTCGGGATCCTCATGCGTTCCCTGGGCGGAAACCCTACCGAGAAGCAGCTGAAGGAGATCATCGCCCAGGAAAAGCTCACTTCCCCCTTCGACTTCCCGAAATTCCAAGACCTCATGTCCAAACACTTAAAAGTGGAGCCATTTGATCGCCAGCTTCGTGAGGCGTTTAAGGTTATCGATAAGGAAGGTACCGGATTTGTCGTAGTTTCGGATCTGAAGCATATCCTGACCAGTATCGGCGAGAAGCTCGAACCTGCGGAGTTTGATGAGTGGATCCGGGAGGTCGAGGTCGGATCCGATGGCAAAATCCGTTACGAGGATTTCATCGCCCGCATGGTCGCCAAGTGAGATCAGGTGAGGATATATCACATGAGATTGTTGGTAGATTATTTTGTTTGATTTTGAAATTTCTGTTTGGCCTTTCTTTTTGAGAAATTAAAATTTTGTAAGAGGGTTGAGAGGCATGATTGGGGAAAATGTATCTTTTTCTCTTTCATTTTATGTGATCCGATGGGAAAATGATTGATATTTTTTGTTTAATTCTCTTTTACCTGCATTAGAAAGGTAAATCTTTGTCTTCATAAGTAACAATCGTAAAATTGTGAATATTGTTTTCATGGGGTGTTTAGGATGTTGGAGGTCGTTATGAAATATTCTGTGTTCAATCAACATTTTTTTTCTTCGAGGTTGTTCAATCACAGTTTGAGCTTTAAACAACAATTTAAGCTGAAGTATTGGTCAATATTATTAGGCAATCGAGGTGGTTTCAGTTCAACCATGAGAACATAAATTCAAATGTATAATTGTTATTGCATAAATGTGTACACGAAATGACTAATTAGCAGATGTTGGTCTCTGTATTTAAGGGGCGATTTTGTTCAATCTTTTGCCTCATGGTGAAAAACTTTGTCGATTTGTATAGCACTTGTAGTTCTTGACTTCTTTCTATTCTTAAAAGGATGTTTGTGGACAATGTGGGCTGATATTGAAAGGGAAACACCTTTCCTTGTTTGGAGAAGATTTTATACTTAAATTAGGTCTTCTTAGGTTGACACTTACGAATACGGCTATATTGGTAACCTGTTCTCAAAGGTTTTATTTCTTGTGAACCACAAAAAAGGTAATAAATTGATCTTCTATGTCGTCGAAGTTCCAAGAGTGCGAGTTCAGATTCTAAGTTCAATAAGAAATTTTGGCACTTCTCCAATCATCTTGAGGAATAAATTGAAGGTATTAATGAAGACATATTAATTTGGGTTTTCTTGGTGTTTATCTTGCACCCTTGTTGTTTAGTACTGCTCCTATTGCAGAGGCTGTGATTTTCAATCTTGTGCATTATTTTTGGTATTATTTGGAAAATTAAATGTCCTGAGCCCTGCTTCTCAGCTGTGATATAATAATGATTATGCTAGGATTGGGGCCTTGACCTAGTTAGTTGAAACTAAAAATTAACATTTTGTGGATAGTTTTGACAAAATTATGTGAATTTTAACTCGAGATCAGAACTAAGAATCGGCTGGACATAATAGATAATGAAAAGAAACTTCAATGAACAAAATTTGAACCTTGTTAGAAGGAAGACCAAGCTATTGTAATTTCTGTTGAGGTGGTAAATTTGTAAAAGTCGTTTCGGAAAGGAGCTAGTCTTTGTCGTAAACTTGCAGTATTGTTGCAGTGATGGTTGATGAAGGTCTATGATTATTTCTTAGAGTTACCGTTTCTTATTGTTGGACTCATTAACTAGTTTGCTTTAATAAAGTGGCGGTATAGGACTTTTGTTTATCCTCTTATTTTAATTTTTGTAGATCGGGTGGTGTCATGATTAGCTGGTTGTTTTATCTGATTTTCAATCACTCTTATTAAATTATGAAAAATGTTGTGATTTTAAGTTATGTTTTCTGATAGGCTTGATAGCCTTCCTTTGGTTTTTGACCTGGTGTCTGACCTGGGTTTTAAAGTAGATTTATCAAAACAATGGAAGTCTGTAAAATTGTTAATTCAAATGTATGAAAGTTATAGGCTAAGCATTTCTTGTAATCGCTTCTAAGCTTCTCTTTCTTGGAAATGCTCGTTCTATTTTTGTAAGCTTGAAACAATTAGACCTAACCCATACTCTAGGATACCAGGGATAAAACTGGAAAACTTGTACCTTCAAGAATAGCATATATTTCTCTTTGGTCTTGTGCATCCCATCCTTAAATGTATCCCATCTTCTCAGCTAGAAAAATGGAAAAAATGCAGAAGGGAGCGAATTTCATATGAGTAACCTGACCATCACTTCTTTTAGGCTGCATGGATCCTTTATCAGTGTGAAGAGGACTACATAATTATGGTTATCAAATTAAGAAAAGACCCTAAATGGAAATGGAATTAAAGAAAGGACCTGTCCAGATAAATACAACCATAAGATGCTCCTAGAAGGTTATTTTACTGGAGTTTCTGCATGGTATCATGTGATTTATATGCTGCCCAAGATTTTCCAAAAATTTCATGTGGTGCTGCTCTTTTGTAGAATTTGTTCTCTTGGTAGTTGGTACCTTTTTTTTTTTCCAACTTTTATCATATTTTCCTTAAGTGATCATATGTGCTCATTTTAAAAGTTATTGGCTGTTAGGAGTTGTAAAAATATCTTGATACTCTATCGTTCCTACTTCAAGTTATTTGATAGTATCTAAGTTCATGAATTTGTTAGACACTTGAACATTGGAGTAGTCAGTTGGAGGCTCTAAAAATAATCTAACAGAGAAAAATATGGACTGTAAATTGTATGAAATCTCATCACAAGAACATAGTGTAAAGTAGAGGGGTCACCATTAGATGTATGAGAGTCCTTCAACACCACGTGAGAAAAGCAAGACTCTAGGGGTGCCATGTGGAATATCTGTTTTTATTTGTACTTTACCTTTTTGTCATCAATATGACAATTCATAATTAAACTCTGCCCTAAAATCCTAGACTGAGAGGGCTGTATGAAATGAAAAAACAGAGTTCTGCAATTTCACTCATCAAATAGACTTGCTCTTATTTTAGTTTTTTTGGCTTATGGAAGTATTATAATAAGGAGAAATGCGTGGATGTGTCAAAATTGATGCATAATACAGTATATTTAATAGAAAATATTAGGTTAATTAAAACGTTATTCTGTTTTATACACAAATATGATAGTCATCATAGGTTTTATACCATATTGCATGCTTGTATTGTTGAACCGTGTGATTGTATATATTGTGCTGGGTGCAGTTCTGTATATTTTCGAAGTGTGAGACATTCAATTTCGGCGCACAAAAAGCTAACAGAGCTGTACGAATGAACATGCCTTAATTGAAGACTATATGGCAAATAATTGATTGGAGAATGTTGAATTAGTATGTGTTTGTTGTCATTTGTTTGCAAGCTGCAGCGTCGAACATGTTTCTGTAATTAAGCCTCATGCATATGTTTCGTACAGCTCTGTTAGCTTTTTGTGCGCCGAAATTGAATGTATCGGATTGTCTGCAAAAATCATAACATGTATGGATCAATGTAAACCCTCCCTGGGTGGTGTTAACATTTTCTTTTCTGGTTTTGGTTGCACAAAAATATCATTTAAGACTAACAATCTTTCAGTGCCCGCAGGAAAACTGAGCGTGATGCGGTTTCTTTGGTTTTGTTTTGTCGTATGAGCTTGGAAGTAGAGCTCAGGCGTTTACCATCATTGCCAAGTCCAAGTTGTACCGGAAGTTGTATTTCTCCCGAAGATGCTGTCATTTCCTAATGGTTATTGTTTGTCTTAAGAGGTTGTCCTGAGGGTTTGAATTTAGTAAACAAGCCGTATGTTTGGTTGTAGTGGTATAATCTTTATAAACTACTCTTACACATTCTTGTATGTGATTGCTTCCCAAATGGGATCTATGATTTGTGATTCCAGATTTTTGTTTTTGCCTCATCAGGATTTTGCATGTGAGTTCTAATTAAGGGTATGTTTATTGGACAATTTTGATAACTAGGCTTTTTTTATTTAATCTAGTAACTAGGCTTTTTACATAAATTGATTTAGTAACTATACCCCTCCCTCTAATTTTTACCCTCAACCCTAAATTGGAATAGCCGCTTCTCTCTTCTCTCATATCCAGATCTAGATCTAGAAGTTCTCTGTTGCCGGAGGTAGCGCATCCGGCAGCGCCGCCTTCTGCCTTTGCTTCCACCGGGAAGCCCTAGCTGGAGATTGAAGCCTCTCCTCGCCATGATTTTGGAGTCCCCGGAGCTCCGGTGGGCTTTCATCAGGAAGATATACACCATCATCTCTCTTCAACTCCTCGCCACCATAGCCGTAGTTGCTGTCGTTGTCACCGTCCACCCAACCGCCATCATCTCTCTTCAACTCTGGTAGATATATATATATATATATATATATATATATATATATATATATATATATATATATATATATATATATATATATATATATATATATATATATATATATATATATATATATATACACGTCCAGGCTATTTGACGCATTTAAATTTACTAAGTAATGCCCATTTGTACGTTACGGACAAATGAGCATAACTTAGTAAATTTATATTATTTGTCCGTCACGGACAAATGAGCACCGTCCGTGACGAACAACTTGCCTTGTGCACTATAATGTTGATTAGAGTTATAAATTTTGGTTTGTTTGAAAGAAATTTGTAATTTTTTGAATAACAAAAATTGGACTTGATTGTCTTTTGTTAACAGAAAGTATAAATATTTTCAATAACGCTATTTTGATTTGATCGTATTTAAGTTTGAAGTTCAACGTCAGGTTTAAAAACGTAACAATGATCTTGCAACTTTGATTCCTTTGTAATTGTTATGTTTGTAAGTAAGTTTGATTTCTTTGTTGAAAGAAAGTGTTAATCCTTTGAATAAAATATCTTTG
Source organism: Fagopyrum homotropicum (assembly GCA_033239125.1). NCBI lineage: Eukaryota > Viridiplantae > Streptophyta > Magnoliopsida > Caryophyllales > Polygonaceae > Fagopyrum > Fagopyrum homotropicum. The sequence goes on along the minus strand of BSWB01000001.1, from coordinate 38,624,352 downwards.
ATTTGATTATCTTTTGTAAAAGAAAGTTTAAATCTTTTCAATAACATTACTTTGATTGGATCGTAGATACGTATGTGTAGGAAGTTACGTTTATTTATTTGAACTTTATATGTCCGTTATCAAATCTTAAAACTTTGAATGATAGTAAGGTTTTATTTATTGAACATTTATATGTTCGTTACGAAATCTATAAATTTTGAACGAAAGAAACGTTTATTGATATGTTCGTTATGAAATCGTACAACATTATAATCCTTTCAATAACGTTTATTGATAGGAAGTTACGTAATTTTGATTGACAGGAATTTATAATCCTCTCAATAACGTTAAGTTGATATTTTTATGTCATTATGTTCGTTACAACTCGTTATGTTCATTAAAAGATCTTACTAAATTAAAATTTGACGAAAATGTTACTACAGTAAAATAAACTCATTAATTTAATAAAGTTGTACACATTATTGGTTGATTTAAAATATACAAATATATGTTGTAAATCTCAAGTTTTGATGTAATGATCTGTCCGTCACGGACAAGTGAAGTTTGTCCGTCACGGACAAAGATTAACTGTCCGTGACGGACAAACTACACTTGTCCGTGACGGACACATGTCCCATGCCCTATTAAGGACAGCGACGCTCATTTTTTTTCCCTTTCTTCCTCTTTCTTTCTTCGCCGCGACGAACACCTATGAATCGACCTTCGCTAGATCTTCGGCTGCCATCTCTCGATCTCTCTCGACATTTCTCGTAATCTCAACTACAATCTAAGGTAAAAATTCACTTTCTCGCTTTAGTTTCGTTTAAATTTGATTGTTTTAGTTAGGTTTAGGTTTAGAGTTTAATTTGTTCGATTTAGGTTATTTTAGATATATTTAGGGGCTTATATGTTACGAAAATGGATGAATATGAGTTAGGGTTGAAAGTTGATTAGTTATTTTGGGTTTCATTGTAGGTTTAACGATTACAATTAGTGAGCAAATCGCGAACGCCATTGTTGGCGTTCGCGATTTGCTGGACAAAATTCCTTGTCCGTGACGGAAATGGATGAATATGAGTTATGTTTATCCGTGACGGACAAACATACCTTATCCGTGACGGACAAGGTTAATGAAAATACTAAATAACGCGCATTTGTCCGTTACGGACAAATGTGCGTTGTTAGTAAAAAAAATTGCGCTAAATAAAAGCGGCCATATATATATATATATATATATATATATATATATATATATATATATATATATATATATATATATATATATATATATATATATATATATATATATATATATATATATATATATCAGTGATTAGCATCCCCTGTATATGTATATATATCATACCAAAGTTCAATACTAGTTCATACCAGAGTTGTACTGATTCTGGGCATATTTCTCCATCAAAACCACAAAGCAAAAATTGGAGAGAGACTCGAAGCAGTGGAAGACTAGCAACTACAGTTCGTTGAGCCCATCACAAGAGAGTGAAGAAGATAGCAATCACAGTTCAGCACTGCCAGGTTCGAACCTAGGATTTCAAACGGCATTCCTGGTTCGGGATTCAACAAGAAGAGCAGGGTGAACAAGAGACCAGGGATGGCCATTGAGGATCTTCCAGATGTCCCGAATCCTGATCCCAATACAGTTTCTTTAACAAAATCTTTACTGGGACGCAATTCAGATCCTTCTCTACAATTTTCTCTTCAAGTATGGTTGTCCCAGTGGCATCTCACTAATCGAGTTGTAACCCTTTGGTATAGAGCTCCTGAACTTCTTTTGGGCTCAACAAATTATGGGGTTGGCATTGATCTATGGAGTGTTGGGTGCCTTTTGGCGGAGATGTTACTTGGAAGGCCAATTTTGCCCGGAAGGATAGAAGTAAGACCCTCACGTAACTTTGGTGCATTCATTGAAGCTAGAAGTTTCATTGTTTGACATCTTATGTTGCATAATTTGTGCCCTATTATTAAGTCCTTATTGTCGGATTGTGGAATTCTTGGCTTTAAAAACAGCCACGAGCTTACAAGCTTATGGTCTTTCAGGTCGAACAATTGCACAAGGTTTTCAAGCTATGTGGCACACCCGGTGATGACTATGTGAAAAGAAACAAGCTACCGAGAACCTTTAACTACCTAGACATTATGACTCAAGATTGGAAGAGGTATTCAGCGACATACCTCACGCTGCATTTGGTCTCTTGACCACTCTCCTTTCTTTGGAGCCTTCTGATCGTGGCACAAATAGAAGTTTTCTCTTTGATACATTTTCTTCCTGGTTAAATTTATCCCTTAGTATATGTAACACCCCGAATTCTCAGAACTCGGGACGCTACTGGTTAGGACCTCACAATGGATCCCGACCTCAATTTGACAACAATATTACTAGGATCTTGCAACAAGACACGAATAAGAAAAACCGAAATTCATGAAATAGTATTTTTAAAGGAATGAATGTAACAAGGTCTAACAGCCTATACTACTTAACAAAGGAAAAGAGATCAACTGTTTTAACAAAGGAAAGAACGACAAACAACAACCCCAACCCCCACTCTAAGGAGTACGGAGACTCGGCTGACCACTACTTCCGGATCACTCAGCTGTTGGTCTAACCTGCGGTAAATCTAAAAACACAACAAAAGAAACCATTAGCTAGTTATCTAAAAATTTGAAGAATAATAGTAGCACACACACACATAAAGGAATAAAGGACCCATCATGCTTTCAAACAAGTCCATTTATTATCTTAAGTTAAGTTATTCATTCACACTAATGATACTTATTTTGTGACACGAGGGATTCCCAAACCTCGCCTCCGCCCCCGTGTAACCATCAGGAATGGATCCAATGCATCTCACCTTGTACCTGCCTGGTCTGGGTATAGAGAACCTCCCAGTCTCCTATCAGAGCTGGGCAGTGATGTCACGGCCCGTTATACATACACTTGGGCCTTAAAACATAATAACAACGGTCGTCCTAGCAAGTTGTTATTATTATAATCACACACATCGCACACACATAACCATTATCACTCAACTAATATCCAGAAACTGGCTAAGTAAGTCGCAAGGACTTACCTGAGTCAAATCACACTCTAACAAGTCTCAAATCGGTCCGTACTCGTGGTAACTCAAATGCCTGTCAAATAAGGCATGTGGATCAAAATCTCATCCAGATGTCCAACCTCATGCGAAGGAATTACGGAAAAAGTTCTCTTATGGTAAAAGACCATTTTACCCTTAGTGTCGAAAATTCTCAAAGTTTATTCTTAAAAACCTACTAATTTCTTTTAGAATTTATTTTCCATAATTTGTGTCTCTCGATTAGCTACTTACAGGTTAAGTTCAAAACTCAATCAACTCGAAAAAGGACAACACTCTTCCTCCTTCCCGGTTACCATCTACTCTAATACATAAGCTATACCGTAATATATACTTTAACCTTTCCCTCAACTCACTTATATAACTACTAGTATACCCGCACAACTTACAAAATTCATATCTCCCAAAACCGCACTTATATACGTACCCATATATCTATTTATATGTATATACCTATATACAATTTATATAAACACTCGGTACCATATACTCTTATATTTTATTTATCTTTCCACCTCTACCTCTATTTATATATACATATGTACTCTGCACAACATTCTCTAAATACTATCATGATCCCATTCAAGGTATACGTAAATCAGCACCTCTTAATCATGTACTTATATATATATATCCACATTACAGGACATTACGAAAGTCCAACTTGTCCCACGCCGGCTCCAGTGCAGAAGATAGAAGAAACAGAGGAGAGGTCTTACCGGAATTACAGTCCGGCAGGGGTGTTAGGCGGCAAGGGTCCTGCGGTCGAAGGCGGTGGACTTCCGGCTGGGTTCGTTTCTCTTCGTTCCAACGGTGCAGACAGGAGCAGTCTTCTGGTGAGGCGTGCAGCGGCCGGTGCAGAAGACTATAGGGCAGCGAGGCGGCGCTGGTTGGTAGCGACTGGTCTGTTGGCGTTCCAAGCGGCCCTCATTGGTGGTCGGCGCTGCTGCTGTGTGAAGCCAGAGCGTCGCTGGTGAGTTCCGAAACAAAGAAGAGGACGGAAAGGGAAGTAGCGAGAAGGAAGAAGGCGAGGCTTACCGGGGCTCCAGCGGCGGATGGCGGCGTCTGGGCGGTCGACAGCGGCGGTACAGTGGCTCGGTGGCGGCTCGATCCGGTGTTGCGTGTTTCTGCTGTTCGTTCGTACAGAGAGGGAGAGGGAGGAGGCGGCACACAGAAGATGAAGATAGGATTAGTAGTAGATTAGGTTAACGTATAATTAGGTTAGGGTAAGGATTAGTTTAAGGAGGTGGGTTGATGGGCTGGTAAATGGGCCTAGTAGTGGGCCACATCCGGCCTGCTCTCTCATTAAAACTCGTTACTCGCCCCGGATTTCTGGTTATGTGCGGGAATTTATATAATATGGAATTATATTCCGTATTATATAAATTATTATTATTTTATTTTAAGGTGCGTAATTTATTTCCGGTTACATAGTTTCATCATTTTATGTGAATTAAGGTCACATGAAATGATAGATTTTAAAACTCGTTTTATTTTATTTATTTATTTATTTAAGATTGACGTATCGGAATTCGGTTAAATTCGGTATTAAACGAAAATTTAAAATTTTCGTTTATTACGTCAGTGCCTCCTTAAAAGAAGTTTCGTCCCGAAACTTAAAATAATTTTCTTAGTCACATGGTTTCTTTGGTATCTTTTTAGTCTCTTCAAAACTTTCGTTTTCTACCATGCAACTACTCACACATCATAATCAGACGTATATCACATAAAACGTAAACACCCAATCCAATATAAAAACATGAATGGTCAAATAACACAACATCCGAGTATTAACTCGTCGATACAGGAGTAACCTCTAACCCCGCAAAGAACTCGGGATAGTTACATCTCATACTCTCCTCGGTCTCCCAAGTGGCCTCATCAGCTCCTCGTCTAGACCACTGGATCTGCGGCATAGGTATCTCCTTGGACCGTAGGCGTCTAGCACTGCGCTCCAAGACAGCTACTGGGTACTCTACAAAGGTATGATCGGGCTCCACTATCAGATCCTCATGGCTGATGACGTGTCTCGGATCCGGGATGTACTCTCTCAACTGAGATACATGGAAGACCTGATGAACACCCTCTAGTCTCGGCGGTAATGCTAATCTGTAGGCCACCTCTCCAACTCTCTCTAAGATCTCGAAAGGTCCGACATATCGGGGACTCAGCTTTCCCTTAATGCCGAAACGCCTAACTCCTCTCGTGGGTAACACTCTCAGCCACACCTGAACACCCACTCTAAACTCCAAAGGTCGACGCCTTTTGTCGGCATAGGATTTCTGACGACTCTGAGCTGCTAACATCCGCTCTCGGACTAGGGCAATCCGAGCGATGTCATCCTGTATTTGATCTAGAGCTACTCCATCAGCTCTGCTGGGCTCATCCCAACATAATGGCATACGACATCTCCGCCCGTACAAAGCCTCATAGGGAGCCATCCCAATAGACGCGTGCCAACTGTTATTATATGAAAACTCTACCAGTGGGAGGTGATCTGACCATACCTATCCCCAATCTAGTACACATGCCCGCAACATGTCCTCTAAGGTTTGAATGGTCCTCTCAGACTGACCGTCTGTCTGTGGGTGATAGGCAGTGGTAAAGTGGAGACTCGTCCCCAACGCGGTATGTACCTGCTGCCAAAATCTCGAGGTAAAACGTCCATCTCTGTCAGAGACGATAGTCCTCGGTACCCCATGAAGTCTCACAATGTGTCTGGTGAACTCCTCAGCTAGACGACTTACCGGCCACGTTTCCTTAATCGGAATGAAACGTGCGGTCTTCGTCAGACGGTCTACTACTACTCAAATAGCATCAAAACCTCTGCTGAGCCTCAATCTGGTGACAAAATCCATGGATATATCCTCCCACTTCCACTGTGGTACTGGAAGTGGGTGGAGCTCTCCTCCAGACCTACAATGCTCAATCTTGACCTGCTGGCAGGTCGCACACTAAGCTACATACTAAGTCACATCGGGCTTCAAACCACCCCACCAGAAGGACCGTCTCACATCCTTGTACATCTTACTCGCTCCAGGATGTACTGAGTATGGGGTAGCATGAGCCTCACCTAGTATCCTCTGTCTCAGCTTACTGTCTGACGGCACACATACACGGTCCTGACGTCTCATCACTCCATCTGCACCAATAGTGAACTGTGGGGCCTCGTATCGAGACATCCTGTCTCGGATCCTGGTCAAAGTCGGGCAAGTCTCCTACTTCTGTCGGATCTCATCCGGCAGATCAGGAAGTAACTCCAAAGTAGCCAACTGACTATCAATATCGGGAAACTGAATCTCTATCTCCAACCAAGCCAAGTCTCTCTGCAACTGTGGTTGTACTGTCAACCGGGCTATCGCCCTCTCCCTAGGTGTCTTCCGGCTCAAAGCGTCAGCTACCACATTCTCCTTCCTGGGGTGGTAAAGAATCTCAAGGTCGAAATCCTTGATCAACTCTAAGCACCGCCTCTGGCGGTTATTCAACTCCCGCTGAGTGAATATATACTTTAGACTCTTATGGTCTGTGAAGATCTGACATGTCGCCCCATAGAGATAGTAACGCCAGATCTTAAGAGCATGGACTACTGCAGCCAACTCTAGATCATGTGTGGGGTAGTTCTCCTCATACGTCTTCAACTGCCGAGACGCATAGGCTATGACCTTATCCCTCTGCATCAAAACACACCCCAAGCCTAGCTTGGATGCGTCATTGTATACCACAAAGTCATCGGTACCCTCAGGTTGTGCTAAAATCGGAGCAAACGTCAATCTCCTCTTCAGCTCCTCAAAACTCCGCTGACACGGCTCAGACCAGAAAAACCGAGTAGTCTTCCTCAGAAGACAAGTTAGTGGTCGGGCAATCAAGGAGAACCCTTCCACAAACCGGCGGTAATAACCTGCCAAACCTAGAAAGCTGCGAACCTCCTTAACATTTTTAGGAGGTTGCCAAGAAGATACTGACTCGATCTTCGCCGGATCGACTTTAATACCCTCAGCAGTCACCACGTGACCTAAGAAAGCCACCTCTGACATCCAAAACTCACACTTGGATAGCTTAGCATACAGCTGGCTATCCTATAAAATCTGCAATACTGTCCTCAAGTGTCCGGCATGCTCCTCTCGACTCCTAGAGTACACTAGGATATCGTCAATGAAGACCACTACAAACTGGTCTAAGAAGTCAATGAATATTCCATTCATCAACTCCATGAACACCGCTGGTGCATTAGTGAGCCCAAAAGGCATCACTACGAACTCATAATGACCATACCTAGTCCGAAATGCCGTCTTAGGTATGTCCTGATCTCTCACCCGCAGCTGGTGATAACCGGACCTCAAGTCTATCCTCGAAAACACGGACGCTCCATGCAACTGGTCCAACAGATCATTTATGCGCGGCAGTGGATACTTGTTCTTGATGGTTACTTTATTTAAATCTCTGTAGTCTATACACAACCTTATCGATCCGTCCTTCTTCTTCACAAATAACACTGGCGCGCCCCAAGGAGACACACTAGGGCGTATGAAACCCTTCTCTGCTAGCTCCTCTAACTGCTTCTTCAGCTCAAGCAGCTCTATCGGTGCCATACGGTACAGAGCCTTCGAGATCGGTATCGTGCCCAGCTCTAAGTCAATGCTGAAATCAAAGCTCCTCTGTGGGGGTAGTCTTGGCAGGTCGTCACTGAATACCTCTGCAAACTCGCATGCAACAGGTATCTCCTCTATGGTCAGGCTCTTGCTTTCCTTCATGTCATAACACCAGAAGGCCTCGCAACCCTGTGCTATCAGTCTCGCTGCTCTCACTGCACTGATAACTGTGCCGGACTTTCCGAGGTCCCAACCTCGGAATATCACTCTATGACCCTCCTCAGTGGCAACGGTCACTGTACTCCTACCAATAACTAAGACTGCTCCGTGTCTCCTCATCCAATCTATCCCTAAAATCACATCCTCATGAGCTAAGGGCATGCCTAGAAAATTTACTAGCCAGTCTAGATCTCCCATGCGAACAAGACATCCATAAATCTCTCTAGTCCCTCTTACCTTACTCCCATCAGGTAAGCCTATCATAAAAGGTATCCCCTCTACAGTAGCTAAGGACAACCTATCTACGCATGCATCAGATATGAAGGAGTGTGTAGCACCCGTATCAAATAAAACTCGTACGGGTAAGTCATGGATCTAGATTGTACCTGTGGCACTCGGTGTATCTGACAGATCAGCGTCCCTCAACTCAAACACCCGTGCCTGAGCTCCTCTAGTATCAGCTACACTGCCACGTCCTCTGCCCCGACCTGATCCCTACATAGAGCTCTGTGAAGATGTGTGTCCTGGAGCCCTGTAAGACTGCTGCTGACCTGGGGCTCGGTACTGCTGCTGCTGACTCGGAGCTCGGTACTGTGGCTGTCTTTGTACACTCCTTGATAGACCTGCAGGGGAAGAACCCTGCTGAGATGGAGCCTTGCCCTGGCGGCAGAATGCAGCCCTATGTCCAACCTTGCCGCACTGGAAGCAGGTCACTGTCGGATTCGTGCAGTTCGATCGGATGTGTCCATAGCCACTACAGTTGTGGCACTGTAAGCCACTAGCTGAAGTCTGACCAGTAGCGGTATGGCTATGTCGCCCCTGAGTCTGTCCCCGTCCAAAAACAGCTACTCCTGTACTACCACTAGCATATCCTATCCTCTGCCGCTTATCCGGCATGTCTGACTGAGCAACTCTCCTCGGCACTGGTCTGTCTCTCTCATATGCAGACGCCCTATCCTGATAGTCTGACAGAGTCTCACAACGAAATCCTACCAGATAGGAACGAGTGCTCTCCCTCAATCTCCATGAAAAGAGATACACATGCTGCTCCTCAGGAGGTGCAGCTGGTCCAAGTAGTGTCAGTTCCTTCCGGAACTTCTTGATGGCAGCAGCAATCGGAATGTCCTCAAATCCTGCCTCAATGAAGTCCTGAAACCTCTCTCTCCTCAACGAGACAGGGCAGTATCTGTCTCTAATAATGCTCCTCATCTGCTCCCAACTGGTGACTCGACTACGTATGGTCCGCCACCAGGAATGAGCATCCTCAATGAAACATATCTGCACCAAATCTACCTGTCGATCCTCTGGGCAACGTATCGCCTCTAATGTAGTCTCTACCTGTCCAATCCAGTGCTCCACCTCCAGTCCTATCTCTCCACTAAATGAGGGAACCTTCTGAGAGTTGAAAGCTTTCAACCACTCATCCGGCCTCGGTGCTCTAGACCCAGTAGGAGCTCTATCAGCTACAACTCTCCTCTCAGGTACAGCTGGCACCTGAGGCACTCCCTGTGTTACCTGAACAGATCTAGCCTGTACTGGTGGTACCTGGGTAAGTCTCTCTGTCCTTGCAGCCTCCTCCATACGCTCGACGTATGCTCGGTACTCTCTGTACTCAGTTGCTCCAATAGAAACACGTCCTGACTCCGTCGAATGTGCTCTCTGCGCTCCAGACCTAGCAACGGTCTCATTCCTGACCTCGGGACCTACACTCTCAGCCACTTTCTCCATTCTACCATCTGGCATGATCACTACTGGTGGATCCTCTCGAGGAGCTCGACCTCGGCCTCGTGCTAGTGGAGGTCTACCTCCACGGCCGCGTCCTCTAACTATAGGGGTCCCATCTCCCCTACCTGGTACAGCTGGAGGGAGAGGTGGACGGCCTCTACCTCGACCAATAGCTAGCGTAGCTCTAGTACGTGCCATCTGCGCGAGGAATAACAACTATAAATATAAACTATCTAATAAGTCCAACTACAGTAAAACCTAAAGTCCATACTAAGCATACTGAGATCCGCGGTAGTAGTGGTGATCAGCCGTACTTTTCTATTCCCAACCAGACTATGCATGCCTTTGAAAACCAAAAGTTCCCTTTTTAAAACTCAGATCCCTTTCGGGTTCTGCTTAATACTTATTCGGTCTTTCAGAAGACTTCAAGTACCATTGTTGCCAACCTAGAGCTCTGATACCATGTTGTAACACCCCGAATTCTCAGAACTCGGGACGCTACTGGTTAGGACCTCACAATGGATCCCCCAAAAACTTGTTCGCTCCAAACGGTGTGTGCAAGCTTTAAATTTATAACCCTAGACTTAAGCTTAAAACAAGGATGCGAACCCGCAGTGTACGGGTCAATCGTAGTAAAAGCAAGGAATTCCAGGGTCGATCACAGGGACTCAGTGAAACAAAGTCCGATAACGGTAAGCTTCGTAATTACTAACCACAAGAGCAATTAAAACAATCAAAGATGAATAAGAAGTCAATAAAGCAAACATGCAATTCTAGGGATTAAAGCATCTAGTTGTGGTTCCAACTCAAGATCTAAAGATAAGCGGACAAAGCTGAGATTTTTGCATAGGGAAGGTGTTACTAAAGTGGAATAGATCACCGGGTAAGTCTCACTACTCACTAATCCTAAACCGTAACTCCTATTACCGGGTAAGTCTCAAGGAATCAAGATAAAGAACTATAACCTCAAACTAACACACCATCTAAGGGAATAGAATCAACCTTTACCGGGTAAGTCTCAGGCTAACTCACAAAGATGGGATGAAAGCACACTCAAACCCCAATAAAGGATAAACCTTTATTACCTACACTTATGATCTTAGGTACACAAACTAAGGAATTACCGGGTAAGTCTCATCCTAAGCTTGCTTTGAACCAAGAAAGGTGTAATAAGAATAGGATTTGGCAAACTCTAACACTTAACTCTCAGTTTCGGATCAGATAAGTCACCTTGGTCAGCCAAATTCCACCCCGGCCGAGATGTTCATCGACTGAGCGAGATGCTTAGGGTTAAGGTTAAAGACTCGAACTTTCAAGGTCCTACTGTGATTAAGATTATTCTATCATTGTTTTTCCCACAACCTTCAGCCAATCACCCTAGAATCACACAAGGAAATTAGCCACTCATCATCATGAAAGCAATAATCAAATATATGGGAAGAAGATGAGTATTTGAACAAGAAGAATTTAATGAAAAGACTTCAATAACTGAATCAAATATCACAACAAAAGCGTTCCTTGGATAGAAATCCAACAAGAGAAGACAACAAGGAAGGGAATCTAAGATAATCTTACAAAAAACCCTTCAAAAGCTATAAAAGCTATAGACTTCAATCTTCCTTCAACCTTCAAAAAGGTTCTTCAAATCTCCAAATTGGAGTATGGCTGCAGCGGTGTATAAACCTTGATCGGTGTAAGCGGGATATGCGGGGTCTTGGATTTGTGGAAATCCAACCCTTTTTATAGGAAAATAACCCTCCAAAGATAAGATATCTTAGAAAGATCTTTTCCCATAAAAATAGGTAAAATATAAGATCTTCTTCCTTCCAGGAGCCAAGCCCAAAAATATAAGATCACTTTCCAACGATAAAAGCTATAGACTTCAATCTTCCTTCAACCTTCAAAAAGGTTCTTCAAATCTCCAAATTGGAGTATGGCTGCAGCGGTGTATAAACCTTGATCGGTGTAAGCGGGATATGCGGGGTCTTGGATTTGTGGAAATCCAACCCTTTTTATAGGAAAATAACCCTCCAAAGATAAGATATCTTAGAAAGATCTTTTCCCATAAAAATAGGTAAAATATAAGATCTTCTTCCTTCCAGGAGCCAAGCCCAAAAATATAAGATCACTTTCCAACTATAAAAGATCTCAGCCAAGAATAAAATATTCTCGCCGCGTCCTAGGTATTCGCCTCGGTCGAGTCGGCTTCTCTGGAATACTTCATGGAATTTAAAACGTCAAAACAAACCCTAAAATATAGATTATAATTCATGCTATCAAAATACCCCATACTTAGCCCTTGCTTGTCCCCAATCAAGTTCCGCATATAGAAGACAAGATAGAATGGATTATAAGTCAAGAAAATCAATGAAAAGTCTTTCAAGAAACATTTTTATGGTGTGCAACTATCATAGATCACTCTAAGAGAATACTTCATGGAATTTAAAATCCAAATATGATCAAAACATTTTATAAATATAGGAAAGTTGTTCATCTTTGCATAAAATCATAGAATGCATAATAAGTCATAATTATCGAAATTAATCATGTATAATCCAGTTTAAACCACTAAGTCAATCAACAAGCTCAAGGTCTCAAGGGCTTCCCAAAAGAAAGGTCAAGAAACGTGTAGGGTAGGGATGTATGTAAGGTAATGTGGTGCTAGAATCCGGGAAAAGGATGAATTTCACTTCACTTTGACTTTCAACATCTTCCACCAATAAGCTTTGCTTATTTCACACTTTTTCTTTACTTTTTGGGATGCATGGACAGAGGTGCACAATAACCGAAGCCTAGGAAATCAGCAATCATCAATTTCTTGAGATGCATCAAACCCTTGATGCACATACCATGACCCGTTAGGAATATCGCTCAATCCGACTTTGGCAAGACACAAACACCCGGCTATGTGAATGGTGCCGAGTTACTCATCTTCATGATTGACTTCCCCAAACCTATTATTACTTTCTAACACTTTCACTTCAGCCAACTTCTCAACTTTAACTTCATTTGCTTTCACCACTTCGCTTGCTTCCAAATTTCCAGATAGGTAAAGGGAGGCAAAATGTATATGAGGGGCTAAGCATGATCAAGAAGAAGAAGAGAGAAGAATGAATTGCCTTGGTCTTTCCAGAAAGAAAGTGAAAGAACTCATAACGTGGTGTCAACCTTCAAATTCATCATAATTTAGATAAAAACAAAGTATTAAACATGCCAATAATTTCAAACAAAGCATTTAGCAACTTAAACATATTATAAAACCTTTCAAACACATAAAGAATTTATAACCAGTCAGTAAGCAAGATCTTCACTGAGATCATATCCAGATAAGAAGCACAAAAATCATTTTCGAAAACTCTCAGTTAACCCACCTCGGTCGAGGTGTTCTTAGGTCAACCGAGGTGAAACGCCTCGTTCGGCCAGAACTGCCCCGGTCGAGGTCCAAAAAATTTTTTTTTTTTTAAACCATTTTTCTTTCAGTTTCGACGTTTTTCTTAATTAAATAACCTGTAAGTATGCATGCAATCTCAGATAAACATATAGAAGCAAAATAAAGCATAAATATCATAGAAGGTCAAGTCATACATCAAATAATACATAAATACTCCATACTTGGGACACACTGTCCCAATGGGTCGAAATAAGTCTAAGGACAGGATACTCACTGAACATAGCTAAACTGCATGAAGAAGTAAGAAACAACTCCCAGATAAGCCCATCTCGGTTGGCGAAGCACATCTCGGCCGAGGTGTTCTGACAGTACCCGAGATGTATCTCAGTAAAGCTCGTTTCCTCAACTTCTCGAAATTTTGTTCTTCCAGTGTAGCTCCTGAACTATGATCCTTCCTTTTGGAATACCTGGTTGTTGTCTAGAGGAAAACAAAAACAAAGCAACTATCTAAACTAAACTAGAAAAGGGAGAAGAAAGCAATACCTTGAGTTGCCTCCCAAGAAGCGCTTGGTTTAAGGTCGCTAGCTGGACCCTTCTCCATAGAATTACTCAATGTACCTTGAACACCATGGAGTGCTCATCACATCCATCATAAAATTCTTCCAAAAAGGTTCTTGTTCCTAATTTCACTGGCAAATGGTAAGATCTCCCACGTACAAGCTTGTACGGTTTGATTCTCACCGGAATTCGTCTAGACTTCCTGCACTTCAATGGGACATTCCTCGTGTCCCATTCTTTTCTTGATCGAGAAAACAGTTTCTTGAGAATCATAGCAGCTTCCCCATCTATAGCTTGGGGATGGTACAGTGTCCTGAGCATGCGAGGGACCCCATACTTGAACAAGAGACTCTTCATCGCCTTAGCGGTGTAGTGCTTGCCAACTCCACTCCTCATGATCCGAGGAGCTTCTTCTTCCAACAATTTCAAGGAAGACTTCATCTTGATCTTTGGAGGTTCTTTCGGAAGAGACCTCCAACTCTCCGGTGCTTTCCTGAAGAATTCATAAATTTTAATAGGGAATTCGAATGGAGTAAGAGAACTTACATTGTAAAGTTCTCCAAAGCTCGGATCAGGTTTCATGTTAGGTTGATAACCAACACATGAAATCTCTCTCAACTCAGTTGATCTTTCTTCCACCTTGGTCACAATCTCAGTAATTTGACCAAGGTTATCTGCATCTTCTGCTTCCAGTTTTGCAGATTCTTCCATCTCGGCCGAGATCTCTTCCACTTCGACCGAGGTCTCAACAGTCAGATCGAGACCTTCCATATCCTCCTCTTCCTCAGAAGTTTCAGGAGAAATTTTTGGTTCGACTGGGGGAGTGCTTGGAACGTGCAACACTTCCTTATGCTCCTCTTGCGGCCTAGCATAGGATAGGGTGTTTTCCTTGAGTTCTGCCACCCTCTTCATTATCTTCTCCAATCGTGATTCGAGAGAATCTTCAAGAGGCTGCTCATAAGTGTTTCTAGGGATATTCTTCTCATCCCATATCGCAAGTTCACGTTGAATGGTCTCTTCTCTTTCCCATTCATTGTTGAACCAATAGAAGGAGTACTTCTCCTCCAAGTACTCATAATGGTCCGCCCTAGCACTTTGTCTTGCTATCCAGGCCGGATCAAACGTAGCCATCAGAAATCCTGAAAACTACAAAACTCATAGAAAGAGTAGTTAGTAGCAACAGGGGCAAGCGCCCCGAAAGCAAACCGTAACCGGCTCGGTCTAGACCAAGTCCCCGGCAACGGCGCCAAAAACTTGTTCGCTCCAAACGGTGTGTGCAAGTTTTAAATTTATAACCCTAGACTTAAGCTTAAAACAAGGATGCGAACCCGCAGTGTACGGGTCAATCGTAGTAAAGGCAAGGAATTCCAAGGGTCGATCACAGGGACTCAGTGAAACAAAGTCCGATAACGGTAAGCTTCGTAATTACTAACCACAAGAGCAATTAAAACAATCAAAGATGAATAAGAAGTCAATAAAGCAAACATGCAATTCTAGGGATTAAAGCATCTAGTTGTGGTTCCAACTCAAGATCTAAAGATAAGCGGACAAAGCTGAGATTTTTGCATAGGGAAGGTGTTACTAAAGTGGAATAGATCACCGGGTAAGTCTCACTACTCACTAATCCTAAACCGTAACTCCTATTACCGGGTAAGTCTCAAGGAATCAAGATAAAGAACTATAACCTCAAACTAACACACCATCTAAGGGAATAGAATCAACCTTTACCGGGTAAGTCTCAGGCTAACTCACAAAGATGGGATGAAAGCACACTCAAACCCCAATAAAGGATAAACCTTTATTACCTACACTTATGATCTTAGGTACACAAACTAAGGAATTACCGGGTAAGTCTCATCCTAAGCTTGCTTTGAACCAAGAAAGGTGTAATAAGAATAGGATTTGGCAAACTCTAACACTTAACTCTCAGTTTCGGATCAGATAAGTCACCTTGGTCAGCCAAATTCCACCCCGGCCGAGATGTTCATCGACTGAGCGAGATGCTTAGGGTTAAGGTTAAAGACTCGAACTTTCAAGGTCCTACTGTGATTAAGATTATTCTATCATTGTTTTTCCCACAACCTTCAGCCAATCACCCTAGAATCACACAAGGAAATTAGCCACTCATCATCATGAAAGCAATAATCAAATATATGGGAAGAAGATGAGTATTTGAACAAGAAGAATTTAATGAAAAGACTTCAATAACTGAATCAAATATCACAACAAAAGCGTTCCTTGGATAGAAATCCAACAAGAGAAGACAACAAGGAAGGGAATCTAAGATAATCTTACAAAAAACCCTTCAAAAGCTATAAAAGCTATAGACTTCAATCTTCCTTCAACCTTCAAAAAGGTTCTTCAAATCTCCAAATTGGAGTATGGCTGCAGCGGTGTATAAACCTTGATCGGTGTAAGCGGGATATGCGGGGTCTTGGATTTGTGGAAATCCAACCCTTTTTATAGGAAAATAACCCTCCAAAGATAAGATATCTTAGAAAGATCTTTTCCCATAAAAATAGGTAAAATATAAGATCTTCTTCCTTCCAGGAGCCAAGCCCAAAAATATAAGATCACTTTCCAACGATAAAAGCTATAGACTTCAATCTTCCTTCAACCTTCAAAAAGGTTCTTCAAATCTCCAAATTGGAGTATGGCTGCAGCGGTGTATAAACCTTGATCGGTGTAAGCGGGATATGCGGGGTCTTGGATTTGTGGAAATCCAACCCTTTTTATAGGAAAATAACCCTCCAAAGATAAGATATCTTAGAAAGATCTTTTCCCATAAAAATAGGTAAAATATAAGATCTTCTTCCTTCCAGGAGCCAAGCCCAAAAATATAAGATCACTTTCCAACTATAAAAGATCTCAGCCAAGAATAAAATATTCTCGCCGCGTCCTAGGTATTCGCCTCGGTCGAGTCGGCTTCTCTGGAATACTTCATGGAATTTAAAACGTCAAAACAAACCCTAAAATATAGATTATAATTCATGCTATCAAAATACCCCATACTTAGCCCTTGCTTGTCCCCAATCAAGTTCCGCATATAGAAGACAAGATAGAATGGATTATAAGTCAAGAAAATCAATGAAAAGTCTTTCAAGAAACATTTTTATGGTGTGCAACTATCATAGATCACTCTAAGAGAATACTTCATGGAATTTAAAATCCAAATATGATCAAAACATTTTATAAATATAGGAAAGTTGTTCATCTTTGCATAAAATCATAGAATGCATAATAAGTCATAATTATTGAAATTAATCATGTATAATCCAGTTTAAACCACTAAGTCAATCAACAAGCTCAAGGTCTCAAGGGCTTCCCAATAGAAAGGTCAAGAAACGTGTAGGGTAGGGATGTATGTAAGGTAATGTGGTGCTAGAATCCGGGAAAAGGATGAATTTCACTTCACTTTGACTTTCAACATCTTCCACCAATAAGCTTTGCTTATTTCACACTTTTTCTTTACTTTTTGGGATGCATGGACAGAGGTGCACAATAACCGAAGCCTAGGAAATCAGCAATCATCAATTTCTTGAGATGCATCAAACCCTTGATGCACATACCATGACCCGTTAGGAATATCGCTCAATCCGACTTTGGCAAGACACAAACACCCGGCTATGTGAATGGTGCCGAGTTACTCATCTTCATGATTGACTTCCCCAAACCTATTATTACTTTCTAACACTTTCACTTCAGCCAACTTCTCAACTTTAACTTCATTTGCTTTCACCACTTCGCTTGCTTCCAAATTTCCAGATAGGTAAAGGGAGGCAAAATGTATATGAGGGGCTAAGCATGATCAAGAAGAAGAAGAGAGAAGAATGAATTGCCTTGGTCTTTCCAGAAAGAAAGTGAGAGAACTCATAACGTGGTGTCAACCTTCAAATTCATCATAATTTAGATAAAAACAAAGTATTAAACATGCCAATAATTTCAAACAAAGCATTTAGCAACTTAAACATATTATAAAACCTTTCAAACACATAAAGAATTTATAACCAGTCAGTAAGCAAGATCTTCACTGAGATCATATCCAGATAAGAAGCACAAAAATCGTTTTCGAAAACTCTCAGTTAACCCACCTCGGTCGAGGTGTTCTTAGGTCAACCGAGGTGAAACGCCTCGTTCGGCCAGAACTGCCCCGGTCGAGGTCCAAAAAATTTTTTTTTTTTTAAACCATTTTTCTTTCAGTTTCGACGTTTTTCTTAATCAAATAACCTGTAAGTATGCATGCAATCTCAGATAAACATATAGAAGCAAAATAAAGCATAAATATCATAGAAGGTCAAGTCATACATCAAATAATACATAAATACTCCATACTTGGGACACACTGTCCCAATGGGTCGAAATAAGTCTAAGGACAGGATACTCACTGAACATAGCTAAACTGCATGAAGAAGTAAGAAACAACTCCCAGATAAGCCCATCTCGGTTGGCGAAGCACATCTCGGCCGAGGTGTTCTGACAGTACCCGAGATGTATCTCAGTAAAGCTCGTTTCCTCAACTTCTCGAAATTTTGTTCTTCCAGTGTAGCTCCTGAACTGTGATCCTTCCTTTTGGAATACCTGGTTGTTGTCTAGAGGAAAACAAAAACAAAGCAACTATCTAAACTAAACTAGAAAAGGGAGAAGAAAGCAATACCTTGAGTTGCCTCCCAAGAAGCGCTTGGTTTAAGGTCGCTAGCTGGACCCTTCTCCATAGAATTACTCAATGTACCTTGAACACCATGGAGTGCTCATCACATCCATCATAAAATTCTTCCAAAAAGGTTCTTGTTCCTAATTTCACTGGCAAATGGTAAGATCTCCCACGTACAAGCTTGTACGGTTTGATTCTCACCGGAATTCGTCTAGACTTCCTGCACTTCAATGGGACATTCCTCGTGTCCCATTCTTTTCTTGATCGAGAAAACAGTTTCTTGAGAATCATAGCAGCTTCCCCATCTATAGCTTGGGGATGGTACAATGTCCTGAGCATGCGAGGGACCCCATACTTGAACAAGAGACTCTTCATCGCCTTAGCGGTGTAGTGCTTGCCAACTCCACTCCTCATGATCCGAGGAGCTTCTTCTTCCAACAATTTCAAGGAAGACTTCATCTTGATCTTTGGAGGTTCTTTCGGAAGAGACCTCCAACTCTCCGGTGCTTTCCTGAAGAATTCATAAATTTTAATAGGGAATTCGAATGGAGTAAGAGAACTTACATTGTAAAGTTCTCCAAAGCTCGGATCAGGTTTCATGTTAGGTTGATAACCAACACATGAAATCTCTCTCAACTCAGTTGATCTTTCTTCCACCTTGGTCACAATCTCAGTAATTTGACCAAGGTTATCTGCATCTTCTGCTTCCAGTTTTGCAGATTCTTCCATCTCGGCCGAGATCTCTTCCACTTCGACCGAGGTCTCAACAGTCAGATCGAGACCTTCCATATCCTCCTCTTCCTCAGAAGTTTCAGGAGAAATTTTTGGTTCGACTGGGGGAGTGCTTGGAACGTGCAACACTTCCTTATGCTCCTCTTGCGGCCTAGCATAGGATAGGGTGTTTTCCTTGAGTTCTGCCACCCTCTTCATTATCTTCTCCAATCGTGATTCGAGAGAATCTTCAAGAGGCTGCTCATAAGTGTTTCTAGGGATATTCTTCTCATCCCATATCGCAAGTTCACGTTGAATGGTCTCTTCTCTTTCCCATTCATTGTTGAACCAATAGAAGGAGTACTTCTCCTCCAAGTACTCATAATGGTCCGCCCTAGCACTTTGTCTTGCTATCCAGGCCGGATCAAACGTAGCCATCAGAAATCCTGAAAACTACAAAACTCATAGAAAGAGTAGTTAGTAGCAACAGGGGCAAGCGCCCCGAAAGCAAACCGTAACCGGCTCGGTCTAGACCAAGTCCCCGGCAACGGCGCCAAAAACTTGTTCGCTCCAAACGGTGTGTGCAAGTTTTAAATTTATAACCCTAGACTTAAGCTTAAAACAAGGATGCGAACCCGCAGTGTACGGGTCAATCGTAGTAAAGGCAAGGAATTCCAAGGGTCGATCACAGGGACTCAGTGAAACAAAGTCCGATAACGGTAAGCTTCGTAATTACTAACCACAAGAGCAATTAAAACAATCAAAGATGAATAAGAAGTCAATAAAGCAAACATGCAATTCTAGGGATTAAAGCATCTAGTTGTGGTTCCAACTCAAGATCTAAAGATAAGCGGACAAAGCTGAGATTTTTGCATAGGGAAGGTGTTACTAAAGTGGAATAGATCACCGGGTAAGTCTCACTACTCACTAATCCTAAACCGTAACTCCTATTACCGGGTAAGTCTCAAGGAATCAAGATAAAGAACTATAACCTCAAACTAACACACCATCTAAGGGAATAGAATCAACCTTTACCGGGTAAGTCTCAGGCTAACTCACAAAGATGGGATGAAAGCACACTCAAACCCCAATAAAGGATAAACCTTTATTACCTACACTTATGATCTTAGGTACACAAACTAAGGAATTACCGGGTAAGTCTCATCCTAAGCTTGCTTTGAACCAAGAAAGGTGTAATAAGAATAGGATTTGGCAAACTCTAACACTTAACTCTCAGTTTCGGATCAGATAAGTCACCTTGGTCAGCCAAATTCCACCCCGGCCGAGATGTTCATCGACTGAGCGAGATGCTTAGGGTTAAGGTTAAAGACTCGAACTTTCAAGGTCCTACTGTGATTAAGATTATTCTATCATTGTTTTTCCCACAACCTTCAGCCAATCACCCTAGAATCACACAAGGAAATTAGCCACTCATCATCATGAAAGCAATAATCAAATATATGGGAAGAAGATGAGTATTTGAACAAGAAGAATTTAATGAAAAGACTTCAATAACTGAATCAAATATCACAACAAAAGCGTTCCTTGGATAGAAATCCAACAAGAGAAGACAACAAGGAAGGGAATCTAAGATAATCTTACAAAAAACCCTTCAAAAGCTATAAAAGCTATAGACTTCAATCTTCCTTCAACCTTCAAAAAGGTTCTTCAAATCTCCAAATTGGAGTATGGCTGCAGCGGTGTATAAACCTTGATCGGTGTAAGCGGGATATGCGGGGTCTTGGATTTGTGGAAATCCAACCCTTTTTATAGGAAAATAACCCTCCAAAGATAAGATATCTTAGAAAGATCTTTTCCCATAAAAATAGGTAAAATATAAGATCTTCTTCCTTCCAGGAGCCAAGCCCAAAAATATAAGATCACTTTCCAAAGATAAAAGATTTCAGCCAAGAATAAAATATTCTCGCCGCGTCCTAGGTATTCGCCTCGGTCGAGTCGGCTTCTCTGGATCACCTCGGTCGAGATGAATCTCTGGTCAACCGAGGTGAGTCTCAACTGAATGTGAAATCTCTCAAAACTGGTCCAAAGTGAATCTTTAATCCATGGCTATGCTTTCTGGATGGTTCCTTATGCTCCTCAATGTAGCTCCAATGACTCCATAGCTCCTTTTGCTCCTTTTTGATGCAAAACGTGCCATTTTACCTACGATTACAACAAAACTAGGTGTAGACCTCGATTCTTGCAAAGGTAGATGAAATGGTAATATAATCACATAATGTACATACAAACATGCAGATTATGAAAGATAAAACGTCAAAACAAACCCTAAAATATAGACTATAATTCATGCTATCAGGTCCCGAGCTCAGTTTGACAACAATATTACTAGGATCTTGCAACAAGACACGAATAAGAAAAACCAAAATTCATAAAATAGTATTTTTAAAGGAATGAATGCAACAAGGTCTAACAACCTATAGTACTTAAAAAGGGAAAAGAGATCAACTGTCTTAACAAATGAAAGAACGACAAACAACAACCCCAACCCCCACTCTAAGGAGTACGGAGACCCGGCTGACCACTACTTCCGGATCACTCAGCTGCTGGTCTAACCTCCGGTAAATCTAAAAACACAACAAAAGAAACCATTAGCTAGTTATCTAAATATTTGAAGAATAATAATAGCACACACACACACATAAAGGAATAAACACCCATCATGCTTTCAAACAAGTCCATTTATTATCTTAAGTTAAGTTATTCATTCACACTAATGATACTTATTTTGTGACACGAGGGATTCCCAAACCTCACCTCCGCCCCCGTGTAACCATCAGGAATGGATCCGATGCATCTCACCTTGTACCTGCCTGGTCTGGGTATAGAGAACCTCCCAGTCTCCTGTCAGAGCTGGGCAGTGATGTCACGGCCCGTTATACATACACTTGGTTCTTAAAACATAATAACAACGGTTGTCCTAGCAAGTTGTTATTATTATAACCACACACATCGCACACACACACACAACCATTTTCACTCAACTAATATCCAGAAACTGGCTAAGTAATAAGTCGCAAGGACTTACCTGAGTCAAATCACACTCTAACAAGTCTCAAATCGGTCCGTACTCGTGGTAACTCAAACGCCTGTCAAATAAGGCATGTTGATCAAAATCTCATCCAGATGTCCAACCTCATGCGAAGGAATTACGGAAAAAGCTCTCTTACGGTAAAAGACCATTTTACCCTTAGTGTCGAAAATTCTCAAAGTTTATTCTTAAAAACCTACTAATTTCTTTTAGAATTTATTTCCATAATTTGTGTCTCTCGATTAGCTACTTACAGGTTAAGTTCAAAACTCAATCAACTCGAAAAAGGACAACACTCTTCCTCCTTCCCGGTTACCATCTACTCTAATACATAAGCTATACCGTAATATATACTTTAACCTTTCCCTCAACTCACTTATATAACTACTAGTATACCCGCACAACTTACAAAATTCATATCTCCCAAACCCGCACTTATATACGTACCCATATATCTATTTACATGTATATACCTATATACAATTTATATAAACACTCGGTACCATATACTCTTATATTTTATTTATCTTTCCACCTCTACCTCTATTTATATATACATATGTACTCTACACATCATTCTCTAAATACTATCATGATCCTATTCAAGGTATACGTAAATCAGCACCTCTTAATCATGTACTTATATATATATATATATATATATATATATATATATATATATATATATATATATATATATATATATATATATATATCCACATTACAGGACATTACGAAAGTCCAGCTTGTCCCACGCCTGCTCCAGTGCAGAAGATAGAAGAAACAGAGGAGAGGTCTTACCGGAATTACAGTCCGGCAGGGGTGTTAGGCGGCAAGGGTCCTGCGGTCGAAGACGGTGGACTTCCGGCTGGGTTCGTTTCTCTTCGTTCCAACGGTGCAGACAGGAGCAGTCTTCTGGTGAGGCGTGCAGCGGCCGGTGCAGAAGACTATAGGGCAGCGAGGCGGCGCCGGCTGGTAGCGACTGGTCTGCTGGCGTTCCAGGCGGCCCTCACTGGTGGTCGGCGCTGCTGCTGTGTGAAGCCAGAGCGTCGCTGGTGAGTTCCGAAACAAAGAAGAGGACGGAAAGGGAAGTAGCGAGAAGGAAGAAGGCAAGGCTTACCGGGGCTCTAGCGGCGGATGGCGGCGTCTGGGCGGTCGACAGCGGCGGTACAGTGGCTCGGTGGCGGCTCGATCCGGTGTTGCGTGTTTCTGCTGTTCGTTCGTATAGAGAGGGAGAGGGAGGAGGCGACACACAGAAGATGAAGATAGAATTAGGAGTAGATTAAGTTAACGTATAAATAGGTTAGGGTTAGGATTAGTTTAAGGAGGTGGGCTGATGGGCTGGTAAATGGGCCTAGTAGTGGGCACATCCGGCTTGCTCTCTCATTAAAACTCGTTACTCGCCCCGGATTTCTAGTTATGTGCGGGAATTTATATAACACGGAATTATATTCCGTATTATATATATTATTATTTTATTTTAAGGTGCGTAATTTATTTCCGGTTACATAGTTTCATCATTTTATGTGAATTAAGGTCACATAAAATGATAGAACTTAAAACTCGTTTTATTTTGTTTATTTATTTATTTATTTAAGATTGACGTATCGGAATTCGGTTAAATTCGGTGTTAAACGGAATTTAAAATTTTCGGTTATTACAGTATAACATTTATGGTATTAAATTTCTGGTATTCAATTTTTGGTATAAAACTTCTGGTATGATAATTTCTAGTATGATATTTTCTGGTATAAAATTTCTTGTATTAAATTTCTAGTATGATAATTTCTGGTATGAACTTTTCGTATGATAATTTCTGGTATGAAATTTCTGGTATGAAATTTCTGGTATGAACTTTTTCGTATGATAATTTCTGGTATGAAATTTCTGGTATGAAAATTCTGGTATGAGAAATTCTGGTATGAGAAATTCCGGTATGAGAAATTCAGTTCAGAAAATAAAAAAGAAAATAATAAAAAAAATAAAAAAAAGGCAAGAAAAATTATAGAAGAAAACAAATTCAGTAATTAAAAATTAAAACTTATACTTATATAACAAATAACAAACATCATTTATTCTTTCTTTCTAAATAGAAGGTTAATAATTTTTACCTACTACTAAATGAAAGTGGTAAAAATATGGGGTATAGTTTCTTTAATAAAAACCAAAAAGAGCCTAGTAGGCCAAATTCTCCCATGTTTATTTGATATAAAAAACTAGTTTGAAAACCTACTATTTTTGTCAACATCCAAAACTAGAAATTTTTTATTTAAAAATTAGTTAAAATATATAAAATTTCAACGTATTTATCAAAAATAGTTACTAATTTATCATTTTATAAAAATATTTATATATTTGTCAACGTATTTTCAAAAAAAATAATGTCTTGTTTTTAATATATATATATATATATTATAAATTTTTTCTTTTAAAAAAAATACTTTTACAAAAAAATTGTAAGACTTTATAAAAAAAAAGTAGTTACAAAATTATATTTTTAATATAATAATTAAAAAAAGAACTTAATTTATATTTTTTAAAATTTTTTGTGTGTTATTAACTTAATTTAAAAAAATAATCCACATCGTACAATTCATCCATTTTTGATGACATGTAAAATTCAGGTTGCCACGTCATCACCTGAGTTAATACTTTTGCCGGAAAAGTAAGACATTATTTTTGTTAAATACGTTGATAGTTTGTATCGCTCTTAGTAATTTTCAAAGTTGGTATTATTTTGGGTTGGTTGTTGATAGTTAGTATTATTTTGGGTTATTTTTCCATCATTTTAAAGCTATTGAAATGTAGAATTAATATCATAATAAGATACTATATATGAAAAACACAATGGTATATGAGTTAATAAAAACATTAACATGACAACAAAATAATTGAAACAAAAGTTTAGAAACAAACATTTTCAGTCTTACAAAACATAAGAATAAACATATTTAGTCATACAATTTCAAGTAAACATAGTTTTAAAATTGAAGAATGAACTATCCAATTCGCAAATCAACAAGAACCGAAAGACATAATCAACCAATAAAAACAATAATAAAATTGTAAATCAGAAGAAGAAGGCTTCGTCGAAGAATAAGAATAAGATCGGTGTCTTGCTTCCGGCAACCACAATCTCGCAGGTGGTCATATGGGGCTAGGTTTAGTCGGGAAAAAAAAAGGAGAGTAGAAGAAATATTACGGTAAATTAATTTTTCTTTAATTTTTTAAATTTATTTTTCTTTTTTTTAGCCTTAAATTTAGGGAAAACTTTCATTGACTGTGTCTTGACCTGACACAATCCGTGTCCGCGTCGTGTCTTCACCATGTCCTACATCTGAACCGTGTCTTGATCGTGTCGGACCATATTTGACCGTGTCCGACACGATAGGAAATGGGACACTTTGCCTTCTAGAGTTCTTTGTGCATCGTAGAAATCAATAGTTAACTTTTGATAATCAATAAATTACCCTAATTTTATTTGTTAAATAATCTAGAAACTGGTCGAAGTAGCAAAACTAGCTAGATTAAAGAGCTAGTTATGGGTAGGGCGGTTTAAATGGATTGAACCGGAGAATTACACTTTTGTATGCAACAGTATGATCCGATTTTCCGGTCTGGATCTGCACAAGCCTAGTTGTGTGGGATTCAACACACAACTAAGGGTGATTGTTAAAAAAATGAAACATGTTACCACGCGCCTTTTCTAAAGCCTATCCCCAAGCCAAAAAGCTTAAACCCAATTTTCTCCAACAACATCATACCTCCGGTAAATAACCATTTTAAATCGGAGAAACTTAACTTTATCAAAATACGCATTTGTAGTTGAGATGCTCCTCATTTTGTCTTATCAAATTTGAAGTTAGTTTTCACTCAAACAAGAAGAAATGGTTTTGAGTCCATTTATCTTTCAACTTTGGGCATGCTTGAGAAAAATAGTTTTGTTGTTGTGGTTGTAAATTAGTTTTTTTAGATTTACGGTTTTTAGAAAAATTGCGTTGTTTGTAAATGGTTTAGAATAATTTCAAATTTGAACAAGAGACCAAAATACCCTAATGATTTTCCTTTATCTCTCAACTCCCCCGCTGCACAACATTTTTTAGTAAAAAAAATTTAGATTGGAAGTTTCATTTCATTATTCAATATTGAGCACTCATATGATGTGAAAAAGTAGCAATTTTGATTCAACATTCGATTGAAATTTGTTAGAAGAGAAAGAGCAGGAGAGAAATTATGATGTTGTAGTGTAGATGCTACCATTGCAAATGAAATAATAATAATAAGCCATCAACCGCATTTATATTTGGATGTTGAACCCTTCCAAAAACCACCGCTTCCGATTCAAATATCTCAATCTAAGCCTGACATCATCTTCTTAGCTCAACCTTTTCACCACCACGACGTCATTGGAAACCACCACTCTATAACAATCCCACTCATGCTCAGTTGCTCTTCCTAACTACATAAGTTGAAGCTCTCAAATAATTCCTTAATCCAACATCCAATTGAACATTTGCTAGAATAGAAAGAGCATGAGAGAAATGAAAATTAAAGTGCATATTAGTCTTGTTGGAGATAATAAATTCCCACAACGAAAGTTGGGAACATTTCGAGTCTAATATATAAGGTCGGTGGGCAACTCCTCCTATTGTCAATTGGTTTTAGGATGGAACCCCGAAAGGCTTGTGTGTAACATTAAAGAGCATAAAATTTGAGTGTTAAAAGGGAATTAGGCTGAAGACTGTATAGGTGAATACAAAGGATATAAATACTCTAGAGGGGGGTTGAAGAGTAACGGAACTTTTCGTAAAAACCTATCTCAAGGCTTTGAAACTGATTTCAAGGCCTTGATGCCGATATGTGCTCTTTGTAACAAAACTGGTTTTTAAGGGCTTTGAAAGTGATTTCAAGGCCTTGACTCCAAAAACCTACAAAACAACGTTAGTCACAATAAAGCGAGATATAGTGCGGAATTTTTAAAAGATCGACACGGTGATATGTTTACGAAGTTCAGCTCTAACAACCTACGTCTCCGTCCTAGGGTTTCTTTACCCTCACTGTAGCCAATGCTACTTCGCAGAGTAACACAAACTCGAGTATAACACTCTCTAGATATTCCAATGAAGCTCTCATGTTTTTCTCTCTCTAGGGATGTAGACTTTTGTAAGCTAAGAGGAAGAAAAACTTTTGGAAAAATGAAGATGCTTTGATTGCTTGAAAACTTAGATGTTTCCGTGTAAGCTTGTTTTTTTTCTTCTTCAGGCGCCATCTTCATTTATACTCTTTTTGGAGAACTTCTTAGCCGTTGTAAAATAACCGTTTGTAACGTTCTTCTTTCTCCATAGAGCACGCTACTTGATTGAGGTGAAGTAGCCGTTGTAAGATCTTTTATCCTCTCTCTTCTACTTCTTCTCTTTGACGCTCGTTGAAGATCTTCATCACCGTGATATTCTCTTTGGAAATGAGTCGTTGAAGATCTTTGTTTGTTGAAGATCCTAGATCTTCTCTCTTGGATTTTTCCGTAGAAGATCTTTGTTGTTTGAAGATCTTCTCTTTAAAATCACAGATTTTCTAACTTGGCGTTGGAGATCTTCTTGTTGTAGATGTGCCGTTGAAGATCTTCTCTTAAAATCCGAGATCTTCTAACTTGGAATCCGCTTGGAAGATTGCATCTTCGGTTAAGATCTTTGTGAGATCTTTTTGTTGTGGCCAAGATCTTCTCCTTCATAACCGTTTTGAAGATCTTCTCTTTGAGAATCTTGTTTGAAGATCTTCTAATGATCCTTGATAGATTTGATTGTTGAGTTTTAAATCTTGTTTTGAAAAGCCTTTACCCGAATTCTCCTTTAAAATGCTTTTCAAGGCCTTCGCATTTTTCCCTTGAACTGCTTTCCAAGGCCTTCGTGTTTGTCCTTACTGCTATTCAAGATCTCCGTGCTTGTCCCTTGTAATGAGTTTCAAGGTCTGGTTCATCTTTTGAAATGTTTTTCAAGGCCTGCACACATTTAACAAACACAAAACCAAACCATGCAATCTAAAAGTACAATCGATATTTGTTAGTTTATAAGACAATGCAAATGTTATGTCTTCCATCATTCATATCGAAACAATTTATACTCAAGATGGAGTTATCATAGGCATCATTTCTTCGGACGAAGCCGTCGCCAATGCCGTCGGAGCCTCAAAGGAATCCGTCGGAGCCTCAGACGAATCGGAGGAAGCCGTCGCGTCGTGTTCCTTCTCCCAGTCGCCGACTTTTTGAGACTTTCAAAAGTTAGAAAGGAAAGGAGGAATGTGAGAGTCACTCAAAACCCTAAGTCTAAAAGTAAAACCTTTTTTTTTTTACGAGCCTTAATGAGCGGCTCGTATTCGGCTCGGGCTCGTGACGAGACCATTATCAAGCTCGTATTCGACTCGTTTTGTAATATGAACGAGCCAAATACGAGCTTTTGGCAAGATGAGCCCGAGCTGCTTGTCTCGGATTACAGCCCTATCGTTAGGCTATTTTCAAGTTGGGTATTCATAATTACTTTTTTTGAAATATATAACTAAGTTTTTGGGCTTATGGATTCAATTTTATTTATACTTTAAATTAAAATTTTGTTATATATCAGATGAGACAAGCCTAGCAAGATGAAGAAGTTAAGACTCATAACATATCACATATATTTTTACGGAACGGCTTCGGGACAAGATTGTTATTTTTGGAAGAAATTCCGCCGGGAATGAGACATGACTAGAACGGGATCGAGATTTGTGCTCACTCTTATGAAGGAGAATAGAGAGGTGAAGTAGGCGGACGACAAGGTATAGGAAGAAAGAAGACGACGACTAGATGAGAATGACTACCTTATTCATGTATTTTAATTATAAAATAGAGTTTAGTATTTCTTATACATTACAATGTTTTCATGTGATTGTCGGACTTAGACCATGGATATATTGTTTTTTTTAAAATTAATTTATAAATATTATTGCATTAAATATCTTGCAAATTATTGTGAAATATAAAACCACAAAACAAATCATTGAAATCCAAATCCACCTTAAGATAAGCCACAATAGACTCAAATCTATCTCAACACAACACACGAGAGTATGTACATGCGCAATGGATAAAAGTACGGTGTATCAAAAAGTGAAACAATACCGTTGTTTCAAACAAAGGTATTGTTTCAAACAATTGTTTTTATTCCGAACCCAACTTTTTTGAAAGAATTTGGCCAAATAGGTTTTTTTTTTTTTTTTAATTTCCATTAGCTTTGTGTACCCCTTTAAATTTTACCACTTTTATTAAATTAAAGTTGGAAGGTAAGGAGTTTGATTAGGAGTGCATTTACTAAACATATTTATACCATAGTCTGATGTGCCTAGTTACTAGAGAGAAATCTTTAAAAACCTGCTAATTTGGCCAACTTTTTTTTTTTTTTTTTTTTATATATTTTTGAAATTGAAATATTTTCGTACCTAAAATCATAATTAACTTGTAATTTGTTATTATTTTGAAGGAAAAAAAAAACAAAAAAAAAAATCCTACAAGGGCATCCAAGAATATGCTTTGCTACTATAGTTCCTTTTCACTCCGAAAGAGACCGATAAAATTAATGATTGAATGAACCTTACACACTTGTTAACAATGATTTTGTGGTGGACGAGCAAATCATTGCGTTTTCAATTTTTATTTTCTAAGCTTGCGACATGTCAAAACACTTATTTTGTAAATTAAGGGCATGTTTAATTACATGAGATTGGAGATTATTTTAGATTTTGAGTGCCCCTCAATTTAGTAACTTTGTTCAGTTTGATATTTTAGGATTTTATTATTGTTTTGTTTTGTTTTGTGTTTGAGTGTATTTGAAAAACAAAATTTGAGAAATATAATATTTTTAAATTTTAGAAAAATTGGATATTTTTAAGACATTGATTCCCTCATCTTTCTCTATGTGGTGAAAATCGATTTGTTTCTTCTTCCTTACTCAACACATCTTCCTTTTTCTTCCTTATCTTTCTACTGTAATTTCTTTCCATACAAACAAATAGCAAACGGCCAACATCACAATTTCTACCCTAAATTAGTTTCTCTCATTCTTTTATTGTGCAAACGAATACAGAAGACCAGCAACACATATGTCTTCTTCATCCTTCTCTTTCTTTTGTAATTTCTTTTCGTCTTCTTCTTCCTCTTTCTTTTGTACAACAATCTATAAACATATTTCTACCCTAGATCTGCACAAAATCTAACCCTAAATTTGTACAAAATCAAACCCTATATTTGACTTCTTCCTCTTTCATCTCTACAAATGGACAAGAACTTCGAACAAAGTTCATAAAAATCGAATCTGCTTCTTCGAAAAACAAATTTGAACAAAGCTCTCATCCTTCTCCCTGCTTATCTTCTTCGAACAAGTTTCACATAAAATCTACTCAAAAAACTCGTTACTCTATCTATATCGATTCTGCTTATCGTCGAACATAGCTCTCATTCCTACCCTTGCTTATCTTATTCAACAAGAAATTGATTTTGCTTATTCGAACAGATAATAAATGAGAAATTCTATAGATTTTTTGTGGGTTGAGGGGGTATTTATGTCTTTTATCATTTTTAAAAACTCCTAACCTTCTTTCTACTAAACACATTACTAATTTATCTATAGTATTTTTCTAAAAATTGAAATCTACAAAAATCTACTCAAAACCCACAATTATAATCACGTACCACAACTACAACTTACAACTACGAATCCAATAATCCTAAACACGTCGCAATTTCATGCCGTCTTACGTAAGACTCGTCATGCTAAAAAAATGAATGAGATCAATGGTAAGATCAGTTTTGAATGTATTGAATTGAATAAACAAGTAGATTTGATGGATTCGCTACTTGCATACTCAGATATGTCAAATAAGCTGATGTTTACTCTCTTTATTTCACCATGTTTCCAAAATCAAACAAGACAACAGGCAAATAAAGGGATATCATCTTGCCTTTCCTTATCATCTTTACCAAGTCTTATTTTTTTCAACGACTTCAAACTCAACTCACACGTTCCATACCAAATCATATGCCAAAGTGGGAGGCGGGAAAAAATCAAAGAACTAAACAAGAAAAAGCTCTAAGAAAGCGAGTTTGCAGCTTCAATGACGGCCTCAACTGTGATCCCGAACTCCTTGTATATCTTACCAGCCGGAGCACTTGCTCCAAACCGGTCAATCCCGATAGCCTTCCCCTTCGACCCGACAATCTTCCCCCACCCGAAAGTTGATGCAGCCTCAATACTCACTCTAGCCGTCACCTCAGCCGGGAGAACACTCTCCTTGTACTCATCGGATTGCTCGTCAAACAACTCCCAACAAACAAAAGACACCACCCTCACCGCCTTCCCGGCTTTCCTCAGCTCATCACCAGCCTTGGCTGCTATTTCCAGTTCTGATCCCGTTCCAATAAGGATCACATCCGGCTTGTTCCCTGTTGAGTTGTCAGAAATAGTGTATCCTCCTTTCTCCACACCTTCAATGGATGTCCCGGGAAGGTGGGGGAGCTTTTGCCGCGAGAGAGCAAGGATTGACGGCGTCTCCCTCTTCAGGACAGCAACCTTGTATGCCCCAGCTGTCTCGTTTCCATCAGCTGGACGGATCATCAAGCAGTTTGGCATCGCTCTAAAGCTCGCTATGTGCTCAATAGGCTGGTGGGTAGGTCCATCCTCTCCTAGACCAATAGAGTCGTGTGTCATCACATAGATGACCCTTGCTAAGGAGAGTGCGGATATCCGGATTGCTGCTCTCATGTAGTCAGTGAAGACAAAGAAGGTTGCACAGTAAGGGATGAATCCCGGGCTGTGGAGGGCAATTCCGTTGCAGATGGCACCCATTCCGTGTTCTCTTACTCCAAATCTCACGTTACGTTCCTCTGGCGTGTCCTTTTGGAAGTCTCCGAATGTTTTCAGAAGCGTCATGTTGGATGATGCCAAATCTGCACTACCACCAAGCAGACCCGGGAGGACCGGCGCCAGGGCATTTAGGCATTGCTGGGACAGGTTTCGGGTTGCGTCTCCTGGGCTTTCGGGTGTGTAGGTCTGCAGCAATGCAGTTTCAGACAATATGCCAAAACATTTATTTGCCTAGGAAAAAAATAACAAGTATTACTCACAGGAAGTGCCTTCTCCCAGCCAGCAGGGAATTCACCCTTTATAATGGAGCTCAGCTCGGCTGCTTCTTCCGGGTACTTCTTTTCGTATTCTGCATACTTGGCATTCCACTCTGCTTCAAGGGCAGCTCCTTCAGGGACATGGCGGCTCCAATGCCTATCAGAGAGAAAGATCAAAATGAGTAATAAACTAGTATGAAATGAAAACACTGAATTCCTCTTTTCGTTCCTTACTTTTTGACATCATCTGGCACCTGGAATGGTTCATATGGCCATCCAAGGTTCTTCCTTGTAGCCTCCACTTCTTTGGCACCGAGTGCACTACCGTGAACACTGTACGAGTTCGCCTTGTTGGGGGATCCGAAGCCGATAGTAGTGGTCACCTGCATACAGGAGAATTTGGTTCAAGATGAAGAGATCCAATATTCTGATATAACACTGTATGAGTTTGTTACTGTCATGAAACCTTGATCATAGTTGGCTTATCTGTAACTTTCTTGGCCTCCTCAATGGCAGCACGGATTTCATCATAACCAGTGTTTCCATTCTTGACCCAGATAACATGCCAACCCAATCCCTCAAAACGCTTGTCCACGCTCTCAGTGAAGGCAATCTCAGTGTCTCCATCGATGGAGATGTGGTTGTCATCATAGAATGCAATGAGTTTTCCGAGCCCCCAGTGTCCAGCAAGTGAGCAAGCCTCATTTGATATGCCTTCCATTTGGCAACCATCTCCAAGAATAACATACCTGAAAATTTTAAACCACCAATCAGAAGAGGTACAAGACCTAGATCAATGACCAACCGAAATACAATTGTACAACAAAGGAAGACAATGGATCTACGTGTAGTGGTCAACGATCTCGCTGTCAGGCTTGTTGAACCTTGCAGCCAAGTGCTTCTCGGCAAGGGCCAAACCCACAGCATTGGCAATACCTTGGCCAAGGGGTCCTAAAGAAGACAATACATAACCACAACCGGTTCTTATGATGATCCATATGTCAATTTTGCCAAGAAACTGAAAATGTAGAGGCTAGCTAACCAGTGGTGACTTCAACTCCAGGTGTCTCAAAGTTCTCAGGGTGACCAGGAGTCTTGCTTCCCCATTGCCTGAACTCCTTCAGATCTTCCTCCTAGTAGATTCATAATGACAGATCAGCAAGCAATTCCAACTGTCAATTTCCTAATTCTATTGATTGTGAGCACCATTCACACAAAAAACAAGATAAAAATTCAAGATGTCTTATATCCCCTCAAATTCGTCATTTTCTCATGAGAAATTCATATAAAGAATTCCTAATCCAATTCAACATTTCCAAAAGAAAGGTAGAGATGGACTGACCCTGACTGCATCATAGCCAGCGAGGTGAAGGAGAGCATACTGAAGCATACATCCATGGCCAGCGGAAAGAACAAAGCGATCACGGTTAAACCAGTAAGGGTTCTTAGGGTTATACCTCATAACCTCGTCATAGATAATGTGCGCCATGGGAGCACATCCCATGGGCAGCCCCGGATGACCCGAATTGGCCTTCTCCACGGCATCTATTGCCAGAAACCGGATCGTGTTGACCGACTTCTCCACCAACTCCGTCCCCGTCTTCTCAAGCGTTTCAGCGGCGGCAGCCCTGACGAGCAGAGTGGGTCGTGAACCGACGCGCCTCCCCCTGACGGCGCGTGACAGCCCATTTTTGATGGGTGCGCCGAGGGAAAGCTTTGCTGGGTTAGTTAGTGTTGAGTAGCTGCTTGGGAGGGAGTGGGAGAGAAGTGCTTGGGAGACTGTTAGAGATGAGGAGGAAGCCATTGTTGATTGAGAGGTTTGCTTCTCTCTTTGGTTGGCTGAGAGAAGAGTAGATTAGCAGTGTTTGTTTCTTTCGAACATGCGGGGAGATATGGCCGTTAAAGAGAGGGAATCGTGGCCGTAGAGTTTGGGTAGGAAATGATAGGCTTCTCATCTCTTTTTGAGGTCATAATTCTGTGGATTGTCCACCAAAGAAAATTATTGATTTTCGTCATGCAATAACGATGGCTCATGCCTCATGGTAGTTGTGTCTCGGGTTTGGGTTGACATGCAACGTTATTATGCGTTACGATTAACCCTCTAAGAATATTCGGGTATGTGCCTTGTTCAACAAAGCATCCCTCCATAGTTTCAAACTTTGATTAATAGATCTCCCTCTCACCCTATTATCAATTTAGTAAATTAAAACTCTTTAGTTTTTTTATTTATTTTAAATATAAAATATAATAGTGATAACGATTGTGGATTTTAACGATTCTGTTTGGCATGTTATAACGAACTGTATCATGTAGTTACTGATCGTTAGTAACCTTTTTTCGTATGCTTGCTAACGATTGTTAGGAATTTGTATTTTTTTTAACTATAACAATCGTGCTAACGTAAATTTTTTTTTATATGTAACGATCATGTTAACGGTCGTTAGCTCGTTAGCACTATCTAAGTTAAATTGTTTTTTTTTACTATAACGATCATTATCGTATGTCTTTTAAAAAAAAAAGATTGTTAAAGCGATCGTGATTGTCCACTAACGATCATTCTTGATTATATAACACCAGAGTGTGATATCAAAATTAATAATTCAACTCAAAATTGGATTTATTATATTTCCTAAATTAAAAGATAGCAAATCTCTCCAGTTTTATCCAATAAATTTCACCCATAAATGCTTACGGTGATTCTAACTCTTAAACCTGACTCTCTCTCTATATATGGTTAGGTTCCGGTGTGATAACTTCACCTTTATTATTAATTGTTTTATTATTTAATGTTGGAAGACTTAATATAAAATGCGGTTTTTATACTAACAAATATCGATTAGATATTGTAGTTCTTGTTTGTTACATTTAAAGCAGATTGTGTGATATAACATTCCGGACTACAACAAGAAGATCTCGATCTAAGAGAGTGAAGATCTCGAACGACCAAACAATTGTTGGAGCATATAGACGTTTGGAGAGAAGATCTCGGCCAAGATCTCCGTGAAGATATCAAACGGCTATCAAGAGTCTGTTGAAGATTTCGAACGGTTGAAGAGAGGATCTCGGTTGAAGATTCACTTAAACGGCTACAAGAAGATCTTTCTCACGACGGCTAAACAAGAAGATCCCACAAGAAGATCTCGTTCAACAAATAAGGATTATGTGGAGAGAAGACGTTGCAACGGCTAGAAGACAACAACTAGAAGAAGCTACCTACATAGAAGACAATAAGAGACACA
This sequence comes from Fagopyrum homotropicum, assembly GCA_033239125.1. Taxonomy (NCBI): domain Eukaryota; kingdom Viridiplantae; phylum Streptophyta; class Magnoliopsida; order Caryophyllales; family Polygonaceae; genus Fagopyrum; species Fagopyrum homotropicum. Next base: position 38,588,978 of record BSWB01000001.1, on the reverse strand, counting down.
TCGATTGAAGAAGAAGATACCAAGCTTACAAGTGAACAATCCAAGTCTTCCTCATCGATCCAAAGTTTATCTTCCTATTTGAGCGTACTTAGATTTATTTATTAGATTGAGATAAACACAAGAGCAACATTGGCATGTCATCTTAGTGTTATACTCGAGTGTGTTACTCTATGAAGTAATTAGGCTATTATTGCTAGAATAGAAGTTGACTAGATCGTATCATTGAGGCTACATTGAGAGAAGAAGAGAAGTTCTTCTAGGTTGTATCTAGGACTCAAAAGAAGTAGATAATAGATAGTTAGAATCCTAAGGCCGGAAACCTAGGTGGAGACTAGGCTGTTAGGACCGAACTTCGTAAACATATCGTGTGTCGATCTTTTAAATTCCTCACCTTATATCGCTTATATTGTGACTAACAACTTTCTGCAGGTTTTGAAGTCAAGGCCTTAAGATTCACTTCAAAGCCTTGAGAAACAGTTTTGTCCCTAAGCAGAGAGATCGACTTCAAGGCCTTGAGATTCATTTTAAAGACTTGATATCCGTTATTGTGAAAAGTTCTCATACTCTATTAACCCCCCCTCTAGAGTATTTAAATCCTTATTAATCAACTACTCGGTTCTTCAATTGGTATCAGAGTTAGGCTCACGCATACTGATTTAACCATCAGTGAGACTAATCATGAACTCTGTAGGTGATGGAGGATTTGCTCAAGGAAGATCTAACTCTCGACCACCCCTCTTTTGCGGTAACAACTTTCCCATTGGAGAGCACTAATGCAAATGTTTATCATTGATCAGGATATGAAACTATGGAGCATAATTAAGATTGGACCAAAAGTGCAAGTCAAACTGTTGAGGGAGTCGAAGTTTTAAAGAAAGAAGCCGACTTCAATGAAACCGACTTGGAGAAAATGGCTAAGAACTACAAATTTATGAACTTGCTCTATTGTGGATTAGACGCTAACGAATTCAATCGTGTCTCATCATGCAAAAGTTCAAAAGAATTATGTGACAAGCTAATAGCCACTTATGAAGGAACAAGCCAAGTCAAGGAGACCAAAATTAGTATCTTCCTCAGGCAATACGAGCTATTCAAAATGACATCAAGTGAGACGATCAAGTATATGCTTACAATATTCACCGAAATTGTGAATAACCTTGACTCTCTTGGAAAGGTCTTCACAAATGAAGAAAAAGTGAGGAAAAACCTAAGGAGTTTGCCTAAAGCTAAGTGGGGACCAAAGGTGCCGCCATTGAGAAATCTCAAAATCTATCAACTCTACCTCTTGATGATCTACTTGGAAAATTCATCACTCATGAAATAGTTCTTTGTGAAGAAGATAGAGAGCCCTCTTCAAACACAGAGAACCTTGACCCGAAATCCAAGAAAGATAATATTCCATCATAGAATGAAGAAAGTGAAGATGATGAGGAATATTCGCTTGTCTTGATTTCAAGAGGTCTTGCAAGAATTCTACAAATAAAGAAGCAGTTTACAAACATAGACTATCCACGATCATCAAGACCCAAAGGTAAGTTTTCTAACCCGAATAAGAAAAATAAAGTACTAACATGTTTTGAATGTGAAAAAGCAGATCATTTTGTAAAGGATTGTCCACAAAAGAAGAGGAACAATTACCGAAAGAATGATCGAAAGAAGAAAGTTATGGTAGCATCATGGAGTCACTCAGATTCTTTAAATGATTCGGATGACGAAAATGATTAAGCAAACTTATGCTTAATGGCGGATCAAGAAGAAGATCCCAACCACTAAGTTGAAGGAGTGGTAAGAACCCTAATGTCTCAACCTAGCAAAGAGCATGCTGAATTCCTATAAAATATAATCATTAGTGAAGAAGAACAAAGAATTGGAATAAGTCTCTTGAGGGAAAAACTAATTGAACGAGAGAAAGAGTAAGTGAATTGTCTTTGGAAGTGGAAAATCTCAACACTTCAAAGTTAGACCTTGATGCCAATGTCAAGGCCTTGGAATCGGAAAATGCGATTCTTAAGGACAATTTCTCTTCTCTACATCAAGATTATACTAATCTAGAGAAAGAGAAAATTGATCTAACTGTGAAGTGTAGAGACCATGCGGCACTCATTTAATTCACTCGTTCTAAAGCTAATCTCAAAAGGATGATGGGTGAACAACAATCCTCTCTTAACAAGAGTTGGTTATAACAAAAATTTTCCAAGAAAAACGGTGACCACTTTTGTCAAAGCTAAAGGAAGCTCACGTATACCCACATGTTTCTAATATTGTAAAAAGGGACATGTTAAATCAACTCGTCCATATAGGAGAAATGATCCCTACATCATATGAAACACTTAGGGCCCGTTTGGTTCCAACTCCAGAAATGGAAACGGAATGGAAACGAATTTAGTCCATATGTATATCCATATTCATGAAATTTTATGGAATCATTCCCCATGGTTTAATGAAAAATGCACTTGTTTCCTCACATTTAATTACCCTATAGGGTATCAAAAGTAATCAAACTCTCATCCAATTACTACAAATCACAAGGAATGATTCCAAAAAATTTAATGAACAAGGATATACGTATTGACTAGATTCATTTCCATTCCGTTTCCGATTCCGGAGTTAAAACCAAACGGGCCCTTATCCTCTATGTCTAAGATAACAGGTTAAGCAAATTTAGGTTCCTAAAGGGACTAGACCACCAAACATGGTTCAACCTGAGTATGGATCAAAATTTGCCATTTGGTTTAGCCAAAAAGGTTGACGTTTGTTGTTTTGTAGGATATCACCAAGATTAAGGAGCATAAATGGATATTAGATAGTGGATGTTCAAGACATATGAGTGGAAAAAGTTCACTATTTTCAGATTTAAGAAGCAATCAACTGAAACCATCACTCTTAGTGATAAAGGGAAGTGTAACATCATTGGTATAGGTAAAATCGGTTATAATTCATCTAACTTCATTGATGATGTTTATCTTGTTGATGGACTAAAGTATAACCTGCTTAACATGTTTCAAATTTGTGATAAAGGTAACAAAGTGATCTTTGATTTAGAAAAATGTGATGTTCAAAATGATTTATCTGGTGAGGTGGTGCTTACGGCTCCTCGATGTAATAATGTATATTCTATGAGCACTAACCAAGTTTCAAGAATGAGATTAAAGTGTCTCAAGGCTTTGACGGACGATCCGAGGATTTGGCATAGAAGACTTGGTCACGTAAGCATGCATACTACAAAGAAACTTATTTCAAAGGATTTGGTACGTGGATTACAAAATCTAAACTTCAAGGTTGATGAACTATGTAAGGCTTGTACACAAGGTAAACAAACAAGAGGTTCATTCAAACCAAAGAAGGTTGTAAGTTCTTCTCGACCTATCGAACCTTTACATATGGATTTATGTGGTCCTATGCGTGTCAAATCTCCCAAGGGTAAACAATGCATCCTTGTCGCTTTACATGTATCTCATTCTTACGAGAAAAATCTAAAGCTTTGTATGAATTTTCAAAGCTTTGTAAGGAGCTGCAAACTTTGAAAAACCTACCTATCGTTTTACATAAATCTTTAGTATCTTTATATATATCATAATTATGATATTTCAATTGTTATGATATTATACATATCAAATACATGATTTTTGATATCTTACTAATATATATATGTGTGTTTAACAAACATAAATCACGAAGTAAAATAAATTTATGATAAAAACTATCATATATGAATTCATATGTGAGTTAGTTAGATTGATATCAAATTATATATATATATATATATATATATATATATATATATATATATATATATATATATATATATATATATATATATATATATATATATAGAATCAGACTCTCATGTAAACAGCCCCTATAGTATACAATGAGAACAAATCTAATCCGTAAGATTAGAATAATAGATGGTCAAGATTAACCATAATAAATAGGGAAAAAAAATAAAAATAAAACAAATTAGAATGAGAGTGGGGAATTGACTGCGCGTGAAAATCAATTTTCACCCAATTTGCTCCATTATTGTATATAAAAAGATTTGTTACCTTATATGACCCTAGAATCTCTCATTCAAATCTTCCATCATCGCTGAATAACCTATTATTTGTGAAACGACTCCAATGGCGAGCAAGAGCAATTCAACGATGATTAGGGTTGTTGTCGTTCGTCCAATGAAGACACCACCATCGTCTCCAAACCAGAATTTGCCGGCCTGTTTTCTTCGCAAATCCGGACTTGAACTCGCCATGGCTCTCCCTCGAATGGCTCAGGTGCCCTTCCAACATTCCTTCAGTCTTGTGCATCACGACTCAACCATCTATGAGACCAATTTCGTCTCGTTCACCATCAATTTTGCTCGAGACTATTCAAAAGCCTCATTTTCCTTCATCCTCGTAGTCTCGTGTCGATATTACATCATTACCATCAACAATCTTGTTGTACGACTCCAAATTTGTCATCATTGCAGACCAACCGAAATCCATGGTTGTCCTCATCCTCAACAGTACAAGAGAAGCATATGCTATTGAATTTGTATTCATTGTTTATTGAGTTTTTATTCGTTGATGTATGTTAATGTAATTAGCAAAATGAGAAGGACATTGATTTTGCTTAGATTAAGATTCAATATGTTTTTATGGTGCTTTAAACCTTCTTTGATTTGATGAACAAAATTTGTTATTCCATTGTCATATACATGAATTATTGTACTTTAGTTTTTATTCGACACAAAATGCTGTAAATATTCGGTGGTTATATGTCTTTTATCCGGCGATTTGTGGTGGTTTGTCCGTGTATGTGCGACAAGTTAATGAAAACAATTGAATAACTAAATTTTGCAACGAACATGTTATATCATATGTACGAATATATTTAGTAACACTAACGAATATTTAATAGTACACTAACGAATATTTTAAGTAACATGGACGAATATCTTCGTCTACGTATATGTTCGCAAATTGTCCAAAAATTGAAACATTGGTCTCTTCAGATTATGAGCGAATATTTTTCACTATATAAATAAATAATTTATGTAACACTGACTAATAACTCCAATTATCAATAATCGACTAAATTTTGTTAGACATGAACGAATAATATCGGTATCATGAATGAATTCTTAATAGTATATTGACGAATATTTTCATGAACACAGACGAATACTTTTGTACAAAATTAACTAGAAGAACGGAGATGATAATTGAATTGATTTAGAAATATTGTTGATATCAACTATGCTGAATGATGGATTGAGAAATGAAAAAAAGGGCAATATGAATTCACGTTGAAAACCAAATTTGTATGTAAATGTGAAGATTAGGATAATAACAATTAGGGAGAGAATATCTAACTGCCATATTTGAATATAATTACTATGGAGAGTGTAATGCACCCTCTTTAATTGGAGAGTGGAGTAAAATATTTCCTAAAATTTGGTTTAATTAAGACCATTAGATCAAAGCAATCCTATGGTTAATGTGTGTTCTCATTGAACACTATAAGGGCTGTTTACATGTGAGCCAAACTCTCTCTCTCTCTCTCTCTATATATATATATATATATATATATTGTGCATGTGTATTATTTGTTTTATTCAAAGAAGAGAGTTGAGAACTTGACCCACTTCAATTCAAAAGAAAAAGGAAACTTAAAATGTTGTCCATGAGATTTGAAATAGTGTCAAATTTATATATCCCCTCACCCTTATTGGGCAACTACAACTTGCTTATCCAATTGACACTTAAAATTATATCCAATCTCAACAGGGGCAGTGGCCCCTCCCGTACCCCTAGCTACGCCACTGTCCATTACATGATAGATATGTGTGCTCTATTTAGTGCAATCGAGGAGCACTTGGATGAGTATGACATTGGTCGACCCAGAAGATGCACCACCACCATCTCTGATGATGAGAATGACCCACCACCTCCTACCTCAATGGACCAGGATGACCCTTCTGACCATTATGTTTCTCAGTGAGCATTCCTTCCCACTATCTCTCTTATACTATTTTGTGAAACTTTGAGGACACAATTTATTTTAAGTATGGGGTGTAATAACTGAATGATTTTGTTGCACTTGGATCAAATATTTGTAATATTTGTGTGACATTTTATGCCTTTAATTCCCTACTTCCTTACCTTGCTTACCTATTTCATGAATTGGCGAAAACCATTTATTTTTAAAAATTTTCTATTCAACTCGATAAAATCGGATTTATAGATCTTCAAATATGCTACCAAATGATACGTGCCAACGATGTTTTAAAATATCAAGTTTTTTCTCTACGTACATGAGATTTTGGACGGAATTGTTGATGAAAACCCCAACCAAACAATAGTCGGTGAGATTTGTTTAAATTTCGGACATGCACTTTCATGTGGCCCTTCTTTCGTACTTGCATGTGATCTCCAAATTGCTTAGGTTATTCTAGAACTTATGATTGAAGCTTTTACAAAACTACATGCTCATTGAGATCTCTATATTTGATGTAAAGAGAGTTGAGGCTCCTTTGATAAGCTTTTGTGACCTTTTTCTCCTATATATGCTCTCCTTCTATTTTGCCATTTCTTGCCTACATATATACAAATACAAATATATATATATATATATATATATATATATATATATATATATATATATATATATATATATATATATATATATATATATATATATATATATATATATATATATTTACCTTCTTTAGTGGTCCTCAAAATAAGCCTCACAACCATATTAGCATCATAAAACCCTATCTGGAGTTGAAAAGTGAGAAGAAATACAAAGAAGATAAGTATAGGGTGTTCCGCTAAAAATCCTGCCGCATACCAAGTAAGATTTTGTTTTGGAAAGAGAAAATTGCCTAAACATTACCCCATGTTTTAGGCTGACTAAACATTAATACACCGTCGTTTAAACTATCAAAACGGTACCTCACCTATTGAGCCCGACCAAAGATTAGTACCTAGGTCACTATTCACACCTTAACTTCACAGATCAGTGTTAAATCTCATGGGCAAAATTGTCCACCTACTTTAGACATAAACCCTAGGAATTTCAGGTGTAGAGGAGCTTTGGAAGTAATTGATACCGCCTAGAGATCCCATCCAATCACCATGGAAGGGTGATAAACTTGGCACCTCAGATAAGTCTCACAAGTGGCGGTCCATGTAACGCAAAGCCTAGCACCACCATGTCATATTGTCCTCCAAAGCCTCCTGAAACTCAACCTTGATTATATATTTGTATAGGTGATGATAGAAGACTTAACACAAATAAAGCGGTTTTTATACTAACAAAATATCGATTGTATTTCTAGTTGCTTGGTTTGTTTTTGGTGTTTGTCTAGAAAGTATGCAGGCCTTGGAAAGCATTTCAAGGGACATAAGGAGACCTTGAAAACAGATACAAGGGACAAATGAAGAGTTTAAAGAGATTTAACACGGAGGCATTGAAAGTCATTTCAAGGGATCAGAAGCCAAAGCCTTGAAGTCAGTTTCAAAGAACAAAGCGGCTGGAAGGAATTCAAAACTCTAACAACCGAATCTATCAAGCATCAAGAGAAGATCTTCCAAGGAGATATGCTCAACAAGAAGATATGCTCAAAGAAGATCTTAACCGACCAAGTGGATTTGATTCAAAACAGGATCTCGCAAAGATCCTCAACCAAAAGCGCAAAGATCCCTCCTTAACGTACTTCGGATATCTTTACAACAAGTATGAGAAGATTACGGACAAGAAGGATCAACGAGCTTTTAGTAGATGAAGACGATAAGTACATCTACAACGGCTACCTCATCTCAACCAAGAAGCGTTTTCCATGGAGAAGAAGAACCATCTTCAACGGTCATCATCCCAACGGCTAGAAGACCTCTCCATCGAAGACTATAAATGAAGATGTCGGTTGAAGAAGAAAATACATAAGCTTACACGGAAACATTCAAAGTCTTCAAGCGATCCAAAACATCTTCATTTGATCAAACAAGTTTTTATTTCTCTCTTTTACAAAAAGCTTATCCCCTAGAGAAAGATAAACTCGAGAGCTCCATTGAAATATCTAAAGAGTGTTATACTAGAGTGTGTGTTACTCTGCAAAGTAACTAGGCTACTATAGCAAGGTGAAGAGTTGGAGCTAGATCGTAACGTTGACTAAAGTGAGAAAAGAAGGAAATTTCTTCTAGTTTGTATCTAGGACTCTTTGAAGCTGACAATAGGTAGTTATATCCTACGGATATACCCTGGGACGGAGAGTAGACTATTTAGAGCCAAACTTCGTAAGCATATCCTCGTGTCGATCTTTTCTATTTCGCACCATATCTGCTTTATTGTGACTAACTTTGTTTTGCAGGTTTACAAAGTCAAGGGCCTTGAAATTAGTTTCAAGGCCCTTGAAATCAATGTGTGTCAAAAAGAGCTTAAGGGGGTGTATTCAATCCAGACTTTTTAAAGATTTTGACTGATTCTTTATAATCATAGGATTTGCAAATTCTGTGGGATATTTTAATTCTATATAGAGTCAATACAGATTCTTTGGAAATCTTATGTGTTGGGGGAACATTTATATGGAGTTTAGGTATGTATAAAAGTAATGAAGAATCTTACAAAATCAATGAAATAATAGATTCTTTTAAAATCCACAAACTTTTAAATACCATAGGAATTTTATGGAAAATTTTAAATCCTAATTGAATACCTAAAGATTTATATGGACTTTTAAAAATCTATATTTAATACTCATAGACTTTTAAACTCCAAAAAATTCCTATAAACTCTTAATTGAATACACCCCCCTTAGATCGACATCAAGGTCTTTGAAATAAGTTTCAAAGCCTTGAGATAAGTTTCTACGAAATTTCTCATACTCTATTCAACCCCCCTTTTAGAGTATCTTTATCCTTTATATTCACCTAACGGTTCTTCAATTGGTATCAGAGCAGGACTCACGTATATTGACTTTGTAACACCCCAAATCCGTGGGACTCGGGAACGCTACGGGCGAGACCTCACAGTGGGTCCCGACCCTTAGCTTGACAACAATTTCACCGGACCTTTCCAACAAGGAACAAATAAAGTCAAAACTCAAAAACATTTGAAATGTATGCGAGAAACTGAAATTTAAAGATACAACTTGGATACTCAGCCGAGTCCTCAAAACGACACAATTCTAAAGAGATAAAAATTGCAAACGTACAACATAACCCACAAACCAACAATACAAGACATAACCCCAAAAATGTCCCTGTCCTATAATGTACAAAGACCCCCGACTGTCCACTCCTCTACCTCACTCGGCGGCAACCCTAACCCGTAGGGCATCTATACAACCGGTTTTAAACCGTTAGCTAGCAATTCGAATACAAGAAGAACGATAAGGCACAATCACATATAATGATAAAGTAAACACACAAACATGCTCGTATAGAAGTCCGTTTATTATCTTTTAGTTAAGTTATTCCCTTACTATTTCCATTTCTTTGTGACACGGGAATCACAAGGATCCCGCCCTTGTCCCCTTTCAACAAACAGGTTTGGACCGGATGCAAATCAACATCACATGTTGGACTGGTCACAAGGCACCTCCCGGCCACTTCATTTTGGCCCGGACAAGCGATCACCGCCCGTTATCATACACTTAGGCCAAATAAACAATAATCAAGTCCACATCCTAGTCCGGTTAATAGTTACATTATGATAGCCAAATAAATAACACACACCACCCACACGTCTTAGCTCATATACGAAAAACTAGCTAAGTAAGTCCGTAGACTTACCTCACTCAAGGTACACAAATAAATCTTCTAGGCTTCTTGCGGGAAACGCTCAATGCCTGATCACAATGAGGCATACTATCATCAACTAACCGACAAGATAACAAATCTCGTACTTCTATATTCTCAACTCGTAACGTCATAACTTAGTACGCTAGATCCTAGATCCTTGATCATCTAAGAAAACTCGCCGATGCACACAACAATTCATAAACTATTCTTAACACCTAAGTTCACGGCCACTACATGGCATTTGCTCTACGTTATGCTAGATTCACCTAGTATGATACACTACCGCTATTGAACTAAAAGATGGAGAAGGTACTCACACGCGGTCCAAGGTAGAGCACGGTTTACGGATGTCGAGAACGAATTTGGTGGACTTAACGGGCGCTTCCCGACCTATACATCAAAGCTATGTGAATTTAGCTTATAAGCTATATTGGTTGAACAACGGTCTAGATATAACTAGAGAAACTCATTTTCAAAACAAGGTCAAAACCCGTAAAACATTTCCAAGGTGAACAACACGATTTAGACCAAAAATCCAAAATCAATATTTTTCCGGTAAGATGTACAACTCTTCAACTCGGCCATTTTTCGGAGATCCAAAACTGGGCTAAAACTTGTAATAAACTCCACAGTGGCCAAAACTGCGATTTTCAATAAATCTGGGTATAAACTGCAGTTATCCAGAAAATAGGGTCACAAATGCAAATATACACAAGTTGGGGATAAAAATATAATTACACAAAAACACTTCTCCTTCTTTGACCTAGCTGCGCGCTGTAGAGAAAGAAAGGAAGGAGGTAGGCGGTGGAGGGGCTCCTTGGCGACGTCTCCGGAACCAGAGCAAGGGAGGAGGCGCTCCAGCTCTTCCGGCGGCTGTCACACAAAAATCCGGGGACACAACGTTACACAGGGAAGACAGAAAAGAGGGAGGGAGAGGGGTGGCGGCACTCACCGTGCCGGCGACTCAGGTGGGTCAAGGTGGAGCAGAAAGAAGGGGAGAAGGATAGCGGCGACTACACGCTGGTGGCTTCGGTCGATCGATGCAGCAGCGGGGAGGCTCTCCTTCGACCCGGTGGTTCTTCTCTAGTGGATCTGCAGCTCTCCCAAAATTCAGTCCTAAACAGAAGCAAGAGAAGGGGAAAAAGGAGTAGGGCTGCGTGAAGAAGATGTGAGGTTTGGGGAGACAGGTGAGGGGGTAGGGCGCAGGGGGTTCCAATGAGGGGTCACTGCACTGCTGGCAGCGAGGAGTCGGGAGGCCAAGGGTCGGTCGTCAGGCGCTCATCCGCAAGAGCAAAGAGAAGAAAGGGAAGAAGGGAAGAAGAGAAAAAAGAAAAAGAAAAAGAAAAAGAAATAGAGGAAGAAGGGAAATAATAATAAAAAGAATAAGGGATAAACTCGTCGTCAATATCCGGAGCGGGATTTCCGAGTCGGAAAGATTTTCCGAACTTTCCCGAAAATAACCAAATAATAAACATACTCGGGAATTTTATTTTTACGTCTTAAAAACACTTTTAAAAATATAAAAAGGAATTTATTAATAAGAAAATATCGATAGAAGTACGCAAGGGAGACAATATCGAAAACCGGGCATTACATCAGGTCCCCCTAAAAACAAGTTTCGTCCCAAAACTTGCTAAACGTGAAACTCTCAAACGAACTCGTCTCGATAACCGCTCAAGACACTATAACGTGGCAACTACGGCCCTCAAATCCAAAGTCTACTCGCCTAGACACATCAAGACTCGCAAGATATACACATACGAAACACACACAACATATCACGTCACAAATCACATAAGCACAACCATAGAGATGTCTCGGGACTAACCCAATGGTCCTATAGGTGTCGCTAAATCTGCGTAAAACTCGGGATAGTTCCTCCGGATACTATCCTCCGTCTCCCAAGTAGCCTCATCGGCTCCTCGCCTCGACCACTCCACTCTCAACATTGGTATCTCCCTCGACCAAAGGCGTCTCGTACTACGCTCTAAAACCACGATCGGATGCTCTGCGAAAGTATGGTCCGGCTCAATTACTAGGTCCTCGTGGATAATGACGTGCCTCGGGTCATGTATGAGATACATGAAACACCAGGTGAATACCCTCGAACCTCGGTGGCAACGCTAATCTGTATGCCACCTTTCCGACTCTCTCCAAAATCTCGAATGGACCGACATATCGGGGGCTTAACTTCCCCTTAATACCGAATCGTCTGACACCTTGTGTCGGTGATACCCTCAACCACACATGAGCTCCTACCCTGAACTCGAGAGGTCTACGCTTCCTATCCGCATGCAACCTTTGACGGCTCTGCGCAGCCAACATCCTCTCTCGGATCAAAGCAACCCTAGCCATGTCATCCTGTACCTGCTCAGGAGCTACAACGCTAGAACTCCCTGGCTCGTCTGTTAGCATGAAATATTGTGATATTTTAGGCACGTTTTCTAAGTGTATTTGATCCATTATGATAGTCATTGATTGAGCATTGATGCATTTGTGAGCTAGTTTGTCTATAATGTCGATATAGAGATCTACACAAGCTTTATGTTGATTATAGGTAATTGAGAGCTATTTCCGAACGGAATTGAGCAAGGATGGAGTTGATGGAACATGTCCATGGATTGAGGGCATTCCTAGGAGCTAAGGGAGTGTCATCTTGAAGGATGCACGAGGCTAAGGAAGAATCACGTTCTAGCCCTAAACCACGCTCTAAAATACGGCCGTACCACTTTCCACGTTCAAGTCCACGGCCGTGGAACCATGGCAAGGGAAGCGTGGTCCATTCCAGCAACTTCTACGGCCGTGGAGGAGTTGTGTCAAACCGTGTTGATTTTCACGCTCTAAATTACGGCCGTGGAACCCTTCCACGACCGTGATATTGGCGATCTTTTTCGCCACACTTTAAGCCACAATCTCCTACACAATTGGGCCGGGCCGATATTTTATCTTACACTATAAAAGGACGGACGAAGAGAGATTCCGTCACCTTCGCTTACGCATAGACGCATCTTACGCTTGCGCTTGGAATTACCCTAATTTCGCATTTGGCGGAGATTGTGTTTGAGAGATTTTTGCGCTTTTCCATTGGGATTTCCGGATTGACGGAAGATCGAAGATTCGGAAGATTGTTTGCAAGGAGATTTTGCTTCTTGCTTAGGTTTGATTTAGAAGACGGATTGACATCCTGTTCTTCCTTCTTATCTAAGATTTGTGTTTGTTTGTTTTATTCCGAATCTAGTGACGATTATTGTTCTTGATTGTGACTTTGAGATTGATTTGAAAGTTATTGAAGGTTTTCGGAAGTTTTCATCTTTCAATCTCTTAACCATTGAATTTGATATCAATATGACTGTTATTGGCTAAAAACTTTTAACAATTCTAAGGTGAAAGGTTGATAGTTGTGGCTTAGATGACGATAGATCGATCGTAAACAGATTGGACCCTGAGAGTTAGAGAGAATCGACGACAATCCTAATCCACGGTCTGTTCTTGAGCTTCCACGGCCGTGGAACTCAAGAACTACCCGTAATTTTGTGTTAAGTTACGAACATGCTTTTACTTTAATCCAAAGTTAAAGATTTGCTTTAACTTACTTGGCTTGCCTTTTCTAGGTGGTAGTGAAGCCTCAACAACCTCTACCTCGATTGTGAGTGTCACAACCTTAATCGGTTTAGTTAGTCTTGATCCTTGGATTACAAGTTTGGGTATTTGACATTAATTCTTACCTTTAGAACCTTTCTATACTGAAGCCTCAACAACCTTTATAGAGAGTGTCTTGTAGGTGAGTCATATAAGGTTTTTGGAACTTCACCGTACGATTACCTTACATTAGCATACCTTTGCATACCTCAACTCTGTCCTTATATCTTTAGTATATCTTGAATTGATTGCCACAACTGGATATCTGGATCTTTAGGATTGTTGTTTTCCCAATATTTGAAAAGCTTCATACATTTACTTGCTTGATAACCTATAATTGGATTTAACCCCCCAAATCCCTGTGTTCGATACTCTGGAATTCTTGCTCAACTATATCGATCCGTACACTGCGGGTTCGCTTGCTTGATTTCTAGTTTTATAAATTTAAAGCTTATTTGCACGCACGCTAAGTGGCGAACATCGTCCCAACATAAGGGAGTACAACATCTTCGTCCATACAATGCCTCATATAGTGCCATCCCAATCGATGCATGCCAGCTGTTATTATAAGAAAACTCCACAGCGGGACGTGGTCTGGCCATACCTGCCCCCAATCTAATAAACATGCTCGCTACATGTTCTCTAATGTCTGGATAGTCCACTCAGACTAGCCGTCTGTCTGGGGATGGTAAGCGGTCGTAAAAAGAAGACTCGAACCTAGGGCGGTGTGTACCTGCTGCCAGAACCTCGAGGTAAAACGCCCGTCCCTATCCGAGATGATGGTCCTTGTCACTCCATGTAATGTCACAATCTGTTGGGTGAACTCCTCGGCCAAACGACTCACCGGCCACGTTTTCTTAATAGGAATGAAACGTGCGATCTTTGTTAGTCGATCAACTACCACCCAAATCGCATCAAAGCTCCTACTCCATCTTAAACCGGTGATGAATCCATGGATACATCCTCCCACTTCCACTGTGGCATAAGCAGTGGGTGGAGCTCTCCTCCGGGTCTTTGGTGCTCGATCTTGACCTGTTAGCAAGTCGCGCATCGGGCCACATATCTAGCTACATCGGGCTTGAGCCCGCCCACCAGTAAGATCTCCTAATATCCTGATACATCTTACTCGTGCCAGGATGCACCGAGTAAGGTGTGGGATGGGCCTCATGCAAAATCCGCTCTCTCAACTCTCGGCCCAACGGCACACATATATGCCCCTAGCGTCTCAATAATCCGTCTGCCCCTACAGTAAACTACGGTGCCTCACCTCGGGACTTCCTGTCCCGGATCCTCATTATAATAGGACAACCCTCCTGCTTCTGCCGGATCTCTCCAGACAGGTCGGGTAATATCTCTAACTCGGACAAACGACAGTCCGTATCCAGAAACCGGATATCCATCTCTAACTCTATCAAATCTCTCTACAATTGAGGTTGAACCGTATGCCGAGCTATCGCCTCCTCTCGAGGTGTCCTCCTACTCAAAACATCGGTGACTACATTCGTCTTCCCCGAATGGTACAAAATCTCCAAATCGAAGTCCTTAATCAGCTCTAACCATCTCCTTTGGCGGTTATTCAACTCCCGCTGAGTGAATATGTACTTCAGACTCTTATGGTTTGTGAAGATCTGACACGTGGCCCTGTACAAGTAGTGTCGCCAGATCTTCAGGGCATGAACCACTGCTGCTAGCTCAAGATCATGGGTAGGGTAATTCTCCTCGTACGACTTCAACTACCGAGAAGCGTACGCAATAACCCTACCCCTATGCATCAAAACGCACCCCAAGCCTAGCTTGGAGGCGTCACTATATACTACAAAATCCTCTATGCCCTCAGTTTGGGCTAGAACGGGAGCGGAGATCAACCTCCTCTTCAACTCCTCAAAGCTGCACTGACAAGGCTCGGACCAACCGAATTCTAGTGGACTTCCTCACAAGGTAGTAAGTGGCCGTGCAATCACGGAGAAACCCTTAACAAACCGACGGTAGTATCCTGCTAAGGCCAAGAAACTGCGCACCTTCTTGACCGTCCTAGGAGGTGGCCATGAAGAAACGGACTCAATCTTCGCCGGGTCAACCATGACACCCTTGGCGGAAACTATATGACCTAGGAATGCCACCTCGGACATCCAGAACTCGCACTTAGAGAGCTTTGCATAAAGCTCTCTATCCCGAAGGACTCGAAGCACCGTCCTAGGGTGTCCTGCATGCTCCTCCCGACTCCAGGAGTAAACTAGGATGTCATCAATAAACACTACTACAAACTGGTTCAAGAAGTCGATGAAGATGCCGTTCAACAACTCCATGAAGACGGTTGGTGCATTTGTGAGCCCGAATGGCATCACGACAAACTCATAATGGCCGTATCTCGTCCCGAATGCCGTTTTCGGCACGTCCTCCTCTCTCACCCTCAGCTGGTGTTATCCAGACCTCAAATTAATACGAGAAAACACGGAGGCTCCCTGCAACTGGTCCAGCAAATCATCAATGTGCGGTAACGGGTACTTGTTCTTGATAGTGACTTTGTTCAAATCCCGGTAATCAATGAATAGCCTCAAAGATCCGTCCTTCTTCCTGACGAAGTGGACCGGTGCAGCCCAAGAGGAAACGCTCGGGCTTATGAAACCCCTCTCGGATAACTCCTCGAGCTACTTCTTCAGCTCTAGTATTTCGATCGGCGCCATCCGGTATGGGGCCTTGGAGATCGGCCTCATGCCGGGCTCTAACTCAATAGCAAAACCAACGCTCCTCTGTGGTGGTAATCCGGGTGGCTCCCCGAAAACATCCTCAAACTTGCATTCCACAGGAATCTCTTCCAGTGATGGTCTTGTCTCCTCCTTCATGGGATAACACCAGAAGGCCTCGCATCCCTGTCCGATAAGTCTCGCTGCTCGGACCACGCTAATGACTATACCGGTCTTTCCGAGGTCCCAACCTCGGAAAATCACCTCATGTCCCGTCTTTGTAGTGACCGTCACGGTCCTCTGACTGATGTCCAAAACGGCTCGGTGGCGGTCCATCCAATCCATCCCTAAGATGACTCTCTCATGCACCAAGTGCATGGCATAGAAGTCAGCAAACCAATCACGGTTTTCCAAACAAATGGGACAACCACGTACCTCCCGGGTAGCACTAACCCTACCCCCATCGGGTAACCCCACAATGAAGGGTCTCC
Source organism: Fagopyrum homotropicum (assembly GCA_033239125.1). Taxonomy (NCBI): domain Eukaryota; kingdom Viridiplantae; phylum Streptophyta; class Magnoliopsida; order Caryophyllales; family Polygonaceae; genus Fagopyrum; species Fagopyrum homotropicum. Next base: position 38,572,379 of record BSWB01000001.1, on the reverse strand, counting down.
CATCTACCGTAACTAAGGTCAACCTAGCTAAACAATCATCGGATATAAAGGAGTGCGTAGCACCCGCATCAAACAAAACTCGAATCGGAAAGCCGTGAATCTGAATGGAACCTGTGGTTGCCGGCACCGTTGGCTCAACGACACTCCTCAACTCAAATACCCTGGCTTGTTGACCTCTGATCTCTTGGGTGCCTCCACCATGTCCCCTACCTCTACCCTACCCTTGGGTAGAACTCTGTGCCTGTGGATATCCCGGGGCTCTCTGCTGGTGCTGACTTTGTGTCTGCCACTAGGGTTGTCTCTGTCCACCACTAGAAATGCCAATAGGTGAAGAACCCTGCTGAAACGGTGTCGGTCCCTGTCGGAAAAAAGTGGCTTGGTGTTCGCTCCAAACGGTGTGTGCAAGCTTTAAATTTATAACCCTAGACGTAAGCTTAAAACAAGGATGCGAACCCGCAGTGTACCGGTCAATCGTAGTAAAAAGCAAGAAATTCCAGGGGTCGATCACAGGGACTTAGTGAAACAAAGTCCAATTACGGTAAGCTTTAGTAATCACTAACCACAAAACAATTAAAACAATCAAATATGATAAAAGTCAATAAAGGAATTATGCAATTCTAGGGATTAAGGCATCTAGCTGTGGTTTCAACTCAAGATCTAAAGATAAGCGGACAAAGCTGAGGTTTTTGCATAGGGAAGGTGTTACTAAAGTGGAATAGATCACCGGGTAAGTCTCACTACTCACTAATCCAAAACCGTAACTCCTATTACTGGGTAAGTCTCAAGGAATTAAGATAAAGAACTATAACCTCAAACTAACACACCACCTAAGGGAATAGAATCAACCTTTACCGGGTAAGTTTCAGGCTAACTCACATAGATGGGATGAAAGCACACTCAAACCCCAATAAAGGATAAACCTTTATTACCTATACTTATGATCTTAGGTAAACAAACTAAGGAATTACCGGGTAAGTCTCATCTTAGGCTTGCATTGAACCAGGAAAGGTATAATAAGAATAGGATTTGGCAAACTCTAACACTTAACTCTCAGTTTCGGATCAGATAAGTCACCTCGGTCAGCCAAATTCCACCCCGGCCGAGATGTTCATCGACTGAGCGAGATACTTAGGGTTAAGGTAAAGACTCGAGCTTTCAGGATCCTACTGTGATTACGATTATTCTATCATTGTGTTTCCCACAACCTTCAGCCAATCACCCTAGAATCACACAAAGAGATTAGCCACTCATCATAATGAAAATATTAATCAAGTATATGGGAAGAAAGAGAATAATTGAACAAGAAAACCTTAAGAGAAAGGCTTCAATAACTGAATCAATTATCAAACACAAGCGTTCTTTGGATAGAAATCCAATAAGACAAACAATAAGGAAGAGAATCTAAGATAATCTTACAAAAACCTTTCAAAAGCTATAAAAGCTATAATCTTCCTTCTTCAACCTTCAAAAAGGTTCTTCAAATCTCCCAACTGGAGTATGGCTGCTGTGGTGTATAAACCCTGATCGGTGGTATAGCATGATATGGATTTGTAGGAAATCCGACCCTTTTTATAGGAAAATTACTCTCCAAAGATAAGATATCTTAGAAAGATCTCTTCCCATAAAAATAGGTAGAATATATGATCTAGCATATCTTCTTCCTTCCAGGAGCCAAGCCCAAAAATATAAGATCTCTTTCCAAAAATAAAAGATCTCAGCCAAGAATAAAATATTCTCGCCGCGTCCCAGATGTTCGCCTCGATCGAGTCGACTTCTCTGGATCACCTCGGTCGAGGTGACTCTGTAGTCAACCGAGGTGAGTCACAACTGAATGTGAAATCTCTCAAATCTGGTCCAAAGTGAATCTTTAATCCATGGCTATGCTTCCTGGATGTTTCTTTATGTTCCTGAATGTAGCTTCAATGACTCCATAGCTCCTTTTGCACCTTTTTGATGCAAAACGTGCCATTTTACCTACGATTACAACAAAACTAGGTGTAGACCTCGATTCCCGCAAAGGTAGATGAAATGGTAATAAAATCACATATTATACATACAAACATGCAGATTATTGAAGATAAAACGTCCAAACAAACCCCAAAATATAGACTATAATTCATGCTATCAAAATACCCCATACTTAGCCCTTGCTTGTCCCCAAGCAAGTTCCGCATATAAAAGGAAGGATAGAATGGATTATAAGTCATGAAAATCAATGAAAAGGTCCTTCAAAACATTTTTATGGTGTGCAACAATCATAGATCACTCTAAGAGAATACTTCATGGAGTTTAAAATCAAAATATGATTAAAATATTTTATAAATATAAGAAAATTGTTCATCTTTGCATAAAATCATAGAATGCATAATAAGTCATAATTATCGAAATTAATCATGCATAATCCAGTTTAAACCACTAAGTCAATCAACAAGCTGGAGGTCTCAAGGGCTTCCCAAAATAAAGGTCAAGAAACGTGTAGGGTAGGGATGTATGTAAGGTAATGTGGTGCTAGAATCCGGGAAAAGGATATACTTCACTTTCACTTTGACTTGCAACATCTTCCACCAATAAGCTTTGCTTATTTCACACTTTTTCTTTTTACTTTACTTTTTGGGATGCATGGACAGAGGTGCACAATAACCGAAGCCTAGGAAATCAGCAATCATCAATTTCTTGAGATGCATCAAACCCTTGATGTACATACCATGACCCGTTAGGAATATCGCTCAATCCGACTTTGGCAAGACACAAACACCCGGCTATGTGAATGGTGCCGAGTTACTCATCATCATGATTGACTTCCCCAAACCTATTTATTTCTTTCTAACACTTTCACTTCCAGCCAACTTCTCAACTTTAACTTCACTTGCTTTCACCACTTCGCTTGCTTCCAAAGTATTAAACATGGTCTTTCCAGGAAGAGAGAAGAATGAATTGCCTTGGTCTTTCCAGGAAGAAAGTGAGAGAACTTATCTTGCGGTGTCAACCTTCAAATTCAACATAATTTGGATAAAAACAAAGTATTAAACATGCCAAAAATTTCAAACAAAGCATTTAGCAACTTAAACATATTATAAAACCTTTCAAGCACATAAAGATTTCAAAAACCAGTCAGTAAGCAAGATCTTCACTGAGATCATATCTAGATAAGAAGCACAAAAATCGTTTCGAAAACTCTCAGTTAACCCACCTCGGTCGAGGTGTTCTTAGGTCAACCGAGGTGAAACACCTCATTCGGCCAGAACTCCACCGGTCGAGGTCAAAGTTTTTTTTAAAAAAAACCAGTTTTTCGACGTTTTTCTCAATCAAATAACGTGTATGTATGCATGCAATCTCAGATAAACACATAGAAGCAAAATGAAGCATAAATATCATAAAAGGTCAAGTCATACATCCATGAGTCAAATAATACATAAATACCCCATACTTGGGACACACTGTCCCAGTGGGTCAAAATAAGTCTAAGGGAATAAAAATACTCACCGGACATAAAGCTGAACTGCATAAAAATAAGAAAGAAAATCCTGCAGCTCTCAATAGTCGCGATCCAGTGGTGGTGGTGGTGGCACATATGGATACTGAGACGGGTCGAACAGGTAGCCCATGATGTGCTCAAACTGGATCTGAGCCATCATATGCTGGTAGTGTTGTTGCTCCTGCATCTCGCAGATATCTAGTGATAGAGCGGCATAAGAATCGATCATCTGATCCGTCAAATCATCGATCCGACGGTGAGCCTCTGGGTCTCTGTGTCGGCGTACCCTACGCCTAGCAGGTCTCATTGGTGATGCAGTTGGTGCAGGCTCAATATCATCATCATCATCAAGATCAATAACCGGCGCACTCGTCCCGGCTGTATCCGTCCCTGTATCCTTCGGGACTCCATCATCCCTGTCATCAGCAGTCTCCTCCTCATCCTCCTCCTCCTCAGCTGGTGCAGCTGCTGCCTCTCTATAATCCTCTATCAGTGGGGCCCAAGCGGTCTGCCAGTAATGAGGGTCATAAATTGTAAACTGGGCTGACCATCTGATCCCCTGCGGTGCAGTCAGCTCCCATGGCATAGCCACATATGGTGTAGTCAGTCCTCGGGGAACCAGAATCCGCCGAGTAATCATCTCCTGCAGCCCTAGCGGCTTGGCAGCCGCCGCCATAGTGCAAGCACTGAGATCCATATCCTGATAGCTGGCAATGTGGGTCACAAGTCCTCCGCAGCAAATGTCCCCCTTCGCCTTGGCCTTGATCCTGTGCAGATCCTCTGCCAGCATCAAGCTAAAGTCGGGGATCCCTCCAGACACCATGCAGTATAGGCTAAAAAGCTCCCCCTGTCGGACCTTCTGGGGCGTCTCAGTACGCGCCAGAAGCGTCTCGCTGAAAATGCGGTGGGCTAACCTAAAAGTTAGGTGAAAAATAACCTTCTCCCTGGAGTCTCCAAGGCGCCACCTGTTTGCGTGCTCAACCACGTGAGCAATCTGTCCCCAAAATTCTCTAGCTACAGTCCGGGAAGGGAAATCAACAACGGTCGGGGCAGGAAAATCAAAAATGTCCCTCCAATACTCTAATGACACTAAGAAGTTCCGGTTCATCAACCGGTACTTCACATAACGCTCTGTGGGGAGGTAGGTAAAGGAGCTAACAAACTCTAGGGTGGGCTCCAAATAGGCTGGTGCACGGATCTCAGTAAACTGATCCAATCCTACCGTCGATATCATACGTCTAAGGTCTCTATCCACATCGAGACAGTCAAAGGCTGACACGTCTAGGAAGCGAGGTGCTATCACTGGACGGGCTGCTATACGGTTGTAATCGACCCGGTGTCGCTCGTGGATCACCGGTCGATAAGGTTGGGAAGAAGAGGAAGAAGGGGAAGGGGAGGATCTATCCCTAATAGCAAGACGACGGTCAGAACTCATTTTCAAATCTCTTTCTGTCAGGTCACCTCGGTCGGTCTGACAACACTCAAGAACACCTCGGCCGAGGCACAACACGTCTGGACCGAGGCGAAAACTGCGTAACTAATTTCCTAAAAAATTTCAGTTCTTTTCCCCCAAAATCACTACAGCTGGTTCCTATGGGGTACTTAATCCGTTTCTAAGCAAATGCAAGGCAATCCGAGCCCAAATCGAAGCGAAATCAGCGAGGTTAGGGTTTTGTTCACTTTTACCTCGTTCGGCCGTTTCGGTTCGATTTCTTTACAGATTCGCACTTGCAGCTTGATCCTCTATGCTTTAATCGTAGTTTGGAAGCGAAAATCTTCGAAAACGAGCAAGAATCGAAGGACGAGGTGAAAGGGAGCGCTGCGGTCGAGGGGGTAGGTAAAGAGAAGAAAAGGAATTTTCCCCCTTTTTATACCCTTTCTGGAACTGCTGTCACCTCGGTCGAGGGGGTCTCGACTGGACCGAGGTGGTTCTTCAGAAACCCTAGTCGCCTCGGTTTCTCAAGAATCATCTCGGTCAAGGTGCTCTGACAGCAACCGAGATGTGCCTCAGTCAAACTTCGTCTATTCGAATTCTCGAACTTCTGTCCTTCTAGTTATGCTCCTGGTTTGTACTCCTTCCTTAGATGTCACCTGTTGTCTGTCTAGAACGCCAAAAATAAAACAAAGTAAAGCAAAAGCAAAACTATCTAAGCTAGACTAGAAAAAGGAAAAAGAAAGCAATACCTTGGGTTGCCTGCCAAGAAGCGCTTGGTTTAAGGTCGCTAGCTGGACCATAATGCGTCTCAAACGAGGTATATTGGTGCAACCTCCTCAACCGGAGTTTCCGGTTTGTATTTCTTGAGTCTATGACCATTGACCTTGAAGCTTCCGCTCGTTTTGCCCCATATCTCAACTGCACCATGAGGAAAAACATGTTTCACAACATAAGGTCCGGTCCATCTAGATTTTAACTTACCTGGAAAGAGGCGGAGGCGGGAGTTGAAGAGTAGAACTAAGTCTCCTTCGTTAAGCTCCTTTGGAATGATACGCTTGTCATGCCATTTCTTCGTCCTCTCCTTATAGATTTTGGCATTCTCATAAGCGTTCAAACGCAGCTCCTCCAGCTCGTTGATATCCAATAGCCGCTTCTCGCCGGCTTCCTTAATGTCGAAGTTCAACCATTTGATCGCCAATATGCCTTGTGTTCTAACTCGACGGGCAAATGGTAAGACTTCCCATATACCAAATTATAAGGGGTGGTACCTATGGGAGTCTTAAATGCGATCCTGTAGGCCCAAAGAGCGTCGTCCAATTTCATGGACCAATCCTTCCTCGTCCTAGAAACGGTCTTTTCCAAAATTGCTTTGATTTCTCTATTCGAGATCTCGACCTGTCCACTAGTTTGAGGGTGATAAGGGGTTGATACCTTGTGGGTTACCCCATACTTCGATAGAAGTGCCTTGAACTTCCGGTTGATGACATACGTTCCTCCATCGCTGATGATGATGCGTGGAGTTCCAAAACGTGGAAAGATAGTTCTGTTTAAGAACTTCACAACCACCTTGGCGTCATTAGTGGGAGAAGCGATGGCTTCAACCCATCTAGAGATGTAATCGACTACAAGAAGAATATAGAGGTTTCCTCCGGAGGATGGGAAAGGTCCCATGAAGTCTATCCCCCATACATCAAAGATTTCTACCTCTTGAATGCTATTAAGTGGCATTTCGTTCCTCCTTGATAAATTTCCTGTTCTTTGACATGCATCACAAGAGACAACAAACGATTGCACATCCTTAAATAATGTAGGCCAAAAGAAACCGGAACGTAATACCTTAGCGCATGTTTTATCGGTGCTAGCATGTCCTCCACAAGGAAGTGAATGATAATGCCGTATGACACTATTAACTTCATCTTCCGGAATGCATCTTCGAAGCATCTCATCCGGTCCGCGCTTGAATAGCAGCGGCTCATCCTAGTAATAATGGTGTACCTCCTTGAAGAATCTTTTCTTTTGAGAGTACGTCAATCGGGCGGTATTTCCTGGCAAACAAGATAATTCACAATATCAGCATACCAAGGTCCTTTATTGTCAGAAAGTTGGTGGATAGAATGTTCCACCAACTGAGGATGAATGTCAGAGAAGGGAGTAAGAAGTTTGTTATTCTCTGTAGTCTCAGTTGAAATCGTCTCGCTATCGACATCGGTCGAGGCGCAGAGGCGTTGACCGAGATGTTCTTGAGTCGCCTCGCTCAGTCCAGAAAGTGCCTCGGTCGAGGTACTGCAACTGGAACCGAAACTGGAGATCTTCGTCTCCTGGATTAGCTTCTCAGTTTTAGCTCCTGGATCTTCTTCCAGTGCTTTTAAGCTCTGTATATCTGCATCACAAGAAGAATCTATACCTTCCTCCATTAAACTGAAACTAATAACTCGTTCAAGTGGATCGTTAATAAGGATAGAGCTCACCAATTCTCTTGATTCTTCTTCATCGTAGATGTTGAAGATATCATCGCTTAGCTGCTCTCCTTTCATGGCTGCAAGTAATGCGAACTCCACTTCGTCTCCGCCTATGTTGAATTTCAACTTGGCGTTCTTACAATCCACGTTGCAACCCGAAGTTGCTAGAAATGGCCTCCCGAGAATAATAGGAACATGATAATCTGCGGGAATGTCAAGTACAACAAAGTCTATTGGTAAATAGAAGTTACCTAACTTGACCGGAACGTCCTCCAAAATTCCCACGGGATGGGTGATGGAGCGATCCGCCATGTATAATCGAATCTTGACCGGCTTGGGCTCTCCAAGTCCGATCTTCACACATAGCTCCAGCGGAATGATGCTCACGCTGGCTCCTAGATCACAAAGGGCTTCACAAGTGACATCCCCAACTTGAATGGGAATGCAAAATGTGCCGGGATCTCTCAATTTAGGTGGCATCTTCTCCTTCATGATTTGAATAAGTTCCGAGGATTTAGATGTCATCCTTACTTCACCAAAATCTTCTAGTTTCCTCTTCCTTGATAGGATCTCCTTCAAGAACTTCCCATAGGCGGTCATTCCTAGAATAGCATCAAGGAAAGGAATGTTAATGTGCAGTTTATTCATCAAGTCAAGGAACTTACCAAAGTGCTTGTCTAGATGTGCTCTGGCCCTTGACTGGGGGAATGGAAGTGGTGGTTTGTATTAAGGAGGTGGAACATAAACTTCAGTTTTCCCCTCCACTTTCTGTGGCTCCACCTCGGTTGGCATCTCGGCCGAAGTGTTCTTCGACTGCACCTGGACCAAGGTGGTCTTCGTAGGTACTGGCACCGACCGAGGCACTGGATCTGTAGTTTTCAGTCCACTCCTCGTAGTTATGGCCATGATCTGGCCCTTAGGGTTGCTCTCCGTCCTTGCTGGAAGCTTCCCTGGATCTCTTGGCGCTTCATTCGCCCTACTTACAAGTTGTTGTTCAAAGGCCTTTTGGGCCTTCGAAAATGAAGTCATAGAAGTCTCCATAGCGCTAAGCTTGATCAAGATGGCCTCCAGCACTGCGTCTTTTTTTTCTGGCTGAGACGAACTTGATCCTTGCCCCTGACTCTTTAATGGAGTAGAAGAAGAAGAAGGGGAAGAGAGGAAAGGATTAGAGGAATCGTTAGAATTGGAGTTAGAGTGATTGTTACCAGAATTTTGGTTGTTCGCTCTCCAATTGTTGCTATTGGATCCTCTATTGTTGTTGTTGTAGTTGTTGTTCCGGGAACCGTTGTTGTTGTTACGGTATCCATTGTTGTTATTCCTTTGTCCTTGATCTTCCTTCTTGGTTTGAGCAACCAAGAGTTCCTTCAATTGCTTCACGTCATTCTTCAAAGACGTGAGTTGATTGTTGTTGGGCTGAGTTTCTTGGAAGTTAACTCTTTTAACTCCACCTTCAGCTCCTTGATGGGTGTACTTCTCCATATGCAAAGCTTGCTTCTCGATGAAGTCCCAAGCTTCGTCAATCGCCATGTCCATAAAGGTACCGGTGAAGAGTAGTTGGAGGTTGAATTGGGTGCTTCCGTTCAGTCCCTTGAAGTATATCTCCAACAACTCTATCTTTGGAATTCCATGATGTCGGCAATCCAAAAGAATGTCCTTGAACCTCTCCCATGACTTGGACAAGCTCTCCTTGTCCTTCATAATGAAAGCATTGATCTTCCCTCTCATTTCAGCGGTCTTTGAGGGGGGAAAGAATTTGGTCAAGAATTCCGTAGTCATCTCCTCCCATGTGCTGATTTGTCCTGGAGGAAGAGATTGATACCAAGTAAGAGCTCTATCTTTTAAAGAAAAGTAAAAAGGTCTTAGCTTGTAGTTGTTATTTTCAATCCTTGAGGGTCTCAAGGTCTCCATCAAGATCTCATAGTTTTGAAGATGTTGATGCGGTGATTCCTTCTCTAGCCCTCCGAACTGGCATTGGCGAATCATGGATAGAACTTGCGGTCGGAGTTCGTAGTCATGGTCCGCTGGATCTCCTAGGTTAACTCCCGGATGCCTCACTTGTTGGTTAGGGTCCATCCTTTGACCTAGGGTTTGCGGGATTCCTGCAAAAAGAGCACCTCGGACTGGCATCCGAGGTGGAAGTACCTCGGCCGGGGCGTCAGGTACTGGAACCTGCCTCGGTCGAGGGTCAGCAACTGGGGCCTTCATCGGTCCAGCATCGGGAACTGGATCTTCCCTCAGTCGAAGTAGATATTGGTCTCGTAAGGCTGCCATATCTGCTTCGATTGCTTCAGTCCTGGTGCGAGTTTCTTCTTTTTCTTGCCTTAGCTCTTCCTTGCTGAGGCGTAGCTGCTCTAGCGCCTCTTTCAACTCGGCCTCAAGATCGCGATTGTCTTGGTTGGCCATCTTCGCTTCTCTTAAGCGTTGTTTGTATGTCTTTTCTGGTTCGGGATCGTAAGGAACGATTTCTTTCCCAGTGCGGGTTCTTCGGATAAACCTAAGAACGAACCTGCAAAAGTCACTCAAGTAGAGTGGTTAGTAGACACGGGGGCAAGTGCCCCAGAAGCAAACCGTAACCGGCTCGGTCTAGACCAAGTCCCCGGCAACGGCGCCAAAAACTTGTTCGCTCCAAACGGTGTGTGCAAGCTTTAAATTTATAACCCTAGACGTAAGCTTAAAACAAGGATGCGAACCCGCAGTGTACGGGTCAATCGTAGTAAAAAGCAAGAAATTTCAAGGGTCGATCACAGGGACTTAGTGAAACAAAGTCCAATTACGGTAAGCTTTAGTAATCACTAACCACAAAGCAATTAAAACAATCAAAGATGATAAAAGTCAATAAAGGAATTATGCAATTCTAGGGATTAAGGCATCTAGCTGTGGTTCTAACTCAAGATCTAAAGATAAGCGGACAAAGCTGAGGTTTTTGCATAGGGAAGGTGTTACTAAAGTGGAATAGATCACCGGGTAAGTCTCACTACTCACTAATCCAAAACCGTAACTCCTATTACCGGGTAAGTTTCAAGGAATTAAGATAAAGAACTATAACCTCAAACTAACACACCACCTAAGGGAATAGAATCAACCTTTACCGGGTAAGTCTCAGGCTAACTCACATAGATGGGATGAAAGCACACTCAAACCCCAATAAAGGATAAACCTTTATTACATATACTTATGATCTTAGGTAAACAAACTAAGGAATTACCGGGTAAGTCTCATCCTAGGCTTGCATTGAACCAGGAAAGGTATAATAAGAATAGGATTTGGCAAACTCTAACACTTAACTCTCAGTTTCGGATCAGATAAGTCACCTCGGTCAGCCAAATTCCACCCCGGCCGAGATGTTCATCGAATGAGCGAGATGCTTAGGGTTAAGGTAAAGACTCGAGCTTTCAGGATCCTACTGTGATTAAGATTATTCTATCATTGTTTTTCCCACAACCTTCAACCAATCACCCTAGAATCACACAAAGAGATTAGCCACTCATCATCATGAAAATATTAATCAAGTATATGGGAAGAAAGAGAATAATTGAACAAGAAAACCTTAAGAGAAAGGCTTCAATAACTGAATCAATTATCAAACACAAGCTTTCTTTGGATAGAAATCCAATAAGACAAACAATAAGGAAGGGAATCTAAGATAATCTTACAAAAACCCTTCAAAAGCTATAAAAGCTATAATCTTCCTTTTTCAACCTTCAAAAAGGTTCTTCAAATCTCCCAACTGGAGTATGGCTGCTGTGGTGTATAAACCCTGATCGGTGGTATAGCATGATATGGATTTGTGGGAAATCCGACCCTTTTTATAGGAAAATTACTCTCCAAAGATAAGATATCTTAGAAAGATCTCTTCCCATAAAAATAGGTAGAATATATGATCTAGCATATCTTCTTCCTTCCAGGAGCCAAGCCCAAAAATATAAGATCTCTTTCCAAAGATAAAAGATCTCAGCCAAGAATAAAATATTCTCGCCGCGTCCCAGGTGTTCGCCTCGGTCGAGTCGACTTCTCTGGATCACCTCGGTCGAGGTGACTCTGTAGTCAACCGAGGTGAGTCACAACTGAATGTGAAATCTCTCAAATCTGGTCCAAAGTGAATCTTTAATCCATGGCTATGCTTCCTGGATGTTTCCTTATGTTCCTGAATGTAGCTTCAATGACTCCATAGCTCCTTTTGCACCTTTTTGATGCAAAACGTGCCATTTTACCTACGATTACAACAAAACTAGGTGTAGACCTCGATTCCCGTAAAGGTAGATGAAATGGTAATAAAATCACATATTATACATACAAACATGCAGATTATTGAAGATAAAACGTCCAAACAAACCCCAAAATATAGACTATAATTCATGCTATCACTTGGTGTCCAGGTCGGCCACAAATATAACAAGTCAATGTCGTCCTCGGGCACGCAGCTCACATATGTCCATACCCACTGCATTTATAACACTGCCGTCCCCTATCTGATGCTTGCCCGGACTGCTGGGGTCCAAAATGCCCCTGAGTCTGACTACGCCCCTGAGTCGGACCACATCCCTGTCCTGGGGCTCCTGCTCTTGAACCGAATGGTATTGTCGTCTGTCTCTTGTCCGGCCCTCCGGACTGTGCCGCTCTCCTAGACCCTGGTCGGTCACTCTCGTATGCCGCGGCTCGGTCCTGGTACTTTGCCAGGGAGTCACAGCGGAATCCCGCAAGGTAGGCACGGGTGGACTCCCTCAATATCCTAGAGAACAAGTAGACGTGCTGGTCCGCCGTTGGTGCGGCTGGACCTAACAAGGCCAACTCCTCACGGAACCGCCTAATGTTAGCATGAAATATTGCGATATTCTAGGCACTTATTCTAGTTGTTTTTCATTCATTGTTGTGTTCATAGATAATGCATTGAAGCATTTGTTAGCTTGTTTATCTATATTTTCGATATGGAGGTCTACATTAGCTTTGTGTTGATTATAGGTGAATAAGAGCTGAAAACCGGACCATTTAAGAGAGATAAGAGAGGAATTGAGCATATCAAAGGATTAGGAACATAACAAGGAAGCTAAAGAAGGAGCTAGGATGAAGAATGGCACGACACAAAGGAAACCACAAGCAATCTACACTTCCACGCCCTAAAATACGGCCGTAGAAGAGTCCACGCCCTAAACCACGGCCGTGGATCTTGGCAGCATGAGCGTGGAGTACTCCAGAGAGTTACACGGCCTAAAGTACGGTCGTGGAAGATGAGAGACACCGTAACCCAATTCCACGCCCTAAACCACGGTCGTGGAATCCCTTGAGACCGTGATTTAGGTGATCTTTTGACGAATCAATTATTGCCACATCATTTACGTAATGGGCCGGGACGGCTAGTTTTTCTCGTCTTATAAAAAGGCGGGAGGAGAGAGTTTTGAGGGACTCGCTTTAGGCTTTGGAAAACCTCGCTTTGGAAGAGTTAGCCTTAGGGTTTTGCGAGAAACTTTGCGGAAGCGCCGGCAATTTGGATTCCCGAAGATTGTGTGTGGCGGAAGTTGCGCCCTTTTCTTAGGTTTTGATATTGAAGACGGATTGACATCCCATTCTTCGTGTTCGCCTAAGATCATTGTGAGGTTTTGTGTTATATTCTGAATCCATTGAGTATTCCAATTTGTGTTTTGGATTTGAGATTGACTTTGAGTTATATTTGAGTTTTCGAGGGTTTTCATCTTTCATTCTTCTTAAATTGATTTTTGATATTATGACAATGGTTATTAGCTAAAACCCTTTAGCAATTCTAAGGTGAAGGGTTGATAGTTGTGGCTTAGATGATGATAGATCGATCGTAAATTGATTGGACCCTGAGAGTTAGAGAGATCTCGTCGACGAACCAAGATCACGGTCTGTTCTTGAACTTCCACGGCCATGGAACTCAAGATCTGCCCGTGATTTACCCTAGTTTACGAACTTTGCTTTTACTTTGATCCAAGGTTAAAGATTAGCTTTAATCTAGTCTTGGTTTGCCCTTTTCTAGGTAGTAGTGAGACTCATCACCCTCTATTTCGATTTCGAGTGTCACAACCTTAATCGTTTTAGTTAGTTTTGATCCTTGGGTTACAAGTTTGGGTATTTGAGACTAATTCTTGTCCATAGATCCTTTCTATACTGAAGCCTCAACAACCTTTATAGAGAGTGTCTTTAGATAAGTCATATAAAGCCTTGGAACTTCACCGTACATTGCTTTACCTTAGCATACCTTTGCAACTCCTAACTCTGTCCTTAGTTCTTTAGTATATCTTGAATCGATTGTCACAATTGGATACCTGGATCTTTAGGGTTGCTGTTTTCCCAATATTTGCAAAGCTTCACCTTTACTTGCTTGACGATTTGCGAACTGAATTTGTTCCCCCAAATCCCTGAGTTCGACACTCTGGAATTCTTGCTTTACTACGCCGATCCGTACACTGCGGGTTCGCTTGCTTTTATTCTAATTTATAAATTTAAAGCTTATTTTTACGCACACTTAGGTGCGAACAAGTTTTTGGCGCCGTTGTCGGGGATTTGGTTTAGGCCGAATTCGGTATCGGTTGTCAAGCTTGGGAGCTTTGCTCTTGTCATTTCATATCTCTTGTGAGTGATATTTGCAGGTTATCTTAGGTATATGCGCAGGTCTAACACCAACAAAGACCTCTTACCTCTTGATCAAGAACTTGAGAAGACTTTGAGAAAGAAGCTCAAAGAAAGAAAGATGGCTGAAAAAAAAGAGATGGATATCCAAGCAGAGTTGGAGGATTCCGAAGCTCGACTTAGAAGGAGCGAGAAGACTCGCAAGGAAGAATCGGACCGTCATCAATTGCAAATTGATGAGCTCAAGGACATGATGCTTCAAATGAGGCTGGAGATGAGTGATTCCAAGAAGAAGAAGAAGAGAACAAAACTTTCAAGATCGGTTAGAACCGACTCATCCGATGAAGAGAGCGACTCCTCCATGCCATCTCTAGAGGACATTGATCCAACGATCAATGCGAACCAGAATAATCCAAGACCGGCAACCAATTTTCGTATCCTGGCTGGGGGTGCGAGAGCCGCTCGCGTAGATGAAGAGCCAAGAACTGTTGGCCAAAGAATGGATCTAATTCAGCAACCACGCCGACTAGGTGTGAACTTTGATGCTGACGATATTCAGGGGTTTAGCTTCAACCCACAAGTTATCACCATCATTCGCCAAAGCCAATTTGGAGGAACGAGTATCGAATCTCCACATCAACATTTACAGAATTTTGAGATCTTGATGGAGACAATGAAGCCAAAGAATGCAACCACCAACAATTACAAGATCAAGCCATTCTTTTTCTGTTTGAAAGGGAAAGCTTTATCTTGGTATCAAGCTCTTCCAAATGGAAGACTCAACACATGGGAGGATCTATCTTCGGAGTTCCTAACCAAATTCTTCCCGCCATCCAAGACGGCGGAGTTGAGAGGTAAAATTAATGCATTTTCTATGAGATCTAATGAAAGTTTGTTTTAGTCTTGGGAAAGATTTCAGGATTTACTATTGGATTGCCCACACCATGACATTTCCAAATTGGAGTTATTGGAGATATACTATAAGGGGCTGGATATGGAAACACAATTCAAGCTCCAATCCCTTTCATGTGGTACATTCATGGACATGAGGGAAGATGACGCTTGAGACTTTATTGAGAAGCAAGCCCGAGTCATTGAGAAATATTCTCACCGAAAAGTAGAAGCTAATCGAGTGGAGGAAGGAGCAAAGCTAACACAAGCTGCTCAAACTCAAATATTTTCTCTCAACACCGAGATTAAAGAATTGAAGGAAGTCATCAAAGCTAGCTTTCCAAAGCCTAAGGAGTAAGATGTTGGTTATTTAGGAAACAACAATAACCACAATGGGAATGAGAACACCAATCGCAACATCCGGAACAACAACCGGTACAATTGGAACAACAACTGGAATAACAATTGGAACAACAATAGGGGTTCAAACAACAACAATTGGCGTTCCAACCAACAACAAAACTCCGGTAATTCTTATCCCAATTCAGGAAATTCACTAACTCCACCATCTTCTTCTTCCATTCCTTTGAAAAGCCAAGGGCAAACATCTAATAGTGGAAGCACTTCGGGAAAAGAGAAGCCCGATCCCATGTTGGAAACGATCTTGGGAAAGCTTCAAGGATTGGAGAGTCATATCACTAAGGTTGATAAAGCCCAAAAGGTTTTAGAAAACCAAATGTTTAGCAATGCTGAGGAAGTTCCTAGAAATCAAGGAAAACTTCCAGGAAAGATGGAGGATAACCTGAAAGGAAGGGTGATGGCTATTACAACCAGGAGCGGAGCAACAACCACCGACCCGCAGCCTAAGTTTGTGGAAGTTCCCGTCGAAAAGGAGAAGGAAAAGGGGAAGGAGAAGGAAGACATCTACATTCCTCCTCCAGCTTACAAACCTCCCCTACCGTTCCCGCAATCTAGAGCAAGAGCGCGTCTAGACAAGCAATTCGGTAAGTTCATTGAACTCATGAGCAAACTGCATATTAATATACCTTTCATTGATGCAATTGTAGGTATGCCAGCATATGGAAAGTTCTTAAAGGAGATCCTCTCCAACAAGAGGAAACTAGAGACTTTGGAGAAGTCAAGATGAGTTCAGATTCGTCGGATCTCATCAAGACGATGAAGGAAAAGATGCCCCCAAAGCTGAAGGATCCGGGGTCATTTTGTGTTCCAATAGGAGTGGGAGATGTCACATATGATGCATTATGTGATTTAGGAGCAAGCGTTAGCATCATTCCGCTTGCCTTATGCAGGAAGATCGGTTTAGGCAAACCTAAACCGGTGAAGATGACGTTATATATGGCGGATCGATCCATAACTCGTCCCGTTGGTATCGTTGAAGACGTCCCGGTCAAGCTTGGTAAGTTCTATGTTCCAATAGATGTTGTTGTGCTTGACATTCCTGCAGATAGTCCGGTCCCGATCATACTCAAAAGACCGTTTCTTGCAACATCCGGTTGTATGATGGATTGCAAGAATGCTAGGCTCGCCTTCAACATAGGAGAGGAAAAGATAGAGTTTGTTCTTTCCACCTTGATGAAAGAACCAGCTCTTGAAGAGGACATATTTAACATCCATGACGAAGAGCTATCTAGAGAAGAAGTAAGTTCGATTTTCTTCAAAGATCCTTTGCAAAAGGTAATTACTATGAGCATTATGGACATAGGAGAAGAGGAAGAATGCAATGAGGAAATTGAAGCTTTAGAGGAGCAAAAGGAGGTACATGAAAAAGAGTTAGAAAAACTTTACGATGGGTCAGAAAACGTGAGGAATCACGGCCAGTCGTGCTATTCCATGGTCGTGGTTCCCACCATCATGACCGTAATTAGCTATTCAGAGGACTCCAGTAAGTTACACGGCCAAAACCACGGCCATGGAACCATCAGAGGTGCCGTAATTGATTTCCACGCCCTAAACCACAGCCGTGGAGGAAACAGAGGTGCCGTGATTTTGGGAAAATCTGAGGACAATTACGTTCTTTCTACCACTTCTCTTGATTATTCTCCAACAACTTCTAATACCTTAGAGACTTCTAAGGAAGCATTGGACACTCATCGAGAGCCATTAGAGAGCCCAATAGTGATGGAATTGATGCCACCTCCCGCACATCTAAGGTACGCATTTCTAGGATCTAATTCTACCTTTCCGGTAATTGTTAGTTCCGATCTAAGTGAAGATGAACATAGTAAGCTTATGGTTGTTCTAAAGAAACATAGGAAAGCCTTAGGTTACACTATAGAGGATCTAGTAGGAATTAAGCCTTCACTATGCATGCATAAGATCCTAATGGAAGAAGATTTTAGAACTTCGCGACAACCTCAAAGGCGGTTAAATCCGACCATGAAGGAGGTTGTCAAGAAGGAAATTCTTAAACTACTTGATGCAGGTATCATCTACCCTATCTCCGATAGCAAGTGGGTGAGTCCCGTACAGGTTGTTCCAAAGAAGGGAGGAATGACAGTCATCACCAATAAGAACAATGAGCTCATTCCTACAAGAACCGTGACAGGATGGAGGATGTGTATAGACTACCGCAAGCTAAACAACGCAACGAGGAAGGACCACTTCCCATTACTATTCATCGATCAAATGCTTGAGAGGTTAGCACAACACTCACATTTCTGTTATCTTGACGGTTATAGTGGTTTCTTTCAGATCCCGATACATCCGGACGATTAAGAGAAGACCACATTCACGTGCCCGTGGGGTACGTTTGCTTATAGGAGAATGCCGTTCGGGCTTTGCAACGCCCCAGCCACCTTCCAAAGGTGTATGATGGCTATATTCTCGGAGTACATAGAGGAAATCATGGAGGTTTTCATGGATGACTTTTTTGTTTATGGTTCCTCTTTCGATAATTGTCTTTCTAACCTTTCTCTTGTGCTACAAAGGTGTGAAGACACTAACCTAGTTCTTAATTGGGAGAAGTGTCAATTTATTGTGAAAGAAGGCATTGTATTAGGATACTTGATCTCTAGTAGAGGGATTGAAGTAGATAAGGCTAAGATAGAAACTATAGAAAAGCTCCCTCCTCCATCTTCGGTGAAGGGAATAAGAAGCTTTCTTGGACATGCTGGATTTTATAGACGTTTTTATAAAGGATTTCTCTAAGATATCAAAACCGCTTACTAATCTATTGATGAAGGATGCAGTTTTTGACTTCTCGCAAGAGTGCTTAGATGCGTTTCATAAGATTCGGGAAGCTCTAATCTCAGCCCCGATCATTCAACCTCCGGATTAGAATCTTCCATTCGAGGTCATGTGTGATGCAAGTGACGTAGCTATAGGATCTGTGCTTGGGCAAAAGAAGGAAGGACGAACCCATGCTATCTACTATGCTAGGAAGACGCTAGACGAAGCGCAGCTTAACTACGCCACTACCGAAAAAGAATTTCTAGCTATTGCTTATGGATTTGAAAAGTTTCGTTCTTATCTTGTAGGTGCAAAGGTGATTGTATACAAGGATCATGCTGCGATCCGGTATCTACATGCAAAGAAGGATGCGAAACCAAGGCTGATTAGATGGATTCTTCTCTTACAAGAATTCGACTTAGAGATTCGTGACAAGAAGGGTTCGGAAAATTTTGTTGCCGATCATTTGAGTCGTCTACCACATCTAGAGGACGACAATCTACCTAGAGATGACTCCTTTCCGGACGAGCATTTACACATCATAGAGGAGTGCATCGACAAGATTACTAAAGGTAACGAACCATGGTTTGCTGCTTTTGTTAACTATTTGGTTTGCCAGGAATTACCACCCGGACTATCCTATGCACAAAGGAAGAAGTTCTTTAAGGATGTGCGGGAATACTTATGGAATGAACCTCTCCTCTTCAAGTGAGGTCCAGACGACATCATTCGACGATGTGTGCCGGAAGACGAGATGCAAAGTGTCATCCGTCATTGTCATTCACTACCTTGTGGAGGACACACTAGCTCGAACAAGACCAGCGCTAAGGTATTGCAATCTGGATTCTTTTGGCCTACTTTATTTAAAGATGTGCAAACCTTTGTTTCCTGCTGCGATGCTTGTCAAAGAACAGGGAACATATCTAGGAGAAACGAAATGCCTCTTAACAACATTTAGGAGGTAGAGATCTTTGACGTTTGGGGAGTAGATTTCATGGGACCTTTCCCATCATCTTGTGGAAACCAATACATACTTCTAGCTGTAGATTATGTTTCGAGATGGGTTGAAGCAATTGCCTCTCCTACTAATGATGCCATGGTTGTGGTTAAGTTCTTTAACAAGACTATTTTCCCATGATTTGGGACACCACGGACTATCATTAGTGATGGAGGCTCCCACTTCATTGCCTGACAATTCGAAGCTCTACTAGCTAAGTATGGGGTGACTCACAAGATCGCCACCCCTTACCATCCACAAACGAGTGGACAAGTGGAGATTTCAAACCGGGAGATTAAAGGAATCCTAGAGAAAATAGTTTCGAAGACAAGGAAAGATTGGTCTTTGAAGCTAGATGACGCATTGTGGGCATACCGGACTGCTTACAAGAATCCCATAGGAACGACACCATACAACCTTGTGTATGGGAAGTCTTGTCACTTACCGGTAGAGCTAGAACATAAGGCGTATTGGGCGGTAAAGTGGTTGAACTTCAGCATAAAGGAAGCGGGCGAGAAGCGCCTCTTGGACCTTAACGAGCTTGAAGAACTTCGCTTAAATGCCTACTAGAACGCCAAGATCTACAAAGAGAGAGCGAAGTGTTGACATGATAAGCATATCATTCCAAAGGACCTCAAGGAAGGAGATCAAGTTCTCCTCTTCAATTCGAGACTTCGTCTCTTTCCAGGTAAGCTTAAATCTCGTTGGACTGGACCTTATCTAATAAAACGTATTTTTCCCATGGTGCAGTTGAAGTATGGGGTGAAAAGGGCGGAAGCTTCAAGGTGAACGGTCAACGACTCAAGAAGTACTCACCGGAACTCCAAGCTGAGGAGTTCGCACCTACCGCACTCGAATAGGTGCAAGTACGGTCTAGCTACGGACCTTAAACAAGCGCTTCTTGGGAGGCAACCCAAGGTATTGCACTTATGCTCTTATTTGTCATTCGTAGATTAGATTAGTTTAGACGTTTTTGTTTTGTTTTGCCCTGGATTCCTTTTGATATGTTGTGTTTTTGGATGTAGGAGCAATGAAATAGGCAATGGAAAGGAAAAAGTTGGAGGAAATTGACGAAACTCGGATTTTGGCACATTACAGAGAGTTCCACGCCCTAAACCACGGTCGTGGAGGCTACAGTGACCGTAATTCTTCAAAATCTGAGAAAAATCACCAAAAACCACGGGTATGTACAAAACCACGACCGTGGAAACCCCCGAGTGACCGTGATTTTCAAAAAATTTCATGGCCACTATATAAACCACCTTCCTTCACAAAAACACCACAAAACCCCTCTTCTACACCCCTTTCCACGCCCTAAACTCCGAAAATTCTCCCCCTCTCGCAAATCCTTATTCGGTAATCGTTTCGAACGATTCTTGGTGCAAAAGTGGAGCAAGTTCATCCTCTACAAGATCCAATCGACAAAACAAGTGAACAATCCATCAAGAAAGCAGAATTTGGATTCAAAGATCCAAAAACCTAGATTTTTACTATTCTTCTCTTCTTTGTCAATTCGGGTTAAATTTTCGCAAGAACTTAGAGAAATTGCATAGGATTAAGATTGGAATTAGCCTAGGACAGGTTCTGCTGAGTTTGTTGTTGATTTAATTTAGATTTGAGCAATTCAGAGCCGAATCACGGTCTCTGGGACTTCCACGGCCGTGGAAACACAAGTACAGACCGTGGTTTTTTCTGGATTTGGGAAAATGTTCACACGAAGTGCAGGAAAGAAAAAGAAGAGAAAGGGTGATAGCTCCTCCTCTTCCCATGCCCCTCCTAGTGAACGATCACCTCCACGCCCTAGAATCCCAACCATTCACCCTAACTATCTCGATGCTTTAGAAAAGATCGAGGAGAGACCGTTCATTGGATCTAGATACCTCTTGCTTGAGGAGTTAGAGCCACTTAATGTGGTGAATGATTTGACATGGCTTTTGGATAGAGCCGGATTGATTGTTTTCTCCGCTAGTAGAGCGGATGCTTATGAGGAGATTACGAGGGAGTTTGTTATATCCTTCGAGCATAGCCACGTAGATAGGACGGTGTCCTTTAGATTGATGGAGACGGACTATGAGTTCTCCATCCAGTAGTTTGGAGCCTTCTTTGGGTTCCATGAGACCTCTAACGGTCGTTTCCCTAGCGGTGTATACGCTAAGGACTTTTGGGAGGAGATTGCTATGATTTACACTAGCGAGGACCGCTGGCAACTGGCTGATACCAAGGCTAAGCTCATCTACCACTTAGCCTTGAAAATAGCTCATAGGGTTCTTTCCGAGTGCCTATTCCCTAGGACCGAGACCCCGCAAAAGATTAAGACCGACGAGCTATTCCTTCTCTATGCTATGCTACACGGTAAACCCGCCGATTATGCCACCCTCTTAGCCTCCACCATTAGTAAACTTAAGAACAAGAGGGCCGGAAACATTGGGTATGGTGGGATTGTTACCCACAAAGCTACGCGGCTCGGGATTGATTGCTCCGCTTGTACTAGGATAGCGGCAAGACCTTTGGGTCTCAAGAGCCTTATGACTAGAGGTTTGATCTTTCCTAGGCACCGAGGTCCACCTACTGCTGTTATGCCATGGGAGGATAGATGAGGTAGAGGCATTCCATGGCTTCCTGAGTATTCCATTATGACTGGACGCCATAATTGGAAGGAGACATTCGCTGCTATGCATGCGAATAGGTTAGCAGCACCTCCCTACATTCCCGATGAGATTCCAACTACTGATATTGATGAGGATACAGGAGGAGGTGATGAGCAGGATTTTGGCACCTTTCCGGATCAGCCGGACCTACCTAGACAGTCTCCTCGCCCTTCTAGACCTTCCGGTTCTTCTTCCTCTCGCCGCGTTAGTGTGAGCGAGAGACCGACATGGATGAAGACTCCTCCCGCTTGGTATGGAGCACAACCGGAGTGGATGGGAGCTCCGCCACCATTGTATGCACAACCACCACCAGTACCGGCCCCACAGGATGCACCTGCATGGTACAACCAGGCACCGGAGTGGTATGAGCAACTACCGGAGTGGGCTACCGACCTTTCCAGGAGGGTCGGTAATTTGGAGATCCGCTAGGACGCTAGAGATGTACGGGCCGATGAACATGACAGGATGATGAGGGACATCTACCGCCAGCAGTTTGGGCGGAACTTCAGCTCCGACTTCTTCCCGTTTCCACTACCGCCTCCACCGCAGTGACGAGCTATGCCAGTTGACTTTTCAGCCGCCCCACCGCCGTCTAGTGAGTTCAATTTTCTTTTCTTTCTCTTCTTTATTTCTTTTTGAACATTGGGGACAATTTTTGTCTCAAGTATGGGGTGGGGTGTGACTATTGTTTGTAATAACTCTACTCACTTTACTTGCCTTGATCGATGACACTTTGCATGTTTCATTTCATTGTCACACATTTCATTATTGCATTGCATGAAAAAGCTTTTGAAAAAAAAAACCATAAAAATGTGAAAAATTTTGAAAAATTCTATAAAGGCTTTGTGCTTCTAAGGGTTGAGATGATTTCTATGATAGTTACCACTTGCGGATTGAACTTTTGATGACAATTGTATGCCTAAACGAATAATGAATTGAAAAGGAATTGAATGTGTTGATTATCCTTTCTTGCAAGTTTCATAATGTGAAGAGTTTTATCTAAATCATATTGAGAAATCGAGGTTGAAATCACATGATGAGTTCTTATACTTCTTTATGAAATGATTAAGGCAATTCGATCTTTCTTTCTCCTTTCTTTGTTCATTTATCCCCTCAATGAAATAATTGCCTCCCTTACCTATCCGCGAATTTGGAGGAGTTGTGTTTTGGCATATTTGATGTGGGAGGGCCATGAAAGCAAATTTTTGCATTCAAAGAATAGAAATAATAGGTTTGGGGAAGTCAATCATGACGATGAGTAACTCGGCACCATTCACATAGCCGGGTGTTTGTGTCTTGCCAAAGTCAGATTGAGCGATATTCCTAGCAGATTATGGTATGTGCATCAAGGGTTTGAGGCATCTCGAAATTGAGAAACACCAATCTCCTAGGCTTCAGTTTTTGTGCACCGCTGTCCATAACTCCAAAAGTAAAGTCAAAAAAGTAATGTGAAGAAGAAGAGAGCAAAGCTCAAAGTTGATGGTGTTGCAATTCAAATTAAAAAGAAAAAGAGTTAGTTGTCCACTTTCCCGGATTCATGCACCACATCCCTTATAAGTTTCCCTCCCTTCCGCATTCTAGACCTTACTTGAAAGTCCTTAAGATCAAAAGAATATTATTTGACTTGGTGATCTAAATTGAAGTTTCTTATGCTTGATTTTGATAATGCTTGAAGGTTATGATGTTTACTTTAAAGTTTGACCAATTCATGATGTTTCTCTCCTTTACATTCTTTGGTTATGTATATAAGCGTTTCAAGAGTGAATGAAGCAACGTTTGAGAATGATCTATTGACTAGAAGCACACTTACCTAAAAGATGTTTTGTTTTTGAGTTTGCATGCATATTTCATCCTAACTTGTGTTCTAACCTTTCAAAGACCTTGCTTGGGGACAAACAAGTGGCAAGTATGGGGTATTTTGTTAGCATGAAATATTGTGATATTCTAGGCACTTATTCTAGTTTTTTTTTCATTCATTGTTGTGTTCATAGATAAGGCATTGAAGCATTTGTTAGCTTGTTTATCTATTTTTTCGATATGGAGGTCTACATTAGCTTTGTGTTGATTATAGGTGAATAAGAGCTGAAAACCGGACCATTTGAGAGAGATAAGAGAGGATTTGAGCATATCCAAGGATTAGGAACATAACAAGGAAGCTAAAGAAGGAGCTAGGATGAAGAATGGCACGACACAAAGGAAACCACAAGCAATCTACACTTTCACGCCCTAAAATACGGCCGTAGAAGAGTCCACGCCCTAAACCACGGCCGTGGATCTTGGCATCATGAGTGTGGAGCACTCCAGAGAGTTACACGGCCTAAAGTACGGTCGTGGAAGATGAGAGACACCGTAGCCCAATTCCACGCCCTAAACCACGGTCGCGGAATCCCTTGAGACCGTGATTTAGGTGATCTTTTGATGAATCAATTATTGCCACATCATTTACGTAATGGGCCGGGACGGCTAGTTTTTCCCGTCTTATAAAAAGGCGGGAGGATAGAGTTTTGAGGGACTCGCTTTAGGCTTTGGAAAACCTCGCTTTGGGAGAGTTAGCCTTAGGGTTTCGCTAGGAACTTTGCGGAAGCGCCGGCAATTTGGATTCCCGAAGATTGTGTGTGGCGGAAGTTGTGCCCTTTTCTTAGGTTTTGATATTGAAGACGGATTGACATCCCGTTCTTCGTGTTCGCCTAAGATCATTGTGAGGTTTTGTGTTATATTCTGAATCCATTGAGTATTCTAATTTGTGTTTTGGATTTGAGATTGACTTTGAGTTATATTTGAGTTTTCGACATTCTTCTTAAATTGATTTTTGATATTATGACAATGGTTATTGGCTAAAACCCTTTAGCAATTATAAAGTGAAGGGTTGATAGTTGTGGCTTAGATGATGATAGATCGTCGTAAATTGATTGGACCCTGAGAGTTAGAGAGATCTCGTCGATGAACCAAGATCACGGTCTGTTCTTGAACTTCCACGGCCGTGGAACTCAAGATCTGCCCGTGATTTACCCTAGTTTACGAACTTTGCTTTTACTTTGATCCAAGGTTAAAGATTAGCTTTAATCTAGTCTTGGTTTGCCCTTTTCTAGGTAGTAGTGAGACTCGTCACCCTCTATTTCGATTTCGAGTGTCACAACCTTAATCGTTTTAGTTAGTTTTGATCTTTGGGTTACAAGTTTGGGTATTTGAGACTAATTCTTATCCATAGATACTTTCTATACTGAAGCCTCAACCTTTATAGAGAGTGTCTTTAGATAAGTCATATAAAGTCTTGGAACTTCACCGTACATTGCTTTACCTTAGCATACCTTTGCAACTCCTAACTCTGTCCTTAGTTCTTTAGTATATCTTGAATCGATTGCCACAATTGGATACCTGGATCTTTAGGGTTGCTGTTTTCCCAATATTTGCAAAGCTTTACCTTTACTTGCTTGACGATTTGTGAACTGAATTTGTTCCCCCCAAATCCCTGAGTTCGACACTCTGGAATTCTTGCTTTACTACGTTGATCCGTACACTGCGGGCTCGCTTGCTTTTATTCTAGTTTTATAAATTTAAAGCTTATTTGTACGCACAATTAGGAGCGAACACCTAACAACCTCAATAACTAGGACATCCTCAAACCCCGCCTCCAAGAAGTTCTGTACTCTATCTCTCCTCAGTGAAGCCGGACAAAAACTCTCTCTAACAAGGCTAAGCAACTGATCCATCCTGGTCACACCTCCTCTAACAGCCCGCCACCAATACTAGGCCTGCTCTCGAAATAAAGTCTAAACTATCTCAACCTGTCTCTCCTCTAGGCAACGGATCGCCTCCAAAGCTGACTCCACATGCCCAATCTAGTGCTCAACCTCTAACCCTACCTTCCCGTCGAAGTAGGGTACATGCTGCTCGTCGAAAGCCTTCAACCAAGAATCAAGTCTCGGAGATCTCAGCTTGTCTCTCGCCTAACAACTGGCTCAGGTGCAACTACTGCTGGTGCAACTACCTCTGGCGCGGCCCTAATCTGAGTAACCCTCTGTGAGACTTCCGGTGATCTTGCAGGTGTTGATGTAGGTGTAGGTGCAGGCACCGGTACGGTGGTACGGGAGGTGGTGCTCCCGTCTTGAACGCCTCCTCAACTCGTCGTACGTAGTCGGAAAATATGGTAGCTCCAATAGATGCTCCCCCGGTCCTAGAAGATGGGGAACTATGCGCCCCGGACCTCACAATTGTCCTATCCCTAGCCTCGGGAACGATGCTCTCTATGACGTCCTTCACGGGGACCTCTACTGCTAGTGGGTCCACAACTGGAGGGTCTGCAATGGGGATGCGTCCCCGACCTCTCGTGCCTGGAGGTCTCCCTACTCGTCCCCATCTCGGGATGGTATGAGGAAGAGGGGGTCTACCCCTGACGGCTCCTACGTATGCGGTAGCTCTCGTATTGCCATCTGATAGCGTATGACGTTTATTTATATATGAATAGGTATGTAATACTTACAATTTTGATATGGTAAAACTTTCGAAAGCATAAAGATAAGCATGATCACATATACATCCAAGGCATACAAGCCCAAAACATCCTAAAGCCATATACATAACTAGATACATACAATCCGAAGACATCCTAAGGCCATATATATATATATATATATATATATATATATATATATATATGTATATAACTGTGTAGTAATATATTTATACATCAAATCCAGAAATCTACGTCACCGAGGTTTGCGTGAGGAGCGGTGGTCTCGTACATTCTAACCCAAGCCCGACTCATGCATATGAATTTTAAAATGAAAAATTCAGAATCCGTGTGGGTTTTATTTATTCCTCATTCGGCCTTTAGAAGATTGCGAATGCCATTGTTGTCAAGCTAGGGCTCTGATACCACTTTGTAACACCTCGAATCCGCAGGGCTCGGGAATGCTACGGGCGAGACCTCACAATGGGTCCTGACCCTTAGTTTGACAACAATTTCACCGGACCTTTCCAACAAGGCACAAATAAAGGCAAAACTCAAAAACATTTGTAATGTATGCGATAAACTAAAATGTAAAGAAACAACTTGGAAACTCAGCCGAGCCCTCAAAACGACACAATTCTAAAGAGATAAAAGTTCCAAACATACAACATAACCCACAAACCAACAATACAAGACATAACCCCAAAAATGTCCCCGTCTTGTAATGTACAGAGACCCCCGACTGTCCACTCCTCCACCTCACTCGGCGGCATCCGTAACCTGCAGGGCATCAATACAACCGGTTTTAAACCGTTAGCTAGCAATTCGAATACAAGAAGAACGATAAGGCACAATCACATATAGTGATAAAGTAAACACACAAACATGCTCGCATAGACGTCCGTTTATTATGTTTTAGTTAAGTTATTCCCTTACTATTTCCATTTCGTTGTGACACGAGAATCATAAGGATCCCGCCCTTGTCCCCTTTCACCAAACAGGTTTGGACCGGATGCGAATCAACATCACCTGTTGGACTGGTCATAAGGCACCTCCCGGCCAACCCATTTTGGGCCGGACAAGCGATCACCGCCCGTTATCATACACTTGAGCCAAATAAACAATAATCAAGTCCACATCCTAGTCCGGTTAATAGTTACATTATGATAGCCAAAGCAATAACACACACCGCCCGCACGTCACAACTCATCTACGAAAAACTAGCTAAATAAGTCCGTAGACTTACCTCACTCAAGGTACACGAATAAATCCTCTAGGCTTCTTGCGGGAAACGCTCAATGCCTGATCACAACGAGGCATACTATCATCAACTAACCGACAAGATAACAACTCTCGTACTTCTATATTCTCAACTCGTAACGTCATAAGTAAGTACGCTAGATCCTAGATCCTTGATCATCTAAGAAAACTCGCCGATGCACACAACAATTCATAAACTATTCTTAACACCTAAGGTCACGGCCACAACATGGAATTTGCTCTACGTTATGCTAGATTCATCTAATATGATACACTACAGCTATTGAACTAAAAGACGGAGAAGGTACTCACACGAGATTCAAGGTAGAGCACAGTTTACGGATGTCGAGAACGGATTTTGTGGACTTAACGGTCGCTTCCCGACCTATACATAAAAGCTACATGAGTTTAGCTTATAAACTAGATTGGTTGAACAACGGCCTAGATTATAACTACAAAAACTCATTTTCAAAACAAGGTCAAAACCCGTAAAACATTTCCAAGGTGAACAACACGATTTAGACCAAAAGTCCGAAATCAATATTTTTCCGGTAAGATGTACAACTCAACAACTCGGCCATTTTTCGGAGATCTAAAACTGGGCTAAAACTTGTAATAAACTCCACAGTGGCCAAAACTGCGATTTTTAATAAATTTGGGTAAAAACTGTAGTTATCCAGAAAATAGGGTCACAAATGCAAATATACACAAGTTGGGGAAAAAATGTAATTACACAAAAATACTTCTTCTTTGACCTAGTTGTGCATTGCAGAGGAAGAAAGGAAGGAGGCAGCCGGCGGCGGGGCTCCTTGGCGACGTCTCCGGCAGCAGAGCAAGGGAGGAGGCGTTCCAACTCTTCTGGCGGGTATCACTCAAAAACCCTAGGACGCATCGTTACACAAGGAAGAGAGAAAAGAGAAGGGAGGTAGAGGGATGACGGCACTCACCGTGCCGGCGACTCAGGTGGGTCGAGGCGGATCATAAAGAAGGGGAGAGGGATAGCGGCGGCTGTATGCTGGTGGCTCCGGTCGATTGATGCAGCGGTGGAGAGGCTCTCCTTCGACCCGGTGGTTCTTCTCCAGTGGATCTGTAGCTCTCCTGAAAGTCAGTCCTCAACAGAAGCAAGAGAAGGGGAAAGAGGAGGGCAGCGTGAAGAAGAGTGTGAGGTCTGGGGAGACAGGTGAGGTTGCGGGGGGGGTTCCAACGAGGGGTCACTGTACTGCTGGCAGCGATGATTCGGGAGGCCAAGGGTTGGTCGTCAGGCTCTCATCCGCAATAGCAAAGAGAAGAAAGGGAAGAAAAGAAAAAAAAGAAAAAGAAATAGAGGAAGAAGGGAAATAATAATAAAAAAAAGGGATAAACTCGTAGTCAATATCCGGAGAGGAATTTTAGAGTCGGAAAATTTTTTCGAACCTTCCCAAAAATAACCAAAATATAAACATACTCGGGAATTTTATTTTTACGTCTTAAAAACACTCTTAAAATATAAAAAGGAATTTACTAAAAAGAAAATATCGATAGAAGTACGCAAGCGAGACAATATCGAAACCGGGCGTTACAATTTAACCATCAGTGAGACTAAGCATGAATCCTGTAGGTGATGGAGGATTTGCTCAAGGAAGATCCTTATCTCGACCACCACTCTTCTGTGACAACAACTTTGCCCATTGGAGAGCACTCATGTGCATGTTCATTATTGATCAGGACATGGAACTCTGAAGCATTATTCAGAATGACCCCAAAGTTCCAACTACTACAGTTGAAGGTGTCCAAGTCCCAAAGAAGGAAGATGACTTCACACAAGCCGACTTGGATAGTGTGTCAAAGAACTACAAGGCTATGAACTTGCTCTATTGTGGATTAGATGCTAATGAATTCAACCACATCTCATCATGCAAGAGAGAAAAAGAAAAATGGGACAAACTCGTTGTCACATACGAAGGAACAAATCAAGTCAAGGAAACAAAGATCAGCATCTTCCTCAGACAGTATGAGCTATTCAAGATAAATCCAAATGAACAAGTCAAAGAAATGTTCACAAGATTTACTCAGATTGTGAACAACCTAGACTCACTTGGAAAGGTCTTCACAAACGAAGAAAAAGTTAGGAAGGGTCTAAGGAGCTTACCTAAAGCTAAGTGGGGACAAAAGATGACTGTCATCGAAGAAGCTCGGAATCTCTCAACTCTTCCTCTTGACGACCTCCTTAGTAGACCTGTACAAAACCGGGCCGGCCCGTCCATCCTGCCCGCCCGCCCGCCCGGGAAATAACATGGGTATGGGCAACAAGCTTGACCCGGCCCGCATTTTGATGGGACGGGTACGGGTAAACAGTTTGGCCCACGGACTAACCCGGCCCGGCCCGTATATAGTGTTATACATATAATATTATATATCTATATGTGCATATAATTTATATTGTTTTGAGTGTTACATATTCTGATTGTTCATTTAGTTTATTTGGAGTATTTTGATGAGTTATATTCGTCTGTAACACAAGATTGTAGGACTAACTTGACTGTAATGATACTTATTGTTTTTTAGGTATTCGGGTCTGTTCATTTTTGTGTGTCGATTGTTATTGAACTTGTTGGGGGTGCACTATACAAGTATAATTGGATTGAAAGTGGTATTAAATTCATTATAATACTTGTTTTGACCTATAAATTCTAGGAAAAAACGCACAACCAAGTACATACGGGCCATCCGGGCTGGGCCGGTAGCCCGCCCGCTTTTTACATGGGTGGAAATGGGTAGCGTTTGTGGCCCGGACAAGCCCGGCCCGCACCTTACGGGTAGAGTTTTAGGTATGGACCGGCCCGAACCCGACCCGAGCCCGGATTTGTACAGGTCTACTCCTTAGAAAACTCATAACACACGAAATGGTTCTTGGTGAAGAAGATGGAGAGCTCCCATCCAACACAAAGAATTTGGCTTTAAGATAAAAAAAGGATGAATTACCATCTGAAGAGGAAGACAGTGATGACGATGATGAAGAAGATGCAATTGCCATGATCTCTAATGGTCTTGCGAGAATTCTCAAAATAAATAAACAGTCTGCAAACAACAGAGAATATCCGCGAATATCAAAACCTCAAGGTAAGTTTTCTAACTCTAACAAGAAAACTAAAGTTCTGACTTGTTTTGTATGTGGTGAAACAGATCATCTCGTTAAGGACTGTCCACAAAAAAGAGGACCAATTTTAAGAATAATGATCGAAAGAAGAAAGCTATGGTAGCTTCATGGAGTGATTCAGATTCTTCAAATGAATCAAAAGACGAAAAAGAACAAGCAAACCTTTGTCTTATGGCCGATCATGAAGAAGACTCAAATATCTACGTTGATAATATGGTAAGTGCTATCATGTCCCAACCTGAATTTGATCTCATATAATTCCTTAAAGACATTATCATATGTGACAAAGAACATAGGATAAGGATAAATTCCTTAAAAGAAAAGCTTTTCGAACAAGAGAAACGACTAAGTGAGATGTCTCTGGAGATTAAAAATCTTAACACGAAAAAGGTAGACCTTAATAATGGTATCAAGGCCTTGAAATCGGAAAATGTGATTGTTAAGGACAACCTCTCTTCTCTTCATCAAAACTATATCGATCTAGAGAAATAGAAAGTTGATCTAACTTTGACGTATCAAGACTAGAAGACTGCACTTGTCAAATTCACTCACTCAAAAGCCAATCTTGAAAGAATGATGGGTGAACAACAGTCGTCACTTAACAAAAATGGTATAGGTTATCATAGGGGTTTTCCAAGAAAAACGACTACCACTTTTTTCAAGGATAAAGAAAGTATTCATATGCCCACATGCTTGTACTGTAGTAAAAAGGGTCATGTAAAATCTACATGTCGATATAGAAGAAATGATCCATACATCATTAGAAACACTTACCCTCAATGTTTAAGGAAACAAATCAAGCTAATATGAGTTCCTAAAGGTACTAGACCACCAAACATGATCGAGCCTGAATATGGACCAAAATATGTCATTTGGTCGACCCTCGATGTTTGCTGTTTTGCAGGATATCACCAAGGTAAAGAAGCATAAATGAATGTTATATAGTGGTTGCTCAACACACATGAGTGGAAAAAGTTCACTATTCTCAGATTTAAAAGAAACAATCATCTGGAACCATTACGCTTGGTGATAAAGGAAAGTGTGACATTATTGGCATTGGTAAAATATGTTATAATTCATCTAACTTTATTGATGATGTATATCTTGTTGACGGTTTGAAGTGTAACTTGCTTAGCATATCTTAAATATGTGATAAAGGCAACAAGGCAATGTTTGATTTAGAAAAATTTGAAGTTCAAGACAAGACGACGGGTGACATTATGCTTATTGCTCCTAGATGTAACAATGTTTATTCTATGAGTACTAACCAAGTTTCAGAAACTAAGCTAAAGTGTCTCAAGACCTTGACTAATGATCCAAGGCTTCTGCATAGAAGAGTTGGTCTCGTAAGGATGCATACAATGTAGAAGTTACTTTCAAAGGATTTGGTACGTGGATTGCTAAACCTAAACTTCAAGGTAGATGAGCTATGTAAAGCTTATACACAAGGTAAACAAACAAGAGGTTCATTCAAACCAAAGAAGGTTGTAAGTTCTTCTCGACCCATTGAACTTTTACATATGGATCTTTGTGGTCCTATGCGTGTCAAATCTCCCAAAGGTAAACAATACATCCTTGTCGTTGTGGATGATTTTTCTCGTTTCACATGGATATCATTTTTACGGGAAAAATTTGAAGCTTTGTTTGAGTTTTCAAAATTGTGTAAGGACTTGCAAACTTTGAAAAACCTACCAATCGTTTCTATAAGAAGCAACCATGGTAGAGAATTTGATCAACTAAAGTTTTATTTGTTTTGTGCAAAATATGGTATTTCACACAACTTTTCAGCTCCTAGTACTCCTCAACATAACAGGGTTGTGAAACATAAGAACCGCTCCCTAGAGGATATGTCTAGGACTATTCTTTTTAGAAAACAGTTTGCCAAAAAGTTTTTGGGCAGAAGCAGTAAACACTGAAAATTACATCTTGAATAGATGTTTAATTTTCCTATTTTGAAAAAGACTCCTTATGAACTCTTTAAGGGTAGAAAATCTAATATTTCTTATTTCAAACCCTTTGGATGTACATGCTTTGTTCATAACAATGACAAAGATAACCTTGGTAAATTTGATGCACGTAGTGACGAAGCAATATTCATTGGATATGCTTCAAATAGCAAAGCTTATCGGGTTTATAATAAGCGTATCAAAATTGTTGAGGAAAGTATTAATGTCATATTTGATGAAAGCAATGATGGTACTTTGAATGAAAGTTTTGTAGATCTTAATGTGAATCAACGAGAAGATCACAATTCTGATGATGAAGAAGATCCTAAGGATCAAGAAAAGAATATGCAAGAGAAGATTTAAGATACCGGAGAAAACTCTCAAGACCTTAAAACACAACTTCAAGACCTTGAAACAGAAAACTGCGATGTTAAAACTTCGTTACAAGGCCTTGAAACCCAAATTTAAGGCCTTGATATAGGATCCAAGGGAAACACTCCAACGGTACCTGAATCTAGTCAAGCATATGAGCCTCAATCGTCAAGATTTGTTCCATCTTACAAACGAAGTAAGTTTCAACATTCTTCATACCATCCACAAGAAAATGTGATCTCACATGCAAACGCAGGAGTTCAAACTCGATCAAAAGTGAAAAACCTATGTGCGTTCTCTGCGTTCGTGTCTCTTATTGAGCTGAAGAATTATGTTCAAGCTCTTCAAGAACCCGACTGGATCATTGCCATGCAAAATGAACTAAATGAGTTTGAGAGAAATAAAGTTTGGAATCTTACTACAAAACCAAAGCATCAATCCGTCATTGGCAAGAAATGGGTTTTTCGAAACAAGTTGGATGAAAACGGTAAAGTCATTCGAAATAAAGCACGACTTGTAGCTCAAGGCTATAACCAAGAGGAAGGTATTGATTATGAGGAGACATTTGCTCCGGTTGCCAGGTTAGAAGCCATTCGTATGCTACTTGCATTTGCATCTTTCATGAGCATAAAGTTATTTCAAATGGATGTAAAATGTGTTTTTCTAAATGGCTTCTTAGAAGAAGAAGTCTACGTTGCTCAACCACCTAGTTTTGAAAATGATGATTTTCCTGATCATGTGTTTAAATTGGACAAAGCTCTTTACGGTATTAAACAAGCTCCAAGCTTGGTATGAAAGATTGTCCAAGTATCTCCTTGAAAACAATTTCAAAAGAGGTTTGATTGACAAAACTTTATTTATCAAAACTAGAGGCAACGATATTTCAGTAGTACAAATCAATGTTGATGATATATTATTCGGTGCTACTAATGATTCCCTATGCAAGGAATTTTCAGATATTATGTGCATGGAATTCAAATGAGCCTAATGGGTGAGCTAAATTTCTTTCTTGGACTTCAAGTTACACAAGCAAAGAAAGGAATTTTTCTCAATCAAAGCAAGTATACCAAGGACTTGCTTAAGAAGTATAAGATGGATCAATCCAAGGTCGCAAAGACTCCTATGAGTTCTACACTTCTGCTTGACCATGACAAAGATGGAAAAAGTGTTGTACAAAAGGAGTATCGAGGTATGATCGGTTCTTTGTAATATCTAACCGCTAGTCTACCTGACATTGTGTTTAGTGTGTGCATGTGTGCGAAATTTCAAGCTGATCCTAAAGAGTCACACTTGATAGTTGTGAAAAGGATATTTCGGGATCTTAATGACACTAAGGATTTAGGGTTATGGTACCCACGTCAAAGCTCGTTACATCTCGTTGGTTATTCAGATGCAAACTTTACAGGTTTAAGGTCGATAGAAAAAGCACTTTTGATGTTGCCAATTATTAGGGGCATCCCTAATTAGTTGGCACTCGAAGAAGCAAAACTCGGTCGCCCTATCCACAGCTGAAGCCGAATATATAGTTGTGGGAGCCTGTTGTGCACAAATTCTATGGATAACTCAACAACTTCGTGATCTTGGCTTTGATATGAAAGGTATCCTAATAAAATGTGATAATACTAGTGCTATTTCGATTACTAAATATCATGTGCAGCATTCAAAGACTAAGCATATCGATGTAAGACATCACTTCATACGTGATCATGTTGAGAAAGGTGATGTTTCGATTTCTTTTATATCTACTGACTTGCAGCTTGCAGATATCTTTACTAAGCCTCTACCTGAAGATCAATTCAATTTTATTCGTTTAGAGCTTGGTATGTTGAACAAGGAAGCATTAACATAGGGGGAGTAAACCGTTTTATATTCTCCTTCGTATGAACCCATTTTTCATTTTCAAAGGCCATGAAACGCAATTCAAGGGCCTTGAAACGAGATTCAAAGGGAAAATTGAATATTACGGATCTATTTAGGGATTAATATCTCTTAGATATTTTAATTCCTAAATTGTTTTTAATGTTCTCAAAATCTTTATTTTCAAGTTCAAAGTTCTGAAAAAGAGTTGTTGAGTTTTAATTGAACGTGCTTTTGGGAATGATTTTCTCAAGATCTTGTTTCAATCTTAAATTTCTTCGCTTTTTAAAGGCAAGGAACATCTCTCTTTTTCATTTCCCATCTTACATAAATCCTTTTAAAAACCCTTGTTTTCTCTCCCAAAATCATATATGATTCCTAGAAGCAAGAAATCCGCTCCTCTTCCGGCATCATCTTCTAAGAAGGAATCAACTCAGATTTTCTCTGCCACAGAAGGAGAGAAACTTCCTGAAGAATTGGAAATTTCTCAGACAACTGGTCTGCCAACATCTTGGTTCATCAATTTCCAAGCTACGGGATCTTGGCTTGATGGATTTCACAATCGCTCTCTCTGTATGTGTGATATGGTGGATACTACGTTTCTGGAAACCCTTCAGGTCCCCTGGATTGCTATGCTCAAGAGCTCTACAGTCTGAAAAATCTTAAACCCTGGAGATTTTGCCTTTCTAAGGATCACAAGACTGTTCTATGTCAACCTCGTCATAAAACGGGACAAAGGAATTATCACCCTTGAATCATCTGTAAAAGGTACCCCAATTCTTCTCACTTCTACTGTTTTGGATGAGATTTTAGGAATTCCTACAGATCTCTCTTTTACACATCCCTCCCGATCAGAGAGTGTTTGACTTGCTAAAGAGAAATTTCTAGTTCCAAACTCAACCTCACGCCAACTCACTCGCACCTCCTTGACCTTAGATGCTAAAATTGTTTTTACAATTCTAGTTCGGTATGTTGTTCCTCGAGCAAATTTAAGAGAGCTTTTGACATATCAATCTTTGGAATTAATTCATCTGATTATGTCTGGATTAGATATTGACGTACCTAATCTCATCCTTAATCATATGGTCCATTCAGTCAACTCTAAGTGAGCCATCCCTCTGCCTTATGGAAACCTTTTTCCCAAGATCTTCGACCATTTTTCAATTGATACATCCTCTGAAGATAGACAGCTAACTCCTGGCAAAATTGATGAATCTTGCTTGGAAAGGCTAGAAATTGGGAAGACTCTTGCAGGAGCATGGACATTGAAAGGAAAAGGAGCTATTCCATCTTCATTCCAAGCAGCTCCACCATCTTCTCCTCCTACTCCAGAAATCAGGTTAGATGGATGTGAAAAAGAATTGGTTTCTCTGAATCGTGAACTCTCGGATTTTCAGTTTGACACTAAGAGAAGATTGGATGCAAATCACGAACTATTGTCTATCATGAATGCCAAGGTAAATGAAATGTATCTGATGAATGCTCTTACTCTTACCACCATGTGAAGGATTCTACCTATGACTGAAGATGCAGCTCAACACACTCAAGAAAAAGTTGAAAAATGTTCTGATGAACTGCAAATGTCGAGTTCAGAACAATTTTATTCTTTATCCTACCAATGTTGAGCCAACTATTCTGCCAGTGCTCGAATATGAGATGGTCAAGGAACGACGAGCTGAAGAAAAGAGACGACGCTTAGCATCTGAGAAGGCTGATAGGAGTCACAAAACTGCTTCTTCTAAGGGGAAAAGGCAGTTTTATGAGGAAGAATCAGACTGAGCATATGATGATTGTGGGATTGTTGTGTTAAAACTTGTGTTGGTTTTTGAAATACTTTTTTGGGTTTGTAATCGTTTTAAACTTCCGTGCTTTAACTATTTTTCTCCCCTGTTGAAAGACAAAGGGGGAGAAATTTAATGATCCTACATTTCGATATTTTTGCATTCTGCATTTTAAGTTGGTTTTGATATTCATATATGTGTCGCTAACTTTAAAATACATGTACGATATTTGTGTTTTCTTCCATCAAGGGGAAGATTGAAAACTCCACCTTGATTATATATTTGTATAGGTGATGATGGAAGACTTAACACAAATAAAGTTGTTTTTATACTAACAAAATATCGATTGTATTTCTAGTTGCTTTGTTTGTGTTTGGTGTTTGTCTAGAAAGTATGCAGGCCTTGGATAACATTTCAAGGGACAGAAGGAGGCCTTGAAAACAGATACAAGGGACAGATGAAGAGTTTAAAGAGATTTAACACGAAGGCCTTGAAAGTCATTCCAAGGAATCAAAAGCCAAAGCCTAGAAGTCAGTTTCAAAGGACAAAGAAGCTGGAAGGAATTCAAAACCCTAACAACTGAATCTATCAAGCATCAAGAGAAGATCTTCCAAGGAGATATGCTCAACAAGAAGATATGCTCAAATAAGATCTTAACCGACCAAGTGGATTTGATTCAAAATAGGATCTCGTAAAGATCCTCAACCAAAAGCGCAAAGATCCCTCCTTAATGTATTTCGGATATCTTTACAACAAGTATGAGAAGATTACGGAAAAGAAGGATCAACGAGCTTTTAGGAGATGAAAACGATAAGTAGATGTACAACGGCTACCTCATCTCAACCAAGAAGTGTTTTCCATGGAGAAGAAGAGCCATCTTCAACGGTCATCTTCCTAACGGCTAGAAGACCTCTCCATCGAAGACAATAAATGAAGATGTCGATTGAAGAAGAAGGTACACAAGCTTACACGGAAACATTCAAAGTCTTCAAGCGATCCAAAACATCTTTGTAATATCCGGAATTTTTATTCCGTTTAATTCCGAATCAATTCGGACTTTGAGCCGTGGACGGTTTCCCATTCTATCTAGTATTTCTTTCTTCACAAATTTTATCATTTTATGTAGAATTTAATTTACATAAAAGGATAGAATTATATCAAACCCTAATTCTTATAATTATTTATCATTTAATGTAGAATTTAATTCACATAAATGATAGAATTATATCAAACCCTAATTCTTATAATTAATTCTTAACGACGAATTTAGACGAGATCATGACAAGGCTGAGACGAGACTGTGACAAAGCTGTGACGAGACCATGACAAATCTGTGACGAGGCCCAGACAAGCAGTTGACAAGGCCCAGACAAGCAGTTGACAAGGCCCATACAAGCTGTTGACAACCCACACCCTACCTACTGCTGCTGAACTCTTCAAGACAGTCCAGGAACGCCAGCCTAGTAACGAGATTGCTTCACTCCAGCCCACATATCTGCTGCTACTCGGCCCATCGGTGAGAGACGCCTTGACCTAGCGCTCTTGTGAACTGCTGCACGTCATGCCACGATGTTCACCCAACTCCCCAGCGTGCATTTGATCGAGCAAGCTTTCTAGCCCCGATCTTCAACGCTTCAGCCCTTCCCAGCCGACTCTAGTGGCGAACTTCCCAGCCCTTGCACCGTCAACTCTAAGAACGAGTCCTCCAGCCGGTACCTTGCCCAGGATCTCCTGTTGCATAGGGAAAGGAACAGTAGTGCCGTCTTCACGCCCAGGATCAGGTCGTAACCCACCAGGCCGCCACACCAAGCCGCTCAGACCGCCTCTCTCCTCGATGTCGATGTCCGCCTCTGGGCACATCACCACCGGGCCTTCCTCTCCGTCACGCAGCAACAAGCCGGCATCTCCTCCTGCCTTGCGGTGCAGCGGACGTCAAGCAGACAGATGCCCAGCCTCGCACCTCTGTCACTCCTCCCTCCAGTGTTCGCATGTACGTTGATCTACCTCTCTACCCAGCCTACATCGACATACTAATGTGGTTCATCCATCGCCTTCATCATATACAACCTGGGGGAGACAATATCAACACTGCGTCGATAAGCAAAGGAGGGGCACATTCTGTCGTCTCTGCAGTTACTCGACATGAAGGAGAGTGTTGAATCTTCATCACACCAGCGGAGAGATCCAAGAGCACATCCTATCTCCCTTCGAGTCTTGGAATCGAGTAAGGTGGATACCCTTGCTTCCTTGCACTTCTTTCCACACCTTTTGTGTCTAATGAATGCTCTTCATGTCTCCTAATCATGCTCAGAACATCCATAGAAGAAACAGTGAAGATATAGGAGTTTAAAATCGGCCCCAGTTTTGGGTATGTTAAACTCCACCTTTACTGCTGATTTTCGGATATGTCATAGACAGTAGTACATAGTATAACATACTAAAATTTGGGAAGAATCGGAGTTACGGTTTGAGAGTTATTGTGTTCCAAAGTTGACACCTCATGCAGTTTTTCTATATGTGCTGAGTGTTGGGGAAAACATCAAGTGATGCTGTTTTGTGAGATGGTTTTGAATAAGCTCTTGATCTCCGTTGGGCTTACATTTTGGATATGATATGGTTGACATATTGTTGTAGAGAATATTAAAATTTTGAAAAGAATCCAGCGAGTGGTTTGGGATTTATGATTTTTCAAAGATTGAGTCTTAAGCAGTTTTTCTGTTGTGCTGAAATTCGGTTTTGTGAGATAGTTTTAAATAGGATTTTGATCTCCTTTGCGGCTGAATTTTGGATATATTATAGATAAGATTTTATAGTAGAACATATCAAAATTTGGGATAAATCCAGCGAGTAGTTTAGGAGTTATGATTTTTTCAAAGTTAAGACAGTGTGTTGTTTGTTAAGTGTTGTAACCAACTTTAGAAATTTTTGTAGAAGTGATGGTTGAACAGTTTTAAGAAATTCTTGCTCCTAGGAGTAAATGAGATATCATATATGATCTAGGGAGTTATTTCGGAATTTTTATAAGATTATTCGAATTTTATATTTGAAGCCGAAGTTGGACCTTAACGATCTTTCCGAAAATAAGGAAATGGATAAATTGTCAGTTTGTAACCAAACTCATCTTTAGGAGTTAAAATATGACTCTTTAGTCTCAAATAAGAGTTTAGGCATGAATTAAGGAATTTTTGGAGGTTTTGAGACCAAGGGTAAAATAGTCATTTTACCATAAATTAATATTGTAATCAATTCCGTTCTATTAAGACCTAATATCTTAGAAGTCTTAGACTTCTAATCACCTAGAAAGTGTGCTGACACACTTGCCTCCTTTGACAGGCCACTAAATTCCTACTGTACAGATCGATTTGCGAATTAGAAAGTCGAGATCTGATTCAGGTAAGTCCACGGACTTACTTAGCTGACTTCTTCTATGAGCGTAATGTGTATGAGTGGTGTTTGTTAGTTATGATAAACAACGAAACCGGATTAGGCCGACTTTATTATTTACGTAATTGACCCAAGTGTATGATA
The DNA here is from genome assembly GCA_033239125.1 of Fagopyrum homotropicum. Classification (NCBI taxonomy): domain Eukaryota; kingdom Viridiplantae; phylum Streptophyta; class Magnoliopsida; order Caryophyllales; family Polygonaceae; genus Fagopyrum; species Fagopyrum homotropicum. Next base: position 38,532,370 of record BSWB01000001.1, on the reverse strand, counting down.
CGGGTCGTGACATCATTTGCCTAGCTCTTGCGAGAGTATAGGAGGTTCCCTGCGACCAGCCCAGTCCGGTAGACGGTCAGATGCATTAGTACCATTTCGCGTTGGTAAACGGGGACAGGGGCGAGGTTTGGGAATCCCTCGTGTCACAAAATAAGTATCATTAGTAATGACCTATCACCTAATTAAAGACAATAAAAGGATTGAGTGTTGCATGTTGATTGTGTATGTTGTGTGTTTGTGCTTTTACCTTTATACTTATGCATAGAATGTTAGCTAACGGTTTTATACCGCTTGTAGATGTCTTGCAGGTTAATACAGTTATAGAGAGATCCGGAGGGAATGGTCAGCCGGGTCCACGTACTCATTTAGTTGGGGACGGGGATGTCTTTTATTCTTCATATGTGTCGTTTTGATACCTTTACTTTGTAAGGCTGATACATATTCTTCATGTATATATTGTTTAAAGTTTTCAAATGTTTTTAAATACTTTTGTGCCTTGTTGTAAGATCCTAGTGAAATTGTTGTCAAACTAAGGTCGGGACCCATTGTGAGGTCCTAACCAGTAGCTCACCGAGTTCTCAAAATTTGGGGTGTTACAATATGGTATCAGAGGCAGGTTGGCAACAATGGCACTTGAAATCTTCTGAAAGACCGAATGTATAAAATAACTAGAACCCGAAAGGGGTCTAAAATTTTCAAAACGGATTTATGTTTTTTTTTCACACACGCATAGTCGGGTTGTTGGGTTCGTAGTACGTCGGACCACCATCGCTCTCCGTGGATCTCTGCAACTTGGATCGATAGGAGTTAGTATATAGACTTTTTATGATGTTTATTATTATATGTTATATACATGTGTATGCTTAGCTTGTTAGTATCCTAAAGGATATGTTTTATCCTTTAGTCATGACATCACGAAGCGATTATCGCCTCATGATAAATCAACTGCGTACTTGACGAATCTCCAACACGAGACAATGGAATCGGACCTCGAATAGAGTATTATACTCGGGTTGGCCGCTTGGTGATACTTGGAAAACATCCAAAGAACAAGTGAGCAAGGAAGTAAAGTTGTGAAGATAATTTTTACTACAAGCACAATCAGATGAGGAAGAAATCCCTGAGTCAGTTCAGTTAGAAGGAATAGAAGGTCGTACAAGGAGCTCGGGCATACGAGGCCGAGAGACGGAATTAGAAGAACCATGCAAGAGACTACAAGAGGGCGGAGTAGAGATAACAATATTGGAACGGGACAAGTAGAATTGAGTACAACCAAGATTGCAGAATCAAGGACATTATAATCGAGGTGGATTCCCCATAGACCATTATGGGCATGAGAAACCAGAAGAGACAAAGTGTCAATCCCGGTGTGAGAATCTAAGGTGCACGGAATGAAGACCTACAAATGAGTGTAAAAGCAAAAAGGTAGACCCCACGAGTGTGGTGAGGTTTTGACCTCCTCGAAGATATAAGAAGTTGAAAGAAATCGCGATGCCAATATCCAAAGAATGGAGGCCTGTAGCAGGGTCAACGGAGTTTCATGAAGGCGATATTACTACTAACTTCAGGGAAGAAATCTGTATGAGAAAACGGCCTTGCTAGACTCGAGAGTCCAGGGTAACCCGAATTATCACGGGACCTAAGCCATCAACACAGACGGTCCCTGTAAAGGGACTACAATTGGGAGGTAATTAAAAGTCATCGGAACTACAAGACGCTTACCATATATCGTTGAGTGTTAGGAACGACTTTTGATGTCAGGCGAATGGCACATTTGAGACTTGAGAAGGAGAGTTGTTCCAAAGGAAGCAGAAGAGCGAAAGATAAGACGAACTAAAAGAAGGAAAAAAAGGATTAATCTAGTAGAGGATGTGCACCAAAAGTTTAATACCAGTAGAGGTATGAAATTGAGATAAGTCAATTATAAACTAACCGATGTCAACGAAGGACGTGCAAGTATTGTTTGGTATTGACGAGTTATGTGCCGTTAAGAAGAGATAATTGTGACGGTGGATCTATGAAGTAGCTTTACCGACGCCTTAGAGGATTTCCTTAAGTAAGCAACAATAACCTTCTTGGATGAATTAAAGGTATAAAGAGAAACGTTTCAAGGGTTACTTCTTGGCTAGTTAAGATCAAACTCCGGTCAAGTCTGGGAGTTTGGATCCGTGGTATTAGAATTAAGAAAGTAAGCGGAAGAAGTTGTCTTTCAATTGTCGTTTTATTTTCTTAAGGCAAGTAAAGAAGGTACTTGATACTTCATCCGTATAAGACTCATGCTGTAATTGGAAGAAAGAGTTTTGGGGTCAATCATTTTATACTTACAGAAAAGGTCCTTAGGATTAATGAGTGACAACAGAATAATCAGAGTAGCGCAGCGGAAGCGTGGTGAGTCCTAACCCACAAAGCAAGAAGCTCAAGGGTATTGATGGATGTCGTGTCGAGTTTAAGATGGCGAAAGTTGGTGAAATGCATTCTAGTTGGAAGAAACGTGAGATAGGCTATGTGAGTGACTGGAAATGTTGTACGGAAATTTATGGGCAAGTAGAGGTAATAGAAGGAGACTTGTACCCTATTATGGATCCGAGTGAAGAGTGATGGCTTTGCTACATGTTGCCAGACAAGTAGTTTTGGAATTCCATACTAATGAAATACTCTAGAGTGAGTTTTCTGGATGGATTAGGAAAGAATTTATGATGTAATAAAAGTATTGTGCATGGTCTGCACTAGAAAGCTCAAAGTGAGTAACTACCATTCTGAGTCCAAGATACATAAGAAAGAGAAGCGACATGAGTATACTTACAATCCAGTAATCGCGCATAGAGGAAGCATAATCTCGGATAGAGTTTACGCGTAATGTTATATCGAAACAGATCCGATTTGCTTTGAGTCAGAGGGATATTATCAGTCTGATAACCATGGTGGATAAAAGAGTGCACCGCTGATGATATGTTAACAATTATTGAGTAGTTATGATCAGATAACGGCGATAGGAGATCACTTTGCGTCTAATACCGTCATCCCGGACATATTCTAGGTCATTTAAGATCTTGGAAAATGTGTGAGAAGCCTAAGTTTGAGAAAACGATATATTGGAGATCTATAAATGCCAAGTGAACAAAGAGGATGACCACTAGATTTGATTTTTAGTCGTCTCGAGTGTTAGACCTGAAAAGGGTAAAGGTGAAAATTCCTTACATGAGGAATAAGATGACTGAGTAATATTAAAAGACAAGACCAAGTGGGTCGTGATACGAAGAGCATTGAGCACTTGGTAAGTGTTGATGGATGTCCAAGACCTTGGACCTGTTTGTGTAGTCAGAACCTTTTCAGAAGGCCGGAAGCAAGTGGTCATAACGAAGGGAAGGAAATTGAATAGATTATTTCCCGTAGGGTCATCAAAGGATCTAGAGGTGATTTGTATAAGGAAAACCATTGGAAGTTTTAAAGCGGTTTAAAAGTGATTGATGTACTAGTTTTCCTCACCCTATTGGAGAGTGTAGCTCCAGTTTTCCACGGAGACTAAATTTGGGAACTAAGTTGGAGAATTTCAGTTGGAGAGATACCTACCAGACACGAGTTAGGTCATCAGTTTAGAGAATCAGACAGTTAAGCCGGATGATACCGGTGAGATAACCGGTAACCACTCTAAAACGTGGTAGCAGGCGCTTGTGATCTAAATACCTGAAAAGATTTAAGATTTAGTGGTTTAATGAAAAGCTGATAAGGCTACCTAAGATATGGGGAATAGTAAGAGACGTAACCTTTCAAAGACCTATGTAGTGATAGTTGTAACCTCGAGAGTGACGAGTTAGGGCTTGACCTTGGATGTGTGATATTGCTTGACTGCTTGTTTATTTCATGAATGAGTGTTTAGTCAGTGATGTGTGTTTTTGGTAATCTTGATGTGCGGGAAACTTAGATGTGGAAACGACGAGACTTTTGTGTAGTGATCAAACACACCCATTTGGTGCCTTAAAGGCAGATCAGGATTGTCTTACCCTAAGTTTCGGGACAAAACTTATTTTGAGGGGGATCTGATGTAACGACCAGTTTTTTTTCGTTATGCTTTGATAGGGTTAGAGAAGTTTAGGAAACGAATAAAAATTTAGTGAGACTACGACATACCAGTTTATTTATGGAAGTCGTTTAATTAAGAACCTTGTTCTAAGTTTCGGGACGAAACTTATTTTAAGGGGGTACTGATGTAATATCCGGAATTTTTTATTCCGTTTAATTCCGAATCAATTCGGACTTTGAGCCGTTGACGGTTTCCCATTCTATCTAGTATTTCTTTCTGCACAAATTTTATCATTTTATGTAGAATTTAATTCACATAAAATGATAGAATTATATCAAACCCTAATTCTTATAATTATTTATCATTTTATGTAGAATTTAATTCACATAAAATGATAGAATTATATCAAACCCTAATTCTTATAATTAATTCTTAACGACGAATTTAGACGAGATCATGACAAGGCTGAGACGATACTGTGACAAAGCTGTGACGAGACCATGACAAAGCTGTGACGAGGCCCAGACAAGCAGTTGACAAGGCCCAAACAAGCTGTTGACAGCCCACACCCTACCTACTGCTGCTGAACTCTTCAAGACAGCCCAGGAACGCCAGCCCAGTAACGAGATTGCTTCACTCCAGCCCACATATCTGCTGCTACTCGGCCCATCGGTGAGAGACGCCTTGCCCTAACGCTCTTGTGAACTGTTGCACGTCATGCCACGATGTTCACCCAACTCCCCAGCATGCATCTGATCGAGCAAGCTTTCTAGCCCCGATCTTCAACGCTCTAGCCCTTCCCAGCCGACTCTAGTGGCGAACTTCCCAGCCCTTGCACCGTCAACTCTAAGAACGAGTCCTCCAGCCGGTACCTTGCCCAGGATCTCCTGCTGCACAGGAAAGGAGCAGCAGTGCCGTCTTCACGCCCAGGATCAGGTCGTAACCCACCAGGCCGCCACACCAAGCCGCTCAGACCGCCTCTCCCCTCGATGTCGATGTCCGCCTCTTGGCACATCACCACCGGGCCTTCATCTCCGTCACGCAGCAACAAGCCGGCATCTCCTCCAGCCTTGCGGTGCAACAGACTTCAAGCAGACAGATGCCCAGCCTCGCACATTTGTCACTCCTCCCTCCAGTGTTCGCAGGTACGTTGATCTACCTCTCTACCCAGCCTACATCGACATACTAATGTGGCTCATCCATCGCCTTCATCATATACAACCTGGGGGAGACAATATCAACACTTCTGCATCGATAAGCAAAGGAGGGGCACATTCTGTCGTCTCTGCAGTCACTCGACATGAAGGAGAGTATTGAATCTTCATCACACCAGCGGAGAGATCCAAGAGCACATCTTATCTCCCTTCGAGTCTTGGAATCGAGTAAGGTGGATACCCTTGCTTCCTTGCACTTCTTTCCACACCTTTTGTATCTAATGAATGCTCTTCATGTCTCCTAATCATGCTCAGAACATCCATAGAAGAAACATTGAAGATATAGGAGTTTGCTGAGTTTCCGGAAGTGAAGAACAGTCAAATTCGGCCCCAGTTTTGGGTAGGTTAGACTCCACCTTTACTGCTGATTTTCGGATATGTCATAGACAGTAGTACATAGTATAAAATACTAAAATTTGGGAAGAATTGGAGTTACGGTTTGAGAGTTATTGTGTTCCAAAGTTGACGCCTCATGAAGTTTTTATATATGTGCTGAGTGTTGGGGAAAATAGCAAGTGATGTTGTTTTGTGAGATGGTTTTGAATAAGCTCTTGATCTCCATTGGGCTTGAATTTTGGATATGATATGGTTGACATATTGTTGTAGAACATATTAAAATTTGAGAGGAATCCAGCAAGTGGTTTGAGATTTATGATTTTTCAAAGATTGAGTCGTAAGCAGTTTTTCTGTTGTGCTGAAATTCGGTTTTGTGAGATAGTTTTAAATAGGATTTTGATCTCCTTTGCGGCTGAATTTTGGATATATTATAGATAAGATTTTATAGTAGAACACATCACAATTTGGGATAAATCCAGCGAGTAGTTTAAGAGTTATGATTTTTCAAAGTTAAGACAGTGTGCTGTTTGTTAAGTGTTGTAAACAACTTTAGAAATTTTTATAGAAGTGATGTTGAACGGTTTTAAGAAATTCTTGCTCCTAGGAGTAGATGAGATATCATAGATGATCTAGGGAATTATTTTGGAATTTTTATAAGATTATTCGAATTTTATATTTGAACCCGAAGTTGGACCTTAACGATCTTTCCGAAAATAAGGAAATGGGTAAATTGTCAGTTTATAACCAAACTCATCTTTAGGAGTTAGAATATGACTCTTTAGTCTCAAATAAGAGTTTAGGCATGAATTAAGAAATTTTTGGAAGTTTCGAGACCAAGGGTAAAATAGTCATTTTACCATAAATTAATACCTATTGTACAGATCGATTTGCGAATTAGAAAGTCGAGATCTGGTTCAGGTAAGTCCACGGACTTACTTAGCTGGTTTCTTGTCTGAGTGCAATGTGTATGAGTGGTGTTTGTTAGTTATGATAAACAACGAAACTGGATTAGGCCGACTTTATTATTTACGTAATTGACCCAAGTGTATGATAACCGGTCGTGACATCATCTGCCTAGCTCTTGCGAGAGTCTAGGAGGTTCCCTGCGACCAGCCCAGTCCGGTAAACGGTCAGATGCATTAGTACCATTCCGCGTTGGTAAACGGGGACATGGGCGAGGTTTGGGAATCCCTCGTGTCACAAAATAAGTATCATTAGTAATGACCTATCACCTAATTAAAGACAATAAAAGGATTGAGTGTTGCATGTTGATTGTGTATGTTGTGGTTTGTGCTTTTACCTTTATACTTATGCATAGAATGTTAGCTAACGGTTTTATACCGCTTGTAGATGTCTTGCAGGTTAATACAGTTGTAGAGAGATCCAGAAGGAATGGTCAGCCGGGTCCACGTACTCATTTTGTGCCTTGTTGTAAGATCCTAGTGAAATTGTTGTCAAACTAAGGTCGGGACCCATTGTGAGGTCCTAACCAGTAGCTCCCTGAGTTCTCAAAATTTGGGGTGTTACAATCTTCATTCGATCAAACAAGTTTTTCTTCCTCTCGTTTACAAAAAGATTTATCCCCTAGAGAGAGATAAATTCGAGATCTCCATTGGTATATATCTAAAGAGTGTTATACTAGAGTGTGCGTTACTCTGCGAAGTAACTAGGCTATTATAGCAAGGTGAAGAGTTGAAGCTAGATCGTAGCATTGGCTACAGTGAGAGAAGAAGGGGATTTCTTCTAGTTTGTATCTAGGACTCTTTGAAGCTGATAATAGATAGTTAGATCCTACGGATATACCTTGGGACGGAGAGTAGGCTATTTAGAGCCGAACTTCGTAAACATATTCTCGTGTCGATCTTTTCTATTCTGCACCATATTTGCTTTATTGTGACTAACTTTGTTTTGCAGGTTTACAAAGTCAAGGCCCTTGAAATTAGTTTCAAAGCCCTTGAAATCAAAGTGTGTCACAAAGAGCCCAGATCGACATCAAGGTCTTTGAAATAAGTTTCAAAGTCTTGAGATAGATTTTTGCGAAAAGTTCCCATACTTTATTCAACCTCGCTTCTAGAGTATCTTTATCCTTTATATTCACCTAACGTTTCTTCACCTCCTATAATCTTCCCCATCTATACAACATATTCTCTCGCAACATCCGAAATGACTTGGTGTGGTAACCCAAACCTAGGAGGCTGATCCACCAGCAATTTCAAACCACCTAAATCAAGGATCGATCCACCACTTGCACTTACAATCATCTTCATCCTCATCTCAATTTACCTGCCCAATTCCCTTAATCTTTTAGCCGCACTAGATTGCCCTAAACCCATCCCCTTTGATAGCATGAATTATAGTCTATATTTTGGGGTTTGTTTGGATGTTTTATCTTCAATAATCTGCATGTTTGTATGTGTATTATGTGATTATATTACCATTTCATCTACCTTTGCGGGAATCGAGGTCTACACCTGGTTTTGTTGTAATCGTAGGTAAAATGTCACGTTTTGCATCGAAAAGGAGCAAAAGGAGCTATGGAGTCATTGGAGCTACATTCAGGAACATAAGGAACCATCCAGGAAGCATAGCCATGGATTAGAGATTCACTTTGGACCAGTTTTGAGAGATTTCACATTCAGTTATGACTCACCTCGGTTGACCAGAGATTCATCTCGACCGAGGTGATCCAGAGACGCCGACTCGACCGAGGCGAACACCTAGGACGCGGCGAGAATATTTTATTCTTGGCTGAGATCTTTTATCTTTGGAAGGTGATCTTATATTTTTGGGTTTGGCTCTTGGAAGGAAGAAGATCTTATATTTTACCTATTTTTATGGGAAAAGATCTTTCTAAGATATTTTATCTTTGGAGGGTTATTTTCCTATAAAAAGGGTTGGATTTCCACAAATCCAAGAGCTCGCATACATTCCGTATATCACGTTATACCGTCGATCAGGGTTTATAGCACGCAGCAGCCATACTCCAGTTGGGAGTTTCGAAGAACCTTTCTGAAGGTTGAAAGTTGAAGGAAGATTGAAGATCATAGCTTTTATAGCTTTTTGAAGGGTTTTGTAAGATTGTCTTAAATTCCCCTTCCTTGTTGTCTTGTCTTGTTGGATTGCTATCCAAGGAACGCTTGGTTGTGATATTTGATTCAGTTATTGAGGTCTTTTCATTAAATTCTTCTTGTTCAAATATTCACCTTCTTCCCATATATTTGATTAATACTTTCATAATGATGATGAGTGGCTAATTTCCTTGTGTGATTCTAGGGTGATTGGCTAAAGGTTGTGGAAAAAACAATGATAGAATAATCTTAGATTCCAGTAGGATCCTGAAAGTTCGAGTCTTTAACCTTAACCCTAAGCATCTCGTTCGGTCGATGAACATCTCGGCCGGGGTGGGATTCGTCTGACCGAGGTGACTTGTCTGATCCTAAACTGAGAGTTAAGTGTTAGAGTTTGCCAAATCCTATTCTTATTACACCTTACCTGGTTCAAAGCAAGCTTAGGATGAGACTTACCCGGTAATTTCTTAGTTTGTGTACCAACGATCATAAGTGTAGGTAATAAAGGTTTATCCTTTATTGGGGTTTGAGTGTGCTTCCATCCCATCTTTGTGAGTTAGCCTGAGACTTACCCGGTAAAGGTTGATTCTATTCCCTTAGATGGTGTGTTAGTTTGAGGTTATAGTTCTTTACCTTGATTCCTTGAGACTTACCCGGTAATAGGAGTTACGGTTTTGGATTAGTGAGTAGTGAGACTTACCCGGTAATCTACTCCACTTTAGTAACACCTTCCCCTTGCAAAAATCTCAGCTTTGTCCGCTTATCTTTAGATCTTGAGTTGGAACCATAACCAGATGCTTTAATCCCTAGAATTGCATGTTTGCTTTATTGACTTCTTATTCATCTTTGATTGTGTTAATTGCTCTTTGTGGTTAGTATTCACGAAGCTTATCGTTACTGACTTTGTTTCACCGAGTCCCTGTGATCGACCCCTGAAATTTCTTGCTTTTTACTACGATTGACCCGTACACTGCGGGTTCGCATCCTTGTTTTAAGCTTAAGTCTAGGGTTATAAATTTAAAGCTTGCACACACCGTTTGGAGCAAACAAGTTTTTGGCGCCGTTGCCGGGGACTTGGTCTAGACCAAGCCGGTACGGTTTGCTCTTGGGGCGCTTGCCCCCGTGTCATCTAACCACTCTACTTGAGTGACTTTTGCAGGTTCTTTCTTAGGTATATGCGAAGAACCCGCACTGGGAAGGAAATCGTTCCTTACGATCCCGAACCAGAAAAGACATACAAGCGACGCTTAAGAGAAGCGAAGATGGCTCAACAAGACGACCGCGATCTTGCGGCCGAATTGAAAGAGACGCTAGAGCTGCTACGTCTCAGCAAGGAAGAACGAAGGCAAGAGAAAGAAGAGAATCGCACCAGGACTGCAGCAATCGAAGCAGAGATAGCAGTCATACGAGACCAGGTTCTACTTCGACCGAGGGAAGATCCCCCTGTTGATCCTCGACCGATGCAGGATCCAGTAGCTAACCCTCGACCGAGGCAGGTTCCAGTACCTGACGCCCCGGCCGATGCACTTCCACCTCGGAGACCAGTCCGAGATGTTCTTCTTGCAGGAATCCCACAAACCCTAGGTCAAAGGATGGACTCTAATCAACAACTGAGGCGTCCAGGAGTGAACCTAGGAGATCCAGCGGACCATGACTACGAACTTCGACCGCAAGTTCTATCCATGATTCGCCAATGCCAATTCGGAGGGCTAGAGAAGGAGTCGCCACATCAACATCTTCAAAACTACGAGATCTTGATGGAAACCTTGCGACCTTCCAGAATTGAAAATAACAATTACAAGCTAAGACCTTTTTACTTTTCTTTAAAAGATAGAGCTCTTACTTGGTATCAATCTCTTCCTCCAGGAAAAATTAGCACATGGGAGGAGATGACTACGGAATTCTTGACCAAATTCTTTCCCCCCTCAAAGACCGCTGAAATGAGAGGGAAGATCAATGCTTTCATTATGAAGGACAAGGAGAGCTTGTCCAAGTCATGGGAGCGGTTCAAGGACATCCTTTTGGATTGCCCACATCATGGGATTCCAAAGATCGAGTTGTTGGAGATCTACTTCAAAGGACTGGACGGAAGCACCCAGTTCAATCTCCAACTACTCTCCGCCGGTACCTTCATGGACATGGCGATCGATGAGGCTTGGGACTTCATTGAGAAGCAAGCCTTGCACATGGAGAAATATACCCACCAAGGAGCTGAAGGTGGAGTTAAAAGAGTCAACTTTCAAGAGACTCAATCCCACAACAATCAACTCACGTCTTTGAAGAATGACGTGAAGCAATTGAAGGAACTCTTGGTTGCTCAAACCAAGAAGGAAGAGCAAGGACAAAGGAACAACAACAACAACGGGTACCGTAACAACAACAACGGTCCCCGAAACAATAACTACAACAACAACAACAATAGAGGATCCAATAGCAACAATTAGAGGACGAACAATCAAAGCAACCAGAATCCTGGTAACAATTATTCTAACTCCAACTCTAATAATTCCTCTAACCCTTTCCTCTCTTCTCCTTCTTCTTCTTCTTCTACTCCATTAAAGAGCCAAGGGCAAGGATCAAGTTCGTCTCAACCGGAAAAGAAAGACGCAGTTCTGGAGGCTATCTTGATCAAGCTTAGCGCTATGGAGAATTCTATGACTTCATTTTCGAGGGCCCAAAAGTCCTTCGAATAACAACTTGCGAATAGAGCGAATGAAGCGCCAAGATATCCAAGGAAGCTTCCAGCAAAGACGGAAAGCAACCCTAAGGGCCAATGCATGGCCATAACGACGAGGAGTGGACTTAAAACTGTAGATCCAGTACCTCGTTCAACGCAGACCACCTCGGTCCAGATCCAGTCGAAGAACACCTCGACCGAGATGCCAACCGAGGTGGAGCAACAGAAAGCGGAGGGGAAAACTGAAGTTTATGTTCCACCTCCTGCATACAAACCACCACTTCCATTCCCTCAGTCCAGAGCCAGAGCACATCTAGACAAGCACTTTGGTAAGTTCCTTGACTTGATGAATAAGCTACATATTAATATTCCTTTCCTTGATGCTATTTTAGGTATGCCCGCCTATGGGAAGTTCTTAAAAGAAATCTTATCAAGGAAGAGGAAGCTGGAGGATGTTGGTGAAGTTAGGATGACATCTAAATCTTCGGAGCTCATACAAATCATAAAAGAGAAGATGCCTCCTAAGTTGAGAGATCCCGGCTCATTTTGCATCCCCATTCAAGTTGGGGATGTCACTTGTGAAGCCCTTTGTGATCTAGGAGCCAGCGTGAGCATCATTCCGCTGGAGCTATGTACGAAGATCGGACTTGGAGAGCCCAAGCCGGTCAAGATTCGACCTTATATGGCGGATCGCTCCATCACCCATCCCGTGGGCATCTTGGAGGACGTTCCGGTCAAGTTAGGTAACTTCTATCTACTTATAGATTTTGTCGTACTTGACATTCCCGCAGAATATCCTGTTCCTATTATTCTCGGGAGGTCATTTCTAGCAACTTCGGGTTGCAACGTGGATTGCAAGAACGCCAAGTTGAAATTCAACGTTGGTGGCGATGAGGTGGAATTCGCACTGCTTGCAGCCATGAAAGGGAGCAACTAACTGATGATATCTTCAACATCTACGATGAAGAAGAATCAAGAGAATTGGTGAGATTTATCCTTATTAACGATCCACTCGAAAGATTTATTAGCTTCAGTTTAATGGAGGAAGGTATAGATGCTTCTTGTGATGCAGATATACGGAGCTTAAAGGCACTGGAAGAGGATCCAGGAGCTAAAATTGAGAAGCTAATCCAGGAGACAGAGATCTCCAGTTTCGATTCCAGTAGCAGTACCTCGACCGAGGCACTTTCTGGACTGAGCGAGGCGACTGAAGAACACCTCGGTCAACGCCTCTGCGCCTCGACCGAGATCGATGGCGAGACGATTCTAACTGAGACTTCATCGAGTCCAGTTTCTGACACCACTCTACAGGAAAAAGGAAGCAAGGATCCCCCTCAGAAAGCTCCCCCAGTCGTGGAGCTTAAACAACTCCCTAGTCACTTGAGGTATGTCTTTCTTGGACCGGATTCTACTTATCCCGTTATTGTTAGTGCTTCCCTTTCCGAATCTGAATTATCTAAATTAATGCATGTCCTGAGAAAACATCGAAAGGCTATAGGTTATACCACGGACGATCTTATTGGCATTAAGCCTTCTTTCTGCATGCATAGAATTCTAATAGAAGATAATCATAAGACTTCACGGGAACCTCAAAGACGGTTAAATCCGATCATGAAAGAGGTTGTGAAGAAGGAAGTTCTTAAGTTGTTGGATGCAGGTATTATTTATCCTATCTCGGACAGCAAGTGGGTTAGCCCGGTGCATGTCGTTCCGAAGAAAGGAGGGATGACCGTTGTGACGAATAAGAACAACGAGTTGATCCCAACAAGGACCGTTACGGGCTGGAGAGTTTGCATCGATTATAGGAAGCTGAACACGGCGACTCGGAAGGATCATTTTCCGCTTCCCTTCATCGATCAAATGCTCGAGCGGTTGGCCCAGCATTCACACTTTTGCTACTTAGACGGTTATAGTGGATTCTTCCAAATTCCTATCCATTCGGATGATCAGGAGAAGACCACTTTCACTTGTCCATGGGGGACATTTGCCTATCGGAGGATGCCATTTGGATTGTGCAATGCACCCGCTACCTTCCAGCGATGCATGATGGCTATCTTTTCCGAGTACATAGAGGAAATCATGGAGGTATTCATGGATGATTTTTCTGTATATGGTTCCTCTTTTGAGGATTGCCTATCTAACCTTTCTCTAGTGCTTAAAAGATGTGAAGACACTAACCTTGTTCTGAATTGGGAAAAGTGTCATTTTATGGTTAATGAAGGCATTGTACTAGGACACCTCGTTTCTAATCGAGGTATTGAGATCGATCGAGCTAAGATCGAGACTATTGAGAAACTCCCTCCTCCTTGTTCAGTTAAAGGTGTGAGGAGTTTTCTCGGGCATGCAGGTTTCTACAGGAGATTCATCAAGGACTTCTCTAAGATTTCTAAACCTCTAACTAACCTCTTGAATAAAGATGTTGTTTTTGAGTTTTCGCAGGAGTGTCTTGATGCTTTTTACAGGATTAAGGAAGCGTTGATCTCCGCTCCCATTATCCAACCTCCTGATTGGACCTTGCCCTTTGAGGTCATGTGTGACGCTAGTGATGTAGCCGTAGGAGCGGTGCTTGGACAGAAGAAGGATGGACGGACCACCGCCATTTATTATGCTAGCAAGACGCTAGATGAAGCACAACGCAACTACGCTACCACCGAGAAGGAGTTATTGGCGGTTGTATATGCTTTCGAGAAGTTTCGCTCCTATCTAGTGGGGGCGAAAGTCATTATCTACACCGACCATGCAGCCATTCGTTACTTGTTGGCTAAGAAAGATGCCAAGCCGCGCCTTATTCGATGGATTCTCTTGCTTCAAGAGTTTGACCTAGAGATCCGCGATAAGAAGGGGTCCGAGAACTCAGTTGCGGATCACCTCAGCCGGCTACCGGAACCTTACCGCGAGACGGATGACCCACCCATAGACGATTCATTCCCCGATGAGCACTTACACTTGTTGGAGCGTTTGATGGATTTACTTACTCCACCCCACAATGGAGGTGAAGTATGGGGTGAGGGGACCTCCCATCACATTTGAGACGCATTATGGTCCAGCTAGCGACCTTAAACCAAGCGCTTCTTGGGAGGCAACCCAAGGTATTGCTTTCTTTTCCCGTTTTCTAGTCTAGTTTAGATAGTTTTTGTTTTTGCTTTGCTTTGCTTTGTTTTTGGCGTCCTAGACAGATAACAGGAGATATCTAAGGAAGGAGCATAACTGGAAGGACAGAAGTTCGAGATTTTGAGAAGGCAGAAGCATCTCGGTTACTGTCAGACCACCTCGACCGAGTTGATTCTTGAGCAACCGAGGCGACTAGGGTTTCTGCTGAACCACCTCGGTCCATACCACCTCGGTCCAGTCGAGACCATCTCGACCGAGGTGACAGCAGATCCAGGAACAGTATAAAAGGGGGAAAAATTTATTTTTACTTTTTTACTTCCTTCGACTCGACCGCGGCGCCTTCATCACCTCGCCTCCTCAGTTTTTGCTCGTTTTCGAAGATTTCCGCTTCCAAACTGCGATTGAAGGGTAGAGGATCCTATTGCAACTACAGATCTGCAAAGAAATCGAACGAATCGACCGAAACGAGGTAAAAACAGTCGAAACCCTAACTCGTTCATTCGCTTCGATTTGGGCTTTGGTTGCCCCTGAATCTGTTGAGAAAAGGCTTAAGTGCCCCATAGGAAGCAATTGTAGTGATTTTTGGGGGAAAAGAACTGGATTTCTGAGATTGGAATCGAAAACTGTTGCGCCTCGGTCCAGTCGAACTGCATCTCGACCGAGGTGATTCTTGAGGGCTGTCAGCGACCGAGGTGATCTGACAGTAGTTGAGAGAAAATGAGTTCCGATCGTCGCCTTGCCCTCAGAGACAGATCCTCACCTTCCCCTCCTTCTTCTTCTTCCAGACCTTACCGCCCGGTGATCCACGAGAGATGCCGAGTAGATTATGAGCGTATAGCCAGCCGTCCAGTCATTGCACCACGTTTTCTGGACGTATCAGCTTTCGATTGCCTAGGGTTAGATAGAGACCTTAGAAGGATGATTGCCACTATTGGGCCGGATCAGTTTACTGAGATCCGAGCCCCAGCTTACTTGGAGCCGACCCTAGAGTTTGTTAGCTCCTTTTCCTACCTTCCCACAGAGAGGTCTGTGAAGTACCGGTTGATGAGCCGGAACTTCATAGTTCCCTTAGAGGTTTGGAGAGAGATTTTCGGCTTTTCTGAGCCCACCGCCACTAACTTCCCCTCCCGATCTGTAGCTAGGGAGTTCTGGGGGCAGATTGCCCATATTACTGAGCATGCAGATAGATGGCGCCCTGGAGATTCCAGGGAGAAGGTCATCTTCCACCCAGCCTTCAGATTAGCCCATAGGATATTCAGCGAGACACTTCTAGCGCGTACTGAGACGCCCTAGAAGATCCGACAGGGCGAGCTCTTCAGCCTTTACTGTATGGTCACGGGGGGTTTCCCAGACTTTGGCTTGATCTTGGCAGAGGACCTGCACAAGATCAAGGCTAAAGCGAAGGGAGATATCTGCTGCGGAGGTCTAGTCACCCATATAGCTGCTTATCACGGGATGGACCTCAGTGCTTGCACGATGGTGGCGGCTCCGAAGCCGCTGGGATTACAGGAGATGATCACACGGAGGATTTTGGTTCCCCGTGGTCTGACCACTCCATATGTTGCTATGCCATGGGAGCGGACTGCGCCACAGGGGATCCGCTGGTCTGCCCAGTTCACAGTTTTCGATCCACATTATTGGCAAACAGCTTGGGCTCCGCTGATGGAGGATCATAGGGAGGCAGCAGTTGCCCCGACTGAGGAGGAGGAGGATGACGATGACGAGGATACGGTAGATGAGAGAGATGGTGGAGTCCCGATGGATACAGGGACGGATACTGCAGGTACGAGCGCACCGCCGATAATTGACTTGGATGATGAGGAGGATACTGAGCCTGCATCAGCTGAGACTTCTCCAGTCAGACCTGCTAGACGCAGGAGGCGCGGAGTGAGAGATCGAGCTGCCCACAGACGGATCGATGACCTGACGGATCAGGTTATTGACTCGTATGCTGCATTATCGCTGGATATCCGCGAGATGCAGGAGCGGCAGCACTATCAGCACGTCATGGCCCAGCTTCAGTTCGAGCGCGTCATGGGTTACCCGTTCGACCCGACGCAGTATCCGTATGTGCCACCACCACCACCACCGGATCGAGACTATTGAGGAGCTGCAGGATTTTCTTTATTATATTCTTATGCAGTTCAGCTATGTATCCGGTGAGTACTCTTATTTCCAGACTTATATTGACCCACTGGGACAGTGTGTCCCAAGTATGGGGTGTTTGTATTTATGTGATGACTTCGATGTACTTATTTGACTACTTTTGATGTATGACATTTCATCGGATATTTTATTTATGCTTCACTTCTGCATTTATATGATTATCTGATATTACATGCATACCTACAGGTTATTTGATTTAGAAAAACGTCGAAACTGAAAAAAAAATGGTTTTTTAAAAAAAAAAATTTTGACCTCGACCGGGGAGATTCTGGCCAAACGAGGCGTTTCACCTCGGTTGAACCAAGAACACCTCGACCGAGGTGGGTTAACTGAGAGTTTTCAAAAACGATTTTGTGTTTCTTATCTGGATATGACCTCAGTGAAGATCTTGCTTACTGACTGGTTTTAAATTCTTTATGTGTTTGAAAGGTTTTATAATATGTTTAAGTTGCTAAATGCTTTGTTTGAAATTATTGGCATGTTTAATACTTTGTTTTTATCCAAATTATGTTGAATTTGAAGGTTGACACCGCAAGATAAGTTCTCTCACTTTCGTCCTGGAAAGACCAAGGCAATTCATTCTTCTCTCTTCTTCTTCTTAATCATGCTTAGCCCCTCATATACATTTTGCCTCCCTTTACCTATCCAGGAATTTGGAAGCAAGCGAAGTGGTAAAAGCAAGTGAAGTTAAAGTTGAGAAGTTGGCTTGAAGTGAAAGTGTTAGAAAGTAATAATAGGTTTGGGGAAGTCAATCATGATGATGAGTAACTCGGCACCATTCACATAGTCGGGTGTTTGTGTCTTGCCAAAGTCGGATTGAGCGATATTCCTAACGGGTCATGGTATGTGCATCAAGGGTTTGATGCATCTCAAGAAATTGATGATTGCTGATTTCTTAGGCTTCGGTTATTGTGCACCTCTGTCCATGCATCCCAAAAAGTAAAGTAAAAAGAAAAAGTGTGAAATAAGCAAAGCTTATTGGTGGAAGATGTTGAAAGTCGAAGTATATCCTTTTCCCGGATTCTAGCACCACATTACCTTACATACATCCCTACCCTACACGTTTCTTGACCTTTCTTTTGGGAAGCCCTTGAGACCTCGAGCTTGTTGATTGACTTAGCGGTTTAAACTGGATTATGCATGATTAATTTCGATGATTATGACTTATTATGCATTCTATGATTTTATGCAAAGATGAATAACTTTCTTATATTTATAAAATGTTTTGATCATATTTTGATTTTAAACTCCATGAAGTATTCTCTTAGAGTGATCTATGATTGTAGCACACCATAAAAATGTTTTGAAAGACTTTTCATTGATTTTCTTGACTTATAATCCATTCTATCTTGTCTTTTATATGCGGAACTTGCTTGGGGACAAGCAAGGGCTAAGTATGGGGTAATTTGATAGCATGAATTATAGTCTATATTTTGGGGTTTGTTTGGATGTTTTATCTTCAATAATCTGCATGTTTGTATGTGTATTATGTGATTATATTACCATTTCATCTACCTTTGCGGGAATCGAGGTCTACACCTGGTTTTGTTGTAATCGTAGGTAAAATGTCACGTTTTGCATCGAAAAGGAGCAAAAGGAGCTATGGAGTCATTGGAGCTACATTCAGGAACATAAGGAACCATCCAGGAAGCATAGCCATGGATTAGAGATTCACTTTGGACCAGTTTTGAGAGATTTCACATTCAGTTATGACTCACCTCGGTTGACCAGAGATTCATCTCGACCGAGGTGATCCAGAGACGCCGACTCGACCGAGGCGAACACCTAGGACGCGGCGAGAATATTTTATTCTTGGCTGAGATCTTTTATCTTTGGAAGGTGATCTTATATTTTTGGGCTTGGCTCCTGGAAGGAAGAAGATCTTATATTTTACCTATTTTTATGGGAAAAGATCTTTCTAAGATATTTTATCTTTGGAGGGTTATTTTCCTATAAAAAGGGTTGGATTTCCACAAATCCAAGAGCTCGCATACATTCCGCATATCACGTTATACCGTCGATTAGGGTTTATAGCACGCAGCAGCCATACTTCAGTTGGGAGTTTCGAAGAACCTTTTTGAAGGTTGAAAGTTGAAGGAAGATTGAAGATCATAGCTTTTATAGCTTTTTGAAGGGTTTTGTAAGATTGTCTTAAATTCCCCTTCCTTGTTGTCTTGTCTTGTTGGATTGCTATCCAAGGAACGCTTGGTTGTGATATTTGATTCAGTTATTGAAGTCTTTTCATTAAATTCTTCTTGTTCAAATATTCACCTTCTTCCCATATATTTGATTAATACTTTCATAATGATGATGAGTGGCTAATTTCCTTGTGTGATTCTAGGGTGATTGGCTGAAGGTTGTGGGAAAAACAATGATAGAATAATCTTAGATTCCAGTAGGATCCTGAAAGGTCGAGTCTTTAACCTTAATCCTAAGCATCTCGTTCGGTCGATGAACATCTCGGCCGGGGTGGGATTCGTCTGACCGAGGTGACCTGTCTGATCCTAAACTGAGAGTTAAGTGTTAGAGTTTGCCAAATCCTATTCTTATTACACCTTACCTGGTTCAAAGCAAGCTTAGGATGAGACTTACCCGGTAATTCCTTAGTTTGTGTACCAACGATCATAAGTGTAGGTAATAAAGGTTTATCCTTTATTGGGGTTTGAGTGTGCTTCCATCCCATCTTTGTGAGTTAGCCTGAGACTTACCCGGTAAAGGTTGATTCTATTCCCTTAGATGGTGTGTTAGTTTGAGGTTATAGTTCTTTACCTTGATTCCTTGAGACTTACCCGGTAATAGGAGTTACGGTTTTGGATTAGTGAGTAGTGAGACTTACCCGGTAATCTACTCCACTTTAGTAACACCTTCCCCTTGCAAAAATCTCAGCTTTGTCCGCTTATCTTTAGATCTTGAGTTGGAACCATAACCAGATGCTTTAATCCCTAGAATTGCATGTTTGCTTTATTGACTTCTTATTCATCTTTGATTGTGTTAATTGCTCTTTGTGGTTAGTATTCACGAAGCTTATCGTTACTGACTTTGTTTCACCGAGTCCCTGTGATCGACCCCTGGAATTTTTTGCTTTTTACTACGATTGACCCGTACACTGCGGGTTCGCATCCTTGTTTTAAGCTTAAGTCTACGATTATAAATTTAAAGCTTGCACACACCGTTTGGAGCGAACACCCTTGTCCACCAAGACCACTTCCACATTGATCAACGGTCTTGCTTCCCCCAATTCCCTCTTCTCAATCCTCCTTAAGACCTCTCTTAGAACAATTTCCGGTTCCGATTCACCAACTAGAACTGGATTCTTCTTCCTCGTTCTGGACAAGATTTCAATGAACTTCCGAACGTCGTCTCCGTTGCTTTACATAATTGAATTCCCTAAATTAGGGTTTACACGATGTTGTCTTTGAAGCCGGGGATACAAGTACAGGCTCCGTGTAATCGTTCTGGACAGGATTTCAATGACCTTAGTGCCCAAAAATAAGCCAGGGATTTAGGTCGATGGGCCCAACATCTACTCCACCACCCCTAATTATGGGTCGGAGCCGCTGTTTTGGTTTCTTGGTTTAAAAGACTTTTTTGTTTATTGATAGATATTGGTGAGCCATTATCACACCGTGGTGTTTATTTTTGGCACTATACTCTGAATCTGGTGGTATGCTATAATAATATCAGGTCGATGGGTCGTCGCTGCTGCTCTACGTAAATGAGTTCCCTAGATTTGGCACTAAAGTCAAAACCTGAATACCAATATTGGGGTTTACACGTTGCTGCTGTGCGTAATCGTTTGGGACATGATTTCATTGTCTTTCCGAAAGTCGTTTACACGCTGCGTAATTGAATGATGCGGAGAGGTAGACACAAATGATGAAGATGTTGGGGCTTAGGAAATTTGGGCTTAGGTATATGTCTAGGTGGACAAGTTTTCCCATGAGATTTAACACCGATCGGTGAAGTTAACGTGTGAATAGTAACCTAGGTACTAATCTTTAGTCGGACTCAATTGGTGAGGTACCGTTTTGATAGTTTAAACGGCGGTGTACTAAAGTTTAGTCAGTCTAAATGATAGGGTACTATTTAGGCAATTTTCTCTTTTTGAAATGTTGCTCTTGTTTATCCCTGACGGAGGAAGTAATATGTGCTTAAGATTGCCATAACAAGCCTATGGTAAGAGAACAGTCGACACCCCATATATTATTTAGCCTCTTTTACCTACTCTTTGTCCTACCAGCATCACTACTCCTTGTCCCATTGTCCCGTTACATCCTATAAAAGACCTCATAATATATATATCATCTATTTGAGTATTTCTTTGACTGGTGGTGGAGTTTAAGAATGCCATAGCAAGCCTATAGTAAGACCTTTGTCTCTTTGTCGAGCTTGAGCAATGAACCTAAAACACATTTCGGTAAGATGAGTTAAATAAATTTATCCTTTGAGAGGTTTTGAAGGTTTGTATTCATCTTTTATTGATCCCTTAAACGATGAGTGATACTATGATAGTTTGCTTTCAAAAGTTGTTTGTTTTTCCTAGATAAGGTATGCTCTTGTTACACCATGCAACACTTGATATACATATCGACTGACTCGTGGACGAGTAAGAGCTGAGTATGGGGTGTTTTGATAGCATTGAAACATACATGTTTTATTCATGTTGTTTTGCACATATTTTGGAAAGATATATATCCTTATAATGCAAAATACATTCATAGAATGTTTTCGGTATCTACTTCTGGTTATTTCATATCCTAGACATTCAAAGCCTATTTTGAGGCATTTCCGCCCCATTCACCTAATTATGCATAAAGAATCACCTAACTACGTATAAAGAGATCGATCTTCCATGAAGTCAAGCGTCACAATTTTGATATCCTAGATGACTGAGGATCCACTAATCAAGAAGCTGAATAACCACCTTGGATGCAAGCCAAGAACCATCATACAACGGAGTATTAAATTATACAAGATAACCTACCCAAACGAGGTGAATCAGCTTGCGAAACGACTTCATGGCCGTATCAATGCCGTCTCACCAAGTTGTTTGGAAAGGCCCATTGCTACTACTCAAGACCTAACCTAGACATTGAAGACTCACAAGCCATATGGGATGAAATGGAATACTAGATGGCACCCGTGCAGTCTCTTGGCCATTTCATGGCCGTCTCGCCAAGCCGTCTGGACTACAACAACAACATTGTTCTTTGACCTAGTTTTCTATCTTTTTCCTGAGCTTTTTGTATACGTTTTAGGCCAATATGTCTTTATATATTTCTCGTTTCTAGATTTCTCGGGTATCATGATTGGATCAGCCGATTATAGATAGTCAGACTCCACCTCAAAACCCTAGCTGCAGTTAGATT
Source organism: Fagopyrum homotropicum (assembly GCA_033239125.1). Lineage (NCBI taxonomy): Eukaryota > Viridiplantae > Streptophyta > Magnoliopsida > Caryophyllales > Polygonaceae > Fagopyrum > Fagopyrum homotropicum. The sequence goes on along the minus strand of BSWB01000001.1, from coordinate 38,510,408 downwards.
TATTTTTCCATATTGTTCATTTCCTAATTTGAATTTTATTATATGCAAAGTCTATTCTTTTCATCTGATTGTTCTCTTTGCTTTATTAAGTCTACGCCGATCTAAGGGGTCTGTTGAACTCTATGATGGATCGATATTGACTATTTATTTTAATTAATAAATGAATGTCAGCAGATTTATGTTTCTTTTTTAAGTGCTTCTTTTTCACCTTTTATTTACCTTCGAAAGAAGTTGTGTTTATTACTAGATTAGATAAAACACTTGAAGGTCCACAAGAGAAGATTGTTTTATTGGATTTAAGAAAAGAACTTGGTTTTGAGAGTAGTGATTTATCATTCCCTCTAGGATTTCTAACTATCCTAGAATGTTCTAGTCTTTGTACCTTTTCTAACTGAAGGTCCACAAGCGATCTCTTGGTCTTTTTCGGATATCTAAGTACTTAAAAAGTTCTCCTATACTAGCCGAACCGCCGGTTTGAGGGCTACACGAGTTGGAAAGCACGATCTTTGTTTGTCTACACCAAAGGCTATTTTAGATGGTTATTACATTATTGCTGATTGAAGTTCATGTTATTCAAATAAGTCGTTGCTATTTGATTCGTTATAGTGGGATACTCACTACCTTAGATTACTCATCCTAATTATGTTGTTTCACATCTTGTTACTTATTGCCTTATGTTCACCAATTGATTCCTACAAATTTGATATTGCACATTCTTTTTCTCTCTTTAGCTTAGCATATAAATTTATTTGTTTCATGCAGACGTGGTCCTAGTAAATTCGATACCCGAACATACTACATCTGATCTCGTATCCTTGCGGGGGAGGTTGTTGTTAACTATTTAGGCTAGACCATTCACGACCAACAACCCATTGGTATGTTTTCTTTTCTATTGACTTTAATTTTGTTTAGAATAATATGATGTTCTTTGTGTTGTTTTCATCTTAAAATATATGAGATGGAGTGAAGATTTAAAGATTTGAAGAAAATTAACAAAGGAAAGAAGGAGGAATGAAGGATTAAAAGCATGGAGTTAAGCGTCCTACCTCGAGTGGCATATCAACTAAGGACTCAATCTAGCTTCCATCCTTCTACATGTCCTTCCTTCAACTTCTCTTCATCTTCTATCAATGGATTGATTCATGATCGAATGATTCAAGCTTGAAGATTAAGTGAAGGACACACCTACAAGGAAATACACCACGCATCTTGTAAGTTTTCTTAAACTCTATCTCTTTTCTTTTGCATTAGGGACAATGCAAAACCAAATTATGGGCTATGAGAATGCTTACATTTATATATATATATATATATATATATATATATATATATATATATATATATATACACACATGTGTGTGTGCATATTTTCACTTTTATTTTTCATTTTCCTATTAGTCTTATTTTTTAAAAAGTCAAAACATTTAAAAAAGTTTAAAATCTAAAAAATTGAAAAATTTTCAAAAATTTTGTATGCTTCTTACAGTGACTGATATGATCTTGACGATGAAACCTATCTCAAAGTCATGACAATAAATTGAGACTTATCTCAAAGTCATGACAATAAATTGAGACTTGTTGATTCTAATGTTTGTGAATTGAGTATATGAGAAGCATGTTAAATAGTTATTCATAAAATGTATATGAAAGTTGAATTTAGTTATGCACTTATACTTTTCTATTGGTTGATGTTTGGTTTAGTGACGCCTATATCCAACAATTTGAGCTAAAGTCACATGCTTAGGTTCATGATAGTGTGTTTTGATTATAAACTCTTAATTGCTCGCCTTGAGAAGCTTACATTAGTTGACACTCACTTGAGTGAAAAAAACTAGTCCGTGCGGCAAAAGGCATAATGAATGAAAAAGGTAAAGAAAAAGCCATAATGAAAGCACATCAAAAGATAAATGCATAGGTGAATGTAAAATATGCCCAAAAAGAGCATGGAGATTTTATTTATTAGGCCGAGTCCAAGAAGAAAAGCATTACAAATGACCCGATCATGTTTGATTGTACCTAAGTATATGGACTTTAGCTACCTTTTTTCATATGGTTGAACATTACAAGCCAAGTGCAAGCATTATTAAAGACCTCTAAGTGGCAAGCATGAGTTGTCTTAACATAGGATTCTTGACAATAGGTTTTATGAGTGAGCAATTAGCATATATTTTTTCATGGTTATTTTCATACTCATTATTCTCAACTATGTCTTATGCCTTTTCATGACACTAATATTTCAATAAGTGATCAATCATTTGAAGCATACTCTAAAAAGATTCTCTTTGTTTGTTTTTCTTTCTTTATCCTTTGTATTTGTTCTTACTTGGGGAGAAGCAAGAGATAAGCATGGGGTGTTTTGATAGCATGTTTTCATGCTATATTTCAAGATGTGTTTTTGTATGATTTTACCTTTGTTTTGCATGCTTTGGACATTCACATCTTAGTTAAAGCTTTAAATGTTAAAAGAATGTCTAGTCCCTTTGTCTTGTGTCTTTATAGGTGTTTTGACCTAAAATGGAGCTTAAATGAAGACATTCAATCTCTCAAACATTCTAATGATCAATTATCAACTCATCATCAACCTCATGGAGCAAAGGAAGGAAGAAAGACAATCTAGGACGTTTATATGAAGTTAAAAGAGCTAAAGAAACCCAAGGTTGGAGCATCGAGTGAAGCCTCACTCGAGCAAAGAGGAAGGATTTCACTCGAGAAAGGAAGAACTTGGAAGTGAAGTGTCAACTAAGCTCGATTCACCTCATCACTCAAGCAAAGAAGACAAAAAAATTGAGCAAGGAAGACACCTCACTCGACCTAAGAAGACAAAGTTGCAAAGAGTTCAATGTTGTCTGATTGGACCTCGAGTGACCTTTCACTCGAGCGAAAAGTACACTTCCACTCGATAAAAGAAGCCATAGTTCAAAAATGTCAACGTCTCTTGAGTTTACAACATCACTCAAGGAAAGAAGACATAAAAACTCGAGAGAAGAAGACATGACACTCGAGCAAGGAATATAATACTAAGTCAGTGGAACCACTCGATGCTCAAGAGAAACCAACTCGACCAAGAAAGACAAGTCATTCAAGGTAGCCTAGCATCGAGTCGGTGCAACTTGTGTAACTAACTCTTGCAACTTGCTCCATGCCACTTGCCTCCAAGGGGGAGCCACGACTGCTAGACCTATATAAGGGGCATTTGAATGATTGTAAATGTACCAATTCACACACACCTCTCTCTTATACTCTCTTAATTAGTATTTTGGTTGTAGTAACAACATTCGGAGTTGGAATTGGCCCAATTTGAAATCAATTAAAGGATGAAGCATTGTGTTCTTCATTCTTGTTCTTGCTAGATCTTATTCCCAACTTGTTTTGCTCGTAACTTTGGATTGGTAAGTCCAAATTCGTCCATTCTTCTTCCTAAATTCTTTATTTCTTGTCTAATTTGCAAATATTTCACTTGTTTATACTGTTAAAATTTCCACATTTTCGATGTGCGAGTAGTTTCCTTGCTAGATTTTAGGTGAAATTCCCCAAATCATGCTAGACTACTATTGTTCTTGTGTTGTGTTTATGATTTGAAGGGAAACTGAGCATGTTAGTAGCATATAGGAGGGATCAAATCTAATAATTATTTATTCATGTTGGATTCATTTTGAAATCGGATGTTAGACTATCACTAGTTTAAATTGTTCCTTTAACCAATACTCAGTTGGTCTAGTGGTTGTGGTGCTAGACTCCTTAAGTGCTATCCGGACGTAGGCGAAGCCGAACCGGAAACGTACCATTTTCAAAAAAAGAATGATGTTTAGATTAATCATCCAAGTTCAGACCTATAGGTAATAAGAGGATGATTGTGAAATGTTGAGATGCTTATTATATATGCAAGAGTAGAGAGATTATGGCCGAAAGGATTATTACCTTACTTGTGATGTTATTGTCCAAATTATGGTGAGATTGGATAATGTAAGCAAATAACAAACATCATGTGATTCTTATGTTGTCTAGTATCATCATAATTGTCATCAAGCTTAATCAACTAGTATACAAATAACAAACTCCATGTGATGCATATTAGTTGACATAAAACCATATGTTGTGACAAAACTCCTAATTAGTCATGCTACCTTCATATTTTCCTTCATTGATTGAACATAACTTGCTTGAGCATAATGCTACTAGTTATAGTTTGGGAGTAATAGTCCCAAACCTAGTGTTTTCTCTATACTTGATACTTGATTGTGTTACTTGCAAACTTTCTACTCAAACCCCCAAATATTTGATCCTTTTGATCACCCTTTCTCCTTTCTTTTACACACTTAGATCTTGATGAAAACATCATATACTTGCATTGACAATGACCGTTTACTTGCGGGAATATGTGATATTGAGGAGTCTATTCGCTTCACATCAGATGGAAACACGAAACACGTGCATAAGGAATTGTATATAAAGGCAAAATAGGTGATTAACAAGAGTGATAGAAATACGGGTCGATCTAGATCGAGGAGAAACTTCAACTACTTCTTCTTGCTCGTTCGAGTTGGATCAAACTGAGAACTTGGACGACGGAAGCATAGAAATGGATGCGGAAGCGTACGGTTGATCCTTCAAAAGGATCCTCGAGTGTGAAGGCTTGGATCAAAGACTAGATCCAAGATAAGAACTTTAAGAGGGTGGGAGAAGAAGGTGATGCTTAAACCAAGTAAGAGGATTTTCCTTCTCAACACTTGTATTTCAACTTAGACATATCTTACAAATGAGCCAAGCCATCCTTATATAGTGGATGGGGGCTAACCAAAGGTTGAAACATAAATGACGGAATTAAAAGCCGGAATTTAAGGTTCCGAAACGAAAGGTCTAAAATACGAAATATCGGAATTTAAGTCACAGGAATTAAGTTCCGGAATTAATGTTCCGAATATAAAAAGCCTATTATTAAAAAGCCGAAATATTTAAATGTCTTCATAATGGTTGCGGGTCCTTCTAGCTGGAAACACAGATGGCATCGCCTTCCGGGGGCGTATCATTCTTCTTCTCTTAAATGTGAAACGTCCTCATTTATACGGTCAAAATAAAGAAAGGAGTATCTTTGGAAATGTGACCCTTGAAATTCAGCACCGGATGCACATTGTCAGAGTCGGGTGGCTTGGACTTGTAGTCTTTCAAACGGGTGGTGGGGCCGTCAAGCTTGTTGACTATGCCGACAAGGTGCCGGAAAGAGCACCGATATTTGATTGATTTCAATTGATGACGCCGATACTCTTTAAAATATTGAATCAAGCCTTGAGTGGGTGGGAAGTCTTCCGACATAACAAGGAAAAACTCTGGATCGGGCGGCTCAAACTTGTTGTACATGTGGATGGTCTCTCCGGTGAGTTTGTCTACCATGCCATCTAAGCTTGTGACATTGTACGTCGGGGGCATGCCGGAAAGAAGCAAGGGTAAGCCGGTAAATAAGGTATTAGACAAAACAAAATCAAACCTCGATTCATCCGGCTGCAATTTGTAGTCCAACAACATATTGGTGGCATTGTCATTGTTGATGGCTTCTTCACCCTTGATGATGTCGACTTTGTTGAAGTTGGCTTCTTTTTTGTCGGTGATGACTTCAACATTGTCGATGACGGTTTCTTCCTTGGCCTCTTCTAATGGACCATCACACAACGGTTCTTCTTGTTGGGAAACCGTCTTTAGGGTAAGTATTGTCGCCCTTATAACTTCTATCTCGTGCTTTAGAGCGGCATTTTCTTTGGCTAATACGGCAACATGTTGTTGGCGTTCATGTGGATACCATTGATACTCATGTATGTTCTCTTTGGGACTTGGTGGATTTGGAGGAGGCAACCACTCCTCATCCTCAAAATATTTTCTCCGTCGGTACCTCCTGATGGTTTGTATGGCCTTAGGTGGATATGGAGGAGGAAACCATTCCTCATCCTCAAAATATTCTCTCGGTCGGTACCTCCAGGTGGTTTGTTTGGCCTTAGGTGGATATGGAGGAGGTAACCATTCCTCATCCTCATCATAAGAATCATAATCATCATAGAACATTATGACTGCTGAAGAAACACTTGAAGATCTTCAAAGAACACCGAAGAACACTTGAAGATCTTCGAAGAACACCAAAGAACACTTGAAGATCTTCAAAGAACACTGAATAAGTTTGATAAAGAAAAAAAAAATTGTAAAGAAACTTGACCTTGATCCCGAGCTCTGATACCAATGATAGAAATACGGGTCAATCTAGATCGAGGAGAAACTTCAACTACTTCTTCTTGCTCGTTCGAGTTGGATCAAACTGAGAACTTGGGCGGCGGAAGCTTAGAAATGGATGCGGAAGCGTACGGTTGATCCTTCAAAAGGATCCTCGAGTGTGAAGGCTTAGATCAAAGACTAGATCCAAGATAAGAACTTTAAGAGGGTGGGAGAAGAAGGTGATGTCTAAACCAAGTAAGAGGATTTTCCATCTCAACACTTGGATTTCAACTTAGACATATCTTATAAATGAGCCAAGCCATCCTTATATAGTGGATGGGGGCTAACCAAAGGTTGAAACATAAATGACGGAATTAAAAGCCGGAATTTAAGGTTCCGAAATGAAAGGTCTAAAATACGAAAGATAGGAATTTAAGTCACAGAATTAAGTTCCGGAATTAATGTTCCGAATATAAAAAGCCTATTATTAAATAGCCGAAATATTTAAATGTCTTCATAATGGTTGCGGTCCTTCTAGCTGGAAACATGGATGGCATCGCCATCCGAGGGCGTATCATTCTCCTTCTCTTATGAAACGTCCTCGTTTACACGGTCAAAATAAAGAAAGGAGTATCTTTGGGAACGTGACCTTTGAAATTCTGCACCGGATGCACATTGTCAGAGTCGGGCGGCTTGGACTTGTAGTATTTCAAACGGGCGGTGGGGCCGTCAAGCTTGTTGACTATGCCGACAAGGTGCCGGAAAGAGCACCGATATTTGATTGATTTCAATTGATGACGCCGATACTCTTTAAAATATTGAATCAAGCCTTGAGTGGGTGGGAAGTCTTCCGACATAACAAGGAAAAACTCTGGATCGGGCGGCTCAAACTTGTTGTACATGTGGATGGTCTCTCCGGTGAGTTTGTCTACCATGCCATCTAAGCTTGTGACATTGTACGTCGGGGGCATGCCAGAAAGAAGCAAGGGTAAGCTGGTAAATAAGGTATTAGACAAAACAAAATCAAACCTCGGTTTATATGGCTGCAATTTGTAGTCCAACAACATATTGATGGCATTGTCATGGTTGACGGCTTCTTCACCATTGATGATGTCGACTTTGTTGAAGTTGGCTTCTTTTTTGTCGGTGATGACTTCAACATTGTCGATGATGGTTTCTTCCTTGGCCTCTTCTAATAGACCATCACACAACGGTTCTTCTTGTTGGAAAACCGTCTTTAGGGTGAGTATTGTCGCCCTTATAACTTCTATCTCATGCTTTAGAGCGGCATTTTCTTTGGCTAATACGGCAGCACGTTGTTGGCGTTCATGTGGATATCATTGATACTCATGTATGGTCTCTTTGGGCCTTGGTGGAGTTGGAGGAGACAACCACTCCTCATCCTCAAAATATTCTCTCCGTCGGTACCTCCTGATGGTTTGTATGGCCTTAGGTGGATATCGAGGAGGTAACCATTCCTCATCCTCAAAATATTCTCTCTGTCGGTACCTCCGGGTGGTTTCTTTGGCCTTAGGTGGATATGGAGGAGGTAACCATTCCTCATCCTCATCATAAGAATCATAATCATCATAGAACATGATGACTGATGAAGAAACACTTGAAGATCTTCGAAGAACACCAAAGAACACTTGAAGATCTTCGAAGAACACCAAAGAAAACTTGAAGATCTTCAAAGAACACTGAATAAACTTGATCAAGAAAAAAAAAATTGTAAAGAAACTTGACCTCGATCCCGAGCTCTGATACCAATGATTGAAATACGGGTCGATCTAGATCGAAGAGAAACTTCAACTACTTCTTCTTGCTTGTTTGAGTTGGATCAAATTGAGAATTTGGGCGGTGGAAGCATAGAAATGGATGCGGGAGCGTACGGTTGATCCTTCAAAAGGATCCTCGAGTGTGAAGGCTTGGATCAAAGATTAGATCCAAGATAAGAACTTTAAGAGGGTGGGAGAAGAAGGTGATGCCTAAACCAAGTAAGAGGATTTTCCTTCTCAACACTTGGATTTCAACTTAGACATATCTTACAAATGAGCCAAGCCATCCTTATATAGTGGATGGGGGCTAACCAAAGGTTGAAACATAAATGACGGAATTAAAAGCCGGAATTTAAGGTTCCGAAACGAAAGGTCTAAAATACAAAAGATCGGAATTTAAGTCACAGAGTTAAGTTCCGGAATTAATGTTCCGAATATAAAAAGCCTATTGTAAATAGCCGAAATATTTAAATGTCTTCATAATAGTTGCGGGTCCTTCTAGATGGAAACACGGATGGCATCGCCATCCGGGGGCATATCATTCTCCTTCTCTTAAATGTGAAACATCCTCGTTTACAGGGTCAAAATAAAGAAAGGAGTATCTTTGGGAACGTGACCCTTGAAATTCAACACCGGATGCACATTGTCAGAGTCGGGCGGCTTGGACTTGTAGTCCTTCAAACAGGCGGTGGGGCCGTCAAGCTTGTTGACTATGCCGACAAGGTGCCGGAAAGAGCACCGATATTTGATTGATTTCAATTGATGACGCCGATACTCTTTAAAATATTGAATCAAGCCTTGAGTGGGTGGGAAGTCTTCCGACATAACAAGGAAAAACTCTGGATCGGGCGGCTCAAACTTGTTGTACATGTGGATGTTCTCTCCGGTGAGTTTGTCTACCATACCATCTAAGCTTGTGACATTGTACGTCGGGGGCATGCCGGAAAGAAGCAAAGGTAAGCCGGTAAATAAGGTATTAGACAAAACAAAATCAAACCTCGGTTCATCCGGCTGCAATTTGTAGTCCAACAACATATTGGTGGCATTGTCATGGTTGATGGCTTCTTCACCCTTGATGATGTCGACTTTGTTAAAGTTGGCTTCTCTTTTGTCGGTGATGACTTCAACATTGTCGATGACGGTTACTTCCTTGGCCTCTTCTAATGGACCATCACACAACGGTTCTTCTTGTTGGGAAATAGTCTTTAGGGTGAGTATTGTCGCCCTTACAACTTCTATCTCATGCTTTAGAGCGGCATTTTCTTTGGCTAATACGGCAACATGTTGTTGGCGTTCATGTGGATACCATTGACACTCATGTATAGTCTCTTTGGGCCTTGGTGGATTTGGAGGAGGCAACCACTCCTCATCCTCAAAATATTCTCTCCGTCGGTACCTCCTGATGCTTTGTATGGCCTTAGGTGGATATGGAGGAGGTAACCATTTCTCATCCTCAAAATATTCTCTCCGTCGGTACCTCCGGGTGGTTTGTTTGGCCTTAGGTGGATATGGAGGAGGTAACCATTCCTCATCCTCATCATAAGAATCATAATCATCATAGAACATGATGACTGATGAAGAAACACTTGAAGATCTTCGAAGAACACAGAAGAACACTTGAAGATCTTCGAAGAACACCAAAGAACACTTGAAGATCTTCAAAGAACACTGAATAAATTTGATCAAGAAAAAAAAATTTATAAAGAAACTTGACCTCGATCCCGAGCTCTGATACCAATGATAGAAATACGGATCGATCTAGATCGAGGAAAAACTTCAACTACTTCTTCTTGCTCGTTCGAGTTGGATCAAACTAAGAACTTGGGCGGCAGAAGCATAATAGTTGCGGGTCCTTCTAGATGGAAACACGGATGGCATCGCCATCCGGGGGCATATCATTCTCCTTCTCTTAAATGTGAAACGTCCTCGTTTACACGGTCAAAATAAAGAAAGGAGTATCTTTGGGAACGTGACCCTTGAAATTCAGCACCGGATGCACATTGTTAGAGTCGGGCGGCTTGGACTTGTAGTCTTTCAAACGGGCGGTAGGACCGTCAAGCTTGTTTACTATGCCGACAAGGTGCCGGAAAGAGCACCGATATTTGATTGATTTCAGTTGATGACGCCGATACTCTTTAAAATTGTGAATCAAGCCTTGAGTGGGTGGGAAGTCTTCCGACATAACAAGGAAAAACTCTGGATCGGGCGGCTCAAACTTGTTGTGCATGTGGATGGTCTCTCCGGTGAGTTTGTCTACCATGCCATCTAAGCTTGTGACATTGTACGTTGGGGGCATTCCGGAAAGAAGCAAGGGTAAGCCGGTAAATGAGCCAAGCCATCCTTATATAGTGGATGGGGGCTATCCAATGGTTGCGGGTCCTTCTAGCCGGAAACACGGATGGCATCGCTATCCGGGGGCTTATCAAAGAGGTTCGAAATTCTTCATAAATAGAAGAATGGACAAGGTGAAAAATCTATCTTTATGTCTTCTCTAATCGGGTTTAAAATAAGATAAGATCTATTTTAAAATAAGATAAGATAAGATCTATAAATAAAATATATCTTTAAGTTATTTCCAATCCGATTTAAAATAAGATAAAACTGTAAATAAAATTTAGGTTGAAAACTAATATAAAAAAGTCTAATAACATAAAACATAATCCATAAATAAATTAATTAAATATGGACTAGAAAACACAATGATGGTTCTTGGTAAATTTGAATTCCCGTGAATGAATGTACATAACGTCTGATAGTATCATTCTCTCCCATTGTAGACCACCAAAATATGAACTCGACAATGGAACAAGGTATGAAGCTGGGGGATTTTCCTTCTCACCAACAATGCCTTTGTGTGGGAAAGGATTTCACTCCCGATTCAAATATAGGGGAGCACATTGATAGGTGATGGAATCACTATCATTTAGGGTAGTTTTTAGAGTCTTTTTATTACATTAGTGTCGGTTTATGCTACTAATTCCTTGATCCAGAAGAAGAAGACTAAAAGAAGCTAATGAAGGAGTTATAACCACTTAGGAGTGAAGATCGATCACGAAGCAAAGCTTCTGTTGCCTCAACGCCCCAGCGGGTCCTTGCAGCCGCCCCTGCGGATGACGTTTTCTACTAGAGCGCTCCATGCGCCTTCACCAACGCCAGCCATGAAGTGTGTCACCGCCCTGCGTCACTCCTTAGTGCCCCTACGGTGACCTGCCCTGAAGAAATGAAGACCAGCTCCCCCGCGTCTCCCACTGCGCCTCTGCCTGCGCCTCAACCTGGGAGCTGGAAGGCGAAGAGGTTGTGTTACCGCCCTTGCGTCGACATAGGACGCCCCGGCGGCTTGGCATCAGAAACGTCAAGAAGGCAAAAGGTCAGACGTTGAAGAGCATTGAAGATCCGCCCCAGCGGAATTGTATAGCCGCCCCAGCGGTTTTGAAGAAGATCAACCGATTCTGCCTAAACCGCCCCTGCGGTTCCTGAAGGCCGCCCTGCGGTTTAATGCCAGAAGCTTTACTCCGGTTGTTTACACCACCTTTATGGCATTAAAGGTGGCTGTTTTGGGCCGGCCATTTACTCCTATTTAGTGCCTTTTGTAGTATAAATAGTCCTTGGTTGATTACTAGAATCATCCATCTTATCATCTTGTTAATCATCAAATTTTCCACTTAGATTGTCTTGCTACCTTGTAATGAGTTGCTAACTCCCTTGTTACATTGGGTTGGTTTGAAGCTGCATTGTTACTTTGGTTGTAAGTTCTTTATAATATAAGTTTTCATTCAGTAATACTTTGTGTCTCCTTGATCTCCATTGTCTAAATTGCATGTTTACTATTGCTTGAGATTGATCACCTTAGGTTCTAAAGTGCATGTAAACAACTAGGATTAATAGGTTCCGGGTTCGGGTCTTTAATCTAGTAGCAACTTTAAGTAATAACGAGTTGTGATTACTTAAAGAAAAGGAACACAAATATAAAGATAAGTTTAACGGTTTTAATCTTCTCTTTATATCCCTTAGTCTTTGTTTGAAAGCTAACTTGTTATTTGTTCTTGTAGGTTTACGAAACTCTAACCTATTAAGTTGTGTTGATGCCGGTTGGCTCAACACATATATATATATATGATCGAGACGGGAGATTACTTGAAAACTTGTAAAAGGAACTCACCAAAGTAGCAATTGCATGCTTAGAATCAACCTAGTGTAAATTCATCCACTATCGTCTTACTTGTCGCATTAATCGTTTTCATAAGTTTTTGAGCATCAATTCAACCAACCCCCCCCCCCTTTGTGTTACTTGTCACTATAATCAATAATCACATCTAAAACACCTTAACTCTCTTGGGTTCGACCCTTACTTAATCACTATACTTGTTCTTAGTGCTAAGTCGGGATTTACTTTTGATTGGGTATAGACGACCATAGAAATACCTTCGGTCACACATACATCCACAAGCTTGACTAAGAGCACGACCAAGTACAAAAGCAAACTGACAACACTAATATCATCGTTAATGAGAAGTTGGGCAGTCACAGCATGGAGAGAATCAAAGTCCATGGTAAACCACTCTCAAAATTGTCTCTTGTTCTTTTCACTCCTTGTCTAGACAACATTATAAACAAGGTCATTATGGAGTTATGGATGGCTGTGACAATGAAGGAGCGACAAAAGATGTGGTTGGACAAGTTAAGACCCTAACTTTTGATAAATTAATTGACGGTAGATGAAGATGCCGAAACGGCCCAACAGTGAACAGTTGCGGCGCAAGGTTGCTAGTAAAACAGTTGATGAGGCGGTCTTGGTTGATTCCTGCCAAGTAGGTACGAATTTTGGCACGTCCGATATTTTATGTGACAATGGCGTTAATAAGTCAAATGAGGATGTTCTTGCTCGTATGTTACCTGCCTTGATCTAGATTGATAACAATCAATTTGCTTTACCTGATGTAACTACTCTTATAAATGCTCCTACCGACCGCTCCAAATATGCCTAAAGTGGTTATGCATGATACTCAAACTCATCCACATGGTATCCCCCCCTTGTATTGTCCCTATACCCAATGGCGGCCGCAGGATTTCTAAAGGTGGGGCAAAACAAAATATGGATAAAAATATTTATGAAATAAAATAGCGATAAAAACAAAGTCAATTTGTTATCTACTTACGCAGTTTTGACTACAAAGTCTACCAAAAACAAATAGTCAATGCTACAAAGGGTGTAAACCCATCTTGCGAATTTAACTTAACGTTAATACCATTATAGTGATAATTTCATATACATCAAAATAGTTAAAACATTACAAAGTAATAATTAATCACCCGATAGAATATGTCAACTCGAAAGTGGTGGTAATTTGTGGAAACAATTTCAACACGTCTTGCACCAAATCGACCTTGAACATTATCATCCATGTTGAGAATGTCAACTTTATTGTTATCACTAAATGCATTGACATTTTTCAATAATTTGTGGAAATATTTCCAACACGCCTAGTTAATAATATTAACCAAATATATTTAATCTGAATCGATAGCTTCGTCGAAGAACGAAGAGAATTGAACAATATAATCATCTTTCATACCTCCATTTTACAATAATAAAAACCTAATTCACATAAAAAATAATTTCTTCTAAGAAAAGACAAAATAAATTAGGTTATTACTTCAATAGTTAGCATAAAGGATACATATTAAATTGAAGAAATTTACCCAAATCCAAAACACTTCTACAATGAGTGGGTTATCAACACATCACACTTACACCTTCAAACATATGTCATATGTCATCTCTCTCTTAGTGGGGCCTACCATCGTCCCCTTTCCCACCCAACCGCAAGAACTAGGAGCCTCCTTTTTTTTACAATGACTACTGCTCTTTTGACTTTGCCCCTCCCAGTACTACCTCTAAACATTATCATCCAAAGTGACCTTGGATCAATATATATATATATATATATATATATATATATATATATATATTATTTTGGAGGGTGGGGCAGCTGCCCCACCCAAGGGCCGCCAATGTCTATACCTTGATACATCTCTAAAGAACCGTTAGGTGAATATAAAGGATAAATCACAAAAACCTATCTCAAGGCTTTGAAACTGATTTCAAGGGCCTTAACTTTGTAAACCTGCAAAACAAAATTAGTCACAATAAAGCATATATGGTGCGGAATTGAAAAGATCGACACGAGGATATGTTTATGAAGTTCGGCTCTAAATAGCTTACTCTCCGTCCCAGGGTATATCCGTAGGATCTAACTATCTATTATCAGCTTCAAAGAGTCCTAGATACAAACTAGAAAAAAATCCTCTTCTTCTCTCACTTTAGCCAATACTACGATCTAGCTCCAACTCTTCACCTTGCCATAATAGCCTAGTTACTTCGCAGAGTAACACACACTCTAGTATAACACTCTTTAGATATTTGAATGGAGCTCTCGAGTTTTATCTCTCTCTAGGGGATAAATCTTTTGTAGAAAGAGAGAAAGAAAAACTTCTATGAATGAATGAAGATGCTTTGGATCGCTTGAAGACTTTGGATATTTCCGTGTAAGCTTATTTTTTCTTCTTCAATCTTCATCTTTATTTATAGTCTTCTATGAAGAAATCTTCTAGCCATTGGGAAGATGACCGTTGTTGATGTTTCTTCTTCTCTAAAGAAAACGGTGTATGCTGAGATGAGAGAGCCATTGTAGATCTTCTTCTTCTTCTTCTTCTTCTTCTTCTTCTTCTTCTTCTTCTTCTTCTTCTTCTTCTTCTTGACGCTCGTTGAATATCTTCATCACCGTAATCTTCTCTTTGGAAATCAGTCGTTAAAGATATTCTCTTAAGATCCGAGATCTTCTTGTTGTAGATCCGTTGGAGATCTTGTGCCGAGATCTTCTTGTTATCTTCGGTTGTTAAGATCTTTATGAGATCTTTTTGTTGAAGATCTTGTTTGTTAAAGATCTTGTTTGTTGAAATCCTAGATCTTCTCCTTAGGATATGCCGTTGAAGATCTTCTCTTAAGATCCGAGATCTTCTTGTTGTAGATCTTCTCACATCTTCTAACTCCGAGATTTTTTAGATAAGATCTTGCACCGTTGAGGATCTTCTTGTTGGGCCAAGATCTTGCATCGTTGATAACCATTCTTTGTTTGGCCGAGATCCTTGTGTAGAAATCTTGTGAGATCTTCTTGTTATTGACCGTAATTTTTCCTTCAAATGATCTTGTTGTTGACAGCCCATATCTTCTTATTGAATCTTGGAAGATCTTCTTGTTATCCTTGGTAGAGATTCTTGATTTTGGTTTGTTGATATTTGAATCTTGTTGTTTGAAAAGCCTTTACACGTTAAAACATCTTCAACTGAACTCTCCCTTGTATCGCTTTTCAAAGCTTCAGCGTCTTGCCCTTGAAACCCATTTTAAGGCTTCAGTTTCGTCCCTTAAAACCTGATTCAAAACTGCTTGTCTCTTGTCATCCATTTCAAGGCCCTTGAAACCCACTTCAAGGCCCTTGAAACCCACTTCAAGGCCCTTGAAACCCATTTCAAGGCTTCAGTTCCATCCCTTGAAACCTGATTCAAAACTGCTTGTCTCTTTTAATCCATTTCAAGGCCCCTTGAAATGCTTTCCAAAGCCTGCACAAATTTAACAAACACAAACCAAATAATCTAGAAATATGATCGATATTTGTTAGTTTATAAAACCGCTAAATAAATGTTTAAATCTTCCATCATCAATATAGACAACTCATAATCAAAGGTGGAGTTATCAATCTCATTTTATGTTACTGTTATTGTTGGCAACAAAATTGTTGATGATGTTGTTGTCTTCCCGCCTTTAGACAAGTGGCAACTAGTATTATATGGAGTGATGCTCCTTCAAGGCCTATTGCTTGGATGAATCTTCCAATAAAGGTCTATATGAACAAAGGGAGGGGGAGCTTTAAATTGCACACCTTCTATATGAGATATTGTGAATATTAGATGTGTTGAGGCTTTATCTAAGGAACATGTTTGGGGAAATTCCCATCTAGGTCAATACGTTTGGTGTTACCCAATATACATATCTATCAATGAGGTGAGAAAGACTTGGACGGTTAGATCTAAGTTCAAGATGGATTTTGGTCGGATGAACTTCACTTTTAAAGATGTACTAACAATCATAAGGTCATAAGGGGAGGACCTAACATATACATGTGAGACTATTGTCTTCAAACTTGTCCTTGACAAGTTTGCGCTCCACAAAACGGATATAACAACCATTCCTTAATGGATCAGGTTGTATGGTATTCCCAACGAATATTGGAATTGATCCCAACTCACCTGGTTGACCTCATGAAAAAGGCTAAGAGGCTCAACGCTAAAGATAGGAGTTTTTAAGCACAACAAGTGAAGTCTAGATGTCTTTAAGAGTGATCGGTCTTCCTTATACTTTCATCGTGCTATGAAGGCCAATGGGTGGAGGATTTGATCCCTTCGTTCGACGTTATTAATGGTTCCACCACATTCCCCTGGAGGGTATGGCTAGGAAGTTTGTTTCCTTTTTTCAAGGACGTTTTGGGAGGATGTAACTGGTTAGAGATGCACCGAGATGATGGTTTACATTTGGGTTGAGAGTCTCGGATATGGATTACTAGAGGTTGGTTGGGTTGATGTCCAATGAGGTGATCAAGGCGGCACTATGTTCCATTGGATATAAAAAGGCCCTGGTCCATACGGGTTTTTTTTCAAGTCTTCAAAGCAATTTAGGACACGACGGGGAGTGAGGTACACACAATGTCTTGGAGTACGTTCTTCATCAACGGGAAACTTATGAGGAAAGTGAACAAGACTGAACATGGGTTCTTCCAGGGTTGTCTTGGACTTAGACAGGGATGTCATCTACCATCGCTCTTATTTGTCATCTACATTGAGTTTCTCTCGAGTATGATAACAGAAAAGACGATCAGATCAAAGTTCAAGTTCCACCAACATTGTAGGGAGCTCTAAATTTCACATCTAATGTTTGTCGATAATGTGATCCTTTATTATAGGGGATACAAAGCATATGTTGACATACTTTTGGAGTGTCTTCGACGGTTTGAAAGGATTTCAGGCCTTGTTGTGAGTCTTCCAAAATCCTTCATTTATCTTGCATCAATGCTAGACGAAGAGGCGTCAAAGTTGGTTTAGATTTCAAGATTTGTTGTAGGAGAGTTCCCTTTCAAATATCCGAGGACTCCAATTGTGCCGCATCAGTTGCGTGTTGCTGATTATTCCCCTCTTATCGGCATGATTGGGAGGCATATCAGTGTGTGAAACAAGAGGCATCTATCGTTCGCTAGACAACTTGAGCTAATCAGGGTTGTGTTGCAAGACATTGAGAGTTTCTAGTTTTTATTCCTGATAGTCCTAACTTTGATTTTGGAAACATTGATTTGTTTATGTAGGCAACTTTTGTGAAGTTTGTCCCGTTTTGCTTGATCCAAAGTTTGTATGCCTAGGACGAAGGGTGCATTATAGCTCCTTGACCTTATGTCATGGAACTTGGAGTTAATTTTCTAGTATTACTGGCACAAACACACTAAGAGAGACAACCTATGGGTGAGATGAATCCACCATAGATACTTAAAGGTAGTGGAGCTAGGTGACCGGGCGGTTCGTCGACCGTATTCGCCTTTGGTAAAGGCAATTGTGAGTGTTAGGGATGAGTATATCTACCATTGAACTAAATAGAATCCTTGTGGAATTCGACCTTGATGTTTTAAACCATATTCTGCATTGCCATGGGTTGTACACTTGTATTTTATGTGATTATTGAGTGGTGTTCGCTCCAAAGGTGTGTGTGCAAAAAACTTTATATTTATATCCAAGAATAGTGCCTAAAGATAGTGAACTCGCAGTGTACAAATCTATCGTAGTAAGGGCTAATATTCCGTTGTCGATCTCAAGGAACTAGTGAGAACAAATCAGCATAGCAATCTAACTTGTAGAGCAAGGAAAGCAATGATCAAAGGCAATGAATAAAATGTAAGAATAATTAGGGAACACATATTCTAGAGATCCAAGTATCCGATTATGGTCTTCGATTCAAGATGTCTATAGATGTGTAAAGGACATGGTTGGTTTGTAAAGGTATATGTCTAAGGTAGGATATCGTACGGTGAATTTCCAACACCCACTTGTTCTCCACCTTAATAGAGGGTTTTGAATCCCCTATTACCTATAACTCGTAAATGTTAATAACCAAGAAAGGCTATGGCCTATGGGTAAGAATGGTTCAACAAGGCTAGGGTTTAGACAATATTTAACTTTGGGTAAAGCTAAAATCAAAACGTGCATGAAAGAAGAAACCACGACAGGATCTTGGGAAACCACGGCCGTGGAACCTCAAGAACAGGCCGTGGAAACTCTTCTGTGAGGGTTTAGTCTAACAACTCACAGGGTCCAATCTGTTTGTAAAGGTCAATCTATCATCATCTAAACCGCAACCTTCAACTTATCACCCTAGGATCGTAGGGGTTTAGCCAACAATCATCATCATATTCAAATCAAGATTTAAGGAAGAAATCAAGAATAGCATGCAACCAAGAAAACACAAAGAAGAACTATGATTTTCAAACAATGAATCTTCAAATCTCAATAACTGAATCAAACAACAAATATGCTCAGTTCTTGTGTTCTCTAAAGATTAAAATCAAAACCTAAGAAAATCTCACAAATATCTTCTATCTCCAAGTCGCAAATCCAAAAAGCTCTTCAATCCCCTTCCAATGATGAAGCAAGAGAATCTCGAATATGGAGTAATCCGTCAAAACCTAGGTGTAAACGTGTGTAAGCAAGTGCCTAGCAACACAGCCGTCAACCCTCTTTTATAGAATAAAATTAGATCTAAAAGATCTCCTTTTACGTTGCTGACGTGGCAATAACGGAACGGCTTTTCCCAAAGAAAACCACGGGTGACGTCATTAAAACTACGGGCGTGGTTTGTCCCAAGATGCCTCTCGACCTTTATTTCCACGTGTGAAAATCAATGAATTAATAAAATCTTGGCCGTGGAAGTTTGTTCTTTGGCCGTGGTTCTTCTTTTTCGATGCCTTTCCGCTTTGCTTCATCTCCTACTCCTTCCTAGACTCCTCCAATGCTTCCTAATGAGGTCCACTTCGATCAACACTCCACGAATGCTCAATTTCAACGCCAATTCACCTAAAATCACAACAAATCTTGTGCAGATCTCCATTCCAACATAATAGGTGAATATGCTCATAAATGTTATGAATATACATCCATGTACTCAAAAGAAAGGGAAAAACTACTTATATGCATATCTAAACTAACGTCATATTTCATGCTATCAAGTGGCATTTGACACCACATCAAGTTTATGACGTTGTTGTTGGGGACTCTTGATTTGTTTGTCGGTTGATTAATCATAGTTGTGTAAGCTGTTTTGTTACTTTTTGATGCACTTTTGTGTATGTTTGTGACCTTGTAGGCTCTTTCAAAGTGTATGTTAATAAGTGCTTAAGGTAATTCAAACCGTTTGATCTTGAACCGAAGAGGACCTTTATTATTCGAAGTCATTTACTAAGATCAAGGTTGCAAGCAATGGATCGATCAAGAAGCTGAAAATGAAAGACACATGGCATAAGCTAGAGACAAAGAAGAGTTGCAACGCCGAATGATCTTTCATTAGAGGCTAGATTGCAAGATCAAAAATATCTTTCTAGAGAGGCATTAAATCATGAAGAAGTACCGAGAGTTGTGTCTAGAAGAGGCAATATTGGCGGAGCATATGGTCCAAGAACATATTACACAACCCGGGGTGGTATTTGGAAACATTCTTCCTCATAAGTTTATGTTGAAGAGTGCACTCATCCAAATGGTGATGCAAAACTAATTTGGAGGAGGCCTAACCGAGAACCCTCATTTACACCTGACAACTATGCTTAGAAGAGTGCACTCATCCAAATGGTATTAGCCACATTGAACGAACTACTTGAATCCGTCAAGATGAGAGATGTTGGTTCATCCAAGCTTAAGCTTAAAGCTTTTTCCTTCAGTACGGAGAAGAGCCAAGAAATGGTATCAAGAAACTACACTTGGAAGTTTGAAATATTTGGATGAGCTTTCATCCATGTTCTTGAACATGTTATTTCCACCGAATAGGACCGCCAAGTTGAGAAGAAAGATGTATTAAATTAAGATGGATTATGGAGATAATATTCATCAAAGTTGAGCGAAGTTCAAGGATCTATTGCTTGACTGTCCATATCATGGTGAATCTAAATTGGTATTGCTTGAGATTTTTTGTAAATGTTTTGATGATGTCAGTAGAGATAAGATTGGTTCTCTATCCGAGGTACATTTTTTTAGATGGATATTAATGAAGCATGGATGTTTATTGAGAATCAAGATAAGCATTGTGAACGTTGTTCCTCTCAAAGACAGATGTTCAAGGTCAATTATGGAGTTGCTAGAGATTCTAGAGTTCATGCTTTGACAAGTCATGTGAATGAGTTAAACATACAACTAGAAGAGAAGGGAAGGAGAGAAGGCAATGTTGCTAGTTCAAAAGCCTTTATTCCTTGCCAAAATTTTCTCAAATGTTGATCACACAATCTCCACTAATTGTACAATAGGATCAATGAGAAGCATAATCAAGTTGAAGAGCAAGCATATTATGCGGGAAAGGGTTATGGCAACCAAAGGGGATGCAACAAGTTGAAAGACCATATATGTTTTTCTTATTCAAATTAAAATGGAGGGAAAACACCACCAACACAACAAAACTTTCCTAATACACCTCAAAACCCTTATCCACAACACCAACAAATACCTCCTTACCCTCAAGGAGACTCTTACCATCATCAAAAAAAATGCCTATGTACCACCACCTCAAAGACAAACCCCTCAAAACAAATTTTGGAGATGAAGCTAAAGAAGTTGATGGTGAGAGTTGATTCATTTGACAAGGGTCAAAAGATGCTAGAACAACAATAGGATTCACAAGCTTCTTCAAGTTCATCAAGAGCACATGGTAAACTCTCGGAGACACAAAATTGAATCCTAGAGAGAGTTGCAACATAATGATGGTTGAAAATTACAATGGAGTGACAATGAAGAGTAGAAAGACGGTTGAGGCTCCACAAGTTCCACATGTGCCTAAGGAGGTACAAGCTTCTAAGTATTCTAAGTCATCTCTTATGCAAGACAAAGGAAAGGAGAAAGTGGTAGAGATTAAAGAGGAGGCAAACAAGAAGGAAGCTAGTAATGTCGATGTCCAACCAAAGTACATAGCTCCACCATCTTACAAGTCACTTCTATTTCCTCAAAGAAAGCTAAAGCATTGTGATGAGTTAGATCGCCTCCCTCCATTATTTTCCAACAATAATCATTGTTTTTTCTTTTTTTCCTTTATTATAACTTTTTTAAAAAAACATATTTTTCCCTTCCCTTACTTCTTCTTTTCTCCCCTTTTACTTAGAATAGTTATTAAATAGCAGTTTCTAACTTAGACGTAATCAATGTGAAATCGACACTCGAATTATAATAACTAAAGCCGTCATCCTTACGGGTATGGTTTAGGAACATCAAGTTTTTGGCGTCGTTACTGGGGATGGCCGATATATTTTTTTACTAATTTTTTGGTATTCTAAGTTTCTTATATTACTTATCTTTGTTATCTCTTTTGTCTTTGCTTTGCAGGGAGATTGGTGAATTCGAAGATTCCGCGATCCAAGCAAACTTGTCCACTTTGACAACGAGCTTGAGCGCACCCTCCGTAAGCAAATAAAATCCACCAAGAAGACACCTCCAAAACAAACTATGGAAGACCAAGGCGGAGAAAATCATGGACGAGATCCGAACAATCCCAAGGATGATCCGCTACGTATGCTGGACCAAACGTGATAAAACTGAAAAACTCACTATTGTGCTTGTCACTCAGAGGGCTCGTCACGAAATTACATTGGATGCTAGGATGAATCCGAAACAAGAGATTCCCACTACAACTTCCGTTGTTCCCGCACTAGGAACTCGAGATTTCAACCTCCGGACGGACACTATTAGGTTTATTCAAAATGAAAACATTTATGCTGATGCTATTTGGCTTCAAAATCACCCTAGAGGTACTTTCACTACTTGAGAGGAATTGACCACGACTTTCTCCAACAAGTACTTTCCTCCCAATAAAACTAGTGAAATTAGGAGAAGATATCTCACTGTGACATGGAAGACGGTGTGAATATACATTCCGCATGGGAAAAATTCAACGAATTACTAAAATTATAGTAGTCTCAGTGATACCCTAGAGGTACTTTCACTACTATAGGATCTTACACCACACTATTCTCAAGAAATCACATTCAAAAAGGATGTGATCATGACTCTCATTATATGCATGACACCATTGATAAGTTGGATTAATTCTCATAAATTATACCCTATCCATAGTATTGATCCTCATAAGTATAGCAAGCTAGACTATAAAGTTATGTTTTGGAACATTCCCCTTATGCTGGATGTGATGAGGGTTGAAGCCACAGTTGACGGACTAGATTCGAAGTCCACAAAAAGCGTCAAACTACAATCTTGGCTAAGAATCTCGGGCGAGATGAATACCCTAGATAGCAATATTTCCAAAAACAAAAGAGAACAAAGAAGGTGGGATATTGAATGGTTGATGGCGAGATTAGAGTTTATTATGGAATGAATGAAGATAATAATATAGGATAAGAAGATCCAAGATATACTTGCAAGAACCTTGATCAATTGGATCAAAACCCACACAATGAATTACCTTAATCCTTCCTTCTTCAACCTTACACAAGTCTTCAAATCGAGACAAGCACAAGGAGGGACTAAAATCGACTAGGAGCAGCAATAGCTAAGGAGATTAACACACAAGAACAACCTAGCAAGGACTCACAACGATTCAATCAAAGACTCTCTTTTTTATTAAACTGGAACGAATAAAATGAGACCTTCGTGAATGAAGATTAGAGTATATCACAAATATATGGCTGAAAATCTACCTAGAAAAGTCAAACCTAGGGAAGCTTTTATAGGCTAAAAGGCCCCCAAATAAGAGAATAAAATAATTCTAAGAAAATAAGATGAAAGATACATTTAGAATGTCTAGAGCTTAAAGGTATTAAAATGTCTAATAAAATAAATAGAAGCTCTACAAGCTTCAACTCATGTCTTCCTTTCCATCCTCACACGTGTATGGCCTCTCCTCTATTGTCTCCATGACTGGAATTGTCATCAATGTGACTAAGGAAGACTTAGACACAAAAATATCACCAATGATCTCCTTAGAAGATAAAGATGCCAACAAGCTAGAAACCTCTTCTTGAATAGTTCTTGCTTTGGATCTAGTGATTGCTCCTTCCATGGTAGGACTTGTAGGTGATGGTAATGGTTGAGACTCCTTCTCCTTGATATCTCTTTCCCTTGATCTAGTGATTGGTCCTTGTTTAGTAGGATTTGTTTGGGACGGTCTCTCATCAATATGAGTTTAGTCTATATACACTATTCTTGATGCTCTCATCCTGTTGTATATGTTGTCTAAATGGATCTTTCACCTAGACTCCATGAATCAACTTCTTCTGACATTGTCTTAAAGTTTCCCACAATGCTTAACAAAATGTGTCCCTTGACCAAGGCTATCGCACGGATTTCCATTGGTGGCTCATGGTTCTCAACAATGACAATCATCGGTTAGCAAGTCTTCAGCATCCCCCAAGGAGAAAAACAACACATTAATAATATGTTGTTGCTACGAGATTGGCGATAAGGATCACAATCCAATAGTGTGGCGGACACACTCCACTACATGTCCAACATACATTGTTAGTTACCGTGTCAATTGATAGCATGTATTATAGTCTATGTTTTGGGATTGGTTTGGACATTTTATCTTCATAAATCTGCATGCATTAATGTATATTCTTGATCATTATGTAATTTTGCTTACATTTGTAAGAACCGAGGTCTACACCTAGTTTTGTTGTAATTGTAGGGAAAATGGCGCGTTTTTGGAGCAGTATGGAGCCAAGGAATCTAAGGAGTCATTGGATCTACATTATAGAACATTGAGGAGCTACAAGAAAGGCATAGGAACCATGGAAGTTGGACATAAGTTGGATTTGGACCAGTTTTGAGAGATTTGTATGTAGTTGAAGATCATCTCGGTTGGCTACAGTATCACCTCGACCGAGATGAATTACTGAGCTGGATCAAGACGCACGGCCCATAAGATCTTTTATTTTTGGCAAGTGATTCTCCTATAAATTGAAAGATATTTTCTAGATGGAAGGATGACTGGTTAACTGATTAGTTTGGAAGATTGAAGATATTCCAAGGAAGGAAGGAAGTTAAAGGAAGTTGGCTTTGAAGTGAAAGTTAAAGGCTTTTTGAAGGAAGTTGTAAGGTTTTCTTAGGTTCTTTAATTGTTGTCTTTTGGTTTGTGATTGAGGAACACAATTTGCTGGTTGTTTGGATTGTTCGTTTGATTGAGTGATTATTGAGACCTTTGTGTTATGGTTTTTTTGTTTGAATATTGCTTCTTTTCATATATATTTGATTGTTATTATCATGATGATTATTGACTAAATTCTTGTGTGATTCTAGGGTGATTGGCTGAAGGTTGTGGGAAAGACGATGAAAGAATGAGCCTTTACCTTAGTGGACCCTGAAAGCTCGAGCCAAGCCTTAACCGAACCTCACCTCGGTCGGTTCGTAGAATATCTCGACCGAGATCGGACATGAACTGAGCGAGGCATGACCTTATCTGATCCATAACTGGGTTTAGGTTTTAGTTTGTCAAATCTTATCC
This sequence comes from Fagopyrum homotropicum, assembly GCA_033239125.1. Taxonomy (NCBI): domain Eukaryota; kingdom Viridiplantae; phylum Streptophyta; class Magnoliopsida; order Caryophyllales; family Polygonaceae; genus Fagopyrum; species Fagopyrum homotropicum. The sequence continues at coordinate 38,485,634 of BSWB01000001.1, read as the reverse complement.
TTGTTGCACCTTTCCTGGTCCATACGCAAGCCTAGGATGAGACTTACCCGGTGATTCCTTTGCTTATATACCTATGATGATGAGTGTTAGGTAATAAAGATTTATCCTTTATTAGGGTTTCAGTGTGCCTTCATCCTATCTTTGTGAGTTAGCCTGAGACTTACCCGGTAAAGGTTAGTTTTATCCCCTTAGGTGGTTTGTTGGTTTGAGATTATAGTTTCTTTTCTTAGTTCCTTGAGACTTACCCGGTGAGAGGATCTTTGGTTTGGGATAGTGAGTAGTGAGACTTACCCCGTGATCTATTCCCACCTTAGAAATACCTTCCCTTGCATACCTCAGCTTTGTCCATGTTATCCCTTGAGATCTTGAGTCGGAACCATAACTAGATGTTTTGACCTCTAGAATGTGCATTCTTTTATCTCATTATTACATCATCTTTGTTATCTTTGTTTTGTTGCTTGCTTTTGATTGACAACCTGATATACCGTGATTTGTTTCACCATAGTCCATGTGTTCGACCCTGGAGTATTTGCTGTTATAACAATTGGTTTGTACACTGCGGGTTCGCATATTGTTTTAGGCTTATATTTTAGGTTATAAATTTAAAGCTATTTCGTTCACGATTACACACACGTCTGAGAGCGAACATCAATTGGCTTGAAATAAGATGTATGTGAGGAGTAACAAAGAAGTGGGGTAACAAATAAGTTAACATGAACCTATTCATGATAAAATTAGTGAAAATAGCCATACTCACATTTGCATACAAGGTCTTACTTAAGTACAAAACATAAGTCATCTCCTTTCTTATGATCAAATAATCATATTCAAATAGCCCGACATCATAACGAGGGATCTATATTGACAAAAGCTAAAACCTAGGTCGATGTATTTTAGCTTAGTTCAAAGTAAAAGTCTTGACGTTATACTAACAAGTTTATGTATAGCGTAAGTAAGGGTCGAACCCAAGAGAGTTAAGTCGATGTTTTGATTACATTCAATTATTGATAATGTAACTAAGTAAAGCGGGGGTTTTGGATTGAAATGTAACAAAACAAAAGCATAAGAAAACAAATAAAGAGGTGAATAGATTGATGAAAAACGGACTACACTAGGTTGAATCTTAGCATGCAATGCTACTTTGGTTGGTTCCTTTTATAAGTATTATAGCAAAGTTCTCGTCTTGATCATATATATGTGTTGAACCAACCGGCATCAACACAACTTAATGTTCCGTAAACCTACAAGAACAAGATACAAGTTAGCTTTCAAACAAAGACAAAGAGATATAAAGAGAAGAATAAAACCATTAAACTTTTCTTTATATTTGTATTCCTTTCCCTTTAAGTAATCACAACTAGCTTTTACCTAAAGGATTTCTTCTAGATTAAAGACCCGAACCCGAAATCTATTAATCCTAGTTCTTTGCATGCAATTAAACACTAAGGTGATCAAGCTAAGTGGTAAGAAACATGCAATTTGACAAGTGAAGCACAAGGAATACAAAACATATACTGAATAATACTTATATTAAAAAGGACTTACAATCAAAGTAGCAATACAGCTTCAAAACAACCCAATGTAGCAAGGAAATTAGAAGCTCATTACACAAAGGAAGCAAGGGAAAAGAGAGAATAATATGGGAAATGGTGGATGATTCTAGCAATCAGCAATGGACCTATTTATACTAGAATTGGCACTAAATGGGAGTAAATGGCTGGCCTAAACAGCCACCTTCAATGTCATAAAGATGGTGCAAACAGCCGGAGTAAAGTCTCTGACGCTAAACCGCAGGGGCGGGCTTCAAGGCCGCAGCGGCGGTTTAGGCCAAAACGCTTGGTGTTCTTCATGGCCGCATGGGCGGCCTGGAAATTCCGCAGGGGCGGATCTTTAATGTTCTTCAAACGTCTGACTCTTCATCTTTCTGTCTCTTCTGATGTCGAGCCGTAGGGGCGGCCCAATGTCACCGCAGGGGCGGTGACGCTGGCTCTTCGGCTTCACAGCTCCGCAGGTTGGTCTGCAGGCAGAGGTGCAAGGGCGCCGGCTTCGCTTCTTCAAGGTAAGTCACCGCAGGCGCACCCAGGAGTGGCGCAGGGGCGGTGACAGTCTTTGTTCCGGGCGCTGGCGAAGGCGCAGATTGTGTTCCGGAGTGGTGACACTGCTCCGCGGGGGTGGTGTGGCGCCAAAAGCTTGTCTTCATGAATGGTCTTCAACTCCCAAGTGCTTCTAACTTCTCTTTTATCTTCTTTTAGACTTTTTCTTCTGGATTAAGAAGTTAATAGCACAAACCGACTCTAATACAATAAAAAGACTCTAAAAACTAACCTAAATGATAGTGATTCCATCACCTATCATATATCCACAATGACCATCCACTAGGAATTCCATAGCCAAAACTATGGTTTCATGAATTTATGATCTCACCTACAAGAAACCAAATAAAGTATAAGATCACAGCATAATGTATTATATACGATGAAAAAAAAGATCTAAACTACACAAAACCGAAACATCTTTGGACCTCTACGCCCTAGCTTGTTTTTTTTCTGCGTGGTTTACTATTGGGAGTTAGTTTCTCTTTATCTCTCTCATCCTCCTCAAGTTCAACCTTGACCTTCGCTGATTTACGTGGTTTGCTTTGTCGGTTCTGACATGTACCCGAACCATCCTCGAACAAGCTTGAGACTCTCTTTGTTGAACGAGATCCATAAGCTCTTCCTTTCATTCTTAAAACAGACCGTTCTATCATGTTTGTACTCCCTGGTCTGCATAATTCATCATCATAAGCAATATATCCACCCTATTTGATCTTCAAGGTCGCTTGAAGTGTGTGGTTGTGCACTCCACAAATTGGAGTCACTGTCCATTTTTGTGCTTCACGCCTTCAATTTCAAATAGACATCCGTTTTTCTTTGATTTTTAAAATTTTTTAGATGAAACCTCCATATTAGGATTGATGTCTTTCTTCCGCCTAGGGTAACCGAAACGCTCGCTTGTCGAGTGAAATGTAACGAACCCTTCCTTGTTTTTTCATGAATGTTGCATAATCAACACCATATTCTTCGTGATCCCATGAAACTAACTCAATTAACAATTGCCTCTCTTGTAAAAATACCCAAGAAGTTGTGGTCCGTACCGATATCGAGTGGATAATCCGGAAGAGCCTATTTTCCTATGGATTATTATTTCGTCATCACAAAATATTAGCAATATAAATGTCATAATTGATATACAATTTTTTTTTTTGAAAATTTATATTCGGATGTGTGAAACAAATTCAATGGAATCGCCATACTTGATATCGTCGAACGGGATCACGTCTTCTTCTTCTTCTTATGATGACATTATTCAACTTAATGTTTGGAAATTTTGATAAAGAGGAATGAACATTTAACATGCCAATAGGGTATATGTATATTTATTTGGCAACTTCAATGTTCGAAAACCAACAACCAAATTTCAACGCTTGAATTTACAATTGTCAAAAATCTAGTTGATGTGCAATTATAGTGATTAGAATACATGTAAGTTCGTGTCAGTTATAAATCAGTAAATTTGACGCTGTGTATTTAGCGACTTTTTTTAATTAACTTAAAATGAATTTCAATAATAATTTAATAAATTCAAAAAGACCAAAGTAGTTGAAGTGTCAAAGCTACCATCGAGACTCATATTTCCCGCCATAACAACATGAACTTTATATCTATGGGATGAGGAAACGACAAGGGGTATGATGATGCACCTGCTCTGGGCCCACCGCCGCTTCTGGCCCCACTCCCCTCCCTTTCTGCTTTTAAGAATCCCTCTGTCCCCCATTATCAAAACCCTCCACAGAAATAATACACTGTGGAGAATTCAGAGTTCAAAATACTCAAACATACCCGAAACCCAAAAAACACTTTTCTTAAATTACATATACAACCCTTTAAATTTCTATTCTTTCGTAACACTATCATCCCAAGAGTTACACATTGAAAAATTACTAATAATTATAGATCTGAAAGTGGTAATTTAGCATTCATTAAGTACAAGAAAGTGGTAAACAAGAACGTAATTTACAAGTGGTTCTTCTAATTTATAATTTTAAAGAATGTTTGCGGCGAAAAATGACGGGGGTACAAGTTGCTTTGTGTAATTTATCCACAAAATTTCCGCTTTTAAATATTTAAAATCTCCTAATTTCAAAACCACCCTTTATTTAAATCATCCATCTCTCTCAGACACACCCAACCTCCTCCACCATCGCCAAAATGCTGAGAGCCTCCGCCGCCCACTCATCGGCTGTGCTCTCACTAATTCTCCTCCTCTCCGCCACATCCACCTCAGGATGGCGCCCATGGGCCAAATCCTCTGGCAACTTCACCGCCAGGCCCCAAAGCGCCGATATGGCGTACGGAGCCTCGAAGAAGTACGAAGGGTCATCGGAGTTCGTACACCTGAGATACCATATGGGACCTGTCCTCACCGGTCCGGAGATCACTGTACACGTGATTTGGTACGGACGGTGGATGCCGCCTCAGAAACGCATAATTAGGGAGTTCATCTCCTCCATCTCAGCCGAATCCGCCCCTGCCCCCTCCGTATCCGGGTGGTGGCAAACCGTACGGCTTTACACTGACCAAACCGGAGCTAATATCTCCCGAGCCGTCCGGCTGGGGTCTGAAAAATCAGACCGGTTTTACTCTCACGGTAAATCACTGACCCGCCTTTCAATCCAGTCGCTGGTTAAATCCGCCATCACCGCATCCACCAAACCCTTGCCCATCAGTCCCAAATCTGGACTATACCTCCTCCTTACCTCCAATGACGTCTACGTTCAGGATTTCTGCCATCAGGTAATATACATTATTCTAAATATTTTTTACCTTTATTTTATATGATAAACCATGGTCAAAATTGGATAATCGGAAGGTGCGGTGAAAATAGGAAAATAATAGTGGTAGTACGAATGGTTGCAGGTATGTGGGTTCCACTATTTCACGTTCCCGTCGATCGTGGGATACACGCTCCCATACGCGTGGGTGGGGAACAGCGAGAAGTTCTGCCCGGGGATGTGCTCATACCCGTTCGTGGTGCCAGACTACATTCCGGGGCTGAAGGCGCTAAAGTCACCCAACGGTGACGCAGGTGTGGACGGCATGATAAGCGTTATCGCGCACGAGATTGCGGAGGCTGTGACAAACCCTTTGGTGAACGCCTGGTATGCAGGATCCGACCCCACTGCCCCAGTGGAGATCGCGGACTTATGCGAAGGGATTTACGGGACTGGTGGAGGTGGGTCCTACACTGGCCAGATGCTCAACGGCCTAGATGGTGCCACGTATAACATGAATGGGATCCGACGCCGCTTTCTCGTTCAGTGGGTGTGGAACAATGTTCTCAATTACTGCACCGGCCCTAATGCGCTTGATCACTAGAATTTTGTCACACCCTTTGTACTATTATTTTTACTTTTTTCTTAATTATCTATTCCTCGTTTTCTTTGTTGTTTTCTGTTCTCTCTTTTTCTTTATTTTTATGTATATTATTTGCTTACGGAAAATATTTAAAATTAAAAAAAAAAAAAAGAGAGAGAGAGAGAATAGAAATAAAGTATGGCTCCGTATTATTGTTGCAATTCATCAAGTATGTCCTACGAAGATCTTAATGGGCTCGTTCTTCAATTTTGTGTAGGTGGAGCGAATTAAATTGGATATTTAAAAGCATTGTTTAGGATATTTTTGTTAATTTTGTATCTTTGTGGGTGCCTTTAATTTGACAAGGAATAGACATGCAAAATTGTCCCCCACTGCTTTGGGTTTTGATTTTTTGCAAATTTAGTCATATATAGTTTGAGATTACGAGTGTGGATTTGCACTTTTCACATGCCTCTACTATCCAAATAAGTAATTAGATTACACACAATAGCTATTAATGGGTATCTATAAACTCTAGAGAGAAGCTTCCATCTAGAACACAATTGTAAAAACAAATTAGTTTAATGTCGCACATTGTCTGAGTTTTGTCTAAATAAAACTATTATATTTTTATTTTTATTTATCATATATCAGATATTTTTTAATAAATATTATATTTTTATTTTTATGCATAATGTGTTGGATATTTTACCTAAATTCAGTCATTTTTTATTAATTAATATGTCTAACATCGGTGAAGATTAAGTTATAATTTTTTTTTAAATAAAAGGACATGATTATAAATCTATTACAAACATGATTGATAGAGTATTATATTTATACATCAAAGTATTATTCAATTCAAAATCGATTTGTTTTTAAACGATCAAATTTTCGGCTACACCTAGTATTCACACTATATTTTATTTATACGATATTAATATTTACATAGAAGTAGAAGGTAAGCGAGCAACAAGTTGCGCCGCTACCCCTTTTTGGATGGCAAAACCTAACCTTTTAAAAACAACATCTACAAATCTAGAGGACATAATATTACTATGCATAACTCTTTGCACCCTCTTGAGAATATCAACAGCATCAGGTGCAAAAAATTCAAACGTGTCAAAAACAAATGGAAGAAAAACGTGTTTGGTTTTCAACACATGCCCTTCCATGCTTGGCCACCTTAGATGATGCCGCTCTACAAGCTGTTTGACCCACAACAAAAGGTCTGTTCCCTAATCCCACAAGCGGTGAGACCCCGTCAAATCAATACATGCATGCTTCCCTCCACTCCAACCAAACACCAAAACATCCGCCGGCCGTAATGTCGACCTTCCATCCCGCGGATCGGTCAAGAAGTTCACATGTGCTTCTTTCTTTACAGAAATTCCGGCCCGTCTAAAGGTATCACAAAGAACATCACGAACCAGATCATGCCTATACTTGAAGCCAGGAAGTTCCTTACAATGTACAACATGCTCCCCAAAAGCATCCAACACCCTCCGACAATTAGGAATGGGTCAAACCTCACCAACTGAGAAAAGCAGAATCATAAGTCGGTACTTGAGAATAGAGCGGTACTCCACAGGGGACATGCATTGACCAAGTCCATCGATGGGAATGACAAGAAGAAAATCTTGGCTATGCGGCGCTTGCAGACATCCGAAAACTACTTGTTGCCTATTAGTCATATCAAACCTCCCAACCATCTCCTGAACAATTTTACCAAAAAGAGCATCCGCCAAAATATGTTGGGGCTTAGGGGGAATGGTGTCCTTACTAGTAAAGTTGGAAAGGTCGAACTCCGGGATAGCCACATGCAGGTCATCTAAAGCTTTGTAAAAATCTGAATCCACACCGGATAGCCCACTGTCACGCAAGATATGGTCTTGGAGCACCCAAGACTGAGCTCTGGAGACAACAAAAGCGTAAGAAGACGCCTCCATAGTAGAGTACAAACCGAGCCCTCCACGACGAATAGGCAAGGAAGCCAACCGCCATTGAAGATCCCCGAAAAAAGGACCCCCACAAACCACAATATCCTCAATCGACCCACGAAATCCCGCTTCAAAACAAGATGCCACATACTTCACATGCTCTGACTGACAAGTCCTCAGGCCAAAAAACATCTTCGCTACACCCAAACACGAACGAAGTAAGAGAAGCTCACACTGCGGGTTCCTAAGCTGAGGGAGAAGACGCATGAACTCCAATGTCTTATCAGCTCTCTTCATAACCAATACTTTAATAAAACCACTATCTCTACTCACAGCCCCTCCCAACAACTTCAACCCCAAAGATGGTCTCGCAATGTCTCTAGGGAATAACCCGTCTCGAAGCTTCAAACCATCACATGAAGGCCAAAATAACTCAGTTTTTTTAACATTCAACTCAAGTCCAAAATTTGGACCAACCTCCAAAATAATACCAAGTGCCTTAGCCACATCCTCCGATCGACCAATGATTGTCCCATCATCTAAATACCAAGCATGAAGAAGAGGGTTACAGTTGTCACGGATAGTGTGCACAAGTGGATGCAAGACACGCGCAAAAAGAAGTGGCCCTAAGGGGTCACCTTGCTGAACTCCTGTGGATGACCAGATAAATCTATCTCCCAGATACAATCGAGCAGGCTGACCATACAAAAACTCAACCCATAAAGAAATAGATGAACATCTTCTCCTCACCTCACAAAGCAATACTGTCCTATCAACAAGATTATAAGCATTCGAGAAATCCACTACAAGCATAGCAAGCGAACCATCATCATGCCGCTCGCTCAAAACCCTGTTGACACTATGCAAAATAGCTTCTGCGCCACCAGAGACGCCTACTCCAAACTGAAAATCCGCTAGATAGGTTGTCATATCTTTACTCACCCCTTTCATGGCAACCTTAGAAACCAACCGCCTCCAAATAGTGCCAACTGTAATGGGTCGAATCCCATTGTCAGGCTTCAATAATGGCATAAGAGGAGCAGAAGCCACAAACTCCACCAAACTCCCCGGACATCTGCCTCCCAACCATAGATTAACAACAATAAGATCACTCGTAGAAGATCAATATCAATAGCGGAACCATCCCCACACATAGCATCTAACACGTGTTGTGGCCTCAGACCATCCCTGCCGTAAGAAGTACCTTTGGGAAATGACTTAATACACCTAAGAATCAAATCAACATCAGCAACAAAGGGAGATTCTAGAACCTCACATACCCGAGAAGGTGGAGACTTGAAGGGGTGCTTAGCCTCCAAAACCTTCACAATCTCATCATCAAACGAAGCCACACTAGAAGAGGACAAAACCTTAACAGCCGCCGTGAAATGTCCATCAGAAACCTTGCGAAGACACTGCTTGATATTAGGTCCCACTCTCTGTCTATCACCATCCGTTGAGGCGCCCCTCGTAGTTGTCGAAATCCCCATGCTTGGAACGGTCTAACAAACCCCGCACTAGCTTGTCGATACCGCCGTCCTCACCCCACAAAGCCAGAGACTGCATGATTCGTTGCTGTTGAATAGACTTTCTACTCCCTGATCTACTATCTCTCCTATTTGAAGGCCTGAACACTTGCAAAGTGCACCGAGGAAGAAGAAGCAACACAACCCAAGCATCCACAGAACATGGCTCAGCGACCACTTTTTGAAGAGCACCCTTTAGAGCTTGAGAGAAAGCAAGACGACAGTTATGCGGGATACTCTTCACAGTAGTGATAGGAATGCAAAAAACTTTATCGAGCAAACCCGCATAAAAAACCAACCCTTCCTCAATAACCGCAACAGACAACTCTCCCACGACCGGCTTCGAGATACCCAAAATGTAGCTTCTTACCATTCCGTTCTCATAAGCAACACGAACAAAACCATCAGAGTGATGACATGCACGACTCAAAGCATGCATACTCATACAACGCCCGCATAACCACAACCCAAGATATGCCAAGGACTCCTCAAAAGCCACAAATACATCAAGATTATTCTCAATAGTGTCGCGAATCATATTTTTGTTATCTTAGGAACAAAAATGTTGCCTTTTAAGATGAGAAACCAAACAAGAGAAACCTTTGCTTCCCTCTACTCCATCCCGACAACCTTGAAATGCCCTAAGAGGACAATGAAGGAAACCTCTACCATCTGTTGTCATATCAGAACCGGCAATTCCTAGAGACATTTCATCAAACACATGATGGACGACAATTCATAGGGTAAGAAATCTATCTCCATGCCAAACTAGATAAAAAAAACCTCAAAAACATTTCATCGAACACTTGGCGGGTGTAGATCAACCACCATTAACACTCACACTGTTCCATATCATAACTCCGTAATCCTCAACCCATATTCTCCATTCAACCGAAGCGACTGTCAAACACCAATTTAATGAAGAAATTACCGCTTGAAGGGCCTGAGAGGGCTTCCAATTACCCCTCACTCTTTAGCTTATGGCCTTTGTTTTTTCAGCCGGTTTTTGCCTCCATTTCGAATCAAAATGCTCCTTCTCTAGGTCGGTGGAAGTATTCTAGCTGCGAAGCTTGCAAAAGAGTGTGGGTGGGCCATCAATGTTGGTGGTGGCTTCCATCACTGTTCAGCAGAAAGCGGGGGTGGCTTTTGTTTTTCCAGCCGGTTTCTGCCTCTAGTTCGTTTAAGATAAAGATGTTATTTGAGGCAAAGTTGATCACATCAAAACCCCATCAAAAATTGATGGCGTCCCCCGATTCTCAATTTTGAGGCACCGCTACAAGGACACAGTTGGTAATCGACGTGGGATAACAAAATCCTTCAAAAAAAAATAAGGAAAAATCGTCCCAAAAAATAAAACATCGGTTGCACGATTACTTAATATATATCTTAGTAAAACTAATTATTTGATTTTACTAAACAAAATAAAAATAAATTAAAATTTTATTTAAAATTATACAAACGATGTTAACGTCCAACATTACAACCCATATAATTGTAGGTTAACGATCTCATGTAACATATATTAATCCGATATGAATAATAATTATATTTGAACTTAACCAAAATTTTAAGAAATGTTTTATTCGTATAATATTTAGACTCTCTATTTATACAAGTTTTAAAACCAACACAAACCCCCTCACGGACACAAACCCTCAAAAGATCACGTGTTTAGTGATCTTCTGAGGGCATGAAACAGGCGGCCTATGTCCGTCAAACGGGTTGTTTGGCCGTTTAGTGGCCATTTTCTGTCCGTATGACTCTGAACTTTCAGAATCACTGCTTCTTCCACTTGACAAAACGGTCTAGGTGGCCGTATATGGTCTTGGAGTGGGAGTTTGATGGCCGTTTAGATTAATTCCGAGGCTACGACTTATTAAATTAATTCCAATTAAATTCTCAGGAATTAATGAAATGGCTTCCTTATGGTGGACTGTTACGCTCAGGATGTGTGTGATACGCAATAAGTTTTAAATTTATACTCGTTATATTTCTCCTAACTCCTAGCGAACCCGCAGTGTACGGGACGTTTGTAGTAGGGATAGTATTCCAAGGTCGAACACAAAGACTAAGGTGAGATTGATTCGATTTATGATTAAGTTTAGTGAAGATCTAGGTTAAGAAAAGAGAAAGAAATAAAGAAATGAAAATCTCAATGTTTTTGGTTGGTTTTTAGGTGATCAATCAAAGATCACAAATCATGCAAGGTAAACAATCAACTAAGCTAACGAATCAACACAAACAAAAAGCTAAACACGAGATATGAATCAAGAGAAAAGCGGATTCTAGGGGTTGGAAATTCCAGTTATGGCATAAGACTCAAGCTATCTAATCATTCCTTGGATTAACTATAATATGTTGGGAATGAGTGTTTCTAGATTGGGATCAATCACCGGGTAGGTCTCATGGTCCACTATTCCGTTCCTAAGATCTTATCACCGGGTAAGTCTCTAAGAATCTAAGGAATGGAATTCTACACAAACCGGATTTGTCATCTAGGGATCTAACCTTTCTTCACCGGGTAAGTCTCGGAAGGGTAAGTCCTAAACAACTATCCTAGCACACTTAGTCCAATGGCGGCTTATGAGGCTCACCACTACCTAGGGTTTATCATCTTTGGAATCTAAGAGTAAGGATCACCGGGTAGGTCTCTCCTAACACTTAGTTGCTAACGCTAGGTCACCCTAGGGTAGATTCAACTCAACAAACACTAGGATTTCAACCTTCTAACAATCTAGAACTTAGATCCATCGAACCAGAGAAACCGCGGGCTGTTCTACACCCTCCACGGCCGTGGAATGGCAAGAACTGACCGTGGACTCCAACAGAGGCTTCGTTCAAGTAAACGAGTCATCCAAAGGTAAATCTAAGTTCATCCTATCATAGTCTTAGCCATAACCATCCTTTCCTTACCCTAGAATCGCATCTATTTAGCCTACAACATGCATCATAACAATCGAAATCATCAAGCATAAAATCATGGCTTCCATTTGCAAGATAATGAAGAGAAAGAGATGAACAAGTGAAGTAAACAAAACCAAGCTGAAAGTAAGATTAGAATGACTCACAACCCTTCCAAAAGAAGGTTTAAATGGTTAATACAACTCTAGAAATCGATTCCGAAATTCTTCACTACAAAAGCTATCAAAGTCTAGCAATGGTGTGTTCTTCTTCTCTTCTCCAATGGAGCTCCTCTTCCTCCTTCAATGGTAGCTTCTTCAAGAAAATCTTCTTGTTGAGAGTGTTTTTGATTGGATGATAGGGGATAATGGATGGCTGCTCCAAGATGCCTTCTCTCAGCCTTGCAGGACCACTTTTATACTACAACCTTGCTAGAGTGAGCCATGAGATCGTGGCACAACTGTCACAACCGTCTAGAAAAAACCACGGTTGGTTCCACAGCCGTGGACCTTCAGTGAACCGTGGTTTGGTGCTTCAGCTTTGCCTTGGATCATTAAGTTTCGATTTGGTGCATGACTTGTGTTGGCAAGGTTCCATGAGTCCTCCTTAGCCCTTAGCTTGCATTCCAATGAGTCCGAAAGTGTGTCATCTCGAGGAGTGACTCTCGAATGCATCGATTAAGCTCCTAAATCTCCCAAAATACCTATAAAGCAAGCAAAAGTCCGCGTAGACGTCTATCTCGACAAAATACATGATTTAAGTGCAAACGTCGTGAGCTAATGCTAGATCATGCATGAATGAGTGAGAAATCTATCTAAATGATTACCTAAACCTAAGTCATAAATCGTGTTATCATGGACAATACGCACGTTTGCTTGCCCGTTGATGGTTGTTTCCTGGTTGTTGAAGCTCTCGACTTTTTGCATCTAATTTCGTTGAATTATTTAAATTCAGCCCAACTTCAACCTTTTCTCCTTCAAGGACTACATCGTTCAGTCTTGTAATAGTATCTTCCGGCATGATATTGAAGTTAACTATGTGAGTAATAATCTTGTGACGCTCAAATTCCAAAGATTCTACTCGATGTTCCATGAGTTCATGGAGATCACGAAGAACAACGAGTTCTTCAATCAACTTGAAATTTCTATCCGCATGATCCTTTACTGTTGCATTTAGCTTATGCATAGTAGTTCTCATATCCAATTGGCCTCTTAGAACTTCTCTCAAGAGTAATTCCGAAGGTTATCCTTTGGAGTTTCTTGTCAAGTAAAGACATCCAAAGAGAGTGTATCCTCAATGATCATGCAATCATCATTATCGAAGAAATATTTATAGCAAAAATTTCATCATCAAACTTAGAACATTTAGGGATATTAGGAAGAGTAAACTTTACTATTTCTTCATCAAATCGAAAGATGATGAATTTCTCTCTAACATGAATGAGAGCACCTAGAGTAGCAAGACCGGCATCAACATCAAAATCCACAATCTACAAGCATCTCATGCTTGTCAATCCTCATAACAATATTTTCAAACATTCAACCAAGTTTAAAAGACATATTTATCAACTAGAGTTAGAGTGAACTTCACCGGTGATAATTTTTGAAGTTTCAAATCTTTGCATAACTTGAGTGAAATCAGACTAGTTCCTGAATCACAAAGGTACGAGTGTTTTTTCCACCAAACGTTAATCGGATGCAAAAGCTTCTTGGATCTCTCTTCTTGGGTGACATCTTTGTACTAAACGTAAATGGCACTTCATTCCTTAGTGACATCAGTAGAACCTTCATAGTTCCTTAACTTCTTATTTGATAGTAATTCCTTCATAAATTTGGAATACTTTGGCATTTGTTTCAATGCCTCGACTAGTGAGATCTCCAAGTATAAATTGTTCATCTTTTCCAAGAATTTACCGAAGTCATCATCCAACTTCTTCTTGTTATGAGCTTGAGGAAAAGGAAGAGGAAGTCTATATAGTTTAGGAGGTGTAGAAACAATTACCTCTTCATAATTAGCTTTCTCCGAGACATTCTTCTTTGTAGTCGTCTCAGGGATTACGGACCAACAATTTCTTTCCCGCTCCTCAAGGTGATAACACATCCTCTTGGAGTAGTTTCCATTGTTGATGAAAGTTTACCTTGAGCTTTCTCAAATTGTTGACTCAGTTGGACACCCTGAATTTCCAACATCTTGTGACTCTTCCCAAGCACCTCAACAATTGTTACCATCCTGCTGAATTTCTCTTCCATACTAAAGATCAAGTTCCTAATATCACCGATGGAGCTGGTGAGTGCTTGTTGTCCATTGACGAACCTCTCCAAAATCTTGTCTTATGTAGTAGGGGCAGGAGTAGCTTGTCTAGTAACGAGATATTGATTAGGGGTAGAATCACGGGGTGGGAAATTCTCTCTTGCAAATTGGGGAAAGTTCCTTTGAGGGAAGAGATGTCTTGTGTAAGCATTGTCCCTTTGATAGTCTCTTTAATTGCTAAGATAGTTGACTTGTTCCAAAGCTTCATAATAGTTCATGTGTTTATTTAAGTTGGAACAATCCTCTCTCTTATGTCCTGCACCTTTGAAAAATTGAAAATTAATATCCAAATTAGCAATTGAGAAAGTAGTGTTATCATCAACAAGCTTCATCAAGGGTTGCCCATTCTCAAATATCTTCTTGATCTTGTCATCTTCATTGACCTTTTAGACACCTCGTGTCTTGGTGTACTTCCTTGTATGTTCAACAACCGTTACAAGGTAGCCCCAAGCTTCATCTTCATTCATTCGTGTGAATCCATGAGAATTTGTGGTGTCCACCAAATTTCTTGTGGTGTCATTATATCCACTATATAAGCATTCGAGAAGTGCTCTTTTCTCGAATCCATGGTGAGGGCATGAATGCAGGAACTCAAATAGCCTTTCCCTTGCGGAGTGGATGTTCTCTCCATCTTCCATATCAAGTATGATATCTTCTTCCCATTCTCAACAGTTTTGTGGAGAGGAAAATATTTGCTCAAAAAAAGTTGGTGTTAAGCCTTCCCATGAAGAAAAAGTACCCGGATGATTTTGCATCTAGTTTGCAGCCTTTGTTGTCAAAGAAATAGATAAAGGCCCGCATTCTCAAAGCATTGGGGGTAATGTTATCATAGTTCACGTATTCATAATATTTTCAAAATTCCGTAGATATTGATGCGGGTTCTCGTTCAACACTCATGAAAATTGATTATTCTGGATCAATTTGATGGTGTCCGTGCAAAGGTTGAAGTCTCTTCCTCCAAGTGCAGGTAGTACAAAAGCTTGGTTGGGCACCCTTTGTCTAGGCTTCATCCTAGAGTCTAGCGTTTGAGGGTGACGAGCCCTTTTAGTAGCAAGCGCGACATTGATCCTAGGAATTTTATCTTGTGGATCAGTAGTAGGAAATTGATCATTTTGCTCCTCCATTGTATGTCTAGCAGTAGCTTTCTTGGCAGATTTTTATTTGTAGAGGGTGCGTTCAATCTCGTTGTCTAGAGGGACAAGTTTACTTGAATTGCGGATACTTTGCATTCAACAACCTAACCCGAGGATCAAATACAAAATTTTTAAAAAATTCAGCAAACACATCAACTTAAAAAACCAAAATTTAGATGTCAATCAGTTCTACTCATAATCCCTGCCAACGGCGCAAAAACTGGAAGTTTTACCGAAGTACAAAAAACCTTCCCTTCAAGGATACGAGATCATATGTAGTATAATCGGGTATCAAATTCATAGGGATTGTTTGTAATTTGGATAACACTAATAATTCATTATTTTAAGTGAAAAAAAGTAACAAGGCAAGCAATAATAACAAATAAGAGAAGTTATGATTGTGGACAACAATGGATGAAAGACGATATATAAACTAGCAGTACACTTTCATGTATATAGACATATACATTAGTCAGTTTGTTAGTTAGTGTTACAAATCAGTAGGCTTTTATGCACACATATATATATATATATATATATATATATATATATATATATATATATATATATATATATATATATATTTGAGACATCTCTCTTAAATTATGATTCATGGATTGAGCGATAACTAGTTAGTAAACGCTAGTTATGTTGGTGAGCTGTTGAGGTTAACCCTTATTAGTATTTTGAAGGTTCCCGGACCTAGGGGTAGTACCGTCTTTTTACACCAATAGGGTTAGTTGGGTTCTTTCTTAAATTACCTCGTTAACTTAGAAGTTAAGGAACTTCTAAGCGGTGGATGTGTTTTTGATCAAAGTTTGTCCTTTGATAACCAGGTGGTTGAGTTGTTGTTCTCGCGGAATCAAGTAGAAGCTTTGTTTCGGGATTTTTGGACTTGGATTCAAGTAAGTCCACGGACTTACTTAGCTGGCTTCTTGCATGAGTGTAATGCGTATGAGTGGTGTTTGTTAGTTATGATAAACAACAAAACCGGATTAGTCCGACTTTATTATTTACGTAATTGACCCAAGTGTATGATAACGGGTCGTGACATCATCTGCCTAGCTCTTGCGAGAGTCTAGAGGAACTTCTAAGCGGTGGATGTGTTTTTGATCAAAGTTTGTCCTTTGATAACCAGGTGGTTGAGTTGTTGTTCTCGCGGAATCAAGTAGAAGCTTTGTTTCGGGATTTTTGGACTTGGATTCAAGTAAGTCCACGGACTTACTTAGCTGGCTTCTTGCATGAGTGTAATGCGTATGAGTGGTGTTTGTTAGTTATGATAAACAACGAAACCGGATTAGTCCGACTTTATTATTTACGTAATTGACCCAAGTGTATGATAACGGGTCGTGACATCATCTGCCTAGCTCTTGCGAGAGTCTAGGAGGTTCCCTGCGACCAGCCCAATCAGGTAGACGGTCAGATGCATTAGTACCATTCCTTGTTGGTAAACGGGAACAGGGGCGAGGTTTGGGAATCCCTCGTGTCACAAAATAAGTACCATTAGTAATGACATATCACCTAATTAAAAGATAATAAAATGATTGATTGTTGCATGTTGATTGTGTATGTTGTGTGTTTGTGCTTTTACCTTTATACTTATGCATAGAATGTTAGCTAACGGTTTTATACCGCTTGTAGATACCTTGTAGGTTAAGACAGTTGTAGAGAGATCCGGAGGAAATGGTCAGCCGGGTCCACGTACTCTTTTAGTTAGGGACGGGAATGTCTTCTGTTCTTCACATGCGTCGTTTTAAAATCTTTTCTTGTAAGGCTGATACTTTTTCTCCATGTATATATTGTTTAAAGTTTTCAAATGTTTTAAATACTTTTGTGTCTTGTTGTAAGATCCTAGTAAAATTGTTGTCAAACTAAGGTCGGGACCCATTGTGAGGTCCTAACCAGTAGCTTCCCGAGTTCTCAGAATTTGGGGTGTTACAGTTCCTCCACCCCTGGGCCTTCTTCCAAATCCGTTCCTTGATAAAGGAGAAGACCTCCTTCTTGGACCTTCCAATAACCGAAGGGAGACCTAAGTATTTAACATGACGGTCAACTCTCCCAACCCCAAGACATGATGCAAGGAGTGACTACTGATTTGCATCGATGTTCCTGCTGAAAGCCACTTCCGGTTTTTTTAGGTTTATTTGCTGGCCTGAAACTCTCTCTTACCGACTGAGCAACTCAGTTATCTTAGAGCATTCTATCAGATTAGCTCTTGCGAATAATAAGTTATCACCTTCAAAGAACAAGTGGGAAACAACAATCGAGCCACGACACAAAAAAAACCCCATGAATAGTAGATGACACAATTGCCCGGCTAATAATATTAGAGAACCCTTCAGCTCCTAAAATAAATAAGATAGGCGTAAGAGGGTCCCCCTGACGCAATCCTTGAGAAGGAGTGACGCAGCCCCCTATCTCACCGTTGATCTTAAAAGAATACCGAGCCCCCCAAACACAACTCATTACTTGTGAAATCCAAGCATGTGAGAACCCTAAACATGTCAAAATATTTTCAAGGTATCGCCATTTTATTCGATCAAACGCCTTACTCATATCAAGCTTATGGGTCATAGCTCCTCGTGACCCGCTAGACCGGACTTTGAATGTGTTAAAGATTTCCATGGCGATGAGAGCATTATCCGTGATTGATCGGCATGCCACAAAAGCACCTTGGGACTGTGATATAATAGATTCAAGTAGAGGTTTAAATCGATTGACAAGTACCTTCGTGATGAGTTTGTACAAGACGTTACATAGGTTGATTGGACGGAAGCCAGAAACACGAGTCTGCTTCTTGATCTTTAGGACGAGAATGACAACAATATCATTGATTGAGTCTAAAGAGCCACCTGAATTTTACCATTCAGTAATAAACTCTACCACATAATTACCTATTACGTGCCAGAACTTTTAAAAGAAATTTGCATGCATGCCATCCCGTCCCGGAGCCTTATTTGGATGCATCTAAGATAAGGCCTCAAACTTTTCCTCCTTGGTAGGGGCATGGTCAAGTTCAACATTCATATCATCCGTTACACGTGGAGGAATGTCGTAGATGACAAGGTCTTCATCACTTTCTTGAGAGCTGGTGGAGGAGAATAAGTCCGCGAAAAAACCCCTAATTGCTTGTTGAGTTGTGCATGTAACGACATTGTCATTGATAAGTTCTGAAATGGTGTTGGTTAAATGGTGTTGCGAGGCTTTATGGCGGAAATAACTCGTGTTTCGATCTCCGTCCCGGAGCTCCGATACGCGCCATCCAATAAATCTCATCCGCTCTATGCAGATGGTCAAGCTCTCTAGCCACCTCAGTGCCTCTAGCAATCATGTCATTATTAGGCTGAGAAGACTGCAACACTTTGAGCTTCGATTCGAGTAACTAGATTTTCTGCTTCGTCTCATTAAACACGCAGCGTGACCACAATGAGAGAGCCTCTGCGCATGCACTAATCTTGGACGGTGCCTTACCTCAAGCATGATTCCATGCCGTCTCAACCACTTTGCGGCATTCGGGGTGTGTGAGTTATAAATTTTTGAAACGAAAAGGCCTCGATTTTCTCCTTGATGTTCTAACAGGCGTGGAAAAGGTTTGAAGCATAATGAGCGAGTGGTCGGACTGATATCTAGGGAAGTGAGTAACTGTAATGTTTGGGAAGAGCTCCCGTCAATCCGTTGTAGCAAGGAACCTATCAAGTCGTTCTCGAACACAAGTGCGATTCGAAAGGCCGCGTTCCCATGTTAAACGGGGTCCCTTATCGCATCCAAGATCCGCAAGCCCACAATCATCTAATGCTTCACGGAAAATGTCCATATCTCTTTGCGATCGGGGTGCTCCTCCGTCTTTCTCTGTAGAGTAGAGGATTTCATTAAAGTCTCCTAGGAAAAGGATAGGCGATGAGCAGTCTGCACAAATATCCCTCATCACGGACCATGTAAGATGTTTGTTTGACGCCTCGGGCCATCCATAAATACAAGAAATATTCCATGTATCATAATTGTTGTCATTGAGGCTAGAATGTGATGATCCGAGAAGGATTGGACTGCCACTGTCATGTTCCTCCACCACAACCTCAACCTCCCGGACCTCCCTGTTGAGTTGAGACACAAGTCATGAGTAAAGCCACATTTACACTTAACAGTATCTTGATCATGCTGCAAAATTTTTGTTTCCATACAAAACACCACATCCGAGCAATGCTTCCAAGACCAATCTTGGATTGCTCAAACTGTTGGGGCATTGCCCATCCCCATACATTCCAACTGAATATTTTCATAGCTGTTTATGGGCATGGTTGTCAGCCATGCGCATTACTTGATTGTCCACAATCATAATAGAGGCATCGGTACTTGTACACTGCTTTTTGCCATTCGGATCCTTAGTTCCCTGTTCCGGGTGGGGGTCGGTAGCATGCTTACATTTGTTGGTGGCCGAGAAAGAAGGTTTCGAAACTTGACGTGCTTTTGATGTTAACCTTACGTCTTCCTTGTTCTCATCCCGAAGTAGTACACTCAAAGGCAGGTTGTGTGGTTTCCAGGATGGGCTCTTTATGGGTAGGCTGGATAGTAGGAGGAGTGTGTGGTGGGCTATTTGTTTTTGATGAGGTTGTCGAAGTTATATGGCCTGATTTGTGTTTCTCCTTGAGAAGATACTTGTCATACCAAGTATGTTCGTTGTCAAACGTATCTTGTTTTGGCCTATCCCTATTCCTCGGAGGCGATGTGTGTAGCCACGCTCCATATTGAGTATCCTCTGTTGGTTTTACCGTTGGTGAGTCTGGACATGACTTGAAGAGATGTCCAATATGGCCACAAGCGAAACAAAACATGGGTAGTCGTTCATATTGAAGTCTGATTGTTGTGGCGGTCCCATGGGGCATAACAGTTACTTGATGCCATAGGGATTTTGAGACATCAATCCGAACCCGGATTCAGAGAATAACTTCCAAACCGAGTAAGTCAGAGTCATCCCAAGACACGAACTCGCCTACTCGATTGCCAATGGCTCAACCCAATGGAAGCACAACACATCCTAGGGAAATGTCGCGTGCAACCAACCAAAAGTCGAAGTGTGTAAACTGAAGATCTACGGGTCTGGCACCAGGGGTCAACACTTGTAGCATGAGCAAAGCATCATCGAAACACCATGGACCCTTGGTGAGTACATAATCGCAGTCAATCTTCTCGAAGAATTGGAAGATGAGAAGATCTCCATCGGTTATACGCGCAACCATACCGCCCTTGGGGGCCCATACCGTTTTCAACGTCGAAATTAATGCTTGAGAGTGGAACCGTTTTGCAGTGAAGAGTTTCCCCACAAGTCACAAGTTAAGGCGATTGAGATCTTCGTTCATCCCTTCTACTGGAATTGTCGTCCTTTCTTCATCAGAGAGTGTGAGGCTCGCAATGTTCAGGCACAATTCCTCTATTGCCGATTTTTCCTTTTAGGGTTTCCCGAAACCCTAGATGTGTGAATAAATTGGTGGGAGTTGAAGATGATTGATGGTGATGTAGTGATTGGGAGATAGAAGGAGGTGATGATTGCTAATTGATTGGTGGTGAAAGCAAGAAAAACCGTTGAAAACTCAGAAACCTAGAAAACTAGGAGAAAATGCCAAAGGAGGCGAAAAGAGCATCAGAGCGGACACAGGATGCATATATATATATACATATTAGTTCAGGTGAAGAGAGAGCTTGTAGTTAGGAATTAGGAGGGTTGTAAGCCATTAGATGAGTTTTAAATCAAGGGCTCTCACACATTCATCATTAATGGCATTTTTATAATTGACTTAAAATTTAGGAAAATACCATTACATTCAAAAAAAAGTCATCGGTGTTCATACTCTTATATGTCATTGTTCATATTTTTATTCATCGATGTTCATAGTGTTTTTATTCATCAAAGTGTCATGTTCATTTATTCTTTTGTGTTCATTTTATAATGCATAAATGTTCATTTACAATATATAACCACAAAAAATAAAAAGTTCATCACAAAACGTCAAAAGATGATCATAATATGTTATGTATGTGTAAAAGTTATAGATAAGTTATCGGTGTTCATATTTTTATACGTCATTGTTCATATTTTTATTCGTTGGTCTTCATACATTTCTATGTCATTGTTCATTTAAATAATATAGACTATTTTTCTGTGAGACATTTTGTCGAACAGTTTGCGTGCACAATGAAAGGAGCATATAGATTGTTCAATTGGAGCTATTAGACCAACTCATCATATATGTTTACATGTATTTTCTCAATTGAACCTATCAAACACAAAAATGACTCAAACAAATTTGATTTCGTAAACAAACATCAATCATAATGAAACCTAAACCTTAAGAATGGAAACCTAAACCGTGAGAGTAGAAATTCGAAGAAACAATACTTGAATCATCTTGTATTCTCTTTGATTTCATTATTTTTATGTATTTAATATCTAGTTTGGCTGAAAATCGGAACAAATATGAAGCTTACTTGCTTGTGCGTTAGCGAGGAGAGGGAGATAAAATAACGTGGGATGAAGAAATGTGAGAGAGAGAGAGAGGTTTGAACGTTTCTTTCTTTCTTTTTTAGCGTCTGATTTTTTTTTACAGATTTATTATAATTACCAAAATATCATTAATGATATCTTGAGAGCCCTTGATTTAGAACCCATCTGATGGCTCACAACGCTCCTTATTCCTATCTAGAAGCCTCCTCATCGCCGGAACCGGACTTTCTCTCTCTCTCTCTCTCATATATATATATATATATATATATATATATATATATATATATATATATATATATCATGAACATTGATATATGATAATCGCAGGTAACCATGTAAAATAGCCTTTGACATATTAAAACAAAGACAATGTTTTCCAACTCACGTACCTCTGAATCCAACAGTTCAATGAGTATAAGAAAACCAATGAAGCATTTAGAAATCCGAAGAAGACCAAGAAAAATCATCGCTTGTGTCCCTTCAATTTAGAAAGGTACAAAGACCGAAACTTTCTACGATGATTAGAAATCTTCAAAGTTTTGATAACTAATACTCTCAATACCAAGTTCTTTGCAATAAATCTAATAAAATAAACTTCGCTTTTGTTGCTTCACATTTTTTATCTAAACCAATTAAAAACACGTGCCCTTTGTCGTTTGGCTTGCTGTTTGGCTTGCCGTTTCGGCGCCGTTGCGAAGGGTTTCCCAACCCCCGATTTTATCTTTGACAAACATATACTTTCCCAACCTCCAATTAAAAACACGTGCCCTTTTGTCGCTTTTGACAAGTTTGGAGAGTTTGTGAGAGTCGGTAAACACGTTCCCTTTGACAAGTTTGACAAGCGTCTTGGACTGGACTCCGGATTTGGGTTTGACACCAAATCCTCGATCCAAACGGCCACCCTACGTCCGTCTGGCCGTTCATCTTAGCCGTTTTGCATGTTTGATGTTTCTAATCTCGAATCATAACTCTCCAAACTTGTCATACTCCGGATTTTGGAACTCTAGTTACAATTAGTTTCTTTTACCGCTTTTCTATTTCCTTTTATATTTTTAACTTTTGATTTCAGTGCGAAGACTTTTTCTTTCATATTGTTTCTCTCCTTCATTCATGTTTGGCCAAGTCTCTTTTGATCTAAGGTGTATGTTGAACCCTATGATGGATTGTTTGTGATTTTGTATATGAATAACTGAATGAATATCAACACGGATGTGTTTCTTCTAGTTGTGTTTATTTCTACCTTCTATTTACCTTCAAAAGAAGTGGCGTTTATAAAAGGTTTTAGACAATTTTTTTGCGCCAAAAGCAAACCTGTTTAGTTGGAATGAATTTAGAAGAAATTGCTTTTGAGAGTAGCGTTTTATCTTTACCTCGATGATTTCTAACTATCATAGAAAGTTCCAGTCTTTATACATTTTCTAGTTTTACACTAACCAAGCGAGACTTTTCTTGGTATTTTTTGGATTTCTAAGTGCAAATGGAGTTTTTCCTATATATGTTATGATTGAGAAAGCACCTTCAAAATTGGTTCAACACGGTCTTTATTTGTCTATAGTAAAGACTATATTTGATGATTACCTACATATTTGTTGATTGACGTTCATGCTATTCATATACTTGGTTACATATTGATTCATTGTATTGGGATACTTGCTTCCTTATATTGCTTCCCTCCAATATAACATCCTTACATTTTTATATTTATGTTTGCTTGCTACTTTGTCTTCCAACAACCAAAACTTTACCAAAAACTGATTTTTCCTACCCTTCTCCGACCTTTCGTTCTTTGGCTAAGCATATTTGTCTATTGTTACAACCAATCCAAATGTACTCCGTGTGAATTCGACACTCGATTTACTAAAATTGACCCCATCCTAGCGAGTAGGTTATGAGACCATCAAGTTTTAAGTGTCGTTGCTAGGGACTACAAACAGTTTCTTTTCCTTTTTTCTTTCCTGATAGCCATATATTCTAATTTCTCTTGTTACATTGATTTACGGGGTTTTTTTTGTCTAGGTTCCACAAGTTAGAGCCCTGAAAAACAAAAAATGAACGGCGTAGAATGACCGCAAATGTTGGAAGAATGAATGGATCCAAAACAACTCATCCCTAACCATGCTTGGGTGCTTCCAAGCATTAAAGCCGTCGAATTCACATTAATTGATTCAACAAGATACATTCGGTGGTGGACAAGCCAAAGGTCCACATCAACATTTGAGAAACATTGAAAATATCATGAGTAAGCTTAGGTTCCGCAATGTTTCTGCAGATGCTATGAAAATGCGAGGGTTTGCACTTTCCCTAAATGGTAGAGCCTCTTTCTGGCTTGAAAGAAAGCCAATAGGTTCGTACATTACTTGAGATCTGAATCTAATGATTTGTTAAGTGTCTTTTCCGTTCCTTGTAGAACTCGTAAATGAAGATATGATATATCTCAATTTAAAATAGAGGAAGAACAAGATATTCATCTTGCTTAGAAAAGATTCATGGAATTATATTATATTTGTCCTCACCACGGTTTTGACAAAAGTGCTTTGCTTGAATATTTATACAATGTTTATATGATATAAACAAGAATATAGTTGATATTCCCAACGCTCTTAGATTCAAGAAGATGCATGTTATTATCTTGTTGATGCTGTTGAACATATAGGGAGATTTCCAAAAGGAAAACGAATCAAGAAAAAAATTGTTCATGACATCAAAAGCATTGAGGAAAGAGGTACACCCCCTATTATAGAACATGAGAATGATAAACTGACTATCAAATAGCAATTGTGTACGAATAAAAGATATGAAGCTCCACAATGCCTTTCCTTCAACAATCAAAACATAGATCCAACACCCAGTGTTGATCCTCATCTTAGGATCCTCCTCCACCAACTAAGACTCACATGGATACCATGTTGAAAGAACTAACCCTAAGGAGTGATAAACTGATGAAAGAGCCAAAAACCGTTATTTTTTTTATAGACCTGTCATGCATAAAGTTGTAGAGGAAAGGAAAATAGAAGATGAGTCAACGGTTAAGGAGATACCAACTAAAAAAGAAGCACCTTACATCCCTCATCCCCCTATAAACCACCTCTCACTTTCCCACAAAAGAGGAACAAAGCTATAATATTGTATGATCACTTCAGAAAATTTATTTTGCTAATGAACAAGTTTTATGTGAATATTCCACAAACTGACACAATGAAACAAATGTCAATCTTCGCAAAGTTCATGAAATGCATCTTATCCAAGAAGAGGCTTTTGAAGTCTCAAGGCGCAATACCCATGATCAAGGGGGTAGTGCAATGCTGATGAATAAGATGTCCATTAAGCGAGAAGATCTAGGAAGTTTACGTATCCTTCATGACATTGAAGGTCAAACTCAGAACTATTTATGTGACATTGGAGACAATGTGAGTATAATTCCTTTAAGTTTATGCAAGGAGTTGAACCTTCAAGAAATTCATCCAGTTAATTTCAAACTTGGCATGAAAAATATAACTAGTGTTAGACCGGTAGGGATGATAATGGATACACATGTAAAACTTAATGGATTTAATGTTCCTATTGATTATATTGTTATCGATATTATTGATGCAAGTCATGTACCTATTATTCTTTGTAGGCCATCCCTAGCATTGTAGGTGCACTTACTGATGTAAGAGATGGAATAATGATATTCCGTTTAGGAGAACATATAATAACATACAATCTTTCAAAGGTCCTGAAACATCCTTCGACAGAAGACAATGTAAACTTCACGGATAATATTGGTCTTGCTATGCAAGAATTCATGCTCATTATGATTTCTAATGATCTTTCACAAGTTTGTTTATCTGAAGATGTGTAGGACCCCGAATATGACACTTTACTTGCACCAGTTGTGAATTCTCTTCAAGAAGATCAGGAAGATTCGATGGCAATATTGAACCCATGCACCCTCTTGAGGCATTCAAGATCGATATAAAAAGCAATTTGGACGTGATTGAGGGAATCTCAAAGTGTATTGACAACTTTCAAGCACTAAACATAACGGATAAACTAAGTCTTGAGGACACAAGATCTAGATAGTGGTGGAGACAGGGATCGAGGAAGAGACGACTTACCAAATGGCCAAGCTACCCATCTCCAAGCCGTCCCAAGCACAATTCCTTCTTTGTTTTGATTTTAATTATGGAATTGATTCCAATTTATGTAGCTCCAAACCATGTAGAGAGAATATCAAGATGGGAAAAGTCAGGATATGATACAACCAATCACATTGTATCAAATGTTGTTTCCCCTTGGAATCTATGTAATGAGAGTTGCGATGCCAAAAACTCAAGAAACTCGTCAGGTTTGCATTCTTCTCCACCTAAGCTTGAGCTTAAAGCTCTCCCATCTAACCTTGGGTATGAATTACTTGGTCATAACTCAAGTTATCCGGTAGTTGTCACCTCTTCTTATTTTCAAAGTGAAACTTCACTACTGAAAAATGCGGAGATAGTGACAAAATCAACAACGGATTTGGTGAGGGCAATCAGTCGCTAGTTCCTTGAGCGACAGACCCGGCGACAAAGAGTGATGCCGTCGCTAACATTCGCGTCGCTAAATTTGGTGACAACAACCGCCGACCATTGTTGGTGACGGCAACACAAGTCGTTTCTAATGGCGTCGCTAGTAGTGGACGTGGCTATTTGTCACGTTGTTCGTGACGGATGAACACCGTCGCTCTAAAAGTCGACGTCCCGTCACCAAATGGGTTGCGGATCTCCCTTGTAATGGCATCGCAATTTGGTCTTTATTTTGGTCACCGTTATAGTTGTTGATTTAGTTGCAATATTCGTTGCTAAAGTGGTCACTAGGGTGGCCCTTGCGCCGTCACAAATATGTAACATGGCATTCCTATTTTTGGCGTGTAATCCGTCATTTTGGTCGTCGCCAATGTTGTCCTTATAGTTGTCGCCAAATCCGACCCTAAAGTTGTCACCACATACGTCTCTACGTCGTCGCAAATGTCGTGCTTAAATAGTCGCTGAGTCCGTCGCGAATGTAGTTGCATATGCGTCCGTCCAAGCGTCATAAAACTTGTCTCTTTACTCGTCGTCATATTCGTCCCTACCAGCGTCACCAATACCGTCTTAAAAATAGCCTTTGAGTCCGTCCCTAAAGTGGTCGCCAACGTTCTAACAGCTTTATTTTATTTCATCTTTTGAGCGTCACTAATTACGTTGTTGCTCTCATTCTAATCAATATTCATGATTTTTGTAATAAAATGTGAAAACTAAAAAAAATGAATAATCAATAAATCATTATATAAAAACCTACATTATATTAATAACAAATTACAATGTCAATTTTACTAAATACTAAAATTAAAGAAAAAGTCATACAAAAGTAAAGCTAATATGGCATTAAAAATAATAACAACTTGTGATAAGAGTTACTTAGGAAAATAGGTTACAAACATCTTTGCCATCGTCGCTTCTAAGGCTTTTTGGTCCACGAGGTTATCAATTCTGTTATGAATATAGTTCACTTTATCCCCTAAAGACGTCTCCACTTGTTTCACCGAAGTTTCTAGTTGTTTCACCTTCTCACCCACAACATTCTCCACTTGTTGCACATTTTATTTTAGAGAACTTTCAACTTGTTGAACCTTTTTTTCCCCAAAGATATCTCCACTTGTTGCATCTTTTCCCCAACTTCAGACCTAATTGCTGCAATTTTGAGCCATCAATTCTGTCCTTAATTCCTCACTAGAAGAATCACCATTTTTGTGAGAATAAAAAGGTGGTCCATCATGCAAATTGTACGTCATATGTTTAAGCATTGATTCAGCCTCAAATCCCATGCCAAAAACACGACGTCTCTTCACACCTCCCGTTGCCTTAATCCACACTTGATTCACATCAACCAAATCAGAATCCTCAACGGTGGGAGCATCTTGAGTGGCTTCTTCCATTAATTTATCATAGTTATCCTGCACTTATGCCTTAGATTATCATATCACATGCATAAAGACCAATCCAATCCACTTAAAGTAACTTAAAACAAATCAACATCATTAAGTTATAAAATGTATGGTTCCAATTATAAATTCTAAAAATATATAATGCATCTATTTTAATCAACTTACCACAGTAACTTGTCCTAAAGCACCGGTCCATGCACCGTCTTTTCGTGTATGGCATCTAATAAATATTTCTTTTGGGGTGGGGTCTTTTCCAAGTTGAGCTTTCTGTCAAAAAAAATTGAAAATTTTGTTTATATATATATATATATATAAACTCATTCATTCTTTAACAACTATGATTACAGAATAATATCTAATTACAATATCTGTTAGTACTCCACAAAACAACTCACAAAAAAAAGCATTCAAAATGAACAAAACAATAAGAAAAATATATATTCTTTAATACTGCGTCATAACCCCTTCACAAAATCACTCAAGTGAATGCAAAAAAAAAATGCAAAAAAAAAATTATTGTAGAAGTTACAAAAATGCATATAACGGTGAACAAAACAATACGAAAAATATGATAAAATGTTACCATTAGTTCCTTATGTTCGCTTGTAATTATTGATCCACCCGTATAACCCGGAGTATTCTTGATTGTTGCTACGGCTCGGTTTTTCTTATTCACTGCAGATTTGTATAAGAAATCTTTATCGGTTGTCCATAATACCATCAATGCCTCCCATACATTTTCTTTCATCCAAGAAGGCCTTTTTTTATCAGTATGGGCCTTTTGGAGTACATTCTTCAAATGTATGGATCCTTTGTGATTGAACACTTTGCGTACGAGTTCATCGGAATACATAGTTTCATCTCATTTACACTTTTTCTGTCAATAGTGAACAAACAAGTGCATTAACTTAGCAATATCTAACAAATTACTTATATTGACATGTTTTATACCTTGAACAACTTCCACCATCGCTCCAATGTATGTGGATCCACCTTAGTCCAGCTCATATATGGCCCATCAAAATGGGAATGCATAACAAACTTTTGGATTTGAAAAGCTTCCTTTCAACCATAACTACATCATCAAAAACAACCAAATTAGTAATATACAGGAAGAGGTTTCGAGCGGCCTTCAATGGAGATGGATATAACCGACCTTCAATAACCTTCAATGGAACGGGATAGAAACGATAACTTGAATCGGCTTCAATGGAGAATAAAATAGAGACGAAATGGAAGGGAGAAAGATGTAATATCCGAAAATTTTATTCCATTTATTTCGAGTCAAATCGAATTTCGATCATTTGACCTTTTTCCATTCTACCTAGTGTTATACCCAACAAAAATTCTATCATTTTATACGAATAAAATGATGAAATTATATCAAGCCTCAATATATGTATACATATTTATATAGATATGAATATATCTATTTTATTGACAAGCCCATATGACAAGTATTTGACAAGGTCATGACAGGTATGTGACAAGGCCTTACAAACATCCAACCCACTCCATCCTTGGGCCTTGCACGTTTTTGTTCTTTCCAGCCCATGTACAACCTCGTTCAGCTAGCAAATGAAGGGGACAGCTGCTACTTTATCGCTTCTCTAACCCCCACAATTTAATTCTTCAATATAATTCCCGTACCTCTCTCCTTCCCATTTATTCTATAACCGTCCCCTATGGTGTTAATCGATGAAGCAACGAGTAGTAACTCCTCTGCACAACAACAAAAACGTCCAGAGACCTTGGCGGGTTCTACGCCCTACCACATCCACATACGCCACCTTCTTGACCTCGTTTCCAAGCAGCAGCAATCGAAGAGGAGGGCATCTTGGTGCATGGTCACCGCCTGCGTGGGTCCTTGCTTTGTGTCGGACAAACCGTTGGCCTTCCTTCAGCTTCTACATTCGACCTCTGAGTGAAGCAGCTGCAACAACTTTAAAGGTCCACCTCCATCTGCTCTTCCCGACGCAAAAGAGCCAACCACGTGAGCGGTCTTCGAGTGTAGGTCGCAGCAAAAGTGAGGCCTTTTCCTCTGCATTATCTAACTAGACAAACATCAACAACTGTTACACCGGCGCCCTGCCGTCCTCAAGATGTGAAGTCCTCTTGGTACTCAACCACCACTGTGGTTATCGGGCAATCCAGAAATCCCTTCTCACGCCGCCCCGTCACGAGCCACGACACCACACCAGCCTTCCCTCTCTCCTTGCCGAGGACGATCATCGATCGTTGCGATCGAGTTGTACCGGATCGGTGAGTCCTTTTCACTTCTATCTCTATGTTGTTTATAGTAGTAGTTAGACATAAGTTTAGCTAGGAGATAGTAACAAGGGCTGAAGAGTGTGTAGGTGTTGTAGGTAGTCTATGGAGGGGCATGTTAGTAATATAATGAGTATGATTCTTTTAGTATCATGGTGAAGTGTGCTTGGAGTAGTTGCTGTAGTTTTTCATAGTTTTGTGTGTGCCCTGCTGCTCTTGAGGATCGAAGGAAGGACCTCCCCCATGCCCTTGTTATTTTCAGATTTTTGGTGTGGAACTACTGACTTTAAGACTGTGTTTCGATACCTTAGATCGAACATCCACCGTTGGATTTTTGGTACATTGTAGGTATATATATGTAGTTTGATGTATTAAAATTTGAGATTTATCCAACGGTCGGATCTGGATCTATAAGAGCTCAAAGTAGGCTAGTTGGGCTGTTTGGGAAAGAACTCATAATTTGGCTAAGTATAGATTTTTGGATTTTGGAACCATCTTTGGAGATTTTTGTAGGATTTGTTGTCGAGTGTTTTTGAGAGATCTTTGCTTCTATGAGTAGTATGCATATCATAAAGGATCTAGAGATTTATTTCGAAATTTTATATTTTTATTCGAGTCTCATATCTTAAGCCAAAGTCGGACCTTAGCGACTCTTATGAAAATCTAGAATTTGGATTAACTTTTATAAATCTTTAGCAAACTATTTCCCGAGAGCTAGATATTGTAAATAGGCTTCAAAGGAGAGTTTGGAACTAGGTTATAGAATATTCTGGAGTTTTCAAGACCAGGGGTAAAATAGTCATTTTTACCTTCGAAGAGCTTTTTGGTAATTTCTCTTCATGAGATTGTACATCTTAGAAGTTTATAACTTCTAAGAATATAGGTAATTTCTCTTCATGAGATTGTACATCTTAGAAGTTTATAACTTCTAAGAATATAGGATGTAATTTTGATCCACGTGCCTTGTTTGACAAGCAATTGAGTTTCTACGGTTGCAGACCGAGTTGAGATTGAGAGAGTTGTGATTTGATTCAGGTAAGTCCTTGCGACTTAGCAGGTTTCTAGATGTTAGCTGAATGATGATAGTGGTGTGTGTTGATTGTTTAATAATTATGACATGTCTAGGACGACCTTTCTTACTATTTAGGGCCCAAGTGTATGTATAACGGGCCGTGACATCACTGCCCAGCTCTGACAGGAGACTGAGAGGTTCTCTATACCCAGACCATACAGGTACAAGGTGAGATGCATCGTATCCATTCCTAATGGTTACACGGGGGCGGAGGCGAGGTTTGGGAATCCCTCGTGTCACAAAATAAGTATCATTAATAGAGTGAATGACCTAAGTAAAGATAATAACTAGATTCTTTGAAAGCATGATATGTGTTTAGTTTGCTATTGTGTGTGTGTGTGCTATTTTCATTTATCTAACGTTTAGATAACTAACTAACGGTTGAATTGTTTTGTTGTTTAGATTCACCACAAGTTAGAGCAACAGTTGAGTGATCCGGAAGTAGTGGTCAGCCGGCTCTCCGTACTCCTTAGAGTGGGGTTTGGGTCTTTGCATTATTGTTTCTATTATCGTATGAAGACAGATAGACTTTTATGTTTCTTAAGTACTGTTGGTTGTTAGACGTTGTGTTGCATTCATCTCCTTTAAAATATTGTTTTATGAATTTCGGTTTCTTTATTTGTGTCATGTTGCAAGATCCTAGTAAAATTGTTGTCAAACTGAGGTCGGGACCCATTGTGAGGTCCTAACCAGTAGCTTCCCGGGTTTTGAGAATTCGGGGTGTTACAAAAGATGATACCTAGAAGGGAGAAAGATGAGACCTTGAATCTTCCTTCAATGGAGATGAAAATGAGAGTAAAGCAGCGGTGATTGTGTTTGTGATTGACGGATGTAACCACGCATATATAGATCGCGAGAATTTCTCTTATTCGGTTTCCTTTTTTTTCAAATCAGTTTCAATATTTAAGGTAGTTTATTATTGTGGATTTATTAAACTGCCCAACTATCTCCCTAATTTATCTCCTTAATACTTTTATTTATCTTTATATTTTTGTTGGATATTACTAGGGGCCTAGTTAATCTACACTAAACAAAAAGGGCCCTATTCCACCAATTTTCTCATTATTAATTGACTACATGTAATATTCCGGTTGCCAGGTCATCGCCGGAGTTAGGATTTTTGCCGGAAAAATAAGACATTTTTTTAGAAATACGGTGATAGCTTGTATCGCTCCAAATAATTTTCAAATTTGGTAATTTATTGGGTTGAATGTTGATAGTTGGTATTGTTTTGGATTGTTTTTCCTTTATCTTTTGAACAAGTTTGCTTAATTTTTTAACATTCCACATCGGTTATCAAGTAAGGCTGATAGTTTGAAAACCACATCGGTTATGGAATAAGGTTGATAGTTTGAAAACTTGCATAAATAGAGGGTTTAAAATTAAACAAATCATATATTTATTCGTTTTTTTGGCTAAGTTCAAGTATAATTATTCTTCATACCGAATTAATATATTATGTGGGTCGTTTCCCTAATGTATGTGGGTCGTTGACCTAACCTAACGTCCGTACGTGGGGTCGTTGTCTATATAATTGTAAAAAAAAAATTATAAATCCTATAACTATGAAACGTTTTTGAATTTTTTTATTTAATATAACAAAGTCAAATACGTATATTTTTTTTATAACAATTTGCTATTTTTCTTCTCATAATTTTTATTTAAAATTGTTGACCTACGGATACGTATTTGACTTTGTTATTTTAATTTAACAAAGTCAAATACGTATATTTTTGTATAATATTTTTTTTTCTTCTCAAATTTGTTTTTAAAATCATTTGTTATCAACGAGTTTTTTTCAATTCGGCCATATTTTCATATATTTTTCTATTCCACATAGGTTATCAATTAAGGCTGATAGTTTGAGACCTTGGATATATAGAGAGGGTTTGTAATTAAACAAATCATGTATTTTTTGACTTTTTTTTTTTAATTTAGCCATATTTTCATGCACTTTGCTATCGGCAATCAATCAAGGTTAGAATGGAATATAAACGCAAGAAACCATGCCAATTGTGAAACACAACAAGGTAAGAAATGAAACATAAACTACTACATACAACCTGCATTGTTCATGCCAGAAGCTGAAGGCTGTCAAATCAGGTTGTTTGGGAGTACCATTCAATTGCCATGAAACGACGTCGTATGTGTAACTCCTAATCCCAACTTTTGCTCTTCTAATCTAGTTTACAAATGCCATATCAAAGTGCACTTCACAAACGCCATTTCCATATAGCAATTTTAAATTGCGCTTTACCTACGCCATTTTTTTGCGACGTCTTTGAATCGGATAGCAAATGTCTCGAAGTTGATGCTTTGCAAGAAGTCAACTCAAAATTGATCAAACACACTGAAGAACCGGTAGGTGATATAAATAAGATAAATGATACTCTAGAAGGGGAGTTGAATAGAGTATGGGAACTTTTCGCAAACCAAATCTCAAGACCTTGAAACTTCTTTCATGGGCCTTGATGTCAATTTGTGCTTCTCGTGAAACTTTGATTTCAAGGGCCTTGACTTCTTGCTCCTGCAAAACAAAGTTAGTCACACTAAAGTATATATGGTACGGAAATGAAAAGATTGACACGATGATATGTTTACGAAGTTCGGCTCTAAATAGTCTACTCTCCGTCCCAGGGTATATCCGTAGGATCTAACTATCCATTATCAGCTTCAAAGAGTCCTAGATACAAACTAAAAGAAATCCCCTTCTTCTCTCAATGTAGTCAATGCTACGATCTAGCTTCAACTCTTAACCTAGCTATAATAGCCTAGTTATTTCGCAGAGTAACACACACTCTAGTATAATACTATTTAGATCTTCCAATGGAGCTCTAGTGTTTTCTCTCTCTAAGGGGATAAAACTTTTGCGTGAATGAGAGAAAGAAAAACAACGAATGAAGATGATTAGGTTGCTTGAGGATGCAAAGATGTTTTCCCGTGTAAGCTTGTGTATCTTCCTTCTTCGACCATCATCTTCATTTATACTCTTCTATGGAAAGGTCTTCTAGCCGTTGTAGAGATGACCGTTTGAAGATAAATCTTCTTTTCCATGAAGATCGTAAGGTAGACGTTGCAAGTCTTCAGCCCCTACGAACACGTTGAGTCTTTTACTCCTTGATCTTCTCGTCTTCTGGTGAATCAAGAGAGAAGATATGTTTGCCGTTTTGTTGTTTAGAAAATCTTCTAGAAAAGATTATCTACTCTTCGGTTGAGATCTTCCTTCGGTTGATAAGATCTTTGGTTGATAAGATCTTTCCGTTACAAAATCTTCAAATAAAATCTTCAACTCATTTTGAATCCTTGTTCCGTGCATCTATAATTCCAAGGCCCTTGATTTCGTCCTTTTGAGCTTGTTATGTTCCTTTGTCTTTGAATTCAACTTCAAGGCCCTTGATATAAAACCTGCACTAAATTCAAACCAATCAAATATCTAGAAATATAATCAATACATTGTTAGTATATCCAACTGCTATATCTGTGTGAAGTATTCCATCATCAACACCTGTAAACCATTTCAATCAAGGTGGAGTTTTTAATCTCCCCCTTGATGGAAGACAACACAAATTCTCGTACCTACATTTGTTAGTTTAGCAATGCATATGAAAAACTCAAAACTAAAAATGCAGAATGCAGTATATCGAAATGTCGGATTATTGTTCGCTCCAAATGGTGTGTGCAAGCTTTAAATTTATAACCCTAGATGTATGCCTAAAACAAGGATGCGAACCCGCAGTGTACGGCTCAATCGTAGTAAAAGCAAGAATTCCGGGGTGTCGATCTCAGGGACTTAGGTGAAACAAAACCAATATAGGTAGTCAATATTGCAACTAACCACAAAAGCAATTAAAGCAATCAAAGATATAAAAAATCAATTAAAGGAATATGCAAATTCTAGGGATTAAAGCATCCAGTTGTGGTTCCAACTCAAGATCTCAAGATAAGCGGACAAAGCTGTAACGACCCGAGTTTTAATTAACCCAAGACATCACTAGGCTAAGGACCACATAGTGGGTCCCATCATTTAGCCTGACAACAAATTCACAATTAGGACCTTGCAACAAGAAGCACGAAGAAATAATGAAAACATTCAACCTGTCATTTAGAAAACATTTACATAACAACCGTGCATGCAGTTAGTATGTATATCCCAAAACGACACTTCAAAACATGACACCTGAACAGGTGTCTTAAAACTTCAGCCTGAAATCAACATGTGTACACAGTTGCACACAACCAACAAAAGACTCGCTTGCAAGCGATTAGTTTCAAAAGTAGTTCAACCAACCCTTGGGTTAACACTGCCTCGGCTGTCCACTTCCTGCAGCTGACATCCCTGAAGTGTTCCTATGATCGACATTACCTAAAAAGGATCGGTTTAGAACCGTTAGCTACCGATCATAATCTATCCACGAGAGATTATATCAACACATCACAACACAACAAGTATATTCAAATACAATATACCGTGCTCATGAGATGATATCATGCTTTTATGAATAATGCACGTGAATGCAATATGAAATTTACAATTTGCGATCCCGGACCAAATCCGGAATCATTGCTTATACGGTTCTGGCTTTGGTGTGAGCTCACCATTGCACAGATTAGGTTAATTCAGACATTTGCTCTTAGGTCGTAGCCAGACTGATCAAGTCTACGGGCCAGGCTTTCTCGTGGTGGGTTATGGTCTTAACCCCTAACCACATGCAACATTTTGCCATTCATGTTAATGCAAACATTTACCATTTTCATTAGGTGTGTGACCCGAGCCTGAAGTCCATCAGACTCGGTGTCATTCTTATACAAACGCAAGTGATCCGGGCTTGGCCGAGCTCCGGCATTCACTGCAATAGCTAGCGACCTGGCTAATGGTTAGCTCAGAGTCTTAAACAATTTACATAATATTGACCTTTGTAGGTCATCATCATATCACATGCCTCAAAAGGCTTACCATGTCATACAAAATCATTCTTCAACAAGCTTATCATGTCATTGAATAGCACGCCTCAAAAGGCTAACACATGTTCATTTAACAATTTCTCATAACCATGACATGATAATAATCACAACAACATTAAGCATGCTTTACACATCATAACGCCATTTTCATCATAAAACACATCAAGCATGCTTTACACATAACACATCTCAATGCAAATAAACATTCACATTTCAACACAACAAGACATTTCAAAACAACAACACATATCAACACAGCGAGATATAAATCTCTTAGGCATGGGTTTCTGCAGATCGAAGCTAAGTAAGTCCGAAGACTTACCTGAATACGCTTATTGAGCAACTGAGTTATGGTTAGTCTACCGTCTTCAACACCACCTGTCGAGAATATCATATTCGTCGTATTAAACTTCTTGCTTCAAACATCAACTAAATTCATTCCTTTGAATTTAATTAGCTTATAGCGTTTTCTAGATTCCTAATTTAATTAATTAATTAAATTTCACCAGAATAACGTTTTGCCCACAGGCAGATTCTGAACCCAACTGTCATCAGATCTCATCAAACAAATATCCCATAATCAGCAGAATAAAGTAACGAGCATAATGGAATTTCCAATGATCCATTTTGACAAGCCTAAGGTCAATTTAGGCAAATCTCAATACGAAAAACGAATAAATTCATAACTTATTCGTTACTAACCCGATTGACGATCCGAAAGAAGATTCGGAATCACAACGACGCAGGCTACGCTCGGACACCATCAGATTCACCGAAATCTGAGCGACGGAACCGACCATATAAGGGGGAGGCTCGACCTGACCTTAACTTCAACGAAAACGCAGAAACTCGGTACCAAAATGAAGAGGACGAAGAGAGGAATCTGAAAACTCAAACGGAATTGAAATCGGATTAGAAACGGAGAGTAGATCTGAATTTGAAGGTCGAGAGAAATCAGAGCTTTTACGAGAAAACGTGAAAGGAAATGAATTAATAAAAGAATTTCCGCTATTTATAGCGAAGTCGATAATTATCCTTTTAACAAAGTCGATAGTTATCCTTTTACCGATCCAAAGGCGGTTTGAGCCCCTTCTCCAAACTTCTCGAAATTGGAATACTAAAACTGACATATTGTGTGGATAAATATTCCGTAACTTTCTCGGAAAACGCATATTCCTAAGCCGTCTTTCTTAGCCGCTAAGAAACGAAATAGCGGCTGTTTTGGCCATTTTGCCTTTCCATGTTATTTCATATCTAGAACATACCCAATGTCCTGATCATTTCTCTCAACTGCAATTTTATTAATTGAAGCTCCCAAATGCTCCAAATAATACCAGAGGGTAAAAATTATTCCCCGGAGGAAAAAGTGAAAATTTCCCCATAAGTCCAAATTTACGTCAGGATCGTGACGGTGGAATTCCTACTCGTCATCTACACACTATTCGCGATTTATGGGTCAATTGATATCGATGACTAAATTAATCACCCTTAAACATCCTTTATTAGGATTCGAAAATCCTAACTTTTACATCACACACCCCTTAAGAAAAAGTTTCGTCCCGAAACTTTAGTACACAACTCATCAGAAGATTGAATCTTGCAGTCACATAATTAACCTATCTTTGCATTTAATGCAAGCATAAGTTATTACCAAGTTAGAAGGGGTTATCAAGCTCACACTAGTGAAGTCTATCACTTCCTATGTTAGCAAACACAAAACAATTCACACACACATAAATCACATCAACATAGAACTATATAAGCATTAGTTAGTGAAAAAGGTTAGGTACTAATTCATACCTCTATCTCAATCACCGATCAAAGAACTAAACACCTCTGGATAATTTCTCTCCATGTGCTCAATTGTTTCCCATGTAGCCTCTTCCATTCCCCTCCGGGACTACTGGATCTTCACTAATGGAATCTCTTTATTCCTTAACTTCTTCATCTTTCTATCTAACACGGCCATAGGGAACTCGACATAGGTCTGATCAGGCTCTATCTCGATAGCATCATAGCTGAGTACATGGCTCGGATCTGGTTGATACTTTCTTAGTTGTGATACATGAAACGCTGGATCAAATCCATCCATTGTTGGCGGTAATGCTAAACGATAAGCCACTTTACCAACTTTTTCCAAAATCTCAAACGGTCCAATATACCGAGGACTTAACTTCCCCTTGATACCAAACCGTTTGACTCCACGAGTCGGTGAAACTTTCAGCCAGACGTGTATCCCTGTTTTCAAACTTTAGCGGACGTCGGCGCTTATCAACATAAGATTTTTGTCTACTATGTGCAGCCAACATCCTTCCTCGAATCAAAGCAACTTTTTCAATATCACTTTTAACTTGTCTGGATCCATATCAATGACATCGGCAGGCTTATCCCAACACAATGGGGTTCGACATTCCCTTTTGTACAATGCTTTATATGGTGCCATCCCAATGGATGCATGCCAAATTTTGTTGTAAATGAACTCGTCTCAAGGTAAATGATGTGGCCATACTAGCCCCCAATCAAGTACACAAGACCCCAACAAGTCATTAAAGGTTTGAATAATCCTTTTTGCTTGACCATCCGACTCTGGATGAAACTCTATTGTAAAATTTAACTTGGTTGCCATTACTATATGTATTCGATTTCAACATTTGGAAGTAAATCGTCCATCTCAATTTGAAACTATGGTCTTAGGAACTCCATGTAATCTGACTATCTGATTCACGAATTTCTCTGCTAACTTGTTCACAGTCCAAGTTTCCTTGATAGGAATAAATATTGCAGTCTTTGTTAATCGATCAACCACCACCCATATGGAGTCATAACCCTTGCTACTACGTAGACTAGTTACAAAATCCATGGTGATGTGTTCCCATTTCCACTCCGGTATCTCCAATGATTGGAGTTCTTCTCCTGGCCTTTGGTGTTCAATTTTAACTTGTTGACATGTTTGACACCGTGACACAAACTCAGCAATATCTTTCTTTATACCTTGCTACCAAAAGTAAGGTTTAATATCCCGATACATCTTGTTCGATCCTGGATGTATGGAATATGGTGTTGCACGGGCTTCCACAAGAATCTTTTTTCTAATCTCTTCATCTTGAGGAACACATACTCTTCCCTGATATCTCATTATATTGTCAGTATCGATATGGAAATCTAAAGATTCACCATTTCCGATCACTGACCTTATTTTGATTAAATTAGGACAACTTAGTTGTTTTTGTTGAATTTCTTTCAACCAACTGGGCACTATCTCCAAGGTACACAAATACCCTTGTTCTTTCTGAACCCATATTTCAATGCCACTACAAATCAAATCTTTTTGTATTTCAACTTGTACAGTTAATCGAGCAATCACTTTTTCTTGAGCTGACTTCCTACTCAAAGCATCAGCCACCACATTAGCTTTACTAGGATGATATAGTATCTCTAAGTCATAATCCTTTATCAACTCCAACCACCTTCTTTGTCTCATATTCAACTCTTTTTGAGTGAAAATGTACTTCAGGCTCTTATGATCTGTCATGATCTTACACGTCGTCCCAAATAGGTAATGCCGCCAAATCTTAAGTGCATGAACTACTGTTGCTAACTCCAAGTCATGTGTAGGGTAGTTCTGCTCATATTGTCTCAATTGTCTTGATGAAGAGGCGATGACTCTTTCATTTTTCATCAAGACGCATCCCAAGCCCATTTTAGATGCATCATTGTAAACAATGAACCCTAGTGTTCCATTCGGCTGAGCTTACACAGGTACAGTAGTCAACCTCTTCTTTATCTCTTCAAAGCTTGCTTGACACTTGGCAGTCCATATAAACTTTGCCTTCTTCTGAAGTAAGTTGGTCATAGGTCTTGCTATGATGGAAAACCCTTTTACAAAACGTCTATAGTATCCTACTAATCCTAGGAAACTACGTATCTCTTTGACGTTCTTGGGTGGTTCCCATGCTAGCACGGTTTCGATCTTGGATGGGTCAACTTTGACTCCATCTGCAGTAATCATGTGTCCCAAGAATGTTACTTCTTTCATCCAAAAGTCACACTTGGACAACTTAGCATAAAGCTTTTCTTTCCTCAATACTTGAAGAACTACTTTCAAATGCTCTGCATGCTCTTCACTACTTCGTGAATAAACCAATATATCATCTATAAAGACCACAACAAACCTATCCAAGTATCCAATGAAGATCCGATTAATCAATTCCATAAACGCAACAAGTGCATTGGTTAATCCAAATGACATAACCACGAACTCGTAGTGTCCATACCGAGTCGTGAATGTTGTCTTATGGATGTCATCTTCTTGAATCTTCAACTGGTGATAGCCTAACCGTAGGTCTATCTTGGAGAACACCTTTGCTCCTTGTAACTGATCCAACAAATCATCAATTCGTGACAGTGGATACTTGTTCTTAATCGCCATCTTATTCAGTTCTCTATAGTCGATACATAGCCTCATTCTACCATCCATTTTTCTTCACGAACAATACTGGCGCTCCCCATGGTGATACACTTGGCTGAATTAATAAATCCTTTATCTGCCAATTTTTCCAATTGCTTCTTCAACTCAAGCATTTCCACATGTGCCATTCTGTACGGAGCTTTAGAAATTGGTCTAGTTCCAAGCTCTAGATCGATTCTAAAGTCAACTTGCCTAGTAGGTGGCAATCCAAGTAATTCATCTTGAAAAACATCCTTAAACTTGCGTACAACTGGAATGTATTTCAATTGAATCTTTCCTTCTTTCTCCAAAGCATAACATAAATATGTTTCACATCCTTTCCTTACCAGCTTACTTGCTTTTATCGCATAGATCATCACTAGCGGGTCTTGTACCTCACCTCCTTTGAACACATGACAAGTATCATCTTTGGCTAACATCATTATTGTTAGCATTTCCGCATCTATCTTATCCATATACTTGATCATCCAATCAATGCCTAGAATTACGTCATCATTATCTAATCCGGTAATAAGGATATCGGTTGGCTACTTTACTTGACTAGTTTCCACGTAAACTTTGGCATTTTCCTCCTCTCACATTAGGGAAAGATCCTTGAGTTAACATTATCCCTTAGTCTCACAAACTTTACCATATCTCTAGGTTAACTACATTTTAAATATGTAGTTGGACTTTTTGATCAATCCTTCTTGTAATGATTTAGGTCTCCACAATTGAAACATGTTCTTCCCTCCAATTTCTCTTATGATCATAGTTGTGGAGAAGGCCTTATTTCTTGACTCACACGTCTCGTACTCGCAGGTTCAAGAAACTTGGAATAGATTTAAGCCTCTTTCCTCCACTAGTTTAGGAATCCACCTCTTTCCTAAAGCCTTGTCTTGCTTCAAGCTTTAGACTTTTCTCTTATTACACTAACAACGTCATATCTTCCAAAGGTGACAACGCCAAATTGAGATGTCGTTTCAACTTGTTGCAAACACGCTTGACAACTCATCCTCAGGTGGTGCGTTCTCATCCAACAATGCATACTCCTCGAGAAATTCTTGATTATCTCCATCATTGGAGAATTTTCAAATGTTGCTTCCAGAAAAGTCTTCAACGAGTCTAGTCCACCATGATTGCACGATTTCTCATCCACCGACATGCACCAACGGTTTGCATGAAGGTTACTGCAAGTTTTATCTTATACTTTTCTAGCCCTCTAATGTCCCCAAAAGTCATGTTTATGTGGTTCAACCTCCAATCAATTTGCATTACATAAGCTCCTGCAAACACTAACACATCTCTTCTTTTTATGGCTTTAGCCACTTCTCTAATGAAGTTCACTACCTTCTTGTTCCTCATATGGAACTTCTAGTGTTTGGTGTTCAAAAACTCGTGCTTGCCCTTGCGTTTCTATCATAGCAATAGCCCTTTCTACCGCTATATTCTTGCATCTTCTCATCTCATAGAGCTCGATGGGTAGAGGTACTTGACCTTGACCACTTACTTTAAACATTATACTATCATGTACTTCTAGCTTGTCGTACTTCCACTGACACACTTGCACATTGTGCTCCCATTGACATACTCCTAATGAAGCTGCAACTTCCTTATCTCTTAATCAAAACGCTTACGGTTGCCTTTATCACGGTTTCGACAAACCGGAACATTCACGATCGTTCTCTCTTCATATATATCCACTACTTATAACAATAGTGATATGTATAAGAATACTATAATCTTAACAAGTTAGAGAGAGAGAACTACACTTACAAGGAGTCACGTTGAGGAGTGGAAGGCAGTGTCTTTACCCACAATCCCGACTATGCATATGATTTTAAATTCATTAAAACCATATGTCAGTAATTTCCAAAATATTTTGAAAACATAAATGTCCTTTCAAAACCAACCCGGACTGGGTTGTATTTAGGTTGAACTATCATGCCTCATCTTAAGTCACATGTGCTCTTGTTGTCAACCTAAGCTCTGATACCAATCTGTAACGACCCGAGTTTTAATTAACTCAAGACGTCACTAGGCTAAGGACCACACAGTGGGTCCCATCAGTTAGCCTGACAACAAATTCACAATTAGGACCTTGCAACAAGAAGCACGAAGAAATAATGAAAACATTCAACCTATCATTTAGAAAACATTTACATAACAACCGTGCATGCAGTTAGTATGTATATCCCAAAACGACACTTCAAAACATGACACCTGAACAGGTGTCTTAAAACTTCAGCCTGAAATCAACATGTGTACACAGTTGCACACAACCAACAAAAGACTCGCTTGCAAGCGATTAGTTTAAAAAGTAGTTCAACCAACCCTTGGGTTAACACTGCCTCGGCTGTCCACTTCCTGCAGCTGACATCCCTGAAGCGTTCCTATGATCGACATTACCTAAAAAGGATCGGTTTAGAACCGTTAGCTACCAATCATAATCTATCCACGAGAGATTATATCAACACATCACAACACAACAAGTATATTCAAATACAATATACCGTGCTCATGAGATGATATCATGCTTTTATGAATGATGCACGTGAATGCAATATGAAATTTACAATTTGCGATCCCGGACCAAATCCGGAATCACTGCTTATACGGTTCTGGCTTTGGTGTGAGCTCACCATTGCACAGATTAGGTTAATTCAGACATTTGCTCTTAGGTCGTAGCCAGACTGATCAAGTCTACGGGCCAGGCTTTCTCGTGGTGGGTTATGGTCTTAACCCCTAACCACATGTAACATTTTGCCATTCATGTTAATGCAAACATTTACCATTTTCATTAGGTGTGCGACCCGAGCCTGAAGTCCATCAGACTCGGTGTCATTCTTATACAAACGCAAGTGATCCGGGCTTGACCGAGCTCCGACATTCATTGCAATAGCTAGCGACCTGGCTAATGGTTAGCTCAGAGTCTTAAACAATTTACATAATATTGACCTTTGCAGGTCATCATCATATCACATGCCTCAAAAGGCTTACCATGTCATACATTATCATTCTTCAACAAGCTTATCGTGTCATTGAATAGCACGCCTCAAAAGGCTAACACATGTTCATTTAACAATTTCTCATAACTATGACATGATAATAATCACAACAACATTAAGCATGCTTTACACATCATAACGTCATTTTCATCATAAAACACATCAAGCATGCTTTACACATAACACATCTCAATGCAAATCAACATTCACATTTCAACACAACAAGACATTTCAAAACAACAACACATATCAACACAGTGAGATATAAATCTCTTAGG
The DNA here is from genome assembly GCA_033239125.1 of Fagopyrum homotropicum. Lineage (NCBI taxonomy): Eukaryota > Viridiplantae > Streptophyta > Magnoliopsida > Caryophyllales > Polygonaceae > Fagopyrum > Fagopyrum homotropicum. The sequence continues at coordinate 38,441,950 of BSWB01000001.1, read as the reverse complement.
CACGGGTTTCTGCAAATCGAAGCTAAGTAAGTCCGAAGACTTACCTGAATACGCTTATTGAGCAACTAAGTTATGGTTAGTCTACCGTCTTCAACACCACCTGTCGAGAATATCATATTCCTCGTATTAAACTTCTTGCTTCAAACATCAACTAAATTCATTCCTTTGAATTTAATTAGCTTATAGCGTTTTCTAGATTCCTAATTTAATTAATTAATCTTTAATTAATTAATTAAATTTTACCAGAATAACGTTTTGTCCGCAGACAGTTTCTGAACCCAACTGTCATCAGATCTCATCGAACAAATATCCCATAATCAGCAGAATAAAGTAACGAGCATAATGGAATTTCCAATTATCCATTTTGACAAGCCTAAGGTCAATTTAGGCCAAATCTCAATACGGAAAACGAATAAATTCATAACTTATTCGTTACTAACCCGATTGACGATCCGAAAGAAGATTTGGAATCACAACGACGCAGGCTACGCTCGGACACCATCAGATTCACCGAAATCTGAGCGACGGAACCGACCATATAAGGGGGAGTCTCGACCTGACCTTAACTTCAACGAAAACGCATAAACTCGGTACCAAAATGAAGAGGACGAAGAGAGGAATCCGAAAACTCAAACGGAATTGAAATCGGATTAGAAACGGAGAGTAGATCTGAATTTGAAGGTTGAGAGAAATCAGAGCTTTTACGAGGAAACGTGAAAGGAAATGAATTAATAAAAGAATTTCCGCTATTTATAGCGAAGTCGATAATTATCCTTTTAACAAAGTCGATAGTTATCCTTTTACCGATCCAAAGGCGGTTTGAGCCCCTTCTCCAAACTTCTCAAAATTGGATTAATGAAACTGACATATTGTGTGGATAAATATTCCGTAACTTTTTCGGAAAACGCATATTCCTAAGCCGTCTTTCTTAGCCGCTAAGAAACGAAATAGCGGCTGTTTTGGCCATTTTGCCTTTCCATGTTATTTCATATCTAGAACATACCCAATGTCCTGATCATTTCTCTCAACTGCAATTTTATTAATTGAAGCTCCCAAATGCTCCAAATAATACCAGAGGGTAAAAATTATTCCCCGGAGGAAAAAGTGAAAATTTCCCCATAAGTCCAAATTTACGTCAGGAACGTGACGGTGGAATTCCTACTCGTCATCTACACACTATTCGCGATTTATGGGCAAATTGATATTGATGACTAATTTAATCACCCTTAAACATCCTTTATTAGGATTCGAAAATCCTAGCTTTTACAAAAGGTGAGATTTTGCTAAGGGAAAGTGTTTCTAAAGTGGAATAGATCACCGGGTAAGTCTCACTACTCACTAATCCCAAACCAAAGAACCTATTACCAGGTAAGTCTCAAGGTACTAAGGAAAGGAACTATAATCTCAAACCAACAAACCAACTAAGGGAATAGAATCAACCTTTACCGGGTAAGTCTCAGGCTAACTCACAAAGAAGGGATGAAGGCACACTCAAACCCCAATAAAGGATAAACCTTTATTACCTACACTTATGATCATGGGTAAACAAACAAAGGAATTACCGGGTAAGTCTCATCCTAGGCTTGCATTGAACCAGGAAAGGTGTAATAAGAATAGGATTTGGCAAACTCTAACACTTAACTCTTAGTTTCGGATCAGATATGTCACCTCGGTCAGTCAAGTTCCACCCCGGCCGAGATGTTCATCGACTGAACGACATGTTCTAGGGTTAAGGATAAAGACTCGAGCTTTTAGGGTCCTACTGGAATTTTAAGATTATTCTATTATTGTTTTTCCCACAACCTTCATCCAATCACCCTAGAATCACACAAAGAAATTAGCCACTCATCATCATGAAAGCAATAATCAAATATATGGGAAGAGAGTGAATATTTGAACACAAAAACCTTAAGAACAAGGCTTCAATAATTGAATCAAATAAACAAATCAGCGTTCCTTGGATTAAAGATCCAACAAGACGAATCAACAAGAAGGGAATCTAAGAAAGTCTTACAAAACCCTTCACAAAAGCTATAACAAGCTATCAATCCTTCCTTCAATCTTTCTTCCTTCAAATCCCTGGAGAAAATCCCTTAATTTCTGGATGCTATTAGCCCTCTAAGCATGTATAAGCATGGTTGAACTTGTGGAAAATCCAACCCTTTATATAGGAAAACTAACTTCCAAAGATAAAATATCTTGAAAAGATATTTTTCTAATAAAATATATCCATATCTCTAAAATAGATCTCAAAAATATATAATCTTCCTTTTAGAAATCTAGCCCAAAAATATAAGATTTCTCCTTCCAAAAAAAAAGATCTCAGCCAAGAATAAACGATCTCGCCGTGTCAAGGTATTCGCCTCGGTCGATGAAACGACAATATAATCACATAATATACATCCAAACATGCAGATTATTGAAGATAAAACGTCTAAACAAGTCCCAAAATATAGACTATAATTCATGCTATCAAAATACCCCATACTGGTCCCTTGCTTGTCCCCAAACAAGTTCCAAATCTTAAGTACAAGATAGAATGGATTATAAGTCATAAAGATCAATAAAAAGTATTTCAAAACATTTTCGGTGGTGTGCTCCATTCATAGATCACTCTAAGAGAATGCTTCATGGAATTTAAAATCAAAATATGATCAAAACATTTTATAAATATAAGAAAGTTGTTCATCTTTGCATAAAATCATAGAATGCATAATAAATCATAATTATCGAAATTAATCATGTAATATCCAGTTTAAACCACCAAGTCAATCAACAAGCTCGAGGTCTCAAGGGCTTTCAAAAGAAGGTCAAGAAACGCGTGAGGGTGGGATGTATATAGGGAATGTGGTGCTAGAATCCGGGAAAAGGATCTTTTACTTCACTTCCTTTGAACTTCAACATCTTCCAACAATAAGCTTTGCTTATTCACTTTTTACTTTACTTTTTGGGACGCATGGACAGAGGTGCACAATAACCGAAGCCTGGGAGATCAGCAATCATCAATTTCTTGAGATGCCTCAAACCCTTGATGCACATACCATGACCCGTTAGGAATATCGCTCAATCCGACTTTGGCAAGACACAAACACCCGGCTATGTGAATGGTGCCGAGTTACTCATCATCATGATTGACTTCCCCAAACCTATTTGTTTCTTTCTAATTTTCAGCCAACATCTCAACTTTTCTTTCACTTGCTTGCTTCCAAATTCCCGGGTAGGTAAAGGGAGGCAAATATGTATATGAGGGGCTAAGCATGATCAAGAAGAAGAAGAAGAGAGAGAATGAATTGCCTTAATCATTCCAGGAAGAAAGTGAGAGAACTCATCATGTGGTGTCAACCTTCAAATTCAACATAATTTGGATATAAACAAAGTATTAAACATGCTAAAAATTTCAAACAAAGCATTTAGCAACTTAAACATATTATAAAACCTTTCAAACATATAAAGATTTCAAAACCAGTCTGTAAACAAAATCTTCACTGAGGTCATATCCATATAAGAAGCACAAAAATCATTTCGAAAACTGTCTCAGTTAAACCACCTCGGTCGAAATGTTCTAAGTCAACCGAGGTACTACACCTCGATTGGTCACAATCACTTCGGTCGAGGTCATAAAAAAAATTTCTTTAACCAGTTTTTGACGTTTTTCTCAATCAATTAACCTGTATGCATGCATGTAGTCTCAGATAAGCATATAGAGCAGGATAAAATCATAAATATCCATCAAAAGTCATACAATCATCCACATAAGTCAAATAATACATATCCGAATACCCCATAATTGGGACACATTGTCCCAATGGGTCAAATAAGTCATAAGAACAGAATACTCACTGGACAAAGCTGAGCTGCATAATAAATAAAGAAAAGAAATCCTGCAAGCTCTAATCCTGATCTGCTGGCGGCGGTGGAGGATATGGTATGTACGGATGTTGGGACGGGTCGAATGGATGTCCCATCATATGCTGGAATTGGATCTCCATCATCCGGCGCTGATAGTGCTGGCTCTCCAGTATCTAATGAGTCCGGCTATCCAACTCTCGGTGAAGGTCATCCAAACGTCCCCCTAGATCAACGGTCATGGCTGCGTAGGAGTCAATCATCTGATATGTCAGATCATCGATCAACGGTCATGGCTGCGTAGGATGTGCTGGTGCTGCAGCTGGCTCGTCCTCTGTCTCCTCGTCGTCTAGATCGACGACTAGTATATTGGGAGCAGCTGTATCTGTCCCTGTCTCCATAACAACTCCACCATCATCCTCCTCATCAGCCTCCTCATCAGCCTCCTCCTCATCCTGCTCCTGGGCTGCTGCTGCTGCATCTCTAGCGTCCTCAACAAGAGGAATCCACGCAGTGTACCAATACTGAGGGTCAAATACTGAGAACTGAGATGACCATCTAATACCCTGAGGGGCAGTCTGCTCCCAGGGCATCGCCACATATGGCGTAGTAAGTCCACGAGGAACCAGAATCCTCCTCGTGATGCAGACCAAGCGGCTTGGCAGCCGCCACTATAGTACAAGCACTCAGATCAAGGTCCATGTAACTCGCGATGTAAGTCACTAGCCCTCCACAGCAGATATCTCCCTTTGCTTTCGCCTTTATCTTGTGTAAATCCTCAGCCACCATCACTCCAAAGTCGGGAACTCCTCCGGTAACCATACAGTATAGACTCAGCAACTCCCCCTGTCTAATCTTCTGGGGCGTCTCAGTACCCGCCAAAAGTGTCTCGCTAAAGATCTGGTGGGCTAATCTGAAGGCGAGGTGGAAGATGATGCGCTCCCTGGAGTCTTCAAGTCTCCACCTATCAGCATGCTCAACTACATGATCTATTTGACCCCATAACTGTCGAGCCACGGCTCGAGAAGGAAAATTAGAAACTGTGGGGGTCGGGAAGCCGAAGATCTCCCTCCAATGGTCCATCGGAACTAAGTAGTTCCAGTTCAGCAACCGGTACTTGATGGCACGCTCTGTAGGCAGGTAAGTCACGGAGCTCACAAACTCCAAAGTCGGCTCAAGGTAGGCTGGAGCTCTAATCTCAGTAAACTGCTCCAGCCCTACCATAGCAATCATCCGCCTCAAATCATCATCTACGTAGAGGCAATCAAAAGCAGCGATATCAAGGAATCGCGGTGCAACCATTGGACGCGCAGCAATGCGGTCATAATCTACCCGGTGACGCTCATGGATCACCGGTATGGAGTGGCGAGAAGAAGAAGAAGGAGAAGGGGAAGACCTACCCCTAAAAACCAACTGTCTATCAAAACTCATTTTTCCTCTCTCTGTCAGACCACCTCGGTTGGTTGTTAGATCTCAAGAACACCTCGGTCGAGCCGCAGGTCGACTGGACCGAGGTAGAAGGCTGTTGGATCTTAACTCTCAGAAATCCAGTTATTTTCCCCCAATATCACTACCAATTGTTCCTATGGGGTACTTAAGCCTTTTTCAACACAATACAGGGGCAACCAAAGCCCAATTTGATCGAAACAGTGGAAGAAGAACGAGTTAGGGGTTTTTCGATTTACCCCAGATTTGGTCGATTCGGAGCGTTTTTGTTGTAGATTGTCGCTTGCAAACTGATCCTCTACTGTTCCCTTGCAGTTTGGAAGCAAGAATCGTCGAAAACGATCGAGAATCGGGGAGCGAGATGAATTGGGACGCCGCGGCCGAGAAGGTGAGAGAGGGAAGAGAGAGAATTCGAACCCCCTTTTATACCCTTTTCTGAAACTGATGTCACCTCGGTCGAGATGGTCTCGACTGGACCGAAGTGATACAGACCGAGGTGGATCTTCAGTAACCCTAGTAGCCTCGGTTGCTCAAGAATCATCTCGGTCGAGGTGCTGTGACAGCAACCGAGATGTGTCTCAGTCGAACTCCGTCTTCTCAAATTCTCGAACTTCTGTCCTTCCAGTGTTGCTCCTGGGTTGTATTCCTTCCTTAGAGATTACCTATTGTTTGTCTAGGACGCCAAAAACAAAGCAAAGCAAAAGCAAACTATCTAAAGCTAGACTAGGAAAGGGAAAGAAAGCAATACCTTGGGTTGCCTCCCAAGAAGCGCTTGATTTAAGGTCGCTAGCTGGACCGTACGGTGTCCTTAAACATGCTGGGAAGTATCCTCACCCCATACTTCACCTCCATCATGGGGTGAGATAAGGAAGTCTATCAACCGTTCCAGCAAATGCAAGTGCTCATCCGGGAATGAATCGTCTATGGGTGGTTCGTCCTTTTCGCGTGAAGAAGTGGCAGCCGGCTAAGGTGATCCGCAACATAATTTTCGGATCCCTTCTTATCGCGGATCTCTAGGTCAAACTCTTGAAGCAAGAGAATTCATCGAATAAGACGTGGCTTAGCATCCTTCTTAGCAAGTAAGTAACGAATAGCTGCATGGTCGGTGTAAACAACAACTTTCGCTCCCACTAAGTAAGAACGAAATTTCTCGAAGGCATATACAACCGCCAATAGCTCTTTTTAGGTGGTGGCGTAGTTACGATGGGCTTCGTCTAGCGTCTTGCTAGCATAGTAAATGGTGGTGGTTTGGCTATCCTTCTTTTGTCCAAGCACCGCTCCTACTGCCACATCACTCGCATCGCACATGATCTCAAAGGGCAAGGTCCAATCCGGAGGTTGGATAATGAGAGCGGAGATCAACGCCTCCTTAATCTTGTAGAATGCATCGAGACACTCTTGCCAAAACTCAAAAACAACATCTTTATTCAAGAGTTTAGTTAGTGGTTTAGAAATCTTCAAGAAGTCCTTGATGAATCTCCTGTAGAAACCTGCATGCCCGAAAAAACTCCGCACACCCTTAACAGAACAAGGGGGAGAAAGTTTCTCTATAGTCTCGATCTTAGCTCGATCGACCTCAATACCTCGACTGGAAACGAGGTGTCCTAGCACAATGCCTTAATTAACCATAAAGTGACACTTCTCCTAATTCAAAATGAGATTAGTGTCTTCACATCTTTGTAGAGCTAGAGAAAGGTTAGATAGGCAATTATCAAAAGAGGAACCTTATACTGAAAAATCATCCATAAATACCTCCATGATCTCCTCTATATACTCAGAAAAGATAGCCATCATGCATCGCTGGAAGGTAGCGGGTGCGTTACACAATCCAAATGGCATCCTCCTATAAGCGAATGTCCCCCACGGACAAGTGAAAGTGGTCTTCTCTTGATCATCCGGATGGATAGGAATCTGAAAGAAGCCATTATAGCCATCTAAATAGCAAAAGTGTGAATGCTGGGCCAACCATTCGACCATTTGATCGATGAAGGGAAGTGGAAAATGGTCCTTCCGAGTGGCCACGTTGAGCTTTCTATAATTGATGCACACCCTCCAGCCCGTGACGGTCCTAGTTGGGATTAACTCGTTGTTCTTATTTGTCACAACGGTCATCCCTCCTTTCTTCGGAACTACATGCACCGGGCTCACCCACTTGCTATCCGAGATAGGAAATATGATACCTGTATCCAACAACTTAAGAATTTCTTTCTTCACAACCTCTTTCATGATCGGATTTAACCGTCTTTGAGGTTCCCGTGAAGTCTTATGATCATCCTCCATTAGTATTCTATGCATGCAGAAAGAAGGCTTTATGCCAATAAGATCATCAATAGTATAACCCAAAGCCTTTCGATGCTTCCTCAAGACATGCATTAGTTTAGATAATTCAGATTCGGAGAGGGAAGCACTAACGATGACGGGATAAGTAGAATTCGGTCCAAGAAAAACATACCTCAAGTGACTTGGGAGTTGTTTAAGCTCCACAACTGGGGGTGCCTCGGTCGAGGTACTGCAATTGGGACCGAAACTTGAGATCTTCTTCTCCTGGATTAATCTTTCAAATTTAGCTCCTGGATCTTCTTCCAGTGCCTTTAAACTCCGTATATCTGCATCACAAGAAGCATCTATACCTTCCTCCATTAAGCTAAAGCTACTAACTTTTTCAAGTGGATCATTAATAAGGATAGAGCTCACCAATTCTCTTGATTCTTCTTCATCATAGATGTTGAAGATATCATCTCCTAGCGGCTCTCCTTTCATTGCAGCAAGCAATGCAAACTCAACTTGATCACCGCCAATGTTGAATTGCAACTTGGCGTTCTTACAATCCACATTGCAACCCGAAGTTGTTAGAAATGGTCTCCCGAGAATGATAGGAACGGGATAATCTACGGGAATGTCAAGCACAACAAAGTCTATAGGTAAATAGAAGTTACCTAACTTAACCGGAACGTCTTCCAAAATGCCCACGGGATGGGTAATGGAGCGGTCCGCCATGTACAACCGTATCTTCACCGGCTTGGGTTCTCGAAGTCCGATTCTCACACATAGCTCCAGCGGAATGATGCTCATGCTGGCTCCTAGATCACACAACGCCTCACAAGTGATATCCCCAACTTGAATGAGAATGCAAAATGAGCCGGGATCCCGTAATTAGGGTGGCATCTTCTCCTTCATGATTTGAATGAGTTCCGAGGATTTAGACGTCATCCTTACTTCACCAAAGTCTTCTAACTTCCTCTTCCTTGATAGAATTTCTTTCAAGAACTTCCCATAAACGGGCACCCCTAGAATAGCATCAAGGAAAGGGATGTTAATATGTAGTTTTTTCATCAAGTCAAGGAACTTACCAAAATGCTTGTCTAGATGTGCTCTAGCCCTTGACTAGGGGAATGGAAGTGGTGGTTTATATGCAAGAGGTAGAACATAAACTTCAGTTTTGTCCGACGTTCTCTGAGGCTCGACCTCGGTTGGCACCTCGGCCGAAGTATTCTTCGATTGTACTTGGACCGAGGTGTTCTTCGTCTATACTGGCATCGACCGAGGCACTGGATCTACAGTTCTCAGTCCACTTCTCGTCGTTATTGCCATGATCTGTCCTTTAGGGTTGCTTTCCGTCCTTGCTGGAAACTTCCCTGGATCTCTTGGCACTTCATTCGCCTTGTTAAAGAATTGTTGTTCTAAGGCTTTTTGTGCCTTCGAAAATGAAGTCATGGACGTCTCCATCGAGTTTAGTTTGATCAAGATGGCCTCCAACACTGCATCTTTCTTTTCTGGTTGGGACAAACTTGATCCTTATTCCTGACTCTTCAATGGAGTAGAAGAAGAAGAAGAGAGGAAAGGATTAGAAGAATTGTTTGAATTTGAGTTAGAGTAAGAGTTACCCGATTTTTTATTGTTGGATCTCCAATTGTTGCTGATGGATCCTCTATTGTTATTGTAGTTGTTGTTTCGGGAACCGTTGTTGTTGTTCCTTGACCCTTGATATCCTCCCTCTTCCTTTTGGGTTTGAGCAACCAAAAGGTCTTTCAATTGGTTCACATCATTCTTCAAAGAGGTGAGTTGATCATTGTTTGATGGAGCTTCTTGGAAGTTGACTCTTTTAACTCCACCTTCAGCTCCTTGGTGGGAGTATTTCTCCATGTGCAAAGCTTGCTTCTCTATGAACTCCCAAGCTTCGTCAATCGGCATATCCATGAATGTGCCGGCGGATAGTAGTTGAAGGTTGAACTGGGTATTTCCGTCCAGTCCCTTGAAGTATATCTCCAACAACTCTATCTTTGGAATCCCATGATGTGGGCAATTGTTCGCCACTTAGCGTGCGTGCAAATAAGCTTTAAATTTATAAAACTAGAATCAAGCAAGCGAACCCGCAGTGTACGGATCGACGTAGTTAAGCAAGAATTCCAGAGTATCGAACACAGGGATTTGGGGGGAACAAATTCGATTTCAGATTATCAAGCAGATAAATGTAAGAGCTTTGCAAATTATTGGGAAAACAACAATCCTAAAGATCCAAGTATCCAGCTGTGGCTATCGATTCAAGATATACTAATGATATAAGGACATAGTTAAGATATGCAAAGGTATGCTAATGTAAGGTAATCGTACGGTGAAGTTCCAAAAACCTTATATGACTCACCTACAAGACACTCTCTATAAAGGTTGTTGAGGCTTCAATATAGAAAGGTTCTAAAGATGAGGATTAATGTCAAATACCCAAACTTGTAATCCAAGGATCAAAACTAACTAAATCGATTAAGGTTGTGACACTCACAATCGAGGTAGAGGTTGTTGAGGCTTCACTACCACCTAGAAAAGGCAAGCCTAAACTAAGTTAAAGCAAATCTTTAACTTTGGATTAAAGTAAAAGCAGGTTCGTAAACTTAAGGGAAATCACGGTTAGTTCTTGAGGTTCCACGGCCGTGGACTTCAAGAACAGGCCGTATTTTAGGGTTCGTCGATGATTCTCTCTAACTCTCAAGATCCAATTTAATTACGATCGATCTATCATCATCTAAGCCACAACTATCAACCCTTCACCTTAGAATTGTTAAGGGTTTTTAGCCAACAATAGTCATTATGATATCAAATTCAAGGTTTAAAAGATTGAAAGATGAAAACTTCCGAAAACCTTCAATAAACTTCAAACCAATCTCAAAGTCACAATCAGGAACAAATATCGTTACTAGATTCAGAATAGAACAAACAAACACAATCTTAGATAAGAAGGAAGAACGGGATGTCAATCCGTCTTCTAAATCAAACCTAAGCAAGAAGAGGAATCTTCTTACGAATAACCTTCCGAATCTTCGATCTCCCGTCAATCCGGAAATCTCAATCACAATCTCCACCAAAGTGCGAGATTAAGGCAACTCCAAGGATGAGCGCAAAGTACGTCCTTTGCAAAATCGCAAAGATCTCTATGTCGCGGCGTGGCCGAAAGTGCGTCAAGCGGAGTTGTAAGCGTAAGCCTAAAGCGAGGTAACGGAATCTCTCTTCATCCGTCCTTTTATAGTGTATGATGAAATAGCGGCCCGGCCCAATCTTTTAAAAGATCGTGGCTTAAAGTGTGGCGAAAAAGATCGCCAAGATCACGGTCGTGGAAGGTTCCACGACCGTAATTTAGAGCGTGGAAATCAACACGGTTTGAACCATCTTCTCCACGGCCGTAGAAGTTGCTGGAATGAACCACGTTTCCTTAGCCATGGTTCCACGGCCGTGGAACTGAACGTGGAAAGTAGTACGGCCGTATTTTAGAGCGTGGTTTAGGGCAAGAACGTGATTCTTCCCTAGACTCGTGCATTCCCTAAGTTAACACTCCTTTTGCTCCCAAGAATGTCCTCAATCCATGGACATTGCTCAACAACTCCATCTTGCTCGATTTCGTTCCGAAATAGCTCTCAATCACCTATAATCAACATAAAGCTTGTGTAGACATCCATATCGACAATATAGGCAAACTAGCTCACAAATGCAACAATGCTCAATCAATGACTATCAATATGAATCAAATACACTTAGAAAACGTGCCTAAAATATCACAATATTTCATGCTAACAAATAACCCCATACTTAACACTTGCTTGTCCCTAAGCAAGGTCTTCAAAAGCTTTAAAACAAGAGTTAGGATGAAATATGTGTACCTTCTCAAAGCAATACTTCTTTTGGAGGAATGTGCCTTCTAAACAATGGATCATTCTCAAATCTTGCTTCAATCGTTTATAAGACTTTCATACACTTAATCAAAGAGTAAAAAGTAAAGAAAACTCATGATTCAATCAAACTTCTATACAAACATCATAACCTTCAAACATTATCAAAATCAATCATAAGAAACTTCAATTTAGATCACCAAGTCATATAACATTCTTTTGATCTTAAGGACTTTCAAAGAAAAGGTCTAGAATGTGGAAAGGGAAGGAAACTTTAAGGAATGTGGTGCATGAATCCGGGAAAGTGGACAACCACTCCTTCTTCTTCTATTGCGGTTTCCGCAACAACTTCAACTTAGAGCTTCGCTCTTTTCCTTTCATTTTTCAACTTTACTTTTGGAGTTATGGACAGAGGTGCACAAAAACCAAAGCCTAGGAGATTGGCGTTTCTCAATGTTTATGAGATGCCTCAAACCCTTAGCGCACATACCATAATCCGCTAGGAATATCGCTCAATCCGACTTTGGCAAGACACAAACACCCGGCTATGTGAATGGTGCCGAGTTACTCATCGTAATGATTGACTTCCCCAAACCTACAGTTTCTTTCTATTCTTTTGATTGCAAATAATTGCTCTCATGGCCCTCCCACATCAAACATGCCTTTTTCATTCACTTCTCCAAATTCCCGGATAGGTAAAGGAGGTCAATATTTCAATGAGGAGCTAAATGATCAAAGAAGGAAGAAAGAAAAATCAAATTGCCTTAATCATCTCAACAAGAAGTATAAGAACTTATAGTGTGATTTCAACTTCAATTCCTCAACATGATTTAAGTAACATTTATCACATTATGAAACTTGCAAAAGAGGCATAATCAACTCATTCAAATTCTTTTCAATTCACTATTCGTTTAAGCATGCAATTGTCATCAAACTCAATCCACAAGTAGCGATTATCATAGAAATCATCTCAATTCCTTAGAAGCACAAATTTTTCAAAATTTTTCAATTTTTATGGGTTTTTCAAGTTCTTTTTCATGCAATGCAATAATGAAACATGCAACAATATAATGAACATGCAATGATAGTCTCGATAGAAGGAAACATAGTGAGTAAGAGTTATTACAAACTTTTAGTCACACCCCACCCCATACTTGGGACGAACATTGTCCCTAATGTTCAAATAAAAGAAAGAAAAGAAAGAAAAGAAAAAGAAACTCACAAAATGGCGGTGGAGCGGCTAAAGCAAACGGTCATGCAAATCAATCACTGCGGCGCTGGTGGAGGCGGGAATGGAGAGAAGCTAGGATCATAAAACCGCCCAAACTGCTGACGGTAGACGTCTCTCATCATGTGATCGAGGTCGTCCAAGCGTCCATCTCTAGCATCGGCTCGTATCTCCAATGCTCCTACTCTCTCCGAAAGACCAGTAGCCCAATCCGGCATCTGCTCATACCATCCCGGAGCCTGGCTGTACCATGCTGGAGCGTCGGATGGTGCTGGTGCTGGTGCAGATGGTGTCTCTGTAGCCCATGGAGGTGGAGCTCCATACCATGCAGGAGGTTTCTCAGCCCAAGTAGGTCTCTGTAGCCCATGGAGCTGGCGCGGCGAGAAGACGAGCCTGAAGCTCTGGCGGGACGTGGAGAACGTCTAGGCACATCGGGGGCCGCATCCGGCTGATCCGGAAACGTGCCAAACTCCTGCTCGGCTCCTCCTCCACTCTCAAACTGATCCCTCATCTCCTCCTCCTCAACTACGGGCGGTGGTGGAACATACGGAGGAGCTGCAATCCTGTTCGCATGCATAGCAGCGAACGTCTCCTTCCAATTATGGCGTCCAGCCATAATGGAGTACTCCTGTAGCCACTCAATACCCCTACCGGTCCTGCTCTCCCAAGGCATGGCCGCATAAGGCGGACCTCTATGTGTAGGGAAGATGAGACCCCTAGTCATGAAGGCATGAAGTCCTAAGGGTACGGCTGGTATGCGGGTACAGGCAGAAAAATCAACACCCAACGTCCTAGCAAGGTGGGTAACTATCCCACCGTATCCAATGTTGCCCTTCCTCTTGTTCTTAAGCTTGCTCATAGTAGCAGCTAAGAGGGTGGCACAGTCAGCTCGGCGCCCATACAGCATGGAGTATAGCAGAAAGAGCTCATCCGTCTTGATCTTTTGGGGCGTCTCCGTCCTAGGAAAGAGACACTCCGAAAGAACACGGTGAGCAATCTTCAAGGCCAAGTGATACATCAACTTGGCCTTGGTATCAGCAGGTTGCCAGCGGTCCTCGCTGGCGTAGATCATCGCAACTTCCTCCCAAAAGTCCTTGGCGTAAACGCCACTAGGAAAACGATCGTTAAAGGTCTCATGGAACCCAAAGAAGGTCCCGAACTCACGAATGGTAAAGTCATAGTTTCTTTCCATAAGACGGAAAGAAACTGTTCTATCCACATGGTTGTGTTGAAAAGACGTCACAACCTCCCTCGTAATCTCCTCATACGCGTCTTCTCGGATAGCCGAGAAGACAACTAGTCCGGCTCTATCCAAGAGCCAAGTGAGGTCATCTATGATGTTAAGAGGAGCTAGATCCTCTAACAATAGGTACCTAGGTCCAATCACAGCTCTCTCCTGGATCCTCTCGAATGCATCGAGGTGATCCTCATGAATGGTCGGGACTCTAGGACTAGGAGGTGAGGGTGATGATGGAGGTGAAGGGGAAGAGGGTGGTGGTGCTCTAGAGGATGAGGAAGAGGAGGGATTACCCTTCCTCTTCTTGTTCTGGTCATTCTTTTTCTCCTTAATCCTCCCTGAAACTCTCCTCACGAAATCCATCACTGGTCAAAATTACGGGTTGTTCTTGCCTTTCCAAGGCCGTGGTTCTCCCAGGAACCGGGGTTTGTCTGTTTCTTTCGCAAATCTCATCAAACAACTCTCAAACTCAACAATCAGGCAGCCCTAGTCTAATTCCTTCCAATTTCGATCAGTTCTTCCTAAAATTTCTAACAAAAACGAACCAAATCGACAAAGATCAAGAAGAGTGGAAAAACCTAGGTTTCGGATTTTTAAATCCGAATTGCGCGTCCCTTGGTGAATTGCCGCTCGATTCGTCGCTTGGATCTTGTTGGTGGTTGAATTTGCTTCGATTTTGGAAGAAGAATCGTTGGAAACGATTAGGAACGAGGATTTGGGAGGAGGTCGTGGATTCGGCGTTGTGGTCGTGGAAGAGGGTTTTGTGGAGTGATTTTTGTGAAGAACGTGGTTTATATAGTCACAGGAAAAATTTTGAAAATCACGGTCTGTCGGGGTGTTCCACGGCCGTGGAATTGTACGGAACCGTGGTTTTGGTGATTTTTCAAAGGCTTTTGGAAATTACGGTCACTGTAGCTGTCACGACCGTGGTTTAGGCCGTGGAACTCTTTCTAATGCTCCAAAGTCCAAGTTTCGTCACTTTTCTTCAACATTATCCTTCCCTTTTCCTTTTCCATCGTTCCTGCATCCAAAAATACGAACATACCGGAAGAAATCGAGGCAAAATAAAGAGAAAAACGTCTAAACTAATCTAAACTATGAATCGAAAACTAAACGAAAATGCATTACCTTGGATTGCCTCCCAAGAAGCGCTTTGTTTAAGGTCCGTAGCTAGACCATTCTCGCACTTATTCAAGTGCGGTAGGCGCGAACTCTTCAGCTTGGAGTTCCGGCGTATACTTCTTAAGTCGTTGGCCGTTCACCTTAAAGCTTCCGCCCGCTTCACCCCATACTTCAACTACACCATGGGGGAAAATACGCTTAATTAGAAAAGGTCCGGTCCAACAGGATTTAAGCTTACCTGGAAAGAGACGAAGCCTTGAATTGAAGAGGAGAACTTGATCTCCTTCTTTGAAGTCCTTTGGAATGATATGCTTATCATGCCAACGCTTTGCTCTCTCCTTATAGATCTTAGCGTTTTCATAAGCGTTCAAGCGGAGTTCATCCAGCTCATTAAGGTCTAGGAGACGCTTCTCTCCCGCTTCCTTCATGCTGAAGTTCAACCACTTGATAGCCCAAAACGCCTTGTGCTCCAACTCTACCAGCAAGTGACAAGACTTCCCATACACAAGGTTGTATGGTGTGGTTCCTATGGGAGTCTTGTATGCAGTCCGGTATGCCCACAATGCATCGTCAAGCTTCAAAGACCAATCCTTCCTAGTCCTTGAAACCGTCTTCTCTAAGATTCCTTTGATCTCCCTATTTGAGATCTCAACTTGTCCACTTGTTTGTGGATGGTAAGGGGTAGCGATCTTGTGAGTAACCCCATACTTAGCTAGAAGAGCTTCAAAGCGCCGGCAATGAAGTGAGAACCTCCATCACTAATGATAGTCCTTGGCGTCCCAAATCGCAGGAAGATGGTCTTGTTAAAGAACTTAACCACCACCATGGCATCATTGGTGGGAGAGGCAATTGCTTCCACCCATCTAGAAACGTAATCTACCGCCAATAGTATGTATTGGTTTCCACAAGAGGATGGGAACGGTCCCATAAAATCTACTCCCCAAACATCGAAAATCTCCACCTCTTGGATGTTGTTGAGGGGCATCTTATTCCTCCTAGAGATATTGCCTGTTCTTTGACAAGCATCGCAGCAAGAAAAAAAGGATTGCACATCTCTAAATAAAGTAGGCCAAAAGAATCCGGATTGCAATACCTTTGCGCTAGTCTTGTTCAAACTAGCGTGTCCTCCACAAGGTAGTGAATGACAATGGCGGATGACACTTTGCATCTCATCTTCCGGCACACATCACCGAATGATGCCATCCGGACCTCTCTTAAAGAGGAGAGGCTCGTTCCAAAAGTATTCCCGGACATCCTTGAAGAACTTCTTCCTTTGTGCGTAGGATAATCCGGGTGGTATCTCCTGACAAACCAAATAGTTAACAAAATCAGCAAACCATGGTTCGTTACCTTTGGAGATCGCGTCGATGCACTCCTCTATAATGTGTAGGTGTTCGTCTGGGAAGGAGTCATCGATGGGTAAATGGTCGTCCTCTAGATGTGTTAGGCGACTCAAATGATCCGCAACAGAATTTTCTGAGCCTTTCTTGTCGCGGATCTCTAGATCGAATTCTTGTAGGAGAAGAATCCATCTAATTAGCCTTGGCTTCGCGTCTTTCTTCGCAAGGAGGTAGCGGATCGCAGTATGATCCATGTAGACAATCACCTATGCACCTACAAGATAAGAGCGAAACTTGTCAATAGCATAGACAATGGCTGAAAACTCTTTTTCGGTAGTGGCGTAATTGAGCTGCGCTTCATCTAGCGTCTTGCTAGCATAGTATATGGCATGGGTTCGTCCCTCCTTTCGTTGTCCAAGAACAGCTCCAATAGCTACGTCACTAGCATTGTACATAACCTCAAAGGGAAGAGTCCAATCCGGAGGTTGGATAATAGGTGCTGAAATTAGAGCTTGCCGAATGGTGTTAAACGCATCCAAACATTCCTGCGAAAACTCAAAAACCGCATCCTTCATCAATAGATTAGTGAGAGGTTTTGATATCTTAGAAAAGTCTTTAATGAAGCGTCTATAGAATCCAACATGTCCTAGAAAACTTCTTATCCCTTTCACCGAAGTTGGGGGAGGAAGCTTTTCTATAGTCTCTATTTTCGCCTTATCCACCTCTATCCCTCTACTAGAGATTAGGTGTCCTAATACAATTCCTTCCTTAACCATAAATTGACACTTCTCCCAATTAAGAACTAGGTTAGTGTCTTCACACCTTTGTAAAACAAGAGCAAGGTTAGAAAGACAATTGTGAAAAGAGGAACCGTATACGGAGAAGTCATCCATGAAGACTTCCATGATTTCCTCAATGTATTCGGAGAAGATGGCCATCATGCACCTTTGAAAGGTGGCTGGGGAGTTGCAAAGCCCGAACGGCATTCTCCTATAAGCGAACGTACCCCATGGGCACGTGAATGTGGTCTTCTCTTGATCATCCGGGTGTATCGGAATCTGAAAGAAACCACTATAACTGTCAAGGTAGCAAAAATGTGAATGTTGTGCTAACCTTTGAAGCATTTGATCAATGAATGGCAATGGGAAGTGATCCTTCCTCGTTGCATTGTTAAGCTTGCGGTAGTCAATGCACATCCGCCATCCCGTTACGGTTCGGGTAGGAATGAGTTCGTTGTTCTTGTTGGTGATGACCGTCATTACTCCCTTCTTCGGAACTACTTGTACCGGACTCACCCACTTACTATCGGAGATAGGGTAGATGATACCTGCATCAAGAAGTTTAAGAATTTCCTTCTTGACAACCTCCTTTATGGTCGGATTCAACCGCCTTTGAGGTTGTCTTGAAGTCCTAAAGTCTTCCTCCATTAATATCTTATGCATGCATAGGGAGGGTTTAATTCCTAATAAATCCTCAATAGTATATCCTAAAGCTTTTCTATGTTTCCTAAGGACAACCATGAGTTCATTATGTTCATCTATGCTTAGATCGGAACTAACAATAACCGGAAAGGTAGAATTAGGTCCTAAGAAAGCGTACCTTAGATGAGTAGGAAGTGGTTTGAGTTCCATTGCTTTCGGAGCTTCTAATGATCCTTGAAGAGCATCCGATGTCTCCTTAGAAGTTTCTAAGGGTGTTGAATGTGTGGGGGAAGAATTGGAAGAAGTTGAAGAAGTGTCTCGATCACCCCTTTCCACGCCCAAAATTACGGGTTCCCCATGTCCTCCACGGCCGTGGTTTAGGGCGTGGAAGAGAAATACGGTTTCTCTGCTTTCTCCACGACCGTATAACCCCTTGGAGTGGGACACGGTTTTGTTGGTGAAATCCACGGCCGTGGAGTATAGTGTATGGCCGTGGATTCTCACGTTTTCTGCCTCGTTGTGGAGTTTTTCAAACTCCACTTCACCCATCTCTTCTTGTGCTTCTAAGGCTTCAATTGCCTCATTGCACTCTTCTTCTTCCCCTACATTTGTTAGACTCATAGTAATAACCTTTTGTAGAGGATCGTTGAAGAGAATAGCACTTACCTCCTCCCTAGACAACCCTTATTCATCTTGGATATCGAATATATCCTCATCAAAGATAGGCTCCTTTAGTAGAGTGGAAAGAACAAACTCTACTTTCTCTTCTCCTATATCAAAAGCGAGTCTACCATTCTTGCAATCGACTATGCAGCCGGAAGTTGCAAGAAACGGTCTTCCGAGTATGATCGGGACCGGACTATCTGCAGGAATGTCAAGCACAACAAAATCAATGGGAACAAAGAATTTACCTAGCTTGACTGGGACGTCTTCTACAATACCGACGGGGCGAGTGATGGATCGATCCGCCATGTACAACGTCATCTTTACCGGTTTAGGGTCGCCTAAACCGATCTTCCTACACAATGCAAGTGGTATGATGCTCACACTTGCTCCTAAATCACATAGCGCATCGTATGTGACATCTCCCACTCCTATGGGAATGCAAAATGACCCCGGATCCTTTAGCTTTGGGGGCATTTTCTCCTTCATGGTTTTGATGAGGTCCGAAGAATCCGAACTCATCTTAACCTCTCCGAAATCTTCTAGCTTCCTCTTGTTGGAGAGGAGCTCCTTCAAGAACTTGCCATAAGCCGGCATACCTACAATACATCAATAAAGGGTATATTAATATGCAGCTTGCTCATGAGTTCTATAAACTTACCAAACTGTTTATCTAGGCGCGCTCTCGCTCTAGATTGAGGGAATGGTAGGGGAGGTTTGTAAGCTGGAGGAGGAACGTAGACATCTTCCTTCTCCTTCCCCTTCTCTTTGTCTTTCTCTACGGGGACTTCAACGAACTTAGGCTGCGGATTGGTGGTAGTCACTCCGCTCCTAGTTGTGATTGCCATTACCCTTCCCTTAGGATTGTCCTCCGTCTTTCCTGGAAGTTTTCCTTGATTCCTAGGAACTTCCTCCGCATGGCTGAACATTTGGTTTTCTAAAACCTTTTGAGCTTTATCAACCTTAGAAATTTGATCATCAACCTTAATGATGCGGTTCTCCAACCCTTGTAGCTTTCCCAAAATCGTTTCCAACATGGGATCGGGCTTCTCCTTCCCCGAAGTGTTTCCTCCATTAGATGTTTGCCCCTGGCTTTTCAAAGGAGTAGAGGAAGAGGAAGGTGGAGTTAGTGAATTAGAATTGGAAGGATAAGAGTTGCCGGAATTTTATTGATTGGAGCGCCAATTGTTGTTGTTTGAACCCCGATTGTTGTTCCAATTGTTGTTCCGGTTGTTGTTATTGCCATTCCAATTGTTCCGGTTGTTGTTCCGGTTGTTGTTGTTGTTGTTGTTGCGGTTTGTGTTCTCACCGCCATTGTTGTTGTTGCCCAAATATCCAACATCCTTGCCTTGTTGCTTCGGAAAGTTGGTCTTGATAGCCTCCTTCAACTCTTTGATCTCATTGTTGAGGGAGAAAATCTGATTTTGAGCTTCATGTGTGAGCTTTGCTCTTTGCTCCACACGATTTCCCTCCGCTTTCCGGTGGGAATACTTCTCTATGACCCTTGCTTGCTTCTCAATGAAGTCCCAAGCATCATCTTCCCTCATGTCCATGAATGTTCCACATGAGAGGAATTGGAGGTTGAATTGCGTTCCCGCATCCAGCCCCTTGTAGTAAATTTCCAGCAATGCAAGCTTGGATATGCCATGATGAGGGCAATCCAATAACAAGTCCTGAAACCTTTCCCATGATTGAAACAAACTTTCGTTAGACCTCATGGAAAATGCATTGATCTTACCTCTAAGTTCCGCCGTTTTGGATGGCGGAAAGAATTTGGTGAGGAACTCCGCGGAAAGGTCTTCCCACGTGTCTAGTTTCCCACTAGGAAGAGCTTGGTACCAAGACAACGCTTTCCCCTTCAAGGAGAAGAAGAAAGACTTGAGCTTATAGTTGTTGGTAGTAGCGTTCTTCGGCCTCATTGTCTCCATCATACACTCAAAGTTTTGCAAGTGTTGGTGTGGAGATTCAGCGCTTGTCCCGCCAAATTGGTTTTGGCGAACAAGAGTAATGACTTGAGGGTTGAAGCTAAACCCTTGTACATCATCAGCATCAAAATTCACGCCCAAACAGCGCGGTTGTTGTGTTGGATCCATCCTTTGGCCAAGAGTTCTTGGCTCATCATCTACATGGTTCACCCTTACATTCCTAGGTGGAATGCGTCGGTTTGCAGCTCCCCGTGGATGGAAAGGATTCACATTGATTGTGGGATCAATCTCCTCTAACGGTGCCATGGAAGAATCACTATCATCAGCGGATGAATGGTTTCTTCTTCTTGATCTTGATCCCCTCCTTGAGGATTTCTTGCTCCCCTTATTCTTAAGGTCGCTTATTTCTATCCTCATCTGGAACATCATATCTTTTAGATCCTTAACTTCAGATTGATGACGATCCATCTCATCCCGGCGAATATTCTCATTCCATTGGAGTTGAGCTTCTTTCTCCGCTAGCTCCGCTTGAAGGTCACGTTCGTGTTCTTCAGCCATCTTCTTTTCCTTACGCTTCTGCCTTAAAGTCCTCTCAAGCTCTTGATCAAGATGTAAGAGGTCTTCGGTGTTCCTAGACCTGCGGATGCACTCAAAAATATATCAAATAACGAGAGCAAGCTCCCAAGCATGACAACCGGCTACCGAATTCGGCCTAGACCAAATCCCCGACAACGGCGCCAAAAACTTGTTCGCCACTTAGCGTGCGTGCAAATAAGCTTTAAATTTATAAAACTAGAATCAAGCAAGCGAACCCGCAGTGTACGGATCGACCTAGTTAAGCAAGAATTCCAGAGTATCGAACACAGGGATTTGGGGGGAACAAATTCGATTTCAGATTATCAAGCAGATAAATGTAAGAGCTTTGCAAATTATTGGGAAAACAACAATCCTAAAGATCCAAATATCCAGTTGTGGCTATCGATTCAAGATATACTAATGATATAAGGACATAGTTAAGATATGCAAAGGTATGCTAATGTAAGGTAATCGTACGGTGAAGTTCCAAAAACCTTATATGACTCACCTACAAGACACTCTCTATAAAGGTTGTTGAGGCTTCAATATAGAAAGGTTCTAAAGATGAGGATTAATGTCAAATACCCAAACTTGTAATCCAAGGATCAAAACTAACTAAATCGATTAAGGTTGTGACACTCACAATCGAGGTAGAGGTTGTTGAGGCTTCACTACCACCTAGAAAAGGCAAGCCTAAACTAAGTTAAAGCAAATCTTTAACTTTGGATTAAAGTAAAAGCAGGTTCGTAAACTTAAGGGAAATCACGGTTAGTTCTTGAGGTTCCACGGCCGTGGACTTCAAGAACAGGCCGTATTTTAGGGTTCGTCGACGATTCTCTCTAACTCTCAAGATCCAATTTAATTACGATCGATCTATCATCATCTAAGCCACAACTATCAACCCTTCACCTTAGAATTGTTAAGGGTTTTTAGCCAACAATAGTCATTATGATATCAAATTCAAGGTTTAAAAGATTGAAAGATGAAAACTTCCGAAAACCTTCAATAAACTTCAAACCAATCTCAAAGTCACAATCAGGAACAAATATCGTTACTAGATTCAGAATAGAACAAACAAACACAATCTTAGATAAGAAGGAAGAACGGGATGTCAATCCGTCTTCTAAATCAAACCTAAGCAAGAAGAGGAATCTTCTTGCAAATAACCTTCCGAATCTTCGATCTCCCGTCAATCCGGAAATCTCAATCACAATCTCCACCAAAGTGCGAGATTAAGGCAACTCCAAGGATGAGCGCAAAGTACGTCCTTTGCAAAATCGCAAAGATCTCTAAGTCGCGGCGTGGCCGAAAGTGCGTCAAGCGGAGTTGTAAGCGTAAGCCTAAAGCGAGGTAACGGAATCTCTCTTCGTCCGTCCTTTTATAGTGTATGATGAAATAGCGGCCCGGCCCAATCTTTTAAAAGATCGTGGCTTAAAGTGTGGCGAAAAAGATCGCCAAGATCACGGTCGTGGAAGGTTCCACGACCGTAATTTAGAGCGTGGAAATCAACACGGTTTGAACCATCTTCTCCACGGCCGTAGAAGTTGCTGGAATGAACCACGTTTCCTTAGCCATGGTTCAACGGCCGTGGAACTGAACGTGGAAAGTAGTACGGCCGTATTTTAGAGCGTGGTTTAGGGCAAGAACGTGATTCTTCCCTAGACTCGTGCATTCCCTAAGTTAACACTCCTTTTGCTCCCAAGAATGTCCTCAATCCATGGACATTGCTCAACAACTCCATCTTGCTCGATTTCGTTCCGAAATAGCTCTCAATCACCTATAATCAACATAAAGCTTGTGTAGACATCCATATCGACAATATAGGCAAACTAGCTCACAAATGCAACAATGCTCAATCAATGACTATCAATATGAATCAAATACACTTAGAAAACGTGCCTAAAATATCACAATATTTCATGCTAACAGCAATCCAAAAGGATGTCTTTAAATCTCTCCCATGACTTGGACAAACTCTCCTTGTCCTTCATGATGAATGCATTAATCTTCCCTCTCATTTCAGCGGTCTTAGAGGGGGAAAATAATTTAGTTAAGAACTCCGTCCTCATCTCCTCCCAAGTGTTGATTTTTCCTGGAGGGAGAGATTGATACCAAGTAAGCGCCATATCTTTCAAAGAGAAGTAGAAAGGCCTTAGCTTGTAATTGTTGTTTTCCAGCCTTGAAGGTCTCAAGGTCTCCATCAAGATCTCATAGTTTTGCAGATGTTGATGCGGAGACTCCCTCTCTAGCCCTCCAAACTGGCATTGGCGAATCATGGAAAGAACTTGCGGTCGAAGTTCATAGATATGGTCCGCTGGATCACCTAGGTTGACTCCTGGACGCCTCAGTTGCTGGTTGGGGTCCATCCTCTGCCCTAGGGTCTGTGGAATACCTGCAAAAAGAACATCTCGGACTGCATCCGAGGTGGAAGTATCTCGGCTGGGGTTACTGGAGTTGGGTCCTGCCTCGGTCGAGGATCTGGAATTGGTCGAGTTAGATATTGGTCCCGTAAAGTCGCCATATCTTCTTCGATCGCTTCCGTCCTTGTACGATTTTCTTCCTTTTCGAGTCGTAGTTCATCTTTACTGAGGCGTAGTTGTTCCAATGCCTCCTTCAATTCGGCCTCAAGATCGCGATTCTCTTGATTGGCCATCTTAGCTTCTTTCAAGCGTCTTTTGTATGTCTTTTCTGGTTCGGGATCGTAAGGAACGATTTCCTTCCCAGCGCGGGTTCTTCGCATAAACCTACAAGAAAGAACCTACGAAAGTCACTCAAGTAGAGTGGTTAGTAGAAACAGGGGCAAGTGCCCCGAAAGACTACCGCAACCGGCTCGGTCTAGACCAAGTCCCCGGCAACGGCGCCAAAAACTTGTTCGCTCCAAATGGTGTATGCAAGCTTTAAATTTATAACCCTAGATGTATGCCTAAAACAAGGATGCGAACCCGCAGTGTACGGGTCAATCGTAGTAAAAGCAAGAATTCCGGGGTGTCGATCTCAGGGACTTAGGTGAAACAAAACCAATATAGGTAGTCAATATTGCAACTAACCACAAAAGCAATTAAAGCAATCAAAGATGATAAAAAATCAATTAAAGGAATATGCAAATTCTAGGGATTAAAGCATCCAGTTGTGGTTCCAACTCAAGATCTCAAGATAAGCGGACAAAGTTGAAATTTTGCTAAGGGAAAGTGTTTTTTAAAGTGGAATAGATCACCGGGTAAGTTTCACTACTCACTAATCCCAAACTAAAGAACCTATTACCGGGTAAGTCTCAAGGTACTAAGGAAAGGAACTATAATCTCAAACCAACAAACCAACTAAGGGAATAGAATCAACCTTTACCGGGTAAGTCTCAAGCTAACTCACAAAGAAGGGATGAAGGCACACTCAAACCCTAATAAAGGATAAACCTTTATTACCAACACTTATGATCATGGGTAAACAAACAAAGGAATTACCGGGTAAGTCTCATCCTAGGCTTGCATTGAACTAGGAAAGGTGTAATAAGAATAGGATTTGCCAAACTCTAACACTTAACTCTTAGTTTCGGATCAGATATGTCACCTCGGTCAGTCGAGTTCCACCCCGGCCGAGATGTTCATCGACTGAACGACATGTTCTAGGGTTAAGGATAAAGACTCGAGCTTTTAGGGTCCTACTGGAATTTTAAGATTATTCTATCATTGTTTTTCCCACAACCTTCAGCCAATCACCCTAGAATCACACAAAGAAATTAGCCGCTCATCATCATGAACGCAATAATCAAATATATGGGAAGAGAGTGAATATTTGAACACAAAAACCTTAAGAACAAGGCTTCAATAATTGAATCAAATAAACAAATCAGCGTTCCTTGGATTAAAGATCCAACAAGACGAATCAACAAGAAGGGAATCTAAGAAAGTCTTACAAAACCCTTCACAAAAGCTATAACAAGCTATCAATCCTTCCTTCAATCTTCCTTCCTTCAAATCCCTGGAGAAAATCCCTTAATTTCTGGATGCTATTAGCCCTCTAAGCATGTATAAGCATGGTTGAACTTGTGGAAAATCCAACCCTTTATATAGGAAAACTAACTTCCAAAGATAAAATATCTTGAAAAGATATTTTTCTAATAAAATATATCCATATCTCTAAAATAGATCTCAAAAATATATAATCTTCCTTTTAGAAATCCAGCCCAAAAATATAAGATTTCTCCTTCCAAAAATAAAAGATCTCAGCCAAGAATAAATGATCTCGCCGCGTCAGGGTATTCGCCTCGGTCGAGACGCTCCTCAAGATCACCTCGGTCGAGGTGATCTGTAGTCAACCGAGATGACTCTGAACTGAATGTGAAATCTCTCAAATCTGGTCCAAAGTAAATCTTTAATCTAATTCCATGCTTTCCTGGGTTCTTCCTTAAGCTCCAGAATGTAGCTCTTATGACTCTTTAGCTCCTTTAGCTCCATTTTGATTCAAAACGTGTCATTTAACCTACGATTACAATGAAACTTGGTGTAGACCTCGATTCTCGCAAAGGTAGATGAAACGACAATGTAATCACATAATATACATCCAAACATGCAGATTATTGAAGATAAAACGTCTAAACAAGTCCCAAAATATAGACTATAATTCATACTATCAATCATATTTCTCCCCCTTTGTCTTTCAACAAGGGAGAAAAAGCAGTCAAAGCAAGGAAGTCTTAAAATACGATTACAGACCCAAAATCAGAGTATTTTCAACCCATAGAGAAAACCAGTTAGCTTAAAATTCCTCATAGAACTTCCTCTTTCCTTTGGATGAAGTTTTCTTATAACGCCAATCATCCATTTCAGTTGTCAAACGTCTTCTCTTTTCTTCAGTTCTTCTCTGTTTAACTACTTCATACTCCACTTTGGGCAAGAACATTGGCTATTCATGAGTTGGATACAAAATTGATTTATTCTGTACACGCCTTTTACAATTCATCAGCATATTCTCAACCTGTTCTTGAATATGTTGAGCTACATCTTCAGGTATGGGCAAAATACTTCCCATTGTAGTTAGGGTAAGAGCATTCGTCAAATACATTTCATTGACTTTAGCATTTATGGTAGCCAGCAACTCGAAATTTGTATCCATTCTCCTCTTGGCATCAAACTGAAAATCAGACAATTCACGATTGAGACAAGCTATTTCTTTTTCACAACCCTCTAACCTGATTTCTGGAGTAGGAGAAGGTTTAACTTCTTCATTTGTATTTTGAGTAACTCCTTTTCCTTTTAAAGTCAATGTTCCTGCAAGAGTTTTCTCAATCCCATACGTTCTAAGCAATTCTCATCAATTTTGTTGTTAATAGATTGTCTTTCCTCAGAGGATGTATCAATTCTGTAATAATCAAAGACCTTAGGCAGCAAATTTCCATAAGGCAAGGGAATAGATCTCTTAGATTTGACAGAATGGAACATATGGTTGAGAATTAGATTAGGCACATCTATGGCCACATCAGACATAAGCAAATGAATTAATTCCAGAGATTGATCAGTCAACAACACTCTTGAGTTTGCACGAGTAACTACCACTACTACAAAATTGGGTTTATAATCCATAACATATAATCCGGACGTGTAATATATGGATTATAAAATAAGAAATAGGATGAGTAAATAATTATAATCCGGATTTAATTATGATTCGGAATATAAACTTAACTAAGTTATGTGATAAGCAGTACAAATACACCATAATATAAATGCCCGGATTATGTGATAACCCAAATAATCCGGTTTCCTGAAAACCGGATTATTTGATCTATATGTCTAGTGAAAATTGAAATACGCCCGGATTAATAAGCTCTCTAGATATCAAAAAAAAAAATACTCTCCCGCTTGCTTTTCCCTGCGCGCCGTAGCCCCTTTTTTCATCTATCTTTGTCGAAATTTAGGGTTCTTTCGATCGATTCGTTGGGGCTTAGAAAGACTTCGATCAATTGCTCCTTGAAGAATTTTAATCTAAGGTAAGTTTATCTCCATCTTTTCACTTCATGTGCTAATAGATCCTTTCGAGTCTAACAACTGTCCACACACATCTTTGTTTGAGGTTTAGGTTTCAATTTTTTGATTGAAATTGTGGACACTGAAGAGGGTGGCGGATTCGTGCTTGAATTGGTCATTGAAGTTTCATAAATCAGAGGTAAAGTCTTCATATGCTCTGAATTGGTCATTGAAGTTTCATTTTTCTTAGAAGATTTTCTTTTTGAAAATTAACCGCAAACATTATTCTCCTTACTTAAGCTTATCCTAAAAAGTATCAAGAACAGGTTGTTCATAGGCAGGATTTTTGTACAATGAGATCTTGTTGCAGTTTCCTTTGAACAATTTGCTTTAAATAACCTTCTGATGTTTCTTCTTGTGTGTTTGTGAAGGTATATGTAATTAATTTTGGCCTTGCAAAAAAGTTCCGTGATCTTCAAACACATAAACACATACCTTACAGGTACCAGCTGCAATCTCCAAATCTGTGTTTCTGTTATCTGATAGCAAGTTCCTCATTCGGCTTTGTTATTTTCTTAGTTATCTTGTATTTGGTAGTTTGGATTAACCAGGAGCAAAGCAATCTAACAAAGTGTTTCAAACCTATTTGGCTCTATCAAGGCACTTCTCCTGATCTCCTAAAGTGCTTCTATTATCTGATAGCAAGTTCCTCATTCTGCTTTGTTATTTTCTTAGTTATCTTGTGGTATTTTGGGTTAACTAGGAGAAAAATAAACCGAAAAAGTGTTTCAACTTTGGCTCTATTAGGGTGCTTCTCCTACTCTCAGTGCTTTGTGTCTTAAAATGGAGTTCCAGGAATGCACTTGCAATGCTAAATATTATACTTTGATTTTGCATATATACTTTCTTAATTAAGGAACAAGTTCAGTGGTTAAAAGAAGATAAACTGCAGGAATGATGTGAAAAGAGTTCTCGAATAAGTCCCAAAAGTGGCGTGTTTTCATCTGTCGAAAAAAGAATACAGTGAAGCTCTCACCTAGAAACTCCCAAGAGGCAGCACTTCTAATTTCCATTTCCCTAAACTTGGACACACAAAAAGACATATCCTTGAGTCAAACTATGATATTTCCCGTGTCCGTATCATTCCCATTTCCACATCCATTTCCATGTCAGCTACTCAGCTCAGAAGTTGTATGTGTTTGTTATCCACTTCCTTTTTTTTGGTGAGATTGGCCAATTTATGAGGGGCTATTTAAGTGCCAACTGATGTCTATTTGATGGGATATGTCCAGCAGATTTTTTAATCTCATTGGTTATTTGTTCGTGGCATTTCAGCCAAATATCCTACTATTTATGTATACTTGCCAATTTTCCACATTTGAAGGAATATAATGTAAGACCATGCAATCTTTCATCGTTAGACTCTGATCTATCATCATTATTTTTAGCATATATGTAGTCCACTAACATTTGGAAGTAGAATGATATCCGCCAACCACAAAATTGTATCCTCGTACTAAGCAAATTTATTAGATTCACTGTTTACATTTTAAGTGATTGAATTTCCCTCTTTGTTTTTGTGTTTTGACAGTACTTGGCTTAGTATGCAATGATTTCATGAACAAGCAGATTGGTTTGTACTTTTTTCCATTCAAATTTCCCTTTTTTCTCCACACACATCAGAAGGCTAACTACTGAGTTGATCTTTGTAAATATTGTGTTGGATTTTCTAAACATATTACTCTTTTTTTTGAAAGTTGGTTAGTTAATATTATACTCCTTGTATTTAAAGTTAAGGTTAACTACTGAGTTGGGTTTTAAACATTGTCTAAACTTGTTTGAAGGATATTGCTAATATCTTTCACTTTGATGCCGGATTTTCTTGCTTTCCTTGTTAACATGGAATTAGGTTGTTCCGTGTTTTTTAAGTAAGGTTAACTCTTATTTTAGAGAGTTTTATCTGGAAATATTATTTTACAATTATAGTTTTAAATATTTTGGACCAATCATGTGTGATTTACGTGACATTTATTGTGTTTAGAGTACCAACTACGATCTATATTAAGATTTGATTTTAGATAATGTCTCAATTTTCAAGGGTGACTTTCAGATGATATTAGTAAAGAATATTCGATTTAGCAGCATCTAGCTATTTATGTATACTTGCCAATTTTCCACATTTGAAGGAATATAATGTAAGACCATGCAATCTTTCATCGTTAGACTCTGATCTGTCATCATTATTTTTAGCATATATGTAGTCCACTAACATTTGGAAGTAGAATGATAGCCGCTGTTGTGTTAAACTTCTATTTAGTTGCTGTAATTCCTATGCTGCTATAAAATTTTGATTTAGCAGCATCTAGCTCTTCAATTTGCACCCAAATGATTGTGTTAAACTTCTCTGATTTTCATTTCTTTGTAAACTTCTCTGATTTTCATCTCTTTTCATTCTTGCAATGTTTGCTTTAGGGTTCTTTTCTGTCTTCTGGTACTTGAGCATTGGTATACAAGCAACTGGAAAGCTGCAACTTGCTCCAAGAGGTAATTTTCTGTCTTCTGGTACTCCATGTGTCCCTGTAATACAGTTTTTAATATGTTCTTGTGTTTTTAAGCTTTATTTTCGAGACTGCTGGATATATATATTTAGTGTAGTTATGGCAGTCTACTAATTTCTGATAGTACACTCAGTTGAACCAGGATTGGAACAAAATTTGTTAGAATAGTTTAGTCTATGTCCTCTGTATAGGAACTGAGTCAATTTCGAATACTGATGTATGCTCAGTTGAACCAGGATTGGAACATATCCTTGAGTCAAACTATGATATTTCCCGTGTCCGTATCATTCCCATTTCCACATCCATTTCCATGTCAACTACTCAGCTCAGAAGTTGTATGTGTTTGTTATCCACTTCCTCTTTTCTTGGTGAGATTGGCCAATTTATGAGGGGCTATTTAAGTGCCAACTGATGTCTATTTGATGGGATATGTCCAGCAGATTTTTTAATCTCATTGGTTATTTGTTCGTGGCATTTCAGCCAAATATCCTACTATTTATGTATACTTGCCAATTTTCCACATTTGAAGGAATATAATGTAAGACCATGCAATCTTTCATCGTTAGACTCTGATCTGTCATCATTATTTTTAGCATATATGTAGTCCACTAACATTTGGAAGTAGAATGATATCCGCCAACCACAAAATTGTATCCTCGTACTAAGCAAATTTATTAGATTCACTGTTTACATTTTAAGTGATTGAATTTCCCTCTTTGTTTTTGTGTTTTGACGGTACTTGGCTTAGTATGCAATGATTTCATGAACAAGCAGATTGGTTTGTACTTTTTTCCATTCAAATTTTCCTTTTTTCTCCACACACATCAGAAGGCTAACTACTGAGTTGATCTCTGTAAATATTGTGTTGGATTTTCTAAACATATTACTCTTTTTTTTGAAAGCTGGTTAGTTAATATTATACTCCTTGTATTTAAAGTTAAGGTTAACTACTGAGTTGGGTTTTAAACATTGTCTAAACTTGTTTGAAGGATATTGCTAATATCTTTCACTTTGATGCCGGATTTTCTTGCTTTCCTTGTTAACATGGAATTATGTTGTTCTGTGTTTTTTAAGTAAGGTTAACTCTTATTTTAGAGAGTTTTATCTGGAAATATTATTTTACAATTATAGTTTTAAATATTTTGGACCAATCATGTGTGATTTATGTGACATTTATTGTGTTTAGAGTACCAACTACGATCTATATTAAGATTTGATTTTAGATAATGTCTCAATTTTCAAGGGTGACTTTCAGATGATATTAGTAAAGAATATTCGTCATTTTAATTAATACATTAAAAAATCACTTCAATAATTACGTTATCAATATTTTTGAGTAACGTATTAGACTAGCATTAGCTGTCTCCTTGGCCGCACACCCTTTTGCGATAATATAGATATGTTACATATGCAATCATTTTTAAATTATAAATTAATTATAACATATGAGCTTATTTATAATCTATAAAAAAAATAAAGTTTTGATTTCCTCCACTAATCAGCTTATGCGTACATGGGCTACCTGTTGTAATTCCACTCTTAAGTCCCCGAGTAGTTTAATTAATTAATGCCTCTTTATAATTTGTTTCGTTATTTTTTATTTGTTCATTTTTTTTTGTCAACTTCGCTTCTTTTTTTCCTTCTGTTTTTATAAATTAGTGTTCTCTTTTGTTTTTGGACTTAGAATGGGCGATCGATCATGGATGTTAAAAAGTCGATTATCTGATGAATATTCGAAAGGAGTAGAGGTGTTTATTACATTTGCGATAGAAAATGGGTGTGATCCTAATAGGATGATGTGTCCATGCAAAGATTGCTATTATGCTAGGTGGATTAAGGTTGACGAGGTTAAGGACCATCTTATATGTCATGGCATTATTCCTGATTACACACGATGGATATGGCATGGAGAGAAAACAGCTAGGCATTGTAGTATTAATGAAAATCCCCAAGACGACGTTTACAGTCATTTCGAGGATGATAGGTTGGATGATATGATGGATGACATTGAGGAGAATTTTACGGATGATCCCGAGGGGTTTCATAATTTGGTAAAAGATGCCAAAACACCGTTATATGCTGGATGTACAAAATTTACGAAGATGGTTGCGTTGTTGCGATTGTATAACCTGAAAGTGAGACATGGATGGAGCGATAAAAGTTTTACTGCGGTTCTTGAGCTAATTACGGAAATTCTACCAAAGGGTAATTGTCTTCTTGTGAGTACGTATGATGCAAAGAAAATTTTGTGTTCCATGGGCATGAATTATGAGAGAATACATGCTTGTCCAAATGATTGTATTTTGTCTCGAAATGAGTATGCTTCATTGGATAAATGTCCGAATCCTGATTGCGGTACACCACGATACAAGAAGAAAAACGTTCCAGCAAAGGTGTTATGGTATTTGCCTATCATTCCAAGGTTTCGACGGTTGTTTGGCAATCCTAAAGACGCCAAGAACTTAACATGGCATGCAAATGGAAGATTGAAAGATAGTAAAATTCGGCACCCGGCAGATGCAACACAATGGAAAAAAATCAATGAAATGTATCCTGAGTTTGGAAATAAAGACAGAAACCTCCGCCTTGCACTTTCTACGGATGGGATGAACCCTCATGGCAACCTAAGTGCAAGTCATAGTACATGGCCAGTACTATTGGTGATTTACAATCTACCTTCGTCATTGTGTATGAATCGAAAATATATGATGCTAACTTTGTTGATTTCTGGGCCAAAACAACCTGGTTTTGAACTTGACATATTTTTGAAGCCCTTCGTTGAAGACCTGAATTTAATGTGGGAACAAGGTGTTCAAGTATATGATGCACATCGTGGACACAATTTTCTTCTTCGGGCCATGCTTTTCTGCACTATTAATGATTTTCCAGCGTTAGGAAATCTTGCGGGTTATACAGTGAAAGGCTATCTTGCATGTCCTATTTGTGGAAAGGATACATTCTCTTGTCGCTTGACAGAGTGTAATAAAATCATTTATGTAGGGCACCAATCATTCTTGCCTGAAAGAGACCATGCTCGTAGGTGGACGCGTTGTCCCTTTAATCTTCCAGCTCAAGGTTTAATGGCCCCCACACCACTAACAGGAGAAGAAGTGTTGGGTATTGTGGAAAAAATAGATGTGAGATTTGGAAAAAATTCAGAATACAACACGTGTATAGATGGGTGGAAGAAGAAATCGGTTTTTTTTATCTTCCTTATTGGAAAGATCTTCCCGTGAGACATTGCCTTGATGTAATGCACATTGAGAAAAATATTTGTGACAGTCTCATTGGTACACTACTGAATATGCCCGGAAAAACAAAAGATGGTCTTAAAGTTAGAGAAGAGTATGTCAAGCTGAATATTAGGAATGAATTGCATCCACAAGCAAGAGGAAAACGAACTTTTTTACCACCTGCTTGTTACACATTGTCAAGGGAAGAGAAAACTATCTTCTGTAAGTTCCTTCGTTATGTCAAAGTTCCTGAAGGATACTCTTCAACTATTAGCAACCTTGTCTCAATGAAAGACTTAAAGTTAGTGGGTCTCAAATCACATGATTGTCATATACTTATGCAACAGTTCTTACCACTGGCTATCCGATCTATATTGCCCAAGGATGTGAGATATACCATAATAAGACTTTGTTTGTTTTTCAAGAAACTGTGCAGTAAGGTAATTGACCGCGATGAGTTGCCTGCTCTACAGAAAGAGATTGTCATGGTTCTTTACAAATTGGAGATCTATTTTCCACCTTCTTTCTTTGACATCATGGTTCACTTAACTATTCACTTGGTACGAGAGGTTGAGATTTGTGGACCGGTTTATCTACATTGGATGTATCCATTTGAGCGAGCTATGAAGTATCTAAAAGGATATGTCATGAATCGACAGTATCCTGAAGGTTGCATTATTGAACGGTATATAGTCGAAGAATCTATTGAATTTTGTACTGACTATCTTGCAAATGTCGAAGCCATCGGTCTCCCAAAGGTGCAGGAGTTTGGAGAATTCAGCGGGAGAGGAACACTAGGATATGAGACAATAATCATTGATCGTGAAAAGTTTTGGAAACCAGCCCACTTATATGTCCTACATAACATGAATGAAGTTGATTCATATGTAGTCGAGCACATGGACTATGTAAGGAGGAATAATCCAAGAAAAGCTGAGAACTGGGTTATAAGGGAACATAACAGAACTTTTGTTGATTGGTTTAAAGATCGAGTTATTACGATCGAAAGTTCCGGAGTAGAAATCTCAAGAACCCTGAAATAGTTGTGTCGAGGGCCAAAGTTTCAAGTGATGATTTATTCCGGGTTTGTTATTAATAATCATACGTTCTATACGAGGGCTCAATCTGATAAAAGCAAAACTCAAAATTGTGGCGTTACATTGGAATCAGAAGCGACACACATTTCTAGTGCAAAAGACAAGAACCCAAGGTATGGTAGTATGTCTTATTACGGTATTATCGAACACATATGGGTATTGATATACTCTATGGACTTCAAAATTCCGGTCTTCTGTTGCACATGGGTTGAAACCAATAATGGAGTCAAAGTTGATGAGTTTGGATTCACTTCAGTTGCTCTTGACAAAGTGGGACATAGAGATGATCTTTTTATATTGGCATCATAAGCAAAGCAAGTTTTTTATGTCCCTCACCTTCTTCAACCGGGTTGGTCTGTTGTCTTGTCTACCTCAAAGAGATACAACAATGAAGAAATTGATGATGTTTGTGAAGAAAGTAGTAGCTCAACAGTTCTGCTCACCACACCTGAGGATGCAATCGAAGAGGATATTTATGTACGGGAAGATCATCAAGAAGGCATTTGGATCAATGAAGAAAGTAACATAGAGAATGAATCATCCAGTCAAGTGCCTACAAGAAAAAAGAGAAAAGATGACGAGATGTGGAAGTAGAAAAGTTTTCCAAATAAGGTTATTGGTTGATTTGTTGACATTAAGTGTTAATTTTTTATCTCCTCATACTTTGTTTTTATTTAGATGCGTTACCTTATCATTATTTTATTTTATTATAATATATCTTTTGTCATCAAGTTCACCTATTTAAGATTTTTTTTGTTTTCAGATGGCTAGAAAGCGCAAGGAACCGATCACCCAAGCCACGCAACCGTCTGAGTCGCAACTGCTTGACTCTTCTCAGTCGTTTCAACCGTCTACGAAAGTCACTAGGACTAGAGGGGCTTCATTGTTGAAAAACTTTACCAAGCCTATAGGGGAAGGAAAGAGGTTTGAAATACGTTTCAATAAACACGGTCAACCTGAAGGGGAACATGTATCAAAGTTGTCCACATATGTTGGCACTGTAGCAAAGAGGATTGTGCCAATTACGATTGAAAGTTGGAAGCATGTATCAGATGAGGACTTAAATCATATTTGGGATGATGTTGTGGTTAGCATATATTTATTTATGTATATTTGATATTTGATTATTTTGAAATATACTTCTAAGGTTCATATAGTTTATCTCATTTTCTTGTTGTAAAACATTGCAGGATCTTTTTGCAATTCCGGAAGAACATAAAAGTTGGGTTTGGAAAAAAGCAAATATCTTATGGAGTACTTTCAAAAAAGACTTGAGGAGAAATCATTTACAAGACAAGGTTAGTGGAGCTTTTCTGACTAGTCACCCAAGCATTTATGACTCCTACATCAGCCAAGATGAGTGGAAGAAATTTGTTCAAATAAGTCAGTCTAATGATTTTAAGGTACTCATGATATTCTACTGCTTTTGTGTTGCTTGGAAATTGTCTTTTTATCGCTTGTCATGAAATCATCATACTAATCGATGTTCATATTTTTCAATTAGGATAAAAGAGAGAAGTATAAACAACTCTCTCTAATGAATGACCATACTTATAGGGCGTCCAAGTTAGGTTATAAAGGAGTTGTTACAAATGGTCGTAAGGATGTTTTGGCATTGGCCTTAGGCAAGCAAGACCACCCTGGGCGTGTTATAGGAGTTGGTCAAGATGTCCATGTCAGCGGTTTCTTTGGTCATGCATCTCGTCATGTATCTACATTATCCATAGTGAATCTTGCGGAGGCTGCTGTAACTGAGGCATCAAAAAGACTTAAAGAGAGCATGAGGGCTGAAATTGAATCTATGTTTGACGAAGAGAGGCAAGCAACAAAACAATTGATCCAAACATTGCTAGATGAGAGAAAACAATACATCCCAGACAAGCCACTACCGGATTTGCCTTTCTTCTCTACTTCCATAACCAAGGATCCCGTTCATAAAAGCGGTTATGCATCTTGCTCTACCATCAAAGATAACACTTCTCCATTGAACCCGAATGTAAGTACTACTTCAACTAAAATAAATTTATTATATTTATAAAGTATATAGAACTCTTATTAGTATTGGTGTAGGAAAAGAGTCATTGTCAGATATTTTGGCCTGACCTCACCAAAGAGGTGGCTAAAGGATTCGTGTA
This sequence comes from Fagopyrum homotropicum, assembly GCA_033239125.1. Taxonomy (NCBI): domain Eukaryota; kingdom Viridiplantae; phylum Streptophyta; class Magnoliopsida; order Caryophyllales; family Polygonaceae; genus Fagopyrum; species Fagopyrum homotropicum. The sequence continues at coordinate 38,406,008 of BSWB01000001.1, read as the reverse complement.
CTCGAACGCAATAGTACTTCACAATCAGCCTTTGAAAAGTGGTGAAGTGAAGATTGAAGTAGTTACGGTTGCACAAGGTCAAGGTGAAGTTGATGTGCCATTCATTGCCGAAGAAGTTCATAAATTGTCAGATTCAGTGGGCCAATACATCAAGTGGTATGATCATCTTGTGAAGCCCATCATGGTAAGTTATCATGAAAGTGTATATAATTTTACAATTAATCTTAGATTTTATTTTTATATTTATTAATGTAATCGCTAATATGAAGGGCTCCCCGGAATCATTGACGGAAGTAAATAAGGGTAAATCCTTGACCAAAGAATCTATAATCAAACCCTTGGATATGGATTCTGTTCCGAGTCTGGTTGATGATTTCCGTTGGATGTTAGAAGAATTTGCTGATGGTAAAACTTGGGATGTCCAAATTCCGGAAAATCTTTTTAATCATAAACATATTGGCTTCTCCATGAACTCGGAACCAGTTCAGGTCATGCTCGACAGAAAGCACATACAAATGTGTCATGTATCAATATATATGAGGTATGTTTCGACAATTTTTTTTTATGCACAAAGAATGAACAATAATATATTACGCCGGACGTTGTTGTAGATATTTGTGGGAAACTCATTGCAAATCATGTGATATGTTCGGATTTTTTTGTCCGACTTTGATATCTCCTGAAATCGGTGCTGGTACAATCAAACAACGGGCTACTTATATTGCTCATGGAATGAAAGACAATATTGAAAACAAGCTCTTTTTCGCACCATATTATTTTCGGTAAATAATTTTGTATTTATTTCATCTTAAATAATATCATTTTCACAATTATAAATGTAAGTGTTTATATGTATACACATACTAACAAACATATGTATATAGCCATATAGGAATCATTGGGTGTTATTGGTCTTACATCCTCACAAAGGTGTTGCATATTGGATTGACTCATCACATGGTGAACAAAGAGAAGATGCAGAGCAATTAGTTGAATTGTAAGTATATCTTGCTTTATTTAACTAATTATAAAATAAAAGTATACATGTTACTAACCAAACTTGCTTGACTTTTTGAAGGAGTTATGCTTTCAAATATTGCAATTTGGGAAAGAAAAAGCCGAGAACACAAATTTTATGGAATGTCATAAAGGTAAAATCTATATTTTTAAATTTTACTTACAATTTGATATCGAATATATTTCTATTGTTTTTTGTAAAATAAAACTTGTCATGATATAATTTATTAAATTATGTATTTATGTTGCAGTGTCCACGTCAAACAACTTTGATTGATTGTGGGTACTATGTGTTGAGGTTTATGCGGGAGATAATACTAAGAAAAAGTGACACTGTCCCAAAAATAGTATGTTCTCCAATCTTTTTAAAACAACATTCTTATTTTTCATCGTACTATATCAATTTAACTTCTAATATAATTATATTATTTTACAATGGTATGGTAGAAAGAGTACTTACTCCGATGGCGAGGTTGATCAAATTCGAAAAGAGTGGTTAGACTATTTGCTTCAACTCGTCTTTTAGGTATGTGAAAGTGATGTAATTTAGATAATGTTTGTTGTTACTTACTAATAAACAAATATTATAGTGGTATAGTATTGCATGACATCTCAAGTAACATCACATTTCTTATGTTTTGTCTCAACAGTAATTTTGACAAGTATTTATGCTTAATTTTCTTCACATACAGTGCTTATGACATCTATATTTTTAAGTTTGTTCTTTTATAGTTTGTCTCTATGTGACGTGTTATATACCTTTATTTATTACAGTGCTCAAAATTTTCTGCAAAGTGGTCTTTTGCGATGACAAAATTTTGCTTACGAGGTCCTTTAGAAGAATCAGAGTACCTTGAACGACTCATATTAGTAATTGTCTTTTGAATCTTGTAACTCATAGACTAAGTTTTTCTAGTTACGTTTGGAGTATGATTTGAAGTTTAGCAATGGCTGTAAACATGTTTTCATGGCACGTTTTAGTTTATGACAATTAATGAGCAGGTTTATTATGTTTTGGTATAATTCAAATGTCTGAAAAATCAGTTACTGGATTTAAATCAAATGTTACAGGTGGTATATTCGAAAAATAGAATGAAATATATAAAAAAATAGACAGAAAATAATCCGGATATATGTTGGCGGTGTATAAAGTCAAAATTATAATAATCTGGTTGTAAGTATCCGGTGTATATTAACCTCACCCAATAATCCGGATGTTTTACACAACTATATAATCCGGATGTTCCTACGGATTATAAAAAACGAATATTCCGGTGTTTTACCCAACTATATAATCCGGATGTTCCTCCGGATTATTTGACATTTTATAATCCGGATATTTGATCACTTATATAATCCGGATGTTCTAGATCCGGATTATATGTAGTCAAATATCCGGATTATAAAATGTCAAATAATCCGGGCAAACAAACAATCCAAAAAAGGGGCAAAATGAACCAAGCAAATACACCGGTGTTTGGCAAATACACGCCCGGATTATAAAACCTGTGGGCAAATTGATAGCTTGGATTATAGTCTATATTTTGGGGTTTGTTTGGACGTTTTATCTTTCATAATCTGCATGTTTGTATGTATATTATGTGATTATATTACCATTTCATCTACCTTTGCGGGAATCGAGGTCTACACCTAGTTTTGTTGTAATCGTAGGTAAAATGGCACGTTTTGCATCGAAAAGGAGCAAAAGGAGCTATGGAGTCATTGGAGCTACATTGAGGAACATAAGGAACCATCCAGGAAGCATAGCCATGGATTTGAGATTTACTTTGGACCAGTTTTGAGAGATTTCACATTCAGTTATGACTCACCTCGGTTGACCACAGATTCGTCTCGACCGAGGTGATCCAGGGAATCGACTCGACCGAGGCGAATACCTAGGACGCGGCGAGAATATTTTATTCTTGGCTGAGATCTTTTATCTTTGGAAAGTGATCTTATATTTTTGGGCTTGGCTCCTGGAAGGAAGAAGATATACTAGATCTTATATTTTACCTATTTTTATGGGAAGAGATCTTTCTAAGATATCTTATCTTTGGAGGGTTATTTTCCTATAAAAAGGGTTGGATTTCCACAAATCCAAAGGCATGCTACACCACCGATCAGGGTTTTTACACTGCAACAGCCATACTCCAGTTGGGAGATTTGAAGAACCTTTTTGAAGGTTGAAGGAAGATTGAAGATTTTAGCTTTATAGCTTTTGGAGGTTTTCTTGTAAGATTACCTTAGATTCTCTTCCTTGTTGTCTTGCTTGTTGGATTTATATCCAGGGAACGCTTTGTTGTGATATTTGATTCAGTTATTGAAGTCTTTTCATTAAATTCTTCTTGTTCAAATATTCACCTTCTTCCCATATATTTGATTAATACTTTCATGATGATGAGTGGCTAATTTCCTTGTGTGATTCTAGGGTGATTGGCTGAAGGTTGTGGGAAAAACAATGATAGAATAATCTTAGATTCCAGTAGGATCCTGAAAGTTCGAGTCTTTAACCTTAACCCTAAGCATCTCGTTCAGTCGATGAACATCTCGGCCGGGGTGGAATTTGGCTGACCGAGGTGACTTATCTGATCCGAAACTGAGAGTTAAGTGTTAGAGTTTGCCAAATCCTATTCTTATTATACCTTTCCTGGTTCAATGCAAGCTTAGGATGAGACTTACCCGGTAATTCCTTAGTTTGTGTACCAACGATCATAAGTGTAGGTAATAAAGGTTTATCCTTTATTGGGGTTTGAGTGTGCTTTCATCCCATCTTTGTGAGTTAGCCTGAGACTTACCTGGTAAAGGTTGATTCTATTCCCTTAGATGGTGTGTTAGTTTGAGGTTATAGTTCTTTATCTTGATTCCTTGAGACTTACCCGGTAATAGGAGTTATGGTTTAGGATTAGTGAGTAGTGAGACTTACCCGGTGATCTATTCCACTTTAGTAACACCTTCCCTATGCAAAAACCTCAGCTTTGTCCGCTTATCTTTAGATCTTGAGTTGGAACCACAACTAGATGCTTTAATCCCTAGAATTGCATATTTGTTTTATTGACTTCTTATTCATTTTTGATTGTTTTAATTGCTCTTGTGGTTAGTATTTACATAAGCATACCGTGATTGGACTTTGTTTCACTAAGTCCCTGTGATCGACCCCTGGAATTCCTTGCTTTTACTACGATTGACCCGTACACTGCGGGTTCGCATCCTCATTTTAAGCTTACGTCTAGGGTTATAAATTTAAAGCTTGCACACACCGTTTGGAGCGAACAAGTTTTTGGCGCCGTTGCCGGGGACTTGGTCTAGACCGAGTCGGTTACGGTTTGCTTTTGGGGCACTTGCCCCCGTGTCTACTAACCACTCTACTTGAGTGACTTTTGCAGGTTCTTTCTTAGGTTTATGCGAAGAACCCGCACTGGGAAGGAAATCGTTCCTTACGATCCCGAACCAGAAAAGACATACAAGCGACGCTTAAGAGAAGCGAAAATGGCCCAACAAGACAACCGCGATCTTGAGGCCGAGTTGAAAGAGGCGTTAGAGCTGCTACGCCTCAACAGGGAAGAGCTAAGGCGAGAGAAGGAAGAAACTCGCACCAGGACTGAAGCAATCGAAGCAGATATGGCAGCCATACGAGACCAAATTCTACTTCGACCGAGGGAAGATCCAGTTGCTGATCCTCGACCGATGCAGGATCCAGTCGCTGACCCTCGACCGAGGCAGGTTCCAGTACCTGACGCCCCGGCCGATGTACTTCCACCTCGGATGCCAGTCCGAAACGTTCTTCTTGCAGGAATCCCACAAACCCTAGGTCAGAGGATGGACCCTAATCAACAACTGAGGCGTCCAGGGGTTAATCTAGGAGATCCAGCGGACCATGACTATGAACTTGGACCGCAAGTTCTATCCATGATTTGCCAATGCCAGTTCGGAGGGCTAGAGAAGGAATCACCACATCAACATCTTCAAAACTATGAGATCTTGATGGAGACCTTGAGACCTCCGAGGATTGAAAATAATAACTACAAGCTACGACCTTTTTACTTTTCTTTAAAAGATAGAGCTCTTACTTAGTATCAATCTCTTCCTCCAGGAAAAATCAACACATGGGAGGAGATGACTACGGAATTCTTGACGAAATTCTTTCCCCCCTCGAAGACCACTGAAATGAGAGGGAAGATCAATGCTTTCATTATGAAGGACAAGGAGAGCTTGTCCAAGTCATGGGAGCGGTTCAAGGACATCTTTTGGATTGCCCACATCATGGGATTTCAAAGTTAGAGTTATTGGAGATATACTTCAAAGGACTGGACGGAAGCACCCAGTTCAATCTCCAACTACTCTCCGCCGGTACCTTCATGGACATGGCGATTGACGAGGCTTGGGACTTCATCGAGAAGCAAGCCTTGCATATGGAGAAGTACACCCACCAAGGAGCTGAATGTGGAGTTAAAAGAGTTAACTTCCAGGAAACTCAGCCCAACAACAATCAACTCACGTCTTTGAAAAACGACGTGAAACAATTGAAGGAACTCTTGGTTGCTCAAACCAAGAAGGAAGAGCAAGGGCAAAGGAACAACAACAACAACGGATACCGTAACAACAACAACAACGGTTCCCGGAACAAAAATTACAACAACAACAACAATAGAGGATTCAATAGCAATAATTGCAGGGCGAACAACCAAAATAATGGTAACAATCATTCAAAGTCCAACTCTAACGATTCCTCTAACCCTTTCCTCTCTTCCCCTTCTTCTTCTTCTTCTACTCCATTAAAAAGCCAGGGGCATGGATCAAGTTCGTCTCAGCCGGAAAAGAAAGACGCAGTTCTGGAGGCTATCTTGATCAAGCTCAACGCTATGGAGACTTCTATGACTTCATTTTCAAAGGCCCAAAAAGCCTTTGAACAACAACTTGCAAGTAGGGCGAATGAAGCGCCAAGAGATCCAGGGAAGCTTCCAGCAAGGACGGAGAGCAACCCTAAGGGCCAGATCATGGCCATAACTACGAGGAGTGGACTGAAGACAGCAGATCCAGTGCCTCGGTCGGAGCCAGTACCGACGAAGACCACCTCGGTCCAGATGCAGTCGAAGAACACTTTGACCGAGATGCCAACCGAGGTGGAGCCACAGAAAGCGGAGGGGAAAACTGAAGTTTATGTTCCACCTTCTGCATACAAACCACCACTTCCATTCCCCCAGTCAAGGGCCAGAGCACATCTAGACAAGCACTTTGGTAAGTTCCTTGACTTGATGAATAAGCTGCATATTAACATTCCTTTCCTTGATGCCATTCTAGGAATGCCCGCCTATGGGAAGTTCTTGATGGAGATCCTATCAAGGAAAAGGAAGCTGGAAGACTTTGGTGAAGTTAGGATGACATCTAAATCCTCGGAGCTCATACAAATCATGAAGGAGAAGATGCCTCCTAAATTGAGAGATCCCGGCTCATTTTGCATTCCCATTCAAGTTGGGGATGTCACTTGTGAAGCCCTTTGTGATCTAGGAGCCAGCGTGAGCATCATCCCGCTGGAGCTATGTGTGAAGATCGGACTTGGAGAGCCCAAGCCGGTCAAGATTCGACTTTACATGGTGGATCGCTCCATCACCCATCCCGTGGGCATCTTGGAGGACGTTCTGGTCAAGTTAGGTAACTTCTATCTACCTATAGATTTTGTTGTACTTGACATTCCCGCAGATTATCCTGTCCCTATTATTCTCGGGAGGCCATTTCTAGCAACTTCGGGTTGCAACGTGGATTGCAAGAACGCCAAGTTGAAATTTAACGTTGGCGGCGATGAGGTGGAGTTCGCATTACTTGCAGCCATGAAAGGGGAGCAACTAACTGATGATATCTTCAACATCTACGATGAAGAAGAATCAAGAGAATTGCTGAGCTCTATCCTTATTAACGATCCACTCGAAAGAGTTATTAGCTTCAGTTTAATGGAGGAAGGTATAGATGCTTCTTGTGATGCAGATATACGGAGCTTAAAAGCACTGGAAGAGGATCCAGGAGCTAAAACTGAGAAGCTAATCCAGGAGACGAAGATCTCCAGTTTCGGTTCCAGCTGCAGTACCTCGACTGAGGCACTTCCTGGACTGAGCGAGGCGATTGAAGAACATCTCGGTCAACGCCTTTGCGCCTCGACCGAGGTCGATGGCGAGACGATTTCAACTGAGACTTCCGAAAGTCCAGTCTTTGAATCCATTCCACTGGAAGGAGGAAACAAGGATCCCCCTCAGAAAGCGCCCCCAATTGTGGAGCTTAAACAACTCCCTAGTCACTTGAGGTATGTCTTTCTTGGACCGGATTCTACTTATCCCGTTATTGTTAGTGCTTCCCTTTCCGAATCTGAATTGTCTAAGTTAATGCATGTCCTGAGAAAGCATCAAAAGGCTATAGGTTATACCACGGATGATCTTATTGGCATTAAGCCTTCTTTCTGCATGCATAGAATTCTAATGGAGGACAATCATAAGACTTCACGGGAACCTCAAAGACGGTTAAATCCGATCATGAAAGAGGTTGTGAAGAAGGAAATTCTTATGTTGTTGGATGCAGGTATTATTTATCCTATCTCGGACAGCAAGTGGGTTAGCCCGGTGCATGTAGTTCCGAAGAAAGGAGGGATGACCGTTGTGACTAACAAGAACAACGAGTTGATCCCAACTAGGACCGTTACGGGCTGGAGGGTTTGCATCGATTATAGGAAGCTGAACACGGCCACACGGAAGGACCATTTTCCACTTCCCTTCATTGATCAAATGCTCGAGCGGTTGGCCCAGCATTCACACTTTTGCTACTTAGACGGTTATAGTGGATTCTTCCAGATTCCTATCCATCCGGATGATCAGGAGAAGACCACTTTCACTTGTCCATGGGGGACATTTGCTTATAGGAGGATGCCATTTGGACTGTGCAATGTACCCGCTACCTTCCAGCGATGCATGATGGCTATCTTTTCCGAGTACATAGAGAAGATCATGGAGGTATTTATGGATGATTTTTCTGTATATGGTTCCTCTTTTGATGATTGCCTATCTAACCTTTTGCTAGTACTTAAAAGATGTGAAGACACTAATCTTGTTTTGAATTGGGAGAAGTGCCATTTTATGGTTAGTGAAGGCATTGTGCTAGGACACCTCGTTTCTAATCGAGGCATTGAGGTCGATCGCGCTAAGATCGAGACTATTGAGAAACTCCCTCCCCCTTGTTCTGTTAAAGGTGTGAGGAGTTTTCTCGGGCATGCAGGTTTCTACAGGAGATTCATCAAGGACTTCTCTAAGATTTCTAAACCTCTAACTAACCTCTTGAATAAAGATGTTGTTTTTGAGTTTTCGCAGGAGTGTCTTGATGCTTTTTACAGGATTAAGGAAGCGTTGATCTCCGCTCCTATTATCCAACCTCCGGATTGGACCTTGCCCTTTGAGATCATGTGCGATGCTAGTGATGTAGCCGTAGGAGCGGTGCTTGGACAGAAAAAGGATGGACGGAACACCGCCATTTACTATGCTAGCAAGACGCTAGATGTAGCACAACGCATCTACGCTACCACCGAGAAGGAGTTATTGACGGTTGTATATGCTTTCGAGAAGTTTCGTTCCTATTTAGTAGGAGAGAAAGTCATTGTCTACACCGACCATGCAGCCATTCGTTACTTGTTGGCTAAGAAAGATGCCAAGCCACGCCTTATTCGATGGATTCTCTTGCTTCAAGAGTTTGACCTAGAGATCCGCAATAAGAAGGGATCCGAGAATTCTGTTGCGGATCACCTCATCCGGCTACCTGCATCTTCACGTGAGAAGGACGACCCGCCCATAGACGATTCATTCCCCGATGAGCACTTACACTTGTTGGAGCGTTTGATAGATTTATTTACTTCACCCCACGATGGAGGTGAAGTATGGGGTGAGGGCACCTCCCATCACGTTTGAGAGACGTATCATGGTCCAGCCAGCGACCTTAAACCAAGCGCTTCTTGGGAGGCAACCCAAGGTATTGCTTTCTTTTCCCTTTTTTCTAGTCTAGCTTAGATAGTTTTTGCTTTTGCTTTGCTTTGTTTTGGCGTTCTAGACAGATAACATGAGACATCTAAGGAAGGAGCATAACTGGAAGGACAGAAGTTCGAGAATTTGAGAAGACGGAGCTTGACTGAGGCATCTCGGTCGCTGTTAGAGCACCTCGACCGAGATGATTCTTGAGCAACCGAGGCGACTAGGGTTTTCTGAAGAACCACCTCGGTCCGTACCACCTCGGTCCAGTCGAGATCATCTCGACCGAGGTGACAGCAGTCCAGAAAAGGGTATAAAAGGCGGAAGATTTCTCTCTCCTCGCTTTACTCTTTCCCCTCGACCGCGGCGACTGTTCACCTCGCCTCCTTCGTTTCTTGCTCGTTTTCGAAGATTTCTGTCTCCAAACTACGATTGAAGGATAGAGGATCGTGTTGCAAGTACAGATCTGCAGAAAATTGAACCGATTCGGCCGAAACGAGGTAAAACAAACCGAAACCCTAACCTTTCCGTTTCGCTTCAATTTGGGCTTTGGTTGCCCCTGTATTTATTGAGGAAAGGCTTAAGTACCCCATAGGAAGCAGTTGTAGTGATTTTGGGGGAAAAGAACTGAATTTCCAGAAGGAATTAGAATCCAGTTTTCCACCTCGGTCCAGTCGAGTTGTGCCTCGGCCGAGGTGATTCTTGAGTGTTGTAAGTCGACCGAGGTGACCTGACAGTTTGATTTTCTAAAAATGAGTTCTGACCGCCGCCTTGCCCTCAGGGATAGATCCTCACCTTCCCCTTCTTCCTCTTCTTCCCGACCATATCGACCGGTGATCCATGAGCGACACCAGGTCGATTACGACCGTATTTCTGGCCGTCCAGTGATTGCACCACGTTTCCTGGACGTGTCTGCTTTTGATTGCCTCCAGGTAGACGGAGAGCTTAGGAGGATGATTTCTACAGTTGGGCTGGATCAGTTTACTGAGATCCGAGCCCCAGCCTATTTGGAGCCGACCTTAGAGTTCGTTAGCTCCTTCACCTACCTTCCAACAGAGCAGTCTGTGAAGTACCGGTTGATGAACCGGAACTTCTTAGTGCCACTTGAGTACTGGAGAGATATTTTCGGCTTTCCAAAGCCCACCGCTGTTGACTTCCCATCCTGATCAGTAGCTAGGGAGTTTTGGGGGCAGATTGCCCATATTGTTGAGCACGCAGATAGATGGCGCCTTGGAGATTCCAGGGAGAAGGTCATCTTCCACCTAGTATTTAGGTTAGCCCATCGGATCTTCAGTGAGATGCTTCTGGCGCGTACTGAGACGCCCCAGAAGATCTGACAGGGGGAGCTTTTCAGTTTATATTGCATGGTTACTGGGGGTATCCCGGACTTTGGCTTGATGCTGGCAGAGGATCTGCACAGGATCAAGGCCAAGGCGAAGGGAGACATCTACTGCGGAGGGCTTGTCACCCATATAGCTAGCTATCAGGACATGGATCTCAGTGCTTGCACGATGGTAGCGGCTGCCAAGCCGCTTGGATTGCAGGAGATGATCACTCGGCGGATTCTAGTTCCCCGAGGTCTGACGACACCGTACGTAGCTATGCCGTGGGAGCTGACTGCGCCACAGGGGATCAGGTGGTCTGCCCAGTTCACTGTTTATGACCCACATTATTGGCAGACCGCTTGGGCTCCACTTATGGAGGATTATAGAGAGGAAGCAGCTGCCCCGGCTGAGAAGGAGGCTGATGATGAGGAGACAGTTGATGAGAGAGAGGGTGGAGTCCCGATGGATACAGGGACAGATACTGCAGGGACGAGCGCACCACCAGTTATAGATCTGGATGAGGAGGACACTGAGCCTGCACCTGCTACTTCTCCAATGAGAACTGCTAGGCGTAGGACACGCGGACACAGGGATTCAGAGGCTCACAGACGGATCGATGACCTGACAGATCAGGTTATTGACTCATATGCTGCTTTGTCACTGGATATCCGCGAGATGCAGGAGCGGCAGCACTACCAGCACATGATGGCTCAGATCCAGTTTGAGCACATCATGGGGTATCCGTTCGACCCGACCCAGTATCCGTACGTACCACCACCACCACCGGATCGTGACTACTGAGAGCTGCAGGATTATCTTTATTATTTTTATGCAGTTCAGCTATTTATCCGGTGAGTATTTTTTTTATCCTTTAGACTTATTTTGATCCACTAGGACAGTGTGTCCCAAGTATGGGGTATTTGATGTATTATTTGACTTTGATGTATGACTCTATTGACCGGATATTTATATTTATGCTTCACTTCTGCATTTATATGTTTATCTGAGATTGCATGCATACTTACAGGTTATTTGATTGAGAAAAACGTCGAAACTGAAAGAAAAATGGTTTTAAAATTAAATTTTGGACCTCGACCGGGGCAGTTCTGGCCGATCGAGGTGTTTCACCTCGGTTGACCTAAGAACACCTCGACCGAAGTGGGTTAACTGAGAGTTTTCGAAAACGATTTTTGTGTTACTTATCTGGATATGATCTCAGTGAAGATTTTGCCGACACAGGGATTCAGAGGTTCACAGACGGATCGATGACCTGACAGATCAAGTTATTGACTCATATGCTGCTTTGTCACTGGATATCCGCGAGATGCAGGAGCGGCAGCACTACCAGCACATGATGGCCCAGATCCAGTTTGAGCACATCATGGGGTATCCGTTCGACCCGACCCAGTATCCGTACGTACCACCACCACCACCGGATCGTGACTACTGAGAGTTGCAGGATTATCTTTATTATTTTTATGCAGTTCAGCTATTTATCCGGTGAGTATTTTTTTTATCCTTTAGACTTATTTTGACCCACTGGGACAGTGTGTCCCAAGTATGGGGTATTTGATGTATTATTTGACTTTGATGTATGACTCTATTGACCGGATATTTATATTTATGCTTCACTTCTGCATTTATATGTTTATCTGAGATTGCATGCATACTTACAAGTTATTTGATTGAGAAAAACGTCGAAACTGAAAGAAAAATGGTTTTAAAAAAAATTTTTGGACCTCGACCGGGGCAGTTCTGGCCGATCTAGGTGTTTCACCTCGGTTGACCTAAGAACACCTCGACCGAGGTGGGTTAACTGAGAGTTTTCGAAAACGATTTTTGTGTTACTTATCTGGATATGATCTCAGTGAAGATTTTGCTTACTGACTGGTTTTGAAATCTTTATGTGTTTGAAAGGTTTTGTAATATGTTTAAGTTGCTAAATGCTTTGTTTGAAATTATTGGCATGTTTAATACTTTGTTTTTATCTAAATTATGTTGAATTTGAAGGTTGACACCACATTATGAGTTCTCTCACTTTCTTCCTGGAAAGACCAAGGCAATTCATTCTTCTCTCTTCTTCTTCTTGATCATGCTTAGCCCCTCATATACATTTTGCCTCCCTTTACCTATCCGGAAATTTGGAAGCAAGCGAAGTGGTGAAAGCAAGTGAAGTTAAAGTTGAGAAGTTGGCTGGAAGTGAAAGTGTTAGAAAGTAATAATAGGTTTGGGGAAGTTAATCATGAAGATGAGTAACTCGGCACCATTCACATAGCCGGGTGTTTGTGTCTTGCCAAAGTCGGATTGAGCGATATTCCTAACGGGTCATGGTATGTGCATCAAGGGTTTGATGCATCTCAAGAAATTGATGATTGCTGATTTCCTAGGCTTCGGTTTTTGTGCACCTCTGTCCATGCATCCCAAAAAGTGAAGTAAAAGGAAAAAAGTGTGAAATAAGCAAAGCTTATTGGTGGAAGATGTTGCAAGTCAAAGTGAAAGTGAAGTATATCCTTTTCCCGGATTCTAGCACCACATTACCTTACATACATCCCTACCCTACACGTTTCTTGACCTTTCTTTTGGGAAGCCCTTGAGACCTCGAGCTTGTTGATTGACTTAGTGGTTTAAACTGGATTATACATGATTAATTTCGATAATTATGACTTATTATGCATTCTATGATTTTATGCAAAGATGAACAACTTTCCTATATTTATAAAATGTTTTGATCATATTTGGATTTTAAATTCCATGAAGTATTCTCTTAGAGTGATCTATGATAGTTGCACACCATAAAAATGTTTTTGAGAGACTTTTCATTGATTTTCTTGACTTATAATCCATTCTATCTTGCCTTTTATATGCGGAACTTGCTTGGGGACAAGCAAGGGCTAAGTATGGGGTATTTTGATAGCTTGGATTATAGTCTATATTTTGGGGTTTGTTTAGACGTTTTATCTTTCATAATCTGCATGTTTGTATGTATATTATGTGATTATATTACCATTTCATCTACCTTTGCGGGAATCGAGGTCTACACCTAGTTTTGTTGTAATCGTAGGTAAAATTGCACGTTTTGCATCGAAAAGGAGCAAAAGGAGCTATGGAGTCATTGGAGCTACATTGAGGAACATAAGGAACCATCCAGGAAGCATGGCCATGGATTTGAGATTTACTTTGGACCAGTTTTGAGAGATTTCACATTCAGTTATGACTCACCTCGGTTGACCACAGATTCATCTCGACTGAGGTGATCCAGGGGAGTCGACTCGACCGAGGCGAATACCTAGGACGCGGCGAGAATATTTTATTCTCGGCTGAGATCTTTTATCTTTGGAAAGTGATCTTATATTTTTGGGCTTGGCTCCTGGAAGGAAGAAGATATACTAGATCTTATATTTTACCTATTTTTATGGGAAGAGATCTTTCTAAGATATCTTATCTTTGGAGGGTTATTTTCCTATAAAAAGGGTTGGATTTCCACAAATCCAAAGGCATGCTACACCACCGATCAGGGTTTTTACACTGCAACAGCCATACTCCAGTTGGGAGATTTGAAGAACCTTTTTGAAGGTTGAAGGAAGATTGAAGATTTTAGCTTTATAGCTTTTGGAGGTTTTCTTGTAAGATTACCTTAGATTCTCTTCCTTGTTGTCTTGCTTGTTGGATTTATATCCAGGGAACGCTTTGTTGTGATATTTGATTCCGTTATTGAAGTCTTTTCATTAAATTCTTCTTGTTCAAATATTCACCTTCTTCCCATATATTTGATTAATACTTTCATGATGATGAGTGGCTAATTTCCTTGTGTGATTCTAGGGTGATTGGCTGAAGGTTGTGGGAAAAACAATGATAGAATAATCTTAGATTCCAGTAGGATCCTGAAAGTTCGAGTCTTTAACCTTAACCCTAAGCATCTCGTTCAGTCGATGAACATCTCGGCCGGGGTGGAATTTGGCTGACCGAGGTGACTTATCTGATCCGAAACTGAGAGTTAAGTGTTAGAGTTTGCCAAATCCTATTCTTATTATACATTTCCTAGTTCAATGCAAGCTTAGGATGAGACTTACCCGGTAATTCCTTAGTTTGTGTACCAACGATCATAAGTGTAGGTAATAAAGGTTTATCCTTTATTGGGGTTGGAGTGTGCTTTCATCCCATCTTTGTGAGTTAGCCTGAGACTTACCCGGTAAAGGTTGATTCTATTCCCTTAGATGGTGTGTTAGTTTGAGGTTATAGTTCTTTATCTTGATTCCTTGAGACTTACCCGGTAATAGGAGTTATGGTTTAGGATTAGTGAGTAGTGAGACTTACCCGGTGATCTATTCCACTTTAGTAACACCTTCCCTATGCAAAAACCTCAGCTTTGTCTGCTTATCTTTAGATCTTGAGTTGGAACCACAACTAGATGCTTTAATCCCTAGAATTGCATATTTGTTTTATTGACTTCTTATTCATTTTTTATTGTTTTAATTGCTCTTGTGGTTAGTATTTACATAAGCATACCGTGCTTGGACTTTGTTTCACTAAGTCCTTGTGATCGACCCCTGGAATTCCTTGCTTTTACTACGATTGACCCGTACACTGCGGGTTCACATCCTTGTTTTAAGCTTACGTCTAGGGTTATAAATTTAAAGCTTGCACACACCGTTTGGAGCGAACACAAATACACCCCTAACCTTTAATTCAGTGCAGGTCCGGATTATAAACCCTCAACTAACCGGATTATAAAGTCCTTTTTGTAGTAGTGTACACATCGAACCAGTATGGGGAACACTATTTTAGCCTGCTTAGAGAAGTATGAGTAAGTTGACGTGAGTTTGAGTTTGAGTTTGAGTTTGAAACCAGAAAATTCTCCTTAGCAATACGAACACTCTCTGATCTTGAAGGATAGTTGAATACAACATCTGTAGGAATTCCTAAAATTTCACTTAGAAAAGGAGTGAGTGAAATCGGAGTACCTTTGACTGAAGATCCAAGAGTAATACACCCTTTGTCCCCTTTTGTGGTGAGATTAACATAGAATAGTCTCGTGAGTCGTGGAAAAGAAAAATCTCCAGGGTTTAGAGCCTTCTAGATAATCAAACTCTTCAGCTTATCTATGCAGGGTATCTTGAGGGTATCGAGAAAATCAGTATCCACCAAATCACACATACAGAGCGGTCGATTGTGAAAACCATCAAGCCAAGATCCAGAAGCTTGAAAATTAATGAACCATGATGAGGGAAGACCGGTAATCTGAGATGTATCTAGATCTTCAGAAGGTTTTTCTTCTTTAGCAAATGAAGAATTTTGAACATCTTTCTTTTTGGAAGATAGAGGAGCAAATCTCTTGCTTCTGGGTGCCATGAGGAAAGTTTGAGAGAGAAATCAAAGGATTTTGAAATAGAGTTTCTTGTGAAAGGATAAAAAGATGAGAACGTAGGTCCTTTTTATTAGGAATTTGACAAATCTTTGAGAAAATCAGGCTTTTGAAACCAAAATCAAAAACTGTTTCAAACAAAGGATTTAAAAAAAATTTAAGAATTAAAATATCTAAAAGATATTAACTCTTAAAGGATCCGTAAAGTTAATTTATCCTTTAAAATATGTTTCAAGGCTCCTTGAATTTTATTTCAAGGCCCTTGAAAACATCAATTGGGCTGCATGCGTAGGACGATTAAAACTCGTTTACTCCCCCTACGTAATGCTTCCTTGTTCAACATACCAAGATCTAATCTAATAAAATTAAATTGTTCCTCACAAAGAGGCTTGGTAAAGATATCTGCAAGCTGCAAGTTAGTTGAGATAAAAGAAATCGAAACATTACCTTTTCTCAACATGATCACGTATGAAGTAATGCCTTACATCAATATGCTTAGTTCTTGAATGCTGCACAAGATTTTTGGTTATAGAAATAACACTAGTATTATCACATTTTATAGGAATACCTCTCAAGTCAAAGCCAAGGTCACGAAGTTGTTGAGCAATCCAGAGAATTTGAGCGCAACAAGCTCCGGCAACTATGTATTCAGCTTCAGCTGTGGATAGGGCAACAAAATTTTGCTTCTTGGAGCGCCAACTGATTAGGGATGACCCTAAGAATTGGCAACATCCAGAAGTACTTTTTCTATCGACCTTATAACCTGCAAAGTCTGCATCTGAATAGCCAACAAGATGAAACGAGCTTTAACGTGGGTACCATAACCCTATCCTTAGTGCCATTGAGATACCGAAAAATTCTTTTCATAGCTATTAAGTGTGACTCTTTAGGATCAGCTTGAAATCTTGCACACATGCACACGCTAAACATAATGTCAGGACGACTAGCAGTTAGATACAACAATGAACCGATCATACCTCGATACTCCTTTTGTACTACACTTTTGCCATTCTTGTCATGATCTAGCGAAAGTGTTGAACTCATAGGAGTCTTTGCAACCTTAGATTGATCCATTTTGTACTTTTTAAGCAAGTCTTTAGTATACTTGCTTTGATTGAGGAAAATTCCTTTCTTTGCTTGTGTAACTTGAAGTCCAAGAAAGAAATTTAGCTCTCCCATTAAGCTCATCTCAAATTCCCTGCACATAATATCTGAAAATTCCTTGCAAAGGGAATCATTAGTAGCACCGAATAATATATCATCAACATAGATTTGTACTACTAGAATGTCGTTGCCTCTAGTTTTGATAAACAATGTTTTATCAATCAAACTTCTTTTGAAATTGTTTTCAAGAAGATACTTAGACAATCTTTCATACCAAGCTCGAGGAGCTTGCTTAAGACCGCAAAGAGCTTTGTCTAATTTAAAAACATGATCTGGAAATTAATCATTTTCAAAACCAGGAGGTTGAGCAACTTAGACTTCTTCTAAGAAGCCGTTTAGAAAAGCACATTTTACATCCATTTGAAAAAGTTTTATGCTCATGAAAGATGCAAATGCAAGTAGCATACGTATGGCTTTTAACCTGGCAACTGGAGCAAAAGTCTCCTCATAATCAATACCTTCTTCTTGGTTATAACCTTGTGCTACAAGTCGTGCTTTGTTTCGTATGACTTTGCTGCTTTCATCCAATTTGTTTCGAAAGACCCATTTCGTGTCAATAACTGATTGATTCTTTGGTCTTGAATTAAGAGTTCATACCTTGTTCCTCTCAAATTCATTTAATTCATTTTGCATGACAATGATCCAGTCTGGTTCTTGAAGAGCTTGAATGTAGTTCTTTGGCTCGACAAGTGATACAAAAGCAGAGAAGGCACATAGATTATTCACTTTAGATCTAGTTTAAACTCCAGCATTTGGATCTGAGATCACATTCTCTTATGGATGATACGAGGAGTGTTGAACTTTTCTTCTTTTGACAGATGAAGTAGATCCAGAAGGTTGAGCTGTATATGTTTGACTAGATTCAGGTACCATTTGTGTATTACTTGTTGTTCCAATCTCAAGGCCTTGAAGTTGGGTTTCAAGCCCTTGAAGTGGAGTTCTGTTATCACAGTTTCCAGTTTCAAGGTCTTAAAGGTGTGTTTCAAGGTCTTGAGGGTTTTCTTTGGTATCTTGAATCGTTTCCTGCATATTCTTGTCTTGATCTTTAGAATCTTCCTCTTCATCCGAAATGTGATCTTCTCTTTGATTCAGATTTAAATCTGCAAAACTCTCACTCAAAGTACCATCATTGCTTTCATCAAAAATAATATGAATGCTTTCCTCAATAACTTTGGTATGTTTGTTATATACTCGATAAGCTTTGCTATTTGAAGCATATCCTATGAATATAGCTTCATCACTATATGCATCAAATTTCCCAAGATTGTCCTTGCCATTGTTGTGAACAAAACAAGTACATCCAAAAGGTTTGAAGTATGAAATATTTGGCTTTCTTCCTTTAAAGAGTTCATAAGGAGTCTTTTTCAAAATAGGGCGAATTAAACATCTATTTAAAATATAATTTACAATGTTTACTGCTTCAGCCCAAAAACTTTTTGGCAAATTATTTTCTAAAAGCATTGTCCTAGGCATATCTTCAAGAGTGCAGGATAGGTGATGGAATCACTATCATTTAGGATAGTTTTTAAAGTCTTTTTATTGTACTTGTGTCAATTTATGCTACTAACTCCTTGGTTCAGAAGAAGAAGAATAAAAGAAGGTAAGGAAGGAGTTATAAGCTCTTAGGAGTGAAGATCGATCACGAAGCAAAGCTTCTGTTGCCTCACCGTCCCAGCGTAGCCTTGTCACCGCCCTTGCGGGTGACACCTTACACCGGAGCGCTCCCTACGCCTTCATCAACGCCATCCAGAAAGTGTGTCACCGCCCCTGCGCCACTCCTTGGCACCCCTGCGGTGACCTGCCCTGAAGAGACGAAGACCAGCTCCCCTGCGCCTCCCACTACGCCCCTGCCTGCGCCTCAACATGGGAGCTGGAAGACGGAGAGGCTGTGTCACCGCTCCTGCGTTGACATAGGGATGCCCCGGCAGCGTGGCATCAGAAACGTCAAGAAGTCGAAGGGTCATACGTTTGAAGAGCATTGAAGATCCGCCCCAGCGGAATTACCTAGCCACCCCTACGGCCATGAAGAAGATCAAGCGTTTTTGCCTTCACCGCCCATGCGGAGCTGAAGGCCGCCCCTGCGGCTTAACGTCAGAAGCTTTACTCCGGCTGTTTACACCACCTTTATGGCATTAAAGGTGGCTGTTTTGGGCCGGCCATTTACTCCTATTTAGTGTCTTTTGTAGTATAAATAGTCCTTGGTTGATTGCTAGAATCATCCAACCTATCCATGTTTTTCCCCACAAAAATCCATTTTAGAATTAAGTTTTCCATTGTAATGAGTTGCTAACTCCCTTGCTACATTGGGTTGGTTTGAAGCTGCGTTGTTACTTTGGGTGTAAGTTCTTTTTAATATAAGTTTTTATTCAGTAATACTTTGTGTTTCCTTGATCTCCATTGTCTAATTGCATGTTTACTATTGCTTGAGATTGATCACCTTAGGTTCTAAAGTGCATGTAAACAACTAGGATTAATAGGTTCCCGGTTCGGGTCTATAATCTAGTAGCAACTTTAAGTAATAACGGGTTGTAATTACTTAAAGAAAAGGAACACAAATATAAAGATAAGTTTAACGGTTTTAATCTTCTCTTTATATCTCTTAGTCTTTGTTTGAAAACTAACTTGTTATTTGTTCTTGTAGGTTTACGGAACACTATCCTATTAAGTTGTGTTGATGCCGGTTGGCTCAACACATATATATGATCGAGACGAGAGATTACTTAAAAACTTAAAAAAGGAACGCACCAAAGTAGCAATCGCATGCTTAGAATCAACCTAGTGTAGATTCACCCATCATTGTCTTACTTGTCGCGTTAATCGTTTTCTTAAGTTTTTGTGTGCATCAATTCAACCAAAACCCCCCCTTTTGTTACTTGTTACTATAATCGATAATTGCATCTAAAACACCCTAACTCTCTTGGGTTCGACCCTTACTTAATCACTATACTTGTTCTTAGTGCTAAGTCGGGATTTACTTTTGATTGGGTATAGACGACCATACCTTCTGTCAAATTTTGGCGCCATTGCCGGGGAGTTTTAGTGTTGTATTGTTATTATTGATTATTGGTTTGAACCATTTTTATGGTTCAAACTCGTGCTACTAACTCCGGCTTTGCTTCTTTTGATCCAGAAATTGAGAGGACGCACATCCGGCAACAAAGACAACAACAACTACAACAAGAGATGGCTGACCGTACTCTTCGTCAACTTACGCAGCCCACCTTGGCTCAAAACCCTCTTGTGGTCACTATATCGACATTAGGGGAAGGAGTCAACTTTGAGCTCAAGCCGGGCCTCATTCACTTGCTTCCATCCTTCCATGGGCTAAGTGGTGAAGACCCCATCAAGCACCTTGGGAAGTTCCATACCGTGTGTATGAGCATGAAGCCGGCCAACATTACCGAAGAACAAATCAAAATGAGGGCTTTCGGTTTCACACTCAAAGATTCCGCGGATGATTGGTATTACCACCTTCCATCCGGGAGTATTGACACTTGGGAGAACCTTCACAAGGCGTTTTTGGAGAAATACTTTCCAGCTAAAAAGGCCAATAGCTTGAAGAAAGCTATAAGCAACATCGAGCAAGAGGCGAATGAAACTCTCTACGAGTACTTCGAGAGGTTTGCACGCCTCCGATCCAGCTGTCCTTTTCACGGATATTCAACTCAAGATCTAGTCTTGTACTTGTACAATGGCTTGCTATACAATGAAAGGAGGATCGTCAATGCGGCTTGCGGAGGTAATATTCTTAACTCTACTCCTGACCTTGCTTTGGAAAAGATACAGGAACTAGCGGAAGGAACTCGGAACTTTGGAAGAATCCCAGCTAAGAAAGGAGTTCATGTTGTGAATTCCGGGAAGAGCGAGATTTCTACCGAGCTCGCGGAATTGAAGGAAATGGTGAAAAGGCTAACACTTATGGGAACCCCACAACAGCTCAAAGCTTGTGGAGTATGTGCTGACCCGTACCATCCAACGGACATGTGTCCACAAGTCCAGGATGACGATGTTGAGGTAAACGCAATGGGCTATGGACAACTACAGCAGCAAAGGCCTAGGAACGATCCCTATGCACATAATTTCTTGCAAAACTGGCGTGACCAACAGAATTTTTGTTAGAGGGATCAACAAAACCAACAAAAGCAGCCCCGTCAAGGTAAGTATCACTCAACTGAAGATATGTTGCAAGTTTTGACTAAACACTTTGCTACTCATGTCCAAATAACAGAATCTAGCATCAAGAACCTCGAAAAATAGGTTGGTTAAATGGCGGAAGCCATTACAAGAATTGAAACTAGGGCCTCCTATGGATTACCTTCTCAAACGATAATTAACCCAAAGGTGATGCTGGAAGCGGCTAAATCATAGAGGAAGGGACCCTACGTCGAGCCAACGATGTAAAACAAAGGCGCTGCTCGGGAGGCAACCCGAAGGAATAAGAAGAGGAGTTTCTGTCAAGAAAACCGCCCCTGCGGCTCTGAGTCCCCGCCCCTGCGGTGACACCCATGGCCAGCACCGCCCCCGGCGCTTGCCCAGCACCTGCTCATGTTGGTCACCGCCCCCGCGGTGACATCCCTACGCCCCTGCGGCGGCCAGCCTTGACACACGCCCTTAGCTCCGCCCCCAGCGCTGAGGCAGCGTACCCCCTCTTCCTTGTCACCA
This sequence comes from Fagopyrum homotropicum, assembly GCA_033239125.1. NCBI lineage: Eukaryota > Viridiplantae > Streptophyta > Magnoliopsida > Caryophyllales > Polygonaceae > Fagopyrum > Fagopyrum homotropicum. Next base: position 38,384,484 of record BSWB01000001.1, on the reverse strand, counting down.
CCCCCGCGCTGACAAACGCCGCCCCTGCGGTTCTGTTAAGGAAAGAAAAAAATACACTTCCCAAAAAAATAACCTACATCTACCACCCTCTTCACTCCCTCTCCATTCACACCACGAAACCAAGCCGCCTCACCTTCCACGCCCTTGCGCCCTCCGGAAGCCCTCGCACCGCCCGGCCAAGACGTTGTTGCGCCACCTCCGGCAATCTAGTGTCACCACACCCTTTGCGACACCAACCCTTTTCCCCCACCTTCACACAAACACCACCTCGACCCTCCCACTCTCAACCTCCACTGTCCTCCCTCCGGTGACGTCTGCAACAAGAGAGAAGACGCCGGAAAAGCCCCATTGCGAACACCTTCGCCGAACGCCCAAAATCGCCTTCTGCTCTTCGCCCGCCCCTGCATCTGCAAGCTCCCGCCCTTGCATCGTGCCGCCCCTACGCCTGTTGCAACCGCCCCTGCGGAAATCACGACAGAAGGTTCGTCTCTTGATCAAATTCCTTAACTTTCTAACTCCTTTACTTGATTAACTGCAAGAGATGGAGAATCAGAAGAAATACAAGTTATCGGAAGGTGAGAAGGATCGGTATAGGATTGCTCAAAGCCGGGAAGTGTATGCAACTCGGTTCCTAGATGTTCCCACCTTGGAAAATCTGGGCATGTTAGAGAGTATGCAGGAATTTCTCAACAATGCCGGGCTAGGAGATTTTCTAATAAGAAGTGCTCCAATACACCCCGATCTCAGCCGCCAATTCATTGTTACATTCAAGATGGAAACGGAGGACCACTTGTGTGTTAGACTCTCAATCAAGTACAACAAAAAGTACACATTGGATTACACCCAACTGTAGGAGGCATTAGGGGTGACTATAGCAGCTTCCGATGATTGGTGGGAACCCATTCCGACGCCCGATTTGCTAGAGTTTTGGCAGGCCGCCACCAGGTCGGAGTTTCATGCAGGGGGTAATTACTCCAACAAATTCACTCACCCCTGTTTGAGGCTCATCTCGAAGATCTTTATGAGTGTCTTCTGTGGACACGAGGAGGAGAATAAGGTCACTCTCAAAGACCTTCCATTGCTATACGTTTGCCTCTCCACGAACGACTGGGTGCCAGATTGGCCATATCTCTTCCTTACCGCTTTAAAGCAGATTAGGAAGAATGAGCCTCGAGAAATCGTGGGAGGTGGGATAATATCCTTACTGGCTACACAGGTGATGGATCTTCCTACATTGAAAGAAGGTTTGGAGACACCACTATATACTAAAGGTCTGATGAGGAGATGCAGGCTCCTCAGGACAGACGGGGAGCATCGGTTTTGGATCTCACTTGCAGATGGGAGTCACATCACATACCTACCCCGACGACTTCCATTGGGAGACGAGATCTCTGATCTATATGTACTAGCTGACCCGGTCCCTCCGAGACGGCCTCAGGTAGATATTGTTGGGAGGTACGCAACAGGCTCCAGCCGGGGCAACACCACTGATGAGGAGATGCCGACGGCAGCACATGACAGTCAGACCATGGAGAGTCTGCAAGCTCAGATGGCGGCCTTGACTACACAGCACCAGGCATGGCAGACCAAGTACCAGCAGTCTATGCTTGAGCAGCAGTAGGCGTGGCAGTCCAGTTTCTCCTCCTCCATGACCACTCACTTCGACCGCCGTCAAGATGCTTGGCAGGCGGCTCATCAGCAGCAGTTGGAGACTCAGCAGCTGGCTTGGCAAGCTAGCTATGACACTTTATTTAGGGAGAGGATGGAGGCTCAGGAGGGCCGCATCGACACGTTCTACCGCCGGCAGGAGCACTTCTTCCGCCATTTCCCCTACCCATCGGAGGAGGGTTCGGATGGTCCAGCCGGACCATCCCATTGAGGGGTATACTTCTTTTCCATTTCCCCACATTTATCTTTGCTTCATTTCCACTTTGAGGACAAAGTGTACTTCAAGTATGGGGGAGGGACATATCATTGCTTGTATAGTTTTATTGAGTTGTTTTTGGATTTGTTTTGCATCTTTGAATTCAGTTTAAAATTCACAAAAAAAAAAGAAGAAAAAGAAAAAGCCAAAGAAATCCAAAAAAGAAATGAAAATCCTTGGATAAACCGAAAACCCGAAAGGGCGATTTAGGTAAAAAGAAGGTAGTCCAACCAACCTTAGGTTGGTGCAAAATTGGACTTGAGGGATGTGAGTTCAAGTGAGAAAAGAAGAAGAGTGGCAAGGTGAAAACATGAAAGGGCTCCTTGGCAAAATGAGTGACACCGAGTGTAGGTTTCCCTTCCGGAGTTTTGGCGACATAAGAAGGGGAGTCATAAGGAGGTTGTCCGGGTAGGCCACTCTTGGAGCAATAAGGATGGTAGTTTCTCCCTTTTTCTCACATTTCCTCTCTTTTCCTTCTTTCCTTCTTGGCTTTTCTCTTGTTTTCATTGTCTTTTCTTGCTTACCCATGCTTCCTGAGGCCTTTGAGTCTAGTTACTGTCATTTGTTTTACTCGGGACGAGTAAAAGGTCTAAGTATGGGGGAGTTTGATAGGTGATAGAATCACTATCATTTAGGATAGTTTTCAAAGTCTTTTTATTGTATTTGTGTCAGTTTACGCTACTAACTCCTTGGTCCAGAAGAAGAAGACTAAAAGAAGCTAAGGAAGGAGTTATAAGCACTTAGGAGTGAAGATCGATCACGAAGCAAAGCTTCTGTTGCCTCACCGCCCTAGCGGAGCCTTGCCACCGCCCCTACGGATGACACCTTATACCGGAGCGCTCCCTGCGCCTTCATCAGCGCCGGCCAGAAAGTGTGTCACCGCCCTTGCGTCACTCCTTGCCGCCCCTGCGGTGACCTGCCCTGAAGAGACGAAGACTAGCTCCCCTGCGCCTCCCACTGCGCCCCTGTCTGCGCCTCAATATGGGAGCTGGAAGACGAAGAGGATGTGTCACTGCCCCTACGTTGACATAGGGACGCCCCGGCGGCGTGGCATCAGAAACGTCAAGAAGTCGAAGGGTCAGACGTTTGAAAAGCATTGAAGATCCGCCCCAGCGGAATTACCTAGCCGCCCCTGCGGCCATGAAGAAGATCAAGCGTTTTTGCCTTCACCGCCCCTGCGGAGCTGAAGGCCGTCCCTGTGGCTTAACGTCAGAAGCTTTACTCCGGCTGTTTACACCCCCTTTATGGCATTAAAGGTGGTTGTTTTTGGCCGGCCATTTACTCCTATTTAGTGTCTTTTGTAGTATAAATAGTCCTTGGTTGATTGCTAGAATCATCCAACCTATCCATGTTTTTCCCCACAAAAATCCATTTTAGAATTAAGTTTTCCATTGTAATGAGTTGCTAACTCCCTTGCTACATTGGGTTGTTTTGAAGCTGCGTTGTAACTTTGGGTGTAAGTTCTTTTTAATATAAGTTTTTATTCAATAATACTTTGTGTTTCCTTCATCTCCATTGTCTAATTGCATGTTTACTATTGCTTGAGATTGATCACCTTAGGTTCTAAAGTGCATGTAAACAACTAGGATTAATAGGTTCCGGGTTCGGGTCTTTAATCTAGTAGCAACTTTAAGTAATAACGGGTTGTAATTATTTAAAGAAAAGGAACACAAATATAAAGATAAGTTTAACGGTTTTAATCTTCTCTTTATATCCCTTAGTCTTTGTTTGAAAGCTAACTTGTTATTTGTTCTTGTAGGTTTACGGAACACTAACCTGTTAAGTTGTGTTGATGCCGGTTGGCTTAACACATATATATGATCGAGACGGGAAGTTACTTAAAAACTTAAAAAAGGAACGCACCAACGTAGCAATCGCATGCTTAGAATTAACCTAGTGTAGATTCACCCATCATTGTCTTACTTGTCGCATTAATCGTTTTCTTAAGTTTTTGTGTGCATCAATTCAACCAAACCCCCCCCCCCCTTCTGTTACTTGTTACTATAATCGATAATTGCATCTAAAACACCTTAACTCTCTTGGGTTCGACCCTTACTTAATCACTATACTTGTTCTTAGTGCTAAGTTGGGATTTACTTTTGATTGGGTATAGACGACCATAGAAATACTTTCGGTCAGTGCGGTTCTTACGTTCCACAACTCCATTTTGTTGAGGAGTTCTAGGAGCTGAAAAATTATGAGAAATACCATATTTTGCACAAAACAAATCAAACTTTAGTTGATCAAATTCTCTACCATGATCACTTCTTATAGAAATGATTGGTAGGTTTTTCAAACTTTGTAACTCCTTACACAATTTTGAAAACTCAAATAAAGCTTCAGATTTTTCTCGTAGAAAAGATATTCATGTAAAGCGAGAGAAATCATCCACGGTAACAAGGATGTATTGTTTTCCTCCGGGAGATTTGAGACGCATAGGTCCACAAAGATCCATATGTAAAAGTTCAATAGGTCAAGAAGAACTTACAGCTTTCTTAGGTTTGAATGAACCTCTTATTTGTTTACCTTGTGTACACGCCTTACATAGGTCATTAACCTTGAAGTTTAGGTATGGCAAACCACGTACCAAATCTTTATAAGTAGCTTCTACATGGTATGCATGCTTACGTGACCAAGTCTTCTATGTCAAAGCCTTGGATGATCAGTCAAGGCCTTTAGACATTTTAACTTAGTTCTTGCAACTTGGTTAGTACTCAAAGAATAAACATTATTACATCTAGGAGCAGTAAGCAACACTTCTCCCGTCTTTATGTCTTGAACTTCACATTTTTCTGAATCAAACATGACTTTATTGCCTTTATCACAAATTTGAGAAATACTTAGCAGATTATATTTCAAGCCATCAACTAAATAAACATCGTCAATAAAGTTGGATGAATTATAGCAAATTTTACCAATGCCAATTATGTCACACTTTCCGTTATCACCAAGAGTAATAGTTCCAGATGATTGCTTCTTTAAATCTGAGAATAAAGAGCTCTTTCCACTCATGTGCCTTGAGTAACCACTATCTAATATCCATTTGTGCTCCTTTACCTTGGTGATATCTTGCAAAACAGCAAATATCAACCTTTCCGGGTCGACCAAATGGCATATTTTGGTTCATACTCAGGTCCAATCATGTTTGGTGGTCTAGTACCTTTAGGAACCCAGATTTCTTTGACTTGTTTCCTTGAACATAAAGGATAGGTGTTTTTGATTATATAAGGATCATTTCTTCTATAAGGACATGTAGATTTATACAACAGTAGAAGCATGTAGGCATATGAATGCTTCCTTTGGACTTGACAAAAGTGGTGGTAGGTTTTCTAGGAAAGCTCCTACGATATCCTATACCATTTTTGTTAAGGGAAGATTGTTGTTCACCCATCATTCTTTCTAGATTAGCTTTTGAACGAGTAAACTTAATGAGTGATGTCTTCTAGTCTTGACACGTTAAAGTCAGATCAACTTTCTCTTTCTCTAGATCAATATAGTTTCGATGAAGAGAAGATAGGTTGTCCTTGAGAATCAGGTTTTTTGACGAAGGCCTTGATATTGTCATCAAGATCTTCCTTTTATGTGTTAAGATTTTCAATCTCTAGAGACATTTCATTCAATTGTTTATCTTGTTCATGAAGCTTTTCTTTTAAAGAATTTATCCTTATTCTATGTTCCTTATCACTTAAGATGATATCTTTAAGGAATTGTTTAAGGTCAATCTCATGTTGAGACAAAATTGTACTTACCGTATTGTCGATGTACAGATTTGAGTCATCTTCATGATCGGCCATAAGACACAAGTTCGCTTGTTCTTTTTCATCTTCTGATTCATTTGTTGATTCTGAATCACTCTATGAAGCAACCATAGCTTTCTTCTTTTGATCATTTTTCTTGAAGTTGGTCCTCTTCTTTTATGGACAATCCTTCACCAAATGATCTATTTCACCACATTCAAAACAAGTCAGTACTCTCGTTTTCTTATTAGAGTTAGAAAACTTACCTCGGGGTTTTGATGCTCGTGGAAATTCTCGGTTTGCAGATTGTTTCTTTAACTTGAGAATTCTTGCGAGACCTTTGGAGATCATGGCGAGAGCATCTTCTTCATCATCATCATCATCACTATCTTCTTCATCATATGGTAACTCATCTCTTCTGGATTTTAATGCCAAATTCTTGGAGTTGGATGGGAGTTCTCCATCTTCTTCACCAAGAACCATTTCATGTGTAATGAGTTTTCCAAGTAGATCATCAAAAGGAAGAGTAGTGAGATTTTGAGCTTCTTCAATAGCAGTCATCTTTGGTCCCCATTTGGCTTTAGGTAAGCTCCTTAGAACCTTCCTCACTTTCTCTTCATTTTTTAAGATCTTTCCAAGTGAGTCTAGATTGTTCGCGATCTCACTGAATCTAGTGAACATTTCTTTGACTGTTTCATTTGGATTCATAGCTCATATTGTCTGAGAAAGATCTTAATCTTTGTTTCCTTGACTTGACTTGTTCCTTCGTAAGTGACAACAAGCTTGTCCCATATTTCTTTAGCACTCTTGCATGATGAGATGCGGTTGAATTCATTTGCATCTAATCCGCAGTAAAGTAGATTCACTGCCTTGTAATTCTTTGACACACTGTACAAGTCAACCTGTGTGAAGTCTGATTCCTTCTTTGGGACTTGGACGCCTTCAACCATAGTAATTGGAACTTTAGATCCATTTTAAGTAATGCTCCAAAGCTCCATATCCTGGTTAATAATGAACATACGCATGAGTGCTCTCCAATGAGCGAAGTTGTTGCCACAGAAGAGTGGTGGTCGGGATGAGGATCTTCCTTGAGCAAATCCACCATCACCTATAGGATTCATGATTAGTCTCACTGATGGTTAAATCAATAAACGTGAGTCTAGCTTTGATATCAATTGAAGAACCGGTAGGAGATATAAATAAGATAAATGATACTCTAGAAGGGGGGTTGAATAGATTATGGGAACTTTTCGCAAACCAAATCTCAAGGCCTTGAAACTTCTTTCAAGGGCCTTGATGTCAATCTGTGCTTCTCGTGAAACTTTGATTTCAAAGCTTTGAAACTCTTTTCAAGGGCCTTGACTTCTTGCTCCTGTAAAACAAAGTTAGTCACAGTAAAGTATATATGGTGCGGAAATGAAAAGATTGACACGAGGATATGTTTACGAAGTTCGGCTCTAAATAGCCTACTCTTCGTCCCAAGGTATATCCGTAGGATCTAACTATCTATTATCAGCTTCAAAGAGTCCTAGATACAAACTAGAAGAAATCCCCTTCTTCTCTCAATGTAGTCAATGCTACGATCTAGCTCCAACTCTTAACCTAGTTATATTAGCCTAGTTACTTCGCAGAGTAACACACACTCTAGTATAACACTATTTAGATCTTCCAATGGAGCTCTAGTGTTTTCTCTCTCTAAGGGGGTAAAGATTTTGCGTGAATAAGAGAAAGAAAAACAACGAATGAAGATGATTAGGTTGTTTGAGGATGCAAAGATGTTTTCCTGTGTAAGCTTGTGTATCTTCATTCTTCGATTATCATCTTCATTTATACTCTTCAATGGAAAGGTCTTCTAGCCGTTGTAGAGATGACCGTTTGAAGATAAATCTTCTTTTCCATGAAAATCGTAAGGTAGACATTGCAAGTCTTCAGCCCCTACAAACATGTTGAGTCTTTTACTCCTTGATCTTCTCGTCTTCTTTTTAATCAAGAGAGAAGATATGTTTGCCGTTTTGTTATTTAGAAAATCTTCTAGAAAAGATTCTCTATTATTCGGTTAAGATCTTGCTTCGGTTGATAAGATCTTTGGTTGATGAGATCTTTCCGTCACAAAATCTTCAAATAAAATCTTCAACTCATGTTGAATCCTTGTTCCGTGCATCTATAATTCCAAGGCCCTTGATTTCGTCCTTTTGAGCTTGTTATGTTCCTTTGTCTTTGAATCCAACTTCAAGGCCCTTGATATAAAACCTGCACTGAATTCAAACCAACCAAATATCTAGAAATATAATCAATACATTGTTAGTATATCCAACTACTATATTTGTGTGAAGTCTTCCATCATCAACACCTGTAAACCATTTCAATCAAGGTGGAGTTTTCACACACAATTAAACATGAATCTGAACGAGATTAACAAAGAATACAACAAAACCGGTCATGCTTTCTATGATTCATATCGGCTTTTGAGGGCGAGTAATACCCCAAAGGATGAGAGAACAACGAAAACAAGACAAGGAATCGTGACATGAAAGAGAAAAAGTAACATCAACATGGAAGATGCTTCTGGTAGTCACCTTCTTTCAAAAGTCCTTCCTCTTCTATGACATCGAACTTCTTCCACGGTTTCCGACTCTTGGGACTAGTAACATTAGGAGACTTAGGAAGGTCTATGCCATGGATGAAGATCGAGGCAAGTTGAATATAAAATTATTTCATTTATTTAATTATAGTTGTTTTTATTTTTAACTTAAATATTAAGATAGTTTATCTTCACAAAAAAAAGGTTTTATTAGTTCAATTATCTCTTTTTTATTTTACGAAATTGAAGAAAAAACAAAACTTGAATATCTAATGCTCAATTTTTAACCAATATATCATACATTAAATCATCGTTATTTCAAATGAACATAATTTATATCATAAATTTAAAAAATTATTTTATGTAATCATTGTCAAAAAGTTGTAATTTAAACTATTATAATAGCCGCACGTGTGTGGGTATGAAACTAGCTTTACTAATGGATATTCTTGTAACACTCCCACAAGTGATAAAAAAAAAACCTCTCCTTCACAATTTATTTTTCATCCTACCAACAATAAATTCGAAAATTCTCTCACAAGTTCACAACCATCTTTCCAACTTTTTTACCTACCCCATCACATTCTCTCATATATTTTTTCCAACTTTTTAATTACTACTTAATGAATAATAACTAATCAAATAATAATTATTAAGATATTACAAAACTCTTAATTATTATTGTAATTTTAGTTAACTTTTTTAGTTCATTTTTAACTAATTGAATAATAATAATTAAATTAATACGAGTATGAATTAGTGAAAGAATTAACTAAATAACATGATTATCGATAATTCTGAGATAAAATAACGGTTATGAAATAAGAACATGATGCGTGAAGATTAAAGAGTCACAAAAACTAAATGAAAATACAATAATGATAAATAAAGTAGGAAACATAATAAGGAAATCATAGAGATGCCGATAAATTTTAAGGATTCATGTCACAAAATTTTTGCCAAATGTACTATATCAAGTCATCGATAAGGGATTGATGAGTTCGTTTATTACGCATAGTGTTCCTTGTCTCCAAGTATTTGTTAATGTCGATCGCATATCCAGTTTGAAACTGGAAAGCTTCATCATTGTTGATGGTAGCGTTTGTACTCGTTTCACCTCTACGACGTGAACGATGATTACGGAGATCTGTTTCGTAATATCTTCTTATGACTTCAACATTCTTATATGTGTCTCGTTCATTCTCTACTATCATGTTATCAATAATAATAATAATAAACACTTTCATAATATCAGCTAATATATCTTGATCATAAGCCAGAGTGGGTTGTCATACAATGTCGAACCTCACCTACAGAACTCCAATAGCATGTTCGACATCCTTATGTGCAACAGCTTGACGATCGGCAAAAAGACATCGCTTAGGAGTTTAAGGGTGGGTAAAAACTTGTACAAAAGTAGCCCAACTAGGGTAAATACCGTCAGCTAGGTAGTATGAAATGTTGTACTCATGACCATTGACTGTAAACTTCACAGGAGGTGACCGATCTTGCAAAACAGCAAAAAATACTAGTGAATGGTAAAGTACATTAAGGTCAATACACGAACCTAGAATACCGAAAAAAATAATGTCAGATCCATAGATCTTCATCCGCAACGGCTTCCAGAATGAGGGTAGCGTTCTTGTTTCATCCGCAACATTGACCTTTCCATGCATTAGGGCAATTCTTCCACTCCCAATACATACAATCAATATTGTCGATCATGCTTGGAAATCCTCGTTGCTCATTTCTGTTGAAGATGTTTTGTAGGTCTTCGTCTGTTGGACTTCGTAAATACATGCTTTGAGTAGGTGGCGGAGGTAGAAACAATATAGATGGTAATTGATTATTGACAAAGTTTTCAATAATTTTGAGAATTTCTTCATCACTATTTGTTGAAGAACTTGAGCTTGAAGATCTCCTTTGAAAATAATATTATTTTTTTTAGTAATTTTCAATACATGTTTTGAGTAGGTATTGAAAAGTAATCAGAGAGTGCTCATATATAGATTATACTGAGCAACGTAAACATTTAAATGTGGGCCCAAATGTCATTACAAGTGACTATGAAAATACAAGACCATTATTTTCATTAGGTGACTATGACTTTGTCATTGCTACTAGTTGTCATAACTATGACATAGATGTGATCACTCATTGACAAGTGATAAGAAAGAAAATTTCAATTAATATAGATTAAAATGATATTGAAAAAAAGACTTCAAATTACAAGAAACTTAAATGAAGATTAATACTTATAAAAACATCAAATCAAACTTAAGTAAATAATTAAAATTACTCCTTCGACTTCTCTATTTTCTCTTTCAACTTGTCTAAGAGTATTTAGATGTAATCGTCACGGCCCATGAGTAATTTCTCCTTCAACTTGTCTTCTCTTAGGGTCAAAAATGTCTTAGACAACAACACTTGTGGAATATCAAATTTCTACTTCTGCTTCTCAACCTTCATTCTGTTTGAATTTTACGATTCTCTCCTCTAATTCCAATGGTCTCTTCCTTCTCATTTTCTTCTGCCTTTCAAACTCAAATTTCTCTTATTTTTAGAGTCATCTCATAACCCCGTTGATCATAATGAACACTAGTTTGCTCACCCATAATGGATAAACCTTTTGTTGCAACCCCTTTGCCTTTTCTTCTAGCCTTGGATTTCTTCTCACTATCTGGACGACTTATACCTGCAGATACGAAGCAACCACTAACACCGTCTCTATTTCTCCTACCACTACCGCTGTTATTTTCAAGATCAGTTTTCATCTTGTGGTCAGCATCAACTTTCTTCCTTCTTTCTTTATTCAAACCCCACCTCAAGAACTTTCTCCACTTTGGATACTTGTTCACCATCTCCCAAGGACTTTGATATTTGAAATTCCTTGATGCACCTTGACAAGACCTTCAAAATAGTTGATGGGCATTTTTTGTAACATCAACTTCATTGTACTCATTTCCCGTTATTTGACCAACTTCTTCCAAAGCACCGACACAAATGAGTAAATCAACAACCATTCTTTTCCAATGAGTCTCCAACATGTTCTTGTTCTGCTCCGGAATCTCATGTGGTCGATATTGACGAGCCACTTCCTATGATGGATTTATATATCTCCAAAGATCAACAAATTTCTTATCTTTGCCAATAATGGAGTTTGTGTAGTTGATGAAGTAGACCTCAATTAGAGTTGATTCTTCTTTGATAGACCAATCAAGGTTGTTTGTTGCAACCGGAATTGATTGATTTTAATTGACTAACAATGGAGGTAGCAATACTGATTCTAGTGGAAAATGTTGTGTCTTTGGAACAATATCTTCTTCATCACTGATCATTTGGGTGTTGCTTCCTTGAAAAAATAGTGGAGAGTTCTCGTAATTTTGAGAGTTAGGGAAAAGATTTGGTAAGTGGGTGGAGTCATTTGTTATGGTGGTGGTTGTTGTGGTGAAAAACTTCTTCCTAAATTTGCAAGAAACTACGAAAAATGAGGATGATTGATATAAAAAAAAGGATCGAATTCGTTAAAATTTATGGACGAGTGATGAGGATTATTAAGATACATTTTTCTAGAAAGTGAACAAAATATATACTTTTTATTACGAATTTAGGTGACAAATGAGAGAAATGACGATTCTTGAAGTGTGTCAGAATGGGTCTCTATATAGAGCGGTGTAATATGTACATGGGTATAACTTGCAAAAAAGTAAGGTGAGAAAAATTTTATGGTATATAAAACTTGTAGATTTTGTGGACAAAAAATCACTGATGTGATCAATTTTTGTACAAAAGTTGATTTAGTAAAGCCCATGTCCATTGACGCTCACTCGAGTTATAAAAGCTCAAACCCAATCCAAAATGCAAATCTTGCAGTTAGTGAGTTTTGAGCTCTAGATGACAAACCCTCTCTCCCACCATTACACTAGTTAGACTAATTGAACTTTTATATTCTCTTATTTATATACAATATTAATACACAGTGTTGATACACAATATTAATACACAATGTTAATATACAATGTTAATACACAATTTCAATTACAGAATGTTAATACACAGTTTCATTTACAATGTAAATTTATGTAGTTAACAAAATTGGTCATTTTCAAATTACACAAGTCCGGTCCTTTGTTTACACAAGGTTGAGTTACACAAGCCCAAAAGTCCGTCATTTACACAAGTCCGTCATTTAGACAAGGTATGGTTACACAAGCTCAAACTCATTGAGTTACACAAGCCCATTTATAACGACAAAAAATATAGGTCATATCCCGTATTTATAAATTTGGGTCAAATTATATAATTAAACAAATCGGGGCAATTGGTGAACTTTCAAAATTATGGGCCTTTCCTATAATTAGAAAACATGGGTCATTTTATGTAATTATCCAATTAGGGGTAACTTTACAAATTCCAAAAGTTTGGGTCAATAGTGTAATACAAAGTTTGGGTTGTTTATTGCAAATTACCCTAAAATCGGAGAAACCCTAATTGTTACGCTAAGAAAGTGTACACAATAAGCCTTAAATTTATACTCGTTATATTTCTCCTAACTCCTAGCGCACCCGCAGTGTACGGGACGTTCGTAGTATGGATAGTATTCCGAGGTCGAACACAAAGATTAAGGTGAGATTGATTCGGTTTATGATTGAGTTTAGTGAAAATCTAGGTTAAGAAAAAAAAGAGAAATAAAGAAATGAAAATCTCAATTGTTTTTTGTTGGTTTTTAGTGATCAATCAAAGATCACAATTCATGCAAAGTAAACAATCAACTAAACTATGAATCAACACAAATAAACAAGCTAAACAAGATATAGATCAAAGAAAGAAAAGACGGATTCTAGGGGTTGGAAGTTCCGGTTATGGCATAGGACTCAAGCTATATATTCATTCATTGGATTAACTATGTTGTGATTAAGTGTTTCTAGATTGGGATCAATCACTAGGTAAGTCTCATGATCCACTAGTCCATTCCCTAGGTCTCATCACCGGGTAAGTCTCTAAGAACCTAAGGGACGGAATTCTACACTAACCGGATTGTTACCTAGAGATCTTAACCTATCCTTACCGGGTAAGTCTTGGAAAGGGAAGTCTTAAACAACTATCCTAGCACACTTAATCCAATGGCGGCTTATTAGGCTCACCACTACCTAAGGTTTGTTATCTTCGGAATCTAAGAGTAAGGATTACCGGGTAAGTCTCTCCTAACACTTAGTTGCTAACACTAGGTCACCCTAGGATAGATTTAACTCAACAAACACTTAGGATTTCAACATTCTACAAATCTAAGACAAGATCCATCGAACCAGGGAAAATCACGGTTTGTTCTACCTAAACCACGGCCGTGGTTAGGCAAGAACTACCCGTGATTTCTAACAGCAGCTACGTTCATGCACACAAGTCATCCAAAGATAAATCTAAGTCCGTCCTATCATAGCCCCAGCCATAACCATCCTTTCCTTACCCTAGAACCACATCTATTTAGCCTACAACGTTCATAATAGAAATCGAAACAAACAAACATAAAATCATGACATCCATTTGCAAGATGATGAAGGAAGAGAGATGAACAAGTGAACTAAAACAAAACCAAGCTGAAAATAGAATTAGAGTAACTCACAATCCTTCCAAAAGAAGGTTCAAATGATTCATACAACTCTAGAAATAGAATCCGGAATTCTTCAATACAAAACTATCAAGTGTGGTAATGGTGTGTGTTCTTCTTCTCCTCTTCAATGGAGCTCTTCTTCTTCCTCTTTGACACTTTCCTTCCTAAAAAGACTTCTTGTTGAGAGAATATTTTTGTTAGAGGATAATGGATAATGGAGAGCTGCCCCCAGATGCTTTTCTCAGCCAATGAGGGACCACTTTTATAACAAATTTTGCATGAGCTGGCCATGAGAGTCGTGGCACAGCTGTCACAAGAATCTGGCAAAATCCACGGGTAAAATCACGGCCGTGGAATGTGCCAGTAAACCGTGATTTGCTCCAGAAACTTCGCTTTGGATCATTAAGCTGTGATTTGGTGCATGGCTTGTGTTGGCAAGGCTTCATGAGTCCTCCTTAGCCTTTAGCTTGTGTCCTAATGAGTCCGAGGGTGTGTCATCTAGATGAACGATCCTCAAACGTATCGTTTTAGCTCCTAAATCTCCCGAAATACCTACAAAGCAACGCACAAGTCCGTGTAGACGTCTATCTCGACAAAGTATGTGAATTGAGTGCAAACGTCGTGAACTAGTGTTAAACTATGCATGAATGAATGAGAAATCTATCTAAATGATTACCTAAAACTAAGTCATAAATCGTGTTATCAAAATACCCCATACTTAAGGTTTGCTCGTCCCCGAGCAAACTCCCAACTATAGACTAAGAGATGACATGATTTATATATGCAGAAAAATGGCAAAATCTTTTGGGTTTGTGATTCTACTATTGGATCTCCTTCAAAGTCATGTTTCATGGCAAAGGATAAGCAATCATGCATCAAACAAATGAAAACATGGAAAGACGATTGTACTTAACTCAAAAGTATGCAAGAAATGTAAAGATGAAGAAGTCAAGAAGATCAAGAGTACATCCAATCTAAATCACTAAGTCTTACAAACATGCAAATAGGTCATAAGGTCTTGTGAAATAAAAGGGCCAAGAAATGTAGCGATTGGGTGGGGATTTCTAGGTTATGTGATGCTAATCCGGGAACGGAACTAACTCCACAATCTTGTCCTCGATCAACTTCCCTCAAGTGTATATTTTCCTCTATCTTTTCTTTCTTTTCTTTTTCTTTGACTTATTTTTGAGACAATGGCATTGGTGTACAAAAGCCGAAACCTTGGTGATTAGCCGTCCTCGGGCTTTTTCTTAGTTTTCGAGATGCATCCACACCGGGCACACATACCAAAGCTCGTTAGGACTATTGGTTCATTTGACTTTGGCAAGGCACCAACACCCGATTATGTGAAGTGTACCGAGTTACTTGTCATTTAAGCCAATGTCCCCAAACCTATATTTTTGGCTACACTTTTCACAACAAATTCAGCATTTTATGCATGATATTCTTTCATTAACAACTTCACTCAACACTTGCTTTTCACACACATCAACACACTAGCATGCTCCTATTCCCGGATGGGTTAAAGGAGGTCAACTTTATCTCAATTGAGGTGCTCAAACAATCATGATTAAGATGAGAAGTAGAGAAAGATGAATTGCCTCATTCATTCCTAGATGGTATGCAAGAACTATCATGTAATTTCGATCTTCAATACTCAATTATTTCTAGGCAAACATCATGATCACAAATCATTCATAGAATTCAAGAGAAGTACTTCATGTCTACATATGCGTTCATCAATCCTAACACATGAGGCCATCCATAGCCAATTCACAAGACAAGATTCATCATTAGGATCATATCCAAGCCTAGAAAGCACAAAAAAAAATTTAAATTTTCTGATTTTTATGGTATTTTCGAAATGAGTATGTACAATGTAAGACATGTGAAGATTTTAAACTATCCTAGATGCTCATCATGCAAAGGATCATGCAAACCCCACCCCATACTTAGAAACACTTTGTCCCCAATGTGGTATAAAAGTAAAGAGAGTGAAAGAAGGTTCTCACAATGTAAAAATGGTTTGCTATGGTATTTGGGATTGTTCAAGTGAATTGATGTTGGATGATCCTATCAACAATGGTAGAGAGCTCTTAAGCATCCATCTAAGCTTTGGGACCCGCGCTAGGCACCGCTAGCCGTCCAAGTTCCGCGTCCGCTCCACCCATAATTGGTGAGGGGTTCATCATCGTCCTTCACTTGCCATGCAAGGCTTCCAATGCCACTAATGTTCTAGCTCACATACAAGGTAGACAAAACACACACAAAGATAGAAAAGTCTAAAAACGAAAACAAAACGAAAAAGGAAAAATGTTACCGATGGGTTGCCTCCCACCAAGCGCTTCTTTAAGGTCATTAGCTTGACCAAACTCGGGGGCGTCTACTCAAGGTGAAGTGGGGCAATTATCTCCACCGGAGCTCCCGGGATATACTTCTTCAACCGGTGCCCATTCACCTTAAAGTTCCCACAATGTTCCCCTCCTATCTCAATAGCTCCATGGGGAAAAATCATCTTCACCTCATATGGCCCGGTCCATCTTGATTTGAGCTTTCCGGGAAAGAGCCTTAGCCTTGAGTTGAAGAGAAGGACAAAATCTCCTTCACTCAACTCCTTGGGGATGATCCTCTTGTCATGTCATCTTTTGGTTCTCTCCTTGTAGATCCGGGCATTCTCATAAGCTTCCAACCGGATCTCCTCAAGGGCGTTTATATCAAGCAACCTCTTCTCTCCCGCCTCTTTGAGGTCAAAATTTATCCACTTAATGGCCCAATAAGCTCTATGCTCCATTTCCACCGGAAGATGGCAAGACTTTCCATAGACCAACTTGTAAGGAGTGATTCCAATTGGTGTCTTGAAGGCGGTCCTATATGCCCACAATGCGTCATTGAGCTTCATAGCCCAATTCTTTCTAGTCCTAGACACCGTCTTCTCAAGGATGGCCTTGATCTCCCGGTTGGAGATTTCCACTTGGCCACTAGTTTGGAGATGGTAAGGTGTCGCCACCTTATGAGTCACCCCATACTTAGCCAAAAGCGCTCCAAAGTTCCTATTTGTGAAGTGCTTCCCTCCATCACTAATGATCACCCTTGGTGTTCCAAACCTAGGGAAGATCACTCGGTTGAAGAACCGCACTACCACCTTGGCATCATTTGTAGGAGAGGCGATTGCCTCCACCCATCTTGACACATAGTCCACCGCCAATAGGATGAAGAGATTGCCACATGAAGAAGGGAATGGTCCCATGAAGTCCACACCCCACACATCAAATATTTCGACTTCTTAGATGTTGTTCAAGGGCATTTCATTTCTCCTTGAGATGTTGCCCGTCCTTTGGCAAGCATCACATGCCGCTACAAAACCTTGCACATCTCTAAACAAGTTAGGCCAATAAAAACCGGATTGTAATACCTTTGCACACGTTTTGTGTGAGCTAGCATGGCCTCCACATGGTAAGGAGTGACAATGCCGGATCACACTTTCTACTTCATCTTTCGGTATGCATCTTCTAAACATTCCATCCGGCCATCTCTTGAATAGAAGTGGTTCACTCCAATAGTAGTATCTCACATCGTTGAAGAACTTCTTCCTTTGTGCATATGTCAATCCGGGAGGCACTTCCTCACACACTAAGTAGTTCACAATGTCGGCGAACCATGGCTCACTTCTTCTAGATACTAGGAACAAGCATTTCTCCACCATTTGCAATTGCTCATCTCGGAATGAGTCATCAATTGGAATGTCATCTCTTCCAAGCTCTAATGGTGGGAGTTTACTAAGGTGATCCGCCACCGAGTTCTCTGATCCCTTCTTGTCCCGGATTTCCAAATCAAATTCTTGTAGAAGAAGGATCCACCGAATCAACCTAGGCTTGGCATCCTTCTTGGTAAGTAGATAACGGATCGCAGCATGATCCGTATAAACTATGACCTTCGCTCCAACAAGATATGAGCGGAACTTCTCAAATGCATACACAACCGCTAGCAACTCCTTCTCGGTGGTAGCATAATTGAGTTGGGCATCATCTAGCGTCTTGCTAGCATAATAAATGGCATGAGTGCGCCCATCTTTCCTTTGCCCCAAAACAGCCCCAACGGCTACATCGCTTGCATCACACATGATCTCAAATGGTAAACTCCAATCCGGAGGTTGCATGATAGGTGCGGAGATCAAAGCGTTCTTCAGCCTACAAAAGGCCTCAAGGCAATCTTTGGAAAAGACAAAATCAACATCCTTCATTAGTAGGTTAGTGAGAGGCTTAGAAATTTTTGAGAAATCTTGAATAAACCTCCGGTAAAAACCGGCATGCCCTAAGAAACTCCTTACCCCTTTCACCGATGTAGGTGGTGGCAACTTCTCTATCGTTTCAATTTTGGCTCTATCAACCTCAATGCCACGGTTAGACACCGAGTGTCCTAACACAATGCCTTCACTTACCATGAAGTGGCATTTTTCTCAATTTAAGACAAGATTTGTCTCCTCACATCTTTGCAATACTAATAACAAGTTAGCCAAGCAATTATCAAAGGAAGAACCATAAACAGAGAAATCATTCATAAACACTTCCATGATATTTTCTATGTATTCCGAAAAGAGAGCCATCATACACCTTTGGAAGGTGGCGGGTGCATTACATAACCCAAATGGCATTCTCCTATATGCAAAAGTACCCCATGGACATGTAAAGGTTGTTTTCTCTTGGTCATCGGGGTGGATAGGGATTTGGAAGAATCCACTATAGCCATCTAGATAGCAAAAATGAGAGTGTTGAGCTAACCTTTCTAGCATCTGGTCAATAAAGGGGAGAGGGAAGTGATCTTTCCTAGAGGCCATGTTCAATTTCCTATAATCAATGCACATCCTCCACCCCGTAACCGTCCTAGTCGGGATTAGTTCATTGTTCTCATTAGTCACTACGGTCATCCCACCCTTCTTAGGTACTACATGAACGAGGCTAACCCACTTACTATCCGAGATAGGGTAGATAATTCCCGCATCTAGCAACTTAATGATTTCCTTTTTGACTACCTCTTTCATTATAGGATTCAATCTTCGTTGATGTTCAATAGAGGGTTTATGATTATCTTCCATCATTATCTTATGCATGCACAAAGAAGGCTTAATGCCAACCAAATCATCAATAGTATAGCCAATGGCTTTCCTATGCAATCTTAGTTCGTGCAACAACTTAGCAAGTTCATCATCACTCAAGCATGCATTCACAATCACCGGATATGTAGAATCAACACCAAGGAAAGCATACTTTAAATGAGAAGGGAGGGGTTTGCGTTCAAGTTTAGGAGGACCTTTATCGGTTGGAGACGATCCAAATAAGGTTGGATGAGATGAATCCAAAGCAAATGAAGACTCCTCATGGCTCCTAAAAGCTTGACCGTCATCAAGGACTGGTCCAGGGAAAACCACGGCTGGAACCACGGTTTGCTCAACTTCCACGACCGTGGTTCTTGCTAAGCTTGCTTCCCGGAGTTGTCCAGAAAGTTTGACGGCCGTGGAACATAAATCTCGACCGTGGAACTTGCAGCTGTTCAACACCTCTTTGTGGCCTTCAAATCCAACTCTTGGCTCCTCTTCCAATGCTTCCAAGGCCTTGATCTCTTCATTGCAAGCCTCCTCAACACCTTCCTCCATCATACTTAAGGTAAGAACCTTCTCCAAGGGATCCTTGATCAAGATCGAGCTTACAACTTCCCTAGATTCCTCTTGCTCGACTATGTTGAAGACATCCTCATCAAGGGCTGGCCCTTTCGTCATTGTGGACAACTTGAACTTGATGTTCTCTTCTCCAATGTTGAAGGAGAGAGTCCCATTCTTGCAATCCACTAGGCATCCGGAAGTGGCGAGGAAGGGTCTTCCTAATATGATGGGAACCGGATAGTCCGCCGGAATGTCCAAGACTACAAAATCAATTGGCACATAGAATCCTCCTAGTTGCACCGGAATGTCCTCTAAGATCCCAACCGGATGAGTGATAGAACGATCCGCCATATAGAGGGTCATCTTGACCGGTTTCGGCTCTCCTAGCCCAACCTTGTTGCAAAGTGCAAGCGGTATGATGCTTACACTCGCTCCAAGATCACAAAGGGCCTCGTACTTCACATCTCCCACTCCTATTGGGACACAAAAAGAGCCCGGATCTCTTAGCTTGGGAGGCATCTCCTCCTTCATTGTTTGGATCAATTCCGAGGACCTCTTGGTCATTCTTATCTCCCCATACTCCTCTAACTTCCTTTTGTTGGAGAGTATTTCTTTCAAAAACTTGACATATGCCGGCATTCCTAAAATGGCATCCATGAACGGAATGTTAATATGTAACTTGGACATTAGTTCAAGAAACTTACCAATGTGATTGTCCAAACGAGCTCTTGCTCTTGATTGTGGGAACGGTAGTGATGGCTTGTATGGAGGCGGTGCCACATAGGTTGGCTCTACATCCTTGCTCTTGCCTCCATCTTCTTGCAACTTTCCCTCTTCTACCACTACTTGCTTTCCCTTAGCATTGTCATTGGGCAAAGGATCTTTCATACTCAACCCACTCCTCGTTGTGATAGCCAACACTTGGCCTCTTGAGTTGTCTTCGGTTCTTCCGGGAAGCTTTCCCAGGTCTCTATGGGCTTCACCCGCCTTTTGGAACACTTGTGCTTCCAAAACCTTTTGAGCCTTAGAAATTGAAGTCACCGTGCTCTCAAGACCACTCAACCTTCCAAGCAATTGCTCAAACATCAATTCGGTCCTATCCTTTGGGGGTTGAGTGAATCCGGGTGGAGGTTCTTGTGAAGCTCTTGGTGGTGGAGTTGTGCTTGTGGAAGCGGGAGGGTTCAAGGCTCCATCCGGGTTAGAGTAAGAGAACCCGGGATGGTTGTGGTTGGGCCGGTAATTGTTGAATTGCCGGTTGTTGTTGAAGTTCCTTGGGCCTTGATAATTGTTGAAGTTGCTTCTTCCCATATAATTCACATCCTCCTCCTTGGAAGACAAGTTGGCTTGTGGAAGCACTTGAGGAGTTGCTTGATTCTTCAAAGTTGTAGCACACAACTCCCTCAAGGACTTCAACTCATTGTTGATGGCGTCAAGCTTGAAATTGCTCATGGTGACCTCACTCGCCTCATATGCTCCCGCCTTTCTCCCTTCACTCTTCCTATGGGAGTATTTCTCAATCACTAGGGATTGCTTCTCCACAAACTCCCACGCTTCATCTACATGCTTCTCCATAAAAGTCCCACCGGAAAGAGATTGGAGCTTGAATTGGCTATCTTCATCAAGTCCTTTGAAGTAGATCTCCAATAGCTCAATTTTCGGTATGCCATGGTGTGGACAATCTAGGAGAAGGTCTTTGAATCTCTCCCAATACTTGAACAAACTCTCTCTATCCTTCATCACGAAGGCATTGATCTTCCCTCTTAATTCGGTAGTCTTGGAAGGTGGGAAGTACTTAGTCAAAAACTCGGTTGTCATCTCCTCTCTCTATCCTTCATCACGAAGGCATTGATCTTCCCTCTTAATTCGGTAGTCTTGGAAGGTGGGAAGAACTTAGTCAAAAACTCGGTTGTCATCTCCTCCCAAGTACCAACTCGCCCTTTGGAATAGATTGATACCAAGCCAAGGCTTTATCCTTGAGAGAGAAGGAGAAAGCCCTTAGCTTATGGTTGTTGCTCTCCAATCTTGGCGGTCTAAGAGTCTCCATCAAGATCTCATAATTCATCAAGTGTTGATGAGGAGACTCTCCTTCCATCCCTCCGAATTGATTATGCCGGATCATTTGTAGAACTTGAGGGCGGAGCTCGTAATCATGGGCTGCGGGATCTCCTAAGTTCACACCCGGACGGTGTGCTCTTTGTGCCGGATCCATTCGTTGCCCCAACGTTTGTGGCTCATCCATAGCAATGGGCACAACCCAAATGTTGACCGCCGGCTGCGGTTGTGGTGGAGGTGGAGGAGGTTGACGGTTAAGCTCTCTTTGCACAAGAGCTTGTCTAATCTCCTCAATCTCCCTCCTAGTTGCCTCTTGCCTCTCATTGGCAAGTCTCCTTTCATTCTCCAAAGCTTCATCCCTTATCCTAATTTGCTCTAAGGCTTCATCCAACTCAGCTTGGAGGTCTCTTCCGACCATCTCTTTTCCCTTTTTAATACTCTTGGATCTAGATCGAAGGGTTTTCTCCGGTTCGAGATCGAATGGAGCTAAATCCTTGCCACGAGATCTTCGCATACACCTAAAGAGTAAGAGACGTCCTGAAAAGCAAAGACACACACCAAAGAGAGATCAAAAGCAACAAGAAAGATCTACACTATAAACAATCACGAATAGACTCGATCTAGACCTAGTCCCCGGCAACGGCGCCAAAAACTTGTTACGCTAAGAAAGTGTACACGCAATAAGCCTTAAATTTATACTCGTTATATTTCTCCTAACTCCTAGCGCACCCGCAGTGTACGGGACGTTCGTAGTATGGATAGTATTCCGAGGTCGAACACAAAGACTAAGGTGAGATTGATTCGGTTTATGATTGAGTTTAGTGAAAATCTAGGTTAAGAAAAAAAAGAGAAATAAAGAAATGAAAATCTCAATTGTTTTTGGTTGGTTTTTAGTGATCAATCAAATATCACAATTCATGCAAAGTAAACAATCAACTAAACTATGAATCAACACAAATAAACAAGCTAAACAAGATATAGATCAAAGAAAGAAAAGACGGATTCTAGGGGTTGGAAGTTCCGGTTATGGCATAGGACTCAAGCTATCTATTCATTCCTTGGATTAACTATGTTGGGATTAAGTGTTTCTAGATTGGGATCAATCACTGGGTAAGTCCCATGATCCACTAGTCCATTCCCTAGGTCTCATCACCGGGTAAGTCTCTAAGAACCTAAGGGACGGAATTCTACACTAACCGGATTGTTACCTAGAGATCTTAACCTATCCTTACCGGGTAAGTCTTAGAAAGGGAAGTCTTAAACAACTATCCTAGCACACTTAATCCAATGGCGGCTTATTAGGCTCACCACTACCTAAGGTTTGTTATCTTCGGAATCTAAGAGTAAGGATTACCGGGTAAGTCTCTCCTAACACTTAGTTGCTAACACTAGGTCACCCTAGGATAGATTTAACTCAACAAACACTTAGGATTTCAACATTCTACAAATCTAAGACAAGATCCATCGAACCAGGGAAAATCACGGTTTGTTCTACCTAAACCACGGCCGTGGTTAGGCAAGAACTACCCGTGATTTCTAACAGCAGCTACGTTCATGCACACAAGTCATCCAAAGATAAATCTAAGTCCGTCCTATCATAGCCCCAGCCATAATCATCATTTCCTTACCCTAGAACCACATCTATTTAGCCTACAACGTTCATAATAGAAATCGAAACAAACAAACATAAAATCATGACATCCATTTGCAAGATGATGAAGGAAGAGAGATGAACAAGTGAACTAAAACAAAACCAAGCTGAAAATAAAATTAGAGTAACTCACAATCCTTCCAAAAGAAGGTTCAAATGATTCATACAACTCTAGAAATAGAATCCGGAATTCTTCAATACAAAACTATCAAGTGTGGTAATGGTGTGTGTTCTTCTTCTCCTCTTCAATGGAGCTCTTCTTCTTCCTCTTTGACACTTTCCTTCCTAGAAAGACTTCTTGTTGAGAGAATATTTTTGTTAGAGGATAATGGATAATGGAGAGCTGCCCCCAGATGCTTTTCTCAGCCAATGAAGGACCACTTTTATAACAAATTTTGCATGAGCTGGCCATGAGAGTCGTGACACAGCTGTCACAAGAATCTGGCAAAATCCACGGGTAAAATCACGGCCGTGGAATGTGCCAGTAAACCGTGATTTGCTCCAGAAACTTCGCTTTGGATCATTAAGCTGTGATTTGGTGCATGGCTTGTGTTGGCAAGGCTTCATGAGTCCTCCTTAGCCTTTAGCTTGTGTCCTAATGAGTCCGAGGGTGTGTCATCTAGATGAACGATCCTCAAACGTATCGTTTTAGCTCCTAAATCTCCCGAAATACCTACAAAGCAACGCACAAGTCCGTGTAGACGTCTATCTCGACAAAGTATGTGAATTGAGTGCAAACGTCGTGAACTAGTGTTAAACTATGCATGAATGAATGAGAAATCTATCTAAATGATTACCTAAAACTAAGTCATAAATCGTGTTATCACTAATCAATCGGAATTTTCAGGTATCCCTCTTGGCGGGGTAATAGTGGTGGCTTCAATGGGGGAGCATCGGAGGTGGCCAGACAAATGGTGGCACGGTGAGGTCTCCGTCGAGGACGCCTCTAATTCGTCGTTACGGCTTCAACTCCTCGTTAGGTATCCTCGCAGCCGCCTTCATCAAATCTGATGGCTTCAATGGGGGAGCATCGGAGGGGGCTAAACAGACGGTGGTACGACGAGGTCTCCCGTCGAGGACGCCTTTAACAACAACGGTGGTCAGGATCGAGTGAATTTGGTCACGACTGGTTTGGATCTGGGCTAGATTTGGTTGTTACGGTTCGAGACAGTTCCGAGCAGTGGTGCTAGTGAAGGCCGAGAAGGTCAAGACGGTTCCGAGCAATTGCAGGCGGTTGCGAGTTGATTCTGACGCTGACAGGACGGAGAAGCTCTCAGGTTTTGCGGATATGGACGGCTAGGGTTTCAAACTCGAGCAGGGTTTCATGTAACCAGATCTAAATCGTAAATGACAATTTATAAAGTTTTTATTTTAACCTCCGTATTAAATTTTGTTTTTACCCCTTTCATTAATTAAATTTAGAATTAAAAAAATTTGGATCATTAAAGGAGCCTAGTTTAATATTAACCTTTAATTAATAAGATTCTATAATAAATGAGCTTTTATAATAAGTAAAAGAGAAAATTGCATAAACAGTACCCATCATTTATGATGACTAAACTTTGGTATAAGGTAGGTGGACAATTTTGCCCCTGATATTCAATAACGATAATGTTAACTTAACGTGTGAACGGTGATCTAGATACTAATCTTTGAAACGACGGGTACTAAAGTTCAACCAGCCTAGAAGATGAGATACTATTTAGGCAATTTTCTCTAAGTAAAATGAAGTCTTAGTATACAAAATTAATTACATATCTTTTTTATACCATAAAAGAATATAGCTTGATGAGAACATCGATAATGCTGCATTGATGGGAGGTGCGACATAGTTTGAAGAATGGTGACAAAAACGTAGAATAGAGAAGCCTGAATGTTGGTCTGGCAAATTGATCACTTAGACGTTTTGGCATTCTCGTTCTGAAGGTACTTGATGACGCCGTAAGTAACGGTACCAGCCACGAATAGTGCAACCGTAGGGGTGAAAGAAGGATACAAATATTTTACAAACACTTTGTCCCACTCCTCCGGTAGAAAACCTGTTCAACAAACCAAACACTATTACCAACAAAAATGAACTTCTACAGATTCAATCATATTCACTACCAAGCTCCACCCCAACTCCAACTTTGGATAAGGGTCATTTTCTGCAAATTGGTACTCTATTCTTGCTCCAAACTTATCTTCCAAAATTCACAATTGATTATGTAAACAAACTCGTAAAAAACATTATACTATCCAAAGTGAAGTGTATCTCGAGATTTCTAAGGAAGAAGTTCTGGATCTGCTTTCACCATTTGCTATTGCCTCGTCCCTCGGTGGGCATTTGAAGGGGATTAAGATGACGAACTATCAACTTTCCCATATGATAACATTCATTTGGAGTCTCAATATGACACCAGCTCCTCCTAGTCTACCCTCAAACTATCCTTAAATGGAGAAGAAGCAAAATCATAACCGGCCCTAGGTAGGGTACATACTACCTCCCAAGATAGTTTATGCATCACCTTATCCAAAGCCTTGGTTATTGTTCCACCCTCATCACCCACATGGACGAGAGCCTCAATCACAACTTGTATTAACATGTATGTCTTCACTAACTCCATCACCATTCTTGACGACATCCAAGTGGACATGCTTACCCTAGCCTTCTAGTCACCATGGACTATCACTTGTGTCGTCCCTGCCTCAAGGTATATTTTCTTTTCCGGGTGACCTTCCCAAGATATGGGCCCGATCCCTGATCTTGGCATGTCCAAGCTCCTTGTAGCTGAAGTGTGACCTCAATACATGCACTTTTACTAGGGGCAAACACCCATCAACAACCATACCATGTAGTCACGAGTGTTGTTAAACCAGTAAGCCACATTTTCAAGAAATATTAGGATGGATGAAGTTAGGAGTAGAGCAATACACATTTTGGCATGGTATTATGGATTTCAACAAGGAAGCCAAGGATGGTAGAGTGACTTTGGAGGGTGGTGGTGTTTACGGTGATGAGGCCTTCGTTGTGGGTCGTGACTTGCTTAAGATCTTTCATTGTGATCTTTGATGAAGAAAAGGAAAACAATGCAAATTTGAAGAATTTTCACACTTGCTCATATAAGTGACAATGAGACTCGATTATTCAAGGCTTAGTACTAGGGTTGATCTTTGATTTGCCATCAAGCACCAAGGATATATGTTCATTAATTGTATATTCTTCTTATATATAGGGTGTGATTGGAAAAATGTGGGATTACTTTGGGGTTATAATCCCAAAATAAACTAATAACTAAATTTCAATTGAATTAAAAAATCCTCCAAAAATGCCAAAATTTAATCTACCTCCAATAACCCCGAAGGACCCATAGAGTATGCGATCCTAGTATATCCTTTTATGCTAACTAAGTCCTATTTAAGATGGATTATTAATAAGATAGACTATTAGTAAATAGTATAGATCATTAATGCATTATTAATTCTGCTTGTTACACCTAGTACAAGTCAGCAAGGACTTATCCACATTAGATGTAGATAGGGGTTAATATTCTATAAAAATCACTCAGCACAACAGGTTTGATCCTGACAGAGTGAGCAATTAGCAACAGCCACTTTATATTGCATCTCCCTGTCAGAGAGAATGAACTTTGAATCCAATGCTTTTGAGGTTATATGCGTATAGCTAACACCAAGGCAGCTAACTTCTAATAAGATGGGTTTTAGAGTGCAATTCTATAGTGAAAAATGACAAAGATCTACCTCCATCTCCTGGACAAGAAGCATCACACTCCCCCAAAATTTCTAAGGAAAAACTGTAGAGCAGTGGCAATTGCTATTTGCAAGGCTTGAAAAGGTGAATAGGCTGCTGTATTTCACTATTTTCCCATACCCCTTACAGGACGTACTATACTGGCCAGCAACACTAAACAGCCTGGAGTGCTCCATTAACAGTTACTCAAATACTGTGGTACCGAATCTGAGGTTGATCCTGGAGAAGCTCAATCAACATCTCTAGATTCACAAATATTATATTCCTCCAGGAACGAGATCAACCCTCACTACATTGCTTGCACAGTTTCACACTACAAGAACCCAGGCCCAGAGAATGGAGGTAGATACATGATTATCTCCACAACAACGACTATTCCAGAGAAAGGAGGGAGACAGATGAATATAAGAAATTTGCAAACAGAATTGAGGATACCTGAAGCAGCAAGAAGAATGCCTTGAATGAGGATAAGAGCCCCAAGAACCAACCAACTAAGAAGGAAGGCGCTTTCACTCTGACCCTGCTGTTTCCCAACTTCATCATCTTTCTTATCCAGAAAAGCAGGTCTCTCTACAGGAGAGCGCCTGATAACTCTCTTTGCCCCCTTCTGCTGCTTCTTCTTCTCGGGCTGCCCGAATCTCTGGCCCGACGAGATCGCTTCGCCCGCTGTTGCTCGTGGCTCCTCCGTTTCGGGGCTGGAACGGACGAAGCCGGGCCTAGATCTGGCTTTCGCCGGTGAGAGCAAGACCAGGGGAAAGTCCAGAAACTTGCGGTGTTTGACGACGTCGACGAGAGAGCAGCGGAAGTGGTGGGCCAGCAGCAGCGCCATATTTCGGTTGGGGCGTTTGCTTTCGCTAGCTTTTTCCTTTTCCTGGGCTGTATTTAACAGTCTTATATCTATATACATATATATATTGATATACATATATTAAAGCATAAGCGTTTACTTCAACGTGGTTCATTCTAACAAAAAAAAATATGTCACATGTCATTTTTTTAATTTTAATTTTTTTAAAAATAATATATATAATTACCATATTTTAATTATCTTATTATATAACTTATATTTATCTACTTACCAAACATATATGTATATATACTATTAGTGTTAAAATATATATATATCTATATACTAATAATAAAGTAGAATAAAGTAGAAGCATTTAATGTCATATGTTTTTTTTCCGTTCTTTTTGTCAATGCAATTTAAAACGCACTCTCATTTTAAAAAATTAATTAAAAAATTATATAAACTAACTATCTATTTATATATATATATATATATATATATATATATATATATATATACTAATATTACAAAAACCTTAATTACATAAATCATGGTTCCATATATTTTTATATTACGGGTCGTTCTAACGTTCAGTTTCATTTAAGACCTTTTTTTTATCAAGAACATGTAAACTATCATGTATTTAAAAATATTCCTTTCTGTTTTTATTATTTTTTACTTTCCCTTATAATATTATCTTTCCAACTCACTTTAATTAATAAATATATTTATTTTACAATTTATTAAAGCTAATTCCGCACACGGTGCGGGTATTAGACTAGTATCTATTAAAGCAGGAGCTTCTATTGCCACGTGTCAAGCCACGGTTCTCCCAGCCCCCAAATTTGTTTTAAAAAGTGGTTTTTAAAGGTTAAAATCTATATAAAAAAAATATTTCAGCAATATCACTTTAATGATTCGAATTAAAAAAAAATTGCTTTAAATTGCTGAGAAGATATTGCAAATTTTTTTAATTAAATACTTTTATTATTTGTTGGTGTTAATGTTAAAAAAATTCAATTCGGTTATTTTTAATCCTTTTAATTACCTAATTTAAATAAGGAATTCTAATTAAAAATTTAAAAATGGTCAATCTTATCTTATCTTATCTTATCTTATATCTATTAAAGCAGAAGCCTCTTTTGTCACGTGTCAACGTCACGTTTCTCGTAGCTACAAAATTTATTTTTAAAAAATAATTTATAATTGCTAATATAAATTAAATTTTATAAAAAAATATACAAATAAAAATTAACTTAGATATTCTTTTCAGTTCAACAAATCATTAAAAAAAGAACAAAAAAAATTGTTAATTTTGAATCTTATCTCTACGAATCTTTTTAAAATCAATAAATTTTATTTTTTTTAAATATTTTATTTTTCTACTGAAATTGCGTATCTTAAAAAAATTATATTTTATCTAAAATTTTGTTAGATAACAATATTTAAACAAAAATATAAACAGATTTTTTTTTATTGTTAATTACATAAAAACTTTGAATATATATATATACACTAACGTGGTAATAAATCTAACCCGTATTTTTCAAAACCTGCACAAAGTGCGGGTATTACACTAGTATTATCTTACAGCAGGAGGAGGAGCCTCTATTGCCACGTGTCAACACTATATTTCTCGAAGCCTAAAAAATTATTTTAAAAAATGATTTTTAAATGTTAATATAAATTAAAAATTGATTTTTAAATTCTTTAAAAAATATTTAAATAAGTATTTTTATAAAAAATAGTTTTCAAACTTTTACGAATTTTTTTTACCAACAAGCATATCTTAACAAATCAATTTAAAATATAATTAATTAGAAGAGATAAATACTTAAATGAGAATTAAAAATCATAATATTGATTATAATTTCATTTTTTGAATTTTTATTTTACAAAAAATATGCATATAAATTTCTATGTATTAAATATTTATTAAAACTGAACCCGCACAAAGTGCGGGTAATACACTAGTTTTAGATTATAGACAACAAAAAAATACAAGTTATTTTCTCGATTTTCTTTCCTTTCTTTCACCTTTTAGATTGGATTTTTTTTTCTTATTTATTCCATTAAGAGTATCCATATTATAAAAGTAAATATACCTTTCATATAGTAATAGTTTAAGTCAAAGGTCTACAAACCAAAATCACAAATAAAAAAATCTATTCCACCAAAAAAATTTTTAATTTTTTTCAAATTTTGGTTCATAAATTTTATTCGCCCACATTTCAGCCCAAAAATACTTTCATAAATTTTGGTTCATAAGCTAATAATTTATATTTTATCCACACCAAAACCAAATATTAATAGTGTATCCGCGCCGGCGAGTTGACAACCGGCCACAATTAAAACATTCCACAAGTAAAAGGACTCCTATATTCCAACAAATGAAAGATCAATATTATCGTGAACTCTCCACGTATACTCTTTGCTCCATTTTCGCAACCCAGTTTATTATGATTGAATTCACTTCTTCTGGGCACTCATCGTGTGGGCAATGGCCTGCCATATCACATCCAAGCACAACACAATCAATACAGAGTAGCACACAATCAATGTAAAAAATGTATCTGTTCAGGAAAGTAGGCCTCATCACCAGCATCTAATTCTACGATTTCTATCCCTCTGCAATGCTCTTTCAGCATGGCCAATTTGGACTTTGAATCTGAAATGGGGTCTTTCATTCCCTGAAGTACAAATTTAATCAATCAACCCGCAGCAATTGTGCTCGACAAGAGATCAAATCAACAAACCCTCAAAAACGGAGGTGCACCTACCTGTATAATCAAAACCGTGTTCTTCTGTTTGCCCAGAAGATGATTAAGTGGGATTGATAAATTGAAACTGAATATGCTTTCCAAGACAGCTACTACACCGGGATCATGTGACTATGTTCTAATTAAGGTGAACTTTTGCTCAATATTAAGTCATCAATAAATGTTCATACACTATGGCCAGCCATGCTTATAAATAAAAATGGATACGGCTCTTAGCATTTGATTGATGAGCCAATCATCCGCTCGTTCTGACCTCTACAAAGAAAAGGAGAACAAGGGTCAGAAACATCCAGATAAAGACGTCGTAGCATAGAGAAAGGATCATGCGAGAGCACCACTAACAGTTGGATAGCACTTTTTAACAATGCTGCTAAGGCTGAATCTGAGGTACTGCAGTAATAGTCTTGAACCCAACCATGCAAGCCTTGAGGTTTCTCTTTCCTGAATATTTCAAAGTGTTAACATCTTCGTTACATACATGATACATTTTTTCTGTAACATCTAGCATTTCAGGCCCTTGAGGTCAGAGTAGATCCAGGATCTAACCCTATAAAGATATTTGATGTGAAAGAATGGTTAATAATGGATTTGTTATTGAAGAATGATGAATAGAATCAGAGGCTCTGGACCAAATATGTGCCTATCAAACTCTCACAGGAAAATTAGCATCACAGACATGTTCTACATGGATATAAATATGAAATAAACAGATAAATACTCAGTTGTGAAAATGAATCAAACTAAAATAAATGGCAATAATTAAGTGACATACTTTGGGGAACAGCAGCGATGAATAGCCTGGAATAACGTCTCCAGCGGTATTAATGAGGGTGACTGACTTTGTCAAAGAAGGCCAAAGACCCCCAACTAAAGCAGCAAAATATCCTGAAGAATAGTGAGTTCTTGTTTAGTCATCAGTGTGATCAAGATTTACAAAAATAAATCCAGATGAGGCAATATACCACCCATTGAGTTTCCAACAAGATGCAATGGTTCACCCACAACCTCAATAATGAAGTCTCGTAATAATTCGGCCCACATAAGCTCAGTATAAATAATATCCGGCTTTTCTGATTCACCAAACCCTAGAAGTGTAAGAGCCCATACTTGGTTCCTCCCATCAGCTATGCTGTGCACATTGTCACGATAATGTTCCAAGAAAGCCCCAAATCCATGAACAAGAAGAACACAAGGACCTTCATTACCTACAACTGTGTACTGGAAACAGAATAACATTAAGTCTTTGGGTTAAGCTATTAGGATCCATCCAGCTCAAAAGTCATAACAACCACAAGAATTCAAGTACTTAAGATTTTACAATATTATTCAGCTACATGAATTGGATCACTAATTTAACCTAGAGGTGCCAAATTGACATATGGACATCATACCAATCGTCTAAAAGAACAGAAAACTGACACATGTTCATCATTCAGAAGATTAATAGCTATTTGGGATCAGTCTACAAATAACAAATCTCAACTGACATTGAACTGAGACTACCACAATATGCATTATTCCACTAAACATCATCACAAATATATTTAGAAACCAATCTGCCTCACACATTGGACTGAACTTATAACCCACTACATATTAAAGAATGGTTTTCCATTTTTCATATACTTATCTATTACAATATGGGCCCCTTTAAGTTTCCAAAGGAAAATTCTCTGTTGTGTTTACTCCCCAAGATGGAGGGGGATTTCCTAGTCATTTTTAAAATTTACTCGTAAACATCTAGAAAACCATGGACAAAGAAGTAGGAATAAGTCGTCATAAAACAAGATTATATTATACAGCTTCATGTTCAGCAATAACAAGGTAAGTAACCGATTCTATGAAATTATGCAGTCAAATTTACATTAAGTACCTGTATTAGGTAGCCGTTCCATCTCCAGAACTTAAGAGGATGTGGAACATGGTGGTGCAATTGGCTCTTCAGAGCACGAAGCCAATACCACTGCAAGAAATATAAACATAAGTATTTGACAGCAAGCAATAGAACAATCCTATTAGAATCCAAACCAAAGCCATGTCTGTTGTAAATACTACCTCCATAGAGCATATGTTATCAATTGCTGCAGCAACAGTGAAAGTTGAATAACCGAAGGGAGAGAGAAATCCAGCATTTCGTTCTTTCTCATATTTTATAGCTTCAAAATACACTCTTCTCCTAGATACGATGCCCAACTGCAGAGCAGGCCCAAATAGCACGTGAAAAGAAGCTCCAGTCTTGGTCTCATTCTCATGCAACTTCTGGTGTACCCTGTTTCATGTAAGATTAAAGATCAGAGTTAATCAAAGATAGACTGCCAAAAAAAGCCAAGTAGCCATCTTTCAATTTCAATCTTAAATTCAAGATAATCATGTTATGCATCAATTTTTTTCTTTACAAAAGGAAGTGATTCAAACACAATAACATACCTGGTATATAGAGGGCACTATAAAATCAGCAAACGAACAACTCGTTATGCAAACAGATACCAACAACAAAAAAGAAAGACGGTGAAGAACCACCAAAAGGGACCAAATATAAGTCAAGATCACCCCGAAAAGACGGAACAAGAAACCGAAAATGAAGGCGAGGAACACTAGAGCATGGGGTACATGGACAGAACACGAGGTAGATGACGGGTTGTCTGTTCATTTGCTAGTTATCAAGGAAAAAATCATTCATTTGCATCTTTGAAGAGTTCACATGATAATAGAAGGCAGCCTAGTTATAAATTCATGATTTATTAAGCTACAAACCCTCACGCTATAAGTTTGGAAACCATCCTTCCCAATTTCTTACACAACAATCAAAATAATAGCAAACAGATTTGAATACTAAGAGGAGGAATACAATAAAAATGATAAAACATGGTAAGAAAAACATGATTAAACAATCAAGTCAACACTGGCAATGCCTAGTAACTTCTCAATGAAGTGAACTCCAAAGTGAAACATAAATATAATCTAAATCAAAGCAACTATTCCTTACTCTTGCCGATCCTTCTAGGTAGATCATGATAAACAACATGTTTAAACAATCAAGTCAACGCCAATGCCTTGTTACTTCTAAATGAATGAACTCCAAAGCAAAACATATATGTATAATCTGTATATCAAAGTAACTATTCCTTACTCTTGCCAATCATCACGAGCTGTTCCTTCTAGATATCTCAAATACGCAGCCAATGCATTTAGTACCACATCTGTTCCACCAGCAATTATATTGCCCGTGCTTGTACCAAAGACCGAATTTTTCAGTCTCTTCCTCCCGTTCTTACTAGAATTCTGAAAGATAACTTCAGATTTTGGTATAGTTGAATCTCCAAAATCATCTTCGTATGACGCAGCTAACTTCATATGCTCCTTCCGTAATGCAATATCTGCTGAAGTCTCTTTGATCAGTGCCCAACTTCCTTTCCTCAAGCAATTACTGATGAATGTCCGCACATCATCAATAGTAGGCACATTCCCTTATCATGAATAAATTTATCATATGGTGAACTCATGCAAAAAGAAAACCATTTGACAGATAAAAAAAGGTTGGCATATATTGAAATACATATTCCGCAGGAGCTTACCTAAATCCAGCTCCCCGATAACTGTAGGTAGCCTTGGAGGATCTAGAGGTTTAATGGGAAGAAAACCCAATTTTTTCAGCTCATCATATGACGATGGCATGTTTTCCATGCTCTGAAAAACACGCCTTGTTAATTATCTGATAGTAGAAAAGCAATACACAGTATGAAAATCGGAAGCACCTTCAGATCATAGTATGGAGTCTGCCAAGATGTAATCTTCACATCCCAATCAAGAGAAGAGAAGTCTGACAGGACCTCTTTGATGCTCTCAACCAAAAGACGAACATTATACTCAACCTCCTCTTCAACAAATATGTTTGTAACCTTAACCTATCGTCCTCGTCAACACGTTTAATAAAGTAAGTTGATGAACGATTACAGCAGTACATAAATATCACAGGCACACATGATGTCTATAAGAACCTCGTTGACAAGCTCTTTTATGACATATTCTGCATCACCGAACCTAATGATTAGATTGGAGCCTTGTGCCTGAAGCGAGTTTCTCAGGTCCTTGAGGGCAAGAAGAAGAAGCTGTATCATTTCATCAGAAAAGCCTGAAGTAGTAGAAGATAGCAAAAGGTGCCAAGTTAACAAAGTTCATACTACGAAGTAAAATGTTAGGTAAAATAAACATTTGTAAATGTTGTAAGGTTACGAATCACCGGTTTCAAATGCATGATTGAGAAAGGTTGGTTAGATGATAAGAGTTGAGGCACTCAATTCTGGAACTGTAGGTGCACGGCGATCTGATTTTTGGAAAATCCATATAATCCATAAATAAAGTAAAAGCCGGATGTACTATCCTACTAAGAAGCACTTGAAAGTTGAAACCAGCAGCATTTCACTGAATGGCTTTAATCTGAAGTATCCATAACAATGAGGAAAAGAGATTACGTGAGAGAAAGCGGCGATCGAAGACGTAAACCGGGAGGACGATCTCGTGGTCAGACGCAGCAGCCACTAAACCTGGGTGGTCATCGACACGGAGATCGTGCTTGAACCAAAGAAGAGCAGCGCCACTTTTTTTCACCTCTCCGCCTTTGATAGCGCGAGATTGTCCTCTCTGACATGCGCTGTCCGGCGAGAAAACGGAGGATGAGCATTGAATTTGAGCTGGTCGGAGGGAGAGGGAAGGACGAGAAGTAAGAGACGTAACATGTGAGAAGGGGAGAGATGGAGAGCGATTGACAAGGAGAAGCGCCATGAGAGGAGAAGAGTAAGATAGTATGTGAAATCGGGTTTTTAGCTTCATCCATTGAAATGAGCAGAGAGGAAGAGTCACATTTGGAAATTGGAATGGCGTGTCTACGAGATAGATTTGTGGAGGAGAAGACTTGGGAAAGAGAGGGTTTGCGTTTGTTGACGCATAGAAGACTAGCCTTCGGACAAGCTACTTTACAACTCACCCTTTTGTTTGGACTCTCCTTAATTTTTTTATTTTATTTTTTTTCTTGGTACCATCAAGATGTGCTCAAGGTTTTATTTGTTTTCTTGGTACCAAAATGCGATTGTTAACTAAGTTGGGGGAAAATGGTGAATAATATTTGGCATCTTCGATTATATTTTTAGTTTCGTTAGACAATAGAGATAAGTGATTATATTTTTAGTTTCGTTAGACAATAGAGATAAGTGACTGTTAAATATAACCGAAAGTCCTATTACTTCAGAAATTATCGTTCATTACATGGGAAAAATATAGTAACAAAAGTACCGCAAAAGTATGTACATTAACTTTCGAACCATAAACCTGCTCCAATTTAGCTCTTGCAATGGATTTTCTTGAAATTCAATGCTGCAAAAAAAAATAAAGTATATTAGACGGAAATATTATATATTCAACTGAAACGAATATGGTAAAAGTTAAAAATTAAACCTTGGTTGAACTCAGTAAATTCACTTTTTACGTTGTACCAAATTTCCGAATATTTGCTTTATCGAGTATTTCAAATGAGACAATGTTTGTTATGGAGTTGTTAGATGATCCGTCATCTGTTTCAGCCTCACGTCAGAAAATATTCAGGTCTTCTCTTCTTCTTGCTCGCGAAAATGCAACATAAGTTTGACCATGAGCAAAACATGGCTACCGTAAAGCATAATTTACATATTAACCTAGTGCCGTTACATAATCCATTTGACGGATCAATATTACGTAATAATATTACAGGGCAACTTTCTTTTAGAATAAGCTTTTGTAATGGTTACACTCAATAAATTGAAATTACTGTCAATTTCTTCTTTGCTGAGTTTCCTCTAGATTCTCATTTGCACTGCTGAACTCTCGAGTTATGCAGAGGTAATACAAGATGTTTTTTAGTTTGTTTTAAAAGTTCAAGGATGTTATGCATTGCACCCACATGACTCGCAAACAAAACCAAATGAGGAAGAAATGGCATGTTACTATGGGCTAATTGCTTTAAAAAAATCCATTAGAGTGTTGCACCAAGTACACGATTTTTCCATAGAACATCCCAAAATGAGTTGGTCTCGAAAGATAAAAAAAAAATGAAACAGACGGACAGCGACCAACAATCACAGCAACTGAATTCCTGTGAAGCTGCAACGAAAACAACAAAGAATATATTAGTACAATTAAGACATTATCAAACAATAGTAATGAAGGCAATACCCAAAGTCACATGACTCCATATAACATAAATGACATGAACACCAGTCCATCCATTCACAAGAAAATAGCTCAGTGCAAATTTTTCCATAGAAGATTGCCTCTGATGCAATTTCTAGATGAGCAAGCGAGTAGTTGACTTAGTGCATACTCATTAAAAAGTACCTCCTAGCCAAATGATGATATGATTAAAAGACCTAGAGCAATAGCCATGGAGTGTTAGGAAATATGGATCACTGATGAATTATTTCTCCATTACACAGTACAATTTCATTCTACAATTAATTATTTTCCATCTCTTACCAATCATGTTGAAGTTGAACTTGGTCACAGCAGCAAGAGAACAACCATCACTGATGGAAAGAAGGGACCAGTATACTCCAGCAAGCAACATCAGTTCTTTCACACAATAGCATAAGTTATCTTATAAATTACAATTCAAATTATTGCCATTGAAAATTGAAGTAGTAAAACTAGTAATCCATGAAAAGTTTATGAAGAAGCAATTCATCAAACAGCTTATGGGCATACCTTCATTGATCTATCTAAGCTTTTTTCATGGAAAGAGCAGCTAGCAACACAAGCCAAAATCATTACCGCTAATGAAGGTCTAGCAAATACCTTGTTTATAATTAAACAATACAGCGCAGATCCAATGACAATAGCATAAAAAATCACGTTGGAATGTACCCAATTATATGTAAGCAACTGAAGTTGCAAGCTGGCGAGAAAAAGAGCATACCGGATAAAGGAGCACCCATTGTGGATGGAGAAGGATAAGGCGCCGGAAGAAGGGACAGGAGAACGGGATGCGATAATACGTTCGCTGCCGCCGGCGAGGAGGAGTGAATCGGTTCGAGATTCCAATACCTTCTTCAACTTTGTAGATGCGTACCTAACATGCAATAGAGAGGAAAACAGAAAAGAGAAATGAGAATAACATACCTCAAACCATAAAACGTTGCCCTATTTCGAACTACGCCATTCATAGCCGTAATCATCTTTCACATCCTGCCAAGGGAAAACAATTATCAAATGTATCAGAAACTGGAAACCCAAATGAAACCTAGGTTTGAATCAATGTATATCCTTCTCATTTTGGCTTAATGGGAAGCTTAGACAAAAGGGAAAATAAAGCCGGTCAGCCTTGGACATGCATCGCAAGTTTGAGCAAAGAAAGTGCAACTGAGGCAGGTTCCTGAATGAATTAGTAAGCATTGATTAACATGAATTATAAACATCATAACCAACAATGCAAAATGGCCCATTAGTGAATGAAAATTTGAAAGTGAAATGAGAGTTTATGAGGTACAAACCTGAAGTCCAAGAACACGTAAAAAAGCCAATTTCCATGATACTTGACAGGTGCATAACCAAGAGCTTCTCGTTCACTTTCTCTTGTAGTCATACAATAGTATTTGAAGTCACTTTGGAAACGTTGATCTATCCACTGGACATAAACTGCTACTTGGGCATACCAAGGACCCTCATTAGAAACATTAGGCAAAGGAACATTGTAGCGTGGAAAGCATTTTTAAAATGAATTATAAGAAAGAATAGCAAGTCTTAGCAAAATGCTTAGTCCAAAGTTTAGGCATCTAAATCATAAAAGGAGACTATTTTAAGATTTGAGGATATACCCTTTTAGAACCTGAAAATGGATGATGAACCATTGTTTGCAAAAACAAAATGAGCAATAGATCATAATACCTTTTCATAAACCTCAAGAAAAACAGATTTCTCATGGAAATTGTATGTTAACAATCTTTCTATGTTCTTAACCTCCACCAAAATTTCCTTTTTCTCCTCCAATGTCCTCTAAACAAGCAAATGGTGTCAGAGAAACATATTTATGAATGCAGAAAGGATTTCCAGAAATTAAAAGCATGCAAATTATGTTACACAGACATGAAATCAAATGGAGATATTTACCTTTATTTATGAGCTTTGAAAAGACTGGAGAGAAATGAGCTGTGGAGTTGGAAAACAACAATGGAACTCGGATTCCGCCTACAATTGAACGATAAGAAGATAATCAAATCAACCGATGGAGAACCTAATTCAAAAAAAATCAAAAGTTCACAGAAGCAAAAAAATTAAACCCAAATCGTGTATACTGAATGTTTGGATTCTAGAAAGTTAAATTGAACAGCTTCCTCAACGACGACTTCAAAATGAAAGTAGATTCAATACCTCTAATGGAGAAGAGCCCGTTGTGCCGAATCAACATAGCGCCACAACCTTACCATCACCTGTAGCAAAATTGTGGTGGCGACGAATCAGCGGCGAGTGGAATACTAAACTCCAAATCAGTTCGCTAATCCATCGACTATCCGTTGGCCCAAAACGCTACTCGGAAAGATAGAGAGGGCGATGCCACCAAACCCTAATTTGAGAGATTCAAGCGGTAGAAGAATAGAGGATGAGAGACTCAGGTGAATAATAAGAGAAGATGAAAAAACTGGATTATATAGAACTTGTGTACATCTTGTGGGGAGACATTGGAAACAATCTTCAAGCGGTAGAGAATGAGAAAGGCCATATCTACAATGGAGAAATAAGCTACACATTAAGTTCAAAGAAGAATGAAGACAGTAGACCATACCTACAATGGAGAAGACGGAGGATGTTGCTGCCGAAACCCTATCTCGCCGATGAATCAGAAGTGAAGGTAACCGGAGTGAAGGAAGCCCATTCTGCAAGACGGAGAAGACGATCTGGGGGCGAACCCTATGCTGACGAAACCCTAGGCCACATAAATACCTGGACTCCTCAATACGAAGGACTGAGATCACGCCGCGTTATTGGGGAGATTTGAGCGAGGAAGAAAGAAATGGGATTTAGAATTTCTTGGGTTGGTGTTCCGTGGAAGACAAGGATAAAAACGTGGAAGGCAAGGCGACAGAGGAAGGAGGAGTCGACACCTGTCATTTTACTAACATTAGTCATCAATAAGATAGAAAGAAAATCCCCTAAGGGTAAAAACGGTAAAATCCTATTCATATGAGAAACTCTACCTTAATATATGTATAACTCTGAGGGTAAATTTGAAAATAAAAAAAATTCAAGGGCAAAATAGGAAATGCCCTATTCATTGGGGAAAGTCCCACTTTTAATATAGTAAGGATATTACATTAAAATTCATTAAAAATAAATAAAAAAAATTAGAAAAATAATTTAAAATAGATTATTATGACCAAATTAAATTTAATCGATAAATTTATAATATAAATAGTTTTCGAATTAAAATATCTTTTTACTTTTTACTTTCGATTTAAAAAAATATTTATAATTTATGTTAATAATATTTATTAAAAAAAATTAAAACAATATTTTTTTAAATTTTTTTAAGTGTTTAGAAAATTAAACATATAGTATTTTTTTAAGCTAATTTTTTATAATTTATTTTAATTTGAAAATAACAATATAATTTTTTTATGTGACAATTTTTTTTATAACATACTTTTTCATAATCTTAAAATTAAAAAAAACATAATTATTTTAAAATTTCGAATTAATATAAATTATATAAAATTTAAATTTAAAATAAATAAATTATTATATTTTAATTCTCTAGACTCTTACTAAATTATCAAAAAAATATTTTTTATTTAATTTTATATATATTTTTTTAATCGAAAGTTAAAAGTCAAAAAAATATTTTAATTCAAAAATAAAAATATATTTATTTCAAAAAAAATAAAATATAAAAACTATTTCTATTATAAATTTATTGATTAAATTTAATGTGGTCATAATCTATTTTAAATTATTTTTCTAATTTTTTAATTATTTATTAATGAATTTTAATGTAATATATTAAGAATGGGTATAAAGAGGAAACAAATAAAACCTTGAGGGCACCAAGAGGAATTTTGAAACTTAGTGGATATCAAGAAAAAAAGTCTAAAACTTGATGGCACCAAAAGGAGAAATCCTTTTTTTTTTTATCTTGAAATGGCTTCTGCATAGCATAAGGTGAACTTTATCAATAGTCTTCAAAGCGGTGTCCCGGGTCATTTTTGCAACTTTTTTTAATAAAATCTTATAACTTACTTTTTCCAGTTTATCAATGTCTTCATTATTGGATGTTATCTCGTTTTTCTCACCTATCCCTTTATTTTTTCATACCATTTTACAAATATACTCCTACTAACTTTTTAATATTACAATTGTTTTAACTATATCTTAAACCAAACTTTTTATTATTATAACATTAAATAATCATTTTTATTATTTTTTTGTTGATTTAAAATTATTTAATTATATTTAAAATAATATTTAATTATAAGAAATACTTAGTTTCATTAAATTAGCATAAAAAACATCACACCATAAAATACATAAAACTTAAATCATGAAACAAACAACATTGAAGTGAACATAAAAAAAACATGAAGCAAACAACATTAAAATAATACAATCTTGAGTCGAAGACCTAATTTCCAAATTTTTGCCAAATATTCTCTATTAAATCGTTCTGAAGTTGTTGATGTGTAGTTCTGTCTCGCACTTGAATTGTGTTTTGGAGGTAGTCGCGCATATTAATCGGTCTTATTGTCGTGTAATCCGAAGGATTTACCGAGCCTGCAACTCCTTCTTGATCATACTTCGGGAGCTCATCTTCGTATTCATCTCATTCATCTTCTACAATCATATTATGTAAGATAATGCATGCTCACATAATTTTCCCAATCTTAATCAATCTATTTAGATGACCGTTGTATATTTAAATGTCTACAACTTTTCTCTGCCACCTTCACATGCATTGTCGGACCCATCATTATCTTTGGCCATTCCCTTTTTTAAACTCATGCCTTGTCAAGACGTGACATGAAATGACAACACTCTATAGCTTCACATGCATTAACTTTGCCCAATCTCTACCACCTTATCTTTATCTTTGCCCAATCTCTACCACCTTCACATGCATTGTTGGCCCATCATTATCTTTGCCCATTCTCTTCTTTAAACTCATGCCATGTCAATACGTGACATAAAATGACAACACTCTGTAGCTTCA
Organism: Fagopyrum homotropicum; assembly: GCA_033239125.1. NCBI lineage: Eukaryota > Viridiplantae > Streptophyta > Magnoliopsida > Caryophyllales > Polygonaceae > Fagopyrum > Fagopyrum homotropicum. Next base: position 38,342,730 of record BSWB01000001.1, on the reverse strand, counting down.
CATGCATTAACTTTGCCCAATCTTTGCCACCTTATCTTTACCTTTGTCCAATCTCTACCACCTTCACATGCATTGTCGGACCCGTCATTATCTTTTCCCATTCCCTTCTTTAAACCCATGCTCTGTCAAGACGTGACATGAAATGACAACACTCTGTAGCTTCACATGCATTAATTTTGCCCAATCTCTGCCACCTTATCTTTATCTTTGCCCAATCTCTGCCACCTTCACATGCATTGTCGGACCCATCAATATCTTTGCCCATATCCTTCTTTAAACCCATGCCCTGTTAAGATGTGACATGAAATGACAATACTCTGTAGCTTCATTTATCTTGACCACACTTCTGACACAAAGTAGAAAATACATTGATTGCAACAACAACATCTTACATCAAGAGAACTGTTTACAAAAATGTCTTACGTAATATATCACTAAACATTAGGATACAACAACGTAAAACATAAAACAAGAGCATTAACATCATTAGAAAATACATTGATACAACTTCCGATGATTGCAATTTCTTCAAATCATTTTGAGTTCCTTCATCAAACTTTCCTTCAATTCAATACCTGCAAGAGTCGATTCTTTATCTGCCATCAATCTCATCAATAGTTCCATCTTCTTAACTCTCGCATATTCTTTTTGCATCTCTAGCTTTTGTGCCCCCTTCAATTTCTTAAACTCTAGTAGCTCGCTCATACATCGTGATGCTTCCTCCTCTCTCTCCGTCATCACTTCAACGTGCTTATTACCTGTTGTTGATGCCTTTTGTATCCCCTTTCTCTTGGTGCTTTTGATACCTTCAGGACGATCAAAATGTTGATGATCATGCATGCTTGATAGAGTTTTAGGAGTTAGGTTGGAACCCACGGCATCTTTAGTTGAAGCCCTTGATGTTTTGCCGCTTGAAACACTTTCCTCCTTCTCTTGATTGATCTTTTTCAAATGATCAACTCTCCATTTTCTTCATTACGAAGAACATACCATGCATGCTCATTTACAAAACTACACCCATATGTAGCTCTATAAATTTCATGTGCTTTATTCATTACATCTTGATCACCTTCGCCGCTAGCTTGTAATTTGAGAGCTTTTTTATGGCAACCAACAAACTTACCAACCGTGTTGTTTAGCTTTTGCCATCTACACTTGATTTTATTTTTGTCTCAAGGAACTTGGTGAGGCTTCATCCACTACATGTAGTTGTTAGTAATTCGACTCCAAAATTGCCTCTGAAGTTTGGTCATTGCCATCAATCAAATTAGTACTCACATTTATAAAACCGGAGATGAGCAGCAAATCATCTTCGTGGGTCCAATAAACGCGCTCACCATCAACACCACCGCCACCACCTCCACCATTGTCATTATCACCACCACCTCCATGACGACCACCACGACGACCACCACCACCACGATCACCACCACCACTAATAGGAGCTTCAAAACCACCACCACCACCACCACTATTAGCACCATAACCACCACCATAACCACTATCACTACCAATACCACCACTATTAGCACCATAACCACCACCATACCCACTATCACTACCAACACCGTCACTATTAGCACCATAACCACCACCACCACGACCAGGGGCGGCCCCAAGGGGGGCGGGGTGGGGCGGCCGCCCCCCCTCCGAGAAAAAAAAATTTGTGAAAAAAATCGTTTTAAAATGGGTTGTGCTTCTCTCGTTTATAAAAAAATTTTCTACAATTTATTTTTTTAAATATCACTATTCTTGTGTTATATTTAAATGTTTTTTTTGGACCTTTCGTCGAAGTGAACGAAACTTCATAAGTATTTCCCGTTTTAGACTTTAGAGTGAAATAATTCACCAAAATGCACGAGATTTGTTGTTTGGATTAGAAGCGCGGTCTTAGACCACACTCTTATTTGTAAAAAGCGTTGTCGAGGACAACGTTTTAATATCTGAAATAAAGATAACAAAAACACAAATATAGGTGTGGTCCTAGACCGCGGCTATAGTGTAACGTTTTTGAAAAAAAAAACTAAAGAGGCGCGGTTATAGACCGCGCCTATAGGACAACTTTTTTTTTAAAAAAATATATAGGCGCGGTCTATGACCGCGCCTTTTAAGTGTAATGTTTTTATAATTTTTTTTGTATTGTTGTTTATTGTAAGTAGATGACATATTGACTTTGTTTTTATCGCAATTTTATTTTCATAAATATTTTTATCGAAAATAAAATTTCGCCCCCCCTCCGTTTTAAAATCCTGCGGCCGCCACTGACCACGACCACCTCCGCCATAACCACCACCACCACCTCCTCCATAACCACCACCACCACCACCACCATAACCACCACCACCATAGCCACCACCACCATAACCACCACCGCCACCATCATAACCACCACCACCACCATAACAACCACCACCACCACCATTACCACCACCATAAGAGGGAGCTAAACCACCCTGGTGTTGGGTGATATATGCAAGGATTTCAGAAGTTTGAGTGAGTATTTGACTATAATAATTATAGTCAGAATTTAGGGTTAAATCATTAAAACCGAACATTTTACTAAAGTTTTGAGAATTTGGATGATTATCCATGATTGATGTAGAAAGAAGATATGTGCTTTGGTGTTTCAAAATAATCCAACACCTTCTATATATATAGACAAGAATATGGGTTAATTTTATTATTTATTATATTTTTATATCTTAGAATGAAATTTAGGTTAGTTTATTATTTATCTCTATGAATAATACAATAAGCATCGAAGAGATAAAAAATTACAATTAAAAGTTACCCAACACATATATGCAAAAATAAGGAATAATTTTTCATGATTTAGAATTTTTATACCTTACAACGAAATTTATTAATTTGTTATGTATTTAAATATTTTTAAACCTATAACTTTACTATAAACAAAGATTTTTTCAAAATTAATTAAAATATATTCAAAATGGGTGTCTATAGGTAGATACAAAAAATTATGAATTTTGGTATAATTTGCTTTTTTTTTAAAATATTTAAGCCGAAAAATGGATTTTTTAATTATTAAAAAACCCATTTCCGCTGTCCAATGACAAGCTGCCACGCGTCGCAGCAGGCATTGCACCAATCAAAGCGCGACGCGTGGAACTACCCCCTCCCCTTTTTTCTTAAAAAGTGGCCGATTGGATGCAGCCAATGGGGGGACGACAAGTGTCCCCCCTTTTGATCCATGGAACGTGTCTTGAGAAGACCCATTAAACTGTGTTCTTGAACCCATTTATTACTATATTTACAAGACCCCCCACTCAAGCACCCCGATAATGATTAACGGGGGTCCAGGGGGATGGGTCTTGTAATTTATGAAAAATATGGGCACAAGAACACAATTAATTGGGTCTTGGGAAGACCTTGTTCCATGGGTCGGGGGAGACACGTGTCGCCCCCTCATTAGCGGATTCAATCGGCCCATTTTATATAACATAAAACTACAGTGCCACGCGTCGTCCTTTGATTGACTCTCTCTTCCTACAACGACGCGTGGCACCCCTTCACTGGACAGTGGGGGTGGGTTTGTTATTAATTGAAAAATCCATTTTCCTGCTTAAATATTAAAAAAATTAAATCAAAATTCATAAATTTTTTTATCTACCTATTGACACCCATTTTGAATATATTTAAATTAATTTAAAAAAAAACTTTGTTTATGGTAAAGTTATAGGTCTAAAACATCAAAAATACATAAAAAAAAAAATTTGTTTTAAGGTATAAAAATTCTAAATAATGAAAAATTATTCCTTATTTTTGCATATATGTATTGGGTCATTTTTAATTGCAATTTTTTTTATCTCTCTATTGCTTATTGTATTGTTCATAGAGATAAATAATAAACTTAACCTAAATTTCATTTTAATTGAATATTTTAAGTTAACGAAATATAATTAAATGATTATTTAATGTTATAATAATAAAAATTTTGGTTTAAGATATAGTTCAAACAACTGTAATATTAAAAAGTTAGTAGAGGTATACTTGTAAAATGGTATGAGGAAATAAATGGGTGGGTGAGAAAAACGAGGTAAGACCATTGTTGAAGACCCATTGATGAACTGAAAAAAGTAATTTATAAGATTTTATTGAAGAAAAATTACAAAAGTTACCCAAGACCCCGCTTTGAAGTCCCATTGATAAAAATGACCTAAGGGACACTTATAAGTTTATTCTGCACATTTGGTATCTCGATGATGATACCATTAGTCGATATGAGGAGGTTGCTATAGTATTTAGTATTATATGTGGACCTCGAGTTGAATGTTCGCAAAACTGATCTCTTGTACAATGGGTCGAAACTTAGAGATGGACTATTCTCACAGGACATTGCAAGGTTGGTGATGGGTGTTAATTTGTTGGGTGGAGCAGGGAGTAGAGATAACTGGTTTCTTAGAGACTTAGTCATGAAGAGAGTTGTTAAGATGATTGAGTTGATGCATCTCCTTCCGTAGTTGAGGGACTCGCAAAGTGAGCTTCTCCTACTTCGTTCTTGTATGGGTGCTGCTAAGATGTATTTTGGCCTGAGAACCTGTCATCCGGAGCATTGGGAGAGTGCAACAACTTATTTTGATGTTAGACTCCGTGGATCGGTCGAGGATATTGTGGTTTGTGGGGCCTTTTTTTGGATATTCAGTGGTGGCTTGCTTCATTGCTTATTCGGTTTGGGTCTTGGATTATACTCAGCTATGGAGGTTTCTTCTTTTGCTTTTGTGGCCTTGAAGGCCTAGTCTTTGGCCCTTAAAGACCACATGTTGCAGGATAGTGGAATAGTAGATATGGACTCTGAGTTTATGGAGCTTTGAGCAATATTCAAGCTTCTATTCTTGATTTTAATCTTTTTGTTTTTACTGCCAAGAACACCGTCCCCCCTAAAGCCCAACACACGCATGCTCTTTTCGGTAAGACCGTGTAGGAGATTGAAGTTGCTTTTGTTTTGACCCTTAGGCAAAAAGCAATTTTTAAGTGTCTACAATCAACGCATAGCCAAGATTTCCTTCTTGTCATACCTATTGATGAGCTTGGGCAGTGTATGTCCCCAGTTGAGTATCGCTCGGTTCTTAAGTATTACTTTGTGAATCATTTATATCCGGTTGATAAGATATGTCTCATGACCAATTATCGAAGGTTTTTGGGTGCTTATGGGAAGCATGTTATTCATTGTAAAGAGCTATGTGGATTCAATTATAGGCATGATCTAGTCCGTGATATTTTGTGTGATGTGTTTAGGAGAGCAGGGGTTTCGATTAAGAAGGAGGCACATGTGAGGGAAGGTCCATGTTGAGGTCGGCGAATGTCTTAGTGTTTGGATAAGTGAGTGAAAAACATGCTTGTATTGATTTGATGGGGTCTCTCACTAGTTTGTTTAGGTGACGGGCCTTTTGTAGTGGGTAAGACGATGCTTAATGCAGCATCTGCTAAAGTGGTTAAATACGAGAGGGATTGTATCCAAAACCAACATGTGTTTCTTCCGTTCGCTTTTGACTTTTTTGGTTTTCTTGCGCCCAATGCCGTTGACATTCTCAAGAGGGTGCAATGATTCTTGCATGGTAATGTTGTGTCTTCTAGGTCTTCAGATTTTGTTTTTGGTATCACTGTTCTTTTTTTTTTCAAATTATAAACAAAAAATGCTTTATTGTTTTTAGGATAAAAGTTCATTTTTGAAAAATTACAAAAAATGAATTCGGTAGTACAAAAAACTGAACTCAGTAGTACAAAAAAACGAACAAAATTTTCTACTTACTCCTCTGCACAAAGAGTCTCCTCACCCGAACCAGCCCATATATATATAGCGTTGGGTTCAAGTGGAAAGGGGTCTTAGGGTCAAAAGTAGGAATAATCCACAACCATTGGATCAAGTAACAATTGTTTAAATATTACATTTATTGTTCAATTAAAAATTGTTCAACTATATTCTTAATTGTACCAATTGTATTTTAGCTTGTGAAAAGGCCTCGTGATTCACAACTTGTATTTTAGTTTCATTTGGCAAGTAGTGGAGAATAAAAATGCTCTGACAAGCCTATGGTAAAATTGTGTATGGTTGCTGAGTTTGAGTGATTAGAGATATATGCCTAAGCATATCATGTGAGATTGAGTTAAACACATTATTTTATACGCCGAACATGAAACTACCATTGACTCCGGTCCATGTGCCAAGCTTTTTATGAAAGAGGTACATACATTTCCAACACTTTCAACCTACAATTAAAAGATTTATGTTATTAAAGTATAAGTAATTAACTATTCAGTTTTGAATATTTTGCACATACATACGACTTGAACCATGGTGTGAAGTATTCATCCAACATATTATTTGTAGTACCAAATTGATTTGTGTATTCCGTGTAATTTGCATGTGTAATATGTAAGTCATTTAAGTATAGTAATATAACAAAAATATGCAAATATACGTTTATGAAAATACCTGACATATGGCTTAGTCTCTATGCAATTTAAAAATATATATATATGTGTCTCAGCTGCATGAAAGTCTTTCATATCTTTGGTTAGCCATCGAGTTCTCAATTTTCCATATCCTCGGCCTGGATAGTTAAAAATGGAGACTTGAAAATGGTTTTCATCATCAACATCATTTCACTGAGGCCTTCTCATTCAAGATAAAACATGTGGCTCAAAATAATTTTATGTCAAAAAGGATATCTCTTCATATATATAAGCAGAAAATATATAGATGCTTCAACATGAGCCTTGATCTTAACTTTCTTCTTCAAATGATACAAAAATCTACAAAGTTAAATCAAGATAATGAAAAATATGATATTATAAGAAAATCATTAATTTTGTATATGTAATTACCTCTCAAATGGATACATTCACCTGTACTACATTGGTCTTGTAGCATCTGGAATTTTATTCCGGTTGTTGGGCGGTTTATCGATCTTTCCGCGTGCGCGGTTCAGTTTTTCCGCAAGAACGGGGTGCTGAGTGTCGGGATTTATTCCAAAATCCCGTGCCGACAATTCGTTTTCCCCCTTTACGCTTTCCGACCCCTTGTTTCTAGCTGAGGTGACAAGAGGTCAGCTGACCCCTTATTTCCTTCCCACCTTTTCAGCCAAGCTCTCCCTCTCTACTCACTATTTATTTCACGCTGCTCTTCACTCTCTTTACTCTTCCTCTTGTGCTCCTTCTTCACCTCCCTTCTCATTTGGAGCTCTTGGATTCTTGGGTGTGGACTGCAGTAGAGGATTCTGGATCCGAGTTGGTAAGCTTCCTTCCTCCCCTCTTCTCCTTTCTTGTTGTTTTCCCTTCCCCTTCTTCTCTTCTCTTCCATGGATATGGAGAATGCTTTTGAAGAGAGATCTTGTTGAATCCTTTGCATGCTTGTATCCTTAGCTCGTTTAGGTTGTGGAGAGGAGTCTAATATCAGTCGTTGGTGTTTGGAGAAGACCCAACAAGAAGAGGAGGACATTGGAGTGCAGGATCCACAGTCAAAGACGAAGAAGACGACCTTCTGTTATTCGACCGCGGGGGCGGATCATCAAAAGCGCAGGGGTAGACCCAGGCCACCGCGGGTGCGGCGGCGGGGCCGCAAGAGCAGTGACAGGGCTTCGTAGGGACGCCAGGTTGACTCCGTGGCTACGTTTCTTGAACAGTAGGCCCCTCTTCTCCCTTTCTCTTCGTTCCTTCCTTATATTTGAGGTTATATCTTGATAGTAGCATGCCCGGGATGGACCTAGGGTAGATTGAGAATGCCATCTAGTAGTTGTGCACCTAAGAGCCCTTAAGGCTTGTTGGTTTGATGGATTTGTGTATGACGAGCATGTTGGACCTTCTAGGATAGTTTGCTCCTTCTTGGATATGGTTAATGTTCATGTGAGGTTATAGGTTGTTGTGAGGTTCTTCCTTATGTTGAGAGTGTTGTGAGCTTGAGGGATTCTAGGATGCGGTCCTAGAATGAGAGTCAAATGATCTTGCGTAGATCATTTGTGTAGAAGTCTAAGACTTCTTTAGTTGAGTGGGTTGTTAATGTATATCCTCTTGTGAGCAGGTTGTGGACTTCTTCCCAAGGGAAGCGAGAGTGTTGTGAGTTGAGTGTGGAGACGAGGTAAGTCTCGGGACTTACTTAGCTTGTATTCGTCGTATTAGTTTCGATGTGTGTTTGGTGGTGTTTGTTTATCGTTTATGTTATAACAATTAAACCGGAAATAGGATTACCGATCTTATATGATTTGGCCCAAGTGTATGATAACGGGCGGTGACAACTTGTCTAGCTCTTGAGTAGAGTTAAGAGGTTCTTGGCGACTAGCCCGTGCTGGTAGACGGTTGGATACATCAGTACCACTCCATGCCGGTAAGTGGGGACCGAGGCGAGTTTCGGGATGTAATACCCGAAAAATTTATTTTCTGTTTAAAACCGATCAAACCGGATTTCGATCCACTAACCTCTCCTTATTCTAGAGAATGTTTTACCTTATCAAAATTTTATCAAAGTTCTATCATTTAATGTAACTTAATTCACATAAAATAATAAATATGTAAACTGAGTAATAATTCCGTATGATTGAAAGACGAAGAGTAGTCCCATACATTTTAACCACTCATTTAAGAGCTATCTAGATGAACAGGCCTATCGGTTTAAGCCTAGTTTTTCAGCCCAACCCATAACCTACCTTAACCCTAATTATCTAACCTAATCCAATGTTAATCTAATCTAACCCTAACCTAATCAAACGTACGCTACACCTACGAGTTACGCTGCAAAACAGAAGCCAGTCCAAGGACCACCGCGGGGCTTCCACACGTGACTGCATCAGGCCGGCCGGACTCCAGTAGCGCCGACACGCCGCCCATCCTTGACGCCGAGATCTGTTGAGTCGTCTGCATCGTCAGGTGAGTACCGCTTCACTCCCTTCTTTCCTGAGGCAACCAACCGCCACTCACGATCTTCCTGTCGCACAGCCAGACGAGCGGTCCATCGCCGGTCCACCACCGAGGAGTCGGACGCCGCTGTAGAAGTTGCAACAAGTGATGTAACGTTGTCCCAGTCCCTCTTCTTCTCCTCTACTTCCCTGCACGTACCTAACCATCCAGCCTCGCTGCACCACAGGGACGGACCTCTGCTGCAGTCGTCAAGCCAAACTCTACACACTAGCCTTCCTCCAACAGGTGAGCCTCTGTACTACTATCTTCTACTCCCTTTTATACCGTTTTAAGTTTTTCAGTAGCCTAAGTTTATCTAGTATAATTTAGGAGAGGGGCTGAGTTGAGAATTAGATTAAGAGAAGAGTAGATTGCCCTTTGTGGTAGCATAGTGTAAGGGTAGAGAATGATGAGGAGTTGTGTGTATATACCTTGTATCTCTTGAATTTTAAACTAGGATCTTCAAGGTTGGGTAGGGGTAAGAAGAGTTTTGTCATGAAACTTGATTTTTGGAGCTAAAACTAACCAGAAATTTCAGTGTTGGTGAGCTAAAACTGCTGACATTGAACTCGTATTGGGATAGCTTAGATCGAACATCCACCGTTGAATTTTTGCTATACTGTAGATAGAAATATGAAGTTTATTGTGTTAAATTTTGGAAGAAAGTTAACGGTCGGATTAGAACTTATAAGGACTCAAAGTAGGACAGATGAGCTGATTTCACAGCAGAGGAAAATTGACTAAGTATGGGAAATTTCAGCTTTTATCTCAACGTTGGAGATTTATGGGAGAATTATGGTTAAGTATTTTTGAGAGATCCTTACCCCTATGTTTAGTATGTATATCATAGAAGATCTAGGATTTTATCTCGGGATTTTATATCCTTATCCAAGCCGTGTATATGAACCCAAAGTCGAACCTTAACGACTTTTGTGTAAACTAAAAATGTTGGGTAACTCTTATAAAACCTTCCTAAACTTTTCTATGAGAACTAGGTTTAGGAAATAGGTCCTAGAAGAGAATATTAGAACTAAATGATAAACTTTTTGGAGTTTCGGAATTAGGGGCAAAATAGTCTTTTTAACTTCTAAGAGTATGGGATTGTAAATTCTCTTCATGAGATTGTACAACTTAGAAGTTTATAACTTCTAAGAGTATGGGATGTGTTCACTCCAAACGGTGTGTGCAACCTTTAAATTTATAACCCTAGACGTAAGCTTAAAACAAGGATGCGAACCCGCAGTGTACGGGTCAATCGTAGTAAAAAGCAAGGAATTCCAGGGGTCGATCACAGGGACTTAGTGAAACAAAGTCCAATTACGGTATGCTTTAGTAATTACTAACCACAAAAGGTGATCAAAACAATCAAAGATGATATAGAAGTCAATAAAGGAAATATGCAATTCTAGGGATTAAAGCATCTAGTTGTGGTTCCAACTCAAGATCTAAAGATAAGCGGACAAAGCTGAGGTTTTTGCATAGGAAAGGTGTTACTAAAGTGGAATAGATCACCGGGTAAGTCTCACTACTCACTAATCCTAAACCGTAACTCCTATTACCGGGTAAGTCTCAAGGAATTAAGATAAAGAACTATGAACTCAAACTAACACACCATCTAAGGGAATAGAATCAACCTTTACCGGGTAAGTCTCAGGCTAACTCACAAAGATGGGATGAAAGCACACTCAAACCCCAATAAAGGATAAACCTTTATTACCTACACTTATGATCTTAGGTAAACAAACAAAGGAATTACCGGGTAAGTCTCATCCTAGGCTTGCATTGAATCAGGAAAGGTGTAATAAGGATAGGATTTGGCAAACTCTAACACTTAACTCTCAGTTTCGGATCAGATAAGTCACCTCGGTCAACCAAATTCCACCCCGGCCGAGATGTTCATCGACTGAGCGAGATGCTTAGGGTTAAGGTAAAGACTCGAACTTTCAGGGTCCTAATGTGATTAAGATTATTCTATCATTGTTTTTCCCACAACCTTCAGCCAATCACCCTAGAATCACACAAGGAAATTAGCCACTCATCATCATGAAAGCAATAATCAAATATATGGGAAGAAGGTGAATATTTGAACAAGAAGAATTTAATGAAAAGACTTTAATAACTGAATCAAATATCACAACAAAGCGTTCCTTGGATAGAAATCCAACAAGGCAAGACAACAAGGAAGGGAATCTAAGATAATCTTACAAAAACCCTTCAAAAGCTATAAAAGCTATAGACTTCAATCTTCCTTCAACCTTCAAAAAGGTTCTTCAAATCTCCCAACTGGAGTATGGCTGCTGCAGTGTATAAGCCCAGATCGGTGGTATAACATGATGTAGATTTGTGGGAAATCCAACCTTTTTTATAGAAAAATTACTCTCCAAAGATAAGATATCTTAGAAAGATCTCTTCCCATAAAAATAGGTAAAATATATGATCTAGTATATCTTCTTCCTTCCAGGAGCCAAGCCCAAAAATATAATATCTCTTTCCAAAGATAAAAGATCTCAGCCAAAAATAAAATATTCTCGCCGCGTCCCAGGTGTTCGCCTCGGTCGAGTCGACTTCTCTAGATCACCTCGGTCGAGGTGACTCTGTAGTCAACCGAGGTGAGCCACAACTGAATGTGAAATCTCTCAAATCTGGTCCAAAGTGAATCTTTAATCCATGGCTAAGCTTCCTGGATGGTTCCTTATGTTCCTGAATGTAGCTCCAATGACTCCGTAGCTCCTTTTGCTCCTTTTTTATGCAAAACGTGCCATTTTACCTACGATTACAACAAAACTAGGTGTAGACCTCGATTCTCGCAAAGGTAGATGAAATGGTAATATAATCACATATTATACATACAAACATGCAGATTATTGAAGATAAAACGTCCAAACAAACTCCAAAATATAGACTATAATTCATGCTATCAAAATACCCCCTACTTAGCCCTTGCTTGTCCCCAAGCAAGTTCCGCATATAAAAGGAAAGATAGAATGGATTAATAGTCAATAAAATCAATGAAAAGTCTTTCAAAACATTTTTATGGTGTGCAACAATCATAGATCACTCTAAGAGAATACTTCATGGAATTTAAAATCAAAATATGATCAAAACATTTTATAAATATAAGAAAGTTGTTCATCTTTGCATAAAATCATAGAATGCATAATAAGTCATAATTATCGAAATTAATCATGCATAATCCAGTTTAAACCACTAAGTCAATCAACAAGCTCGAGGTCTCAAGGGCTTCCCAAAAGAAAGGTCAAGAAACGTGTAGGGTAGGGATGTATGCAAGGTGATGTGGTGCTAGAATCCGGGAAAAGGATATACTTCACTTTCACTTTGACTTTCAACATCTTCCACCAATAAGCTTTGCTTATTTCACACTTTTTCTTTTACTTTACTTTTTGGGATGCATGGACAGAGGTGCACAATAACCGAAGCCTAGGAAATCAGCAATCATCAATTTTTTGAGATGCATCAAACCCTTGATGCACATACCATGACCTGTTAGGAATATCGCTCAATCCGACTTTGGCAAGACACAAACACCCGGCTATGTGAATGGTGCCGAGTTACTCATCATCATGATTGACTTCCCCAAACCTATTATTACTTTCTAAAACTTTCACTTCCAGCCAACTTCTCAACTTTAACTTCACTTGCTTCCAAATTCCCGGATAGGTAAAGGGAGGCAAAATGTATATGAGGGGCTAAGCGTGATTAAGAAGAAGAAGAGAGAAGAATGAATTGCCTTGGTCTTTCCAGGAAGAAAGTGAGAGAACTTATCTTGCGGTGTCAACCTTCAAATTCAACATAATTTGGATAAAAACAAAGTATTAAACATGTCAATAATTTCAAACAAAGCATTTAGCAACTTAAACATATTATAAAACCTTTCAAACACATAAAGATTTCAAAACCAGTCAGTAAGCAAAATCTTCACTGAGATCACATCTAGATAAGAAGCACAAAAATCGTTCCGAAAATTCTCAGTTAACACACCTCGGTCGAGGTGTTCTTAGGTCAACCGATGTGAAACACCTCGTTCGTCCAGAACTCCACCGGTCGAGGTCAAAATTTTTTTTTAAAACCAGTTTTTTTTTTTCAGTTTCGACGTTTTTCTCAATCAAATAACCTGTAAACTGTGCAGACCACCTAATCCCCTTTGGTGCAGTCAACTCCCATGGCATAGCCACGTATGGTGTAGTCAGTCCTCGGGGAACCAGAATCCGCCGAGTAATCATCTCCTGCAGCCCAAGCGACTTGGCAGCCGCCACCATAGTGCAAGCGCTGAGATCCATGTCCTGGTAGCTGGCGATGTGGGTGACAATCCCTCCGCAGCAGATGTCCCCCTTCGCCTTGGCCTTGATCCTGTGCAGATCCTTTGCCAGCATCAAGCCAAAGTCGGGGATCCCTCCTATCACCATGCAATATAGGCTGAACAGCTCCCCTTGTCGGACCTTTTGGGGCGTCTCAGTACGCGCCAGAAGCGTCTCGCTGAAAATACGGTGGGCTAACCTAAAAGCTAAGTGAAAGATGACCTTCTCCCTGGAATCTCCAGGGCGCCATCTGTCTGCATGCTCAGCAATATGGGCAATCTGTCCCCAAAACTCCCTAGCTACAGATCGGGAAGGGAAATCAACAGTTGTGGGGGCAGGAAAACCAAAAATATCCCTCCAATACTCAAGTGGCACTAAGAAGTTCCGGTTCATCAACCGGTACTTCACAGAACGCTCTGTGGGGAGGTAGGTGAAGGAGCTAATGAACTCTAGGGTAGGCTCCAAATAGGCAGGGGCTCGGATCTCAGTAAACTGATCTAGCCCTACTGTAGATATCATCCGCCTAAGGTCTCCGTCCACCTGGAGACAGTCAAAGGCTGACACGTCCAGGAAGCGAGGTGCAATCACTGGACGGCCGGAAATACGCTCATAATCGACCCGGTGTCGCTCGTGGATCACCGGGCGATAGGGTCGGGAAGAAGAGGAAGAAGGGGAAGGGGAGGATCTATCCCTAAGGGCAAGGCGTCTGTCAGAACTCATTTTCAGAATCTCTTACTGTCAGGTCACCTCGGTCGACTGACAATACTCAAGAACACCTCGGCCGAGGCACAACACGTCTGGACCGAGGCGAAAATCTGCGTAACTAATTTCCTCAAATTTCCAGTTCTTTTCCCCCAAAAATCACTACAACTGGTTCCTATGGGGTACTTAATCCTTTTCTCAGCAAATGCAGGGCAATCCAAGCCCAAATCAAAGCGAAATCAGCGAGGTTAGGGTTTCGGTTCGTTTTACCTCGTTCGGCCGTTTCGGTTCGATTTCTTCGCAGATCGACGATGCACTGGGATCCTCTACGCTTTGATTGCAGTTTGGAAGCGAAAATCTTCGAAAATGAGGGAGAATCGAAGGAGCGAGGTGAGGTATAGCGTCGCGGTCGAGGGAGGGTAAAATGGAAGAGAGAGAAAATTAATCCCCCTTTTATACCCTTTCTGGAACTGCTGTCACCTCGATCGAGCTGGTCTCGACTGGACCGAGGTGGTACGGACCGAGGTGGATCTTCAGAAACCCTAGTCGCCTCGGTTGCTCAAGAATCATCTCGGTCGAGGTGCTCTGACAACAACCGAGATGTGCCTCAGTCAAACTTCGTCTTCTCAAATTCTCGATCTTCTGTCCTTCCAGTTATGCTCCTCCTTCCTTAGATGTCACCTGTTGTCTGTCTAGAACGCCAAAAATAAAACAAAGCAAAAGCAAAACTATCTAAGCTAGACTAGAAAACGGGAAAAGAAAGCAATACCTTGGGTTGCCTCCCAAGAAGCACTTGGTTTAAGGTCGCTAGCTGGACCATCATGCGTCTCTCAAACGTGATGGGAGGTGCCCTCACCCCATACTTCACCTCCATCGTGGGGTGAAGTAAGTAAGGGTCCGTTTGGTGATCCGGGGATTATCGTAGATGAAGATGAAGATTAAGATTAAGATTAAGATGAAGATGAAGATGAAAGGAGATGAAAATAGTAGATGATTTGATGAGATGAAATAAAAAAATAATCTAACATGTGTTTGGTATGAATGGAGATTATTACCGATAAAATTACAAAAATGGGTATGGGTATAATTTTTTAAATAAACCACGTGTCATATGTCAAGGGCATAGTTGTCTAAAATTATTATCACCTCTTAAATAATCTCAATAATCCCAACCTAGATGGATGAAAATTTTGCTGATTTTCATCCCCTATTTCATCCCCATAAATAATCTTCATCCCATTAATCTCCATGCACCAAACACCACTATTTATGAGGTGGTATAATAATCCTCAAATTAATCTCAATAACCCCTCTTTTTTACACTACCGAACGGACCCTAAGTCCTTCAAACGCTCCAACAAGTGTAAGTGCTCATCGGGGAATGAATCGTCTATGGGTGGGTCGTCCTTCTCGCGTGAAGATGCAGGTAGCCGGCTGAGGTGATCCGCAACAGAGTTTTCGGATCCCTTCTTATCGCGGATCTCTAAGTCAAACTCTTGAAGCAAGAGAATCCATCGAATAAGGCGTGGCTTGGCATCTTTCTTAGCCAACAAGTAACGGATGACTGCATGGTCGGTGTAGACAATGAATTTCGCCCCTACTAAATAGGAACGAAACTTCTCAAAAGCATATTCAACCGCCAATAATTCCTTCTCGGTGGTAGCGTAGTTGCGTTGTGCTACATCTAGCATCTTGCTAGCATAGTAAATGGCGGTGGTCCGGCCATCCTTCTTCTGTCCAAGCACCGCTCCTACGGCTACATCACTAGCATCACACATGATCTCAAAGGGCAAGGTCCAATCTGGAGGTTGGATAATGGGAGTGGAGATCAACGCTTCCTTAATCCTGTAAAAAGCATCAAGACACTCCTGCGAAAACTCAAAAACAACATCTTTATTCAAGAGGTTAGTTAGAGGTTTAGAAATCTTGGAGAAGTCCTTGATGAATCTCCTGTAGAAACCTGCATGCCCGAGAAAACTCCTCACACCTTTAACAGAACAAGAGGGAGGGAGTTTCTCTATAGTCTCGATCTTAGCGCGATCGACCTCAATGCCTCGATTAGAAACGAGGTGTCCTAGCACAATGCCTTCATTAACCATAAAATGACACTTCTCCCAATTCAAAACGAGATTAGTGTCTTCACATCTTTTAAGCACTAGAGAAAGGTTAGATAGGCAATCGTCAAAAGAGGAACCATATACTAAAAAATCATCCATAAATACCTCCATGATCTCCTCTATGTACTCGGAAAAGATAGCCATCATGCATCGCTGGAAGGTAGCGGGTGCATTACACAATCCAAATGGCATCCTGCTATAAGCAAATGTCCCCCATGGACAAGTGAAAGTGGTCTTCTCCTGATCATCCGGATGGATAGGAATCTGGAAGAATCCACTATAGCCGTCTAAGTAGCAAAAGTGTGAATGCTGGGCCAACCGCTCGAGCATTTGATCAATGAAGGGAAGTGGAAAATGGTCATTCCGTGTGGCCGTATTCAGCTTCTTATAATCAATGCAAACCCTCCAGCCCGTAACGGTCCTGGTTGGGATCAACTCGTTGTTCTTATTCGTCACAACGGTCATCCCTCCTTTCTTCGGAACTACATGCACCGGGCTAACCCACTTGCTGTCCGAGATAGGATATATGATACCTGCGTCCAACAACTTAAGAATTTCCTTCTTCACAACCTCTTTCATGATCGGATTTAACCGTCTTTGAGGTTCCCGTGAAGTCTTATGATCATCCTGCATTAGAATTCTATGCATGCAGAAAGAGGGTTTAATGCCAATAAGATCATCTATAGTGTACCCCAAAGCCTTTTGATGCTTTCTCAGGACATGCATTAGTTTAGACAATTCAGTTTCGGAGAGGGAATCACTAACAATAACGGGATAAGTGGAATCCGGTCCGAGAAAGACATACCTCAAGTGATTTGGGAGTTGTTTAAGCTCCACAACTGGGGGTGCTTTCTGAGGGGGATTCTTGCTTCCTTCTTCCAGTGGAGTAGATCCATAAATTGGACTTTCAGAAGTCTCAGTTGAAATCGTCTCGCCATCGACCTCGGTCGAGGCGCAAAGGCGTTGACCGAGATGTTCTTCGGTCGCCTCGCTCAGTCCAGAAAGTGCCTCGGTCGAGGTACTGCAACTGGAACCGAAATTGGAGATCTTCGTCTCCTGGATTAGCTTCTCAGTTTTAGCTCCTGGATCTTCTACTAGTGCTTTTAAGCTCCGTATATCTGCATCACAAGAAGCATCTATACCTTCCTCCATTAAACTGAAACTAATAACTCTTTTGAGTGGATCGTTAATAAGGATAGAGCTCACCAATTCTCTTGATTCTTCTTCATCGTAGATGTTGAAGATATCATCGCTTAGTTGCTCCCCTTTCATGGCTGCAAGTAGTGCGAACTCCACCTCATCGCCACCAATGTTGAATTTCAACTTGGCGTTCTTGCAATCCACGTTGCAACCCGAAGTTGCTAGAAATGGCCTCCCGAGAATAATAGGAACAGGATAATCTGCGGGAATGTCAAGAACAACAAAATCTATTGGTAAATAGAAGTTACCTAACTTGACCGGAACGTCCTCCAAGATTCCCACGGGATGGGTGATGGAGCGATCCGCCATGTATAGTCAAATTTTGACCGGGTTGGGCTCTCCAAGTCCGATCTTCATACATAACTCCAGCGGAATGATGCTCACGCTGACTCCTAGATCACAAAGGGATTCACAAGTGACATCCCCAACTTGAATGGGAATGCAAAATGAGCCGGGATCTTTCAACTTAGGTGGCATCTTCTCCTTCATGATTTGAATAAGCTCCGAGGAATTAGATGTCATCCTAACTTCACCAAAATCTTCCACTTTCCTCTTCCTTGATAGGATCTCCTTCAAGAACTTCCCATAGGCGGGCATCCCTAGAATAGCATCAAGAAAAGGAATGTTAATGTGCAGTTTATTCATCAAGTCAAGGAACTTACCAAAGTGCTTGTCTAGATGTGCTCTGGCCCTTGACTGGGGGAATGGAAGTGGTGGTTTGTATGTAGGAGGTGGAACATAAACTTCAGTTTTCCCATCCGCTTTCTGTGGCTCCACCTCGGTTGGCATCTCGGTCGAAGTGTTCTTCGACTGCACCTGGACCGAGGTGGTCTTCGTCGGTACTGGCACCGACCGAGACACTGGATCTGCAGTTTTCAGTCCACTCCTTGTAGTTATGGCCATGATCTGGCCCTTAGGGTTGCTCTCCGTCCTTGCTGGAAGCTTCCTTGGATCTCTTGGCGCTTCATTCGCCCTACTTGCAAGTTGTTGTTCAAAGGCCTTTTGGGCCTTCGAAAATGAAGTCATAGAAGTCTCCATAGCACTAAGCTTGATCAAGATAGCCTCCAGCACTGCGTCTTTCTTTTCCGGCTGAGACGAACTTGATCCTTGCCCCTGGCTCTTTAATGGAGTAGAAGAAGAAGAAGGGGAAGAGAGGAAAGGATTAGAGGAATCGTTAGAGTTGGAGTTAGAATGATTGTTACCAGAATTTTGGTTGTTCGCCCTCCAATTGTTGCTATTGGATCCTCTATTGTTGTTGTTGTTGTTGTTGTTGTGATTGTTGTTCCAGGAACCGTTGTTGTTGTTGTTACGGTATCCATTGTTGTTATTCCTTTGTCCTTGCTCTTCCTTCTTGGTTTGAGCAACCAAGAGTTCCTTCAATTGCTTCACGTCATTCTTCAAAGACGTGAGTTGATTGTTGTTGGGCTGAGTTTCCTGGAAGTTAACTCTTTTAACTCCACCTTCAGCTCCTTGGTGGGTGTACTTCTCCATATGCAAAGCTTGCTTCTCGATGAAGTCCCAAGCTTCGTCAATCGCCATGTCCATAAAGGTACCGGCGGAGAGTAGTTAGAGGTTGAACTGGGTGCTTCCGTCCAGTCCCTTTAAGTATATCTCCAACAACTCTATCTTTGGAATCCCATGATGTGGGCAATCCAAAAGAATGTCCTTGAACCGCTCCCATGACTTGGACAAGCTCTCCTTGTCCTTCATAATGAAAGCATTTATCTTCCCTCTCATTTCAGCGGTCTTTGAGGGGGGAAACAATTTGGTCAAGAATTCCGTTGTCATCTCCTCCCAAGTGCTAATTTTTCCTGGAGGAATAGATTGATACCAAGTAAGAGCTTTATCTTTTAAAGAAAAGTAAAAAGGTCTTACCTTGTAGTTGTTATTTTCAATCCTTGAGGGTCTCAAGGTTTCCATCAAGATCTCATAGTTTTAAAGATGTTGATGCGGTGATTCCTTCTCTAGCCCTCCGAATTGGCATTGGCGAATCATGGATAGAACTTGCGGTCGAAGTTCGTAGTCATGGTCCGCTGGGTCTCCTAGGTTAACTCCTGGACGCCTCAGTTGTTGATTGGGGTCCATCCTTTGACCTAGGGTTTGTGGGATTCCTGCAAGAAGAACACCTCGGACTGGCATCCGAGGTGGAAGTATCTCGGCCGGGGCGTCAGGTACTGGAACCTGCCTCGGTCGAGGGTCAGCAACTGGATCCTGCATCGGTCGAGGATCTAGAACTGGATCTTCCCTCGGTCGAAGTAGATATTGGTCTCGTAAGGCTGCCATATCTGCTTCGATCGCCTCAGTCCTGGTGCGAGTTTCTTCTTTCTCTTGCCTTAGTTCTTCCCTGCTGAGGCGTAGCTGCTCTAGAGCCTCTTTCAACTCGGCCTCAAGATCGCGATTGTCTTGGTTGGCCATCTTCGCTTCTCTTAAGCGTCGCTTGTATGTCTTTTCTGGTTCGGAATCGTAAGGAACGATTTCCTTCCCAGTGCGGGTTCTTCGCATAAACCTAAGAAAGAACCTGCAAAAGTCACTCAAGTAGAGTGGTTAGTAGACACGGGGCCAAGTGCCCCAAGAGCAAACCGCGACCGGCTCGGTCTAGACCAAGTCCCCGACAACGGCGCCAAAAACTTGTTTGCTCCAAACGGTGTGTGCAAGCTTTAAATTTATAACCCTAGACGTAAGCTTAAAACAAGGATGCGAACCCGTCAATCGTAGTAAAAAGCAAGGAATTCCAGGGGTCGATCACAGGGACTTAGTGAAACAAAGTTCAATTACGGTATGCTTTAGTAATTACTAACCACAAAAGGTGATCAAAACAATCAAAGATGATATAGAAGTCAATAAAGGAAATATGCAATTCTAGGGATTAAAGCATCTAGTTGTGGTTCCAACTCAAGATCTAAAGATAAGCGGACAAAGCTGAGGTTTTTGCATAGGGAAGGTGTTACTAAAGTGGAATAGATCACCGGGTAAGTCTCACTACTCACTAATCCTAAACCGTAACTCCTATTACCGGGTAAGTCTCAAGGAATTAAGATAAAGAACTATAACCTCAAACTAACACACCATCTAAGGGAATAGAATCAACCTTTACTGGGTAAGTCTCAGGCTAACTCACAAAGATGGGATGAAAGCACACTCAAACCCCAATAAAGGATAAACCTTTATTACCTACACTTATGATCTTAGGTAAACAAACAAAGGAATTATCGGGTAAGTCTCATCCTAGGCTTGCATTGAATCAGGAAAGGTGTAATAAGGATAGGATTTGACAAACTCTAACACTTAACTCTCAGTTTCGGATCAGATAAGTCACTTCGGTCAGCCAAATTCCACCCCGACCGAGATGTTCATCGACTGAGCGAGATGCTTAGGGTTAAGGTAAAGACTCGAACTTTCAGGGTCCTACTGTGATTAAGATTATTCTATCATTGTTTTTCCCACAACCTTCAGCCAATCACCCTAGAATTACACAAGGAAATTAGCCACTCATCATCATGAAAGCAATAATCAAATATATGGGAAGAAGGTGAATATTTGAACAAGAAGAATTTAATGAAAAGACTTTAATAACTGAATCAAATATCACAACAAAGCGTTCCTTGGATAGAAATCCAACAAGGCAACACAACAAGGAAGGAAATCTAAGATAATCTTACAAAAACCCTTCAAAAGCTATAAAAGCTATAGACTTCAATCTTCCTTCAACCTTCAAAAAGGTTCTTCAAATCTCCCAACTGGAGTATGGCTGTTGTGGTGTATAAGCCCTGATCGGTGGTATAGCATGATGTAGATTTGTGGGAAATCCAACCCTTTTTATAGAAAAATTACTCTCCAAAGATAAGATATCTTAGAAAGATCTCTTCCCATAAAAATAGGTAAAATATATGATCTAGTATATCTTCTTCCTTCCAGGAGCCAAGCCCAAAAATATAAGATCTCTTTCCAAAGATAAAAGATCTCAGCCAAGAATAAAATATTCTCGCCGCGTCCCAGGTGTTCGCCTCGGTCGAGTCGACTTCTCTGGATCACCTCGGTCGAGGTGATTCTGTAGTCAACCGAGGTGAGCCACAACTGAATGTGAAATCTCTCAAATCTGGTCCAAAGTGAAATCTCTCAAATCTGGTCCAAAGTGAATCTTTAATCCATGGCTAAGCTTCCTAGATGGTTCCTTATGTTCCTGAATGTAGCTCCAATGACTCCGTAGCTCCTTTTGCTCCTTTTTGATGCAAAACGTGCCATTTTACCTACGATTACAATAAAACTAGGTGTAGACCTCGATTCTCGCAAAGGTAGATGAAATGGTAATATAATCACATATTATACATACAAACATGCAGATTGTTGAAGATAAAACGTCCAAACAAACCCCAAAATATAGACTATAATTCATGCTATCAGGATGTGATTGTGATCCACATGCCTTGTTTGACAGGCGTTTGAGTTACCGCGAGTGCAGACCGAGTTGAGATTTGAGAGTTGTGATTTGATTCAGATAAGTCCTTGCGACTTACTTAGCTAGTTTCTAGATGTTAGTTGAATGACAATAGTGGTGTATGTGATGTGTGTTTATAATAACAACTTGATAGGACGATTGTTATTATTATATTTTAAGGCCCAAGTGTATATATAACGGGCCGTGACATCACTGCCCAGCTCTGCCAGGAGACTGGGAGGTTCTCTATACCCAGACCATACAGGTACAAGGTGAGATGCATCGGATCCATTCCTGATGGTTACACGGGGGCGGAGGCGAGGTTTGGGAATCTCTCGTGTCACAAAATAAGTATCATTAGTAAGAGTGAATGACCTAAGTAAAGAAAATAAATGGATTGTTTGAAAGCATGATGAGTGTTTACTTTTGCTATGATGTGTATGTGTGCTATTCTTATTTACCTAACGTTTAGATAGCTACCTAACGGTTGTTTTGTTGTGTTGTTTAGATTTGCCACAGGTTAGAGCAGCAGCTGAGTGATCCGGAAGTAGTGGTCAGGCGGGTCTCCGTACTCCTTAGAGTGGGGTTGGGTGTTTGTTTTGTTGTTCCTTTCTTCGTATTATGACAGTTAGACTTTTACGTTGTTTAAGTACTGTGGGCTGTTAGACGTTGTTGCATTCATCTCTTCAAAATAATATTTTTATAAATTTCGGTTTTTCTTATTTGTGTCTTGTTGCAAGATCCTTGTAAAATTGTTGTCAAACTAAAGGTCGGGACCCATTGTGAGGTCCTAACCAGTAATGTCCTGAGTTCTGACAATTCGAGGTGTTACACGGGAGATTCTCGTGTCACAAAAGAAGTTGAAGTACAACGGGATATGACTTAATAATAAAAAGATAATAAACCGGACTTGTGTGTTAGAGCATGTTGCGTGTTATGATGATTTACTTGTGTTTGTGCCTTTCACCTTGATTCTAATGCTTTGAATATTAGCTAACGGTTTTAAACCGTTTGTGTAGATGCCCTGCAGGTTAGGGATGCCGCCGAGTGAGGTGGAGGAGTGGAAAACCGGGGTCTTTGTACATTATAGGACAGGGACGTTTTTGGTTATTTCATTATGATGTTGGATTATGGGTTATGTTGTACGTTTATGGATTATTGTTTTGGAGTTGTGTCGTTTTGAGGACTCGGCTGAGTTTACAAATTGTACCTTTACTTTCAGTTTCTCTCGCATATATTATAAACGTTTTGCATTTTGCCTTTATTTGTGCCTTGTTGGAAAGGTCCGGTGAAATTGTTGTCAGGCTAAGGTTCGGGACCCATTCCGAGGTCTCGCCCGTAGCATCCCAAGTCCCGCTAATTCGGGGTGTTACAAAGTGCTATCAGAGCCCTAGGTTGACAACAATGGTACTCGCAATCTTCTAAAGGCCGAATGAGGAATAAATAGAACCTCCAAGGGTTATGACTTTTCGTTTTCAAAATCATGTGCATGAGTCGGGTTTGGGTTAGAATGTATGGGACCACCGCTCCTTTCACAGACCTCGGCAACATAGATTTTTGGATTTTATATATGTATATATATATATATATATGGCCATAGGATATTTTTGGATTTATATGTACATAATTATATATGTGGCCTTAGGATGTTTTGGATTTGTTATGCCTTGTTTGTATATTTGGATCATGCTCATCTTTATGCTTCTTAAGTTTTACCGTACCGAGATCATAAGTTGTCATATAAAAAATATATATTCATATACAAATAAATGCCACGATATCAGATGGCTCGCACGAGAGCTACCGCATACGTAGGACCCGTCAGGGGTAGACCGCCTCTTCCTTCTACCGTCCCGAGACGGGACGAGTAGGGAGACCTCCAAGAGCGAGAGACCGGGTACGTATTCCATTACGGACCCACCAGTTGTGGATCCGCCAGCAGCTGAGATTCCCGTGGAGGACGTCGCAGATAGCGTCATTCCCAAGGCTAGGGATAGGACATTCGTGAGGTCCGGGGCGCAGAGTTCTCCATCTACTAGGACCGGGGTAGCATCTATTGGGGATTCCGTGTTCAAAGACTATTTTCAAAGAGTAGAGGAGGCGTTTAGGACAGAAGCACCTCCTCCTGCACCACCGGTACCTGCACCTGCGAGATTAGTTAAGGTCTCGCAGAGTGTGACTCAGGCCAGGGCTGCACCAGAGATAGTTGTGCCAGGGATAGTGGCACCCGAGCTAGTTATTCGGGTGAGAGACGAATTGAGGTCACCGAGACCTGATTCATGGTTGAAGGCTTTCAACCAGCAGCATGTACCCTACTTCGACGGGAAGGTAGGGTTAGAGGTCGAGCGCTAGATTGGTCATGTGGAGTCTACATTAGAGGCGATCCGTTACCCGGAGGAGAGACATGTTGAGATAGTTCCGAGACCAGGCCCGGTATTGGTGGAGGACAGTTAGAGGTAGTGTGACCAGGTTGGAGCAGTTGTTGAGCCTCGTGAGGGAGATCTTTTGCCCGGATTTTCTGAGGAGAGATAGAGTCCAGAACTTTTTAGAGGCGGGATTCGAGGACGTCCCAGTCATCGAGGCTATTAGATTTCGATCGGAGTTAGCTTTGTTGGCCCCCGCCGCACCTCCAACAGACCAGATTGTCTATCTCTTTTCTAGGAGATTGAGGGAGTCCAGCAGTGCATACCTTGCGAGATTCCGTTGTGACTCCCTGACGGAGTACCAAGACCGAGCTTCGGCCTATGAGAGAGACCGACCAGGGTCTAGGAGAGTAGCACAGTCCGGAGGGCCGAACAAGAGGCAGATGACATAGCCAACTAGTACAGGGGAAAAAGCCTTAAGACAGGGACGTAGCCAAACACAAAGACGTTTTGGTCCTCAACAATCGATACAGGCACTAGTATCGGGAACGAAAGTGCCACAACTGTGGAGAGTGCGGACACATTAGGACAGCGTGTAGGAGGCCACCCGTGATGTGTTTCACTTGTGGCCAGGTGGGTCACTGAGCCGATTTTTTCAGTCAGGGCAAGACACAGTCATAACAGGGTTCTTCACCTGCTAGCGGGGCAGGTGGGGGACAAAGGCTGCCTTAGCTTCCGGCTCAGGGTTTTCAACAGAGGGGTCAAAGTCAAACTCGTACACATGGATCAACCTAGGGACAGGGCCGAGGTAGAGGTCGTGGTGGAGGCACCCCGGAGACCAGAGGCACACAGGTTAGAGTATTTGAGTTGAGGAATGTCGTTGATCTAACAACGCCGGCAGCCACATGTACTATTTAGATTCATGGCTTTCTAGTCCGAGTTTTATTTGATACGGGTGCTACGAACTCTTTTATATCCGATGATTGTGTAGCTAGGTTGTCCTTAGTTACGGTAGAGAGGAGACCCTTCATTGTGGGGTTACCCGGCTGGGGTAAGGTTAGTGGTACCCGAGAGGTGCACGGTAGTCCCATTCATTTGGAAAACCATCATTGGTTAGCCGACTTCTATGACATGCACTTAGTGCATAAAGATGTCATCCTAGGGATGGATTAGATGGACCGCCACTAAGCCGTTTTGGACATCAGCCGGAGGACCATGACGGTCACTACAGAGACGGGACACGAGCTGATTTTCCGAGGTTGGGACCTCGGAAAAGCCGGTACAGTCATTAGCGCGGTCCGAGCCACGAGACATATCAGGTAGGGATGCGAGGCCTTTTGGTGCTATGCCATGAAGGAGAAGGGGGGCCATTGCTGGAGGAGATCCCCGTGGCATGTGAGTTTGGGGACGTTTTCAAGAAGCCACCCAGACTACCACCGTAGAGGAGTGTTGATTTTGCAATTGAGTTGGAGCCCGACACGAGGCCGATCTCCAAGGCTCCATACCACATGACACCGATCGAGATGTTGGAGCTGAAGATGCAACTCGAGGACTCAATCGAGAGAGGTTTCATACGCCCGAGTGTTTCGTCTTGGGGTGCACTGGTCCTCTTCGTCAGGAAGGACGGATCTTTGAGGCTATGCATTGATTACCGGGAGTTGAACAAAGTCACCATTAAGAACAAGTACCTGTTACCGCGCATTGATGATTTGATGGACTAGTTGCAGGGAGACTCTGTGTTTTTCGCGTATTTATTTGAGGTCGGGATATCACCAACTGAGGGTGAGAGATGAGGACGTGCCGAAGACGGCATTCAAGACGAGATACATCCATTATGAGTTTGTCGTGATGTCATTCGGGCTCACGAATGCACCCGCCGTCTTCATAGAGTTGATGAGCGGCTTCTTCATTGACTTCTTGGACCAGTTTGTGGTAGTGTTTATAGATGATATCCAGGTTTACTCCCGGAGTAGGGAGGAGCATGGGGGACACCTGAGGACGGTGCTTCAAGTCCTTCAAGATAGAGAGCTTTACGCTAAGCTCTCTAAGTGCGAGTTTTGGATGTCTGAGGTGGCATTCCTGGGTCATATAGTTTCCGCCGAGGGTGTCATGGTTGACCCGGGGAAGATTGAGTCCGTTTCTTCATGGCCGCCTCCTAGGACGATCAAAGAGGTGCGCAATTTCTTGGGCTTAGCGGATACTACCGCCGGTTTGCTGAGGGTTTCTCCGTGATTGCACGGTTGCTTACTTCCTTGTTGAGGAAGTCTACCAGGTTCGTTTGCTCCGAGCCTTGTCAGTGCAGGTTCAAGGAGCTGAAGAGGAGGTTGATCTCCGCTCCCGTTTTAGCCCAACTTGAGGGTGTAGAGGATTTTATAGTGTATAGTGGCGTCTCCAAGCTAGGTTTGGGGTGCGATTTGATGTAGAGGGGTAGGGCTATTGCGTACGCTTCTCGGCAGCTGAAGTCGTACGTCTCCTCTACCCACAATCTCGAGCTAGCGGCAGTGATTCATGCCTTGAAGATCTAGCGACATTACTTGTATGGGGCTACGTGCCAGATCTTCATAGACCCCATAAGTTTCTGAAGCTTATATTCACTTAGCGGGAAATGAATAACCGCCAGAGGAGATGGTTGGAGCTGATCAAGGACTTTGACTTGGATATTTTGTACCATCCGGGGATGGCGAACATAGTTGCTGATGCTTTGAGTAGGTGGACACCTCGAGAGGAGGCTATAGCTCGACTTACAATTCAGCAACAGTTGTAGATGGATTTGATAGAGTTGGAGTTGGATATCCGATTTCCAGATACAGACTGTCGTTTGTTCGAGTTAGAGGTATTACCTGACCTGTTCGGAGAGATTCGGTAGAAGCAGGAGAGATGTCCCATTTTGATGAGGATCCGGGACAGGATGTCCCGAGGTGAGGCACCACAGTTTAACGTAAGGGCAGACGGAATACTGAGACGCCAGAGACGTATATGTGTACCGTCGGACCAGGAATTGAGAGAGCGGATTTTGCATGAGGCACATTCCGCACCTTACTCGGTGTATCCATGCACGAGTAAGATGTACTAGGATATTAGGAGATCTTATTGGTGGGGCGGGCTCAAGTCTGATGTAGATATGTGGCCCCCGATGCGTGACCTGCCAGCAGGTCAAGATCGAGAACCAGAGACATGGAGGAGAGCTCCACCCACTGGTCATGCTGTAGTGAAAGCGGGAGGACATATCCATGGATTTTGTTACCGTTTTGAGATCGAGTAGGAGCTTTGATGCAATATGGGTAGTAGTAAATCGGTTGACGAAGACCGCGCATTTCATCCCTATTCGAGAAACGTTGCCGGTGAGTCGTTTAGCCAAGGAGTTTACCCGTCAGATTGTGAGATTACATGGAGTGCCAAGGACTATCATCTCGGATAGGGACGGGTGTTTTACCTCGAGGTTCTGGCTGTAGGTATACGCCGTCCTAGGTTCGAGTCTTCATTTCACCACCGCATACCATCCACATACCGACTGCTAGTCCGAGCGAACTATTCAGACCTTAGAGGACATGTTACGAGCATGTGTGCTAGATTGGGGGTAGGTATGGCCAAACCACCTCCCGTTGATGGAGTTTTCATATAATAACAGCTGGAACACGCCGATTGGGATGGCACCTTATGATGCATTTTATGGACGGAGATGCCGTACTCCCTTATCTTGGGACGAGCCGGGGAGTTCTAGCATTGTAGCTCCAAATCATGTCCAAGATAACATGGCTAGAGTCGCTTTGAACCGAGAGAGGATGTTGGTTGCGCAGAGCCGTCACAGGTCATATGCAGATAGGAGACGTAGGCCCCTTGAGTTCAGAGTAGGAGCTCAGGTGTGGTTGAGGGTATCACCGATGCGAGGCATCAAGCGATTCGGAATTAAGGGGAAGTTAAGCCCCCGATATGTCGGTCCATTTGAGATAGTGGTGACAGTGGGTGAGGTGGCATACAGGTTAGCATTGCCACTGCGGTTGGAGGGTATACATCCGGTATTTCATGTATCTCAACTGAGAGAGTACATCCACAACCCGAGGCACATCATTAGCCACGAGAACCTAGTGGTTGAGCTGGACCATACTTTTACGGAGCATCCGATAGCGGTTTTAGAGCGGAGTACGAGGCCCCTTCGACCGAAGGAGATACCGATGTTGAGAGTGTAGTGGTCAAGGAGAGGAGCCGATGAGGCTACATGGGAGTCGGAGGAACTATCCCGAGTTTTATGCAGGTGTAGCGACATTGATAGGACCGTCGGATTAGTCCTGAGATCTTCCCTTGTTTGTGCTTATGTGTATATGTCATGACGTGTTATGTGAGTTCGTATGAGTATATGTGTACCTTGCGAGGTCTTGTTGTGTTAAGCAAGTTTCGGGACGAAACTTGTTTTTAGGGGATTAGTCGTAACATCCAGAATTTTATTCCGGTTGTTGGACGGTTTATCGATCTTTAAGCGTGCGCGGCTCAATTTTCCCGCAAGCACGGGGTGCTGAGTGTTGGGATTTATTTCAAAATCCCGCGCCGACTCTTCATTATCCCCCTTTCCGCTTTCCGACCCCTCGTTCCTAGCTGAGGTGACAAGAGGTCAGCTGACCCCATGTTTCCCTCCCACCTTTTCAGTCAAGCTCTCCCTCTCTCCTCACTTTTCATTTCACGTTGCTCTTCACTCTTCCTCTTGTGCTCCTTTGCACCTCCCTTCTCATTGGAGCTCTTGGATTCTTGGATGTGGACTGCAGTAGAGGAGGTTTTGGATCCGAGTTGGTAAGCTTCCTTCCTCCCCTCATCTCCTTTCTTGTTGTGTTCCCTTCCTCTTCTTCTCTTATCCTCCATGGCTATGGAGAAAGCTTTTGAAGAGAGACCTTGTTGAATCCTTTGCATGCTTGTATTCTTAGCTCGTTTAGGTCGTGGAGAGGAGTCTAAGATCAGTGGTTGGTGTTTGGAGAAGACCCAGCAAGAAGAGGAGGACATTGGAGCCCAGGATCCACAGTCGAAGACGAAGAAGACAACCTTTTGTTGTTCGACCGCGGGGGCAGATCATCAGAGGCGCAGGGGCGGACTTCGGCCACCGTAGGGGCGACTCAAGCCACCACGGGTGCGGCACCGGGGGCCGCAGGAGCGGTAACAGGGCTTCGTAGGGACTCCAGCTTGACTCCGCGGCTGTGTTTCTTAAACAGTAGGCCCCTCTTCTCCCTTTCTCTTAATTCCTTCCTTAGCTTTGAGGTTATATCTTGATAGTAACATGTATAGGATGGACCTAGGGTAGATTGAGAATGCCATCTAGTGGTTGTGAACCTAAGAGCTCTTAAGGCTTGTTGGTTTGATGGATTTGTGTATGACGAGCATGTTGGACCTTCTAGGCTAGTTTGCTCCTTCTTGGCTATGGTTTATGCTCATGTGAGGTTATAGGTTGTTGTGAGGTTCTTCCTTATGTTGAGAGTGTTGTTAGCTTGAGGGATTCTAGGATGCGGTCCTAAAATGAGAGTCAAATGATCTTGCGTAGATCATTTGTGTAGAAGTCTAAGACTTCTTTAGTTGAGTGGGTTATTGATGTATATCCTCTTGTGAGCAGGTTGTGGACTTCTTCTCAAGGGAAGCGAGAGTGTTGTGAGTTGAGTGTGGAGACGAGGTAAGTCTCCGGACTTACTTAGCTTATATTCGTTGTATTAGTTTTGATGTGTGTTTGGTGGTGTTTGTTTATCGTTTATGTTATAACAATTAATTATACTGGAAATAGGATTACCGACCTTATTTTTTTGGCCCAAGTGTATGATAACGGACGGTGACAACTTGTCTAGCTCTTGCATAGAGCTAGGAGGTTCTTGGCGACTAGCCTGTGTTGGTAGACGGTCGGATGTATCAGTACCATTCCATGCCGGTAAGTGGGGACCGAGGCGAGTTTCGGGAGATTCTCGTGTCACAAAAGAAGTTGAAGTAGAACGGGATATGACTTAATAATAAAAAGATAATAAACCGGACTTGTGTGTTAGAGCATGTTGCGTGTTATGATGATTTACTTGTGTTTGTGCCTTTCACCTTGATTCTAATGCTTTGAATATTAGCTAACGGTTTTAAACCGTTTGTGTAGATGCCTTGCAGGTTAGGGATGCCGCCGAGTGAGGTGGAGGAGTGGAAAACCGGGGTCTCCGTACATTATAGGACAGAGACGTTTTTGGTTATTTCATTATGATATTGGATTATGGGTTATGTTGTACGTTTATGGATTACTGTTTTGGAGTTGTGTCGTTTTGAGGACTCGGCTGAGTTTACAAATTGTACCTTTACTTTCAGTTTCTCTCGCATACATTATAAACGTTTTGCGTTTTGCCTTTATTTGTTCCTTGTTGGAAAGGTCCGTGATAGCATGAATTATAGTCTATATTTTGGGATTGGTTTGGACGTTTTATCTTCATAAATCTGCATGCATGGATGTATATTCTTTGATTATATTGTCGTTTTGTCTACCTTTACGGGAATCGAGGTCTACACCTAGTTTCGATGTAATTTTAGGGAAAATAGCACGTTTTGGACCGAAATGGAGCTAAGGAGTCATTGGAGCTACATTCTGGAGAATTGAAGAGTTATAAGAAGATCTCAGGAAGCATGGAAATGATTTAGAGTATTGATTTTGGACTAGATTCGAGATAATTTACATTCATCTGAGATTCACCTCGGTCAGCTATAGTACCACCTCGACCGAGGTGATCTTGAGGAGCGTCTGGACCGAGGCAAACACCTCACCGCCGACAAGATCTTTATTTCTGGCTGAGATCTTCTATTTTTGGAAAGAGAATATCACATATTTTTTGCTCAATTTTTGGAAGGAAGATAATATTTTTGGCTAATATATTTTGGAAGATATGGATTAGAGTTGGGTCCGGTTCAAACCAAACCGCCGAACCGGCGGTTTGTGAACCGCCGAACCGGCGGTTTGTGAACCGCCGTAAACCGCCGGTTTCAAACCGGCGGTTTATGTTCGCCGGTTTTAAACCGGCGATTTACGTTCGCCGGTTTGGTCGAACCGGAGGTTTACGGTTTAGGTTTGGCTGAAAGCCAAACCTAAACCGACGGTTTCAACCTTTTTTATTTTTTTTAATTTTTTTGACTAAAACCGTCAGTTAAACCGACGGTTTATTCAAAAAAGACGTTGAATTTTAATTTTTTTTTTAAATTGTGTCTCAAACCGCCAAACCGGTTTGGCAAACCGCCAGTTTAGGTTTAACCTAAACCGGCGGTTTGAGTTGGGCCGGTTTAGGTTTAGGTTTGAGACCCATGTCTAATATGGATATATTTTCTAGGAAATTATCTTTTTAAGATATTTTATCTTTGGAAGATAATTCTCCTATATAAAGGGTTGGATTTTCTGCAATTCAAAATCTACGGATCACCCATTATCCTGGAATGGTCGGATCAAGGGTTTTCTGAAGGAAGTTTGAAGGAAGTTTTGAAGGTTGAACTTGAAGGAATGAATCATAGTTGAAGTTGGCTTTGAAGGAGTTTGTAAGATCTTTTTAGTTTGGCTTTTGGTTTTGTTGTCTTTTCTGATTTGTGATTGAGGAACACTGATTGTTTGTTTGTTTGATTGAGTTATTGAGACCTTTGTGTTAAGGTTTTCTTGTTTGAATATTGATTCCTTTCTTATAAATTTGATTATTGTTATCATGATGATTGTTGGCTAAGTTTCTTATGCGATTCTAGGGTGATTGGCTGAAAGTTGTGGGAAAGACGATGATAGAATGATCTTAATCCCAGCAGGACCCTGAAAGCTCGAGTCTTTACCTTAACCGTAGAACACCTCGGTCAGTCATTGAACATCTCGGCCGGGATGGAATTTAACTGAATGAGGTGAACCTTTCCTGAACCTTATATGAGTTAAGAGTTTTAGCTTGCCAAATCCTATCCTTGTTATACCTTTTCTGGTTCAACGCAAGCCTAGGATGAGACTTACCCGGTGATTCCTTTGTTTATTTACCCAAGATCATGAGTGTAGGTAATAAAGGTTTAACCTTTATTGGGGTTTGAGTGTGCCTTCATCCCATCTTTGTGAGTTATCCTGAGACTTATCCGGTAAAGGTTGATTCTATTCCCTTGGGTGGTGTGTTGGTTTCAGATTATAGTTCCTTTCCTTAGTACCTTGAGACTTACCCGGTAAAAGGAGCTTTGGTTTGGGATAGTGAGTAGTGAGACTTATCCGATGATCTATTCCCACCTTAGAAACACCTTCCCTTTGCAAACCTCAGCTTTGTCCACGTTATCCTTTGAGATCTTGAGTCGGAACCACAATTGGATGCTTTAATCTCTAGAATCCGCATTTCCTTTATCTGACTTTTATATCATCTTTGATTGCTTTAATTTGCTGCTTGTGGTTATTTGACAACCTGATTACCGTACTTTGTTTCACCATAGTCCCTGTGTTCGACCCCTGGAATTCTTGCTTTTATTACAATTGATCCGTACACTGCAGGTTCGCATATTGTTCAAGCATACTTCTTGGTTTATAAATATTAAAGCTTGCACACACCTTTTGGAGCGAACAGTCCGGTGAAATTGTTGTTAGGCTAAGGGTCGGACCCATTGTGAGGTCTCGCCCGTAGCATCCCGAGTCCCGCGGATTCGGGGTGTTACAGGTCTTGCAATTTTTGCTTTATATTGTAAATGAATGATCACATGCTCTATTGAGTCAAAAAATAATGGAGGAAAAATGTTCTCTAACTTGCATAAAATGAGAGGAACTACTTCATCTATGGCTTGCATCTCTACAATTGACAAGGATGATGAACACAATGACTGAAATAACTGGGTCAATTCAGGAAGCGGTCCCCACACAAAATCTAGCAACATCTTTTTGTAAGTTGTTGGAAGTAGTCGTTGCATAAATATATGACAATCATGACTTTTCTTTCCAATCAACTTGTACTCATCCATTTGTACACATCGCTCAATGTTAGAAGCATATCCATCAAGAAATTTCAAACATCTGACCCCTCTACATGTCTGTTTTCTTTGGTCTTTTGTGAGTGTATAAAGCGACTTTGGCTTGGGACCGTTATGACTTTCATCAACCTCAATTTCAAGACGATTGTAGTATAGCTTGATATCTTCTCGTGCATTAAGAATGTCTTTTGTTTTCCCCTTGATGTCCATCACAATATTAAAACGTTTTCAAAAACGTTATTCTCTATGTGCATAACATCAAGGTTGGGTTGGATCAAAAGAGATTCTCAATAAGGTAGCCGCCAAAAAATGCTCTACTTTGTCCATTTATGAATATCAGCATACCCTTTAATGACTACATGAGGTTGTTTAGTTATAAATGGAAACCATTTTACCCTTTGCTTGATTTCATAACATGTTGCAATAAATTAAACTACTAAGAATAACATATATAAAAATACAAAAAGTATTAACTAAAAAACTATATCAAACATCAAGTATCTTTGTATACCTATTAGACGACGGGAAGGGCCTAACTTTTCAACCCGGCCTTAGTAAAAAGCTTTCTTGTTCTTTCTAAGGCGATGATTTTTGTTCAAAAACCTCCTATGAGCATCAAACTAAGCTGCCTTTTAGTTGCGTTTTAACCAAAAAGTCTGAGTATCTTCCATACATGTGGGGCATCCCATTAGTCCAGCAGTGTCCCATCCCGATAACATTCCAAAAGCTAGAAAATCATTTATAGTCCACAATAAGGTAGCCCGCATATTAAACCTCTCATTTTTTTGAAATATCATAAGTAGGTACACTGTGATGCCACAATAGCTGGAAGTCCTCAAGTAGAGAGTGTAAATACACATCTATCAACTTCTTAGGATTGATGTACAATCATTGACAAGAACATGTGAGGTGTTGTCAAACACATTGCTGGTGGAAGGTTGTAAGGAGTGACAATGATAGGCCAACATGAATAATTCTTTCCTGATTGACTAAAAGGTGTGAATCCGTCTACACATAAACCTAAACGAATATTGCGAGACTCTGTTACAAATGCATGATATGTTTGATCAAAATATTTCCAAGCTTCACTATCAAAAGGATGAGACATTGTTCCCTTACCAAAAATAAGCTCTACATGCCACCTCATATTTTGTGTTGTAGTTCTTGAAGAAAACAACCTTTGCAACCTTGAAATCAATGGTAAATACCGTAATTTTTTAAAGAAGATAATGATGACCCACCTTTGTATTTTGTACCTTGGATGATTGCAAAACTTACATGAATCTCTAATAACATCATCCTTCCAATACAACATGCAACCTTGTGGGCAAATATCATAAGTTTTCATAGGCAAACCCAACTCTTTGACAAGTTTTTTGGTTTTATAATAACTTGTAGGCAGTTTATGGACTTGAGGCAAGCATTCTCCAACTAATTGAAAAACTGAATCAAAACAAGCTTCAAACAAGTTATACTCTGACTTGATGTTTAGTAGTCTAGAAACAACAGATAATTGAGTTTGACTTTCATAATTTGTCCATAATGGTTTGGTTGGTTCCTTTGCTGCTTCCACACATCCCAAAACTTTGCAGAATCATCTTCTTGAACATTAAAATTTTCATGGGTATAGTCCATATTGTCAGGTGATGGAACATTAATTGAAAAAGTTTGATTTTGCATACCTTCTCCCTCGTTAAGAACATAATACTTTCATGGCTAACAGACTATAAACACAAAACATAATATTAAATTTCATACCACAAATCCCATGATTGCGCTTCAATCTGTTGCAAATAGCTTCTTCAAATGCTTCAAATTGTAACTCCAAGTTGTAACTATTATTTTTAACCGTTTCTCCTACACGTTTTTTCAGTGTTTTTTTCTCTAGTTGAAACACAAACCATGAAAATGGAGAGATTGTGTGATAGGAAGATGAAACTTCATTTAATTAGTTCATCTACCAACAATAAATTTTGCTACCGGATAACAATCCATGGCCACAACTACAATGTGGCTAAAATTGTTGGTGAATTGAAATAGCCAACCATATAGCCACCATTTGATCGTGGTTGAAATTTGTTGCAATAAAATGGTAGAGATTTTTGCCAAAGTTTAAACGGGGCTAACATTTGTTGCAAGAAAAAGTTAGATTTTTGTCACGGTTTTAACATGACTGAAATTAGTTGTTATAGTTTGTTGACGCTCATTTGTAGTTAGTGATACATCTCTATTTTCTTTGGCCACGCCCTCCTTCTTTCGACCCTATTTCCATGGCTAATTAGCATCACCTGCTTAACGTTGTTGTCTTATCCATGACTATACCAATTATTTTATTAACCCTTGATTCACAACACTAATAGTTGACTTGATCCATCCTTGCCTAGGGGTGATTTCTTAGGAGGAAAATTCTCAAGCACTCATGAGCTTGTTCGATCTTGCTAAAATCATTCTCAATCTAAGTATGTGTCTGACATACTCAAGATACCATCACCGGCTAGTGTTTCTCATATATATTAGTATGTTGGCATACGAAAGTTTGGAGGCAGCTAAAGAGCAACAAAAATGGAATCTGACAAGAAGAAAAATAAAATTAAGTTGAAATGATTACAATTAAGAAGATGAGAGGTGGGGATTTGGTTGATGGAGGGGGAAGGGGCGGAGCATGGCGGAAGATAGATGCCACGCCTTGACAGACGCCGTGACATTTAAATCCGTGGCGTTGTTGAAAAGGAACAGCTTGGCACCTCCGTAGATGGCCTCCGTCGGATATACCCGCGAGGCTATGCAAGTCCGACCTCCTTGCCCGAATGCCTCCACCACCGAGTGATCCACCTGCACTCCGGCCAATCACCTCTTTCAACCGTATGGATCTTAAGAGAAACTCAACGCCGAATCAAGATTTGACTTACCAAAATTCTCATGCTATAGTTTTCATCACCAACAACAGCTACTGGACCTCCATAAACTTCCACGTCAACATCTGTGGCCTTGGATGACCTGCATACAAATCGATTTAGAAGTAGATAGGCAAAATTGGATCACCGGTGATGAGTATATTGTGTCATACCTTGATTTGTCTGTGCAAAACCAGTTTTTGATCTTGCCGTCGGTTCCTTTGGCGATGTAGAAGTAGACAGGGGTGAGCTCCGTCAGCGACTCTCCGGACAACACCGATATACCGAACGGCCCCAACGCTCCCCTCTGTGTCGTCGGGTTGCACTTGTTCACCACATTTGAACTCCCCGACAACCGCCTCAATGCATCCTTGTCTACCACCAACTCCACCGATATATCCATCTACGAGTACCAAATCATCATACATATTAGAGTAGTTTGGTATCGATATCCTAATTAAATGTATTAGGTATGTGTATCAAGGTATCAAATTCATATTTGATGGTATCAAGATATGTGTATCAAACAATGTCAATTGCTAGATTAGGTGAGGACCATCAATCAACACATGCCACATTAGGTCACGACAGAGACGATTGATTCAATTAGTCCCAAAGTGCAGGTGAAATAATTGATTTCAATTCTATCAAAGTGCAAATCGATTTCAATTCCCTCAAAATATCAAACGACCCTAAAGGAAACATTCATTCGGTAAACAACAACAGGCGGGTGATGTGGTTCCTTGCTCCGGCCGGCGGCTCCTTGTTCCGGTTGAGAGTAGCAACAAGGTGGCTCCTTGCTCCGGTCGAGAGTAGCAACAAGGTTGGTGGAGGAAGAGGGAAGGAAAGAGACCGTAACTAATATATTAAATTTGGGGTATTGAGATATAAGGGTATAAGAATACCCTAAAATATCAAATATCGAATATGGATGTCGGTGATGCTATCTTCTTACCTTTAACACGGTAGGAATATCAAACGCTTTTGGATCCCCATAAAGAAAAAAAAATAGCAATTATATTATTTTCTTCAACTGGAACTGAACGTCACAAACCTGTGTCGCCGCACTTATGTTAAGGTTGACCACCGATCCTGGCCCAAGATGCACATTTTGATACTCGATGCTTTTGGATCTCAAACTTTCTACTTCCTCCACTGGCCACTGGAGTATGTTGCTTTGTGTTTTCATGTCAAAGGTGACGGTTCTAGGGATCGTCTGTGCATGGATATATCAAAGAAATTATATATATACCTGGAGTGAATTGAAGCCGCAAATATATGTATATGTACCTGGAGTGAAGCCCAACCCTTGTTCAAGTCGGTAAACTCGGAATCCGTCTCTCCGATCCAGCCCCACGAGATCCTCCTCCCTTTGTTAGGGTCATAGAAGGACTTAGAGGCGTAGTACTTTCCATAATCGACCCGAAGCCCGATGCCGACGTCGAGCTCCGGGTCATCAGGAGTCCAGGTATCATTACCCGCATGATACGTACCAATAGCGTACCAATCCTGCTTGTTATCGTCTAGGCTAGCCTTAAGCACGTGCTTAACAGCCGGGCCATTATACGACGTGTCGAGTCCGTTGAGGTGAGTTGTGGAAACAGGGAAGAAGTCGACGCACTCCCACATCCCGGTGGCGGGGACGGCGTGTAAAACATGATCCTGGAGCAGCTCGAAATGAGTGAAATTGGAAGTCTTGTATATTAGAGTGATGCCTGTGGTGTTGAGCTTGGAGCCGAGAGCGAGCCGCCAGAGTCCATCAGAGCCGAGCCAGGCGGTGGTGGGGTCACGGAAGTCCTTAGGAGCAATCCCTTTAGGCGGAGTGATGACGGGGTTGGCTTCGTATTTGAGCCAGTGGAGGAGGAGGGGATCGGATAGGTTGGCGGGATAGGCTAGATTCTGCACCTGCACGTAGTCGTGAGTGTCACCGGTGTAGAGCATGGTGATGTTGCCGTCGGGCAGGATGGTGGCCGATCCGGTCCATACGCCATTGCAATCGTACCATTGATCAGGAAGCATTGCAATGGGGAGGTAGAGCCAATGAATGAGGTCCCTTGATACCGCATGTCCCCACGTAATGTTGCCCCACACCGCCGAGTCGGGGTTGTACTGGTAAAAGAGATGGTACCACCCCAGGTGGTACAGTGGACCTGCAATCATGTACATACGCCTAATTACTCAATACATTTATATGGACAAGACAAGAGAAGACCAAAAACGATTGAGGCAATATGTTGTGGTAGGCAGATTGACACGTAAACCGCCAAACTTAAAAATGACACAAAAATATGTTGTCTAAATTATGAACCTAACACATAGTTACCATTGGGCCATGCAACTTGCAAGTATGTGGGACCCCGACCACGTGGATCTAGGCGGACGCACAATATGGGTCCCAGGCCTATCAAAAGCTCTGGATCCTACCCCAACAAGACTCATTGGAACTTGAATGATTATGCTCCTTATGATTTTATATTATAAAATGTTTTTTTGTAAATGACTTGATGCTACTGGATTCCTCCTACCCCAACAGCGCAAGCAAGGCACATTTCGGATCCAATTAATTAGTACAGAATCGATCTATATGTATGCTTATATGGAATTGAAAGCAAAGAAGCCATTAAGGACTTACCATTTGGGTCTGAATATATTGAGCGAATACGAAATTCCCAAGTCGACCACCGTGACAAGTGACAACAAGGAAAAAAGAATAAGAGAGTCATTAGGTCGTAAACAGAAACATAAAAAATGATTCAAAATTGATTAATTACCGTTCATCCAATTTTTCTGAGGCTGAAAATGGTAAGCCGTCCTTTGCCACGTGAGCATGGCGTTGGTCCACGGGTAAGATCCAGACCCGGAGCCCACCCGGAATCTCTTCTCGGAAACACCGTGAACCTGGGCCGGAGTTCGCGCCGGTTGGGCGGAACTCTGGCGGCCGGTGATAACAACGGCGAGGAGGAGCAAGGAAAAAGCAGCGGCGGTTATAAGTATCTGGGTGAGAGAGCGGTGACCCGGACAGGAATTGTCGGGTTGGGGTCTGATAGGCTTATCAAGGAGGGGCTGAATTTGATGAGAAGATGCCATGGTTAGGAATGTGGGCTTGGGTTATAGCATTTGGGTATGTGTGTAATGTATTTATAGGAGAGTCTGATTGAGTAGAGGCTTCGGTTATGGTTGCCTGGTTGGGTCTTACAAGTGCACGTTTTACTCCCTTTTTCCAGCTCGGACTGTCTCATACTCCCGACTCCCGAGTCACATCAATTTCTTACTCACTACTGACTCAAACAAACTCCACTAAAATTTGGTATCTATCCACTCACATGTATCCATCGACCCACCCTTTACTCCTATTATCCACTCCCTCGTGATTCATTTGAAAAAAAAAGAGTCCAATCAATTAATGACACCTATCCTCGACCTCGTTCATTTTCTTAACAAGTTGAATATAAATACATTTTAAAGCTCGTTCGACTATAATTATTATTGGAGTATTATTTGAGTTGAACTACTCGGGATCGGATCGTTTGGCTTGTATAACACCCCTACCGACTACCTATCTTGTTATTACCTTATTTATTATACCTTTTAACGTATAGTTGAAAATTAGATATATTTAAAATTATATTTATCCATTAATCTCACCTATTCTCATTTTAGTATCTTAACTATTCTATAAAAAAAATTGGTTGAATATTATTGCAGGAGATAAAATAGTCCCATATTAATTATAAAACTTGATGAACTAGGCTCCAATATAATGTGGGGTTAATTATCCACTATATTCAAAAATATTATATACAATAAGGCTCAAGTAATTTATGTTAGGTGTCATTTTGGAAGAAATTTAAGACATGTATTGATTGCCATAAAATTACTTTTAAATTTGTAGTCGTTAAATGACTTATGTTGTTTTATTTTAATGAGTTTATACTATGGGTACTAATAATAGAGTAATAATGGTAAAATGTCAATTGTTGAATCACATGGACTATGTGTATATCAATGCAACTTGAAACCAATTAATCTAAGCCAAATAATAATTATAATAATAGTGATTTGTAAATAAGTAGCCATAATGTGATGAGGATAGGTATTCAAGGTCCAGGTTTCACCACAATGATGCTTCGATAAGCAACACATGACATTACTACTTGTCAATTTATAGCAAATGTGCATAATTGTCATCTACAAATGCTCTCACGGATATTGCACATAAACAATCAACTAATAAAACTCTTAAAATACATAGATAGCATACTAAATTGACCACCCTCTTCCAGAACGCCAATTCAGATTGCTCTAATAAAGGTAATGACTTCTGAAGGATCAAGTTATCTCAAGTCAAACAAGATAAACTCGCTAGGGTGAATCAAACACAATCCCAATTTTCAATGAAGCAATTACAATCATACAAGATTACATAGCATCATAAGAGTCAATCTAACCTTACAAATAGAGGACTAGTCAAACATCGCAAGGATATAAATCAAATAATATTTAGAAATAATTATACAATCAACAATTAAAAGCAAAAACCTAGGAAAGTCTCCGGACGAACGCCATGTCAATAGGGTTTCTCTATAAAGCAAATACCGACAAAATTAAAAACCCTTAAACTAGATGGCTGATGCTTTATTTATAACCTAAAAGACGTTTACTAACAATAACCTAGAACAACATGTACGTGCAGCCTTCTTGGACAACGCAAGTTGAATTTGGTCTCAGATTAAAAATAGGGCAATTACGGGTAGAATTCTCTTAATATGGTTACGGCTGGGTACAAGCAAAGTAGTTATGGCCGTATCCTGCACAACCTTACTTACCTACCCAATGTAAACAACCTTTTGACATTTGAGTAAAACAAACATTCCCGGGGTTGTTGTTGGAGTCAAAATGAAATATTTATCAAGGCATAGTTGTGATTCTTAATCCTCCAACATGACATTATCCATGATATAATATATAAAACCTCCATATATAATAGATCCAAAGTACATACAAACACAAATAGTACATTACGCATATATATATTCCCCATATAAACCGAAATAAATGTAAAGATGTTTAATTTCACGTAGAATGGATACAAACACGCACATAAAGAAGTCCTAATCTAACTAATATGCACGTCATCAGTGACATATATTTTGAAAATAAAATAAATTTATTTCTCTCTTCTTTTTTTCTCATTACACGTCCTCCTCTACTTTGCATTTGCCTTGATTGAATTTATGGTTGTTGAGTTATTGTCTATGAACCGCAGATATGTGAAGATTTTGAAATATAATTTGATGCGATGAGAATGTGAAATGGAGGTGTTGCCTTCTCATAATTCAACACTTGGCATTAAACCTCCCTCACGAAATTTTGCATCAATTATGGAACGTAAATGATTATATGAAATGAGAATGTGGGAAATAATTGACCCATGGACCCCGCGAAAGACGAACTTTGAGTCCATTCTATACATGGAAATACTGACCTTGCACACTTGTGACTTGTCTTTGTGTCAACAAAACGCCTCATATTTACCAACATGAGCAATTAAACTGTTCACGTCCGATGAGCGTGTAAAAAGTTTACAAAAATAAATGAAATAAACGTATTATATACTCGATCAAAATATAAAAGTTATTATGCCCTACGTTAAACTGTTAAAGCATATGTTTGCGGTTATTCCAATGGAATGAAGTTGAGGTGTCTCAAACACTTTTAGAGAAGACGTGTCAGATGTCTATGTAAGAGACGTTAAATGACCTTTAAGGAATATTGTAGATTCATGATAGGGAATTTGACGTCATGTGGTGAACATAAATCCGCAGAAATGTGCATTGTCCAATCTGGATGATACGGAGATCTGTATCAAGTCAACTTTGGGTCCTCTCAAGACTAGATCTCGATTTGATATGATTACTTAGTTTAAACGGTATTATCTTTTTCTAAAAGATATAAAGTTCTTTTGTATGGTATAATTGTGTATTGAGTGTTGTTTAAAATAGGATAAATAAAGATAGATTCAATAGAGAAGCTTTCGGGGAATTCTTGTGAGAGTTGATAATTGGGATTATATAAGAACGTGCAAGATCAATGTATGTGTGCTTCTTTAATATTGTAAGGAGAGATATATGAAGAACCCGAAGCATACAAGAGACCTTTGTGCGTAGGCTTAGACGTGTGATTGTTTGGTTTTGAGTGTTTGGGTAGATTTCATAAGGGCATATTCTGGGAGTCAAAGTTTGTAATGTATGTGTGCTTCTTTAATACTGTAAGGAGAGATATATGAAGAACACGAAGCATACAAGAGACCTTTGTGCGTAGACTTAGACGTGTGATTGTTTGGTTTTGAGTGTTTGGGTAGATTTCATAAGGACATATTCTAGGAGTCAAAGTTTGTAATCTACACACGAAGAAGCATGATACAATCAAGTTTAAAGTCTTACCTTGAAAAATGAGGCAATGGTTTTTATTCCGGTCACTAATTGGTTGGTTAGGGTTTTCACTCTAAAGATATGTGTCGATCTTTATTCACTTGCATCTTAAGTTACTTATCACTCCACTGTGTAGGGATTCTGAGATTCAAATTCCCTAAGTTTACTAACATCGATCCAACAATTGGCATTAGAGCCTAGTGCTCTAGATTAGTTAGTGTTTAAGTGCAAGTTAAGATCAATGGTTGAAATCGTTATCAATTGAGACTTGAAATAAATTGTTGTGGTGATTCACATTCTAGAATGCCTCTATTATTATTATTATTATTATTATTATTATTATTATTATTGAGTTATAGTTTATGTTAACTTTGAGTTTCCTAATATTGAATCATTTGATACAAAATCCCTTTTCTCTTCCTTACTATTATTATCATTCGATCAACCTACATGGTAGTCGCTTCTCTGTTGGTGATCCCTACCTTTTATT
Source organism: Fagopyrum homotropicum (assembly GCA_033239125.1). NCBI lineage: Eukaryota > Viridiplantae > Streptophyta > Magnoliopsida > Caryophyllales > Polygonaceae > Fagopyrum > Fagopyrum homotropicum. The sequence goes on along the minus strand of BSWB01000001.1, from coordinate 38,299,920 downwards.
TTTTGTGTGTTTGTTTATGGGCATGATCATTCAAATAATTACATTGTTCCATGGGTTCGATTCCAACCCTTTATAACAATTGAGTTTTGTAATTATCCACAAGATTTAGATTGGTGGGAATTGATCCTTAGAGCTCTGGGTCATAAGACAACCAAAATCCACTACACCACTCTGATTTAATGATATGATATCAAAACTAAATTTATTATTATCAACAAAAGCTAGAATTGTGAGTTTCAATGTTCCACTTCATCATATTTTCAATGTTAACTAGTTTAACTCTTATATTTTGTATATGTTTTTCGAATAATAACTATTATAATTTCATGTTATTTAAATTATATAAAATATTCAATAAAAATTGTAACTCTTATTTCTATAAATGTCAAATGATATTTATAAGTCAATAAAATAAAGATATAATTCGGTTAAAAAACATGACTATTTATAATAAATAACACAAATATGATTTTAAGTTCGAATTATAATTCAACAATAAAACAAATTTCTTTATTAATATAATTTTTTTACTTATCAAGATACTCAATGTGATAAAAATTATAACTATTATTTCTATAGATGTTACATTAAGTATCCCATTTGTTGATAAGTTCATAATCAAATTTTCATTAATAAAAAAATTATTTTAAATGTTACACTATAATTCGAACTTAAAATCATATTTGTGCTATTTTTTTATAAATAGTTATATTTTTTTAATATAATTATATATTTACTTTATGACTTATAAATATCATTTAACATCTATAGAGTTTAAATTTTGTTGAATATTGAATATAATCTAAATAAGATGAAATTATAATTATTATTATTCGGATAAAATTCAAAGTATAAGAGTTAAACTAGTTCAGATTGAAAATATGATGAACCGGAATATTAGAACTCACAAACTAGCTTTGTTGATAATAAAATATTTAGTTTTGATATATTATCACTAAATCAAAGTGGCGTATTAACAGTGTGGTCCAAGGATCGATTCTCACCTATCTCTTCTCTTTGTCAATTATTTTTTAATTGTGAATAACCCGCAGTTTTTCTACAGGTTATCTTTTATATATATATATATATATATATATATATATATATATATATATATATATATATATATATATATATATATATCCTTTGTTATAACGTGTTATTTCATGTTTTTATATCTAATAATTTGAGTATGACATTAATTTTAAATCGCTAGGGCACCCAAAAAAATCTCGCCCCGGACACAAAAAATTGAAGGACCGACCTGGTTTATGTTTATGAAAATATAATGCGATTTTTGCCTCTACTTCAAATATGTTGATGAGCATGATGTTTATAAGTCTTGCTTTATGTTTATGATTTAATGTGAATCCATAATTTTGATTTGAAAAAACACATTGATATGAAAGACCTTGACTTCCACATCTAATGTACCCCAGGGCGGTCGTCTGAGAGCTAGGGATTCCATTGATGATGAAGCAAGGAAATCTGCACCTATGGCTGCTCCTGATGGTTCCATGCATCGTGCTCAGGACTCCAGTTGCCCCCTGTAAACGGTGAATGTATGCTGACATTAGTCATGAAAATGTACACCAATAGTATTCCTAAGGGTAGCAGTAGGTAGACATATTTTTGTCATATCATAACAAACAAATGACTATAACAACATAATTTGTCCGGCCAATATGCCTATTTATTAGCATGTATTTGGATTAAATAAGTCGGATTCCGGCAATATATCTAGTGTAGTTTCTTGTAATAATATTACGATTGATATCTATTATTTAGGTACAAAAGTATGATTTTTAATTATGTTAGTAGAGACACTTATTTGCTAAAGTTAATTAGAATAATCCGGATGTGAATACGTTGTATATGGTATTAAATATCCTAGGTTGGGAAAATAGATCGGATATATCAAATATTATATACCCCGAATGTACATCTCCATATATACTATTAAATATTCCGGATAAGTTCTGGGAAAATACCCTGGATTTATATATGTCCGGCATATATGATTTCAAATACGCCGAATATACCAAATCGTATATACCCCAGATATACATACATCCGGGGTATATACTATCATACCATATACATTTCTAACCTTTAAGCTGGATGTGATCCGCGATATATAGTCCCAAATATCCGACGTATTTGACTTTTTTTTGTAGCAATGTCACATCACTCCTAATTTCATAATACAAAAAATCAACATGTTATGACTTTCGTTTTTTAGGTAATAGCACGTTAAATTCAAATGAATATTGGGCAGGTAGGAACTACAACTAGTCGCTTCTATCCTCGTATACTTTTGTCAGACTAATATACCATATAAGGAACGGTTCATGTGTCATGACCCGTGCATACACCAGGATTTTATGAAGGCTTAATTTGGATGTCATGTATTATAAATTAATATTGTAGTATCAGACTAATAAGTTAAGGTATGTCGTATGAGAGTAAACGTACTATTTACAATTAGTGTGTTTGCATACTGTATGTGTGTATGCATCCAAAATTCCAAACACTAACTGTACTAAATCGTAGTATGAACCATAACAATTGTATTATAAAACATGTGGTCTGCGTCCAAACAGATCTAAGACACTATAATGTCGTCTTATTTAAGCATCATATCAGACACAACACATATATAGATCGGTCCAGGTCAAGATTCCACAAAAATGTCTCCATCCAAATCAGTGAACGGGGGAGATCTAGTGCCTGGCCAATGCATAAGACGTATTTTTAATACGTTTTCACTTATGAAAAATTCTTCTACAATATGTTTGGATGAAGAATTTGCATAATACATAAAAAAATAAAAAAAAAAAAGTTAAATGATGGGATTTTAAAAGAGGAGAATTTGAATCATTTTACAAATCCCTTATTTGGATTATATTTTGTGGTAATCTTAAAAAGGAGGAATTTAGTAAGAATAGGAGGGATTCTTAAAAAAACACATATGTACATGAAATTTCAACTGAGTATTCCGACCTTTTAAATTCCCTACATTGTTCTCCATGGAATTTCAAAAAATCCGAAATTTAATTACTATCCAAACAAGATAATTGTTCAACAGAATTTTTGAAAATCCCAAATTTAATTTAAATGTTCATGATTTCAGTGTTATCTAAACACACACCTAAAGATTTCCCCTTAGCTTTCTAGGGTGATATAGCCATTGGAATGTTTTTTTAATAAAACTAGTCATAAATTTCAGACAAATTACAAGCGAGGCCCTAATTTTGTTCAAAGTTCTAAAAGTGATCCAGCCGATCTCAATAACCTAAATTTACACGCTAGTTTTTCATTTGAAAAATGTTCTTAATGTATCAAAATGACCCAATTTTTTTTTAAAATACACAATAGTTTTTTAAATATGCACAATAGGTTTTCCTCTATCTGTTCAAGTGACTAAAACCAGTCCTATAACGAGATATATTAACTTTACCTGAAGTTCAAAAAGTGATCTATTTTTTAAAAATTTTATAATAATTTTAAACGGATCCTAAAAATATAAAAATAATTTGGTTTACTAGGCTTTTTCTAATTTTGTGTTTAGTAAATGTACCCCTTGAGAGGAGAGTGTGTAGAGTTTGAGAATAAATATATTTACTTATTTGATACATTAAAAGGCCTAGTTATTACTCTAGTTTTTCAAAAAGGTCTCGTTATCAAAATTGCCCAAAAATATATACCGTGACTTTTAACAATTATTAAAGATACATATTAAAATTTAGAAACATAGACAATAAACTTTTATTTTCTTAAAAATGCATTTAACTCATAAGAAAAGTCACAAAAAACTTTAAAAGTTCAATTTTGAAGTTTACATATATTGTATTCCATTTGAATAAGTATAAAGTGCAGTCCTAAAAGTATAAAGTTATAAATATGAAGATACATTATTAGGTGTGGGTGAAATTTGAGGGTCCACTCATTGCAAAATCTCCCCCAATGAAGTAGCTAGCTTTTGTCTTCTTACTCGACACATCACAATAATTAAACCACAACCATCTTATCTCTTCGCACATAAATTATAACTTCTTTCAATAATCATACCATGCCACTTATTTGCATCAGGCCAAAAAAAAAAGAAAAAAGAAAAATTCTTTATAATAGAATTTTAAACAAACTCTACCTTCTTTTTTTTTTTTTTATTTTTTATCAAAACAGATTATTTAACTATAAATTCATTTTTCAAATATAAATGTCGATTTGTTTTATTTATTAAATTATAAATTAAAGGTTTATGGAAATAAAACTATATGAAAGTTAGTGTAATTATATTATTTTAGATAAGTTTTAGTTCGTCTAAAATAGAATTTTTTTCCTTATTGTGTTTTTTTAAAAAAATAATTACTAAAGTAGGAGAGATGGAAAAATATTTCCGGAAGTAGGAGAGATGAAACCAAAGTTGTGGTTGGAACCCGCGGCTTTCTCTGAAAATCTAAAAGTTTCGAATCTTTCGGAAATTTATTCACTATCTTCTCCACTTCTATCTGCAATGTCGTCACATTATCTCAACTAGCCTAAAGCTCATCTACAACCTTGTTATTCTCCTGCTGCATCTTCAACACTTCTCCTTGAAACTTTGTTGTTTGGTAGCTCTTGAACTGCATCTCATCGTGTATCGCTCCATCATTCAGCACTTGAGTTATCTGTTCTTGAATATGAACATCTGTGAGAATCTACATTGCAGCTCATCTTTAAGTGTCATGCTCCTCTTCATCCAAACCGTTAGACCAGTTTGTATCTCTTTGAAATGTTTGCGGGTGAGCCTCCAACGCCAATTTATACAAGTACAATCTTATAATGTCAAACAGTTCAACATGCAATAAAGGCATGCAGGTGAGCCTCCAACGCCACAATTTATACCAGTACAATTTTATAATGTCAAATTCAAAAGGGAGGATTTAGAGTAGGGTGAGCTTAAATTGGAAGAAACTCAACAATTTACACCAATTAAGTCCTTTAGCTCTTTATCTCATTTGATCTACTTGTTTGAGTTATCACTATCCTCTTCTTCCTCTTCGGCGACTGTAGTCGATGATGGTTGACCAGTTGTAGTCCATGACAGTCAATGAGACATTGAAGGAAACATACTAGATGAGAGTGTATTAAATCCCGATGGTGTAGGAAACCTCGACGGAGTAGAAGAAGCAAGTTGTGCGAATCCGAACGAGGTAGGATTTGACGACGTAAGAAATCCCGATGAATGAAAGTCATAGGATGGTTGAGTGTATGTTTGACTCTCTTGTGTCATAAAGTCATTTGGTGTCACACTCCTATTATCTTGGAAGTAAAATTGATCCAGGGAGGCTCGATCAACCAAATTGATACCTTGACTAGAAACATACACGCCAAATCTAGTATAGTTTGTCGCCATAGCATTGATATGCCCAACTTCTTGTAAATGACGGGCAACTTGTGCAATTTGCCTTCCTCTACCTACTACATCCGTCACATATTGTCCCTACAAAATAATTGAAGGAATACAAAAATAAAATTTCCCATCACAAATATATATTAATCAATTTATTATAAATATATATAAATTAAATTATGAACTCACTCACCACCATATATAAACTTGGAGCAACTGGTTACTAATGCGTTGGTGATGGATGAGTGATCAAACTAATAAATAGTCGTGTTATGCGTTTATACCAATGCATGTACCATTCTTTGGTTTGATGGGTGTATATGTAGCACAAAGGGGGTGGCAACAAGACGCTCACGATCATCCCATAAATCGATATGTGCGCTATGAATGGTAGCCCAATTGTAAATTGGCCTCCCCCATCGATCAATCTTATGTAATTTTTCATCATAAGCACAATTTCTTGGCACATGTTGCCCATAACCTTATTGTCTCAAAACATGAATAGCACGATGGTTCTCAACCATATCAAAGCATATAAGTGGGGCAGTCGTTCTCCATATATGAGAGTGTGACCTACATACATCAGGAAGACCTTGCAATATATCGTTCGTATATGGTTCCCATGTGAACTGCATGTAGTTTAAGTTTAACAAAAACATATATTATGTTACAAGATTAAGTGTATATACAATCATATGACGGGCGTTGACTCAAAATCACTTGATCCTCTTTCTGCATATCTAGGGCATCTCGATAAAAATCTAAGAGTTCTAGGTGTATCACCGTATGAGTACGCCATATGCACCCATTTGATAGAATTATTCAACAAATATATATATATATATATATATATATATATATATATATATATATATATATATATATATATATATATATAGAGTTAGGATCAAGTAAGAACATATCTTACGGTAAAAAATGAGAACAGATCTCGTCCACATGATTAAACACAATCAACCATCGTGATTCATTCTTATTCTTGCATGCTAATTAAGTACGTATGTATTTTTGGGTATATATCTACGGTTACCATGTAAGATATACATGTGTTTATTGTCAAATTAAGTAAATGGATTAACATATTCATTGCTTTTTATTCTTTATATTCCGGCATTGGAAATAACATATAATATACATGCACGACTTATTTTTTAATTTACACTACTTCATATACACGTTTTAAGTGCACGTCTAGTTTAAGTTAGTAGCGCTAGTAGCTTAGTGCACGTTTAAGTTTAAGTTACTAGTGCTAGTAGATAGTGCAGGTTCAAATTATAGTTTAAGTTAGTACCGTTAGTTAGTAGTGCGTGCACGCTCAAATTACATGCACAAATCTATTTTTAAATATACATGCACAAGTAGTGCTAGTTAGTAGCACACGTTAATATTACATGCACGACTCTATTCTATTACAAGAACGACTATATTCTTATGCACAAACTAATTGATGCACGACTATATAAAAGCATGCACGACTATGATTTCACTATATAGACAAGGCGATATATACAAGAATTTTTATATGCACGACTCACGAGACTATATATGTGTATGAACATTTATTTTATTATCCTACAATATTAATTAGAGAATAAGAAATATGTTTCCATATAAACATATCTTATATATTCTTGTTACCATATCCACGAGACTACATTAAATTAGAATATAATGTTGCCTTATTTTACGTTAAATCTAAGTCGTCCGTGCATTGATCCGACGATCCATAACTGTTCTTATTTCTTACCGTAAAACACGTTCTTACTGGATCCTGACCCTATATATATATATATATATATATATATATATATATATATATATATATATATATATATATATATATATGGAAGTGTTCAAGTAAGGCCCATTATTTCGGTACGGCCGACACGTGTCCCGAAAAAAAAAATTTAAATTTTTTTTATTTTTTTTAAAAAACGAGTAAAAGTAATAGTTCAAAACTTATTATGGAATAGTTCATAACTTATAAAAGGATAGTTCATGAATTATAATAGAATAGTTCATAGTGTAAAATTTATAAATGAATGAAAGTAATAGTTCAAAACTTATTAAGTAATAGTTCATAACTTCTAAAAGGATAGTTCATGAATTATAATAGAATAGTTCATAGTGCAAAATTTATAAAGGAGTGAAAGTAATAGTTCAAAACTTATTATGGGATAGTTCATGAATTATAATAGAATAGTTCATGAATTATAATAGAATAGTTTAAAGTGCAAAAATTTATAAAGGAGTGAAAGTAATAGTTCAAAACTTATTATGGGATAGTTCATGAATTATAATAGAATAGTTCATGGATTATATTAAAAAGTAATAGTTCATGGATTATATGGGAATAGTTCAAAGTTTATAGGAGAATAGTGCATAAATTATAACATGGTAGTTCAAATAAATTTTCATTACTTTCCGGAAAAAAAAAATCGTTTCAGAAAAGAGAAATTTTTTTTTTTTTTTTTCGGGTCACGTGTCGCCCGTACGGTCGGCCGTACGACCGTACCGTAATATAAGGGCCGTACCTGAACATTTACCTATATATATATTAAGTAAATGAGGGTATATAATATTAACAACTAACGTATAATAAGTTTGATAAGATTATCTACATGCCAAGGAATCCACTCTAAACTCAAAATGAGGGCCAAACGGAGGAGGTTGCGGTCCATCATCACTTATTATCAAAGATGCCGGACGTTGTGCACGTGGACGTGTACCATGCAAGCGAGGAACACACCTCGGCCTTCCAATCGGCATGCGCTCCCATGCCCATAACTTAAAGAATTAAGATATTAGTAAAAAGTTAAAACATAAACATATAAACCTTTAAGATCTTTACCCGAATCAAGATCGACGGCCCTCCAATATGTCTCTTATCCTTCTTTGCTGCTCTGCATAAATTTCGATACAAGCATGCCAACACCGCACTTCCCAACTATACTCACTAACATGATGCAAGTTTTGCAACAAAGGAAGATAGATTAGTTGCACCTCTCTACCACTAGAGTCAGCAAACATTACCGAACTCATCATCAACAAGATGTACGCCCTAGCATAACACTCCACCATGGCATCATCTACACCTTCTGGAAGAATCTCAAAATTGTCTCTTAACCACCTTAGTTTTAGGGATGAGCCTTTTAACTTCGAAGATGATGGGACAACCCCAAGATATTGCCCAACTAATGAGGCCCAATCATACTCAGTAGTGCCAGTCACTGCCGGTCCATCAATGTTCAAATCCAATAACACGGCAACGTCTTGTAATGTAATCGTCGCCTCCCCTACTGTCAAATGAAAGGTGTGAGTTTCTAGCCGCCATCGTTCTACTATTGCTGTTATAAGAGCATGATCCAAGCTTAATGTTGAGCCGAGCCGATAGATACCATAAAATCCAGCGATATTTATGTACTCTATGATCCCATCACCTGGTTGTCTACGACAACCAAACATCCTTAGATGCACTCTATGACCGAGATTTACCCTTGTCTGAAAAAAAATGTGTACAAAATGTTTAGATATGAAATAAATAATTTTACCCTCATTTGTAGAAATGTATATTATCATGTACTTACATATTCTGCATCGACTCACACATCCTCACTCCTATGCTCGTATTGACGAGTTAAAACCTCATTTGACAATGGTCCGGGCAACCTTGGATTTTCCATGTTGTTGTTAAGTATATACAAAGTAGAATAAATGTTACAAGTAGAATAAATTTCATCAACAATTTCGCAAAAGGAAAGGAAAACACAATAATCTAAATATCCAAATTTAGTATAGAAGTTGAATAAGTACTAAAACAATGATGCAGGCAGAAAATTATATTGCAAATGATACAGGTTAAGAATTTTATTACAATAGTACACTAGTCTCTAAACCCCGATGCGCTAGGGTTTTGTGGACATGTTGATCTATTATGCCCAGTGTTTTTGCATTTGCTACAACGAACAGTGCCACGTGGTCTCTCATCCATTTCATTTCGTATCCGAACTGAACGGGGCCTTCCAGCATCTCTTGCTTTCGTTGAAACTGCTACAAGTGGTGGACCCTCCAGTTGTGGTCAATCTAATTGGTCACCCACAGGTTGAAAAAAGGGTTCATATGTGGCCAAATATTCAGTTATCGTAAAGAACCGATCAGCGTAATCATCGTATGAAATCTTCCGGCTTTGAATTTGCGACGAATTTTTGCACCTTGGTCTCTTGTCGGCCGCACCTTAACTTCATATAGACGGCGTTCCCTGCTAAACTCGGTCACTTTTGTCGTAGGAGGTTGGACATATGTTGTCATATGAGGACGTGCATATTGTTCATCATTGAACGTTCCCGTGTACGTTTTCTTATCATGAATGTGACCATCGGGCTCCATTCTCTATTATCAATATCAAATACCAACATATGAAATCTACTACTACAACAAATTAAAATCATATTATTACATCTATATTATAATGAACACCCATCAACTTATAACATCAATAAAACCATTATCGTCCTTATAGTTCTATAATTACACCAAACCTACATGTCATATTCTTTATCATTTAATTAAGGAGAGAAAATATATATAACTTATCAACCAATCTCCTAGTAATTAATGACCTAACTTCTCACACTAAAAAGAAATTAATTATCTAATTTCAATTAAAATTTTATATTATGCTAAACCATATTAAAAAAAAAACTATATACGTACATTATCTTCTAAAATATTATAACTTACAAACATTATTAATCAAGAAGAATTAACAATAATCAACGCTATTATAGAAACTAAACATAATAACAACAATTTAGAATAAAAAATATTACTATTATACCCAAATTAAAAAAACGAAATATCACTAATTAACAAGAATCAACACTATTTTATAAAATTATTATAAAAAACGTAGGATAAAAAATATTACTACTTACTCCCAAATCAAAAAACAAATTATCACTAATTAACAAGAATTAATACTAATTTACAATTAAAAATCAACACTAATCAACATTTAAAAAATACCATTAATCATTCCAAAATCAAAAAAAAATTCTACTAATCTACAATAATCAACTAATCATCACTAATTTACAAGAATCAACAATAATCATAGATCAAAATAATTTTCACTAATATAAACAACTATCATGCATAACAAATACCATTGTAGAATTATTTAAGAAAATCCAAAAACAACTACCATTAACATACATAACAAATATCACTAACATAATTTTAATTAAAACTCTAAAACATATATCATTAATAATTTAATACAAAAATCAAAATCAACTAACTTGGTGGTGGTTAAACGAAAGAAATTGTTGAGCTCATCCGATGAAGAAGCAAATGAAGAAGAAGCAAATAAAGATGCTGTCAAAAAATTTTGAGGAAAGAAGAAGCAAATGAAGAAAGGAAATACATGCGTTGGACAGACTCACCTCCCATTTATTGCATAAAGTTGGGTGTTCAAAAACAATATAATGAACCCAAAGCCGTGATTTCAGCCCACGGTTTAGGGTTTTATGAAAGATTCCTTCGAATCTTTCAGATTTTCAAAGAAGGCCGCGGGTTTGAATTGCGGCTTTAATTTTTTATTTTGTATTTTTTATTTTCCGAAAAAAAATAAAAAAAATAAAGCCGCGGTTTGAACCCGCGGCTTTAGTTTCATCTCTCCTACTTCCGGAAATATTTTTATATCTCTCTCACTTTAGTAATTATTTAAAAAAAAAAACACTGATGGAAAAAATTCTCTAAAATAACTCTATAAAATTAATATAATTTTTATTAACCCATAAGCAAAGATGTTGACAAATTCTTATCTATCGGTTATATGTTGTAATTCTTTTAGTCTTATGTGATGTGCACAACTAACATAATATTGATTTTAGTGAAATATATTGTTTTTATAAAAACGTAAATGTAATTAAATTTTAAAATTGAGGGCTAAATTTAAATTCCAATTAAGGTGTAAGTATTAACTTTTGATATAGTTCGCATTAATTAAGAAGATAAAAAAAAAGACTAAATCAAATCATTTTAATATGCTGGGTAAAGAAATGGTTAGATTCATACAATCATCCCAAACGGACATGACTATAATGACATGTTCTTAAAAAAATGATTTTATAATTAACAATTGAACTAATCTTATGACTTGTCGGACCCTTGAGGCTTGAGTGTTGTATGGGAGGTTTGAAATTTTATTTTCCTGAGTTGCGTAGTTTGAATGACAATTTCATGTAACTCTTTCACGTGTTCCTAGTTTGTTGTGCTTTCGATCTTCATTCAAAGAGAATCGATAAGGCTTTACATTTTTTTTTTTATCTTCCTTGGTTTTTCATTATTTGACCCGAATTTTAGAAAACAATACAAAATTCAATTGAAATAAAGAATCACAATTAAAATAATCTTATGACTTGTTTGGTTTTTCATTATTTAACCCGAATTTTCAGTCAAATATAATACATATTTTAATTTTGAGTAAAAACTTTGTTTTGTGTCCACACAAACGTATTTTATGATATGGAGAGAGAGTGAGTGACATCTTGTTCGTCTCATAGATTGAACTGCTTTGAGTTGTTCAGCTTACGTCTACAAGTTGATATCTTCTCAAGTCATTCACAAGTCTCCTTGTGTTCTTTAGACAACGTTTGCATCAACGAAGATTGTAGTGAAAGGATTTTACGATCGTTCTTGGATGTCTGTTAGGGCCTCAATTTCCCTATCATGCTCCAAGTCGTTTCATAGGGTTCAACCTATATATTCCTCTATCAATCCATCACCATCACCAGATCATACAAGCCACCCCACGGCTTATTAAGCTAGCCGTCACCTCCTACACCCGTCTCATATTTATTTGTTTAATCCCTCAAACAAGGATCGAAGCATGTCCATTGGTGTCAAAAGATTAGGATTCAACAACGGCTAATTCCTGTAACAAATTGGATCAGAGCAGAGTTCATCGACATCAAGGGAAAAAAAACAGAACTTCAAGATTCATCAAGAAGTTTAACAAAAAAAAGAGTCACCAAGACAATCACCTTTACGGTTAGTCTACTATTCTCGTTCTTTACTACTTCTCTATTTAAACTACAATTTCTTTAAAAAAAATATGGAAGTGCAGCTTGTTATCTCTTTTGAAACTTGTCAATCTCGAACCTTTATCGATTTATTGGGCATCAAATCCCTTAAACACAAACTCAAGACATTAAGTCATACCATCCCAGAAACTATTTTTGTTTCCAACACTACCGACACCACCGCCGGACCACCGACGCCACCAGGCCTACCGGACCTTGACCATCTCCCTCTCCCTAATCCAACCTCACTGGAATCACCTAGAACCACCTCCCACAACCCCCAGAAGCCCCCTTGCAACCACCAGTCCTAGAACATGTACCTTTTCTTGTTCCCGTCACCCTACACGCGAGACCTATATTACCCATTGTATCAGATAGGGCTAAGCATCGACCTAAAACCGAATCGAACAACTCAAAACCGAACCAAACCAAACCGAAAACTCAAAAATCTAAACCGAAATCCTCGGTTTGGTTATGGTTTAAACCAAATTTTTTTTTGTTCGGTTTAGGTTAAACCGAAAGCAAACCTACAAGTCTATAACATAAGTTTGTAACGCAAGTCTATAATATCGTAATTAAGAACAAACCAGAAAAAGTCAAAATTACCAACAAATGAAATCAAACTGTAACACTTAACAGTCTTACACATTTACATATAGTGAGAAATAATAAATAAAACTTAACAATAAAACTAGACTAAGAACAAACCAAAAAGAAGCCCTAAATATCATCGCTTGAAGCGTAAAAATCTCGGTCGCCGATTTGATACAAGAACTTGATTTAATGGAGGCACAATAACAGTAGGAGGACGTGGAGGATCGTCACGAGGTGGGAACCATCATTTCCACCATAAAAACCACCATTTCGTAGAATGGTCGTCTATCTCTTGTCTTTTACAAACTTTTGGTTAACTCAGTTCGATCCTATGAATCGTACGTTCAAGCTTGTGATATGAGGTTGCTTGGATCACACAATCTTCACAATCAAAAACTACATCGGGAGACTAAGGCAAAAAGAAACCAAATCAGTAATAGTGAGAAGAATTAGATAAATTGGATATTAAAAACAATCAATGCTATCTATTGTCCCCGACAACAGCGCCAATATAGGTTAAAAAACTACCCCGCAAATATGATGGGATCACTCGTAGTAATCGAGTGTTGAATGAACTATTTCTGTATTGGTGGTTACCATAGACATTTTAGCTAAACCAAAAGGGATTTAAAAAGAGTAAGGGTTGACAAATGTTTTTTTGGTTTTGAGTTTTATGATTGTTAAACAACAAAGTAACAAACAAAGATGATGATAAAAAGTAATGTAAAAGAAGCATTATAAAGAATAGGTATCAGTGGTATCACCACTATAATAAATCAAGATATAACCATGTATATGAATATCGTGAACAATAATCAACAAAAATGTATGTAGTTATCACATGTATCCTTTACCACCTCTCGATGTATAAATACCACGCTCAACTCAACCCAAAGACGCTCTTACAATTGTAGAAGATAAAATTCAAACCCTTTATTCTTGGAAAACTAGTAGAAACGTAAAATAAACCACATCCTCGCAGAAAAGGAAAAAAGCTATAAAAATGGTAAATCTATCAAGGTAAAGGTAGATGTCTATTTCCATGAAAAACATTATTTCTCAACATATGGAACAAGGGTATCGAAATTGCTATTGTAAAGGTCAATGTCGGAATAAGGTCACTATCTAAGACAAAATACAACCAATGAATATTTGATGAGTGTCAAAGTAACATCATATAGGCTTTAGAATCATGCATTTCATACATCTATTGCTCTCGCATACATCATTATTTGTATAGAAAGCTTCCACTTTCAGAATTTTTTATCTACCTTGGCCATTTTACGTCTCAGTCATTTCTGGCATCAATTGTGCCAGAATTATGTTCTCCCTGAAGTCAGGGCTAAAGAAAATATCATACATGATTGAGGAACTGCAACACGAAGTCCCTCGACCAAGCCCGAAAACAAGATCAAGAGATCAAAGCTTCATTGCAAACCAAACTACTTGTGATACGGCATCCATGCCGTCTCAAGCCATCTAGAGAACACATCATCACTGATGTTAGACTTCAGCAAGACTAGAGCAGTCTAAGCCCAAACGATGCCACATGGGATGCTAGATGGTGCCAGACGACATTCATGCCGTCTCTTATGCCATTTCTAACCGTCTTCATGTCGTTTAGACTCCGATTTCCCTTTTCTACATAAGCATATATCAACCCTAGGGATAGAAAGGGAGTTCCAACATCTTATCCTCGATCTCGTAAGTTGTCCTGATTCTTGTAGCCGTCAAGTAGCTTTATAATAGAAGGTTCACCTCATCGTGTTGGAACCAAAAATTATGATTTATGTCTTGTCTGATTTTATATATTGACTTTGCTTAATTTTTAATCATGTCTGATTAATCTCCATCCCGATCTAAGGATTGAGTAATCCCTATAATGTTGTGTGTGTATATATATATATATATATATATATATTTGTGAATTGAGATTGTAATATTGCTTCTTTTCAAAGCTCTTCATTTTCACCTTTAATTTACCTTAGAAAGAAGTGGCGTTTGCATTCGGAACGGAATTTTCGGATCGAGAAATTTCCGAATTCTTCTGTAGAAATAATAATAATAATAATAATAATAATGCGTATCTAAAATATAAATATACTCGGGGAAAAAATAATTTACGCCGAAAAATACTATTAAAAATTATATAAAATTATTTAAGCTAATAAAATATCGATAAAATTATGAGAAATAAATATCGAAACACACCGAATAAATGGGGCGTTACAGAAGGCATTCACGGAACTAAAGAGGCAACTATCAAATGCACTTCTTCTTGTACTACCGGACTTTACAAAGCCCTTTGAAATGGAATGTGACGCTTCAGGTATTGATATTGGAGGAGTACTAATGGAAGAAGGTAAGCCTTTAGCCTACTTTAGTGAGAAATTAAAGGGTCCATGCTTGAATTATTCTACCTATGACAAGGAGTTATATGCTTTATTTCGAGTTTTCAAGACATGAAAACATTATCTTTGGCGTAATGAATTCATCCTTAGAACTGGTCATGATTCTTTGAAGCATTTTCAAAGTCAAGATAAATTGGACAGGAGACACGGAAGATGAATGGAGTTCATTGAGACGTTTCCTCACGTAATTAAATACAAGAAGGGAAAGGATTATGTTGTAGTTGATGCCCTTTCTAGGAGGTACACTTTGATCACTACCATGGATTCTAAGGTCTTAGGATTCCATTACATCAAAGAGTTGTACGAGGGGGATGCTGATTTCGGTGATATTAACATTCAGTGTACATCGGCCAACTGCCAGGAATCTCGGCCGAGATTCTGACCGAGATTTGCCAATGTCGAGAGGTAAGTATTTTCTTTTCGAAGGATTTCTGTTCCATGAGGATAAAGTTTGTATTCCTAGATGTTCTCTGAGATTACTATTAGGTGAAGAGCCGCATATAGGAGGTTTAATGGGACACTTTGGAAGAGATAAAACTTATCATATGCTTCATTCACACTTCTTTTGACCTCACATGTTAAAGGATGTAGAAAATCTGGTTAAGAGGTGCATCATTTTCTTGAAAGCAAAGTCAAGACTAAAGCCACACGATCTGTATACTCCTTTACCTATTCCTACTTCCCCTTGGCTTGACATTAGTATGAATTTTGTTGTAGGACCGCCAAGGACTAAGAAGGGGAGAGATTATATCTTTGTGGTTGTTGACCGGTTTTCTAAGATGGCTCATTTCATTGCATGCATAAAAATGATGATGCATATAATGTGGCTAACTTGTTCTTTAAGGAAGTTATTAGATTGCATGGAGTGCCACGGACCATTGTAAGTGATCGAGATGTCAAGTTCCTTAGCTACTTTTGGAAGACGCTTTGAGGAAAACTATGTACCAAGTTGATCTTTTCAATTTCTAGTCATCCTCAAACGGATGGTCAAATGGAGGTAACCAATAGAACTTTGACTACTATTTTGAGAGCCGTTTTAAAAGATAATTTGAATGCTTGGGAAGATGTTTTACCACACGTTGAGTTTGCTTATAATCGTACCTTGCATTCATCTACTAATCTAACGCCTTTTGAGTGTGTCTATGGAGTGAATCTTTTGACTCCTTTTGATCTTATACCGTTACCTCAAGAGGAGCGAGTAGACTTCATTGTAGATAAACAGATGGATTTCATTAAGGAATTACATGAGAGGACGCGCCAACAGTTGGAGCAAAAAGGGAAAATTGTCGCTTCAAAGGCAAATCAGAATCGCAAAGAGATGTTCAAACCCGGAGATTTAGTTTGGTTGCATCTATGGAAGGAGCGATTTCCGGAGAAAAGGAAGTCTAAGTTGTCTTCAAGAGGAGATAGACCATTTAGGGTGAAGCGGAAAGTTGGTGACAATGTTTATGTCTCGGAACTTCCAACTGACTATGATATAAGTCTCATCTTCAATGTCGGAGATTTGAGTCTTTACGAGTTTAGAGATGAGCATGTTGATGATTCGAGGACAAATCCTTCTCAAGAAGGGGAGTCTGATGGGACCATCTCCAACACGTCATCAAGGACCAATCACGAGATCACAAGCTAAATCATTGAAGAACAAGCCAACTACATCTTCATCGGATCCTATCATGGAAGGAAGCCTTTAGTGACATTATTGATTGTAATAAAGGAGCCAAACCACGACCAAGAAGATACATCAAGAAACGAAGAAGGATAGGATGAATAAAGAGTCTCAAAGAAAGAATGTCGGTCCACTCCCAGGAATCTTGGCCGAGATTACTGCCCGATATTTGGTCTTTGGCGCACGTTTGAAGATCCGACCAATGATCTTATTTTTGGCAATTATCTTTATATTTTATTTCCTTAAAGCTCTCAAACTATCTTAAGAAAATTGTTAATTTTGGATCCTATCTTTTAGAATTATTTTTAGATTATCTTAAAAAATATATTTCCTAGATTATCTTTTAAAAATATATTTCCTAGTTTACATAGAGAATCTCCCTTATAAATAACCTTACAGGGGGAGATTGTCAGTTAGATTTGACTTGATATATTTCCCACATATTGTGTGAACTTACAACTTTGCTTACTAAGATTGTATTTTATTCATTCCTATTCAATCAAAGAGAGAGCCTTGATTGAATCATTGTGAAGTTCTTGCTAGATTGCGCTTGTGTGTGTTAATCTTTTTGAAAGTTTGTGCTACTAGTCAATTCTAGTCCCTCCTTGTGCTTATCTTACTTAAAAGACTTGTGTAAGGTAAAATAAGTGAGGGTTAAGGTAAGCTCTTCGTTAAGGGGTTTTGACACATCATTGGTCAAGGTTCTTTGCGGGAATATCTTGGTTCATATCTTCCTATATCTATAATATATCAATTCACATTCATCTTCTTATCTTTCCATATCTTCCATTAATCCGTTTTCCGAGTTTCAGAAAATCTCGGTCTGTTCTTACGAAATCTCGCCCAAGATTTCTATTATGCACCCGATATTTAGCTTCTGTCGTGGGATTTCAATCTAGATCGGGTTCTGCGGCTTATCCTCGCATTATTTTTCCTCTTCCCTTCTCTTTTTTTTGCCGTTTTACTTACGGAATTCGTATTCGCACGGTTCAGGATTTAGGTATTGCACGACTCATTCGCAAAGCGTGAACGTGAGGCCACGGTCACGCTTTGCGAATGAGTGAAAAGGTCACGCATTGCGAATGCGTGACCTTTTATGCCCTAAAAGAGCTTACGGAATGAGATCCCGTAAGCGCTCTCATTTAAAAAAAAAAATCGGAAGCAGCGACGAAGCGACGAAGAAGACGATAAGGCGAATCAAGAGATTGTCCACCATTGCACACACAAAATCAGCAATGGATAAAGACGGCAACGAAGGAAGGCCATTTCAAAAGCGGAAACACGACTCGAGAGAGGTATCGTTTGATTTTTGTTCGGTTTTTGTTCGATTTTTGCTCGGTTTTCGTTTTTCACTATTCGGTTCGTAATTGAGCATGAAATGGACATGAATAGGTTAGATTGTTGTTGAATTAGTTAGTTTTATGTTGATTGAAGAGAGATTGTTGAATTTGGGGGATATTAAGCTTCGACAGTCTGCCTTCAATGGCGGACTGTCGAAGAAGATGAACAGTGTTCCACGGTCACGCATTGCGAAACCGTGGAGCCACTGTTCATCCTTTAATGCATTGGATGCATTATAATGCATTCCAATGCATATAATTAATTTAAAAAAATTAATTTAATTAAAGAATAATAAATACAAATAAAATGAAATAAAAATATATTTATTTAATTTAACTGTAATATATTAAATATATTAAATTAGTTTATCCATTTTAATTTAAAATAAAATGGATTAAAAATATTGTATTAAATATATTAACATTATATAATCTTAATTAATGTATATTAATTCAAAATAAATGGAATAAAAATATATCTAATTAATTTAATTGTAATATATTAAATATATTAAATTAGTTTATCCATTTTAATTTAAAAAAAATGGATTAAAAATATTGTATTAAATATATTAATATTATATAATCTTAATTAATGTATATTAATTCAAAATAAATGGAATAAAAATATATCTAATTAATTTAATTATAATATATTAAATATTTTAAATTAGTTTATCCATTTTAATTTAAAATAAAATGGATTAAAAATATTGGATTAAAGATATTAATATTATATAATCTTAATTAATGTATATTAATTCAAAATAAATGTAATAAAAATATATCTAATTAATTTAATTGTAATATATTAAATATATTAAATTAGTTTATCCATTTTAATTTAAAATAAAATGGATTAAAAATATATAAAATAAAATAGATTAAAAATATATTAAATTAAAATCTCTACCTTTACTTTTTCCCCCTAATTTTATTAATGTAATTATAATTTATTTAATCTCTTTTAGTTTCTTTTAAATTCAATTCAAATGAAAGTAAAGGAAACTAAATAAAAGAAAATTAATTAAATTGGCCTGTAATATCAAATATAGATATTACAGGCCATGCAGAGACATAGACGGAGGCGTCCCACGACCTCGGCTCATAGAGATGGTCTCGCCACCACCAGGGCTACGATGGGGAGGAGGTCCCAGGTAGCTGGTTCGGCTGTCGACACACCACCACCACAGCAGCCACAGAGATCATGCATCTCAGATGCATCTCCGGCTCTCCCTCGGGAGGTTCTTCCACCACCGATATACGGATCTGATTCGGACCAGGATGTGGCTGGTCCTTTTGTACAGGCAGAGGAGATAGATCCCACAGCTGGCGAGCGCGTTGATACTACTGCTGACGAGCAGGTTGAGCCACCTACTAATATTACTGCTGACGAGCACATGGAGACAACTACAGATATTCCTGCTGAGGAGCAGGTAGAGCCACCGGTTGGCGATCATACCGAACAGCGAGATTTTGACTGATGCTCCAGCTGCAGATCCTGTAGTGCCGCCGCAGGAGCCATTTGTACCGGCTGATCGAGGCCGTGTAGTTGCTGATACAGGGGCACCATTGATCAGCGATGTGCTCACTTGCTATGCCGGACACCGTGCTCGAGATGTCTGGATGGGAGAGGTAGATAACTAATCACAATTACAACACATTATGTTACAAAAACTAAATTAATAAAACGTTTAATTGAATATTCGTTGTGTTATGAAGGAGGATTACAGGAGGCCGATGACAGCTTTACGGCGGATAGAGC
The DNA here is from genome assembly GCA_033239125.1 of Fagopyrum homotropicum. Lineage (NCBI taxonomy): Eukaryota > Viridiplantae > Streptophyta > Magnoliopsida > Caryophyllales > Polygonaceae > Fagopyrum > Fagopyrum homotropicum. The sequence goes on along the minus strand of BSWB01000001.1, from coordinate 38,279,646 downwards.
ACATTCAGACGCTCAGTAGATGGATTTCCGACGCTGATAGAGCGGACCCCACTTCCTGGTTTGCTTTAGCATCTCAGAGTGGATTGATGGGTTTGCTAGACATCTCATTTGTTGGAGTTGACCACGCCCTCATACATGCATTCGTGGAGCGCTGGCATCCAGAGACTAGCAGCTTCCATCTACCTTGGGGTGAGATGACCATCACCCTGCACGATGTAGCCGTCATCCTAGGCATTATGATTGATGGAGAGGCCATGGTCACACCTATGCTGGCACGAGAGTGGGTTAGGTGGCTGAGTGATACATTTCACATATCAAAGGTGGAGGCTAGGAGTCACTAGACAACTCTACCAGTTGACTTGCTGAGGACTACGTATGATGCCATTCGGCGCGACCCAGCTACCCCAGCTGAGGAGGTGGCTTCTGTATTTCTTCTTTTCTTTCTAGGCTCATCCTTGTTCGTTGATAAATCGACGAACAAGATTCGACCTTGGTTGATCGACTTGGTGCGAGACCATGGCCGGACTGGAGACTATGCTTGGGGCACCGGCGTATTAGCGTACTTGTACTCGTACGTATAACTATCACTCTACTTCAATACCTAATAAATTCTTATTGCTACTGTTATGATAAAATGACAAATCTGGACTTTACCTACAATATGTTGGGCGATGCCTCACGACTGAAGGTGAAGACAATAGGAGGATGTACATCACTTCTACAAGTAAGAACTTTCATTGTAATTAGTCACTTTAGATAAGAACTTTCATTTGTTATTCTTACTAATAATATCTTTCATTTACTTTAATATTTACAGTTCTGGATCTATGCCCACTTCCCGTCGTTGGGTTGTTCAGCGGCAGAGGATCCAGGACGTCATGGATCGGCCATATGGGCTTCTAGACTGTCTGTCCCGAGGACACTAGCACCCACTCTTGAGAGGCTGAGATCCTTGCGCTCACAGTTAGATCAGATGAGAGCGGACGACATCAAGTTCATGCCATATAGCGATAGAGTGTTAGATTTTGAGGGCGAGTTTGCTGTGTCGACGTACCGAGGGACGATCCAGATAGGAGATATCATCGAGGCATACATGCCGGATCGAGTCCTCCGACAGTTTGGGTACATTCAGACAATCCCACTTCAGAGGATTGTCCCTTATTTGGAGCAGCGCCCCACTTCTGGCAGTAGAGGGTATAAGGTGAGATTCCATGGCGCAGATGATCGTTGGGCTGCTAGACACGAGGAGGCGAGCAGATTTGCGCTTCAGGGTCAGACTAGGGCCCCTTTACCATGGACAGTATCTCAGGACTACATGTCCTGGTTTAGCGAGCGGTGTCATCCATTTCTCCTTCCTGGCTCAGCTATGCAGTCTCCACCGGTAGATCGTCCTCTTTCGGTCCCTATTTCAGATACTCGGGTATGTGCTGATATATTTACCTTTAAAGTTTTAAAGTATTATGTTTTACCTTTAGCGTTGACAACTTTATTTTCCAATGCAGAGGCTACACATTATTCAGGCCCGCCTACGGGATATTATTAGTCGTGGCTCAGTGATTATGGAGGACATACATACGATGTACGACGAGTCCGTTGGCCAGGACGTTCATATAGCACCATCTCAGGTCAGGGCGACACAACCGAGACGAGATTGATGTACTTTACATTTTGAAGTATGGAGGACATACATGTCATGTATTTTACCTTTTGGTGTATATATTACATTTTATATGTTGCAAGCTATGTGTTTTACCTTTTACATTGCTTCCAAGTGATACTTTTTATTGTTCTAATCAGTTATCCGGAATTGGCTGGTGGATGGCCATTGTGTGTATTTAGCTATTTTTGTCATTTTGCTGGCTTATAGTGAACTTGTTGTTTCTTTGCTTTGTTTCTACAACATTTGTGTTCAAGTTCATGATATTTTGTTCCTTGAATTTGAATCTTTGAGAGGCGAAGGATGAAGCTAATCCATAAGAATTCAATTGTATAGTACTCATTTTGTTGTTCTTTCTCATGCTTTTGGAGTTTTTAGATTGTTCACTTCACATGTGCTCCATTTGTCTTATCTTTTACTATTTGTGACTTGATTCAAATTGGCTTTCTTATCTTTTCTATATTTACTTGGTTATGGTGCTTCATTTGTCTCCCTTCCATTTATCATTTAGGTCCATGAATCCATTCCTTAATATAACCAAACAAACAATAAAAGTAATCATTTCCGTTTCCTTTTCCTTCCTTTTTTTCATTCCGTTTCCGTTTCTACCTCCGTAACCAAAGAGGCCCTTAGTTCAAAGCTTAGACTTCCCATATTCATCAAGTGGAGCATTATAGTCATAGCTAGTAGCAACGAATCATCCATTAGTATTTCCGAAGAAGAAGAGAATAATGGTTAGGATCGACGAAGAAGAAAAGATTAAGAGATTGACTATCACTTCATAAGCTTCAATAATCTAGCTTCAGTTGCTGCCAAACGGGGCCTTACAAGACAAACATCCATCAACCAAATGAAACCCTGAAACACAGATAACCTATCACTCTGAATAAGATACGAGATTGACTATCTCTTCTCTAGGACACTCTTTGCGCCGGAGGTCGTCGAACATCTTGAATCTATCACGGAAGTGTGCATCCCATCCATCAACGCTAGAATCATGTCCACGCCTCCATGGAAGGGTCAAAGGTGGTAATGGAGAGTCTGGTTTAAGCCAAACCTAACGAAAGATGATTGCCAAATGAAAAATTGATTACCTTTTCTTGTCATCCTTGAATAAAAGTAACATAATATATGAGATATAAGAGGTGTGGAAAGAAAGAAAACTTACGGCTACAAAGTGATTGCCATTGACCCACACTATTGCATGAATCTCTGTTGGTGGTTCTTGGTTCTCAACCGTTGCAACAATTGGTAAACATGTCTCGGGGCTTGAGCCAAGTATAACAACTGCACACCGGTAATATGTCGCTGCTACTGTTGCAACAAGTGGACACTTCATCCAATTCTCCGCCCCACAAGGTATAGGATCAGTCCACCAAGTGGCCTCGATAACTTCATCAACTGTCCATTTTACCACCGACTATTGACAAAAAAAACAATTATTAGTGAAATTTATCATTTTATCAACAAAATATAGTAAATCAAAGAAAAGGATGAAGGGTTTATCAACAAAAAATACTCACACGTGCGTACAAGTCCTTTCTCATCAACAACTCCGTAGCCATTTCCCTTCTAACAATCAAGTAATCTTCTTCCGAGTATCCCGAAACCACGGCAAGAGATCTAAATCCACAATGCCCATCTCCTTTAACATCATAGGCTGAAAGGATGAAGGGTTTCATGAACTTCTGCATCTGATCACCCTTGAATCGATAGTTCTTAGAACGTCTGGTGGTGCTTTTCTTACCATGTGGCTCAGCCTCCTCAACTTTAACTTCAACTTTGGCCTCTTCAGGCTCGGGCTCCTCCACTTCAACTTCCACATGTTGTCTTGCTTTAGGTGGACGACCTCGAGGACGTGGACGTGCCGATCCAGAACCATGTTCAAACCGACTTGGTTCTCTCCTTATTGAAAGAATGCCGTACTTTGGTGGTCTTCCTTTAGTTCTGACTTTCTGCTCTGGTACTCTCAACGTTGAATTGCCCGGACTTGTAATATCTTCATATGATGAAGCCATCCGCTCAAGCACATCTCTCGGAAGAAAATTCTTGTCCAATCGCTCCCTAAAGTCATTGAGTGACTCCATGTATGGATCAATATGGACAACTTCATCTTCATGCGTCGGATTCAATTTTTCCCATCGTACTTGCTTCCAATAAGGGTGAATCTGATCCAAACGTATTGGCTCCCGATGCCTAATAGCAATATAGAACTCGTGCGTACAAGGCAACCCATGAGCTACCCTCCAATATGAATCCTTACATGTTGTCAAGCTCCTAATTTGCTTTGCCTTCTCGTAGATCTCCAACAACTCCAAGAAGCACTCGTTGCTTACTTTGTTTCGGAGCAAATCAAATATAGGCACACACACAGCCAACAACATCCTCTCACGTGACATCTGTATTGACGCTTAAATCTTATCAATCTGATCATTTACCATCAAGTCAATGTTCTCCATCACCAACTGAAATCCTTGAACGGTAGAACGCAATGTACCCTTCAACAATGAGTGTGCGGACTCACACCTAACAACCAATATCAATTCAATAAATTAATCTACAAGACAAACATTAGAAAACAATTGCAAACAATATAAAAATAAGTTCTTACACATTCGGTGTCCTCGTGCCAAAGTGTAGATGCAAGTCGCACCAATATCGAACAATTGCTTCCTTGTAGGGGATTAGCCATGTAGTTTCCAAATACTCCATCAACCTCGGATACGCTTGCCACTGCACTTTCATTTCACCCAAACGCCGCTCGTAACTCTCAGGAGATCTAGATTCAATAAGAGCATGGTAGTATGATGCAAAAACAGCTTGTAATTCCTTTGACCGAGTCACCGCCCAAGATCTATGTTGGATGTTGCACTTTATATGAAAGGTGCAAATCATGTGCTTCACATCCGGAAAAACAACACCGAGGGCACTTATGAGTCCTAGCTCTCTGTCCGTCACAATCACCCCCGGTGTAACATTTCCGCACACATGTCGGAGTCTCCGTAATGCCCACTCGTAATGATTGACGTTTTCCTTGGCCATGAAAACAAATGTTATTGCAAACGTCAACCTCGTGCTAGTGATACCGACAATCTCTAACAACGGCATCTTGTACCTATATAGGATATATTATGAGTTTACATTTATATTAAACTAAAAGTACATGAAAAATTAAAAAATCATAATAACATGTATATTAAAACTTACTCGTTCATCTTGTACGTCGTGTCCATTATGATGACATAAGGAAATACGTTGAGGAGATGTCTTGAATCCGGATGCATGATGAAAAAATCTGAAATTTTTTCCGATTCCGAGCATCTTCTCACATTTACGTAATAACGACGCTCCTCTAAAATATGTAGTGCTTGTTGGAGAGGACTCCGTCCTTCGGCTTCTAGCTTCCTAATCTTCATTCCAGCATTGTATATTTGTTCGATTGTGCTAACGTTGTATGGATCATCTAACTTTATTGACTTCAATATATTTTTCGGCTTGAAACCCGACCCAAGCTCACGTCCCACCTTCCGAAATTGTTTCTCCGTTAATCTCCCAGCATATGTGTGTCCTTTCAACTGCTCGGGAAGTGTATGATTGTGCACTCCATTTATAACATGCAACGTCCACTTCTCAGCCTCGCTTTGTACGCCCTCAAGCTCAAAACAACATCCGTCCTTTTTCGATTTCTGTGCTCGGCTAGAAGATGACTGTTCGCCCCTAAACGTGCGTGCAAATAAGCTTTAAATTTATAAAACTAGAATCAAGCAAGCGAACCCGCAGTGTACGGATCGACGTAGCTAAGCAAGAATTCCAGAGTATCGAACATAGGGATTTGGGGAGAAACAAATTCGATTTCAGATTATCAAGCGGTTAAATGTAAGAGCTTTGCAAATTATTGGGAAAACAACAATCCTAAAGATCCAAGTATCCAGCTGTGGCAATCGATTCAAGATATTCTTAATGATATAAAGACAGAGTTGAGATATGCAAAGGTATGCTAATGTAAGGTAATCGTACGGTGAAGTTCCAAAGACCTTATACGACTCACCTACAAGACACTCTCTATACAGGTTGTTGAGGCTTCAATATAGAAAGGTTCTAAAGGCAAGAATTAATGTCAAATACCCAAACTTGTAAACCAAGGATCAAGACTAACTAAACCGATTGAGGTTGTGACACTCACAATCGAGGTAGAGGTTGTTGAGGCTTCACTACCACCTAGAAAAGGCAAGCCTAAACTAAGTTAAAGCAAATCTTTAACTTTGGATTAAAGTAAAAGCAGGTTCGTAAACTTAAGGGAAATTACGGGTAGATCTTGAGATTCCACGGTCGTGGAACTCAAGAACAAACCGTGATTTAGGGTTCGTCGACGATTCTCTCTAACTCTCAAGGTCTAATATGTTTACGATCGATCTATCATCATCTAAGCCACAACTATCAACCCTTCACCCTAGAATTGTTATGGGTTTTTAGCCAACAATCATTATTATGATATCAAATTCAAAGATTAAAAGATTGAAAGATGAAAACTTCCGAAAACTTTCAATAAACTTCAAACCAACCTCAATGTCACAATCAAGAATGAATATTGTCAATAGATTCAGAATAAAGCAAACAATCACAATCTTAGGAAAGAAAGAAGAACGGGATGTCAATCCGTCTTCCAAATCAAACCTAAACAAGAAGAGAATTCTTCTTGCAACAATCTTCCAAAACTTCGATCTTCCATCAATCCGGAAATCTCCACAGCAATCTCCACCAAAAGTGCGAGATTAGGGCAACTCTAAGGAAAGGGCAAAATACGTCTTTTGCAAGAACCGCCAAAATCTCCAAAGTGAAGGTGCAAGCGTAACTCTAAAACGAGGTCGCAAAATGCGTCTAAGCGGGGGTAAGCGATGATGACGGAATCTCCCTTCGTCCGTCTTTTTATAGGGCAAGATAAAATATCGGCCCGGCCCAATCTTCAAAAGATCGTGGCTTCAAAATGTGGCGAAAAAGATCGCCAAGATCACGGTCGTGGAAGGTTCCACGACCGTAATTTAGAGCGTGGGAATCAACACGGTTTGAACCATGGATTCCACGACCGTAAAAGCTTCTGGAATGAATCACGCTTCTCCTGCAGGGTTCCACGGCCGTGGAACTAAACGTGGTTTGTAGTACGGCCGTATTTTAGAGCGTGGTTTAGGGCAAGAACGTGATTCTTCCCTAGCCTCGTGCATTCCTGAAGTTGACATCCATTTTGCTCCTAAGAATGCCCTCAATCCATGGACACACTCAATCAACTCATCTTTGCTCGATTCCGTTCGGAAATGGCTCTCAATCACCTATAATCAACATAAAGCTAGTGTAGACATCCATATCGGCAATATAAGCAAACTAGCTCACAAATGCAACAATGCTAAATCAAAGACTATCAATATGAATCAAATACACTTAGAAAACGTGCCTAAAATATCACAATATTTCATGCTAACAAATAACCCCATACTTAACACTTGCTTGTCCCTAAGCAAGGTCTTTCAAAAAGCTTTAAACAAAAGTTAGGATGAAATATGTGTACCTTCTCAAAGCAATACTTCTTTTGGAGGAATGTGCCTTCTAAAGAATAGATCATTCTCAAACCTTGCTTCAATTGTTTATAAGACTTTCATATACTTAATCAAAGAGTAAAGAAAACTCATGAATTAATTAAACTTCCATACAAGCATCATAACCTTCAAACATTACCAAAATCAATCATAAGAAACTTCAATTTAGATCACCAAGTCATATAACATTCTTTTGATCTTAAGGACTTTCAAAGAAAAGGTCTAGAATGTGGAAAGGGAAGGAAACTTTAAGGGATGTGGTGCATGAATCCGGGAAAGTGGACAACTACTCTTCTTCTTCTTTTGCGGTTTCCGCAGCACTTTCAACTTAGAGCTTTGCTCTCTTCTTTTCATTTTTCGACTTTACTTTTGGAGTTATGGATAGAGGTGCGCAAAAACCGAAGCCTAAGAGATTGGCGTTTCTCAACTTTTATGAGATGCCTCAAACCCTTAGCGCACATACCATAATCCGCTAGGAATATCGCTCAATCCGACTTTGGCAAGACACAAACACCCGGCTATGTGAATGGTGCCGAGTTACTCATCATCATGATTGACTTCCCCAAACCTAGAATTTCTTTCTATTCTTTTGATTGCAAATAATTGCTCTCATGACCCTCCCACATCAAACATGCCTTTTTCATTCACTTCTCCAAATTCCCGGATAGGTAAAAGAGGTCAATATTTCAATGAGGAGCTAAAATGATCAAAGAAAGAAGAAAGAAAAATCGAATTGCCTTAATCATCTCAACAAGAAGTATAAGAACTTATAGTGTGATTTCAACTTCAATTTCTCAACATGATTTAGGTAACATTCATAACATTATGAAACTTGCAAAAGAGGTATAATCTATTCATTCAATTTCTTTTCAATTCACTAATCGTTTAAGCATGTAATTGTCATCAAACTCAATTCACAAGTAGTGATTATCATAGAAATCATCTCAATTCATTAGAAGCACAAAATTTTCAAAATTTTTCAATTTTTATGGGTTTTTCAAGTTCTTTTTCATGCAATGCAATAATGAAATGTGCAACAATATAATGAACATGCAATGATAGTCTCGAATAGAAGCAACATAGTGAGTAAGAGTTATTACAAACTTTTAGTACATCCCACCCCATACTTAGGACGAACATTGTCCCTAATGTTCAAAAGAAAGAAAGAAAAGAAGAAAAGAAAAAGAAACTCACAAAGTGGTGGTGGAATGTCTAAGGCGAACGGTCAATCATCAAATCCTCATCACTGCGGCGCTGGTGGAGGCGGGAATGGAGAGAAGCTAGGATCATAAAACCGCCCAAACTGTTGGCGGTAGACGTCTCTCATCATGTGGTCGAGGTCGTCTAAGCGTCCATCTCTAGCATCGGCTCGGATCTCCAATGCTCCCACTCTCTCTGAAAGTCCGGTAGCCCAATCCGGCATCTGCTCATACCATCCCGGAGCCTGACTGTACCATGCTGGAGCGTCGGATGGTGCTGGTGCTGGTGCTGCTGTCTGCTCTGTAGACCAAGGAGGTGGAGCTCCGTACCATGCAGGAGGTGTGGTCATCCATGTAGGTCTCTCACTCACGCTAGCGCGGCGAGAAGACGAGCCTGAAGCTCTAGCTGGATGTGGAGAACGTCTAGGTGCATCGGGGGCCGCCTCCGGCTGATCCGGAAACGTGCCAAACTCCTGCTCGGCTCCTCCTCCACCCTCAAACTGATCTCCCATCTCCTCCTCCTCAACAACTGGTGGTGGGACATATGGGGGAGCTGCTATCCTGTTCGCATACATAGCAGCAAACGTCTCCTTCCAATTATGGCGTCCCTCTCCAACAACAAGTACCTAGGACCAATCACAGCCCTCTCCTTGATCCTCTCGAGTGCATCAAGGTGATCCTCATGTATGGTCGGGACTCTAGGGCTAGGTGGTGAGGGTGAGGAAGGTGATGATGGAGGTGAAGGGGAAGAGGGTGGTGGTGCTCTAGATGATGAGGAAGAGGAGGGATTACCCTTCCTCTTCTTGTTCTGGTTATCCTTCTTCTCTTTGATCCTCCCCGAAACTCTCCTCACAAAGTCCATTCTGTTAGAAATTACGGGTTGTTCTACAGATTCCACGGCCGTGGTTCTCCCAAAGACCGTGATTCGTCTCAGAAAGTCTCAAATCTCAGAAAATCAACACACAATCTCCACAAACAGGCAGTCCTAATCTAATTTCTTCCAATCTCAATCAGTTCTTCCTAAAATTTCTAACAAAAACGAACCAAATCGACAAATATCAAGAAGAGTGGAAAAACCTATTTTTCGGATTGAAAAATCCGAATTGCGCGTTCCTTGGTGAATTTCCGCTCGATTCGTCGCTTGGATCTTGTTGGTGGTCGAATTTGCTTCAGTTTAGGAAGAAGAATCGTTAAAAACGATTAGGAAACGAGGAATTGAGAGAGGAGGCGTGGATTCGGCTTTTAGGTCGTGGAAGAGGGGTTTTGTGGGTGGTTTTTGTGAAGAATGTGGTTTATATAGTCACAGGCAAAATTTTGAAAATCACGGTCTGTCAGGGTGTTCCACGGCCGTGGTTTTGTACGGAACCGTGGTTTTTGTGATTTTTCAAAGGCTTTTGGAAATTACGGGCACTGTAGCTGTCACGACCGTGGTTTAGGCCGTGGAACTCTCTGTAAAGCTCCAAAGTCCAAATTTCGTCACTCTTCTTCAACATTATCCTCCCTTTTTCCTTTTCCATCGTTCCTACATCCAAAAACACGAACATACCGGAAGGAATCGAAGGCAAAAACAAAGTAAAAACGTCTATTCTAAGCTAAGCTATGAATCGAAAACAAAAATGAAAATGCAATACCTTGGGTTGCCTCCCAAGAAGCGCTTTGTTTAAGGTCCGTAACTAGACCAATCTCGCACTTATTCGAGTGCGGTAGGCGCGAATTCTTCAGCTTGTAGTTCCGGCGTATACTTCTTGAGTCGTTGGCCGTTCACCTTAAAGCTTCCGCCCGTTTCACCCCATACTTCAACTGCACCATGGGGGAAAATACGCTTAATTAGAAAAGGTCCGGTCCAACGAGATTTAAGCTTACCTGGAAAGAGACGAAGCCTTGAATTGAAGAGGAGAACTTGATCTCCTTCTTTGAAGTCCTTTGGAATGATATGCTTATCATGCCAACGTTTCGCCCTCTCCTTATAGATCTTAGCGTTTTCATAAGCATTCAAGCGGAGTTCATCCAGCTCATTGATGTCTAGGAGACGCTTCTCTCCCGCTTCCTTCATGCTGAAGTTCAACCACTTGATAGCCCAAAACGCTTTGTGCTCCAACTCTACCGGTAAGTGACAAGACTTCCCATACACAAGGTTGTATGGTGTGGTTCCTATGGGAGTCTTGTATGCAGTCCGGTATGCCCACAATGCATCGTCAAGCTTCAAAGACCAATCCTTCCTAGTCCTTGAAACCGTCTTCTCTAGGATTCCTTTGATCTCCCTATTTGAGATCTCAACTTGTCCACTTGTTTGTGGATGGTAAGGGGTAGCGATCTTGTGAGTAACCCCATACTTAGCTAGAAGAGCTTCAAAGCGCCGGACAATGAAGTGAGAACCTCCATCACTAATGATCGTCCTTGGCGTCCCAAATCGCGGGAAGATGGTCTTGTTGAAGAACTTAACCACCACCATGACATCATTGGTGAGAGAGGCAATTGCTTCCACCCATCTAGAAACGTAATCTACCGCCAATAGTATGTATTGGTTTCCACAAGAGGATGGGAACGGTCCCATAAAATCAACTCCCCAAACGTCGAAAATCTCCACCTCTTGGATGTTGTTGAGGGACATCTCATTCCTCCTAGAGATATTGCCTGTTCTTTGACAAGCATCACAACAAGAAACAAAGGATTGCACATCTTTAAACAAAGTAGGCCAAAAGAATCCAGATTGCAATACCTTTGCGCTAGTCTTGTTCGAACTAGCGTGTCCTCCACAAGGTAGTGAATGACAATGACGGATGACACTTTGCATCTCATCTTCCGGCACACATTGCCGAATGATGCCATCCGGACCTCTCTTAAAGAGGAGAGACTCGTTCCAAAAGTATTCCCGGACATCCTTAAAGAACTTCTTCCTTTGTGCGTAGGATAATCCGGGTGGTATCTCTTGGCAAACCAAATAGTTAACAAAATCAGCAAACCATAGTTCGTTACCTTTGGAGATCACATCGATGCACTCCTCAATAAGGTGTAGGTGTTCGTCCGGGAAGGAGTCGTCGATGGGTAAATGGTCGTCCTCTAGATGTGTTAGGCGACTCAAATGATCCGCAACAGAATTTTCTGAACCTTTCTTGTCGCGGATCTCAAGATCGAATTCTTGTAGGAGAAGAATCCATCTAATTAGCCTTGGCTTTGCATCTTTCTTCGCAAGGAGGTACCGGATCGCAGCATGATCCGTGTAGACAATCACCTTTGCACCTACAAGATAAGAGCGAAACTTGTCAATAGCATAGACAATGGCTAAAAACTCTTTTTCGGTAGTGGTGTAGTTGAGCTGCGCTTCATCTAGCGTCTTGCTAGCATAGTATATGGCATGGGTTCGCCCTTCCTTTCGTTGTCCAAGAACAGCTCCAATAGCTACGTTACTAGCATCGCACATAATCTCAAAGGGAAGAGTCCAATCCGGGGGTTGGATAATAGGTGCTGAAATTAGAGCTTGCCGAATGGTGTTAAACGCATCCAAACATTCATGCGAAAACTCAAAAACCGCATCCTTCATCAATAGATTAGTGAGAGGTTTTGATATCTTAGAAAAGTCCTTAATGAAACGTCTATAAAATCCAGCATGTCCTAGGAAACTTCTTATCCCTTTCACCGAAATTGGGGGAGGAAGCTTCTCTATGGTCTCTATCTTAGCCTTGTCTACTTCTATCCCTCTACTAGAGACTAAGTGGCCTAATACAATCCCTTCCTTAACCATAAATTGACACTTCTCCCAATTAAGAACTAGGTTAGTGTCTTCACACCTTTGCAAAACAAGAGAAAGGTTAGAAAGGCAATCGTTAAAAGAGGAACCGTATACGGAGAAGTCGTCCATGAAGACTTCCATGATTTCCTCTACGTATTCGGAGAAGATGGCCATCATGCACCATTGGAAGGTGGTTGGGGCGTTGAAAAGCCCGAACGGCATTCTCCTATAAGCAAACGTACCCCATGGGCACGTGAATGTGGTCTTCTCTTGATCATCCGGGTGTATCGGAATCTGAAAGAAACCACTATAACCGTCAAGGTAGCAAATATGTGAATGTTGTGCTAACCTTTCAAGCATTTGATCAATGAATGGCAATGGGAAATGATCCTTCCGCGTTGCATTGTTGAGCTTGCGGTAGTCTATGCACATCCGCCATCCCGTCACAGATCGGGTAGGAATGAGTTCGTTGTTTTTGTTGGTGATGACCGTCATTCCTCCCTTTTTCGGAACTACTTGAACCAGACTCACCCACTTACTATCGGAGATAGGGTAGATGATACCTGCATCAAGAAGCTTAAGAATTTCCTTCTTGACAACCTCCTTCATGGTCGGATTCAACCGCCTTTGAGGTTGTCTTGAAGTTCTAAAATCTTCCTCCATTAGTATCTTATGCATGCATAGGGAGGGTTTAATTCCTACTAAGTCCTCAATAGTATAGCCTAAAGCTTTCCTATGTTTCCTAAGGACAATCATGAGCTGATTATGTTCATCTATGCTTAGATCGGAACTAACAATAACCGGGAAGGTAGAATTAGATCCTAGAAAGGCGTACCTTAGATGAGTAGGAAGTGGTTTGAGTTCCATTGCTTTCGGAGCTTCCAATGATCCTTGAGAAGCATCCGATGTCTCCTTAGAAGTTTCTAAGGGTGATGAGTGTGTAGGAGAAGAATCAGAAGAAGTTGAAGAAGTGTCTCGATCACTCCTTTCCACGCCCAGAATTACGGGTTCCTCATGGCCTCCACGGCCGTGGTTTAGGGCGTGGAAAGGAAATACGATTGTCATGTCTTCTCCACGACCGTATAACTCCCTGGAGTGGGACACGGATTTGGGTGTGAAATCCACGGCCGTGGAATACAGTGTGTGACCGTGGATTCTCACGTTTTCTGCCTCATCGTGGAGTTTTTCAAACTCCACTTCACCCATCTGTTCTTGTGCTTCTAAGGCTTCAATTGCCTCATTGCACTCTTCTTCTTCCCCTACATTTGTTAGACTCATAGTGATAACTTTTTGTAAAGGATCGTTAAAGAGAATCGCACTTACCTCCTCCCTAGACAAACCCTCTTCATCTTGGATATCGAAAATATCCTCATCAAAGATTGGCTCCTTCACTAGAGCGGAAAGAACGAACTCTACTTTCTCTTCTCCTATATCAAAAGCGAGTCTACCATTCTTGCAATCGACTATGCAGCCGGAAGTTGCAAGAAACGGTCTTCCGAGTATGATCGGGACCGGACTATCTGCAGGAATGTCAAGCACGACAAAATCAATGGGAACAAAGAATTTACCTAGCTTGACTGGGACGTCTTCTACGATACCGACGGGGCGAGTGATGGATCGATCCGCCATGTACAACGTCATTTTCACCGGTTTAGGGTCGCCTAAACCGATCTTCCTACACAACGCAAGTGGTATGATGCTCACACTTGCTCCTAAATCACATAACGCATCGTATGTGACATCTCCCACTCCTATGGGAATGCAAAATGATCCCGGATCCTTTAGCTTTGGGGGCATTTTCTCCTTCATGGTCTTGATGAGATCCGAAGAATCCAAACTCATCTTAACCTCTCCGAAGTCTTCTAGTTTCCTCTTGTTAGAGAGGAGCTCCTTCAAGAACTTGTCATAAGCCGGCATACCTACAATAGCATCAATAAATGGTATATTAATATGCAGCTTGCTCATGAGTTCTATGAACTTACCAAACTGTTTATCTAGGCGCGCTCTCGCTCTAGATTGAGGGAATGGTAGGGGAGGTTTATAAGCTGGAGGAGGAACGTAGACATCTTCCTTCTCCTTCCCCTTCTCTTTGTCTTTCTCTACGGGGACTTCAACGAACTTAGGCTGCGGATCGGTGGTAGTCACTCCGCTCCTAGTTGTGATTGCCATTACCCTTCCCTTAGGGTTGTCCTCCATCTTTCCTGGAAGTTTCCCTTGATTCCTAGGAACTTCTTCCGCATGGCTGAACATTTGGTTTTCTAAAACCTTTTGAGCTTTATCAACCTTAGAAATTTGATCGTCAACCTTAATGATGCGGTTCTCCAACCCTTGAAGCTTTCCCAAAATTGTTTCCAACATGGGATCGGGCTTCTCCTTTCCCGTATTGTTTCCTCCATTAGATGATTGCCCTTGGCTTTTCAAAAGAGTAGAGGACGAGGAAGGTGGAGTTAGTGAATTAGCATTGGAAGGATAAGAGTTACCAGAATTTTGTTGATTGGAGCGCCAATTGTTGTTGTTTGAACCCCTATTGTTGTTCCAATTGTTGTTCCGGTTGTTGTTGTTTCCATTCCAATTGTTATTCCGGTTGTTGTTCCGGTTATTGTTGTTGTTGTTGCGGTTGGTGTTATCACCGCCATCGTTGTTGCCCAAATAGCCAACATCCTTCCCTTGTTGCTTTGGGAAGTTGGTCTTGATAGTCTCCTTCAACTCTTTGATCTCATTGTTGAGGGAGAAAATCTGATTTTGAGCTTCATGTGTGAGCTTTGCTCCTTGCTCCACACGATTTCCCTCCACTTTCCGGTGGGAATACTTCTCTATGACCCTTGCTTGCTTCTCAATGAAGTCCCAAGCGTCATCTTCTCTCATGTCCATGAATGTTCCACATGAGAGGGATTGGAGGTTGAATTGCATCCCCGCATCCAGCCCCTTGTAGTAAATTTCCAGCAATGCAAGCTTGGATATGCCATGATGAGGGCAATCCAATAACAAGTCCTGAAACCTTTTCCATGATTGAAACAAACTTTCGTTAGACCTCATGGAAAATGCATTGATCTTACCTCTAAGTTCCGCCGTTTTGGATGGCGGAAAGAATTTGGTGAGGAACTCCGCGGAAAGGTCTTGACACGTGTCTAGTTTCCCCCTAGGAAGAGCTTGATACCAAGACAACGCTTTCCCCTTCAAGGAGAAGAAGAAAGGCTTAAGCTTATAGTTGTTGGTGGTAGCACTGTTCGGTCTCATTGTCTCCATCATACACTCAAAGTTTTGCAAGTGTTGGTGTGGAGATTCAACGCTTGTCCCGCCAAATTGGTTTTGGCGAACAAGAGTAATAACTTGAGGGTTGAAGCTGAACCCTTGCACATCTTCAGCATCGAAATTCACGCCCAAACGGCGCGGTTGTTGTGTTGGATCCATCCGCTGGCCAAGAGTTCTTGGCTCTTCATCTACACGTTCGATCCTCGCATTCCTAGGTGGAATGCGGCGATTAGCAGCTCCCCGTGGATGGAAAGGATTCACATTGATTGTGGGATCAATCTCCTCTAACGGTGGCATGGAAGAATCACTATCATCAGCGGATGAGTGACCTTTTCTTCTAGATCTTGATGCTCTTCTTGAGGATTTCTTGCTTCCCTTATTCTTAAGGTCGCTTAGCTCTATCCTCATTTGGAAGATCATGTCCTGTAGATTGTTAACTTGAGATTGATGACGATCCATTTCATCCTGGCGGAGGTTCTCATTCCATTGGAGTTGAGCTTCCTTCTCCGCCAACTCCGCTTGAAGATCACGTTCGTGTTCTTCAGCCATCTTCTTTTCCTTGCGCTTTTGCCTTAGAGTTCTCTCAAGCTCTTGATCAAGAGGTAAGAGGTCTTCGGTGTTCCTAGACCTGCGCATGCACTCAAAGAAATATCAAATAACGAGAGCAAGCTCCCAAGCTTGACAACCGGCTACCGAATTCGGTCTAGACCCAATCCCCGGCAACGGCGCCAAAAACTTGTTCGCCCCTAAACGTGCGTGCAAATAAGCTTTAAATTTATAAAACTAGAATCAAGCAAGCGAACCCGCAGTGTACGGATCGACGTAGCTAAGTAAGAATTCCAGAGTATCGAACACAGGGATTTGGGGAGAAACAAATTCGATTTCAGATTATCAAGCGGTTAAATGTAAGAGCTTTGCAAATTATTGGGAAAACAACAATCCTAAAGATCCAAGTATCCAGCTGTGGCAATCGATTCAAGATATTCTTAATGATATAAAGACAGAGTTGAGATATGCAAAGGTATGCTAATGTAAGGTAATCGTACGGTGAAGTTCCAAAGACCTTATATGACTCACCTACAAGACACTCTCTATACAGGTTGTTGAGGCTTCAATATAGAAAGGTTCTAAAGGCAAAAATTAATGTCAAATACCCAAACTTGTAAACCAAGGATCAAGACTAACTAAACCGATTGAGGTTGTGACACTCACAATCGAGGTAGAGGTTGTTGAGGCTTCACTACCACCTAGAAAAGGCAAGCCTAAACTAAGTTAAAGCAAATCTTTAACTTTGGATTAAGGTAAAAGCAGGTTCATAAACTTAAGGGAAATTACGGGTAGATCTTGAGATTCCACGGTCGTGGAACTCAAGAACAAACCGTGATTTAGGGTTCGTCGACGATTCTCTCTAACTCTCAGGGTCTACTCTGTTTACGATCGATCTATCATCATCTAAGCCACAACTATCAACCCTTCACCCTAGAATTGTTATGGGTTTTTAGCCAACAATCATTATTATGATATCAAATTCAAAGATTAAAAGATTGAAAGATGAAAACTTCCGAAAACTTTCAATAAACTTCAAACCAACCTCAATGTCACAATCAAGAATGAATATTGTCAATAGATTCAGAATAAAGCAAACAATCACAATCTTAGGAAAGAAAGAAGAACGGGATGTCAATCCGTCTTCCAAATCAAACCTAAACAAGAAGAGAATTCTTCTTGCAACAATCTTCCAAAAACTTCGATCTTCCGTCAATCCGGAAATCTCCACAGCAATCTCCACCAAAAGTGCGAGATTAGGGCAACTCTAAGGAAAGGGCAAAATACGTCTTTTGCAAGAACCGCCAAAATCTCCAAAGTGAAGGTGCAAGCGTAACTCTAAAACGAGGTCGCAAAATGCGTCTAAGCGGGGGTAAGCGATGATGACGGAATCTCCCTTCGTCCGTCTTTTTATAGGGCAAGATAAAATATCGGCCCGGCCCAATCTTCAAAAGATTGTGGCTTCAAAATGTGGCGAAAAGATCGCCAAGATCACGGTCGTGGAAGGTTCCACGACCGTAATTTAGAGCGTGGGAATCAACACGGTTTGAACCATGGATTCCACGACCGTAAAAGCTCCTGGAATGAATCACGCTTCTCCTACAGGGTTCCACGGCCGTGGAACTAAACGTGGTTTGTAGTACGGCCGTATTTTAGAGCGTGGTTTAGGGCAAGAACGTGATTCTTCCCTAGCCTCGTGCATTCCTGAAGTTGACATCCATTTTGCTCCTAAGAATGCCCTCAATCCATGGACACACTCAATCAACTCATCTTTGCTCGATTCCGTTCGGAAATGGCTCTCAATCACCTATAATCAACATAAAGCTAGTGTAGACATCCATATCGGCAATATAGGCAAACTAGCTCACAAATGCAACAATGCTAAATCAAAGACTATCAATATGAATCAAATACACTTAGAAAACGTGCCTAAAATATCACAATATTTCATGCTAACAAAGACTCGGTATCAGGATCCACATCTTTCTTCTTACGAGGGGCTCCAAAATGTTCGCATGTCAAACGAAACGTAACGAACCCCCAAGAATTTCTCCACGACCTACTAGTAACCAACACCATGTTCATGGTTCCTCCCATGAATCGAGCCCAATCCACCATCGTCTCGCGATCTTGGAAAAAACCGCAAATTTCAAACATTCGCGAATAATCACTCCCTTCGTCACGAGAATAATTCGGAAGATCCTAGTTCACATAGAAAAAAAAACTATAAAATTTCTAGTTTTCGGTAAACTAATTTTCAAATAATAAAAACACGAATTATAATAAATGTTTCTAACATTAATTGCAACTATATCTAACTTAAAAATACATTATATACAACAATTCTAGTTTTTCTATATTTTCTGTTATAAAGTACTTACCTCGAAATGCCGAAGAAACTCGTCTGGATCACTAAATTTTGTATCGTCGAACGGAATCATCACTTCATCATCCTCGTGTGTTGACATTCGCGCAGCTGTTCTCCAGAAAATGTTGTGTTGTTTTTTCAAAGATGTTGTGAGCGTTTTTCACCTCTTCTATTACTATCTTTATATAACTAATTGAAATCAATAACGTTTAAATTACAACGGTCACTTTTACAACATTCGAATTACAACGTTCGAATCTCAACGGTCATAAATCCACGTAGACGCGATGCGTGACCGTGAAGGTCACGCATCGCGTCTACGTGGTGCGTATACGAAATCGAGCGTCGTGCCCTTAATATCCCCCTTTTTAAATTAGACATGGTCCTTATGAATTTGACACTAGATATACTACAACTGACCCCGACATATTCCTTGTGAAATGTTCTTTCCCTTTTATCTTTTCTTTGTAGGCTAGATTAGAGATTCCAAAGAGTTCGTGACCGAGACAAACTTATCCCTCTAGACACGGAGATTGAACACACCCTCCGTAGGCAAAATTCTGCAAAGAAAGCCGTTGTAAGTCAAGACATGGCTAGTTTAGGAGGATAGAATGTCAAAGGATAGAATCAAAACAAGAACAATCAACTTCCCGCGGTTGATCCACAAGCTGAAACTACTAGGCTGAATGCTGCGTTGATTGATGAAAAGGCTCGTCACCCACAAATGTTGGACGCTAGGATGAATCCAAGACAAAGGATTTCACATCATGCTTTTACCCTCCTTGCACTAGGAGCTCAAGATTTCATTATTACGACGGATATTATAAGACTCATCTAGGATGACCAATTTTCAAGGTTGTTGAACGAGAATCCACACCAACATTGGCACAATTTTGAAAACATTATGAATTCTCAAAATTATGAGAACATTACTCTTGATGCTTTGAGAATGTGAGCATTTATTTTTTTCTTTGACAAGAAAGGCTTCTATCTAACTCTAGAGTCATCGTCCATGAACTTTAACTACGTTGGAGGAATTAACCACAAATTTCTTGAGCAAATACTTTCCTCCTCCCAAGACCGCTGATAAATGGGAGAAAATTTCTCACTTCAACATGGAAGATGGTGAAAATATCTATGCCGCTTGGGAGATATTTAACGAGTTATTGTGTCCATCTCCTCACCATGGATTTGAGAAGGGAGCTCTTCTTGAATATTTTTATAGTGGTTTAAATGATACTACAAGAAATATAGTTGATACTGCTAACTCCCACATATTTACGATATTGAACGAGGATAAAGCATGAGACTACCTTGTGACTGCTTAGAAAACCCGCAGGGAAGTACGCCGAGAAATGTAGTAAGACACGTGAGATCTACAACATCAAGGATGATGACATGATAGACAAGCTAGCTACGAATGTGCAAGTGTTAATGAAACTCGTTGAAGGTAATCCTACCACCTCCAATGATAATGTAGATGCTAATATATATTGTCAATTCTGCAAGGGAAAATCCATGAAATAGAAGATCGGCCAGCCTTCAATGAAAACATGATATTTTATGAGGTCATGGAACAAGTGAATTATTTAGGAAATTAAAAAGAATATCAAAAGGAGTATTCTTATACAAGACCTCATTTCCTACAAAGGAATTTCCAAAATTCCAACAAATAAAGAATTTTTCACCCAAAGATCCTTGAAAAACTCGCTTAAGGACAACAACAAGCGCTTTGTGAATCCATTAGAGATATTATGAACTCAATGATGAGTTTTGAAGAAAAAGTTAGCAGGATGAAAACCACGGTGGATGTCATTCACAAAGGCCATAAGATGATGGATAATCAAGTTGTTCAACTAAGCCAACAAATGGAGAAGGAAGAAGAAAAAGTCCCTACAACTACAGAAAACAATCCAAGCGGATTTTGTGTCATTACCATGAGGAGTGGAAAAGAGACCGCAAATCTCATAGTAGTTGAGAAGCTATAAAGAAGACTATTGAGGTATATTTCACTCCAAAAAAAGGTAACAATCACTCTACTCTCTAAGATATATAGGGCTCCCTTCTTTTCCTCAAGCTCATAATAAGAAGAAGATGGGTGAGGACTTTGGAATATTTATGGAGAGGATGAACAAGCTATACCTGAAGATTCCATCTGTTGAGGCATTAAAGCAAATGCCCAAGTATTCAAAATTTATGAAGGAATTGCTATCAAGCAAGATGCTTCGCAACTATGAAGGCTCCATTGAAGTCACCAAGGAATGCAATGTTATGCTAAGGACCAATATGCCACCTAAGAAAGAAGATCTTGGAAGCTTTTGCATCTCCTTGACTTTCGGTGGAAGGAAGCACACTTGATTATGTGATTTAGGTGCTAGTGTTATTTCACTCAAATTGTGTAATGAGTTAGATCTTGGAGAGATATCACTAGTAAAATTCACCTTAACATTGGCCGAGAAGTTTGTCATTAAACCGGCTGACATGCTTGAGAACATTGTTGTAAGAATTGACAAGCACAAGATGCTTGTGAATTTTGTAGTTGTTGATGTTGATGCAGGGACGAACATCCCCATTATCGTTGGACGACCCTTTCTTTCCACAACAAGAGCTCTCATTGACGTTCGTGAATGATTTATCATTTTCCGATTTGATGAAGAACCAATAAGTTCACCCTTTCTAACCTTCCTAAATGTTCTTCAATTGATGATGATATTCGTGCAATCACTAACATAACTGATGATTATAAGTGTATGATCATTGAGGAATCATCTCTAAATTCTTTGTCATACACGGAAACAAGAAAGAGAATTTCAACATCATGGAAAAAGAACCTCAAGTAACTCGCATGGAGTTAATGAAGAAAGAAGTTTAAAGAAGCCGAAGAAGAAAGTTCATGAAATGCAAGAAACTGTGGTTGAACATGCAGAGAATAACACCACTTTGGAGAAAGATCTCGGGAACTTCATGACAACCATAATTTTTGGAGTATGAAAGTTGCGACCTTGGAAGATGCCCGGAAATATTTAATTGACTACTTGGTACATGTCGAAAGTTTCCTGAATGATGCCATTGAGAAGTTGGATGCTCCATATTTCGTTATTGAAAAGTTGAATTTGGGCTGAATTTAAACTATTCAACTAATTATATGAAAAAAGGCATAGCCAAAGACGACATGGAGACGGCATCGAGATGGCCAGAGACGACATCCAAGATGGAATCCCAAGCCATATTCATGCCGTCTCACAAGCGTTTGGGAAGGCTCTCCAGAATTTCCGGAAATTAATGGGTTTTTCTATATAATTGACACAATCGCTAGCTTAGAGCACAATCAAGTTGGTTAACACGGTCTTTGTTTGCCTATGTCAAAGGCTATATTAGATAGTTACCTGCAATATTCACATAATAATATTCATGAGGTTCATATATGTAGTTTTACTTTATATATATACTAGGGATTCTTGTTTCTGTAGATCACCTTTATCCATTATTTGCCTACAACAATCATTGTTTTTCTTTTTTATTCTTTGTACCAAAAGACATACTTTTCCTTTTCCATTATTCTTTTCTCCTTTACTTAGATAATTATTAATTAGTGTTTTCAAAATTAGACGTAATTTTTGTGAATTCGACACTCGATTTACTACAACTAACCCCGTCATCCTTGTGGGTAGGTTTTAGGACCATCGTGATATGGGTGAAAAATCCTCACTTTATAGTGATATCATCCAATTATGCAATATTTTTCATGTACTTTTAATTTCCATCCATATTCATAAGATTATAGTGTAGATTTGTATGATTTCAATGTTGAATTCGTTGATATTGCTATTTGAGGAGTCTACACGAGCTTTCAAGATGACACGTATCCAGCTAGCTTAATAGCAGAGTGAACCTTCATTAGAGATCGTGTTGAAGACGTTACAAATGGTCGAGACGATCACTCCTCTGGATCATGTCGAATAATTACACTAAAATAAGTGAATCGCCTTCTCCGATCGATTCGATTGGGGTCAGATTGCAATCAACTAACAAGTACATGACAATTATTGGGAAATCGTTGAGATTGTTAGATATACTTATTAACGCAACAAGCAAAGACACGATACTAACCATAATTTCTTGGAAGACTTCATCTAGCTTTATATCTTGTACATGGGATCAAATGATCAATTAGGTTGTTTTGAATCCAACATTTGTATAGATACTAACTTACTATCAAATCCTCTCTCTTCCACCTTTTAATCAACTAGGAGATTTCCTCTTGAGTTCCCTCATAGCAAGTTCCCCTAGGAGGATTTCAACGGAAAAAGTTACCCTAGTTGGCAAACTCTCGCCTAGGAAACCACTACCAAACCTAAATTGGGGTGTCAACTCTTGGGTCCTTCCATTATTGGCTTTAACATTGGTACTAGTAGCAACAACATCACCACCAGTAGCTCTCTTAGGAGCTTTTCATTTTGTTCGCCCAATTTTGAATCTCATAAAAAAAATACAACCATAATTGATATGAAAAGATAATATTTTTTTATTTTACTGGATAAATTTGCACAGAACTGAATTATTTATATAAATGATCTATACAAAATAGATTTTTTGTTTCGAAAATTCAAAACCTATTAATTTCGGAAAAAATCAAAATTTGGACCTGTTCTTTGAACCGAAGCCTACAAAAACAAGTTTAGCGAAAACAAAAAAATTTGTGATGTTCGATTTTTTCCTTGCAGTGTGTCCGGAAAAGTCACTGGCGACAATAAAAATATACAAACAAAGCTTCAAATTTCTCTCTTTTCTAAATCTGACCAAATTGTTTGGACTCTCATTAATTCTTAACTAACTTGTGGGATATAGAAATAACACACCTAGCCTGTGAGTTTAATGAATTAACGTTTCCAAAATCATCCATGAACTTACAAAATAATTAAATAATATACAGGCCACTATTTTCATTCCTCAAAACACACAAGCCCCTGCACTGCTCAGCTGCAATTGTATCCCTTTCTGTTGTCGACTTAAAACTCGTCCTTCCTCCCAATCTTGGATTATGTACTGCGTATAAATTTGCTTCTCGCTTGTAAGTGTGTAATTATGGGCTAATACTGTTGCCATGCCAGCTTACTAATGCCTTGAGGAATTCCATAACCTGCATAAATAAGGAGACGTACTCTGGTGATATACAAAGTAAACTTGATGGAGGAGAGAATGCAGTCACATGAACAACACATGTGAAGCAATCTTTCATACAAGGAACTGTGTGTTACCTCTGATGGGTCCTTAAGAGAGTAGAATGCCTCGCTTTCCTTGGGAACTCGAGACACAAGAATGCCATAACCTCTCTTTCCCTCTTTAAGAACCTTGAAGGCATCTTCATCAGTGGAATCATCTCCAATGTACACAGAGATAACGTCGTCCCGCTCACTAAGCCCTTTCATGGGAACAAAAATTTTGAGGAATCAAAGTTATCGTATCTATATATGCTAATATGCAGGAACAGGAGAGGATACTAACCAAGTGATTCTAGAAGAAACTCAACAGCTTTTCCTTTGTTCCACTCAATTACAGGGCGTACCTCTAAAACCTAATACAAACCGCAAATGTGTATTATGATAACAAGAGAGCATATTTGCGTATTATAAGCCTTCTTCTAGCATCCAATACATACCTTACGCCCGTGTGTTAATCTAAGACGAGGATAACCCTTGAGTATGTTGTCAACACATTTCCAAACAGAACCCCAATCCTGATGTCAAACAAATAAATGAAATCATAATAATCTACATAATTAAAACCATAAGGCGGGCAAAAAAGATAAATTAAACATTCACACAAATTGCGTGTTTGACATTTCACCTTTTCTTCTACATTACGATAATGTACAGATACGCAAAACTTGTTATCCTCTACTCTTGCCCCTTTGATTCCTTTAGTGGCCTCTATCAAAGATGTCAGAACCTTCTCAACATAGAACAAAGATTACATTAGACTGTGTAACGAATTTTATAAAAATAAGATAAAATGGTAGCTTCTGTACCTCTTCAATCATAGGCAAGAATTCACTTGCAGGCTGGAAAAGGATAGATTCCTTACCCTATGAAAATACAAGGGGAGAAAAATCAGCTAATTATTTCATGTTCCAACTCAAGGGTTACAATGCACAAAGTTGTTGTTTATTAAGGGTATTTACCTCGTAGTCAGTAGATTCAGTACATTTAGTATAGTCATTTGAGATGCTGTTTTTAACAGGACTCGTGATGTCCATTCCATGACTTCCAGCATAATATAGTTCTGTTAGTCCTACAAACTTGTAAACCTGGATAACAGTAACTGTTTTTTAAGTACATGTATTCTAGAAGACAGAAACAGCAAACCAGAAAACAATCATAAAACTTAAGCATGCTGTTTACCTTGTCTCGGCTTCTTCCACTAATAATAGCTGTAGGGAAACATTTTGCAACATCTCTTACGGCAGAACGCATCTGAGAACAATTAATATTCAGCAGCACAATAACAGATAAAATCAGACAATAGAATGTACATCCATTGACTCATTGAGTATACATATTCTATTTTGATTTCTTACATCGTCAGACATGAAAGCACAGTCCGGATTATCCACAATAGGAGACAGTGTTCCATCATAGTCCAAGAAGAGCACAAGCTTCTTGCCATTTGTAAAATGTGTTATCAGTTCAAATGATGCTAGTGCTGATGGATAATTGAGCTGCAAGATCAGAAGAACAAATGAGAGGGGAAAAAAACCAGAATTTTACTGATAGAAGATTCCAAATGATGAGGGGAGATTACCAGCCATGTGCGGTAAGCAAAATCCAAATCAACTGATTCAAGCTCAGAATTTGCATCAAAAAGAAGTTTCTTAGCAGGAGGCGATGAAGCCTTCATGGCATCAAGCCAAGAGTTGGAGCGGACATCGTCCAGCACTCCATTCTTCTTCTTTGGGATTGATAAGATGAGGCTCGGTGAGAGAATTGCCCTTGGCGATGAATATGGACATAGACTGGCATGAATTCCTAATCTTGACTTGTTAATGGATGCAGGATCAGCAATCACTGGCGTTTTAATGTCCATTGGGTCCAAATTTACAAACAACTTTAGTGCAATTTGCAGCAAAAATCACTTTAAGGAAGCTAAGTGACAGGCAAGGCTCCTGAGAAATGGTTAATTTGAAGCATTTTAGAGCAAGATGTAGTAGAATGAGCAATCTGGAAAATTATGGAAAGGAAGCAAATGTAGTATTTCCAAGACGCAACAAATGTCACAGCAATTATAGTTGTAATATTACAATACATAACTAAAAGAATGAAAGGTAATGGATACTAAATTAGAGATCCTTTTATGAAAAGGGTTGGTGGCGGAAATTGGAGGGCAATATTATAGGGACCCGCAAAACTAATACTTGTGGTGCAAATTGGACACAATACCCCAAAGGGGACAAGAAACATGAGCCTATGCAAAGAAAACGCCAAATCACACATAAATGCTCATTGGCTTGAACTGAACAACGAAGGTGTAAGACTTAAGCAAGAGATCCCCCACAACGATCACAGCTAACATACCCGCAAGTTGAGCCATCACTTGATATGACAGTAACCATTTAGCATAATGTCAGAGGTCAGTGACCTATTACAAAGCAAACTAATGCAGTATAATTCAATACATACTGTATCGCAATTATTTATCTTTCAATGTTTAACAATTTAACTTGCCAGCCAATTAAGGGTGGCCACTAGAGAGAAACTGAGATCTCAGAAGCTCTTGGTATATTTTTCACCAAACAAACTCGATCCCAAAGAAAGAAAAGCAGTATAATCATGTAAAGGCAAAGAAACCTGATACGATTCCGTCCATATTCTTCCGAAAATATTGAATCGATTTGAATATCTGTAAAGCGAAAAACTCAGCAAGAAACAGAGGGAGAGATGATGATGAACGAACCTGAAAAGGATGAGATAGGGAAAATGGAGATTCCGCTGATGATATGAGAGAAATGTAGGAGGAAATGGAGAGTTTGCAGAGGAAAACCCTAGAGCAAGAGAAAGAAGGGGTAAAGAAAGGGGAAAGGGCGATGGAGCAGAGCAATGAATGCGATGAAGACGCAGAGGAGGGAGAAGAGGGAAGGAAAGCCCTTTTTATAAGCTACTTTTTCTGTTAGTTGGTGTAGAAGCCTACCCGGTATGGAAAGACGCAATTAATTATCAAATCTTGAATATTCAATTTCTTTAGGGAAAAGTTAAAATAGCGTATTATTCGGACGGCCAGTTGGAATACTTTTGAGGATGCTTCTTCGAGAGGATCCGTGATTCTCAAGAAAATACTAATTTTTTGGGACTCTTTCTTCTTCAAAGAATCGGTCAATTAGGCTATGGCCGCGTTCCTCAACCCTAATCTACGTGTTGAAAATTGAGGGGAATGAAATTGAGAGTGAAGAGGATGAAGATGAAGGATTTTCTTCAACCTCAATAGACCAGATTGCGGGAATTACATAATTCGCTTTCTCTTTTTACCCTTCCAAGTTCCAAACCAGGTAGGGCCCTTCTCTTTCAATCGATTCTCATTTCTACTCATCGTCGTAAAAGAATGCTTCAATGCCAACTTCTGGTGCCCAACCTCTTGCGAGTGGTTTCCGATGAGCGTCCAATTCAATTTAGGGATTTTTCGACTAAAATCTTGCCGGGGTTTCTTTTCCTTGGAGCCTACAACAATGCTTCTAGGATCGAGCTCAAGAGATTACTCGATTTCTGAATGTATTCAGCGAGTGGTTGTTTAGATGTTGCTTTGATTTTTCTCATCAATTCTCTTGTGTTGTATTATGTCTGTGGAAGAGGGGATTTAAGCCAATTTTTGATACAAGAACTTGTATTTGTGTTGATTAAATGAAGTTTCTTGATGATACAATTATTTCTAACTTTAAGTGCTGACAGATTCTTGTCGATTACTGCTCTTTTTTCTTGGATCTCCAGATTTCTAACTTTAAGTGATTCTAAATTAATTTGAGAAGAGGAATTGTCCAAGAAGGAAATATATATATATATTCACTTGCTATATTTATTCTCTGTTGGTGCATTTGAATTATCACATAGAGTTGTAACATGACAGTGTAATAACCAGAACCTGTATAAGTTGATGTTCAAAATTATGTCATGGTTTATTCTAGCACTCATCAAATCCACTTTCTTTCTTCATGGCCTGTACAGTGAACAGCTGAATAGGATCTAAAATCTGATTTGTAACATGTATAGTGAACAACTGAATATAATTTGCTGTTTAAAATATGTGATGCTCATATGTGTACATGGGTTGATCTGTATAAATGCAAACAATGATGCCCAAGCCGAGCCAATAAGACTTCTGGTAGGAAGATCGATAAGGCCGAGTAGAGAAGAGTGTGTCCTATCGAGGCCTCATTCTTTGAGATTCCAACCATGCTTGAGAATCGAAAAAAGCTTCATTCTTGGTCCTTGATTTAATTCTTTGAGATTGATATCAATGATTGAAATGAAAAACTTTCCTGAATGAGTATCTGGAATAGATTGAGTTGTAACAACATTTTTATCTTCACATCTGAATCACAAGGAAGATTTGTGTGCTTGGCATTATGAATACTGGTCAAAACCTTCCTTAATAAGGTTTATACATTGTGATATTAGTGCACAGATGATTGGAGGTAAGGAAGAGAAAGTAAAGTAGCTAAAAACAAATCCTAATGACACTGCTGTACAAGGAAGTTTGACTAAGAATTGGGAAGAATAGTGATAAAGCTACTCAAAGGATAGACAAAACGTGACTTCTTTTTATTGTTTAACATATGTCCATTTTTGTAATTTGGTCCACCATAATTCGTTTCGATCCAACTCAATTAATTTTTATTTCATCACCTGCATCCTCCTTTTTCATCTTCAACTTCATTCTCAATTTCGTCCCCATAATTCTCAAATTTACCGAACGCGCCCTATATTGCCCATATGAGCATACTATCCATTTCTTTCTACTGCAAACCTCTTCTTTCAAATTCTCATATTTCGTTCCCATAATTTTCTTTAAAATATTAAAGGTGTATTTGGTAGGAGATTAATGAGAGTTATTTTAGATTAAAATTAAAAGATTAATTTTGTGTACGTGTTTGGTTGAAGATGGAGATTATAATGAAGATTAAAATGGCTTAAAAAATAGTTAAAATATAACCTCCTATCACTAACGTTAATGGAAACGATTTTTGATTTCACACATACTCCTGTAAAACAAAAGTTTCTTACGGAAGAGAAAAACAAATGGCTAATACTATTCTTCGGTCTTTCTTCACCATTACAAATGAGTCCTCCAACGAACCAAATTTGGCTATCACGACGTTGGTTTCATATCTGAGAATGAAGAAGTAACTGTAGATTTGGATATCGCTGTAAAATTTCAAGAAATAAATTGGTGTGTCATCTATATTATAAAACTACTTGTGTTTGAAAGGAGGAAAGAATCTTATTCTCACTTGTGGATAGATACTTGTCTTTGGAAGGAGTCATAGCAGTTCAATAAAGACAATGACATAACGAGTAAATGTCAACCGAAGAAACCCAAAACAAGTGAGGTTAATTAAGGGTGATATTGTAAATTTGTATTAAATTTCATTTTAAAAAAACTCCTACCAAACACCCTAATGCAGATTATTTTTAATCTTATCCCTAATAAACTTAATCGTAACATATAATCCTCAATAAACTCACCTACATTAATCTTCAAAATAACTTTCATCTCTTACCAAACACACCCTAAATCATCCGCTTTTATGTAATTAACCTAAATCATCATTTAATGACAAAAAAAGATCTCATGTTTTATTTTATACACGTGTGGATTTGTTATCGAAAATAAAATATTATTGAATCAGTTAAAAATATTTATTTTGCAAATTGAAAAAACATACTCGTTTTGATTTTATTTATTTTCCTTAACTTATTTCACTTTTATTTCACCCCTATAGCCAAACGTTCCTAATACATATTTTCATTACTAAAAATCTCAAAAATACGGAAAAAGTAAAGTTCATTAATGAAATCTCAACAAAATCTATGAAATTAAACGAAACAAACACATTTTTGTTTCATAAAAGAGCTAAAATCATTTATTTAATTAGTACTATTTAAATAAAATGTTGTTAAACTTTGATTTTAAAGCATATTTGTTTGGTTGATATTTTTACGTTTTCTAGAAAACTTTTCTGGACTTTTTTTAAATATATTGAGTCACTATATATTTTTGTAGTTGAATTTTACACCGTTCTAAAGTAATCTTTATTCTTTTTCAACATTTTCAATCAGCGGAAAAAACTTTTTTGTTTCAAGGTAAGGGCTTCTTTATTTATAATAACTTCATTTTTTTCAATTATACTAGAAGAAACTGGGCGTGTGAAGGCACAATTTAATATATTACATGTAATGTTTTTTAAATTAGGAAATGTACAATGTACACAAAATTATCAGTAATGAAACAAATCTACACAAATCAAAACAAATTAAAGAAGTTAATCCTGAAACCAACATGTTTTTCGATGCTCATTAAACTAGTTGTTTTGTCCTGTAACTTCAGCCTTTCTCAATGATCTGTACAGATCATTCAAACAAATAAACTAATAGTTCATCCATGAACCTAGTACACTCATTACCAATTTTCCATGGAAACATCAATAAACGATAATATACAATGATATTCATGAAAGCTATAGAATATAGATAAACATCAATAAACGATAAATATACTGGGGAGAGGGTGTCACCGGCGGATCAGGGAGACGGAGAGTGCAGCGTCACTGTGAGGAGATTGAATTTTTCGGTGGCTCTGGGAGACGGACTTGTATCATCAACTGAAGATCGTGCCTCGTCAAGTATGTTGGTGCCACTTTGATTTTTGCCAGGAGCATTAGACCTCGGATTTTAAACTGAATCTTCAGTATACCAAAGAGCTTCTGGTTGTGAGAAAGAGAAATACAAGAGCCACATCTAGAAATTAATTTTATCAACAATTTATATAAATTGAAAAAAAAGAGAGCATAGAGAATCAATAATAATAATAGAACATGAGATAAATTTGAGACAAATTTCTCAGACATTCATTGAACACGTGAGTGAAAAAAGTCTTCTACATTGATTTATGAAACTAAATTAGAACAAAAGTAGATCTAATCTTTAGGTCTCAAATCAACCGTCTACAAAAAAAAAAAAATATCAGCAAAAACACAAAAACGACTTAGCCTAAAATAGAAAGATTATGAATTAATTAATCCCGAAAAAATCAATATACCTTTGATTCACGTGAACAACAAATTCCAAACAGGTGATTGACCTCCAGAGTCATTAAGACTGTAGTTGATGCATTCCGAAACCCAAACTATTGTAACCAAATCTATTGAAATAAAAATCTATAAAAAAGATTCAATAAAATCAAACGCAGGAGAGGAGTGTTAAGACAAGTAAAGGAATATAAAATGATTTATATATATTAATTAGTGGCATGGTTTGACTGGTCATATATGGGATCGAGTTTGCGTGTAATTGAAAATTTAGATGTGTTTTGCTGGGAAAGTGCGGCGAAGAGACAGTAGGTAAAATCCGCAGGGACACGTGCGTAATCAGTCACTCTGACGTGTCCCTCATTAGATTTACAAAGAGGTCGCTTTCCGTTACAGCTCGGAGGCGCAATCGTCGGTTACGGCTTAGCGTTGCTAGTCTACGTCAACCAACGTGGCGACGTCATCGTAGTATTGGTGCTCCGGCTGACAGCGCTATCTCAGTTGGCGACACCACACCTCCTATGCACTTCTATTTGACTAAACTTAATTTTCAGCATTTAAGGATGATTCAATTATAAATTTAAGTTGGATTAATGTCCTAATTGTAGGTCAGGAATTGCTTGTTAGTATTGTGTTGCTGCTAAGTAATTCGATTTCTCCTTTTCTTCGATGTGTAGTTTCTATTTGAATTTTGCTGCTAAATTGTGGATTTTGATGTAATTTATCCCATTATTATTAGCTTTATCTAACCATTAATTAATGAAAGAATTTGGCCTACTAAGTTTTTTTTTTTTTTTATTTAAGAAATTATACCACGTATTTTTAGACCACATTCATTTAGTGATAGGTAAAAATAATTAACCCTTCTATTTTAAAAAAAATGTTTGTTATTTGTTATTTAAGTGTAAGTTTTAATTTTTAAAAACTGAATTTGTTTTTTATTTTCTTTTATTAATTTTTTTTTGTCTTTTTTATTTTCTTTATTTTTTTTTCTAGTGAAGAATTTTTCACGTACCGGAATTTACATACCGCAATTTACATGCCGGAATTTACATGCCGTAATTTACATGCCGTAGTTTACATACCGGAATCTCTAATACTGTTTAGCATATCTTTCTTCGACTTCCACACCTTACAATATATGATCACGTAAACATGAGTAATTTATTTCTACCATATTAACATCAACTTGGTGTCAGTAATTTTTCAAATATAGCTGCCCTGCTGCCTCTTTACCAGACCAATTATTTCTCTCACAAATGTAGTTGCCCTGTTGTCTTCTTCATATACTCTAGGAGACAAGCAGTTAAAATTGGAGATGGAGCATTTTCACTTCATTGGTTTTCCTGAAAGGAGATGACCGTGGATCAATTGAAATCTCAAATCTATGTAGCATAATTGTTTATTGTTTACCTGTTTTGTGACACTTTGAATTTTGCAGCCTCAGTTCTTGAACAAACTTGCATACAGTTCTGCCTTTGAGTTCAGATAACAAGAAGACCTCCTCTAAACTTGAAGAGCTGGTAGAATGGCATGCTTTGCGATGTGAACGGATGGGACCAAGGCAGGTCCCATCCGAAGATTTTGGACGACATATCTGACGAGTGATGTCTACCAGAGAGCCTATGAAGATTTTAAAGTTACGGAAAAAGCTTTATCCACATATATCTCTACAAATATCTTGGTGGGTGTATTGACCAAGGCCTCAATTGATATAGAGAGATCTTTCCTAAGGCTTTACTACTAAAGGATGTTGATTGAAAGAGGGTAATTGTATAAGATCTTCTCTATCCAACAAGGTTGACTAGCTGAAGTCAATCAAATTCACAATTAGTAGATATCAGAAAAGGTTCCTTTAAACTCAAATGTCTCCAAAGCAGAAGATGGAACTGGTATGCCTCTCTCAACTCTTTCTCTTCATCAAACGACCGAAATCTGGTGGAATGGGTGCCGGAGAGAAGTTGTAGTCAATCGGTGGCGACGATTGTGAGTTTATCGACTTCAGATTGAACTCCAGATCGGCGATGAAGAGAAGAACGAGGGAGATTTTCGGCGATGAAGAGAAGAGCGAAGGGGCTTTTTGGGTTAGGGTTTGTGTTTCCACTGTAAAAAAGAGAGTGTGGTACAATTACTAAACTATAAAATGGATTTGGCCTAGTTACTAGTTATAAATTAAAAAAAAAAAGCCTACTTACCTATTAGCCCTTAATTAATATATGAAAAATGACAACATTTGACCCATTTGGAGTGGACGGTCTCTCTTCCACTAGTCTTCCTTTGTTGTCGACCTACTTTTCTCCTTACTAACTTCTTGTTAATTGGTGATTTAAAGTTAAGTTCAGACATCTCCTTTTGGAGATTTGGGCTAAGTTTTCATTGTAACCGTTAAACTTGTCTTGAGACAAGGTGCAATGAGTTGTTTACATGTGTGTCACTATGGTCCGGATTACGGGAGGCAAGCCAAGTGACCGGCACTAAGAACAACTAGTATTATAAGGGGAGTCGAATCAAAGCAAGGTGATTCACGACAAGATCAACTTGTGCTAGATTTTAGAAGGCTGATGTTTTGGGGCTTTTTAGCCACATTTTATCGGCAGACCTTTGGTTCTTAGGCCTTATATTGGCTAAAGAATATGTGGTTAAAAATTTGGAACAATCCAAGCTCAAATGCTTAGTGAATGTTAATGAAGCAGCTAGTGAGCTTCTTAAGGAGCTACACTAGCTTGAGCTAAGATATTCAGTATTTGTGGATCTTGGAGCTCACCCTATTAAAGTGAATGAAGTTCTTTGGAAGTGTTGGACCAATAAAAATAAGCTAGCTCTAAGCTAGCTCCGGGGAGCAGTTTTGGGCTCGCTATGTGGGCCTCGGGCTTTCTAGGGCTTCAAGGACCATCTTCCAAGTAACTTTCATGTAACTTCCATAACCGATTTTAACCACTTTTAACTCCCCAAAACTGTGGCCCCCTATGCCTATAAAAGGGAGAGTCATTTGCACTTGATTTCACATTCGTTTTTACAACAATAAAGCTTTAATTCCATTGTATTGACATTGGATAGGCCTTCATATAAGCTTGTTTGCAAAATTCGAAAGACCAGTATAGTTCCTTTGTATTGAAAAAGGATAGACATCCATCTTAGTTTGGTTTTGTATTGACAAAAACCTAGGAATACCCTTTTTACAAAGTAAGACAAGTAAGTCTCTGACTTAGTCTTTGTAACGTGTAACGTTTTATCCCACTAAGGTATTTGGATATTCCCGGTGTAGGGGAGAATACACTTAGAAGGAAAATTCATTTATGAATGACTCATTACATTATCCAAGACAATGGTTTTAACATATAACAACCGGTTTATAAGACGTGCAATTGAACTTAACTTATATTAGAGTTATATCTACTCCTTTTCGGAGATTACAAACCCTTGGTTGAGTTTTGTCTACTCCTTTGGTTATTACAAACTCTTGGTTGAGTTTTGCCTACTCCTTTGGAGACTATAAACTCTTGATTGCGTTTTGTCTACTCCTTTGTGGAGATTACAAACTCTTGGTTGGGTTTTGTCTACTCCTTTGTGGAGATTACAAACTCTTGGTTGGGTTTTGTCTACTACTTTGTGGAGATTACAAACTCTTGGTTAATAACTTGTTTTTAGTTCAAGATAATTATATTAATTTGATTGGCAATTGGGAGAACCGTCTACTCACATAAGTGAGACTACGACCCTTTGGTCTAAAACCGGACACCAAAAATCCAACAATCTTTTAAGTGTATTTATTGTTAATTGTTTTGTAGGATTGGATTGGTCAATAATGAGTAAGACGTTAATGACAGAAATGACTTCTCGTTTTGGGAAGTTGGATAAGTTTGAGGGTATAGACTTTAGGAGGTGGCAAAAGAAAATGTACTTCCTCTTGACTACACTAAAAGTCGCTTGTGTACTCACTACACCTAGACCGGCCGAGCCGGTTGATGATATGGTGGAGGAGATAGAGGTTGTCCGACAAAGGAGCAAATGGGATAATGATGACTACATATGTCGTGATCATATTCTCAATGACATGAGTGATGCATTGTTTGATGTCTACCAAAGTGTAGAGTCATTAACGTCAATGTGGGATCAACTGGAGTTTAAGTACATGGTGGAGGATGCTTCATCTTGCAAATTCATAGTCTTGGATTTTAACTCATACAAAATGGTGGACTCAAGGCCGATAATGAAACAATACAATGAATTGCTCCGGATTCTTGGGAGGTTCACTCAACATGCCATGCATATGGCTGAGGCCATTGCGGTTTCATCTATAATGAATAAGCGCCCCCCTTCGTGGAAGGACTTCCGCCATGTGCTAAAGCACAAGAAGGAAGAACTCACGTTGGTGGAACTTGGCTCTCACCTTGAACAAGGCCTTAGGGAACAAGAGGGGGGACTCAAAAAGGAGGATAAAACTTATACTTCCCACGAGGCCAACATGATGGATGAAAAGGGCAAAAGGAAGAGGTTTAAAGGAAAGGACAAAGACAAGGACAAGGGAAATAAGTCCAAGAAGTCCAAGAAGGATAATGTTGACAAGAAACCAAAAGGTTCTTGTTGGAAGTGTGGTAAGACTGGCCACTTCAAGCGGGGTTGCAAGGTTAAGGACGATGGATCCAAGGGTGGAGGCCAAAGTGGTAAAAACCCCTCAAACCAAGGTGACTCACTTATGAGTCTTGATTCTAACTTTGATATAAACTTTGATTTGAATTATGTGTCATTGACTTTTGAATGTATGTCCATGTAGGATGATGACCTTGGATGGTGGGTGGACTCGGGTGCAACAACTCACGTTTGCAAAGATCGGCGTTGGTTCAAGACATACGTTGTTGCTAACGATGGAACACTCATACATATGGGAAATGAGTCTACCACCCCCGTTCTAGGAAGAGGACGGGTTGATCTATACTTCACAAGTGACAAGACTCTAGTCTTGTCAAATGTACTACATGCACCGCCCATTAGAAAGAATGTGCTTTCTGGTGGTGTACTCAATAGGCTTGGCTTCAAACAAGTCATAGAAGCCGACCGCTATGTATTATCTAGGAGAGGAACATTTGTAGGTTTTGGCCATTGGAACAATAATATGTTTCTTCTCTCTTTATGTAATAAACTTTCTAATACTAATATAAACAAGAATAGTTTGTTTACATTGTCTTCTTCTTCCAATTGCGATTTTGTTAAATGGAATGCACGACTTGGACATGTTCATTTTAAGCGTATGAATGACATGAATAAGGATGATATTTTACCTAAACTTGACTTGCAAAAAGATAAGTGTTAAACGTGCATGTTGACCAAGATAACAAGACTTCCATTTCCTAGAGTTGAAAGAGAACAATCAATGCTCGGCTTAGTTAACTCAGATCTAGGCGACTTGCACTCTACTCCTTCATTAGGAAAGAGTGATGCCTTAGACAAATTCTATGTATTCAAGAATGAATCTGAGTTGCAACAAGGTACCTTAATAAAAAGACTACGTACGGATCGTGGTGGTGAATTTATGGATAACGAATACTTTGAGAGTGTCGGGATCATACATGAGACCACGGTGTAACACCCTGAATCCGCGGGACTCGGGGCGCTACGGGTTGGGACCTCACATTGGGTCCCGACCCTTAGCCTGACAACAATTTCACCGGATCTTTCAACATGGCACAAATAAAGGCAAAACCGAAATTCCTTTTAATGCAAATGATAAGAAACCCAAACGAAAACAACAAAAGACTTCAGCCGATAAACAACACCAAAGACCAAAACGCCATACACGCGGCATACCAACATAATAAACGAAGAATAAAATACAACCCGACTCCAACCAAAACCCACTCCTAAAATATACGGAACCCCGGCTGCCCACTCTTCCGGATCTCCCGGCCCGCATTCTTAACCTGCAAGACAATCTACAACAATCGGTATAAAACCGTTAGCTAATATTCGAAGCATTAGAATCAAGGTGAAAGGCACAAACACAAGTAAATCAACATAACACACAATGTACACCAAATCACACAAGTCCGGTTTATTATCTTTTTATTATTAAGTCGTATCCCGTTCTAATTCAACTTCTTTTGTGACACGAGAATCTCCCGAAACTCGCCTCGGTCCCCACTTACTGCATGGAACGGTACGGATGCCTCCGACCGTCTAACCACACGGGCTGGTCGCCAAGAACCTCCTAACTCTACCCAAGAGCTAGGCAGTGATGTCACCGCCCGTTATCAACACTTGGGCCAAATAATATAAAGGTCGGTGGTCCTAATTCCGGTTTAGTTGTTATAAACAATAAAGAATAAACACACACCACCAAACACACATAGATGCTAATACAAGGAATACGAGCTAAGTAAGTCCGGAGACTTACCTCGTCACCACACTCAACTCACAACACTCTCGCTTCCTTAGGGAGGAAGCACATAACCTGCTCACAAGATGATAACTATATCAACAACAACCCACTCACAATAGAAGTCTTAGACTTCTATACAAATGATCTATGCAAGACCATTTGACTCTCAATTCTAGGACCGCATCCTAGAATCCTCCATGCTCACATCACACTCAACAGAAGCTAGAAGTCCTAAGACTTCTAAACCCACGGATCTTGCAAGATCATAAACTACAACATAAAGGGACATCTACCTTCCCAAGGATCTCGCAAGATCGTAACTCATAACAACATACTAGGATAAGCCAATCCTACAAACTCCAAACTCCCACAAGATCATACAACCCCAAACTCGAGCCTCAGAACGCTCACAATATCAATCATATAACTCAAAGCCTTATAACAACCTCACAAGATAACCAAGCATCTCAAGCCTTAGCACAATCAAACCTCGAAACTCAGCACCTCAAGCCTTAGCACAATCAAACCTTAAAACTCACCTAAAGTCCAAACCACTACTTGGTATTCACTCTAAGTTATGCTAGATCCAACCTAGCATAATATTATCACTAAACATAACTAGATCGAGGAAGAAGGTACTCACACGAGGTCAAAGGCGAAAGACGATCTACGAATGTCGAGTATGGATTTGTTGGCCTTTATCGGGGCGCTTCCGGACCTAAAACCAAAGGTAAGCAAATTTAGCTTATACGCTAAATTTGAGCGGAAGATTTAACATAAATAAATCTAAGGAAAGCGCTTTTAAAACGAAGGTTAAAAACAACACCGCTCAACCATTTTCCGGGCCAAAATACACTTATATGAACATCGGTCATTTTCCGCAAATAAGCATATGGGTCAAAACTTGTAATTTACGTGCATATGGCATCATAGCTAAATCTCAAAAGCCTGGGTCATAAATGTAAATAAGAAATCTGGACAAAATATGTAAATAATTCCAGCAGGGGTATAATTTGTAGAAAACATAAATATGGGCCATTAATATATATACAAAAGATAGGGTACAAACTGTAATAACATAAAACAAGAGGGTCCCGATTTAAAATGTTGGAAAGGGTTTCTTTGAAACCCAGATGACGATGGCGGCGGCTCCAACAAGGCCTCACCTTGGAAACGATGACAGAGGCTTTGGAAACGGCACTGCAAGGCAAAGGCACATGGTCTCTTCCCCGGGGTGCAACAAAGGTGGAGCTCCGATCTCCGGCGAAGTTTGAGCTCCAGATGAAAAGGTGAAGAGACGGGTGGAGAAGATGAAGTGCAGAAAGGGGAAGGGATGGCTTCTCATCTTCTTGGATTGAGACGGGTGCGAGGCGAAGGTGGCGCGCGAGGCTGGGCGACGCCGGTGGTGGCCTCCATTCCTAGTTTCGGTGGTTGTAGAGAAGGTGCGGCAGAAGGTGGGAGAAGGAAGCAAGGGTTTCTTCAATCTCTGCGCTTCCATGGCAGGAAGGGGCGGCAAGGGCTGGCGGGGTTGCAAGGGGGTTGCGCAGGGGGGTCATCCGGTGGTGTTGGGCAAAGCTAGAGCGACGACTAGTTCCGGTTAGCAAAGGCAAGCACGGGACTCCCCGATTCTACCCGGTGGTTGTCACTGCTGATTACTGCATAAGAGATCAAGGGAAATGAAGGTGTGTTGGTGCTGCTGCAGAGAGGTATCCAAAGGAGAAGCAAGGATGAGGGAAATGAGGACAGGGAGCGAGCCTGGTGAGGTGATAGGGGCAGGCGAAACCAGGGGTCGGAGTGAGGGGGTCGGGTAGGTGAGCGATGGGTCGGCCGCTAGGGCTGCAAAAAGCTATGGCCAGGCTACTGCTAGAGGGAGAGGGAAAGGACAACCCCAAAAATAAATAAATAAAAAACAAAGTGAAGTAGAGGAGAAAAGAAATAAGGAAAATAGGAATCATACATATTCGATCGGAACACTCGGATCGGGATTTTAAATAAGAAAATTTCTCTGACTTTTTCGAAAATAATAACACGGGTATACGCAAACATATTCAAAGTAATATACTCCGGAAAGATATTTTACGTCTTAAGTTACCTTTAAAAAAATTATATAAAATTATTTAAGCTAATAAAATATCGATAAAAGCCGGAAAATAGATCTCGCAAACGCTCCTAAAATTTGGGGCGTTACATCTGATTCCCCTAAAAACAAGTTTCGTCCCGAAACTTGCCACACGCTGAACTTCTCGGTCCTTAAGGCCGAGGTATGAACTCTCACGCTTAGAAGGTCGAAACCTTCTAATCTATCTACACAAACTACTCAAACTACCATCGCGAGATATATCCGGTCATATAACACACTCATGCACACGACACAACTACACATATAATCACACATGCACATAACTCAACCAAGGGAGAACTAGGTCTAACCCGTTGATTCTATTATAGCTACTAGCTTAGCGTAAAACTTAACCAAAGATACTACCCTCCGTCTTCTAGTTAGCGTCATCAATTCCTTATCTGCCACTAAATCCTTATGATTGACAACGTGTCTCGATTCATGGATGTACTCCCTCGACTGATAACCCTGAAACACCGTTGAACACCCTCTACTCTCGGCGGCCACACCAACCAGTAAGCTACTTTCCCAACTCGCGCTAAGATCTAAAAAAAAAAGGTCCGATATATCGAAAACTCAACTTCTTTCTCGGGTCTTTCTCAATGCAATTTTTCTATTATGTTTCTCTTTTATCGTCTCTCACAAAGAAGATCAGATTTCCAATTTACACCGTTGGCTTTCGTTCTTGTCGAACCAAACTTTGATGTTACGTTTTCTCAATTCTTGTGGCAACTCCCAAGCAATGAAGGAAGTATTATACTTCACACCGCTTGACCAGGCACGTATGTTATTACTTCTCCCTTTGCATCAATACTTAACCAAGACCTTGTCTTGGAGAATTGGTTGTAATCTCCAAATCCTTCATACCGCGAGACAATGTCAAAACAATTGTCCAAAGACTCTCCTCTTAACTCTTACAACTCTTCTAAGACTTGTCCCGCTCAAAACCTTTATGTCTGCCGGAGTAGGTTAGTCGTGGTTCGTCCGGAATGCCTTAATCGCAATATCCGAATCTCAAATTTTCAAATGTTGTCAATTAAATCTTAATTTAATCTTAGAAGAGACTATCGACCCCTGTAACTGATCGGGTAGATCATCCATTCGTTGTAAGGGGTATTTGTCCTTCATTGTCATCTTGCTCAACTTATATAAATCGATGTACAAACGGAGAAAACCGTCTCTCTCTTTGCAAACTGGTGTCCACTATAATAACTTCAAATCAAGTACTCAAGATATATCAAACATGAACTTCAAATCAAGAATTCTAGATATATTCTAACGTGCCCTTCGAATCAAGAAATAACAACTCCAAATCAAGAATTCATGATATATCCCATCATGAACTTCAAATCAAGAGTTCAAGATACCCTTCCAACATGAACTTCAAATTAACCAAATCATGAAATCCATTTTCCGATGCATTGGAATCCATTCTATCCCGGGTTTCATCTTTTCTCTATTCATCTCACATCGTA
Source organism: Fagopyrum homotropicum (assembly GCA_033239125.1). Lineage (NCBI taxonomy): Eukaryota > Viridiplantae > Streptophyta > Magnoliopsida > Caryophyllales > Polygonaceae > Fagopyrum > Fagopyrum homotropicum. Next base: position 38,239,044 of record BSWB01000001.1, on the reverse strand, counting down.
ATGACCGACACAACCTAGTCCTAACGCTTGACAAGTGGTCCACCCCGATTTGCTGGGTGACGTCCTTCAGCCCATGCATTACTCCTTTTGTCGCTACTATGTTCACCATCCTTCTTCCGAGATCTTTCACCTACAAAACTCGAGAGACTTGCTCTAATTTTCTAACTCTTGAAGCCTTGGTTAAGCAAAAATTCAGCTTAATCCCTCTTCTCACTTTAAAAGAACAACGATAATAACATCTCTTGATCTCGCGCATGTGTTCAGTCACAAAGGCCCTAACCACAAAACTTAACCATGCCTTAAAACAAATCGATACAGTCTTCTTCGCTTTCCCTGACATCCCAACCTATGGGAGGAGCTCCTTGTATTTTGCATAAGCTTTCACCATAGACATCCTTTCTTCGAGTAGGCGTAGAAATTTACACAACATTTTCTTATGTAGCGTCAAACCGACTGTAGAGACTCTAGCTTCAATCTTTCATGTACTTCTTGTACATCTCAAATCAACATCGAACTTCAAAACTTTAGTTTTCTCTTTCTCTTGTTGGTCACCTTATGCATCTCTTGGTATTCCAAGAACAATCTCACAACCGTACTAGTACGCCTTTAGGCGAAGTTTTCTGACCACAATCATTGAAAGATCCACTCATGACTCCACCAAGCACTCACTTCATTACTCTAAGCTTGTAGTGTTTCCCTAATCCAGATTCCTCATTTCACGTCATAGTCACTATGTCTCTTCCGTGTGAGTTTAGAAACTTGACTTATCTCTTGCCCGTGATAACATATCATCCATTTCATACCCTGCATCCTCTATATACTCCCGTTTACGTACCACCTCCATGACACCTTACCTTCTTCTTGATTCTCTACTTCCCCTTTACCGTGGTCAACCTTTAAAACCTCTAGTTCATGTCGTTCTCCCATATGTCAATTCCATGACCTACAAAGGTCGCATAAGGTTAAGCATGTCCACGGGTCGGACCCGCCGGGTCATGGGTCCGGGGAGGGTGACCCGGACCCGGGTATCTGGCCGACCCGCCGGGTCACGGGTCGGCCAGCTCACACTATTAAAAAAAAAAAAAGTGGAAATAAACTTTAAAAAATAAGAAAATAAATAGAACATAAAAATTGGACTTAAACTTAAAAAAGGAGAAGAAAATAAACTAATAAAAAATAGGACTTAAACTTAAGAAAGAAGAAAATAAACTAATAAAAAGAGGACTTAAACTTAAAAAAAAAAAAGGGAAGAATTGGGCTTGAACCGGAATCCCGATTGCCTACGTATCCTCTCGGGGAGGAGGAATCAAAGCCCACGTAGTTCTCTTACCTTTGTTTATATCCCCGATTGGCCCTTACCTTAGTCGGACTCTCCCGCCGATACATCCGATGGTGTTTGTTGTCGCTCGTCATCATCTTCGTCGCCTTCCTCCGCCGAGAGATTGTTCTTTTGTGTTCGCATTTCCGCTTTCCTCCAATCGGCTAGGAGGACTTGTGCCTCCAACGTCTCGGGGAACATGTTTGATCTCGTCGGATCGAGCACCTTTCCACTCCGGCTAAAGGTTTGCTCAACCGCTACCGTTGAGGCGGGAACGGCGAGAATTTGTGCCGCGATCTTTGAGAGGGTAGGGAACCTCATTCTCTCCGGTCGGCTCCACCATTCTAATATGTTGAAGTCCTCCTCTTCTTCGTCATTGGCAAACTCAAAAGAAATGGTTAGATATTCGTCGAGTTCCGAGTTGGAACTCGACGTGGTTTTTGCCCTTTTCGGGCCAAACAAATCTCTAGCAATTGATTTAAATTTAGATGAACTTGATGATGAAGGACGAGGAGGGGGTTGAGAAGATTGACCTCGTTCGGAAACACGATATTGAACCAATAATTCATCAAATAATTTTCTAACATTAACAATTATGGTAGAAACATGACAATCGGGATGTTGTTCTAAACTTAAAAATTCATAATATTTTTCTAAAAATTGTTTTAAGCCATCCATTTTACGTCTAGGGTCTAACACAAATGCAACAAGAAAAACATCGGGAATGGTTGTATAATAAGCTAACCATTTACTTCGCATTGAAAAAATAGCTTGTGAAATATTTTCAATTAAAAGACATTGTTGAATTGCAAATGCAATATTAATTGCTACATAACAAAATATGTTTGAAGTTGGTGTATAAACATAACTAAAAGTGTTAGTAGCATCATAAAAATGTTTGAAAACCTCCATTACATCTCTTGCTAAAACCCAAGATTCACCGAAAACAAAATCACCGTCAATATGTTGTGCGGCAAAACTACTTAAAAGTTCTCGATATTCATATGATTCGTAAATCATTTTGTAAGTAGAGTTCCATCTTGTACAAACATCTTTTGGAAATTTTTTAGGATTAACGTTATTTTGTTTACAAAATGCATACCATTTACTACGTACACTTTTTTAGACCAAAGTTCATTAAGAATATTTCGAATAGGTTGTACTAAATCTCCAACATATGTTAAACCGTCTTGAACACACAAGTTTAAAATATGAGCGGCACACCTAATGTGAAAAAATTTACCTCCAATTGTCGGCTTACAATAGTTGGTTAAATCTCTAATGGAAGCCGTGTTAGCGGAGGCGTTGTCAAAACCGATTGAAAAAACTCATGAAACTAATCTATATTCTTCCAAAACATTTGCAATCAAACAGGCAATGTTTTGGACGGTGTGTTGTTCGTTGAAAACTCGTAATGCTAAAACTCTTTTGTTTAAAATCCAAAATTTATCAACAAAATGACAAGTAATACCCATATATGAATTTTTTTGAAAACCGTCGGTCCAAATATCACTACAAATAGAAACTTGAATATCACCGTTGTCCATAAAATATTAATCAATTCTTCTTTACGAATTTTATATTTATGCATCATTTTTCTTTTAGCGGTTTGGCGAGAAATCGGTTATATGCGGGTTGAGCATGATTTTGCATCCAATTATTAAAACCAACATTTTGTGCAAAACTAAACGCTAAAGAATGTACGGCCAACATTTCCGAAAATGCATCCATAGAATAAGAATGATCATATGTAAATAGAGAAGGGGTTGGTTAGAAGTAGATGCGTACCTGGTAAGTTGTGTTTACCCTCGTGCTAATCCCATTTTCTCGGGATGCTTGTTCCGGATATGCCTCTTGTAGTTCCCGTAGCCTTCTCCCTTTTTGTGCTTGTATTGTGCCGCACAAAAATTGCATTTGGCATAGAAAACTCCGTTGGCATCGGGAGCACCCTTTGTAAACCAAAATCGGAAGACCGCCGCCGTTAGTTGAGTGTTGTTCAACGGCGGCTCCTCCGGCTCCGGCTTCTCCGTGAATTGGGTCTCGGACCCTTGGGTGTTGGGGAAAGTAGGTGATTCCGTGATATCCTCCTCCTCCTCGAAGATCTCGTGATCTCCACTTAATAAGTCTCGCCTTAAATCCGAACCGGTTGGAGGACCTCTAACGGAATGCCGTCCTCGAATAAAACCTTCGCCGGATGAAGGACCGACACCGCTAACGGAACGTCTTCCTCGGCTAGACATTTTTTTTGAATAATAGAATGTAGTAGTAAGAGTGGTAAAATGAAAAATAAGAGAATGAGAATATGAGATTAGGAAAGTAATTGAATGTAAGAGTTGGAAATTATGGAGAGATTGAGAGAGTGAATAGATGATTGAATGATGAGAATTGGTGTGAGATGATATGAATTGAGGGTATTTATAGAATTGTTTTTAGGTTAGATTTATTAAATTATATTGTTTTTTTTTTATCAAACTAGCCGTTGGGATTTTTTTTTTTTTTTTGAAATTATAGCCGTTACGGGTCGACCCGGCGGGTCACGGGTAAGGATCTAACGACCCTTACCCGTACCCGCGACCCGGGGGAACCCGGACCCGCCGGGTCACGGGTAACCTGTGACCCGTGGACATGTTTACATAAGGTCATCCAAATCCCTTTCTAAGAGGTCCACTAGAGTTACTTGCTTTGAACCAATAATCGTTGCTCGATTAAGACAATTGTGCTTCCATTGACGTACTTCCTTACCGTTGACATTGATCCACCGTGAATACTTTAAGCTCTTTTTGTCGATCCTCTGTATGCTCATAATCTTGTTTACTCATCCCTTCTACACTCACCAATAGACAACCCGCACTTGTGCATTCTCAGTTGTGATCGATTACCATGTTATCATTCTCATGAAGGTTATCCTCTCGGGGTACTCCACCTTAAACTCCGTTAGCTCATTCTTCATTTCATGCTTCCTTTTCTTTATAAGGTAATTATGTCTTCCTTGCCTTGTTGTTTCGTATATTCTCTTTCATAGACTTACCAATTCTTCCATGATGTTTTGCAATGCACTTCTCAAATATTCCGACCTTAGTTAGCATCCACTTGCGTTCCTATTGGTTGGTATCTTAAGTATTTTGATCAAAGCTCCTTGTTTCGTCTTTCATCTTCTTGGGATCATCATTTATACACGCTCTGTTCTTCTTGGCGTTTCTTAGCCTTATCATTATAATGGAAACCGGTCAACTCTTCTAGGGGAATTGTACCATGTTAAACTCCACCACGCCTTCTTCTCATAAGTCTCGTAATGTTGACACTTCTTATTGGTACCTCGTAAGCTTAACTTACGGTGTCTTAAATCTTTAGCAAATGGTTCAATCACTCTTCTCGTCTTGACTTCAATGCTTAGGAGTGCCTGACGAAAACTTCACATCTTAATGGAATACCATCTTAACCTTGTTAGAATGTATCCCTCTCCTCCTCGATTCGCATCTTTAGTTGTCCACACGTCTTCTTGAAGAACTTAAGTTAGTTACTTCTTATAGGTCTCGTCGTCTTTCTATCATGGGTTCTTTAGAACCGCTTCTACACTTTAATGTTGCTCCCTTTTCTTGTATCGCTCCCATCTTGATCCCCCCTAAGTCGTCTCGAGTTTTCTTTAACTGGGTTGCCCTTTGTTTACATCATCTCTACTCCTCCTCTTCGACATCCTCTTAAAAGAGTACGAGAAACTCCAAGGTATTCGTCCGATCTTAATGCTCAAACTCGATACTTGATCTTATTCATCCTCGTATGAACGCTATCCCATGCCAACAATATCGTCCTAAGGGTGAAGATATCTTACTATTATCTTTTCTATAAGGTCCTACATCTCCATATACTACTATATATAATAAGAATACGTATATTAGTCCTATGTCCATATCACTACTAATATGCCAAATCCAGAAAATACATTACAACAATACAAGGTTCAAAAGCTAATAAGATCATATCATACAACATATATAAGCATATATCACTATAAAGCCATGCCACTACTATACATAACAAGTCCATCATACATGGGTACAATCCACAAGGATACCTATCAACTCCATCATGCATAACTACAATCCACATATACTACTATATATACATATATATATATATACATATCAAAATCCAATAAACTAAGCTGCCGAGATCCGCGGAAGGAGTGGTGGTCCGTACATTCTACCCCGACTCATGCATGTGATTTTGAAAACGAAAAGTCAGAACCCGTGTGGGTTCTGTTTATTCCTCATTCGGCCTTTAGAAGATTGCGAGTGCCATTGTTGTCAACCTAGGGCTCTGATACCACTTTTGTAACACCCTGAATCCGCGGGACTCGAGGCGCTACGGGTTGGGACCTCACAATGGGTCCCGACCCTTAGCCTGACAACAATTTCACCGGATCTTTCAACATGGCACAAATAAAGGCAAAACCGAAATTCCTTTTAATGCAAATGATAAGAAACCCAAAGGAAAACAACAAAAGACGTCAGCCGATAAACAACACCAAAGACCAAAACGCCATACACGCGGCATACCAACATAATAAACGAAGAATAAAACACAACCCGACTCCAACCAAAACCCACTCCTAAAATGTACGGAACCCCGGCTGCCCACTCTTCCGGATCTCCCAGCCCGCATTCTTAACCTGCAAGACAATCTACAACAATCGGTATAAAACCGTTAGCTAATATTCGAAGCATTAGAATCAAGGTGAAAGGCACAAACACAAGTAAATCAACATAACACACAATGTACACCAAATCACACAAGTCCGGTTTATTATCTTTTTATTATTAAGTCGTATCCCGTTCTAATTCAACTTCTTTTGTGACACGAGAATCTCCCGAAACTCGCCTCAGTCCCTACTTACTGCATGGAACGGTACGGATGCCTCCGACCGTCTAACCACACGGGTTGGTCGCCAAGAACCTCCTAACTCTACGCAAGAGCTAGGCAGTAATGTCACCGCCCGTTATCATACACTTGGGCCAAATAATATAAAGGTCGGTGGTCCTAATTCCGGTTTAGTTGTTATAAACAATAAAGAATAAACACACACCACCAAACACACATAGATGCTAATACAAGGAATACGAGCTAAGTAAGTCCGGAGACTTACCTCGTCACCACACTCAACTCACAACACTCTCGCTTACTTAGGGAGGAAGCACATAACCTGCTCACAAGAAGATAACTATATCAACAACAACCCAATCACAATAGAAGTCTTAGACTTCTATACAAATGATCTACGCAAGACCATTTGACTCTCAATTCTAGGACCGCATCCTAGAATCCCCCATGCTCACATCACACTCAACAGAAGCTAGAAGTCCTAAGACTTCTAAACCCACGGATCTCGCAAGATCATAAACTACAACATAAAGGGACATCTACCTTCCCAAGGATAAGCCAATCCTACAAACTCCAAACTCCCACAAGATCATACAACCCCAAACTCAAGCCTCAGAACGCTCACAACATCAATCATATAACTCAAAGCCTTATAACAACCTCACAAGATAACCAAGCATCTCAAGCCTTAGCACAATCAAACCTCGAAACTCAGCACCTCAAGCCTTAGCACAATCAAACCTCAAAACTCACCTAAAGTCCAAACCACTACTTGGTATTCACTCTAAGTTATGCTAGATCCAACCTAGCATAATATTATCACTAAACATAACTAGATCGAGGAAGAAGGTACTCACACGAGGTCAAAGGCGAAAGACGATCTACGAATGTCGAGTATGGATTTGTTGGCCTTTATCGGGGCGCTTCCGGACCTAAAACCAAAGGTAAGCAAATTTAGCTTATACGCTAAATTTGAGCGGAAGATTTAACATAAATAAATCTAAGGAAAGCGCTTTCAAAACGAAGGTTAAAAACAACACCGCTCAACCATTTTCCGGGCCAAAATACACTTATATGAACATGGGTCATTTTCCGCAAATAAGCATATGGGTCAAAACTTGTAATTTACGTGCATATGGCATCATAGCTAAATCTCAAAAACCTGGGTCATAAATGTAAATAAGAAATCTGGACAAAATATGTAAATAATTCCAGCAGGGGTATAATTTGTAGAAAACATAAATTTGGGTCATTAATATATATACAAAAGATAGGGTACAAACTGTAATAACATAAAACAAGAGGGTCCCGATTTAAAATTGTTGGAAAGGGTTTCTTTGAAACCCAGATGACGATGGCGGCGGCTCCAACAAGGCCTCACCTTGGAAACGACGGTAGAGGCTTTGGCAACGGCACTGCAAGGCGAAGGCACATGGTATCTTCCCCGGGGTGCAGCGAAGGTGGAGCTCCGATCTCCGGCGAAGTTTGAGCTCCAGATGAAAAGGTGAAGAGACGGGTGGAGAAGATGAAGTGCAGAAAGGGGAAGGGATGGCTTCTCATCTTCCTGGATTCAGACGGGTGCGAGGCGAAGGTGGCGCGCGAGGCTGGGCGACGCCGGTGGTGGCCTCCGTTCCTAGTTTCGGTGGTTGTAGAGAAGGTGCGGCAGAAGGTGGGAGAAGGAAGCAGGGGTTTCTTCAATCTCTGCGCTTCCATGGAAGGAAGGGGCGGCAAGGGCTGGCGGGGCTGCAAGGGGGTTGCGCAGGGGGGTCATCCGGTGGTGTTGGGCAAAGCTAGAGCGACGGCTAGTTCCGGTTAGCAAAGGCAAGCACGGGACTCCCCGATTCTACCCGGTGGTTGTCACTGCTGGTTACTGCATAAGAGATCAAGGGAAATGAAGGTGTGTTGGTGCTGCTGCAGAGAGGTATCCAAAGGAGAAGCAAGGATGAGGGAAATGAGGACAGGGAGCGAGCCTGGTGAGGTCATAGGGGCAGGCGAAACTAGGGGTCGGAGTGAGGGGGTCGGGTAGGTGAGCGATGGGTCGTCCGCTAGGGCTGCAAAAAGCTATGGCCAGGCTACTGCTAGAGGGAGAGGGAAAGGACAACCCCAAAAATAAATAAATAAAAAACAAAGTGAAGTAGAGGAGAAAAGAAATAAGGAAAATAGGAATCATACATATTCGATCGGAACACTCGGATCGGGATTTTTAAATAAGAAAATTTCTCCGACTTTTTCGAAAATAATAACACGGGTATACGCAAACATATTCAAAATAATATACTCCGAAAAGATATTTTACGTCTTAAGTTACCTTTAAAAAAATTATATAAAATTATTTAAGCTAATAAAATATCGATAAAAGCCAGAAAATAGATCTCGCAAACGCTCCTAAAATTTGGGGCGTTACACACGGCACCTTACACACCACAATCAAATGGTGTGGCCGAACGAAAGAACTGAGTGCTTAAAGAGATGGTCAATGCCATGTTGTCTTACTTGGGTCTTAAGCATTCGTTTTGGGGTGAAGCTATGCTCACAGCAAACTACTTGCTTAATCGTGTTCCAAATAAAAGAATCAAGAAGACTCCTTACGAACTATGGTTCAAAAGGAAGCCAAACCTACATTACTTACGTGTTTGGGGATATCGAGCCATAGTAAGGCTCAATGACAACAAACGTAAAACTTTAGGTGAAAAAGGTGTTGAGTGTGTGTTCATTGGCTATGCTGAACACTCTAAATCTTATAGGTTCTATGTGATAGAACCAAATAACTTCATCTCCGTTAATACCGTAATAGAGTCTAGGGATGCCATCTTTGATGAAGATCGCTTCACCTTGGCTCCTAGGTCTAGGAAAGTGATCAACATGGCTTTAGATGAGGAACACCCAAACAAGCATCGTAGGGTTCAAGATGAATCCTGGCAAGCGTCCCACGGGCTTGACTTGCCAGAGATTGCTCCTATGAGCACTAATTTGTCCCAAAAATTAATTTTCCAAGTGTTCTTGGTTGAAGGGCCAAGGGATAATGAAATGGATCGTCACTCTTACTTTCATATAGATGAGGATCCAAAGACATTTGATGAGGCCATGAAGTCTCAAGATGTTGCCTTTTGGAAGGAAACAATCCAAGAGGAGATGGACTCCATTATGGGTAACCATACATGGGAGTTAGCCAACCTTCCTTCCGGTTGCAAACCTTTGGGATGCAAATGGATCTTCAAGAGGAAGATGAAAGTTGATGGTTCCATTGACAAGTTTAAAGCACGCTTGGTCATCCAAGGCTTTAGACAAAGGGAAGGTGTCGATTACTTTGACACATATGCTCCGGTGGTTAGGATTACAACCATTAGGTTATTAATAGCTATGCCGGTTATACATAATCTAGTGATTCATCAAATGGATGTCAATACAACATTCCTTAATGGTGATCTAGATGAGGAAGTGTATATGAGACAACTTGAAGGTTTTGTTTTAAAAGGACAAGAGCACAAAGTGTGTCGCTTGGTCAAATCCTTGAATGGACTAAAGTAAGCTCCAAAACAATGGCATCAAAAGTTTGATGATGTCATATTGTCAAATGGATTTAAGATAAGTCAAGCTGACAAGTGTGTCTATAGTAAGTTTGATCATACCGGTCAAGGTGTGATCATATGCTTATATGTTGATGACATGTTGATCTTTGGAACAAACCAAAGACAAGTAGATATCACTAAGTATTTCTTGTCAACCAAGTTTTCTATGAAAGACTCAGGTGAGGCGGATGTGATTCTAGATATAAGAATCAAACGTGATGCTAAAGGCTTAAGCCTCACACAATCACACTACATTGAGAAGATTGCCAAACGTTTCCAATGTAATAAAAGTACAATTGTTAGTACTCCTATGGATTCAAATGAGAAGTTGATGCCTAACCAAGGATCAGTTGTCTCTCAACTTCAGTATGCACAAGTAATAGGATGTTGCATGTATGCAATGACTAGCACTAGGCCACATATTGCTTTTGCTATTGGTAAATTAAGTAGGTACACGAGTTGTCCTAGCTCACAACATTAGAAGGCACTAAGCGCGTGCTTAGGTACCTCAAGGGGACCATGAGTTTTGGCATCTTGTACAGTAAGTATCATTCGGTTATAGAATGCTACTCGGATGCGTCATGTATCACTAATCTAGATGATCACTCATCTACCACAGAATGGGTTTTTTTGTTAGGTGGTGGTGCCATTTCGTGGGCTTCAAAGAAGCAAACATGCATCACAACCTCGACCATGGAGTCCGAGTTTGTAGCACTTGCCGCCGGCAAGGAAGCTGAATGACTAAGAAATTTGGTTCTATAAATTACTCTATGGCCAAAACCGGTATCTCCTATCTCAATTCATTTTGTGATAGTGCAGCTACGTTGGCTAAAAATTATAGCCAAACGTACAATGGGAAATCAAGACATCTTGATGTGAGACATAGCTCGGTTAGAGAGCTCATAACTCACGGTATAATATCGGTTGATTGTGTGAGAACACACAATAATCTAGCCGATCACTTACCCAAGAGCTTGGCTAGGGACTTAGTTCAAAAGTCAGCCAAGGGGATGGGGTTAACGACCTAAATTGAAAACGACTTGTCGTGGGACACCCAATTGGCCTATGGCTTGATGTCTTAGCCGAATTCAATGAGGAAAGCCCATTCCAAGAAGTTGTGAGCATAAAATGTTCATCCAAGGTAATGCTTTATGCCTATATAATATGTATAGTTTGAAATATGTAATTTTTTAACAACTCTTTTGAAAAATTTCAATTATAGGTGCAAGATCAAAAGAGAGTTGGCTACGTGAACGTGAAGTGTCAAGACTTCTTCAAGGGAGTAGATGGTCGACTCGCCTATATGTTCATTAAAGGATTAGAACACAATAGCCTTTAAATGTGTCATTTATTTGTAAAGGAAATGTAAATTTCGTGTATGTTGCCTTCATGTACTTAGACAAGTTAAGTGGTTCAATCCATTAGGATATCACAATTCTTTAGTGTAGAATGTGTAATTATACTAATTCAATGAATTCAATCGAAAGATATTTATGATTATGCGAATATTTTGTTTGGATGTATGTCTATTAAAAGTTTCTTGACTTTACTCAAATGGGGGAGGAATGTTGGAGATTTGGGCTAAGTCTTCATTGTAACCGTTGAGCTTGTCTTGAGACAAGGTGCAATGAGTTGTTCACATATGTGTCACTATGGTCCGGGTTGCGGGAGGCAAGCCAAGTGACCAGCACTAAGAACAATTAGTACTATAAGGGGAGTCGAATCAAAACAATGTGATTCACGGCAAGGTCAACTTGTGCTAGATTTTAGAAGGCCGATGTTTGGGGCTTTTTAGCCACATTTTACCGGAACACCTTTGGTTCTTAGGCCTTATATTGGCTAAATAATATGTGGTTAAAAATTGGGAACAATCCAAGCTCAAATGCTTAGTGAATGTCAATGAAGCAGCTAGTGAGCTTCTTAAGGAGCTACACTAGCTTGAACTAAGATATTGAGTATTTGTGGATCTTGGAGCTTACCCTAGCTATATTAAAGTGAATGAAGCTCATTGGAAGTGTTTGGACAAGAAAATTAAGCTAGCTCTAAACTAGCTCCGGGGAGCGGTTTTGGGCTCCCTATGTGGGTCTCGAGCCTCGGGCTTTTTTGGGCTTCAAGGCCCATCTTCCAAGTAACTTCCACGTAACTTCCATAACCGATTTTAACCGCTTTTAACCGTGGCCCCTTATGTCTATAAAAGGGAGAGCCATTTGCACTTGATTTCACATTCGTTTTTGCAACAATAAAGCTTTTAGTTCCATTGGATTGACCTTCTTATAAGCTTGTTTGCAAAATTCAAAAGACCAATATAGTTCCTTTGTATTGACAAAGGATAGGCATGCATCTTAGTTTGGTTTTGTATTGACAAAACCTAGGAATACTCTTTCTACAAAGTAAGACAAGTAAGTCTCTTACTTAGTCTTTGTAACGTGTAACGTTTTTATCCCACTAAGGTATTTGGATATTCCCGGTGTAGGGGAGAATACACTTAGAAGGAAAATTCATTTATGAATGACTCATTACATTATCCAAGTCAATGGTTTTAACATATAACAACCGGTTTATAAGACGTGCAATTGAACTTAATTTATATTAGAGTTTTGTCTACTCCTTTTCGGAGAATACAAACTCTTGGTTGAGTTTTGTCTACTCCTTTGGAGATTACAAACTCTTGATTGAGTTTTGTCTACTCCTTTGTGGAGATTACAAACTCTTGGTTGGGTTTTGTCTACTCCTTTGTGGAGATTACAAACTCTTGGTTGGGTTTGTCTGCTCCTTTGTTGTTTTTAGTTCAAGATAATTATATTAATTTGATTGGCAATTGGGAGAACCGTCTACTCACATAAGTGAGACTACGGCCCTTTAGTCTAAAACCGGACACCGAAATTCCAACACTTCTTACTAACTTCACCGGATTAGCAGTTATATGACCTTATTTGGATTTAATTTGTGCATTTTATGTTGCATGTGCTACTCAACACCTTTCACTTCCCAATTCCTCTGTTTCAATCTTACCCTCTAAAAATTACCCATTTTAATTTGTATTATCGTTCACAAATTCATAATAGTTTGAATGATGTGGAACAAGAAGGATAATACACTTCCATTTTGGCCCATTACAAGGATGGAGATTTTTTCTCTATCTCAAGCCTCAATCTCCTCTTATTGCTCCTTTTGTTTCTGATTTATACTTGAATAGTATATAAATTATAATATCCAATCATTTATATGAGAAATTATATGTTAGGTAGTAATTTCTTCAAGGTGTTTGACAAAATGCTTTATATGAATTTTTGATTATGTGTGTTGAGCAAATTTTCTATGTTGTTTTAATTTCAGCTTTCTTATTCTTTCTTTTTCCCAACAATCACGAAGACGTCAAATGATGCTACGCTTACGACTCTCAATTGAGAGCAAGTTGCTTCATCCATTATTGTCGCGGAAATGAAAAGAATGCACTTTCGCATGGTTAAACAAAGCAAGATCGTCTCTATGATTCCTTGTATATACCATTGGATTGTGCCCAATAAATTCAAATTTATTGCAATGGCTTTGAACCACAATATTGGCATATAAAATTTTGATTCATTGCAAGCTCGTTGGGTGGCTAACATATGGCGTAAATTTACAATGACGCAACTAAGCTATGGAACATATTATCTGAATGACGAGGCCAACAAATATTGATTACATCTACATTGTCACTTAGCTAATTTGTATCCTTCCTATCATCTCTTATGCAGAATCTTGTAGGGCTTCTCTTGATTCTTAGTCTCGCTTCTCATGTCCCTCTTAGTTTTACACTTCATACTCGTCCGTCTAACCAGTGAACCTCTCTTATTCTTTTTCAGTTTTACACATATTAGACAATGATATAAACGCTAGATTTATAAGGGGTGAAACTCACACAACTATGATCCTTTTTGAGTAGCTTTATTCATTATTATTGTATCAATAAATTGATAACATTGATTATTGACTAAATTGAAGGACATTGAGTGGAAGACTACTTTCTTATTAAAATTCTTTTGTTTTGTTGCTCATATTTCTTAATGAAATTTTTTACTAATGTATTTAAATGTGTATTTAATACACTAGTATTGTGATCGACTTTGTTTCTTAAATATATAGTTGCAATTCAAAAAGGGGTAGCGGCGCAACTTGTTGCCCGCTTACCTTCTACTTCTATGTAAATAGTAATATCGGATAAATAAAAGTTGATAATAAAAAAAAAAAAAAAAATTCATTGCATTAAAAAAAAAATAAAAAAAATGAATAGATTGTCAAAGAAAAGGAAATTCGTCCATCAATGACAGCAATTTAAAGTTTACTAGGTAAACTTCCAAATCTTTTCATGTGTATGTGTTGAAGGTGAGAAATGGTTGATTTGGCATTACAAAATTTGCAGCACTATGGATCAGCTAGTAAGATAAGCACAAAAAAACAAATGATAACGTCAGACTTGCGAGTGTTTGCAGCACTATGGTCTTCTTCCATTCTGCATAAGCATATAACCGCTTAGCCCATGGAGAAGGAGGGTCAGACGGTTCACCAGGTGGCACTAGCGAAGAAGGTGTCGTGGTGGTAGGATTGGCGGCGTTGTAGGCGGTCCCCAACTGCGGAAACGAAGTAACGGTCGTAGGGGGTGGCGCTAGGGTTTAATTGGGACATCATGATTCAGAGCGTTTTGAGCGAAAATGAATAACATTTTCCACCTTCATGTATAATCTATCAAATTTTTATAGTATTTTGTAATCATAGAAAAATTATATAATGAAAGGTTAAGTATACTATGAGGTATAAAATATTTTATCTATCTATAAATAATTATTTTGTATATTATATTTTAGTTTCTTACACCAATATATTATGTATATAACTTTATTGATATAATATACACTTTGTTATATTTTGATTGATATAATTCCATTTACAATAAATTAATGATATTTGGAATTAATTATTCTATCCTTTGCAAAAACAGAGTAATTTTATGTCAAAAACACTAGTGTTTTACATTAACCCTTGCTGGAACGAGGGTTTCGGAAACACTTCCGAAAACACTAATCACTAGTATTTTTCGGAATGCCAAACACCCGTTAAAAATTAAAACACTCATTTACACTAGTGTTTTTTGGGCTGTCAAACACAACCAAAACCTTTTTCCATGAAGGAGACTTGTAATTGAGCTAGGGTTTTCTTTTCTTTTATTTTGCGGCTCCGAAAGGGGAAATATTGGTTGGGGCTAGGGGTGTAAATGGGATGAGGATTCTCCAAAACTTGTGGGTATTGTCCGTCATGGGGATGGGGATTTTAAACGGGGACGGAGACGGATAAAACTTTGGTTCCCCGCTTGTGGATGGGGATGAGAATGAAGATAAGGGTATCCGCCCCGCTCCCCGATTTTAAACCGAACCCGTTGGGGATCCCGACGGAAAACCTTTGAGGGATACATAAATAAATAAATTGTATTTATATTAGACTTTTATTGTAGTTTCAAGTTTAATTCAAAATTTGTCGATGATTACTAAAATTTCAAAATGTATAAACTTTTGTACTTTAAGACCACTCGTTCCTACTTACACAAAATTGTATTTAAGTTATAATTATTATTTGATAGGTATATGTAAATTATGCTAATGATAACCTATATTAATTTGGTTTTCGATCATAGGAAGATAACACCCTCGTGAAATTTTTTTAATACGTAATAAACGTCAAATTACGATGATCCAATGCACTACACATTACGAGTTGTGTTTTTATGTAACTTACTCTCTCACATATGTGTGATGATTGCAACCTAAATCCTAAATCGTAAAATTAAATTGATAAAATAATATAACACTTTATCTTGAGATCATAATCTAAATGTTAATAAGATATAATTATTTTAGTTTACACTAGTTTGTACTACGAGTCTCGATTCTACTTAAACGAACGAAAATTAATACATACACAATATACCTATACTTTGGCAAACTGGATAAGGTGAAGCGTTAAACAACTAACAAGTCACATCAACATTTAGATAAGAATATGTATAATAATATAATATAAATTGATATTTTTCTTGTAATCATGAACTAAAAATTAGTAAACTAGATACACTTTTGTACTTTAAGACTTAAGAGTCATATTCGTTCATACTTACACAAAATATATTTTGAAAAATATGAGATAACATTTCAATTAAAATGCATATTATATGCGTAAATTATGTACATGTTAATACTAACATATATTAATTTGGTTTTCGATCATATGAGATTAACACCCTCGTGAAATTTCTAAATACGTCATAAATGTCAAAATCACGATGATCAAATACATGACAAAAAAAAATGTTGTGTTTTTTTTGCTTGTGTATTAGTCTCTCAGGCACATGTTTTGGTGGTGCAACTTAAATCCTAAACCGTAAAATTGAAATGAATAAATAATATAACACTTTTATCTCGAGCTCGTAATCTACATTGTTACTAAGATATATTTATTTTAGTTTATACTAGTTTGTATTACAAGTCTTGCTCCTAATAGAAACCTAATATATACACAATATACCTTTACTTTGGTAAATTTGCATTAATATTTTTTTTAAAATAGAGTTTTCTTCTTTTTCTCTCATGTTTTTTTTATTTACTAGTGAGGCCGCGCGTGCGTAGCACGCGCGCCGCTAATTCTGAGCGATAATTAAAAACGAAAAAATTACGGGAATAAAAAATATGAAGTTTCATTATATAAATTTTTGGTACAAAATCGAGATACACAAATGACATATATACAAGCTGTTCAGATCTGCGAAGAAATTCTATTTAATTACACGGCTAAATTGCTAAAAAAAATACAGCATAATTGATGTACATTAAAATTCGAATAATAAAGTTGGTTGAATGTACTGCACCCTTAGGATTTCCTTCAAATGCGATGCTGCGAAATAAATAAAGTACATTAGAGGTCATTATTAGATATTCAATTAAAAGAGTATAAAATAACTTTAAATTATACCTTAATATAATTAGATAATAAATGTAAATTACGCTGTAATAAATTTTCGAATATTTGCTTTATCGAGTATTTCAAAAGAGACAATGTTTTTTATGGAGTTGTTAGATGTTCCGTCATCAGTTTCAACTTCGCGCCTGAAAATATTTAGGTATGCTCTTCTTCTTGCTCGCGAAAGTGCAACATAAGTTTGACCGTGAGCAAAACATGGTTCCCGTAAATATAGACTCACTTGATCGAGAGTTTGTCCCTGAGATTTATTAATTATCATCACAAAACATAATTTTATAGGAAATTGTTTTCTCTCAAACAGAAATGGGTATTTCGTGTTCGAAGGTCTTAGAAAAATTCTTGGTAGAAATGCTTGCTCGCCCTTATAATAACCTGTCGTTATTTCACAATGAATTAAGTTTTTGTGGAACGTTTTACATATTAACCTAGTACCGTTACATAATCCATTTGACGGATCAATATTACGTAATAATATTACAGGGCTATTTTCTTTTAGAATCAACTTATGTGGACTTATTCCTGGAGGACATAAGCTATTAAGAAATTCAATCGGATATATGTTTGAGTCATGATCTACAACAAAATCGAAACTTAAATACGTCTTCTCAGTTCCTGGAAATACATCAATTAATAAGTTGTTTATGTAATCGACATCTTCATTTTTCGGTGTTAGAATTGCTCTTGTGGAAAATATAGAGAAATCTATACTTTGTTGATATAATTCTGGGAAAATTGTGTTGATTATCGATGTAGTCATGTTTTCAATAATCGGCCTACACTTCACTATTGAATACGGGATTTTAATTTCTGCGTGTTCATCAATTTGAAGGTCACCATTTCCTAATTGTAGTAGAAAATTTGCAAACTCAAGATCCTCTTGTGCTCTCATATTTTCTGTTAAACTGAATTTATGCAGTGATGGCCACAAATGAGACGTAACTAAACTACAGTTAATTGCTTCTCTTTGGCCTTGATGAGGAACAACAGGCAATACTTGTCTAAAGTCACCACCAAAAACCACAATTTTTCCTCCGAATAATTCATTCGAATTACATACATCCTGTAACAATGTCTTTAGAGACTCTATGTTTTGTTTCTTTGCCATCGATGCTTCGTCCCATATTATTAAAGATGTTTGGCGTAAAAGTTCTGCAAGATTGCTCTGCTTTGAAACATTACATAATTGATTGCTATTGTCATCGATTGGTATTTTGAATCGAGAATGTGTTGTTCGACCGGATGGTAAGTTTGAAGCCGCTATGCCTGACGTTGCTGTAGCTATAACGATTTTTTTTAATTTCCGTACTTTAGCATATAGAGCACAATAGAGAAAAGTCTTTCCCGTACCACCGGGCCCGTCTATGAAAAACGATCCCGGATTATTATTCTTAATTAACGACGTTATTGCTTTGTAAGCGGACCTTTGAGCAACGTTAAGCATTTTTGACGCATTTATATATTGTTCAGGTGTGACGGCACTCAACGCATCCGCTATCTCACGATTTATGTTGGACGAAATATCATCACGTAAGACCGAAACAGTTATTCTATAATATTTCATGGATTTTCCCATTGTCTCTAGGTACACATCAATGTCCGTGGATGTTAATTGGCAAACTTTATTTGGATTATTTGGATAACGCTGACGGTAGTCATCTGATAATGGTTCGTAGTATTTATCCCATAAATTTTGTGGGTTTACAGGAGTGCAAAAGATAAGCAAAGTTGCAAATAATCGTCGTAGTGTTTTTGGAATTTGTGTTGTAATTGCCTCTTCCATACAGGAATCTGTGTATCCACTAACTTCGATAAGACCATAAGTCAAAGCAGCTTCTTCAAAAGTCAGGTCTGTATGGTTGTTGACTGTTCTAAGATCCTCAAATGATTTAGGACCTTTTATATGCGTTAACAGTAATCTTAAATAATATCGTTCACCTTCGCAAGGATTTACATATGCCAATCGACCCAGTGATGGTCTTTGTTTTCTTTCATTCCATTTTTTTAGCTTCTGATTCCATGTATAGTGCTCTGGGAATTCAGAATACAAGTACTGAGTTGTCGACTAGGATTTTAGATTTGTGTTAAAAACGAAATAAGAGTCGTTATTTGACGACTTTCGTCGGAAATAATACTGCTTAGGCGTTCACCTGCGAAAAATGTTATTGAGTGCATATGCGGTAAATGTATTTGTAAGACGAAGACTGCAGGATTTATATCATATAAATCAAATGCAAAGATACGCCATGCAGCTTCTGGAGGAGAAACCCACCTGCCATTTTGGTAATCCCTAATTTCATCCTGAACAATAGATTTGTAACACCCCAAATTCTCGGAACTCGGGGAGCTACTGGTTAGGACCTCACAATGGGTCCCGACCTTGGTTTAACAACAACTTTACTAAGATCTTACAACAAGGCACAAATGTAATTAAAACAATTTCCAAAACATAATATTTTTAATGGTATGAAAGTACACATGTGACAGCCTTACAAACATACATAAAGATATATAACATGCATGGCGTATGGAAGACTTCCCCGTCCCCATCTAATGAGTACGAGGACCCGGCTGACCATCCGTTCCGGATCTCTATGCAACTGTCTATCTCTACAGATCTACAACACGGATAAACCGTTAGCTAACAATCCAAATATAAGTAGAATGACAACAGCACAAACACAAGCAGAAACAAAAATTAAACAAACATCATGCTGGCGCTCAACCGTTTATTATCTATTATTTAAGTGATTCATCTTATTCAATTTACAGTTGTGGCACGAGAGCTATTAACAGTTCTCGCCTCCGTTCCTTATCCAACTGGGTGTAGGTCTAGCTGACCTCCGCCGGTAGCATAACTACAAACCGAGTATGGACTTGTCCCTAAAGAAACCCCCAGCGCTCGCAAGCTAACTGAGCAGAATGCCACCGCCCGTTACTCTTAGGCCAAGTATAGGTCGGTAAATATTTATCACAACCTATAACTCTAACATCTCAATCACACACCACTATCATCATTCATGCTCATATTTAGAAGTCAGCTAAGTAAGCCCAAAGGACTTACCTGGTATAAAGCTCGACTCTCTGTAAACCAAACTCGCTCTGTAAACTGTAGCAACTCAGTTGCCTGTCAAAGGAGATGAGTGCATTAGCACACTCCCACGTAATTAGAAGTCTAAGACTTCTAAGATAAAAGAACGTAGTAAAACATAACTAGTTACAGTACTAACTTACGGTCAAATGACTATTTTACCCTTGGTCCCGAAACTCCCAGAATTTCCAAAATTCATGTCTAAACTTCTATTTGAGACTCTAAAATCATATTCTAACTCCTAAAGTTTAGTTTGGTTACAAACTGGCATTTTTCCTATTTTCCTATTTTCCGAAAGATCGTAAAGGTCTAACTTCGGTTTCAAATATAAAATTCGTAAAAGCTTATAAAAATTCCGAAACAATTCTCTAGATTATCTATGATGTTCCCTCTACCCTTAGGAGCAAGAATTTCTCAAAACTGTTCATCCATCATTTTTATAAAAATTCCAAAGTTGGTTACAACACTTGAAGTTTCCTATACTTAGCCAAAATCTGAGTACACTTTGAAAAATCATAACTCCTAAACCACTCACTGGATTTATCCCAAATTTTGATATGTTCTACTATAAAATCTTACCTATAATATATTCAAAATTCTGCTGGAAAGGATATCAAGAGCTTATTCAAAATCATCTCACAAAACAGTATCACTTGCTGTTTTCCCCCAACACTCAGCACATATATAAAAACGTCAACTTTGAAACACAATAACTCTCGAACCGTAACTCCGTTTCTTTCCAAATTTTAATATGATCTACAACAAGATGTCAAATATATCATATCAAAAATTCAAGCCTAACAGAGATCAAAAGCCTATTTTAAACTATCTCACAAAACAGCATCCCATGCTGTTTTTCTCAACTCAGCACATTTATAAAACTGAACTTTGAAACCTCATATCTCTCAAACCATAACATGGATTCCTCTGAAATTTTAGTATGATCTACTATACTATATCAACTATAACTTGTCCGAAATTCAAGTGTAACAGAAGTCAATAACCCCTCCAAATTTATTCTACAAAACTGCATCTCAAGCAAATTTCCTCACTCTCAGCACCCAAAAAAAAACTGCTTGAATAGCCAACTTGAGAAAATCATATCTCCTAAACTATAACTCAGATTAAGCCCAAATTTTAATATGTGCTACCACAATATCTCATCTATAACATATAAAAATTTCAGCCAAAATGGATCCGTGTTTCACACCTAACTTTGGACCCGAAGTTAGCTGTTCATCAATTTACAACAAAGTTACAAACCTAGTGTACCTAATCACTACTCCAAAAGTTTCATCGTTTCAACATCTAAGTACCTCGCAATCAAAGGTCACCAATAAAACACACACCACCAACTAAGTACTCAAGCATGAAAATAAGCAAGTAGTGAGACAATATAACACAGATATAGGGCCAAGCCCTAACTCGTCGCCCCCTAGATTACAACTATCTCGACAAAGGTCTCTAGAAGGTTATGTCTCATACTATGCATAGTATGAGACATATGCTCTAATCTTTGTCAGGTAAATATCCTTCTAACTGAATCCGTAGAAACTGGGTTTACACTCTCCAATAGGGTGAGGATTACTAGTCCATCACTCACTTATAAACCACTTTATAGCCTCAAGTAGTCGCATTTTGCAACTCACCCCCAGGTCCTTTGATGACCGTTCAGAAAATAACCTAGTCAACTTCTTCCCTTCTTTATGATTACTTGACTACACACTCAGGCCAAAGGTCTTAGACCTCCGCCATCACTTTACCAAGTGCCTAATGCTCTTCATATCACGACCTACTTGATCTTGTCTTTTAATATGACTCAATCATCTTATTCCTCAGGTAAGGGATCATGACCTTTACCCTTTTCTGGTCTAGCACTTGAGACACAAATCCAGTGGTCATCGTCTGCATTCACTTAGCATTATTATACTATTTATGGATCTCTAATATATTGTTAGCTCAACCTTAGGCTTCTCACGTATTTTCCAAGGTCTTGAGTGACATAAAATATATCCGGGATGACGATATTAGATACCCGGTGATCTCACGTCGCCGTTATTTGCTCACTCTACTCAATAGTCGTTAGCATTGCACTGTGTCCTATAATATTCCTCTTACTCAAAACGCAACTCGACTCCGTTCCGAGATAAAATTCTTCTTATACTCCATTCTTGAGATTATGTTTTCTATATGTACGAGTACTGGTCTGTAAGTACACTCCCGTAGCTTCCTTTTCTTATATGTCTTTCGATTCAACTTGATAGTTACTCACCTTGAGCTTGTTAGTGCAGGCCCTACACAACACCTTTATTACTTCGTTACTTCCTTTCTCATTTTATCAAGAAACTCGTTCTAAAGTACCATGCTAGGTATTAAATTCCAAATTTACTAGTCTTCCAACATGTGACTAGGTCGGCATGCTTCACTCGGATCTATAATGGGGTACCACTCTCTTTCTATACTTCTGCGTGCACATACTTTCTCGTCTATCTAGTTGGTGATACAGTTCCTCGACAAAAATTCTTGTCACTCCACGTAGCCTATTTCACGTTCCTTCTAAACGAAACGCATTTCACCAATTATCATCGTCTTAAACTTGACACGTCATTTGTTGTACTCTCGAGTTTCCGGTTCTGTGGGTTAGGACTCATCACGCTTTTGCTGCGCTACTTTGATAATTATGTTGTCACCCGCTAATCGTAAGGACATTTTCCGTGAGTCCAAATTGATGGACCCAAAACTCTCCCTCTCAATTACACCATAAGTCCTATCCGGATGAAATACCAAGTACCTTCCTTACTTGCCTTAAGGGACTAAGATAACGGTTGGAAGACGACCTCTTCCGTTTACTTTTGAAATTCTTCTAACACAGATCCAAACTTCCTGACTCGACTGAAGTTTGATCTTAACCAACCGAGAAGTAACCTCTAACACGATTCTCTCTATACCTTTAGTTGTCTAAGTAGATTTTCGTTGTCTACTTGAGGAACTCCTCCAAAGCATCGGTATAGTTAATTCAATAATCCTCAATCACAGATATCTCTTCTTAACTGTACATAGCTTGTCAATCCCCAAACAACTCTTGCACGTCCTCAGTTGATGTCGGTCAGTCAATAGTTGACTTATCTCCATTTCCGGGACTTACTTTTCTCATACCTCTTTGGCCGTTGAATTTCCTGGCGAGCACTACTTACTTGAGTTCATCAATTTATACTCCTTTAGCTCATTCTACATTACAAACTTCCAGTTCCCCCGTGAACTAACTCCATTTCTCGAGTCCAACTGTGTCATCCATCTGATATCAATGGTCCTTTCTAGATCTTCTACTATAGCTTGTAAGCACGTCTACGCGACTCTCATGACCTTAACTTCCCTCTACTTGCGGTTTATCTAGTAGGGAATGCTACACACACTCTGTCTTGATTGACATAGAACCTTATCAAAATCATATACTCCTTACTCCTCTAGTTCTTCTTTTATAATCCATTTGTACTAACTGTGATATGCACCCTTTTCCTAGCCAGTAGGTAGTAAATCCCTCACACGCTTCCCTTGGTCTTCAATGACATAAAGGGGGTCCTTTCTGACCGTCTAGTCTTTCTTCTTAAGTTCTTAATTAGGGTTCCTTGCTCGAACTCACTCCATGTTATTATTAAGGTACTAGCACGCGGATCGATTTAGCTTCACATTTGTCGTTGTTGATCTGTTGAAGGGTCCTCTAGACGTCTATAAAATTCTTTCATCATTCTATGGTTATCCTCCTTATCTGATAACCAGTTACCACTGGTTGACCCGCACGTGTTATGTCTCAATTATTACTGATTGGTATGTAGTTGACCTTCCATAAGATCACAGACTTATTGTTCTTCTATCTCTTTTGAAGTTTGATAGACTTGGTGAAAATCTATCTCCTCTAGTTTCTTTGTTAATACTCTTTTAGTTTCTTCCACAGTCTGCACTTCTCTTGTTCTCTTATGAGGTCACTATACTCTTCTGAGTCTAGTCCTAGCATTCATCTGTCGTCAATGAGTTCATCAAGTCTTCCACATTAGCTTGTAAGCGTGTCTTCGCGATTCTCCTTACTTTAGTCATCATCTGTTTGCGGTTCTCTGGTATGAACCGTTAGTGTTGGTAACTTAAATCTCTTTGTAAATGAGAAATTATTGCGGACCCTTGAGTCCACCAATCTCATTTTCTCACATTCTTCCGAATTGGTTGGTGTAATTTTGTGATTCCACCTTTATAGAAATATGTTGTCGAAATTTCAAACTTCTATTGTATTTGATACTTGTTTCATGATTTCTTTCAAAATTCTTGAATCTTTAAGGAAGTCAAGCCATCTCTATGATGAAGAGATTTATTTCTCGTCTGTAACTCTTTTTTTTTTTTTCAATTTCTGTCTTTGTATTTCTTTAATTCTTCACATCGGGGTCAACACCATATCTTCTTTGTACTCTCAGGCCCATACTTGCCTATGGCGTCGTCCACCTTTGTTGCACTGTCATTTAACCCGCCAAGTGTAGTTGTACTCGACACCACTTAATTTGTGTTCCGATTTTGTCCGCTTCAATTTGCGCTTCTTATCAGTCCTTACGTATATTCTTGAGTTTCATCTCTCGTCTTCCCACCGCTAAATTCCGTGTATGGACTTCTATCACTTCTATCTGAGTTTATTTGATATTCTTTCTTATCTAATTATTCTCGTGGTTAAGAATCATCTTTTAATCTTCAGGTTAAGAATCATCTTTTAATCTTCACTTTATGTCAACTCGTTCTTCAAATGATTGTAGGAATCGCCAGAATGTACGTCATGACACATTACTTTACTCCGAGGTCGGAGTCCATTATTTTCCTATAGAGATACTCTTTACGATCTACTAAAATTTTATCATAAGGCGATGATCGCGTGATATTAACTCAACTAAAGTATATTTCCTATCCTTTAAGGTACTAAAAAGTTACATGCGTATAGATATACATATAACTTACATAAACATACAATACTATAAGTCCACAAACTATTTCTCATCTACTACTGCAGAGATCCACGGAGAACGATGGTGGTCCGACGTACTACTAACCCAACAACCCGACTATGCACGTGTGTAAAACAGAAATCCGTTTTGAAAATCTTAGACCCCTTTCGGGTTCTAGTTATTTTATACATTCGGTCTTTTAGAAGATTTCAAGTGCCATTGTTGCCAACCCAGAGCTCTGATACCATGTTGTAACACCCCAAATTCTCGGAACTCAGGGAGCTACTGGTTAGGACCTCACAATGGGTCCCGACCTTGGATTAACAACAACTTTACTAAGATCTTACAACAAGGCACAAATGTAATTAAAACAATTTCCAAAACATAATATTTTTAATGGTATGAAAGTACACATGTGACAGCCTTACAAACATACATAAAGATATATAACATGCATGACGTATGGAAGACTTCCCCGTCCCCATCTAATGAGTACGTGGACCCGGCTGACCATCCGTTCCGGATCTCTATGCAACTGTCTATCTCTACAGATCTACAACACGGATAAACCGTTAGCTAACAATCCAAATATAAGTAGAATGACAACAGCACAAACACAAGCAGAAACAAAAATTAAACAAACATCATGTTGGCGCTCAACCGTTTATTATCTATTATTTAAGTGATTCATCTTATTCAATTTACAGTTGTGGCACGAGAGCTATTAACAGTTCTCGCCTCCGTTCCTTATCCAACTGGGTGTAGGTCTAGCTGACCTCCGCCGGTAGCATCACTACAAACCGAGTATGGACTAGTCCCTAAAGAAACCCCCAGCGCTCGCAAGCTAACTGAGCAGAATGCCACCGCCCGTTACTCTTAGGCCAAGTATAGGTCGGTAAATATTTATCACAACCTATAACTCTAACATCTCAATCACACACCACTATCATCATTCATGCTCATATTTAGAAGTCAGCTAAGTAAGCCCAAAGGACTTACCTGGTATAAAGCTCGACTCTCTATAAACCAAACTCGCTCTGTAAACTGTAGCAACTCAGTTGCCTGTCAAAGGAGATGAGTGCATTAGCACACTCCCACGTAATTAGAAGTCTAAGACTTCTAAGATAAAAGAACGTAGTAAAACATAACTAGTTACAGTACTAACTTACGGTCAAATGACTATTTTACCCTTGGTCCCGAAACTCCCAGAATTTCCAAAATTCATGTCTAAACTTCTATTTGAGACTCTAAAATCATATTCTAACTCCTAAAGTTTAGTTTGGTTACAAACTGGCATTTTTCCTATTTTCCTATTTTCCGAAAGATCGTAAAGGTCTAACTTCGGTTTCAAATATAAAATTCGTAAAAGCTTATAAAAATTCCGAAACAATTCTCTAGATCATCTATGATGTTCATATCATATCAAAAATTCAAGCCTAACAGAGATCAAAAGCCTATTTTAAACTATCTCACAAAACAGCATCCCATGCTGTTTTTCTCAACTCAGCACATTTATAAAACTGAACTTTGAAACCTCATATCTCTCAAACCATAACATGGATTCCTCTGAAATTTTAGTATGATCTACTATACTATATCAACTATAACTTGTCCGAAATTCAAGTGTAACAGAAGTCAATAACCCCTCCAAATTTATTCTACAAAACTGCATCTCAAGCAAATTTCCTCACTCTCAGCACCCAAAAAAAAACTGCTTGAATAGCCAACTTGAGAAAATCATATCTCCTAAACTATAACTCAGATTAAGCCCAAATTTTATTATGTGCTACCACAATATCTCATCTATAACATATAAAAATTTCAGCCAAAATGGATCCGTGTTTCATACCTAACTTTGGACCCGAAGTTAGATGTTCATCAATTTACAACGCAGAAAACGCAGCAGCTCCACGAGCCATCTTCTAGGGCTGTTATGGAAGAGTCTAGGATACAATTGAGGCTCTCATCAGCACATAAGTAGGGAGTGTAATGTAAAGAAGGGAGGGGACATGCTTACCCGACAAGAGAGACTCGACAAGCTCACTAAGACGGTTTGGAAGAGGACTAAGATGGATCGGAAACTGTCACTTGGACGCACCAGCGGCTGGGAGATGAGGAGAGATAGAACAGTTGTGAGTTGGTCGATCTATACAAAAAAAAAAGTCGAAGAGGGTCTGAAGACTCACTGCAGAATAGAGGAAGTACCTTCATCTATTTGTTCTCGCGCAGAAGGTCTCGAGGTCGAATCGAAGTGAGGGAGGAGACAACGTCTGTTGAGTGATGCGCAACCCTGGTTGCTGTTGCTAACAACCGCAGAGAGCACCGGCGGCCTGGAGATGGCGTGGTGAAGGTCGGCTGCTTCCGGATGGCCGCTACACTGCAAGGCTGGGAGGCTCGAGGCGAACGGCGTTTCCGTGTGAGCTCGAGGCGAACGGCCTTCCTGGGTGGTCTCGAGTCGGACGACAAACAGGTCGAGGAGGCATCTAGGGTTGAAGTGTTTCGGTTTACACGAGCAGCAGATAGGAGCAGCACTCCGGTTCAGCGTCGACAGCGGCGGGCATTGCTGACACCGGTCGGTGCCACTGGTGGCGGTAGGGGGGGTCGCA
Source organism: Fagopyrum homotropicum (assembly GCA_033239125.1). Classification (NCBI taxonomy): domain Eukaryota; kingdom Viridiplantae; phylum Streptophyta; class Magnoliopsida; order Caryophyllales; family Polygonaceae; genus Fagopyrum; species Fagopyrum homotropicum. The sequence goes on along the minus strand of BSWB01000001.1, from coordinate 38,211,598 downwards.
CCGGCTGTTGCCCAGGGAAGGAGGGTGGCGGCTCGTTCAAGACGTGGGGTAGAACTAGGGCTAAAGGGAGAGGTGAGCAGTCACGTAAAAATGAAGAGCGTAACAGCAGGTTTCACTCAGCCCCTTAATGGCCCAACTGGCTTTCCCATGACGAGTTTTTACGGGCCCGGATGGCCTATTTTAACGTATCCAACTCCTTTGACGGATAATAAAAGGTAGATCAGTTTTCGCGTATTTTATGTAAGTAGAGACATCACATAAAATAATAAAATTATTGAAGAACTCGGTATCACATAAATTGACAAGAATGACGGAAAAGTCCGAACCTGTCGAATTCCGGTTTGTCTCGGAAATATCCGGAAATTAAATTTCCGGATGTTACATCATTTCCCCCTTAAAATAAGTTTCGTCCCGAAACTTATAAGAAGACAACATGAAGTCGGAATCCATACTAAAGAACTAAAGCGCCGGAAAAGTCAACGGTCGAGTTAAGATTTGTTTCTGAAATAGCCGGAAGAAAATTTTCCGGGTATTACAAGATTGATCTTGTGTAATAGCAAAACTTATTTTATCGTGTCCTTTGTAAACGTATTTATATATGTACTTTATTGTTGCGACAGTAGAGCAGACCTCAACATTTATATGGCAATTAAATGTCGAAAGTAAATATGGATTATACGGTATAACCCATCGATTATCAAGATTTGCGCCTCTAACGCGTACTACGTCAGAGTTATTCCTACGTCGATAATTCGGATAAGAATCATCAGTACTTGATGTATACTCGGCATATTTTTTAGGATACCCATATCTACACATCAACTTTTTTTTTTTTTTCTTCATGCACGGACAATTAGGATTTTTTTTGCCCACATGGTCCATGCATCATATGTTGCACGACAAGGTTTCTTAACTCTGGATATTCATTTGACGGGATTTCCGCACTTACATATTTATCATATTCATCTGACGAACGTATTTTGTTTTCAGTCGATAATATTAGTAGAATGTGCGCATGAGGTAGGCCCCTTTTTTGAAATTCTATAACATCAACACGGGCTGCAATGCTACCAAATATTTTTTTCTCTAGTAGTAACGACTTTAATTTGGTTAATTTTGCTCTAAATATCCGAGAAACTAAATCTGGACGATCTTCTGGTTTTTCACCTAAAAGCATTTCTTGTTTTATTTCCGGCCATTGTGGATTACAAGTCATTGTGATAAATAGATCCGGTTTACTATATTTTTGTACAAGTGTCATTGCATTAAGGTATCTTCTTTTCATATCTCTAGGGCCACCAATAAACGATGCTGGTAGAATGACACGCTTACCAATATCAGAAGCTCTTCTATACCCATCATTAACACTATCAACCACACCTTGATACAGCTCACTTCGAATTGTACTCTGATTTTTGCGTAAGAAATCTAGTCTTGTATTTTCTATTTTTACATACATGTCAACTATATACTGTTGATAAATTCGACCTGCTTGTAAAATATGATTGCCTTGGCGTATTTGAAATTTGAAACTGTAATACTCACGGTAAGATATTTCTTGTCCTTGTTGTGGAGGAAAAGCATATGCAGCTGTAAAAAAGTTAAAATATATATTTTAAATATTAGAAACTTCATATCGTAACAATGCGTTGATGTGGAAAAATTACACTCAAAATGACAACGTCTATAGATATAAGAATATACGATGTTACCTGTTTCTTCACGGGTGAGGACTACATCTGCCGTATCACTATCCAGATTCACAATTGGAAAAGAAGATTCTTCTATCAGTTGTCGATTTGTGCGTTTAATTTTTTTAATGCCTTGATGCCAACCACACTCTCCCCGAGTAAATAAGAGTGGGTACTGCAAGGGATCATAACATCCAAAGTAGTGCAAGATTCTGTAAGTTTTATTTTCGTTACCCAATACAATAACTTCGGGACTATTAATAATATCCGAGTTTTCGTTATCTACGAGAATAGCAGCGACCTCTTCTGTCGTGGGAGCATTGAATACCCTTTGATCCAACGTCGGATTTTTTGAAATTAATATTTTGGTATCATAATTGACTTCACGCTGTGAAAGATTTCGAAAAAAAGATGCATACGGGTTTTGAGACATTAGATCAATTATCATGGAAATGATGTCAGGGTTTAACTCACTAAACGTTTTAACACGGTGTTCTTTTTCTTGTAAACCATCAAAGAAATATAGTTGTAAAAATTTGCGCTTATCAGTTTGAGGAGATATACTTGGTAGAAAGTGATACAGTTGCCCTTGTATCCGAAATACATGTATGCCTCTAATTGTTTCTGCATTTATGTTATCGTATCCAAGCGAACTGAAAGCAAAAAAGTTGTTATACAACCTAGCATATTGTCGAAAATGATCGCCTAGGCTAGTCTTATCAGTGAACAAACGAAGCAAGTGAGAAGGAAACGGGTTTGCTATTACCGCTACGGTTCCATTTTGACAACAAAAACTCGGCGGCTCAAAATCAAATTTTTTGGCACCGCAATTACGACACGATGGTTGCGTACGCAGCTGATGTGAGACAAGAGGTAGATGGTCATTCCCTACAGCTGCGTGAATTACAGCGGGCTGTATTCTACAACGTCTCCTTTTTCTGTTTGATGATTCAGGCACGTCAACTTCTGAGTTCATTTGTTGTTCGTCCCTCTAGTTTCACCTACAAAAGGAATAGCAAGCATGAAGGCAAATATAATTAAAGAAGTAAAATATATGTTATGGAGATTTGACATGTAGGGGTGCCTAATAATTGACATTGAATGCAAGCTAATTACGCTAAACAACCAAAACCAAGGTAGCATGTGCACGGAATGTCAGTAAACGAATTAAAGAAGTAAAATATATGCTTAGACTTGACCTTATTAGCCCAATTATAATTTAATAATTTAAGTATTGGCCTAATTAATTATTAGAATTGAAGGGATAAGCGTTGAGAATGTTAGTTCGTAGTTGTTAGTGCATGATTAGGAGAGATTTGAACGTAGCAATTCAGATATATTCCTAAACCCAAGGCGGTTAACATTATTAGACGTCACTCAACAATGTGAATAAAGACTACATTCTTTTGTGCGGAAACTCTTTTTTTATATGGTGATAATACTATAATGTTTAATAATGGTATGTCTTTCCCTATATATATTCATAGCTAATGTAATTGTATTAAACTGTTTGATTCTTAATAAAAATAGTAAGTAATTAGAAATTAAATAGTAAATAATTAGCTAATGTATTTGCAGCAGCAATTCTAAAAATAAAATATGATTTTCTTGATCTACACTGAGTCTTTTTAAATTATTTTAAAAGTATGGAAATTTATCACTGATTTCTTTCAATTTAAAACCATTTTAGATAACAAATTTTATTTTAACGGTAAATAATGCGTAGCACGTTATTTTGTAGATGAACCATCAGGAGTGAGTAGATTGTAATCCTAATTAAGACATTTGTTAACAGTAATGTCAACAATTCGAAACCATTTACGAGTTTGTAATTTATTGCACACTATTGCAAGAGCACTGCTGTAACTTATTAGCACAATTATAATTTAATAATTTAATATCCTTTTAAATCATTAGCGGAGAAAGCTCTTCTAGTGTTAGGAACCCAATAATAATGTACTCTAAGATGTGCCTTGTCCATGAAAAGCTAAGTGGACACATATCTGCAACTACCATGTTCCAAGTCCTTTGTCAATGAAATTTCTCATACTGGGTACCTAAACAACTCAGGTTACAATAATTATATACTAACCAATTTAAGCACTTGTGGTAAATGTTAATCGACATGCAATTGTTTGTACGCCAGTTATGAAGCAAGGAACTATATATAACACATACATAAAAGGGACCGATGGCCAATATTAATTACATTACAGGTTAAACATAATCCGTAGTCGGATTAACCAGCTAAAAGATTCCACAAAAAAGGGTAGCAAAAGGAGGAGAAATGAGTCACAAAAGTCATGGACTTTGTAACCGCAAAATCTTCCCCTCTATACAGCTTTGCACCACGGCAACAGAACAACAGAAGTTGTACAAACACCCTACACAGGCACGCAAAAGGTTCTTTCGTAACTGCAAGCCCTTACACCACCACTTCCTTCAGAAACCACTTAATCCTGTCGTGGTTGACGAACAAAGACTTGACCGGGGAAATCAGGAATTCAGCCATCCCTATGCGAAACCTAATCTGGGCGCGGTCCACTACTCGACGACGATCCTGCATGTTACACGGACCCTTAATTAGTGAAGTAATATAGCTTGACTTACTTACACTATTGAGAGAGCTAACACAAGGTCCATTACATTTTACTAAAACACAATTGATTTCATTACATTCAACCATGCATATAAAATGAAGTCACAATAAACCCTAAAATGTTTAATAAAGAAGCAAATGCTGATTCATTACATAAGTAGAAAGCTGAAGCAACTTAAAAAACATCATAAAAACCGAATAGCTTTATATATATACTCTCTACATATAAAAAAAACAGTATAATGTATTTGACCAGCGCTATATAATTATGCTATGTATTATAGTTCAAATTTATAATTTCTAGCAATAAGAACGGTGTTTGTAACAAAATCTCACTCTTAATATAATAATATTTAAAAGTAGTAAACTTTTAGTGTATGACCAAAACTGCAAAACAATATTAAATCGGCTTTGTATCAAAATTTTTTATCATAATGACCAAGCTATTTATATATTTTATATTTTAAAAAAAACACTACATAAATATACAGTATATAAGTTATTGTTTAAAATTTATAATTTTTTCAAATCACCTTATAAATTATAAATGTTTTTACCGATAATATGCCTGATAAGAAGCTATAAATATCACGTTATTAGACGAAAGTAAACAACTGCTACATCAACAACTCGAACAAAGTAAGAAAGCGTAGATGAAAGAAAATTTTTATATGAAGGAAGTTCAGCTACTGTAACTTGTACAAGTCAAACAACATAGACGGTAGCAGGAAAAACCAAGGTACAAGAGCTTAAAAAACAGAAAAAAAACATACCGGCAGAGTCATGGTGAAGAAGTCCCTGCTGTTAGTCTGAAAGAGCCTCTCGATGTTCTTTGTGTACGCGTCCAATGTAAGTGTCCCCGTTCCATCAGTACACTTGAACCTCATATACATCCTGCAAGAAAAATCACGAGTTACCATTAAATGAAGTAGGAAAAGGAAAGAATATGCATTTCATGAATTAGGACAAGGCAAACTAACTTGGGCTCAGCCTTCCTGACGACACCACAAGTAACGCAGTGGTACTCCTGCTCAAACTGAATAGACTCATCCGGACAGGCTTTGCCACATGCACGACATCCAAAGGAAAGCTTCAGCTTTTCATAAAGGATTTCCAGGATGTGTCCCTTCACACGGATAACCTATGCTTCTATAATGTCGGACACCTATAAGGGGAAAAAATATTTATATTAGCATAAGATTTAACCGAGTTTCAATATTTTGTGCCATAGGACATACTCGCAGTGACAGGGAACCAGCAATAGTTGTAACATCTGTGGGAAATCCTGGCATTTTGTTGGTGATGGACAGAACAACTCTAGCATCAGCAGCCAATTTATTCTGATTGTACCAACGTCTCAGCGATTCAGCACGCTCACTAACAGGATGAGTCTTTACAAGAGTGGACAAAGAGCCAGCAAGAGAGAAGCCTGTGGCGTTTAATTTAAAGAAAGATTAAAATACATGATTTTTTTTAAAGGATGACTAAGCAACAATCATACTTCCAATTAGTAAAGAAAATCAAACTGCAAATAATAAAATCTTCCATAAATAAGAAATAAAATATATTTTGGATCAAGTAAAAGGAAAGAATAGTGCGTCTGCAAAAAAAAAATAACAGATATTTTAAATACAACATCAAAAACCTGCAAAGTAAAAAAATGTGAAAAACATCCGAAAGAAATGACTCAGCAAGTACATAAAATGGATCGTTGGAGGGAAAAAAAATTAAAATAAATAAATTAAATCCAAGAATATCGTCTGTAAGAACCAGCAAATCGACTAAACACATATAATTGCTTCTCTTCATGAGAGTACATGTTAGAGGAGATAAAAAAAAATGAGGGTAAAGCAAACAACCGCTGAAGCCGCTGACTTTCAGCCCTGTGATTTCCACAATAGGGTCATCTCCCAATAGGTACTCAAGCTTCTCAAACTCTTGCATCAGCGCCCTGTTCCATGCGGAAACCAGGAGTACCTGGTCACAGCTGATTAGCCAAACGGAGAACAATAATTAGCAACTACAAATCATGGCAAATACAAATAGAGAACATAGAGGTAAAAAAATGCTCCACCTGTCATCCGTCACAGAAATCTCGTGCACAGGCAAAGAAGTATCGCCTTTGGCTACAATCTTTTCTGGATAGACCTAGAGAAGAATGACCATGATGTCTAAGCCATTAAGAAAAGAAAGTCAGTGCATGCCAGAAATAAAATTATATGTCGGCAGGAAATGATTGAACAAGAGGAAAGCCAGTATACCAAAACGATCATCTTTGGTTGCGTCACGAGGTAAGTCATGGATCGGGACATAAAGGATAGGTGGTTGGCTCGAGCCAGGGGCATCCTCAACAGAGAGCACCTCAGTTGAGTTCGTGAAGTACAATTGTTTCTCGCCAACATAAGTTGCGAACCTCGAAGGCACAGGTTTGACTACGAGGTGCTTCAAGTCATACCACTTACCCCTCTCAACGATGGTTTCATAAATACTAATATCCACACCAAAAAGAGTGCAAGTCATACGGTTATCCTGCATGTAAACAGGAAAAAAAAGGTGAACAAAAGAGTAATTGAAGCAATAAATAGAACAGATGCAAGGCATGAGCTAACCATCTCGTCTACCAAAACCATGCGTTGGTAGCTGCATTTGGTGGAACTTTCTTGCCGGGGCTGTTTGTCAACAACTTTCACATGAACCACTTGAGTACGAGAACGATTGACCAGTTTGTCGAGCATCACACGAGGAGCAGACATGATGCTATAATAATATTTTGGACAAAATTGTAATGGTTACAGGAAAAGAACACAATAAAATGAAGAGATGCAGCCATATTGCACGGTAATTAACTCCAGGTTAGCAAAAACGATAAAGAAAACAAATACAAAAACATTACATATGCAAAGGTAAGATGAAAGTCAGGAGCAAGAAATGCTAAAAAAAAAGCAAGGATAAGTGAATGAGCATACATTGAGAACGATCTTGCAGCAACAAGAAGTAATTGCAACCGGAACAGCAAGCGAGAGCACCAACAGCCGATATCTAAAGACAATATAAAAAAAAATTAAGGTTGCAACCGTCTAAAACATATATAAAGAATAAAAAAATAAAATAAAGTTAAAACATATATAAAGAATAAAAAAAATAAATAAATTTCCATCATTAATTAACGGAAAAACAAGAGGCCGTACTATTTGCATGCTCTCGTCGACAGATCATCGAGCAAGCAGGCATAACAGAAACAAATTCTTTTAGTTTACACCATGTACAACACGAACGGTCAGACGAAGAAACATCAAACAAGAAAACTCAGATAGCTGCAAAATAAAACCTAAAGTATCAAATGTAGAACATAGCGATTGGTATCATTGACGAAAAAAAACAAGCAGAAACAAAAAATAAAAGAAACAAAAGAAAGCCTACTTGCATGCTCTCATGGACAGATCATCGAGCATGCAGGCATAAGAGAAACCGAAAAAAACATATATACGATTGGTAAAAATTACCGAAAAAAACAGACGACACAATCAAACGAAGAACGAACAAATAGAAAATTCAGAGAGCTGCAAAATAAAACATAAAGTATCATATGTAAAACACATATACTATCGGTAAAAAAAACCGAAAAAAACACCAAACCGAAAGAAAAAAAATAAACAGACGAAAGGATAAAGAACGCCATGAATCCACCAAAAAAACGAAAAAATTGGCACAAAATTGGACAATCAACCACCAACTCTCACATATAGATCATGGAGCAGAAGATACCGAAAAGAATAACCGACTAATAGGTTCAGAAGGCACAATAGAAAACCTAAAATCTGGGAGGAAATAGAAACCAACCAGGAAGATGAAACACAGTTCAGAAACTGCAGAAGAGAGGAGAAGAGTCGAAGGAAGAGAGTAGCAATTAATGAACCCAAACTGATTGCTTAAATAGAACATCGGGAAATTTGAGTGGTGGAGCGAATGAGTACAATCGAGCGGCATGACTTAATGCAGCGGCACGATTTCCCCCACGTGTCTTCATCGAGCTCCTAACCCTTTTGAAACGCCGAATTCGAAAGGACGGGCATTGCAGACGGCCACTGAAATACGAAACAATCCTTGCGCAACACTTAAATGGCCATCAAACGGCCCAAACTAAACAAGCCCAATTGGAGTTGGAGTAAGAAACGTATTAGATTATGGGCCCTAAACTAAAATATATAATGGGCCAAAATGGGGCAAAATAGAGTACACGGCAACAGCTGGAGCTGCAATTAATGAAGAGGATAGAGGAATGGGCCAAAATAGAGTACATGGCAACAGCTGGAGCTGCAATTAATGAATAGAATAGAGGGCAAAACAGATAATTTGATGCGAAAAGGGAAAAAACGGAAACACCCTGTTCATTCAAGCAACTCACACTTTTAGTATAGTATGGATATAGTTAAAAAAGTAACAATTTTGTATTTTTTGGCTTAATTTCACAATTATTATCCGAGTTAATGTTTTTGACTTGTTGTCAAACTCCTGAAAGTTAAACAAGACGGAGATTTTTACAGGAAAAATCCATAAAATTATAAAATGGGGAAAATAAACGGGGACAGACTGATGAGGACACTATACTAAACGGGGATGAAGATGAATAGGGTACTTCCGGTCCCAAATCCGACTCATTGACACCTCTAGTTGGGGCTTGCTTTTTGTGCAGATCTGATTTTGTCAGTGGCGTGTGGCCGCCCTTGTTGATAGGCTTAGCTTGGGTCTTAACCTTATTGCTCTGTTTTGCCAAACATTACGTACAGGTTGGAACACAGCAGAGTCCAGAGGATTAGCAACAAGAACAAGTTGTTGATCGACTTTGAGAGATCCGAACAAAAGCTCCAGCTATCACAACTATCCCAATTGGGAAACTAGAATGAGGAGCTTACACGTCATTATAGTTACTATATTCTCATTTATTTGTTCATTCTTCTCACTTCTTGGTACTTGTTTTTCTACTAATGGCCTTGTTTAGGGCTTCCATTTTTCTCTCGTTCAACACACTGGGTGTTGTAACGATATAGTACTATTAGCCATAGGTTACTGTATTATCTGCACAAATAAGTACAAGCACATTTTCAACGAATACTCTGTCAAATTGGAGTTCCCCAGCCATATAAAGAAGTCAAACTGAAATATATCAACCCATATAAAGATTTTAAGCTTAAACATTCGTGATCGATCACCAAAAAAACTAAATTAAAAATTCCAACTGAATCCTATGCAAAACAAGATGACCCAAATATTGCTTCTACGGTTCTACCTCTTCAAAATACTTGGATGCTGGAATCTATGACCAGTAATTTCCCGAGTTGAAAAGTATCAGTAGCTCACGTTTTCAAGGATATTATACAATCAACTTATGTTCTCAAATCTCAACTCAGAAATATATTTGTTCACCTACAGTACCGTATCACAGAGACCGGGTGGCAAACTTAGGCACTCAGAATCATAGAAGAAACTGAGGAAAGCTTAAATTTGCGGACCTTTGTGGAGTTGTGGGGCTGAAATACAACCTCTGTACTTGATCTTACATTCACTTCCCTCCACTCTGAAGCAGAAGCATCCTCAGTTTGATAATTGCGTGGTGTGTACACAACTTCGAGCCTTCTAGGAGCTGCAATTTAATACAAAGGTACAAGATATAAGAGCACTTCCATAACCATCACTTTGAACATCTAGTTGCATGACTGCTTCCACTTTACATCATAAATCATCATCAGCATTTCACGTTCAACTAGACATGCATCCTCAATGAAATTTCATCAACAAACATTGTTATATCCTGATTTGCAGACCAAAATCCACAATTTTGAAAAGATGACAAGTCACAGATACGGGAAAAACAATTCATCAGAAATTATGAGCCCTTTTTGTGGAGATCAAACAGTTAATTTCAATCTGTCAATATCGGACATTTCATAAATAAAGCACAATATATTATGATAGAATCAGATGGCAATCAAAATTCGTTCAACTTACCGATTCCAAGCATAGATGTCTTTTGAATGGTCAATTGATCAACTTTAGACCTCTTGATGCATTGTAAGGTGTGGGTATCTTCACTCCTCCCCTTGAATTCCAAAAACTCACCTAAGATGTGTTTGCTACCTCTAAGCTCCAGTCTGCATAGAAGCAAACAGAGAGTCATAGCTCAGTTCCCCACTCAATCACCAAAACTACAGGACTATGTTGAAATAGATGACTATAGAATACAGATATAATTAAATGATTTTGAGAAGATCGTCAAAACACCATTCCAGATACTGGGTCATTAGAAAGCTTGTGAGAAAATATTTGTAGTTATAGCTTTGAATTTCACAATCACTAGTTTTCAGTTTGCACATTAGCATTTAGCTCTGACTGCAGTATGAAAAATAAATTGCAGAATCAGGTTTTGAATGAAACATACTTATCCCACATAGGAGCTGTTCTAAGGACAAAATGAAGCTGTTGCTCTACAGACTCTTGTGTCTCCTTCTTTCCTACTTTCAAAGCTCCTTTGATCCAACCACTTAACATATTTTTCGACCCTGGCTTCAGTTGTACCCATTGATCATGGGTTATCACCTCAGAGGGAATATGTTCTGAATTTAGACAGCTTCATAAATTCAAGGAGTGAAAACATGTCAATCAACATTGCAAGCAAGAAAAAACCTAATGTTGCCACAAACACTGAGCATTGGAAATGAAATTGGAGTTGCGCCTTTTGATCATGCCAAAACCAAGACTTGCATAGTGTTCTTCCGTCAACTTTAGAAGATTAACAGCGTAATTCAAGATAGAAAGCTCACCGGAACTTAGGGTTAGGAGCTATTACTTTACAAGACAAACATCCTTCAGGAAGAACAATGCCCCTTCGCTCAAGATAAGCTTTAAGAACTGCAGCCTGTTTTTTAGCCTCTGCTACCTAAGATCATATCAATTTAAGTAATTAAATGGTCAACGCACAAATGCCTTCTGTAGAAGATACAAAAGCTACCGGCATTTGAACCATTAAAATATTTATACCATAATTACCCAGATCCAGATACTCAGATCTAATAACTCTAGACAAAATACATTAGAAATTACCCATAGGGGTGGATGACAGCAGTGTGGACATTCATATGTAGGTCAAATGCACCTGTTTTTCGGATATGATAGGAGGATTGAACAATTTCAACCATAGCATCACTAGTCAACATTTTATGCTAAAATCATCAGTCTAAAACCTTCGAACAGGATTTATTAACTGGACTTATAAACAGGACAACTCTCATCACCCAATTATCATATACAGTTGAGTTCCCCAAAGAATGAAGCAGTGACATTCAGGATAAGGATTTGGGATTTCACAAGGTTGACTTACAGGATCATCATGATGTTCTTCCTTATATTTTTTATCACTCATACAATTCCAACTTCCATCAGAGTTTACGGTGACAAATCCAGCTAAATTCTTGACAGCCACCACCACAACCTCCCTGCAACGGGATAAACAAAACAAGCCAGAGATAAAACCAGCAGCAAGATATATATGAAAATTTATTACCAACAAAATGAAAAGCCTTGGAAAAAAATATTAGCATATTTTTACCTGTATCTTGGACAAACTAAACATGTCTGTATTCTATAAACAATTGCATATGCTAAAATTTGCTAATTGCAAGAGTATAACAAAAAAACTTATATCCACAATATTTTGAAAGGGGTTACCCTTAACAGTAATTAGTAATCACACGAAAGACAGGGTTTCTGAGAGGGGTTACCCTTTGGAAACAAGAACAATGTCAATGTGTTGGCGAGAACCAGTGTCATCATCTGGGATTCGAAGCCCAATATACACCTTTCCACCATGGAGCTTCTCAAGTCTGTAAGAAATGAAATTCACAAATACAAAGTTAATGATCGAATTCAAAGCATAGTATATAAACCGCGGAGATGAAATTTGATCATCCATGAAAGCGAAGAGATGCACAGAAGAACAATCCGAAAACCTAGAATAGGAAGACATGAAAGAAAGGTGTAAAACCTAGAAGCGACGGAGAAAACGGCATCGTGATCGGAGGTTTCGACATCGAAAGAATCATCATCGCCGAAGAAGGAGCGGAAGATTAGATAAAGCCCCAAGCCGGATATAATCGCTATCCACATACTGGTCGGATATAGGATCTCCCGCCGATGAGTATAAAGACGAAGATGCTTCCGTTTGAAACAGTGATCGGATATAGGATCTTCGAAGCAAGGACGGATACAAAGAAGGACGTTTGCGATTCAGACACCCAACTCCCAAGTGATGAATAGTGAGTCGGCGACCCTGTAACCAACAAATGGTCAAAATATCAAAAGTTCAAACCTTATTCTTTTCTTCCGTCTCTCATAAAGTTTCTATTTTAAATTTACGAGGAAAAGATAATACCACAAATCAACGTGAGATCAGGGCTGTAATACTAGACAAAATACTCAGCGGATTAGACTTGGCAAAAGTTCGGCTAGTATTCGTTCACTTTCTAAACGAGTTAAGTTTGAGCACATTTTAAATCTCGTATAAATTTTAGGCTTGACTCGGGCTCGGCTCGTTCGGGTAAAACTCGGCTCGTTCGGCTAAAATAACACTATATGAGTATTATTTTAGCTCGGCTCGTCAAAAATTCGGCTCGAGCTCGTTCACTTTCTAAACAAGCTTGAGCACATTTTAAAGCTCGTATAAATTTTAGGTTCGGCTCGGACTCGGCTCGTTTATAAACGAGCTAAGCTTGAACATGCCGATGCTCGGCTCGTTCGGCTCGTATTACACCCCTACGTGAGATCTCCATAAATAACTAACATGAGGATAAAGATAAAGAAATAAAATATATGATATAAACCTAAACTAATGTAAAGTAGAAAAAATAAATAACTAAAGATGTAAAATATCTTAACAAAGTAGGAATAAATTAAATAATTTAGCAATAAGATAAAAATAACTTGGAAAATAAATTAAATTAAATTTTTTTAAAAAAATCAATAAATAGAATAATAAAAGTCTAATAATAAATCATCGGGTCAAGGGGCTGTATGAATATCACCTCATTGGTCTCCTAATAAAAAAACACTAGTGTATTATCCGCACTTTGTGCTAATTGAGTTTTAATAAATACTTAATACTTTGAAATGTATATGTATATTTTTGTAAAATAAAATCCAAATAATGAAATTATAATCATTATTATAATTTTTAGTTTTTTTTAAAATATTTTCCTCTTCTAATTAATTATATTTTAAAAATTGTTTACAATAATTAGATTAAGTTTTCTTGGAAAACAATTACGTTCCTTTACTTAAAATTGAAATTTATAGCATATTTTTTTAATGGTTGTATATTAGCTTTGAATAAAAATAAATTTTTTAGAATTTGAATAAAAATAGAAAAAAAAATAAAGGTAATAAAATACCGTAGTCATATAACCAAATTGTTTAGAATTTGGTTAAGCAATTCTAATGAAATACCGTTTATGTTTATTAAATTAAGATATACCCAAATAGATAACAACATTGATTATGTACATGAATTTTCTATTATAGCCAACATTATTTTAAAAAAATAAAATAGCTAACAACTTCTAATTATTTACATAAACATTATTGAATATCTTTTTTTTTGTTCTTTTGAAAGGGAGATCTCAATTAATAAGATTGTTATATTAAAAATGAAGATATCATTTCTTTTGAAAAAAGCCTGTATTTTTGTTGATTAATGAAGATATTTTTTTGGATTTAATAAAAGTTTGATAAAAAAAATGGGTTTGGCGGAATAATTTTAGTTAGATTTTGATCAAAAATAAATATAAAAAATATGATATGAATTAAGATAAAAATAAAAACCATAAAATCTATTTGACAAAAAAAGAATTACACCGTAAAAATAAAACTAAAAGAATTTGTTAAGATATGCTTGTTGGTAAATAAAATATCCGTAAAAGTTTAAAACTATTTTGTAAAAATATTTATTTAAATATTTTTTTAAAAATTTAGAAATCAACTACCAATTTATTTTACCATTTAGAAATTACTTTTTAAAATAATTTGTTAGGCTTCGAGAAACATGGCGTTGACACATGGCAAAAGACGCTACTGCTTTAATAGATATAAGATTGGGGTCAAGGTGGATAACGGATCAAATGACGACTTTTACTTCATGGATTAACCCGCAAGATTTTCACCTAAAAAGTTGTTGAGCATTTTATGTTATCTTCTAATTGAATTCGGACTTTCCTGCAAACTACAACTTTGTCGACCTTCGAAAATAGTACTCTTGCGTGGTCCAATTTTAACCACGACAACGAAAATATCAACTTTATTGAAATGTGGCAAAGTTGTCACGAAAGGCTCAATGAGCATATCTCGGATTACATCATCCTCCCTTCTTGACACCGAGTCTGCGAGTCATCCCCGATAGATCAACCGATCAACTAGGACTGACCGGTCCAATCTTCTTCCATGTTACTTGTGACATCCTTAAAATAATCATAAATTGGATCTATAATTAGATGACTAAAATAATTGTCTAATAACCTTATTTATAAGAAGGATATCTAACCTAATACTCCTAGGGTTAAAGGTTAATCATACTAAGCCTTATCTCTTATGTTAAAAGATAAAAATGTTCAAACAGAAGGGATAAAGATATATCCCAAAACAAATGGGCAAAAAAGGAAGGAAAGATTACATAGATCGTCCAAGACGGAAGTGGAACAGGGAAAAATCGGCTGATCACCTTGGGCCAATTGGTCGATCTTCATATAATGAAATATCTGAAGCATAACGCATCATCTCATAGGATGTGTCACTTGCTCAGAAAATGGGGCAAATCGGCCGATTTGTAGTCCAAGTTGGTTGATTTGTGGGTCTGGGTCGGTCAAATTGATCATGAAGACAACATTTCAACACTTCAATAAAACTGGATTTTTTTCGTAGTTGTGTAACTAGAAAACGCACGAGTACTACTTTCAAAGTTCATTCGAATATCTACAACTTTGTACTTCAAATAAAAGTCCAAAACCGATAGAAGAATGGTCAAAAACTGAGATTTCCACAACCATGATGAAAATTTTGACTTGGTTTCTTAGTTCTTGGTTCTTAATCGATTCAGACTTCATTTTTTTCACTCTTGGATCTCAATTACTTCAGTGTTGACCTTGACGTCCATGATCACAGGGAGAACCTTAGTGTGTAATAAGTCATACTCCCAAAATCAAGTTCTTTCAATAAATCTAATAAAACGCTCTTCGCTTGTGGCTCTTCAATTTTTTTTATCTAAACTAGTTATAAACATCCACTACTACAAAAATGTGTTTATAACCCTTAAAATATATCTCGCGCTTATAAATCATGAGGTATAAAATCGGATTTTTTATAAAAATATAATTTGGAAACCTATAATAACACGGATGATGTAATACCCGAGTTATATAGTTATGTAAAATTAGGCAACATGTATTTAAATAACTCGAACATTGTTATATCTGGGTTATATAAAGCATATATAACACGGTTACTTTGACCATCGGGTTATATATTAGGTTAAATTTGTAAATTCAGCAAAACGCCCGGAATATTTAGCTTGCTTCACTATTACTATTTTTCCCACCTACACAATAAAATTCCCACCAATTTACATGAAAATTTTCACACCAAAATTGAATACCGTTCCAAACGCCCTAGCCTCATCAGGAAGCCCTCCTCGATCTGTCTTTGACAATCATTTCCCGAAGCCCTCCGCTCGATCTGTCATCCAAAATTATCAACACGAACCGCTATCTCACTACAAGAAAATTGAGTTTTTATATCATTGACTGATATCATTTACATCGTAAATGCTATAAATTATGTAAAATGATTCTTTTTATAGCGTTTTATAACTACATAAACGTTATTAAAAATAAACAAGATTTTTTCATTAAGCGCGTATCACAAATTTTTTCCTCCTTTATCGTCGATGTGAAAAACGTAATGGAATAAAAGACAAAAAGGCAAAGTTAGACTTTTCTTTTCCATCACCCCTTCTAACCCTTGCACGGCGTCAAGTCTTTCTTTGTGTCTACTGGCGGAGAACTCCTCTAGGGCTCCAATTTGTTGCCTACATCCTCTGTTTACTGGTGAGAGCTCCAATTACTCTCATCGACTCGCATTCTTCCTCTATTTCTAAGGCTCCAATTATCGTCATCGACTCGCCTTCAGATTGAACTTGTGTTCTAGGGCTCCAATTACTTCTTCCCTCTCTGTTTTAGGGCACTAATTACATTTCTCCCATATACTTCCTCTAATGTTTTGTTATCCATACATGAACCAATATGCAGCGATTCGTCGACAACGTTCTTGTTTTTACCAAAGAGTAAGTCGGTTTCAATCTCATTCTTCTGATATAATTTTTATTCATTTCTTTGTATTTTGTTTTTCCTTAATTTGAACAGGTGCTCGTTTTTTGCTATTGATAATTGGGAGGAATGAAGCTACTTTTTGTCGTAGGGATTTTTTGAGGATTGAAAGAGGGATATGAAGGTTGATTTGTACGAACTAATATGTAGTATGACCGTAAATTAGAATTATTTGTTGATCAGGTTGGTATTGAGGGGAAGTTAGGTAGATTTATGTGTCTTGCCAATAGGATAGGCCGATATTGATGTTTAATTTTGTATAATATTTATGCTATATACTTTTGTGGAATTGAGCAGCGGGAAGGGGGTTGAAACCGAAATCAAATTGACTCATATGGTTGCTTTTGGACATAGTGATTGATGAATGTTTGGATTATCATTAGCTCTCAACTTGTAGCCTTAGTTGAGGTCATGAATAGATAAACTTTTCTACAACCTGTTATATCCACCTTAAATGAGAAAAGGGGAAATCAAAATGAGAAGTTTTGAGCGGAGCTTCCAAAATCTATATCCATTTTCTTCTCTTTAGTAACTTGACCCATCTTATAGATAATATATTTCCACTCACCCTTATTCCAATATAAATGTTTCATCCATTTCATTTTGCATTATCAGACACATTTTACATCAAGACTTATCTGGCAGGTAATTCATTTCCACCCATCTTGTAGATAAGGTTCATACTTTTTCATCTTATTTATGTGTTTATTTTGTGGAAGCAATTAGCTTCGAAGAATGTGATTGGTTTATGTTGCAAGAATGTTGTAAATTGTCATGAATATATAAACTTTTCTAAAACCTGTTATATCCAACCTAAATGATTTTAAACTGTCAACAATGAGATTCATGTGTATTACTTAGGAACACTACAACAAAATTGGTATTAAAGTGATGTTGGCGACTTTTAAACAAAAGATTAAATTAGTGCAAAAGTACCGTTGAACTCTGTGGATAAATTTTTTTTAGCTCCATGAAAGAGAGTAGCGACGACCTTGATGAGTTCATTGTTGAGTTGACTCGTCACTTGACTTAGTCCTTCCTTTGCGAGAGAGCCACCAAGACCCACCACTTCTTGAGGTAGTTTTTTCAATTATTTTTTAATTTGCCATTTTTGACGAATTAGAGCTTCATATTTGACATTTATAAGTCCTTTTGTCTTCTTTTATCTAGAACCGTGGGGTGTGATGGTAACTTTTGGGTACTCCCAGAATGTCGCACACCACCTGTTTGTTAACATGTCCAATTGAACAACCAGGTAAAAATCGAAAGATTTTATAGTTTGAAAGGTGAAAACCTACTTGCTTATTCAATGAAAAATTGATGCTAGTATAGGTAATCTAAGTGTTTATATTCTTTGACCAAAGATATATTCATTTGTTTGTATTTGCTAGAATTTGGTAATGTAAGTATTGATAGTTAAAGCATATGGGATTCTTTGATGGAGCTATATGGTGGTTCTAAGTTATCACAACTACAGTTGGACGCATGTTGCTGTGGAGATGAGTCGTCATCAGGTGTGTCTTCTTAGCCTTGGACACTTAGAGGGTCTGGAATTTGGGATATGTTTGTAGACTTCATAAGTTGGTAGGTTGACATAACTCCTGACACGTTATTTTTTTCTTCTTACCATCTTTTCATAATGCAATGTTGTGACTATACAACTTTCTTATAAAACGTTAGATTACATGTATTCGGTTTGGACATATGATGGCAAGTCATATTTTTTGCTTGAACATTTACCAAGATGCCTCACACTAATAAAAATGGTGTATAGTTACTGGCACAAAAATAAATTCAGCAACGCTGATGTCAATGGTTTGTAGGTCTGATTGTGTATACTTCTTCCTAGAAGTTCTGATGATGTTTTAGTGCCCTTGAGTTTTGGCAGATTAAATATTTGGAAAGAGTAAGGATAAGACAATTCATGTTTTTTCTATAGCTGATTTTGTAGTTGTGCAATTTGGTGGATTTTGGAGTTCCGTGTCAAATGCTACTGTAATATAATGACTTTCTATGCATCATACTTGGTATAGTAGAGGATAATATATGTGATCATTCTTCAAACATGCTCAACATAGAGTTTATTGGCGATGATGGTTCATTAAAAGAAACTTTGTCCCCCTACTTTTCTAAATATAATTACACAACTTGAGCGAGTTTATCTATGACAAGTATGATATTGGATAAGCTATATTGTGTTCTTATGTTGGTGATCCTTACCTCTTGTGTGTAGGTGATTTCAACCACCTATGACTAAGAAGTTACTGATTACGTTTGTCATTCTTGGGCTCACAAAATATGTCCCTTCGCATGAAATATCTATTTCTCTTTTGATTTAGCTACACCAATCCAACTTATGCTGCAGCAACACAACCTTCATTTCCCGTCTTCACATTTCTACTAGCTACATTTATGGGGTCAGTTTGATAAACATTACTCCTATTATTCATCTCCAAAATTTTGTGTTTTGAGCTCCATTCCACATCTATTTTGCTTTATGCAGCACAAAAACAATGAATTTGTTCAAAATGGAACCACAAATGAAAGTTGTGGTTACAAAGGTCCAACTGTAGTTAGAAATCAAGGATTAGTTAATTGTTTTCCTTTATTTTTTGGGTATTTTAATTGAAAGTTTTTAACTGTAGTCATGATGAATGCTTGATTAAGATTTGGAAGAAATGACGTTAGCAAATACAAACAAATGAATATACAAGTGAATGCTAGGATTCTTTTTATTGATCCGTCAACTAGAATTGTTGGCTTGACCCTGAATTCTCATCTCATCCTCAATAAAGTTCCTCCATCAGTGATTCTACTATGCTTATTTTTATATAACTTACAGAAGTTGGTCTTTATTTTCAAGAGAACAAGTACTTTTGCCAATAGGGTCTTGTTTTTTCTTTGTAGTTTGTTTTACATAATCCTACTGTTTTTTCGAAATAGATTTTTATGAGAACGTTACTTGGTGTATGCCATTTTGCTTTAGAATTTAGTGAGCATAAATGTTTGAAATGAATGATGCCCTTTTGAAATATTAAGTTGAGAGTTATGATTGTTTTGTAAATCTTTACAATGTATATACAAATATAGGTTACCTGGCTTATGCCATTCTGCTTGAAATTCCTTCGGCTCCTCTTCCAACTCTAGCTTATGTCAATGTATGTTTTCAAAAATTTAATTGTCATGATCATTAATAGATTTGTATTATCTGATCTGATATTGTGTTTGTGTGCTTTAATCTTTTTTTTTTGTCACATTGTCATTGATGAACAGGTTCACCAATACAGACTCTTAGAAAAGGAATCTCGAAGATACTTTCAACAACTCGTTGAAGTTGTCTCACACTGTCACATTAAAGGCGTATATCACGAGATTTGAAGGTTCATGACTGCATGCACCTTTTACCATTTGACCTTGATGTAAATCAGATTTCAATTTTTAAGAAGTAATCAGATTCAGGCACTGTTGAGGTGAAATTATTCATGTTTATGTCCATTCATGATGTAAAAGTTATGGCAAACCTTACAGCCTTAGGTTTTGTTAGACAATTTTCTATTGAGTTTGCTTGATATCTTTATACTATTGTCTTCAATATGTTTCTTTGAATTTAAAGCTCAAGTGATTAGTAGTAGAGTGAACTGTGGTGGCTTTTTTTTTAAAATAGAGTTGGTGTTAACATAGTCAAATAACCCGGTTCCTATGCACCGTGTTATTAGGGGTTAAATTAACCCGGTTATGTGACATTATTAAATACCCCGGTTATACGGGGTCCGGGTTATTTTCGAGAAAATGCCCCGGATATCCGAAAATAAATATACCCCAAATCCTCAAATATCCGGGTTATTTGATAGAATATATTTCGGATAGAATTACTAAACCGAAAAAAGAGAGGGAAAATATCCCGGATATTTGAAAATTAATGCCCGGGCTATAAAGTGTCTGACCAATTTATAGTCCGGGTATTTGCCCTCATATAACCAGGTTATTTGCCATTTTTTAGTAGTGACCACTTCTTTTGACGGTATATAAAAGGTGGAAACGAAGCACTTTGAAAAGATACAATATCGCAATCTAAGTTCACAAACATATATCCAATAGTAAATCAAAACATTATAAGAATCATTCAATCATTAGATCAAGAAAAATCAGTCAAACATGATAAAAGAGAAGTTTTTCATAAATATCAAAGTTGAAAAGTCCTTACGGAACAAAGGAAAGGAAAATCTAACTCTATTGTGTTGCGGCACGGACTTGGAACCTTGAAACCTTGGAGACTCCTTCACCCTAAGGTGGAATGTGGCACACCACTAATCTGACCAACAAAAGGTCTATATATAAGTTTATATCAAATTCAAAAATAAGAATCTCAACCCATAAACATAAGATAAAATAGGAGAAAATAAAATTTCAACAAAACAACGACGGTGATACGACTTCCATACGGGGGCACCATACGGCCGTAGGCTAGCCATATGTTGGTTGTAGGCTGGCCGCATTAGCTTCTAACAACTTTTTGACTTTTAGTAAAATTGATTTTTCCGCCATTCCTGGTTGGAACCATGAGATTCATGAGTACTTTTGAATCGATTTCAAATATATAAAACTTTGTAGTTGACACAATTGTCCAAGTCCAAAAGAAAGATGGTTGAAATCGGAATCCGTCGGAGGTCATCCTGAAATGGTATCCAACATCAATGATATTATTCACAAGGTTCTTCAATTCTTCATTCTCCAACACGAATCCACCTTGGAACTTAGATACTTAGTCAATATAAGTGTCTTCCATGATGTTCTTGACCTCGAGGAGGATAGAAACTCATACTCTAGCATTCTTTCATCGATTTTGCTCATTTTTTTGCCTCGAACGCCTAAATTATGAAATAAACCAAAGTAGACACCACAATATACAATAGGAAGGATTTATGCTCTATATGAACACAAACCAAAACAAATCAAACCAAATGAGATATGAAAATGCATGAATATGATGATTAAAAAGACGTAGGTTTTGGACTTATCAATGATATGTTAATAGTTGCAAATAACAAGTATGACGTGAAGAAACTAAAGGGTCTCCCTAAGTGTTGAGTTTAAGGTTAAAGATTTTGGAGCAACTTGGAAATTTTTAGGAATGTAGATTCTTAGAGATAGGGGTCATAAGAAGCTTTTTATCACAAAAAAGCTACATTAAAAGGTGTTGTCAAGGTTTGAAATGTCATCATTCAAGCCTATTGATACACTTAATGCTTCTAACATCCATCTTACCACTTTGTTTTCACCTCAGTTGGATGAGGAGAAGGAGTATATATCGTGAGCCCCTTATGTTACCGCAGTGGGGAGTTTGATGTCTGATATGGTATGCACAAGACCATATCTAACACAAGTTGTTAGTGTCGTGAGCAAGTTCATGGGGCAGCCAGAAAAACAACACTAACAAGTTGTGAAGAGAATATTTCGGTACTTTAGAGGTACATCTGACATTGGACTCGTTTTTGGGATAATACATAATATTTGGTCACAAGGTACTCTAATTCTAATGATGCAAGAGATGTTGATACTAGAATATCTATGACTGGTTATATTTCACTATTGGTGATTCTATTGTGAGTTGGAAGGCAACATTACAACCCATGGTCACTTTGTCTACCATAGAGGCAAAGTTCATGACATTGGCAAAACCAACTAAACAAGGAATTTGGTTGAAGGGATTGGTTAGTGATCTAGGTATACATCGCGATTAGGCTATTATATATTATAATAAGTTGAGTGCAATTTGTTTGGTCAAGGATTAGATTCATCATGAGAGCACTAAACATAGTGACGTCATGTATCATTTCTTTGGAAGTGAGAAGAAGATCATGATGAAGAAATAAGGTATTGATTATAATCCTATTGATATGTTCACCAAGCCTGTACCCTAGTAACTTCCAACATTGATTGGACTTGCTAAATGCTATAAGCTATTTAGTGCCCAATGGGCACATGTAGATAGAGAAAGATGAGCTAGTTTGGGCATTGACTAATGCATTTGGTATGTTTGTAAGGATTCAAGTCAAGGTGGAGGTTTGTTGATATACCTTGAATGTCACACTTGAGATATTCAGTTAGGGCGGTGGAGTCGGCCCTTGGTGTGAAGCTATTGTAGGATGAACCACTATAAATATGTGTGTTCTTTCGTTCTTGTTTGTTGAATTATGTTATTTCTCATAATTCGGTACAACATACACTACTTCCCCTAATGAGATTAGTATCGGGAACCTCTATTTGAAGAACCTAGAATTGTTTGAAGAAGACATCACTTATTAGGGCCTTGATTTCGCATAAGCCTAGTTTATGTAACACCCTAGATTCAAGTGTCATTATAGGTAAGGCTAAGTCGTAGTTGTATGAACATGCGAAGAGCAGATTTTTTTTGTTTTATTTTGTCATAGTTCCACCACCAACCTTCCTCTCAGTTTTGATCGATTCGCCCTTATGGTAATATTTCCAGTTGCATAGATATACATATAATTATACAAGGAAATGAGAACAATACTTGGAAATTGGTAACAAATATTTGTAAAGACCTATGTAGGAGAGGGGAATACGCTAATACTAAACTCGCTAGAACGATAGTCAACACCGTAATGAAGGGTTTAAGGAAAGAAGCGTAGCAGCGACGTTGAACCCTCCGGCCATGACACCAACTATAGCATGCGTCTTCCTCCTTACCCCATCATCACCGTCCAAACCCCGAACAGACTCATCATCATCATCATCATCAATATAAAGAGGGTTGTCGTACACCTTGAAAACCCGGTCATCCTCGTCTTCTTCCTTGTTATTGTCGTCGACTTCGTTTACGCCGTCATCATGCTCTTGTTCCTCCTCATGGAGACAAGTAGACTCGTCAGAGTAGGAGCAAGAGAAGCGAGCTTCAAAGTCGGGTGAAGGCATACCTGAGGTAGTCAAGGCAGTTGTCGAGGTGACCGTCGGGGTCAGAGGACTTCCCCTCCGCCATAATGTGGTTCTTCAAGAAAACCAATTTCTTCTCAATCCCGCCCGAGAGGATGATGAATTGATGGTGGCTTTGATCTTCGTTGTCGGTGTCGGAGAAGATGGATTTGATGTGTGACCTTCAAGGCAGTTATTTTACTTCAAGCTCACGATTTGCACATGGTGCCGGACGCTTTATTCAGGGACACACATTGTCTTATGGGCCTTCGCTCTATAATTTACTATGGAAGAATTTGGTCTACTAGGCTCTTTTTGGTTTTTGTTAAAGAAACTATACCCCATATTTTTTGGGGCAAATTAGGTAAGTAAGCTTTTTTGAGAACATATAGTAGAAACTAGGCTTTTTTATGTTTTCCATTAACAAAATATACCCCAACTCCCAAATTATTTTTTTTTTACTACTTACCTTCTAAACCCTAACTCAATCCTCCACTCACCCTCCCTCATCCTTCATTTCTAAACCCCAACTTGGATACTTTTAACACATTTGATCAACATCCCATATATATATATATATATATATATATATATATATATATATATAAATCAGTGATTAGCATCCCCAACTTGGAACAAGATACGACGTGGGTAACCTCATCCCGCCGGAATTCAAGGTTGCAGCTTCCGGCAATAACTACTGCGTCTGGGAGAATAAGAACTTCCAAGTTGCAAGGAAGGAACTTAGCCCGCAAACTTAATTAATTATGGTGATGGTGGATTAATATATAATTAGTTAAGAAAATGATTAGTTGATTTTCTAATTTATCAATTAATCTTTTTGATATTGATTCACTACATTGTTGTTGATGTGCTAATTAGTTATGGTAGACGATTATGGTTTTTATAATAAGTATTAGCACATCATTTATATTGTAACAACTTTGTAATTTTCAATTATGGTTTTTATAATAAGTATTAGCACATCATTTATATTGTAACAACTTTGTAATTTTCAATTATGATGTTGATACATGAATCGACTATTGAAAGTGGATCATAGTAGTATGAATGTGCTGGAGGTGAGAATCGAACTCCAAACAATACATTATGTCAAATGTAATTACGGTATGTAGTCCGGTGTGTAAAATGTCCGGTATGTAAATGTAAGGAATGTAAATTGTCCAGTATGTAAATATCCGGTATGTAAAATGTTCGGTATATAAAATGTCCGGTATGTAAATGTCCGGTATGTAAATTCCGGTATGAAAAAAAATTCTGGTATGAAAAAATTCTGGTATGAAAAAATTCTAATATGAAAAAAATTCTGGTATGTAAAAATTCCGGTATGTGAAATTTCGGTATGTGAAATTCCGGCATGTGAAAATTTCGGTATGTGAAAAATTCTTCATTCTAGAAAATATATAAAAAATAAAGAAAAAAAAGACAAAAAAAATTAATATAATAAAATTAAAAAAAAAACAAATTTAGTTTTTAAAAATTAAAACTTACACTTAAATAACAAATAACAAACATTTTTTTAAAATAGAAGGGTTAATTAGTTTTACCTACCATTAAATGAAACGGGTAAAAAAATATGGGGTATAGTTTCTTTAACAAAAACCAAAAAGAGCCTGGTAGACCAAATTCTTCCTATTCAAAACAGGTTCTGATTTGACAACTTTTCCATAATAAGCATCTTATTCAACTTAACTCACAATTTGTAATACCCGAAAATTTATTTCTGAGTCAAACCGGATTTCGACCCGTTGATCTATTAACATAATACCTAATGTCATGTATCAACACAAATTTTATCATTTGATGTGAAAATTATTACTCACATAAAATGATAACAATCACCAAAACCCTACTCTTGCAAGACTAGTGTTAGATGATCATTTGACAAGATCATGACAAGACCAAGACAAGCCTTGATTTCTTTAGCCAAATCCTTCAGCCATGCTTCCGCCAACCCTTATTCATCTTGTTGTTGGGCAACCTTTCCACTTCACGTATCGGTGCCTACTTGCCCAGCCCAACAAGAGGAGCTTCTCCTCACTCCTTCAACACGTAACCAACCGGATCTCAAGGACCTTCTTACCTACTGACGTGGATCACCTTTTCTTTTGAGCATAATAACAGATATGTAACCTTTGGATGCATCAGTCCTTCATCACGTCTCCATTCAACCGATTCAAACCACCAGGATATCCACTTACCTTCTAGAGACATTTCACACAACAAAAGATCTGGAGACAGCATCCCTTGCCACACCCATACCAATATCTTTCCTCAATGCCAAACACTTCCTGCTGCAACGTGAAACCTAGTCGTCACCTCCTACCACAGCTACACGAAACCTCCCTCCTTCTCACGTTCTCCTTTTCTTCTACGAACAAATAGGGTCTCATTGTAAGCAGAGAAGTGTAGGTTGCACGCAGTAGCCTAGTCTTCCTCACTTGCACACCAAGAACGCATTCATATCTCCCATGTTATGGTCTGAAGAAGACTGGCTCCGAGTAAGACGGTTTCTCTCCTCGCCTATCTATATTATGTCACCTTCATTCGTGCTTATCATTTGAGCCTTGCGGATCTACTACCGATCGATGACACCAAGAGACTATACTCAATTGATAGCTACGGACCTTCAAGTGGGAGATCCCTGAGCCAAGCCACACCACCTTCTTTGCAACCATCGAGGTAAGGCATATCACTTCCCTTCTTGTCAACTTGGATTACAACATTAGTTGAATCACTATGTGCTCACAGATCTGAAGCCATCTTTGGACTCAACATCCACTATTGTCGTCGAGATCAACCATGAAGCCTCCTCACACTGCTCTAGCCGTGCAACCATCAAGAACATGGGAGAGACTTGGACATCAAGGGTAAGCATCGGCCATACCCCCCCCCCCTCTTTTCTCTTGATGTGCACATGAAAGAAGGTTGACATTATGCCTATGGGTACTCCCATGTTTTGATCCTAAGACCTGCTGTTTGACAAAATAAAGATAGTCGTTGCGTCTGGTGAGTCTCGAGTCTAAATCTCTTGCAAATCATGTTTTGCTTTTCCATGAAATTGAATGAGCAATTAATTTTGAACCTAAGTTTGAGTACCTTAAAAGGGTTTGTCGCCGTCCAAATTTTAACATGTCGTAGAGGGATATGCATACTTGGATTTATCAAAAGATGTGGTCGATCCAACGGTTGGATCTACATTCATATGCAAGGCATGTATTTCAGTATACCAAATAAAGGATTTAGCAAATCATAAATTTAAAACAACCTCTTCAACTGAATATGGAAAATCATTAGTGATCGGTTCGGTTGACATGTTTGATGTAGTCCATTGCGGCAAAATTTTAGCTTCGATCTAAGTCGGTTGCTAGAAAATTCAATGTCTTAAACTAAAGACATGTTGTTCTTATTTATAGGAGAAGGCTAACCATAATCCCAGTAGGACTAATCAGAAAAATATCCAAGTGGACGAGCTAATGATAACTCGAATTAAAAATGAAAAAAGGGGAATAAAGATAAGATATATCTTAATTTGTTGACGCATATCTTCAAGCAGTTGACTCGATTAGTGAAGTGGATGACTCAATCATGTGTAAAATGTTGTGTCCATAAGTATTTGGTCACATGCTCCTCAATTGACACAAACCTGGTCTTAGTCAACTTGATCAGTAGTGATAGAATAAATCGGTTTAGATTAACCGGTTTGATTCAATCCAATGCTTCTTCGCTCTAGTGTTCATGTCATCTTTGAAATTGCACCTGTTTGACTCGATTGTCGACTCCGATCAACTCGTCCGTTTAATGTAGTAAAAAGGGAACTTTTTCTTCACTTCTCTTGCTCTCAAATTTCAATCGATGTAGTTTGGAATTAGACTTCCTGACCTTAGAGAGAACTTTAGCTAATTGTAGACGTATTTTCAATTATGCTCCAATTCATTCTTAAAATGATCTCAACGCCTACATTTCAATAAAAGTACTAGTATATCTTCAAAATAGTAAACCAATGAACTCTGCTATAAAATCATGCATTTCTACACAACAAATCCAAGTAAACACTGAACAAAGCGACAATAATAATTACTTTACTAGTTGTCAATTTTGGTCCTTCTACCCTACATCGTGTCATACACCAACTAGCACTTACTTATGGAGCATTCAACCATCTAACTACCAAAACTAGATGAAGAACATTATCCGAAAAGCAACCCATTTGGTTTTAAACTTCCTCTCCATTATTTTGGAGAACTCCAAACTGAAACTCTCTACTCTTTCTCACCATGCCATCAAAGATGTCGACTTCCTTCAAACACAAGAAGGTTTGTATTTCCAAGAGAAAATCGCTATCGACTGTACATCCAAAAACCCATCCCAACTAATCTTGTCTCGCCAAATTTGTATGAGTTGTAAACTTGTAATAAATCGGTGTCCCTAAGTTTGAGGAGCTCATTAACTTTGGATTGTCCGGTTCATATTCAACAAAAAGAAACATCGATACCACTTTATTAGATACTTTGTACCAAGAAAATGGAGAAATTACAAAAAGGGAGAAAACGATTAAAATAAGAAAAGAACAAGGGTAAAGTAACTACACTTTCACTTACTAAATCATAAATTCTAGTATTATGAGAGAGTTCTTGCTGTTGTACTTTTGTGTTTGGATTTGAGTTGCATTTGACATATCAAGTTTATTTGCTTGGACGGGTCATGGATGTGCGATCTGAATGTAATGACTATAGATCAAAGTTTCCACTAATTTTTTTCAAGAGTATCATATGCACTTTGTGGCATATCGATATGCGGGGCTTGTCTATATAAGTGTATCGAATCCCCTTCTTTATCAAAATAAAACTTGTATAAGAGATCAAACTTTTTGTTAAATGCACGATTGATGATTTATTAATTTATCCAACACAATTGAAATAAGCTTACGATGAATACTTCAAACACACAAGAGTGTGTTTGTGTAGGACCGTGAGCTTTTTGGAAGGAGATAAAGTCAAAATTATTTATTTACAATGGTTGTGCACCTCATGAGGTGCACAATTTTTTTTCTTTATTGTTTTTTATCTAACCTCTATCAGATAAGAACTCATTGTCACGTGCAAGCGAACTCCATGTAAGCATCAAGTGTGCCTAGAGTAAGCGCAAATACATTTATGCTGAAAAAATGATATATTTAAGACCGGAAATTATATCACCATATTACGAGTGCATTTGAGAAACCAACTTTACAAGATTATGAAAGCTTTACGAAGCTTATGAAAAATAAGCATAACATAGGAAATGAGTGTTTAGAAGTCCAAATTTATGAGAGCTTATGCTAGTGATGTGAGTTAAGATGACAACTCAAAATCATATATTACCGTAAGTGCACAATTTTCGTCCATTTCCATTGCCGCCTCCTCCTCAGTGATGACGTTGATCGACCGTTGGCTTGAGCCACTCCACCACCATCTAGTGAGTTTCTTTGTTTTCCTTTCTTTTCTTTATTTCTTTTGACATTGAGGACAATGTATGTTTCAAGTATGGGGTGGGGTGTGACTATGGTTTGTAATAACTCTACTTACTTTGCTTGAATGATTCTATGAACACTCGCATTTTTCTTTCATTGTCACACGTTTCATTATTGCATTGCATGAAAAAGACCTTGAAAAACCCATAAAATTTTGAAAATTTTGAAAATATTTGTGCTTCTAAGGTTAGAGATGATTTCTATGATGAAAACTACTTGTGGAATGAGTTTTTTATGACAATTGTATTCTTAAATTGAATTTTGAATTATGAATTATGAGGAAATTGAGTAAGTTGTTTATCCTTTCTTGCAAATTTCATAATGTGAAGGTTTTATCTAAATCATATTGAGAAACAAAGGTTGAAATCACAATATAAGTTCTTATACTTCTTTATGAAATGATTAAGGCACCTCAAATTTCTTACTTCTTTATTTGATCATTTAGCCCCTCAAATGAAATAATTCCCTCCCTTACCTATCCGGGATTTAGGAAGAAGTTGAATTTGACATGTTTGATGTGGGAGGGCCATGAAAGCAATTGTTTTCAAAAGTGTAGGAAAATTCTAGGTTTGGGGAAGTCAAACATGACGATGAGTAACTCGGCAACATTCACATAGCCAGGTGTTTGTGTCTTGCCAAAGTCGAATTGAGCGATATTCCTAGCGGATTATGGTATGTGCATCAAGGGTTTGAGGCATCTCGAAATTGAGAAACGTCAATATCCTAGGCTTCGGTTATTGTGCACCGCTGTCCATAACTCCAAAAGTAAAGTCGAAAAACTATGTGCAAAAGTCTAGAGCAAAGCTCTAAGTTGGTGGAAGTTCAAATATTAAAAAGAAAAGAGTTGTGTTGTCCTTCTTCCCGGATTCATACACCACATTCCTTTTACAAATTTCCCACCTTCTTCCGCATTCTTGGCCTTATTTGAAAGTCCTTGAGATCATAAGAGTGTTATTTGACTTGGTGATCTAAATTGAAGTTTCACATGTTTGATTTTGACAATGCTTGAAGGTTATGATGGTTGTCTTGAAATATTTGCAATTTATGAAGTTTCTTTGTTTGCATATTTTAGTTTATGTATATAAGCGTTTTCAAGGATGGATGAAGCAAGGTTTGAGGATGATCTATTGACTAGAAGCACACCAACCAAAAAGATTGTTTTGTTTTGTTTTGCATTCATATTTCATTCTACCTTATGTTCTAAGCTTTTAAAAACCCTTGCTTGAGGACAAGCAAGTGGCAAGTATGGGGTATTTTGTTAGCATGAAATATGACGATATTTTAGGCACTTGTTTTAGTTATTTTTCCCTCTTTATAGTGTTCTTAGATATGTGTTTAAAGAAATTGTGAGCTAGTTCACCCACTTTGTCGATATAGAGATCTACACTAACTTCTTTGTGTTTTTAGGTGAATAAAGCTTGGATCGGAGCAAAATGAGGAAGGAAAGGGATGTTTGATCACATTTGATGGCAAGGAGATGCACTAGGAAGGCTAAGGAAGGAGCATGGATGGAAGATTGCACGAAACAAAGGCAAAAGAAAGAGGAAAAGCAACTCCACGCTCTGAATTACGGTCGTGGAAGAGGATTTGGAGAACCACGCTCTAAACCACGGCCGTGGACTTAGCATCATGAACGTGGACTTGAGTTTTGAGCACTCCAGAGAGTTACACGGTCTAAAGTACAGTCGTGGAAATCCTATGGCACCGTAATCTGACTCCACGCCCTAAATCACGGTCGTGGAAAGTTGTACTTGGCCGTGTCATATTTTGCCATGTCAGTCACGTCATTAGGCTTTCTCGTAACCCTACCTCGCCTTATAAAAAGGCTAGAGAAGAGAGTTTTGGGGATCCTCGCTTACGCTGACTTTCGCGTACATTTAGCCGCCGTTGGAGAGACTTGCTTGAGATTGAAGATTGGTGAAAGACGTACTTTTTGGAAGATTTCATACTTTGGACATTCTAGGGTTTTCATTCGAGAACGGATTGACATCCCATTTCTTTGTGATTCTCTAGATCTTTATGAGGTTTCTGTTCCTATTCTTCTAGATTCATAAACATATTCTTTTTGTTATTTGGATTTCGAGATTGACTTTGAGTTTTATTTGAGTTTTCAAGGGTTTTTATCTTTTATTCTTCTTAAATTGAATATTGATATCATGACAGTAATTGTTGGCTAAAACCCTTTAGCAATTCTAAAGTGAAGGGTTGATAGTTGTGGTTTAGATAATGATAGATCGATCGTAAACAAATTGGACTCTGAGAGTGTGAGAAACTTCATCGACACTCTAAATCACGGTCTGTTCTTGAGTTCCACGGCTGTGGTTCTCAAGATCTAGCCGTGATTTTCCCTAGTTTACGAACCTTGCTTTTGCTTTGATCCAAAGTTAAAGATTAGCTTTAACCTAGCCTTGGCTTGCCTTTTTTAGGTAGTAGTGAGACTCAACATCCTCTATTTTGATTTCGAGTGTCACAACATTAACCGTTTTAGTTTATCTTTGATTCCTTGGGTTTGGGCATGGGTATTTGAGATTAATTCTTACCTTTAGATCCTTTCTATACTGCAGTCTCAACAACCTTTATAGAGAGTATCCTTGGGTTAGACATATAGGGTTTTGGAACTTCACCGTATTTTACCTTACTTTAATATACCTTTGCAATTCTCAACTCTGTCCTTATATCTATAAATATATCTTGAATCGATTGCCACAATTATACACCTGGATCTTTAGGGTTGCTGTTTTCCCAATATTTGCAAAGCTTCTATAATTTCATTGCTCGATTACCTAAAACTGGTTTTGTTTCACCAATTTCCTGAGTTCGATACTCTGGAATACTTGTTAATCTACGCCGATCCGTACACTGAGGGTTCGCTTGCTCTTATTCTAGTTTTATAAATTTAAAACTTATTTGCACGCACGTTTAGGGGCGAACATCTTTCATTACACAAAACTATTACATAAAATCTACTTGAAGATTATGCTTTGTAGTTGCCCTTTGTGGGATCTTCTACATCAGAAACTCAAGTGTTTTTAAACTAACTTAATCCGAGGAGTAAGCTCTGTAGTTGCCCAAGTTCGGGAACCTCTACATCAGAAACTCGTTATTTTAACCGGAGAGATAAAATAACTTTTGTCAAAATAAAATCATAGTTTTTGGATTTATGTTAAGATACAAACAAAATTAAGATTTGCTTACCTCTTTTGACAAAGCCCCACAAACTTCTTGTTTCTCACCACTTGGATTATGAACAAAGATTTCCCACCAAAATAATGATTATGATAATGATGATGATATAAATAAGGACAAGACAAATGAAAAGCTCGATTAAAAATCGGTTGTTATTAGCAACAAGCCGATTAGTAATATCATCATCGGCCATGGTTTTTTTTTCTTTGAGCTTGAATAATGAAAATGGAGTTAAGGAAGAAGGAGATAAGGAAAGTGAAAGTGAAAATGAAAGTAAAATAGATGGATGGAGATTAAAGGGGATTAAAGGATTCGGTTTTTACAACTATTCCCACTAGACTAATTTAACTCTATGATCACAATTTATAATACATAATCAACCATTTTTCGGACTATTGATATGACTTACATGACTACTTTTCATGGACTATTAATGACTATTGTCAAACTGTTACTAAGACTTACACGACATTCCTATCATACCATTGACTATGACTTACATGATTGTACTTGATGGACAATGACACACAGACTGCACGTGACGGACTACTAACAAATTGACTATTGACTATTTATTTGCTTACGTTTATGTCTAACATATTACTAACATGTGACTAACATATTACTATCACATGACTAACATATGACTAACACGTACTAACAATTTTATAATTCTGTCATCTTTTACTTACTTTATATATTTGATTTACATTTTTATGTAGTAACCAATGGAAAACATTGCAAAAAGATACTTTGACATTCTTGACTTATCGGGCCAAAAATACCTTGAATGGAAGGTAGATGCGGTGACCCATCTTAAGGCGAATGGCCTTGAAAAAACAATTGAGGAGAACAATGATGTCACTCCATAGGAGAAGGCAAAAACAATTGTATTCCTCCGCCACCACATTCATGAAAGCCTCAGTACCGAATACTTATTTGTGGAGGATCCTAAAGAGTTGTCGGAAAGTTTGAATGATAGATATGGACACCAAAAGGAAGTCCTTTTCCCACAAGCTTTGTATGAATGGAACAACGTCCATATCTGATTACAACAGTATTATTCACAAGATCACCTCCCAATTGAGGTTGTGTGGTCATATGATCACTCAAGAAGAAATGCTAGAGAGAACATTCTCTATTATGCATGCCTCAAATGTATTGTTACAACAACAATACCGAGAAAGAGGTTTCAAGAGGTACTCGGACCTTTTGAAAGTATTATTGGTGACTAAAAAGAATAATGAGCTCTTAATGAGAAACCACAACCTCAGACCCAACAGATCAATAGCAGCTTCGGATGTCAATGCCACTAAAAAGGCATCCGATGACAAATGCAAGAGTTACAAAGAACGTGGGCAACAGTCACGGAATTATAATAGCCGTGGTCGAGGTCGTGGAGATCGTGGTGGCCGTGATGGCCGTGGTGGTCGTGGTGGTCTCGGTCGTGGCCGTTGGCAAGGCTATAATGATGGCCACCATGATAATCGAGGTAACTATGGTTACAAAGGGAATGGTAAGTCAAAGGTCCAAATGGGTCAAAAGGGGCCCTCTCATAAGCCAAGAATTGTCTGCTACAGATGTTGCATAGTTGGTCATTGGGCAAAAATATGCCGTACCGCTTCACATTTGGTGGATGCTTGCCAAGCTAAAAGAAACAAATAAAAGGCTAATGAAACCAACTTTGTTGAAAACAAAGGTGTTGGTAGTTTACCCATGACCAACCTAGATGTCTCTCACTTTCTCAACTTTGAGAATGATGATTCATGTGCCTTGGACTGAAGCATTGGTTTAAGAACTTATGAGATCATCCTTTATTGTATAATAATGTATAATATGATGTAATGCCATGTAATGCTTTCTTTTAAGATCTAGTAGGACTATGTAAAATATGTTTATCCTGATGTATAATATGAAGTTTTTTTTATTAATGGCTTGACCTATCTATGTTTCCCCCTTTATAGAATATGTGGAACCTTCTTAGGAAAGACTCGATGAGAAGGAGCAATGTCTTGTGGACAGTGCCACCACATATACCATCTTGAAAAATAAAGAGTATTTCACACAATTGAAACCCTTTAAGGGAAATGTAAATACCATATCCGGTGTGGCTAGACTCATCGAATGCTCGAAAAGAGCTCTTGTTCTACTCCTAAAGGGAACAAAAATAGTAATAAATGACGCATTATATTCGAGTAAATCTCAAAGATATTAACTGAGCTTTAAGGATGTGCGACAAAATGGGTTTCATATGGAAACCATGAATGAAAATGAGAGAGAATATTTGTGCATCACAACACATGAATGTGATAAGAAACAAATCCTAGAAAAAATGTCAGGGCAAGCCTCCGGATTATATGTCCATGCGTTTTCATCAAGCGATCCAAAAGTGGATTTGCTATAATCGCAGTTTATGTTGACGATTTAAATATCGTTGGAACTTCCAACGAGTTTGAAGAAACTGCAAAGTATTTGATGAAAGAATTCGAGATGAAAGATCTCGGAAAGACCAAGCTTTGTCTTGGCCTACAAATTGAGCATTTAAGGGATGAAATCTTTATCCATTAATCTAATTACACAGAGAAAATACTAAAGAGATTCTACATGGACAAAGCACACCCTTTAAGCTCACCCATGGTTGTTCGATCCCTTAATGTGGAAAACAATGAGTTCCGTCCTCGAGAAGAGGATGAAGAAATCCTTGACCCTAAAAGTGTCATATTTAAGTGCAATTGGTGCTTTAATGTATTTGACTAATAATACAAGACCACATATTGTCTTTGTTGTAAATTTGTTGTCTAGGTATAGTTGTGCACCTACAAGAAAACATTGGAATGAAATCAAACATATATTCCGCTACCTTTGAGGTACGCATGACCTTGGTCTATTTTATCAATACAAAAAAAGATGTCACTTTGGTTGGATGTGTAGATGCTAGATATTTGTTTGACCCCCACAAGGCTAAATCCCAAAACAGATACGTATTCACATATGGAGGTACGGTAATTTCATGGAGGTCAACAAAACAAACAATTACTGCCACTTTTTCAAATCACGCAGGGTTGATCGCTTTATATGAAGCTGGAAGAGAATGTGTATCCCTATGGGCAATGAATGAGTTCATACAAAGGTGTGTGGGATGAAATCTATCACTAAAGAACCAACCATCTTGTACGAAGATAACTCAGCATGCATTGCTCAGATGAAGAAAGGACATATTAAGGGAGATCGTACAAAGCACATATTGCCAAAGTTCTTCTCCACTCGTGAGCTGAAGGAAACCGAGGAAGCTGATATTCAACAAATCCGTTCCAGCGACAATCTTGCTGACTTGTTCACGAAATCATTGTGTCCGAAGAAATTTGAAGAGCTTGTGCACAAGATTGGAATGTGTAGACTCCGAGACATATGTCGAAATCAGGGGAGCATTATACACGCTACACTCTTTTTCCCTTCGATTAGGTCTTCATCCCATTGGGTTTTTCCTGACAAGGTTTTTGATGAGGCAGCTTCACCCAAGCGTATAGACATGGTTCGCAAACCTAAACCGTAAAAATCCAAACCTAAACCGCCGACCAAACCGGCGGTTTAGCCGGTTTATTAAAAAAAAATTTGAAAAACTGGACCAAACCGGACCAAAATCAGCGGTTTGGTCCATTTAAAAAAAAATAACCAAACCGGCAACCGCCGGTTTAGGTTTGGCCAAAGGCAAAACCTAAACCGCAAACCCACGGTTTGGCCAAACCGACAAACCTAAACCGCCGGTTTGGCGGTTTGGTTCAAACCGGACCCATGTCTACAATCGTATAATGAGTATGGAGTCAGCAACAGACGCTCAAGTTTGATAATGGAAGAATGTGAATATTCAAGGGGGAGTGTTATGGATAAACATGTACAAGATATTTGTGCATATCAGATGCATGTAAGTGTGTAGATCATGTTTTGTACACATATATCACATGCATGTCTTCTAGTATAACTTGGTCAAAATGGTGAAGTAATTTGTATAAGGTAAATTATTCATCTTCTTACCTTCTAATTTATTTTATTAGAAAATCCTCCAAATTTTGACCTATAAATAGAGTTTATTCTCATTGTACCAAGATGTACAAAAAAAATAAGAAATTTCCTCATCTTATTCACTCTTCTCTTCTAGCATCATTGTAAGAATTTTTAATACATTCCACGAATATCTAAGTAATCAAAGAATCCAAAAACAATCAAATTACAACCATTTATAAAATTTGAACACACTAAATTTGTAGAAAAAAAATGTGTGAACAATATAGGGCAAGAGAAAAAGACAAAAACTCGAATTGAAATACTGACAAAAAATTTAATTTTATAAATTGGCAGTGGACGAAACCTGATACGTGGGTTTACGAAGTGAGACAAAAAATCTCCCAATATTCTCCTCAAACCCTTTCCCTTTTCATATCCCCTCTTTCTCCAAATTCAAATATCCAGACAACAAGCTTATCCCTCCCTCTCCCCACCAGAATTTCCACAGCCCACGATTTCCCAACCACGCAAAACCGTAAACACCCCAAAAAATTATCGACGTGTTTCCTTGAAGAACAAGGATGACAAGGTTTGGAGGAGGCACCGGGATGGGAGGTGGCTATGGCTCCGGCGGAGGACCTGGCGGCACAGGAATGTTTCGCGCCGTCAGCAGAGTAGCCAGAGCAGGTCTAAGTAACCTACAAGACCCTTCATCTCCGCCTTCAGCATCATCGTCATCTTCTTCTTCTAATTCGCCACGAAACGCATCCAAACGCGGTCTTACCTTCTCTAACAACACACTCACCGCCATAGCCTCACCCTCAGTGTCTCTTTCCAATTCGATTTGTGGGTTTGGCTCAGCCTGGCCTCTGACTTCGTCTTCTTCTCTATGTGACGAGACTGAGTGGATCCGTGTTCATGATGAGTTTTATGTTGAAGATGAAAATGGCTCTTTTGATGATTCCGTTTTTGGTTCGGTTCCTTCACCTCATGAAGTCACATCCGCTCTTCTTTCACTTCAACAGTAAGTATGCTTTCTATGTTCAAATTTCTACCACCGATCTTTGCTTGGTTACAATTGGTATTTAATCGGTTTGAGAATTTAGTTTCATGTTCGGATAGACTTTCCCAATAGTTGCAATAAGATTGACTCCTCTCCATGCTTAACTACTTGGTTGAATTTTTGTAGAGCCTTTCGTCTTCGGTTTGAAAGCTGGTAGATCTCTCTGACTTGAATCAGCACCTTTTGACACATTTCCTCATTGTCAGACTTAAGATTGACTCTTCTCTTTTATTTAGGGACTTAGGTTTCCGTTGGTTTTAATGCTTGATTGGAGAAGCTAATATGGCTATAAGAAATCATTTTTTCCTTCCCGTGTAATATTTTACTTTCAAGAAATTGATTAATTGTCAAATAGGGGAATTTGTGTCTAAAAACACACGCAAACTATGCCAGCTATAATTAAGTCTTATCCTTTCATCCAATTCTGAAAATAAAATTGATTCATCTTGACAGTACTTTGTAAATGAATGTTGTAAGGTTTCCTGTGTAATGTTTAACTTCTTATTGGATTTTTAACGTGGAGTTTGTAGCTATCTCATTGATTGGCTAAATCCAGGGGAGTTTTAATAAGAGTCCTTACTAAGGAACAATAAGGAAACTTCACGGAAAAGAGATGAAAAGTTGTTTTCTGAAAAAAAATGAAGAATTGAAAGCACAGTGCATTAATTGTGATAAATATGAGGACAATAGTTAAAGAATTTAGACGTAAGAATTCATATGAAAGAAGGATGAGGAAAATACTCGGAGAGAGATGAAAGTTTCTTTTTCGAAGAACGAAGATTTATAGCATAAGCATTGTTGTGGTAACGTATTAGGATTTTTACATGGAGAATTCAGAAGTAAGAGGTCGTAAAGAATAAGGAGTATACAAGGATAAGAGGCAGAAAGTTCTTCTTTGAATAAAAAAAGAAGGCTTCAACACTTAAAATGCATGGCATTTACGACGACTGTTCTTGTCGGGCTTTGTTTATTAAGACTGGATATGAAATGTGAGGTGGTGTTGGGAATGATGATACCCTGCAAGCTTCAATTCTTATCACCCCTTTCAAAATAAGCTTTGAAGTTGATGCCAAATCTGGAGATGGTGTATTGAGGTTTCGGAAGGAAGATTGGGACTGACTATAAACTCTTTACATCAGCCACTGTTTTGTCAATTAATATGGAAAGTTTGACATAAAATTTGTCTTCTGCAGTTGATTTAGCACCCTGTTATACATCAGCCAGTGTTTATACATGAATGAATATGGGAGAAAATTAATAGGCTATGTTGTGTATGAGTACTGATTCTAGTTAAGATTTGAGAGGAATTAGGTCACTCTTTTACGCTAGCTATGACCGTCTCTTCTCTTAATGATGATAGCAGTTTTGATTCCTAATTAACTTTTTTAAAGAGGCTGGCACAGCGATTTAAATAGAAGCCCTTGAAGCATTTCAAAAGATGCTGAGGGGCATGCTGTACTGTTAATATCATCAGTTTCGATTTTTGACTCTTCTTTCATCCGATCTAACATTTTGATTTCAATAATTATAAAAAGTTGCCTCATTTGTCTGATGGCGTGACTGCAGAGCATTGCCAACCTCATCCAGCTCAGACTGGATGGAGCCGTCATTGCATATGTATGGCTATGATCAGAGGTTATATCCTGGAATTGGGAGAGTTTTTGACGCTCTCCATTTGCTGCAGACCGACTCATCGGTTCAGGTTTAGTATGAAATATAACCATTTGTCCTTTATAATTTTTGTAAGTTTCAGGCTTACTACAATGTTAGTTTTTACATAAGATGCGTGTTGAAGAAGGAAACTTGACAATTATCAGTCTTTGCCTGACTTTTGATTCCCTTACTTAGAAATGTATCGTCTTTTTTTTTTTTTTTTTGCTTTGGATGTCAGTGACAAGAGCTTTCATTATGAATAGCTTATCTGTTCATGCAATTTTGTAGAGGATGGTGATCTCACTGTCATCTGATAGAGCCGTATGGGATGCTATTTTGAACAATGAAGCCGTGCGAGAGCTTAGGGAATCATACTACAGTGGTATGTATGTGCTATTCTGCAGTGCGTTGAGTTTAATGTGATGTCATTCGTTGATAAAACATGTTCCTGACCTATGTAGATGAAGAAACAAATGATTCAGCAAGCTTAGACGATGAGTCCAATCCTCATATGGCATCAACAAATTTGCTGAGCTGGATCATCAACAATATGAGGTCAAAGTTGATGGAGTTTCTAGCAGGGATAACAAATCTTATTAAGGAGGCATTCCAAGCTGCAGATAAAGAGCAGCAGACGGGTGGTTTCCCAGATGGGTTTGGGGACAAGGTGAGGGCTTCAATCATGCTCACTGCTATTTTGTTGCTCATCGTGGTAATGTCACGGGCTAGCCAAGCTTGATTCAGCGATCAATTGTGGATTAGCTAATCAAACAGCAATCTATTCGTCGACATGAATTTGTTTCCGGGGTATGTTGTTTCAGTTTGCTAAACTAGTTTATGTAGCTTCAACCTTTGCTGTTTTTTGGCTCGCATGTACATATTGATTGCTAGTTCTCAAATCATGACACAGAATGGTGATGCTTTATTAGACAATTATATAGCATTGGGTTTTAAAATTGAACTATGTAATATGTATTGTACTGTACAGTGTACAATTGGTAAAACCATTCACCACCTCTTACATGTCTCTCTACACGGACTCAATTTTTTCCGATCAACCACCCATCTCCGCATAATCGACTTCCTAATTGTATGACTCTTCTATTCTTCATTTCAAATTTTCTCAATTCTCTTTCTTTGACCTCATAATTGCCTTGTCAATTACCATATAATCAATTTAAATGTAATATGTTCTTCATAATATACTTTTGAAAAATCAAAATAAAAACGAGTTCATGCTCAAGTGAGCTTGGACAAGTTTGAACAAGCTCAGACGAGCCCGGGCTTAAACGAGCTTCAGATCGGCTCGTCTAAGACGATCAAAATTCAAAGCTCGTAAAAAAAAGGGTTCGGCTTGGCTTGTTTAGAAACGAGTCGAATCTGAGCCCATGTTCGTCTCGACCAACTCATATTACATCCTTAATTTAGGTAAAAAAAATATATCTCAAAGATATTGTAAAACAATATGTAATATTAAATTATAAATGGAGAAAATATTTTATAATTATTCAAAATTAATGGAGAAGATACAGTTGTTTTTTAATAGCAATTATATAAGTGGGTGTATTCATAGGAACATTTCAATATGTTTTGGTATTAAGTTAAATTTGGTGTAAATATTTAGTATGTGTATTTTGCAAATATTTTGTGTAGTTACGATTAAGTTTGTGTAAATATTAGTATGTGTATATTTTGGAAATATTTTGTTTAGTTATGATGTTTGTGGAGCTAGATTACATAATATAATGTAAATGATTCTCGTTATTAGTGTATTTTAAATTATATCATGTAAAAGTTTACTTGTGTAGCATTTTTGTAATATATTTAAATTACATTAATTTAGGTATGGAAACAATACATTGAGATATTGTGATAATATATGGCAGTTTCACATTAAATAATTGATCTAGTTTCACATAGAGTAGTCTAGACAAGTTCAAACCTTTTATCCAAAATGATTTATGATCAGTTCTACTTATAAACCTGTCTTGCATCAATTTCACATCAAATAAAACTAGTTGAGTGTTCCTGTCTTCATATGCTTAAACTGGATATTGTTTTGGTGACCCTCAGGGTGGATCACCCTCTCACCCATTAACTAAAAAAAATTAATTTTTTAATATATGTTTGGAAAGTGGGGATATGAGTATTAATTACAGGATTTATTTATCTTTTTTATAAAAGTTATAATTAGATAGGGATGATGGGTTTTTAATATATGGGCATTAGACTAATCTTATTTTATTTTATAAATCGAAAATATTAACAAGTTTATATAGCACCCACTCATATTTGGATCAATGGGTATTTTACACGTTTAAGTAATTTTTAACTACTTTTCTGAAAAGTAAAATGTTGTCTTTTAATAATATAATATCAATAGCCGGTTGTATACACTTTTTTTTCCAAAACTTTTCATATCCACATTAATACACCATCCAAGCCAATGAAGTCATTCTACTTTTTAAATTTTAAATGTATTATCTTTAACATTTCTTTTCAAAAAAAAAATGTATTTTGTTTGTATTTTTCTTAAATAAAAATTAAATAAATAATCTTTAAATCACCGACGCATGAATACTAATTCTTATCTTTATAAGCCTCTTTATTATATGAACTG
Organism: Fagopyrum homotropicum; assembly: GCA_033239125.1. Classification (NCBI taxonomy): domain Eukaryota; kingdom Viridiplantae; phylum Streptophyta; class Magnoliopsida; order Caryophyllales; family Polygonaceae; genus Fagopyrum; species Fagopyrum homotropicum. The sequence continues at coordinate 38,169,896 of BSWB01000001.1, read as the reverse complement.
ATTTTGGGGGGGGGGGGGGATTTGTTTAAATTATTATTAAATTTTAGATAAATTAAGAAGAAAAATACATTCATGGTTTGTAAACTTTAAGAGAAAAAATAGGTTTTATATATATATATATGATTTTTAAGTGAAATAAATAATTTCAAAAAGTTAAGTTGATTTAGAAGGGACCAAGGATACAAAAATTAAGTGTTTAATAAAGTATACAAAAATAAAGACTTATTTATATTTATAAGATAGGTATTTTCAATGAATATTACCGAACCATTTTAAGAGTAAGATATTTAAACGATAATAGAAAAGTATAATAATAAATATAATTTTATTTCCAATGTTTTATCTTTTAAAATATTTATAATAATGTATAAATATTAATAATTTATTAAAACTCAATCCCGCACAAGGTGCGGGTAATACAAGTATCTATTAAAGAAGAGACCTTCTTTGTCACGTGTCAACGCCACAAATCACACAACTCCCGAAAGTATTTTTTAAAAAGTTATTATTTTGATTATTTTTTGTAGTAAATAAAAAAAATACCATTATTTATAATCAACTTTTTAAATGCTAATATTTTTTAGGAATCCGGTAAAACTAAGAAAAATTATAGTTTAGTGTCCGCACCTTGTGCGGGATTGTCTAAATAAAAAATATTATATTTTAACTTTCATGCATAATATGTTTGATATCAATATATAGTAAAAATTATTTTTATTAATTAATATGACTAACATATGAGGATTATTTTATTTTTAAATAAATAAAATAACATAGTTAAAATTCTATTACAAAGAAGATCTCTTCTTTAATAGATACTAGTGTATTACCCGTACCTTGTGCGGGATTGAGTTTTAATAAATTATTAATATTTATACATTATTATAAATATTTTAAAAGATAAAACAATGGAAATAAAATTATATTTATTATTATACTTTTCTATTCTCATTCAAATATCTTACTCGTAAAATGGTTCGGTAATATTCATCGAAGATACCTAATCTTATAAATACAAATAAGTCTTTATTTTTGTATACTTTAGTAAATACTTAATTTTTGGATCCTTAGTCCCTTCTAAATCAACTTAACTTTTTGAAAGTATTTATTTCACTTAAAAATCAAATATATATATATATATATATATATATATATAACCTATTTTTTCTCTTAAAGTTCACAAACGAATGTATTTTTCTTCTTAACTTATCTAAAAATTTATAATAATTTAAACAAAATCCCCCCAACCCAAAATCAGTTCATATAATAAAGAGCCTTATAAAGGTAAGAATTAATATTCATGCGTTGATGATTTAAAGATTAATTATTTGATTTTTATTTAAGAAAAATGCAAACAAAATACACTTTTTTTGAAAAGAAATGTTAAAGATAATACATTTTAAAATTTAAAAAGTAGCATGACTTCATTGGCTTGGATGGTGTATTAATGTGAATATGAAAAGGTTTGGAAAAAAAGTGTATACAACCGGCTATTGATATTATGTTATTAAAAGATAAAATTTTACTTTTCAGAAAAATAGTTAAAAATTACTTAAACTTGTAAAATATCCATTGATCCAAATATGAGTGGGTGCTATAAAAACTTGTTAATATTTTTTAATTTATAAAATAAGATAAGATTAGTTGTATTAGACCCATATATTAAAAACCCATTATCCCTATCTAATTATAATTTCTATAAAAAAAATAAATAAATCCTGTAATTAATACTCATATATTCTACTTTACAAACATCTATTAAACAATTAATTCTTTTAATTAGTGGGTGAGAGGGTGATCCACCCTTAGGGTCACCAAAACAATGTCCGCTTAAACTAGTTTAGAGTTTTGCCACAAAAAATCCCACCGTTTTTTTTTAAAAAAAAAATATTTAACAAACTACCTTTCAAATTTTTTAAAAGAAAATTCGCCCTATATAATACCAATAACCATTTTACAAAGAAAAATTTAGGTTGGACGACTAAAATCATTTTTGTTACTTAAACTCATTAATTTACTTTTTATTTGCAAAAAAATATTTAGTAAATTAGTCATTTCCAAAATCCACTTATTACAATAAGGATTTTAAGATAAACGTTTATACACATAAAAACTTAAAACTATTAATTAAAATTTATCATAAAAAGGTATTTAAAAAAAAAAAGTCCTATTTTTTTAATTGATGAATTAGGGGTGTTTTGAATGTTTGACTAGAATATGATTATGGGTGGTTTAAATTTTATAATTAATATCACATAAGAAGATTTTACTTAGTAATAAATCATATAAATGATCTCATAAAAAAATCATTAGCTTATGATCACTCATATTGCAGTAAATGGCAGCAATCCGTTATGTTATACATTATGAGCGAACTATATATTGTTGTTGAACACAATATAGGTACAGGTTATAGCTTTACGTTATTAAAAAAAATTAAACGAAATATATAGTACGTACCCCCAAGATATTATAAACCTTTTCATACGAAAATTAAAGAAATGGGGTGGTGGCGCAGTTGGTTAGCGCGTAGGTCTCATAGCAAAGAGTTATCCTGAGGTCGAGAGTTCGAGCCTCTCTCACCCCATACTTTTTTTGTTTTTCAGCTTTACTTCTTTCATATCCTTAGGTTTTTTTATTTTATTATATAAGGATAATACAAAAATATTATTCTAGTTCTCACCGAATAACTAAATACATTATAGAAATTTAAACATTTATAGATTTTAATTTAGATGATAATATTTTTGTATTATCCTTATATAATAAAATAAACGTATTTACCAAAAATAATATTTTATTTTTCGGTGATACAATTTACTATCAACGTATTTACCAAAAATAAATATTTTATTTTTCTGACAAAAATCTTAACTCCGATGATGACGTGGTAACTGAAATCTTACATGTCATCAAAAAATAATTATGTGATGTGGATTTTATTTCTTTAGATCAAGTTAAGAACATTTATCTCTAATTTGTTCCTTTCGGGAGTAGAACAAGGGTTCTTCCAAAGCCTTCGATATGTTTGGCTACACCAGAGATTGTATTTTGCCATCAAAGACCTTCAATTGTGTAAAATACTCTTTGTTCATATGGTGTGTGTTGTGGCATTGTTTACGAGACACTACTATTTCCCATCGAATCTTGCTTCATACGATTCCATGCCTTCTAGAAGCAACAAAAGAAAGTCAAGATATAAAAAGACTTCATATATTACATTAGCTAGGATCATCATATTTTACAAAGTCATTCTGAAATGGCCATAATACAATGGAAAAGAAATTAGATCATATTATACAATATTATATATTAGAGTGGCGTTCATTAAACATTATTTTATTTTAGGTAAGGCCAACATCATTTTCATAGTTGAGAAAGTCCTCGACGTCCAGGCTAACGTTTGTGGAAGAATTACCCAAACCATCGTTCTCAACGAAGTTGGTCTCCTTAGCCTTTTGTCTTTCCTTTTCGGCCTTGTATTCTTCCACCAAGTGTGGTGTTGTAGGACATGTTGTTTGCCAATGGTCAGTCATGTCGCACCTATAACATATACTTTCATCTTTGTTATAGGGTCATTTATGACCCGTTCAAACCTTCTGCTTATCATTCCCCATTTGGTCATGGGTACACCGATCCTCATTGTGGTTTTGACCACAACCACGACCATGATCATCTTGTGGACCACGTCCACCATAGCCACCACAACCACCACAACCACGACCACCATGCCCACGTCCACGTCCATGACAACAACCATTATAATGTTGTCAACTTCCTCTAGCATTTTCATCCTTTGGCGGCTTGTTTGTGGCGTTGGTTTCCGGAACTGTTGTTGAACCGGTCGGTCTCATGTTATGATTCTTTATTAGAAGCTCATTATTCTTCTCCGTCACCAGCAAAACCTTTAACATGTCAAAGTACCTCTTAAAGCCTCTCTCTGTATTGTTGTTGTAACAATATATTTGATGCATGCATGGTGGATAAAGTTCTCTCCAACATCTCATGTTGAGAGACCTCATGGCCACTTAGTCTCAACTCGGACGTGACCCTGTGCACAACACTATTATACTCATTGATGGACTTAAAGTCCTAGAACCTCAAGTTGTTCCACTTGTGTAGTTCTTGCGGGAGTAAGACTTCATTTTGATGTCCATAGCGTTCTTTCAAGATTTCCCACAACTCTCTTGCATCTTCCACAAGCAAGTACTCAATTTTGAGACTTTCGTGAATGTGATGATGAAGGAATACAATTGCCATCGCCTTCTCTTGTGGAGTGGTTTTATTTTCCTCCTCGATATTTTTCTCGAGGCCATTTGTCTTAAGATGAGTCAAGGCATCAACCTTCCACTCTAAGTATTTTTGGCCCGAAAGGTCAAGCACGTCAAATTCCCTTTTAGCGATGTTTATCATTACTACACAAGAATGTAAATCAAATATATAAAGCAAGTATATATTTGTTAGTTATATAAAAGATGACAAAATTATAAAATTGTTAGTACGTGTTAGTCATATGTTAGTCATGCGTTAGTAATATGTTAGTCACAAGTTACTAATGTGTTAGTCATATGTTAGTAATATGTTAGACATAAATAAACATAAGCAAATAAAAAGTCAATAGTCAGTTGTGTTAGTAGTCCGTCATGCAGTCTGTGAGTCATTGTCCGTCAAGTACAATCATGTAAGTCATAGTCAATGGTCTGATAGGAATGTCGTGTAAGTCATAGTAACAGTCTAGCAATAGTAATCAATAGTTCATGAAGAGTAGTCATGAAAGTCATATCAATAGTCCAAAAAATGGTTAATTATGTATCATAAATTATGATAGAAGTAAAAATCATAGGGTTAAATTAGTCTAGCGGGAATAGTTTTAAAAAAATCTATTCCTTTTATCCTCTTTATTCTCCATCCATCCATTTTACTTCATTTTCACCATCCTTATCTCCTTCTTCCTTAACTCCATTTTCATTATTTAAGTTCAAAGAAAAAAAAAATCCATGGCCGATGATGATATTACTCATCGGCTTGTTTCTAATAACAATCGATGTTTAATCGAATTTTTCATTTGCATTGTCCTTATTTACATCATCATCACTATCATAATCATTATTTTGGTGGGAAATCTTCGTTCATAAAGCAAGTGGTGAGAGCAAGAAGTTTAATGTGGGGCTTTGTCAAAAGAGGTAAGCAAATTTCAACTTTGTTTGTATCTTAACATAAATCCAAAAAACCATGATTTTATTTGACTAAAGTTTTTTAGATCTAGGAAAGATGAACCAAGATTATGATGTAGAAAGTTTCAAAATTAGATAAATATAAGCAGTGTTTCTTAAATATATTTAGCTTATGAAAATCTTGAGTTTGTGATGTAGAAGATCCCGTAATGGGCGACTAAAAGGCATAATCCTCAAATAGATTTTAATTATTGAAACTCTTAGATTCTAGAGAGGACTTAAGAAGAGTTTAGTATTAGTACCTTGAACTCTTTGAAAAATAAAAGCTCGGTTGGTAGTTAGAACCTCGTGCTGATAACGTGTTGTGATTTGATTGCTTTTGGATTTCTACTTAGACATTGTGGAATGTGTTCAAGAACACTTATAATGATGCTAGAAGAGAGGTAAAAAAGGTGAGCAATTCAACTTGTTCAATTTACCACAAAATATCTAGTAATAATATACTCTATAATTTTTCTACAAATCATGTTAGTAGACATACAAGTATTTATAATTTATACTTGTATAACATATGTCTAACCTGTATTAACAATATTCCATAACAAAAACAACATTTTTAGCCTGACTCCGGTTTAGATCTCGAATTTAATTTTAATGGACCGGAACTTGAGGCCATGTAAAATGTAAACAGTAAACATACATCGATTGAGCCTCGAGGACGTGGTGAATTTGTACAACCGTCGCTATCAAAATTTCCGGCTTATTTCGTCCAAAATCTCTCTCCCACCGTCTCACCTTATCACACAGACTCTCTCCCCTGCGTAGCAAAGTAACCACAACAATGGCGGAAGCTAAACCTCCACCACCACCTCCGCCGCCGTACCCGGACTCCTCTTCCTCTCATCCCCAATCCTTAATCGTGCTTGATCGCTCCTCCTCCTTCCAGCAGCAGCCTCCGCCTCCACCTTCTCCTGTACCTGCTGAGGAGAAGCGCCGATTTGGCCTCTTCCCTCTCCAAAGGAGGCCTCCGATTAGGGTTACATCTGAATTCGATAGCGACAGCTCCATCTACTTCCACAAGGTCTCGTCCAAGTTCTTCAATGGCCTCGCTAAGTTCAAGCTCAGCTTCCAGAACAATAGTAAGGGAGATGTAGCAGATCCTCAAATATCCTTCATCACTAAGAATCTTGCTGTTCAGTATGATGTGGAGGACAAGAATGCTTTGGTTTCGGGTTCTTATCAGGTCGCACCAAACTTTCAGTTGCGTGCTTTCCACGATGTCAAGGTATAATTTTCTTCTCCTCTTTTCTATACCTAATTTTCCCTAATCTTTCCATACGATAGATGGAGCTGAAGTTTCTACTATGATGTTTTGCTTTAATTGTTGGAGTATATGATCAATTTTCCGCACTTGAAAGACAGTGTGAACTGTGAACTGATAAGCCATTTCTGTAGACCCGTTGCTGGATTTAAAAGGGTGAACTGATAATTCTATGCTTTGTTTGTGGTGTTCATCCAATTCTGGTCCTTCATGATTTCTAGGCAATCATTAGATGCTACCGAACATTATCTTCCTGAACCACTATTCATAGACACTACCTCATCCTCTCTAGTAGCAAAAAGATACGCCCCCATCCTGCAGCGAGAACTCCTGAGGCCTGCAGTTGTTTTCAGATTCTGGTATCCCCTATAAAACATTGGATTAGATTCTTCGCTAATGGTACAATCATCACATGCTTAAACTTTTTTGCTGGAGATGTATGACTTCGTCATTCAAACAATGTATTTGGCAAGGCAACAAATGATGTTGGAATCACATGGGTCAGTGCAAGATACTGACAACTTGTGATTGATATGTGATCCCGGAAGAGAAGAAAGTTGAAGTTAACAATATTTGTGAACCCAACGCTCAATTTCGTATTTGGTTGAATCATCTCTGGGACTTCACAAATCAGACCTTTTTATTTATTTTCTAAGAATTCTTTTATGAAGCATACGTCTTGGAGTAAATAATCCAAGCTTTCTTTTAGTTCCTCTTTAGGGGCCTTGCGCTTGGAGTCAAAAGCTGATATCACCCTTTATCTGCCACAACTAAATGGATTGTTTTATGAAATTAGCTGCAGAATTGAGTTAATTCTACTAAACCTAAATGCTTCACATGCTACGTTATCTATGCTTATCAAACCAGACTAACAAGAAGACTCAAATCTCTATACCTCACCTAGAGCTATCTGCGAAGTACATTTCCATCTGCTGTTATATGAAAGAGCAGGGCATCCTACTTAAAGGTTTTTTAGACTTCCCATCCAGATTGCGGCTCAAAGGTGTTCATGATATTCAGGTCTCCCTCTCTATACCTCGTCCATATCTCCACTGGTTTGGGTCTTTCGTGCCCCCTCCAACCATGTCTTTGTTTACTAGCATTGTCCCTCCGTAGATGTAGTGTTATCAAGTTATTGAAAACAATTTTGTGATTTTGGAACATTATCTACACTATGTCCTAGATATAGTGTTATTGAGATACGGAAAACACATTTGTGATTTTGGATCATTATCTACAAAATGTCAAGTTGCATTACATGATCTCTATTCAAGCTTATGGAACATATATGTTAAAAGAAAACTTACGAGTACATTGAGAGGAGCATCCTTGGGCTTTTGGGTTGAAGAATTATCACTTTCCGAGGAACCTTCAAAACCTGAATGACTAGCACGTGCATTAGTAGCCATGAACCAAAATAAAAATGAAAAATACTCCAATACCATTGTAGATTTTCTATATACCACGGTATCTCATATCACCTATTAGCAAATGAGAAGTATTGTCGTCTGTTGTTGCTGCCTTAGGCACAAGTTTGATAAACAACCTCCTTTATACCGTTGTTTACCGCTGATTTTAGACAGTTGTATCCTACTTCATACGTTGAATGTATTAGGCCTCATTTTGTTCAGTCAAGGTTCTCCGGTCTTCTGGTAAAAAACACGTTGATGGCTATTGGCTAAAAGTCTTAAGCTCATTACGTACATGCATTCAGTGGCTTGCATTGTTTACATGTATTCCATAATGATTTTCACTGATCTCTCATCCGCATCTGATTAGTAATTTAGAGTATATACAAATGTATTGTCTAACATCAGAATACAAACATAACTGCTTTATGTCTTCATTTCAATATGCTTGTATAATGACAAACATTTGTTGTCTGGACATTGCAAGTCTATCTACAAATAGTTTGCTTTATTAAAAGCAAGTTCAGCATTTGTTCATTTGCTAATAGTTGTTGCATGTCACTTGCTACTTTCTTAGGCACAACAAGGAGAAGTTGCCATCAAAACACATCTAACTGATCCATCCTACACCTTTGAATTGGCATCTGCTGTTCCCTCTATTGGTTTGGTGAGGTTTTATATGTTGTTATTGTAGGTTGTCGTTTTATTTTTTTTCAATTGTGGTATTCATTAGGAATAGAAGAAATCAAACAGCAATTCAAGTTTCTCCCTGTTATTGGCTTGCTGCTTTGTTGTTCATGGGTGTGAAGGTGCAATTAGTGTCTTGAGCATCTTTGTTGGTAATCGAGTGTCTCACTTCCATTGTTCATACTGTTGCTGGCGTGCTCTACAGCCAAAGGCTACCTTAGTATTTCCTGCTGGTGAAGTATCATTTGAAGAGAAAGAAGATGAAGAAGAAAACAGAATATTGTCAGTGAGCAGCCTTGTAAAAGCTCCACTATTAAATGGAGTTTGCACTGCTTTATACAAGGATGACACTTTGAATCTGAGATACCGCTATAAGGTTGCTTCCTGTGCTTCATTCTTTTTTCTTTATGCCATGAAATGCTTGTATACTGATGTTATAAACATGTGTCCGTGTAATGATTCTGTCCAACGGATCTAGTTTCGCTTCGTGAATTTAGGCTCATAATATTGCATTTTGCTTTTCAAGTACGGTCCTTCTAACCTATGCCTTTAGGCATGAATCTTAAGGTGGAAACTATTACCATACCAACAAATGGATATATCCGATACAAATATATTTAAAATAAATCCTAATCCACTAAATCTAGCAAACTCTAACTAAATCGGGATCCTTAACATAGTACTACAGTTTTGATTCAACGTATTAAATGTTTTTTCTGCTCTAATCATGAAATTATTCTTGTCCAGGACGATGAAATGTCTTTTATACCCAGCATATCTTTGCCTTCAAATGCATTATCTTTTGCCTTTAAGCGACGATTGGGTCCTTCAGACAAGTTCAGGTGCATCTCTCTCTCTCTCTCTCAAACCCTCTCAACACACATACATACAAGCACCAGCATGCGCACACACTTGCACACTTCTGAATGCCCTTAAAAATGAATCGTTTTAGGCGTCTCATGTTGGACAGGATTTTTATAAGGATATTTGGTGAAAAAGGTACCTTTTAAAATTGTGTTTTATTATATATTTTTTATAAGTAAACCATATTATATAACATAATAATGAAACTGAACTACTAATAATCATTTTCCGGTCCCTCAAGTCGCACGTTGCGTTCTACCACCGTACCACATTTTTTCGAATGAAGTTTTACCATAACATCCCTCAGTTTTTGGCCGGTATGCAATTGATACAATTATAGAATCATGATTAGTCATTGGTTTAGTCGGTACATAGAAATTGATACTTTTTTGTATATTATTAATCTATTTTTACATGGTTGACTGAAATACCCTTGATTACTAATTAGGTTATAAATAGTACTAATGTACTATAGATCCTTTATCATTTCAAAATACTTCTATATTAGACCCACAAATCCGGGATGGCTCGTCTGGTTCGCCCACCGGAAGATAAACACGGGCATGGGCAATCATTTTGGCCCGAACGGTCTGAGCCCGCCCCGTTATTAAACGGGGCAGGCTTGAGTTAGAAATTCCAGCCCACGGGCTAACCTGACCTGCATTTATGTATAATTATATATACAATATAATTGTTTTTTTTTATCTAAAATTTCATCCTACAAGCCATAATGTTAGCACTTTGGTCCAATTAGCCATCACAACTCCAAGTTCTATCCCCTAAAGTCCTCTCACTCCCTTAGTTTAAAAAAGCGCGCACGGAGGCGTGAGGTCTACTGAAACACAGAGGATTGCGCCTCCATAGGCTGAGGTGCAGAGCCTCACATGCCTCCGGGCATTCTCAGATTTTATACACTGTTTGAGCTGTGTTCGTTCATTGGGCCAATTATTTTTAATGTTTTTTAGGGCTGAAACCCTGCTCTTTTCATTTTATCCTCTCTTGTTTCCTGTTTTCCCTCTTTTTCCTCTTTGGTTCTCACTTATCATGTTTTTTTTAATTGTTTTTTAATTGGTTTTTAATAATTAATGTAGGAAAATCATATTTGGATATTAAATTTCAGGGTCCGAATCAAACGAATATCCTCGAATAATTATCCGATCCAGATGAAATCATATTCGGCTACCTAGTTTTATAATCACATATGCTAGATATCCACGGATAAGTATCTGATGCGTAAAAAAGTCTCGGATATCCAATTGGATATGGATCGGAGATCCCTAAAAAATCTTATTAGGATATCTGAATATTTGGGTCCGATCGATCCGTTGCCCACCCCTATCTCTAGGGTCATGGTCCAATATAAGTCTACCAATTATCATAATTAATTGTCTCATATAATTGCAATAAGGTAAGATGTTATGCATATGAAGTATATGTTGCTGCTTTTGGCTCTCTGTGTTAGTAATTTGATTTGTGAACTGCGATTAGTACTAAACGGGATTTTCAATCTGTTTTGAATATTTATTTTGGATGTAAAATAGTTACTTATTAGCCGTGAGGTTTTGTCTTCATAGCATCAAGTTCTTGTCTTCTTCTTGTGTGAAAACTTTGGGGCTCGTATGTCAGTTTGGGCAGGGACTCCACATTATGAGAAATTGGCTGGGTGAAAGTAGGATACTCGAAATTCGGGATCAAAGAGTTTTATAAAACATTCTTGGTGGAGAACAAAAGTCTTAACCAAAGATCCCACTGAATGATCGACCCCCACCCACCCACCCACCCTCTCCTCCATTTAGTTACCCCAAACAGAAAAAAGATTAATCTAGTCTGTTTTTGAATTATAATTCTGTTGCGAGCCACAAAGATGTCACTTAAATTCCTAAATTGTTAAATATATTATGTGTATCTTTTAACTCTATATTTCTTGCATTCATATCATATTCATGAATCGGAATGATCATCCAAATGCCGCCCATCTCGGGCATGACTTTCAAAACGATAGAAATCATATATCCATCGGAACCCTGTCCAACATTCACAAAATGACCAATGGTGCCATTGAGATTGATATATGATAACGCACAAGTAGCCTGAGTTGACTTCCTTTCCATTACCCTTACCAAGTTACCATAGTTTGTAAGCAACCAGGCCCTATTTTTTATATTTTAGTTCAATGTATATTTCTGTAAAATAAGAATCATGTTTTGATCTAACATTTTAATATTTGTCCGGAAAATAAGACTGTCTGATTATGAAGGTTTGATGTTACGGCATCCTCTAGAAGTTTTGTATTCCTAGAGTATTGTATATTCAGGATCCAGACAACTTCATTTCCAACTCTGAAGTTCGGGTATCAATCTTAGATTTTTCTGTCTTTCCTTCTTAAATTTTACTTTGTGCAGCTACTGGTACAACTTTGATACCAACTACTGGAGTATGGTGTATAAGCACACGGTTCGCAAGGAATACAAGTTCAAAGCTGGATACGACTCAGAGGTTCGACTAGGCTGGGCATCTCTTTGGGTAGGCGCCAATAGACTTGTTGAAACAATTACCTAACCTATCATTATGAATTTACAATGGCTTGCTTAAAATTTTCACTCTCATATACGGATTTGCATTCACCTTTTGTATCCTGTATACGCCAAAAAAAAAGGCATTTCATGTACCAAATGTAAGTTAGTGATTATTCAGCCCTTTGTTTGGCGTGGCTTTGGATTCAGGTGGGAGATGAGAATGGGAAAACGAAAACAGCCCCATTGAAGACAAAGATTCAGTTCATGCTCCAAGTTCCACAGGATGACATAAAGACTTCAACCTTGATGTTCCGGGTAAAGAAGAGGTGGGACATATGAATCCGTCGCTGCTCTAATGTCTAGTGTAACCATAACTTGTCGACAAAGGAATTCACATTTGTGTAAGTTATGATTTTGTTTATTTTCTTGTTTAAGGGATTGCTTTGCCGATCAACCAAGTGTCTGGACATGCTTTTTTATATCTAGTGTATATTTCACAGCTGCTCTCCTTTTAAGTAAATTTTTGTCTTGGTTTTCCAAGAACTAGCTTTGTTGTGTTGAGCGTTTTCTGGTGTAAGCCAGTAAGTTCCTGTTGGTACTCAAACATCTAAGTGCTTATATGGTAGGACACAATACACAAAATTATGTCTCTATATAAAGAATTCAAATGTCCTAATCAGTGTATTTGGTAAGACATTATAAGAAAAATTTGGAGATAATTTGAGAGAGATGGTTATTTTTGGAATTTTTTCCATCCTAAACAATAAGGTTAATCAATGCGCAAAACAATAAGGTCACATAATGATCAAACTTGTCATTTTTTACACATTGTCCGCGACAAAGAAAAACTGCATTTATTCGTTGTATTTAGTAACTATGAGATCCAAGAAGCCACACCAACAATGCAGTAAAAACACAAATATTTATGGATGATTCAGTCCATGAGCCTTTCCATGACCAATTGGACCACCTTCGGTGCATCCACGGTGACTGCCACCTTAACTGCAGGCTTGTTACACCACTCTGTTTCTTCACCAAACCTGTTCGAATTTTGTTCCAACGTTAGAATATTTCAACTACTTGCTACAAAATTCAAGCTGAGAGAAGAACACACCTTTTGCTTGTGTTGTAAAATACAGTCAGACCCCTAGTGATGCCACTCGTTTGAACTCTCACAACACCTTCGGTGCAGGTGACGAGTGATGGGTCTATAGCTGCAAGCAGAGCTGTTGGGTCGTGAAGATAAACGCCTGCAGTTGCAATTGCAGAGAATCAAAACCCGAAAACCAAATCAAAGCAAGACATTTTCTCAATATTTGAAGACAAACCTTTCGTAAAGTAGGCGTCTTTGTGGTAGGAGTAATAGATGCCTAAGATCTTGCAGAGATACTGAGCATATTTCCCATTGTTCTGTGCCAGCTTGTCTCGGTCGGCATCTAATGTCAGACATAATCAGAAACTCATAACAGAAGCCCTCTCTTAAGAGATTATAAAAACCAATGAGTAGTGTTTCTTATGGTATTTATTGACAGATATTGTATGGCAATGTATAAGAGAAATCATAAACTTACCAGTCATTACAACTTGGTGGGTTACATTGAGCCCTACAGCGATAATATCAGCACCGCTTGTAAATACAATATCTGCAGCTTCTGGATCACCAAAAATCTGAAGGTGGAAAAATATTTCAACTACTGCCTCACAATATTCATCATGAATCAACTAAAGCTACTAGCCAAGGAAACCTTGTTGTGTATGTAAAAAACATGGCAGATATAATATCCGTACAAAAGCACTCACATTGGCTTCAGCTGCAGGATTCACATTGCCATTTATGGAAAATGCCCCACCAAGAATAGCAATTTGCCCAATATTTTTGATAAATGTAGGATCCTTCTGTATAGCCTGACCAAGTAATCAACTAATCATCAATAAGCTCGATTCTTGCTCTTGAAAGATATAAACAGGACCCTCTGAAGAATACTTACCAAAGCTATATTGGTCAGGGGACCTAATGCCACAACAGTTACTTGTCCAGGAAATAGGTTAGCTTGCTCAATTAAAAAATCAGCTGCTGATTGCTCAATTTTCTTTCCTTTTGGTGGAGGAAAGTTCTGGTTGCCTAGCCCGTCCGCACCATGGACAAAATCAGCTATACGAACCTTTGTAATATTCTTCATAACAAGTATATACATTGGATGGAATATTGATTTGACCGGAAGTCAGAACATGCAAAATACACAAGCAATCAGAGATTATAGAGTATAAAAGAAGGCCGTGGAACTTAACAGCATGCATCTCCGATAAAGAACTTACAGTAATTGTTTCATGGGATCCTTCAGCTACTGGGATGTCAGTCCTCCCTGCAACCTCCAACTGCGTCATAAACAAATATAGTACCAAGTCAATCAGTAACCCGGACTACCTTTTTTGTCTGTTTTAGCATTACATATGGCTGTAAATCAGAATCGCAAACTCAAGGAGAACCGAAGATGCATATTTTAGACCCTAAACATAAACAATTCAGATTGGCTATAATACCTCATCATATTACTAAGGATGAATAATGCTGATTGAAAGCTCCCAAGGTACAAATTTAATATACACTCCCTATATTTTTAGATAGGTTCTTATAGAAAAAAAATCAAGATGAAATTTTCACGTGGAATCATCATCAGATTCTGAAGTGAAGCCAATATTCACTCGTCCTCAAGATATTTGATTTTTTTTTTCTTGATGGACATGCACAAGAAAAATATACTTCATCTAATATGTATGATGTTTCTTAACTTCAAAGCTGCAATGAGGCGTTCGGTATATCAATAAAGCTAAGAAGCCCAACTTTTATGGTTGCCAAGATAAACAACTACAAAATTCAACACAGATACAAGTTGGTAAGGTCCATCCAAAACGAGAGGCGAGGCATAAAGGAAAATTTACCAAGTGAAGAGCATTTCTGGTGGCTAGAGTGGTGTAAACATTGCCAAAGATTGTAGTAAGACCAATCACCTCCACACCGGGTGATCTTAATGCCACAAAAATCGCCATGGCATCATCTGCATCCAAGTAAACAAAATCAGGCTCTCACTAGTGACTTGTAAGTATTTCATAAAACTAGAGTTCCTAGATAGTTTGAAGGGGCCAACAGTTATCTTTTTCATGTCCAATTAAGCATGGGTGTACCCGTTCAAGTGAAATGTATGTACGGCCAAGTGCTCAATTTAGATAAAGGGGCCAACAAGTATCTTTTTCATGTCCTTATGCCCTAGAATAGATTCAACACAGATTGCCATATTCACATCATCATTTGCTACTGGCTACAAAAGAGAGACATGCTCCATATATGGACCATTAGCCTAATTAAATATGAATCGATTCAGGGGAATAGAGTTGCAATTACAAATCCCTAATGAAAAATAGATGCAATTTTGTCATGGAAAAGAGGGTTACCGATTCCTGGATCAGTGTCGATGATGAGCTTCTTGGGTTCCGCCATTGTTGTCGGTGGAGCTCCGTCCGATCCCGAAATTCCTATCCAGAAGAGTATATGTTCTGATTGATGCCTTCATTTGAGGAAGAGTCCATATAAGTCAATTCCAAATACAACTCATTTCCATTTTTTGCTTATACTCGCTAAAATCCGTGACGTGTTCGGTGAGCTTGAGTAAATATTTTCTCATCTATGAAAACAACCCAAAAATACGTCATGTACCATGTTGCATAATATAGTAAACTATATATCCTTACTATAATAAAAGTGAGACTTCCCAAATGAATAAGGAATTCTCAATTTTACCCTTATAACTTCAGTTTTCCAGATTTACCCTCAGTTACTTCCTGAATCTTTCACTTCCGTTGAACGTTTGATTGACACGTTATCTTCATCTTCTGCTCTGCCTGATACGTGTCTCCTTCTTCTGCCTTCTCTACGCTTCATGGTTTCTTCGTTCTACACAAATTCGAGACATTCCACGTTCTTTGTCCTCTCTTATTCTTTACCGCTTGAATCTCTCTTATCCTCTCTTCTTCTCCTCAGTTCAATGTCTTTCTGTTTTTGATTTCTTCTCGATATGTTAGGTTCGCCGCCATATCTATCCCTCCAATTAGGTTTGGTTTTGGGCCAAAGGATCGTTTGATTGACTTGATTTGTGTACTTGCAGAGATCGCAAAGTGTTCAGTGAGGAACCCATCTTCTTCAATATCCGTTTAAGGAAGGTGACCTGAATGTGTTTTTAGTTTCCCTATAATCTCATGGTTATTGTTTTCCTATAACTTTTTTTGGCAGGTGATGGAACCAATTCGTCCTTCCTCAATACTCTCAAGATTATAAGATGTTTCTTTGTAAAATTCGTCTATATGCTCATTAGGGTTTTGTTTTTACTTTACTTGTAGAGTCTTATGGCTTGGATTTTGCAGTCCAAATCGGTCTTCAACACCACCACCGGAAACAACCGCCAACTGGCCGATCGAAAGAGAACATTGGATTTGGACTCTGATTCCAAGGTCCAGTTCACCCTCGAGCACGCCTTCAGTGACTCCGATTTCTCTTCTACTGGAATCTTCACTACACACCTCAAGTCTTGGGCTCACTGTAGTCAGGTTTGTTTGAATTGAATTTTAAGAAAGTTTGGTAATCTCTTCTCCTTTAAATCAACCTTTCTATAAGCTCTCATTCTTTCTTTAAGGTAATAATCTGAATCGTTCACTCTATTTTCTTAATAACTTTAGGGTATTGTAGTTATTGGTCGATTGCGTTTTTGTTTGGTGATGCCATGCTCACTGAAATCCAAGTCGGGTTTGAGCTTCCTTCTCTAGATAATCAAGATTTGATCAAGAAAGAGGATATATGAACTGATTTCGTGTATTGTGATGAATTTTTTGGTATCAAAGTAATGTTCAGGAGCCTTGTAAGAAGAGTATGTGCAAGTTTGTGTCTGCAGCTTATGTTGTGATCATCTTCAGTTACTGGTTGCTGGCATTTCTAGGTTACTGGACGTTTGGGGTGAATGTTAGTTCTATGTTTCAGTCCAAAAGTGAATCTAATGGGAACACAGATGGCTCACGACAAGAGAATTCTATGTAAGGTCTTCTACCTCTTTTCTGAATAGCAAATGACTAAAAAATTGGAAAAACACACAAGAGATGGTTGCCATTGGTTTTTGCTCAATTCAATTAGGTAATTGCGTGGAAATCGGGCTTCCAATGTTGTTGCTTGTCATTGGTTTTTCTCAGGTGTGTAGAAAGTTGGTTCTGTTTTTTTTTTTTTTTGCTTCCATTCTTTCATTCTCCGGGTTATCTTATTATATAACAAGTTTCCTAAACATTTTTTGCAGTATTTGAAACATATCAGACCATGAGAAGTGCCCATTTTTTTGCGGTGCTTATATGCACAACAATTATATGGATCTATGCAATCATCTCAACTGTAGTTGCTGCTTACGGTGACAAACCTTTGCAAACCCAGTTGAGTTGTCGTACTGACCGAGCAAATCTGATATCAACTACTCTATGGTAATTTATCCATTGCAGTTGTAAGAGGGAAAGAAGACTTTTCATGATCCAATTTTATTATTTTTGACTTATAAATCCCTTTCTTTTTGTACTCTAATCAGGTTCAAGTTTCCATATTCACTACAATGGGTCCTCCTACCTTCTCAACTGGTCATTCTTTTGCAATGATGTCAGCAGTTCTTGTCTCACTGGTTGAGGTACTTCTAACTTCAAAAGTTGTATTTAGGATAGATTTCGAGTTTCATTTTATGTTCTTTACAAATCTGTTAAAACCGATCTGATGCAGCCAACTGGTGCATACAAGGCAGCATCTACGCTAGCAATTGCCACTCCTCCATCCGCATATGTTTTAAGCCGAGGCATTGGATGGCAGGTAACTTACTGGTTTTTCTTGCTAATTCGAAACAATCTTTTTGCTCGTTTAGTCATCTTCAATCCTGTATAAACAATGTTCTTTTATTAGTTGAGCCTGGACGCATGTTCTATTGGTATGACTTTCTTGACATAAATACAGCCTGGGTGAGCAATACAAATTGGTGAATGGGAAGCCATTTGTTCCGGTCATTGATGAATAAACACTGCCTAAATTCTTGGAATTCAAGGGTTGGATAATCCATTGAACAATAAGAATAACACAAGCTTAAATCTATTCTCTGGAACTGCAAATCCTGCCCCTGTCTGAGGTTTGAGTCCCCTTGTCTTGTTGCTTATGGGTTTTTCTACCCGAGCTAGGGTCTATTCTTTCTGTCTGAATATATTTACTAAAGAACTTCCAGTCATTGAAAAATGAAGTTATGATTGTGCATACTAATTAATAATAGGTTGGTTGTGCATATGATGACATACATTATGAAAGAATCATTTGTCTGAAGTGCTCATATGGAAACTATAGTCACATTCATTTGTTTGCTTTTTTATTGCTACCATTCACTCTATTTCAATTAGCTGATAGTAAGTTTTGTACTGCTTTTGACCGGACTTGTGACCATCCATGTTCAAACTTCTCCATTAGATAGAAGAATAACATTAAACGCCAGTTATTATTCATATTCTCATTCCAATTTTAGTATTGCTATTGTATTTTCGTACTGAAATTTATCTATTTTAACTTAAATGCCATACCACATGAACTTATTCAAATTTGCCTTAAGGTACTAGAAAAAGTTGATGACAAACTTATGGATAATTTGCTGCTTCTTTTGTATGAATAAGATTATGCTGATTGTATCCCTTTTCTTGAGAAAGGTTCATCATCCTATTCTTTTGTATGGATAATTTGCTGCTTTTTTGTATGGATAATTTGCTGCTTCTTTTGTCTTTTTTTTTTAATGATGTTGCCGCCTGCTTTGACTTCTCAAGTAAGTTGCTCATCTTCTTATCTATGAATCTACAAGCATCTTCCCATTCAAGCCCCAAAATTCCGACTCATCAAAGAATAAGAAGAACAACCGACAGTGGTGGAAGACTACCCTCTTCTTCTTCTTCAGCAATGGTTTATCATCCTATTCTTAGTACCGAAATCGGATCGAGTGTTGATTTGCATCTAAGGTTACAAATTTACGGGTTTTTGAGTGTGTTCTGGATAATTTTGTATTGGTCCGAAGGTAAACTGTTTTTATTTTTTACTAAAACTCTATTCATGTCAAAGGGCCCATTCACTGTGCAGACTACTTATATGTAGTGTGGTGGAGCAGGGAAAACATTTACAGTATAATTTAGTATCTAAATGCAAGTTATATATTGCTTACATCTTTTTGCTTGGTTTTTCTTTTTAATGTACTATGTTTGTTTCCATGATCTCATACTTTATGATACATTTGATCTCAAATACATGATTCATTATTGATGCGAGAGCTCTGAATTTTGCCTCTATTTTAACAAAAATTGGCCAAAATAATAGCCAGTGGTATAGGTGGTATGTTTAGCTATGTATACTTGATCCAAGCAATTGGTCGTTTGTGATCTTGAACTTGTTTGTTATCCAACATAGTTCTGAAGTTGTTATGAACCTAGCTGCAAAATTAGTATTTTCATTTTTCAGATTAGTTTCTTCATTTTCTCATTTCCCTATTGGTAAGACACTTGTCCATTATGCAGTCCACTTTCTCTTCCATATATCAGGTTTAACATCCTCACAAAGATCCTCCTGATGTGTTTGCATGTTCATTGCCCAAAGATTATGTAAATAGGTACATTGTCGGGCTCTCTATACATCATTTCAATTTCATGCAGTGACCAATGCAATATATAATTATCAATCAGATGTTAGAATTGGAGCTTTGGTTATTGGTTTAATTGGCTTATATTTGCTATCTGTGTTCATGATTTGAAACTATCGGCTCTACGGATTAAACCTTAACTGCATATTTGTGTTTGGTTATTACTTTCACAAGTATGCATGTAGCTTACTTAGAGAAGGCATAAGGCACATAGTTATCAGCTCCGAGGTACATGAATCTAAAGCATTGCAGAAGGCTTCAAATAAAGGCTAGCATTCTGCAACAAATAAATGAAGCAAATGAACTTCTTGCTGTAAATAAATGAAACAAAGGAACTTCTTGCTGCATCAAATGAGAACTTAGAGGCATTGGCTATTTTTATTGATGGAAAATGGGATTGCTAATCCCTTAGTGTTTGATCATGATTGAATCATTTACTTGCATTAGCTTAATTATGTAGTACAATCTTTAAATTAGCTTAATTATGTAGTACAATATTTTTGTGTGGGAACAAGACCATGTTGTACATGATACTCTTGATTGATTTCAATGTAATAAAATTTTCTTTCGATTAATGATAAATTACGTTTACAAGTTACGGCGCGCGTGCGTAGCACGCGCGTCCACACTAGTATCTATATATGGAGATCTATTTTATATGGTACGAGAAGATTGGTCTAATAATTTTTTTTTTTTGTATAGTTAATATAATTTAGATCCTTGTTAATTTTATAGTATTTTTTATTTCTAAAAACAGTTGATTAAAGGGTAGTGAAGGGGTTCTAGTTTGTCTCCTAATAAACAAAAAAAAAAGCAAAAAAACGTGTTTGACGTACATTAAACAAAAAAGACATACTTAACCAATTCACTCGTTTTGTATACTAAAACATCGTGAACTGATATTTGGCGCAATTTCCTGCGATCAACTCATTAATTTTACATGGATCATCTATTCGTAATTTACATCACACTAAAATTTGAATTAATTAGTATGTTAATCATTCTCATTCAAATTCGAGATCCTATTAACTCTAAATTCAATTTTTTTTTTCTTTAAACATATATAATACTAAAATTTTATTTTTTTGATATTATATAATTAAAATCAGTTATATTTAATTTAATTTGATTTTTATTTTAATAAATTTTATTTCTATTGTTATAGTAAACTATAAACATGATCTTTATAATAGAACTACAAGATTATTGATCAGTTTATAGATATTTTTTTTTACTAAATTATATTTATTTAACGATGTATTTTGAATATTTTTTTTCTTTTATTGAGGTCTCAAATATATTTTATTACGCTTGATATTCTTACAATTATGATTGTTTTAATAATTTTAGTTGAACTTATATTACAATAATCAAACAAGAAAATAATATTGGATAAATTGGTGAATTGGGCTTTTTAGGTCAATGAGTTGATATTTAAAACTCCTCCCTTTTTCAATTGAAAATTTGGGTCCCTAAAATATAGGTTGGAATAAATATAGTACAAAAGCTATCAACTTGTCCATCTCATTTGATTTGACATATTTGACATTTGATATTTATCTACACCTACTACAAAAATGAACAATTCTCAACATGCATACTTTCCCACCTTCTACCCAAAATTCGTTTACCCAAAAACGTTACTATTCATACCCAAAATAAATTTGTCAAACTACACAAACATACTTGAAAACATACATACCCAAAACCCAAACATACCCAAAAAAACTAAAATATCAAAAAATATCATACCCATAAATTGGGTAGAATTTTGTGTTATAAAATATTCATACCCAATGCACTCATAAATTGGGTAGAATTTATCATACCCAAATTTTACATAAATCGATATTCTACACAAAAATCAATACCAAATGACATTTGGTCATTATAACACAGTTTGGGTAACCACAAAACATACCCAACATTTCACTTTAAACATACTCAACAATAAGAAACATACCATAAAACATACTCAACAATAGGAAACATACCATAAAACATACTCAACAATAAACATATAATGCCCAACCGTACCAATAATTTGGTAACATTTTACAACATAAAATAATAATACCCATAAATTGGGTAAACAGTATACTCAATTCATCAAAGACATACTAATACTATTTAACAAAACGAGTCAAAAGCATACCCAAAATCTAGTGGAAATAGCCTACCAAAAAATATAGATTTGCTTCCAATTACCCAAAAAATACATGAAGGAGAGAGTTCCGGGTGGGATAAAGTGAGGAGAGAGAAAAATGAAGGAATGAGAAATAGAGGGAAAAATTAGAAGTTAATGAAGAGAGAGAAAAGTGAAGGAATAGAGAAATTAGGGCCCACCACTATCATTTACAAGATGGAGAGAGTTACGATTGAGATAAAATGAGGAGAGATAAAAGTGAAGGAATGAGAAATAAAAGAAAAAGGTAGAAGGAAGGGACCCACCACTATCATTTGCATTCTTCCCTATTTTTTTGATTTGCAGGCCTACTTTTTTCTATATTATGTAGGAGCTCATTTTGCAAAGTAGAACTTTTAAGAGCCTCATTTCCCTAATTCTTTCAATAATATTTATCATCACCATTTCCAAATATTTATAACGAGAACAAAAGGAGTTACATAATAATAATAATTTGTCATTATTTTTAAGATAAAAAATGTTATTATTATTTTTTATCCAATAAACCTCACTTATCATAGGTAAATATTTTTTTTATACAATTTATTATTATTATTATTATTATTATTATTATTATTCTTATTATTATTATTATTACTATTATATGTATATATATATATAGAGAGAGATTTTAGTTCAAGTGAGGAGAGAGCTTGTAGATAGGAATTAAGAGGATTGTAAGCCATTGGATGGATTTAAATCAAGGGCTCTCACATGCTCATCATTAATGACATTTTTGTAAATTGACTTAAAATCTGAAAAAATACCCTTACGTTCAAAATAGTCATCGGTGTTCATACTTTTATATGTCATTGTTCATGTTTTTATACATCGGTGTTCATAGTATTTTTATTCATCAAAGTGTCATGTCCATTTATTTTTTTGTGTTCATTTTATAATGCATAGATGTTCATTTACAGTATATAACCACAAAAAATAAAAAAACTCATCACAAAACGTTAAAAGATGATCCTAATATGTTATGTATGTGTCATAGTTATAGATAAGTCATCGTTGTTCATACTTTTATACGTCATTGTTCATGTTTTTATTCGTCAGTGTTCATACTTTTTATGTCATTGTTCTTGTAAATATTACAAACTATTTTTCTATAAGGCATTTTGCCGAACAGTTTGCGTGCACACTAAAAGGAGCATATAGATTATTCAATTAGAGCTATTAGACCAACTCAACATATGTATATACATGTATTTTCTCAATCAAACTTATCAAACACAAAATGATTCAAACAAATTTAATTTCAAACACAAACATCAATCATAATGTAACCTAAACCTTAAGAATGAAAATCTAAAGAGTAGAAATTCGAAGAAACAAAACCTGAATCGTCTTGTATTCTCTTTGATTTCACAATTTTTTTTATGTAATCGATCTCTGAATATTATAAACACAATTTTAAAGAAAAGTATAATTTTCAAAAAAAAAAATAAACATCATATTGTAGACACCATAATTGTAAAAAAAAAATGAATACATACTTGTAAAAAAATGAACGTCATATTTTATTAACACGATTTGAAAGTAGTATAATTTTCAAAAAAAAAATCCGAAAAAAATGTTTTTTTAAAAAATACAAAAATCAACAATTAATGTTAAAAATGAATAGTTAGTGTTGGAAAAAAATGAACATTTATTGATAAAATATGAACAATGATTCTTTTAAAAATGAACACATACTTATAAAAATATAAACACCAACTTTTATTTACAAAAAGAAAATATGGAAGAAAAAAAAAACAAAACGATGACATGACATGCCACATGTCACCACCCCAGCTCTCCTCATTCCTATCTGCAAGGGTCCTCCTCACCGGAACTGATTCAATAAAATTTTAACATAATAATCTTACGTTTTTATGTTTGGATATATATTTGGATAAGTAATATATGTTGTTACCATTTTAATATGAGATTATTTACTACCATAATCAATATACACGTTAAAAACGAATTACTATACACGTCTACTGACGGCTTCGTCTTCACAAATACCAACGATACAAGAACACGAACATGGATGAAATTGAATGTGTGTCTCCTTTAATAAACATTAATACATTAAAATCGTATTAAAGTGAACACTAATCATATTATTAATAAACATTAATCTCCATAATAGACTTAAAAATATTTAATATATTAAAACACAAAAGATTAGAAAGATATGTTAACCACTTAAATGTGCATTTAACTGCGTGTTAGCTCAAAATTTTGTAAAAAAATATCAAATATTAAATGTGTAATGGTTGATGACGTACCAGTAGAAATAAGGCTGAATTGGCATTTAGGGCCTTTTATTCTATAGAGTTAAAATTTAGGGTCTACCAATTACAAATTGAGAAATAAGGCTCCTACTTTACTAGACTAATTCATTAATAGGATAAAAAGTTGATAAAAGTGATGACTAATGAGTGATGACTGATGTGAGTGCTGATTGTGACACTTTTGATTGACATTTGGAGGGAATTTGGGGTAAAAAAAACGCAGCCCTCTTGCCCAGAAAAAACTCGCTTACTCAAAAATTCGCTTACCCAAAAATCCGTTTACCCAAATAATGTCAAAATCATACCCAAAAATTCGCTTACCCAAATAATATCACAATCATACCCAAAAATAAATTTGTCAAAGTACATAAATATACTCGAAAACAAGATACCCAATAAATCAAATATCAAAATAAAATAATATCCATAAATTGGATAATATTTGATATTTATACCCAATTTAAACATAACTTAATACAAAATCCATACCCAATTTAAATTTGTCATACCCAAAATTTTCAAAACTCGATATTGTACACAAACATCAATATCAAATGACATTTGTTCATTACCCAAAAATTCGCTTGACATTTGATCATTAAACACATTTTGGGTAACCATAAAACATACCCACGATATCACTTTAAATATACTTAATAATAAAAAAAAATATTACATAGTCAATACACGTATAAAATCATACCCAATTTGAATTTGTCATAACCAAAATTTACACAAATCGATATTGTACCCAAACATCAATACCAAATGACATTTGTTTCTTGTAACACAATTTGGATAACCATAAAACATAACCAAAAATATCACTTTAAGCATACTCAACAATAAAAAACATACCACAAAAACAATAAACATATACCCAATAATGAGAAAAATACTACAATTCATATTTGGGTAACAAAAACAATGTCACCAAAAAAAATTAAACATTCATAAACTACATTAACAAAAAAAAAATAAAAGGTAAACATGTAAAAAAGATACTTAAACCAAAAGTAAACATCTAATCACCATCATTTCAATTAAAAAAATTTTTGCCCCTATTTCTAGTTTCCATACCTACTTTTTCATTATTTTATATAGAGGCATAGTTTACAAAAGATAATTATAAGGGGTCCTATTTCCCTAATTAATTCTAAAAATAATGTTGATCCACGGAAATATTTTTTCTTTCCTAAATCCCACGATGTCTTAGCCTTCACAAGACAATAACGTAGCAGACCACACCAATTCATATTCGGAATAACATCTACGTCGCTTACATTTCGTAAGTCCGTCACATTAACTTTACCGTTAGATTGACTTTCAGCAATTAACGATACAAACAATACGATAAAGCATCGAATGAAGAAAGATCCGTGGTCATCACAACTAACCATCATTTCAGCAACATCACTTGGCTTCAATTCAACAAATTTCTTGGTGAACCGATTCTCCCACTCTTGAATTACATCGAATTTGTCCATTTGACTATACACAATAAGATTAGTTTGTCTGGTGGGTATTCCAAAAACCTTATGCACATCTTGATCTTCAATTCTAAAACTTTCTAGATTAGCCAAGATCAATGAACATTGTTTGCTATCAAAATTGTCCACCACCCAATACGACAATTCTCAAGGCAGCTCATGTATTGTAATACTCAATAGTGCACCAAAACCTGAAGATCTTATAGCATCCTTCTTCAAATCAGTTAGTCTACTCATCATGCTTGTGAAAAGTGCAGGTATGGTCCTAGTTGACAATTTCTTCTCATTGGAAACAGTGCGCCAAATACACATGCATATAAACGTGCACAACATTCTCAATTATTTTAATTACATCTTAATCATTTATTAATTATTTATTCATCCTAATTATTTATGTCTACTATTGCGTTTTAAACCAAATATGACGAATATGGTGAACATATAAGCCTAACAAAACAAGACTACTAAGTGGAAATAAAAGTCATGCGTGCACATATCTGTAAAAGAAAGCACGAATTCACCAGTCCACCAACCTCAACACGAGGAATTTACCAATATTTACTCGCACACAAAAATTATGTAGAAAACTCAATCTCAAATTCAAGAGTAGACGTGCTCAATTATAAAAAAAAATTGTACCTCTTTCACAGCTTCGAAGAAATCGCCGGCGTTTGAACGAAGGATGAGTGAAAATCCGATGACACGATTAGTTTTTATCTTGTGCAATAAGTGTGCAATACGTTTCCATATATGAAACCTGAAAATATTTTTGTTACCATATAAAATATTAGCCATAAATCATGCACGGATATGTATTTAATATTACCAAAATTTAAAAGCAAATTAAATCTTAATATAAACATACCTTATTTACACGTTAAATCTCAGCCTTTGATTCTTTGATCCAACACACAATACTCGTTCTTATTTCTTACCGTAAGAGTTGTTCTTACCGGTTCCTAACCCTGTATATATATATATATATATTAAAATAAAAATCAAACAACTAATTTTTTCAAAACAAGATCTAGGGCTTGAAGATCTTCAACAAACTTGCAACAACTTTGAAGATGAAGATCTTACAACGACTACTTCTCAAACAAGATCCCGTTCAACCAAGCAACGTATTATGTGGAGAAATAGAAACATTACAAGTTACAACGACTAAAGAAGATCTCCATAGAAGACTATAAATGAAGATGCCGATTGAAGATGAAGAAAAAGTGCTTACAAGTGAAAAAACCAAGTACTCAAGCGATCATACAAGAACATCTTTATCGATCCAAAAGTTTATATTCCTCTTAAGCTTACATTAGTTTACTTCCTTATAGTGAGATAAGCACAAGAGCTCCATTGGCATATCTAGAGAGTGTTATACTCGAGTGTGTTACTCTGCGAAGTAACTATGCAATTATTGCTAGAATAGAGTTGACTAGATCGTAGCTTTGAGGTTACA
This sequence comes from Fagopyrum homotropicum, assembly GCA_033239125.1. Lineage (NCBI taxonomy): Eukaryota > Viridiplantae > Streptophyta > Magnoliopsida > Caryophyllales > Polygonaceae > Fagopyrum > Fagopyrum homotropicum. Next base: position 38,142,779 of record BSWB01000001.1, on the reverse strand, counting down.
TTGAGAGAAGAAGGGAAGTTATTCTAGGTTGTATCTAGGACTCACAAAAAGCAGATAATAGATAGTTAGAATCCTAGGGTCTGAAACCCTAGGCGGAGAATAGGTTGTAGGGGCAAACTTTGTAAGCATATCGTCGCGTCGATCTTTTATTTTCCACACATTCCATAGCTTATATTGTGACTAACAATCTTCTGTAGGTTTCTAATTCAAGGCCTTGAAATCCACTTCAAAGTCTTGAGAAACAGTTTTGTCACTAAGCACACGGATCAACTTCAAGGCCTTGAGATTAGTTTCAAAGCCTTGATATACGATATTGTGAAAAGTTTTCATACTCTATTCAACCCCCCTTCTAGAGTATTTGTATCCTTATTATTCACCTATTCGGTTCTTCAGGGTCATTCTATCGTCATCTAAACCATAACCATAAGCTAGTCACCCTAGAATCGCAAGAGTTCTAGCCAACAATAGTCATATTTGAATCAAAGAAGTTACATGATATCAAGGCATAAACCAAGAAAACCAAATAAAACTTAACTTAACAATATTCAATAATCAAAACTGAATCCAATCAACAACAAAGGTTCAACCATTCAATCCAATAAAGAAAATAACAACTTCAGATATCCTTCCAAAAATAACTCACAAAACCTCAAGGCAAATCTTCAACCTTTCGATGTTCTTCCTTCTATCAATCCTTCAATCTTCCGTACTTGCTGCGAAGTCGGACTCTGTCTATCTCCCGAAAAGTGTGTAAAAAGCCGTCTAAAATTAACCGTCCTTAAACCCTTGCTGCAACTTCCATTTAAAAACTTAGGGTTTTGACTTTGGGCCGTGGGCTGTTTTCCAACAAAATCTCGGTCGGGCCCGGAGAAAATCTCATCCCTGATAGTATCTCTTCAACCAAGATTTTGCTTATGTTCCTTGGTTCTTTTCCAACTGAATTTTCTTTCCACTTGATCCTTGGCCTTCTTCTACATAATGTATTCCATCATGCTTTCTCCTGACACCTTATCTCCTTACGCTCTATTTATGCTCCGAAATTCGCCTTATTCCCTACAATTGTAACAAACGTACGTGTAGATCTCTATTTTCGCAAAGTAGGAAAATATCAATGTAAACATATGTCTATGTATGCAAAAAAAGGGGGAATCTACCTAAATGCATCCCTAAACTAAGGTTATAATTGATGTCATCAGCCGCATACTAGGATGCGACAAGGGATCGAGAAGAAGTTGATATCTTCATCCCATGGACTTGATCCAGTCTAGAAGTTGCCATACTTGAGTCATTGTGTGATTAGTGTTGAGCAAGGCTATGATTCGAGGTCAAATAATTTTCAAGAAGGGGAGTATGATGTGTGATCATCCTTGATAGCATCTACACCTACATCACATGAACCATTCACTAATCCAGGAGCAAGAGAAACTCAAGGAAAGGTCACTTACAAGCTACAAACATTGGAGAAATCAATAGAGTGGAAGATTGCATGGCATATGGAAAATATTGGCCAACACTCAAGAATCTCGGCCGAGATTTCACCCGATATTTCGTCTTTGGCGCATGCTAGAAGATTGTTAGCATGAAATATTCCGATATTCTAGACACTTTTTCTAGTTGTTTTTCATCCAATATAGTGTTCATTGATGAGGCATTGAAGCAATTGTTAGCTAGTTTGTCTACATTGTCGATATAGAGGTCTACATAAGCTTTGTGTTGATTTTAGGTGAATAAGAGCTAAAACCGAACCAGTTGAGAGAGAAAGGAGATATATTGAGCACATCCAAGGATTGAGGACACATCAAAGAAGTCAAGGGAGATGCTAGGATGAGGAATGGCACGACACAAAGGAAACTACAAGCAATTTACACTTCCACGCTCTGAAATACGGTCGTAGAGAAGTCCACGCCCAAAACCACGGCCGTTGATCTTGGCAACATGAACATGGAGCAATCCAGAGAGTTACACGGTATAAAGTACGGTCGTGGAAATTTTGAAGAACCGTAATCTACTTCCACGCTCTAAACCACGGCCGTGGAACGCCATGAAACCGTGATTTAGGCAATCTTTTGACGAATAAAATATTGACATATCATTTACGTATATGGGCCGGACGGTTATTTTATCCTTCCTTATAAAAGGGCTGAAGGAGGGAGAATTCGGCTTCTTCGCTTACGCTCACTTACACGTGCCTAGGGTTTCATCGGACGTGCGGAGAGTTTGCATTTTGCAACGGAGATTTACGAAGGCTTGAAGATTTGGAAGTTGTGTGTGTGGCGGAAGTTGCACCTTTTATTCTTAGGTTTGATTAGAAGACGGATTGACATCCCGTTCTTCGTTCTTATCAAGGACAGTTAGAGGTTTTGTGTTCTATTCCAAATCTGATATACATTATTCCTCTTGTGTGTGGATTTGAGATTGATGTGAGTTTTAGTGAAGGTTTTCGAAGGTTTTCATCTTTCATTATTCTTAAACTTGATTTTGATATTATAATGACTGTTATTGGCTAAAACCCTTTAGCAATTCTAAGGTGAAGGGTTGATAGTTGTGGCTTAGATGATGATAGATCGATCGTAAACAGATTGGACCCTGAGAGTTAGAGAGATTCGCCGACGAACCAAAATCACGGTCTGTTCTTGAGGTTCCACGGCCGTGGAACTCAAGATCTGCCCATAATTTATCCTAGTTTAGGAACTTTGCTTTTACTTTGGTCCAAAGTTAAAGATTAGCTTTAATCTAGTCTTGGCCTGTCCTTTTCTAGGTAGTAGTGAAGCCTCAACAACCTCTACTTCGATTTCGAGTGTCACAACCTTAATCGGTTTAGTTAGTCTTGATCCTTGGATTACAAGTTTGGGTATTTGAGATTAATTCTTACCTTTAGATCCTTTCTATACTGAAGCCTCAACAACCTTTATAGAGAGTGTCTTTAGATAAGTCATATAAAGCCTTGGAACTTCATCGTACATTGCTTTACCTTAGCATACCTTTGCAACTCTTAACTCTGTTCTTAGTTCTTTATTACATCTTGAATCGATTGCCACAATTAGACACCTGAATCTTTAGGGTTGCTGTTTTCCCAATACATTTGCAAAGCTTTACCCTTTTACTTGCTTGACAACTTTATAACTGAATTTGTTCCCCCCAAATCCATGTGTTCGATACTCTGGAATTCTTGCTTTACTACGCCGATCCGTACACTGCGGATTCGCTTGCTTGATTCTAGTTTTATAAATTTAAAGCTTATTTGCACGCACGCTAAGTGGCGAACAAGTTTTTGGCGCCGTTGCTAGGGATTTGGTCTAGGCCGAATTCGGTTACCGGTTGTCAAGCTTGGGAGCTTGCTCTTGTTATTTGATATCTCCTTTGAGTGATATTTGCAGGTTACTTTAGGTATATGCGTAGGTCTAGGGACAACAAGGACCTCTTACCTCTTGATCAAGAAGTTGAGAAGACTTTGAGGAAGAAGCTCAAAGAAAGAAAGATGGCTGAAGAAAAGGAGCGGGATTATCAAATAGAGTTAGCGGAATCCGAAGCTCAACTTAGATGGAGCGAGAAGACTCGCAAGGAAGAATTAGACTGTCATCAATCGAAAATTAATGAGCTATCAGATATGATGTTTCAAATGAGGCTGGAATTAAGCGACCTCAAGAAGAAGGAGGGGAGGAAACTAACAAGATCGGTTAGAGCCAACTCATCCGATGAGGATAACGACTCTTCCATGCCATCTCTTGAAGACCTTAACCCGGCGGTTAACATGAATCAATTTAATGTAAGACAAAGACCGGCTGCCAACTATCGTGTCCCGGCTGGGGGCGCGCGAGCCGCTCGTGTGGAAGAAGAGTCAAGAACTCTTGGCCAAAGGATGGATCCAATTCAGCAACCACGCCGTCTAGGTGTGAACTTTGAGGCTGATGATATGCAAGAGTTTAGCTTCAACCCACAAGTTATTACCATCGTTCGCCAAAGTCAGTTTGGAGGAACGAGTAGCGAATCTCCACATCAACATTTACAGAATTTTGAGATCTTGATGGAGATAATAAAGCCAAAGAATGCAACCACCAACAACTACAAGATTAAGCCGTTCTTCTTCTCCTTGAAAGGGAAAGCTTTATCTTGGTATCAAGCTCTTCCAAATGGAAGACTCAACACGTGGGAGGATCTTTCTTCGGAGTTCCTCACCAAATTCTTTCCGCCATCTAAAATGGCGGAGTTGAGAGGTAAGATTAATGCATTTTCTATGAGATCTAACGAAAGTTTGTTTCAATCTTGGGAAAGATTTCAGGATTTACTATTGGATTGCCCACACCATGGCATTTCCAAGTTGGAACTATTGAAAATATACTATAAGGGGCTGGATATGGAAACACAATTCAAGCTCCAATCCCTTTCATGTGGTACATTCATGGACATGAGAGAAGATGATGCTTGGGACTTCATTGAGAAGCAAGCCCGTGTCATTGAGAAGTATTCTCACCGGAAAGTAGAAGAAAATCATGTGGAGCAAGGAGCAAAACTATCACAAGCTGCTCAAACTCAAATCTTTTCTCTTAATACCGAGATTAAAGAATTGAAGGAAGCCATCAAAACCAACTTTCCAAAGCAAAAGGGGCAAGATGTGGGTTATTTGGGAAACAACAATAACCACAATGGGAATGAGAATACAAACCGCAACAACCGGAACAACAACCGGAACAATTGGAACAACAACAACAACCAGAATAACAATTGGAACAACAATAGGGGTTCAAACAACAACAATTGGCGTTCCAACCAACAATACAATTCCGGTAATTCTTATCCCAATTCAGGAAATTCACTAACTCCACCTTCTTCTTCTTCTTCTTCTTCCATTCCTTTGAAAAGTCAGGAACAAGCATCTAATAGTGGAAGCACTTCGGGGAAAGAGAAGCCCGATCCCATGTTGGAAACAATTTTGGGAAAGCTTCAAAGATTGGAGAGTCACATCATTAAGGTCGATGATCACATCACTAAGGTTGATAAAGCCCAAAAGATTTTAGAAAACCAAATGTTTAGTCATGTTGAGGAAGCTCCTAGGAATCAAGGAAAACTTCCAGGAAAGATGAAGGATAACCCAAAAGGAAGGGTGATGGCTATCACAACTAGTTGCGGAGCAACAACCACCGACCCGCAGCCTAAGTTCGTGGAAGTTCCCGTCGAGAAGGAGAAAGAGACGGGGAAGGAGAAGGAAGACATCTACGTTCCTCCTCCAGCTTTGAAACCTCCCCTACCATTCCCACAGTCTAGAGCAAGAGCGCGTCTAGACAAGCAATTCGGTAAGTTTATTGAACTCATGAGCAAACTGCATATTAATATACCTTTCATTGATGCAATTGTAGGTATGCCAGCTTATGAGAAGTTCTTAAAGGAGATCCTCTCTAACAAGAGGATATTAGAGGATTTTGGAGAGGTCAAGATGAGTTCAGATTTGTCGGATCTCATCAAGACAATGAAGGAAAAGATGCCTCCAAAGCTGAAAAATCCGGGGTCATTTTGTATTCCCATAGGAGTGGAAGATATCACATATGATGCATTATGTGATTTAGGAGCAAGCGTGAGCATCATTCCGCTTGCCTTATGAAGGAAGATCGGTTTAGGCGAACCTAAACCGGTGAAGATGACGTTATACATGGCGGATCGATCCATAACTCGTCCCGTCAGCATAGTTGAAGACGTCCCGGTCAAGCTCGGTAAGTTCTATGTTCCTATAGATTTTGTTGTGCTTGACATTCCTGCAGATAGTCCGGTCCCGATCATACTCGGAAGACCGTTTCTTGCAACATCCGGTTGTATGGTTGATTGCAAGAATGCTAGACTCGCCTTCGACATAGGAGAAGAAAAGGTAGAGTCCGTGGAACAAACGAAGGCACCGTAATTGATTTCCAATCCAAAACCACGGCCGTGGAGGAAACAGGGGAGCCGTAATTTTGGGTGAATCTGAAAGAAATTGTGTTTTCTCCGCCACTTCTTTTGATTCTTCTCCAACATCTTCTACATCCTTAGACACTTCTAAGGAAATATCGAATACTCCTCAAGAGCCATTAGAGAATCCTATAGTGATGGAATTGAAGCCACTTCCCGCACATCTAAGGTACGCATTTCTAGGACCTAATTCTACCTTTCCGGTAATTGTTAGTTCCGATTTGAGTATAGATGAACATAGTAAGCTTATGGTTGTTCTTAAGAAACATAGGAAAGCCTTAGGGTATACTATAGAGGATCTAGTAGGAATCAAACCTTCAATATGCATGCATAAGATCCTAATGGAAGAAGACTTTAGAACTTCGCGACAACCTCAAAGGCGGTTAAATCCGACCATGAAGGAGGTTGTCAAGAAAGAAATTCTTAAACTACTTGATGCAGGTATCATCGATCCTATCTCCGATAGCATATGGGTGAGTTCCGTACAAGTGGTTTCAAAGAAGGGAGGAATGACGGTCATTACCAACAAGAAAAATGAGCTCATTCCTACGCGAACCGTCACAAGATGAAGGATGTGCATAGGCTACCGCAAGCTAAACAACGCAACGGGGAAGAATCACTTCCCACTACCCTTCATCGACCAAATGCTTGAGAGGTTAGCCCAACACTCACACTTTTGCTATCTTGACGGTTATAGTGGTTTCTTTCAGATCCCGATACATCCGGACGACCAAGAGAAGACCACATTCACGTGCCCGTGGGGAACGTTTGCTTATAGGAGAATGCCGTTTGGGCTTTGCAACGCCCCATCCACCTTTCAAAGGTGCATGATGGCTATCTTCTCGGAGTACATAGAGGAGATCATGGAGGTTTTTATGGATGATTTTTCTGTTTATGGTTCCTCTTTCGATAATTGTCTTTCTAACCTTGCTCTTGTGCTACAAAGGTGTGAAGACACTAACCTAGTTCTTAATTGGGAGAAGTGTCAATTTATGGTGAAAGAAGGCGTTGTATTAGGACACTTAATCTCTAGTAGAGGGATTGAAGTGGATAAGGCTAAGATAGAGACTATAGAAAAGCTTCCTCCCCCAACTTCGGTGAAAGGGATAAGAAGTTTTCTAGGACATGCTGGATTTTATAGACGTTTTATAAAGGATTTCTCTAAGATATCAAAACCGCTTACTAATCTATTGATGAAGGATGCAGTTTTTGATTTTTCGCAGGAATGCTTAGATGCGTTTAATAAGATTCGGGAAGCTCTAATCTCAGCCCCGATTATTCAACCTCCGGATTGGAATCTTCCATTTGAGGTTATGTGTGATGCAAGTGACGTAGCTATAGGAGTTGTGCTTGGGCAAAGAAAGGAAGGACGAACCCATGCTATCTACTACGCTAGCAAGATGCTAGATGAAGCGCAGCTCAACTATGCCACTACCGAGAAAGAATTTTTAGCAATTGTATATGCATTTGAAAAGTTTCTCTCTTATCTTGTAGGTGCAAAGGTGATTGTGTACACGGATCATGCTGCGATCCGGTATTTGCTTGCAAAGAAGGATGCGAAACCAAGACTAATTAGATGGATTCTTCTCCTACAAGAATTCGATCTAGAGATCCGTGACAAGAAAGGTTCGGAAAATTCTGTTGCGGATCATTTGAGTCGTCTACCACATCTTGAGGACGACAATCTACCTATAGATGACTCCTTTCCGGATGAGCATTTACATATCATAGAGGAGTGCATCGACGTGATCACCAAAGGTAATGAACCATGGTTTGCTGATTTTGTTAACTATTTGGTTTGCCAGGAATTTCCACCCGGATTATCCTATGCACAAAGAAAGAAGTTCTTTAAGGATGTTCGAGAATACTTTTGGAATGAACCTCTCCTCTTTAAGAGAGATCCTGACGGCATCATTCGACGATGTGTGCCGGAAGATGAGATGCAAAGTGTCATCCGTCATTGTCATTCACTACCTTGTGGAGGGCACGCTAGTTCGAACAAGACTAGCGCTAAGGTATTGCAATCTGGATTCTTTTGGCCTACTTTATTTAAAGATGTGCAAACCTTTGTTTCCTGCTGCGATGCTTGTCAAAGAACAAGGAACATATCTAGCAGAAACGAGATGCCTCTTAACAACATTCAAGAGGTGGAGATCTTTGACGTTTGGGGAGTAGACTTTATGGGACCTTTCCCATCATCTTGTGGAAACCAATACATACTTTTAGCCGTGGACTATGTTTCGAGATGGGTTGAAGCAATTGCCTCTCCTACTAATAATGCCATGGTTGTGGTTAAGTTCTTTAACAAGACCATTTTCCCACGAGTTGGGACACCACGGACTATCATTAGTGATGGAGGCTCTCACTTCATTGCCCGATGATTCGAAACTCTATTAGCTAAGTATGGAGTGACTCACAAGATCGCCACCCCTTATCATCCACAAACTAGTGGACAAGTGGAGATCTCGAACCGGGAGATTAAAGGAATTCTAGAGAAGACGGTTTCAAGGACAAGGAAGGATTGGTCTTTGAAACTAGATGACACGTTATGGGCATACCGGACTGCGTATAAGACTCCCATAGGTACGACGCCATACAACCTCGTGTATGGGAAGTCTTGTCACTTGCCGGTAGAATTGGAGCATAAGGCGTATTGGGCAATAAAGTGGTTGAACTTCAGCATGATGGAAGCGGGAGAGAAGCGTCTCTTGGACCTTAACGAGCTTGAAGAACTTCACTTGAACGCCTACGAAAACGCCAAGATCTATAAAGAAAGAGCGAAGCGTTGGCATGATAAGCATATCATTCCAAAGGACCTCAAAGAAGGAGATCAAGTTCTCCTCTTCAATTCAAGACTTCGTCTCTTTCCAGGTAAGCTTAAATCTCGTTGGACTGGACCTTATCTAATCAAACGTGTTTTTCCCCATGGTGTAGTTGAAGTATGGGGTGAAAAGGGCGGAAGCTTTAAGGTGAACGATCAACGACTCAAGAAATACTCACCGGAACTCCAAGCTGAAGAGTTCGCACCCACCGCACTTGAATAGGTGTAAGTACGGTCTAGCTACGGACCTTAAACAAGCGCTTCTTGGGAGGCAACCCAAGGTATTGCACTTACGTTTTTGTTTTTGATTCATAGTTTAGAGTTGTTTAGACGTTTTTGTTTTGCTTTGCCTTCGATACCTTCCGGTATGTTCGTGTTTTTGGATGTACGATCTATGGAAGAGGCAAGGGAGAAGGGAAAGTTAGAAGAAATTGACAAAACTTGGACTTTGGCACATTACAGAGAGTTCCACGGCCAAAACCACGGCCGTGACAGCTACAGTGACCGTAATTTGCAAAACCCTGAGAAAAATCACCAAACCACAGTTCCGTACATTTCCACGGCCGTGGAAACTCCCGAGTGACCGTAATTTTCCAAAAATTTTACGGTTACTATATAAACCACGTCTCTTCACAAAGAACACCAAAAATCCCCAATTCCACGCCCAAAATCGCCGATTTGATCCCCCTCTCTCAAATCTCCGTTTGTTAATCGTTTCGAGCGATTCTTTGACCAAAAGTGAAGCAAATTCAACCACCTACAAGATCCAAGCAACAATTCGAGTGGAAAATCACCGGAGAAGATGGAATTTGGATTTTAAAAATCCAAAACCTAGGTTTTTCTTCTCTTCTCTCACTTTGTCGATTTGATTCAGTTTTCGCAAGAATTTTTAAGAGAACTGATTAGAACTAGATTGGAATTAGTCTAGGGCCGCTGTTTGTTGATTTTGGTGTTGGTTGAGTGGATTTTGAGAAATTACGAACCGAACCACGGTCACTAGGCATTCCACGGCCGTGGAAACTGAAGAACAGACCGTGATTTTGGACAGAATATGGATTTGGTTAGGAGAATCTCTAATAGGAATAAGAAAAGGAAAGGTAATGCTTCCTCCTCCTCCCAAGTACCCCCTATTGAGCCACCATCACCACCACCCCCTAGAATTCCTAAGATTCATGAGGATTATCTCGATGTCTTAGAGAGGATCGAGAAGAGACCGGTCATAGGACCACGATATTTGCTGCTTGAGGAGTTAGAGCCACTGAATGTGGTAGGTGACCTTACTTGGTTACTAGATAGAGCTGGTTTGATCATCTTCTCCGCCATTCGGGAAGATGCGTATGAGGAGATCACTAGAGAGTTTGTGATCTCTTTTGAGCATAGTCATGTGGATATGACAGTTTCTTTCAGGCTGATGGAGAGGAACTATGAGTTTTTGATCCGAGAGTTTGGAGCCTTCTTTGGGTTTCATGAGACCTTCAATGGTCGTTTTCCTAGTGGCGTATACGCCAAGGACTTTTGGGAGGACATTGCCATGGTATATGCTAGCGAGGACCGCTGGCAACCTGCTGATACCAAGGCTAAGTTGATCTATCACTTAGCCTTGAAGATAGCCCACCGAGTACTTTCTGAGTGTCTCTTCCCTAGGACTGAGACTCCTCAGAAGATCAAGACTGATGAGTTGTTTCTGTTGTACTGTATGTTGCATGGTAGGCTTGCTGACTGTGCCACCCTCTTAGCTTCTACCATGAGTAAGCTAAAGAACAAGAGGGCTGACAATATCGGATATGGTGGGATGGTCACCCACCTTGCTAGACAGTTGGGTATCGACTTCTCTGCGTGCACTAGGATAGCGGCTAGACCGTTAGGACTTCAGAGCCTCATGACTAGAGGTATTATCTTTCCTAGGCATAGAGGTCCACCTACTGCTGCCATGCATTGGGAGGGTAGAGGAGGTAGAGGTGTTACATGGCTTCCCGAGTATTCTATTATGGCTGGACGCCATAACTGGAAGGAGACATTCGCTGCTATGCATGCGAATAGATTGGTAGCACCTCCGTACGTTCCCCCAGAGATGCCAGCTGCAGATGAGGAGGAGATGAGAGGGGATGACGGTTTTGAGGGAGGAGGTGAGGAGCACGACTTTGGCAGTTTTCCGGATCAGCCGGACACATTTCCCGACCTCCCTAGGCAGTCTCCCCGCCCTGCTAGACCTTCCGGTTCTTCCTCTCGCCGTGCCAGCGTGAGTGAGAGGCTGACATGGATGGCGACCCCTCCCGATTGGTATAGCACGCAGCCGGAGTGGATGGGAGCTCCACCAACTTGGCATGCACAACCACCACCTGCACCAACACCATCAGATGCACCAACTTGGTACAGTCAGGCGCCGGAGTGGTACGAGCAGCTACCGGAGTGGGCCACTAACCTTTCCAGGAGAGTCGGTGCTTTAAAGATCCGGCAGGACGCTAGGGATGCACGAGCTGATGCACATGATAGGATGATGAGAGACATCTACCGCGAGTAGTTTGGGCGGAACTACGACCCCAACTTCTTCCCGTTTCCACCACCGCCAGCTCCTTAGTGATGACCATGGATGATCGTAGCACTAGCCGCTCCACCGCCGTCTTGTGAGTTCATTTTCTTTCTTCTTTTCTTTATTTCTTTTTGAACATTAGGGACAATGTTTGTCTCAAGTATGGGGTGGGTGTTAGCATGAAATATTGTGATATTTTAGGAACGTTTTCTAAGTGTATTTCATCCATATTGGTGATCATTGATAACGCATTGAAGCAATTGTGAGTTAGTTTATCTATATTGTCGATATAGAGGTCTACATAAGCTTTGTGTTGATTGTAGGCAATCAAGAGCTAAAACCGAACGAATCAAGGGAGAATAGAGATGGATTGAGCATGTCCAAGGATTGAGGACATCATAAGGGAGCTAAGGAAGATGCTAGGATGAAGAATGACACAAAACAAAGGAGAATTACGAGCTACTTGTGTTCCACGCTCTAAAATACGGCCGTACTAGAGTCCACGCTCTAAACCACGGCCGTGGAACTTTGGCAACACAAGCGTGGTGCATTCCAGAGGGTTACACGGCCTTGGAGGTTGTGAAGCAGCGTGATGAATTTCCACGCTCTAAACCACGCTCTAAACCACGGGCGTGGAATCCCAAGGAACCGTGATTTAGGCAATCTTTTAACGTAGAATTTGAAGCCATGATCTTTTACACAATGGGCTGGACACATAATTTATCTTGCCCTATAAAAGGACGGAAAGAGAGAGATTCCGTCACCTTCGCTTACGCTTACGCTCATTGCACGTGCCTAGGGTTTCAATTTGGACGTGGGGAGATTGCTATTTCGCAACGGAGATTTGCGAAGAGTTGAAGATTTGGAAGCTACGCTTTGTCCTTAGGTTTGATTAGAAGACGGATTGACATCCCGTTCTTCGTTCTTATCAAGGATCGTGATTGGTTTGTGTTATTCCGAATCTGTTATACATCATTGTTCTTGTTTGTGGATTGAGATTGATTTGAGATTTATCAAAGGTTTTCGAAGGTTTTCATCTTTCATTCTCTTAAACCTTGAATTTGATATCATAATGACTGTGGTTGGCTAAAACCCTTTAGCAATTCTAAGGTGAAGGGTTGATAGTTGTGGCTTAGATGATGATAGATCGATCGTAAACAAATTGGACCCTGAGAGTTAGAGAGAACCGCCGACGAACCAAAATCACGGTGTGTTCTTGAGTTCCACGGCCGTGGAATCTCAAGATCCAACCGTAATTTCCCTCAGTTTACGAACCTTGCTTTTACTTTAATCCAAAGTTAAAGATTTGCTTTAAGTTAGTCTTGGCTTGCCTTTTCTAGGTGGTAGTGAAGCCTCAACAACCTCTACCTCGATTCCGAGTGTCACAACCTTAATCGGTTTAGTTAGTCTTGATCCTTGGATTACAAGTTTGAGTATTTGACATTAATTCTTGTCTTTAGATCCTTTCTATACTGAAGCCTCAACAACCTTTATAGAGAGTATTTCTAGATAAGTCATATAAAGCCTTGGAACTTCACCGTACATTGCTTTGCATTAGTATACCTTTGCAACTCTTAACTCTGTCCTTATATCTTTAGCATATCTTGAATCGATTGCCACAGCTGGATCCCTGGATCTTTAGGATTGTTGTTTTCCCAATATTTACAAAAGCTCTTACATTTACTTGCTTGACAATTCTATAATTGGATTTAACCCCCCAAATCCCTGTGTTCGATACTCTAGAATTCTTGCTTAACTATATCGATCCGTACAATGCGGGTTCGCTTGCTTGATTCTAGTTTTATAAATTTAAACCTTATTTGCATGCACGCTAAGTGGCGAACAAGTTTTTGGCGCCGTTGCCGGGGATTTGGTCTAGGCCGAATTCGGTTATCGGTTGTCAAGCTTGGGAGCTTCTCCCTTGTTATTTGATATCTTTTCAAGTGTATGCGCAGGTCTAAGAACAACGAAGACCTCTTACCTCTTGATCAAGAGCTTGAGAGGACTTTGAGGAGAAAGCTTAAGGAAAGAAAGATGGCTGAAGAAAGAGAACGTGATTACCAAACGGAGTTAGCGGAAAAGGAAGTTCAACTCCAATGGAGTGAGAAGACTCGTAGGGAAGAGATGGATCGTCATCAAACGAAGGTTGATGATCTATCGGACATGATGTTCCAAATGAGGTTGGAAATAAACAACCTCAAGGAGAAAAAGAGAAGAAGGCGACCGGGAAGATCGGTTAGAGCCAACTCATCCAATGAGGATAGCGACTCCTCCATGCCACCACTAGAGGAAATTGATCCAACGATCAATGTGAATCTATTCTTTCCACGGCCAGCTACAAATCGCCTTGTTCCAGTTAGAGGTGCGAGAGTCAAACGTGTGGATGAGGAGCCAAGAACTCTTGGCCAAAGGATGGATCCAACGCAGCAACCACGCCGTTTAGGTGTGAACTTTGATGCTGATGATGCACAAGGGTTTAGCTTCAACCCTCAAGTTATTACCATTGTCCGCCAAAATCAATTTGGTGGAACAAGCGCTGAATCTCCACATCAACATCTACAAAATTTTGAGATCATGATGGAGACAATGAAGTCAAAGAATGCAACTACCAACAGCTATAAGCTCAAGCCTTTCTTCTTCTCATTGAAGGGGAAAGCATTGTCTTGGTATCAAGCTCTTCCAAGTGGGAAACTTGAGACATGGGAGGATCTTTCTTCGGAATTCCTCACTAAGTTCTTTCCGCCATCTAAAACGGCGGAGTTAAGAGGTAAGATTAATGCATTTTCTATGAGATCTAACGAAAGTTTGTTTCAATCTTGGGAAAGATTTCAGGATTTGCTATTGGATTGCCCTCATCATGGCATATCCAAATTGGCGCTATTGGAGATATACTATAAGGGGCTAGATGTAGAGACACAATTCAAGCTCCAATCCCTTTCATGTGGTACATTCATGGACATGAGGGAAGATGACGCTTGAGACTTCATTGAAAAGCAAGCGCGAGTTATTGAGAAGTATTCTCATCGGAAAGTGGAGGCGAATCATGTAGATTAAGGAGCAAAGCTATCACAAGAAGCTCAAACTCAAATCTTTTCTCTCAATACGGAGATTAAAGAGTTGAAGGAAGCCATCAAAACTAACTTTTCGAAGCAAAAGGAGCAAGATGTGGGTTATTTAGGCAACAACAATAACCACAACGGGAATGAGAATACAAACCGCAACAACCGGAACAACAACCGGAATAATTGGAACAACAACCACAACAACCGGAACAACAATTGGAACAACAATAGGGGTTCAAACAACAACAATTGGCGCCCCAACCAACAAAATTCCGGTAATTCTTATTCCAATTCAGGAAATTCAAATTCACTAACTCCACCTTCCTCTTCTTCCACTCCTTTGAAAAGCCAGGGACAAACATCTAATGGTGGAAGTACTTCGGGGAAAGAGAAGCCCGATCCCATGTTGGAGACGATTTTGGGAAAGCTTCAAGGATTGGAGACTCGCATCATCAAGGTTGATGATCACATAACTAAGGTTGATAAAGCCCAAAAGGTTTTAGAAAACCAAATGTTTAGTCATGCGGAGGAAGTTCCTAGGAATCAAGGGAAACTTCCAAGAAAAACGGAGGACAACCCAAAAGGAAGGGTGATGACAATCACAACTAGGAGCGGAGTGACAACTACCGACCCGCAGCCTAAGTTTGTAGAAGTCCCCGTTGAGAAAGAGAAAGAAAAGGGGAAGGAGAAGGAAGATGTCTATGTTCCTCCTCCAGCTTACAAACCTCCCCTACCATTCCCGCAATCTAGAGCAAGAGCGCGTCTAGACAAGCAATTCGGTAAGTTTATTGAACTCATGAGCAAACTGCATATTAATATACCTTTCATTGATGCAATTGTAGGTATGTCGGCTTATGGAAAGTTCTTAAAGGAGATCCTCTCTAACAAGAGAAAGTTAGAGGATTTTGGAGAGGTTAAGATGAGTTCGGACTCATCGGATCTCATCAAAACCATGAAAGAGAAGATGCCCCCAAAGCTAAAGGATCCGGGGTCATTTTGTATTCCCATAGGAGTGGGAGATGTCACATATGATGCATTATGTGACTTGGGAGCAAGCGTGAGCATCATTCCGCTTGCCTTATGCAGGAAGATCGGCTTAGGCGACCCTAAGCCGGTGAAGATGACGTTGTACATGGCGGATCGTTCCATAACTCGTCCCGTCGGTATAGTTGAAGACGTCCCGGTCAAGCTTGGTAAGTTCTATGTTCCTATAGATTTTGGTGTGCTTGACATTCCTGTAGATAGTCCGGTCCCGATCATTCTCGGAAGACCGTTTCTTGCAACATCCGGCTGCATAGTCGATTGCAAGAATGCTAGACTCGCCTTTGACATAGGAGAAGAGAAGGTAGAGTTCGTTCTTTCCACTTTGGTGAAGGAACCAACCTTCGATGAGGATATATTCAATATCCAAGACGAAGAGCTATCTAGAGAGGAGGTAAGTTCTATTCTCTTCAAAGATTCCTTGCAAAAAGTTATTTCTATGAGCATAATGGATATAGGGGAAGAAGAGGAGTACAATGAGGCAATTGAAGCCTTAGAGACACAAGAAGAAGTGTGTGAAATAGAGTTCGAGAAACTCCACGATGAGGTAGAAAACGTACGGATCCACGGTAAGATAACAAGATTTATGACTTAGGATTAGGTAGTCATTTAGATAGATTTCTCATTCATTCGTGCAAGTTTTGGCATTGATTCATGACGTCTTCGCTCAATTCACGCACATTTCTAGAAAAGACGTCTACACTACCTTTTATCGGTTTTGTAGGTAATTCGGGGATCTATTGGACGTTAATCGATACATTTGAGGGCCAAAGCTTTAGAGGAGCATAATTGGAGCAACAAAGGACACAAAGACCACTATTGGTGCAAGCAATGGATCAACTCATGGCTAAACGAGCATAACAAGTTTCTGCTGAAGAAAATCGGACCAGCAAGCAGCTAAATCGGCCGATTTATTGCTCTAGGTCGATTTTTAGGCCTTTGACAGCTTAAAGCCACGTGTCCCACGATCTCTTACCCGTCCTTGCTCTTGGTGGAGAATATAAGTGGTCCTTCAGGTGGTTGCTGGGGATATCTCCTCTCCCACACTCTCATTGACAGCTCATTTTGATCTTGGAGAAAGATTGGAGGAGAAGAAAAGCTCTCAAAGATTGAAAGAAGAAGAAGAACACCATTCTAAGAGTTTAGAGTGATTTTGAGTGATTTTGTAGTCTTGGATTGAAGAACTAATTGCAAGGATTGTTAAGAACGTTTTGAATCTTCATTCTAGAGTTTGTAAGTCTTGCTACAACTAGTCTTTGGCTGAGATTTATTGATTTTGCTTACTCATCTTTCATTACTCATCTATGAACACCATGTATGCTTGTTTGATGATTTCGGATCTTGATATGCATATTATTGGCTAGTTTCTTGTGATTTTAGAGTGATGGATTGATGGTTATGGCTAGGGTGATGATAGGATGGGCTTATATGTCAGTTTAGGATGATTTATATGCACGAAACTCACAACAGAAGGAAAAATCGACCTGTTCATCAGATAAATCGGCCGATTTATCTGTAGAACAGCCCGATTTATTCTTCTGTTGCTCTTTAAATGATAAATCTGCATGCTAGGGTGTTTGGTTGTTTAAATCCTAGTGTTTATTAAGCCTAATTTAGCTTAGTATAATCTAATGCTACCAATCTAAGTGAGGGAAGAGATCTACCCGATGATTTCCGACCTTAGACACCTAAGATGATGAATGCTAGGTAGTAGTGAGCCTCATAAGCCGCTATTGGATTGAGTGTGCTAGGATTATTGCTTGAGATTTCCCTATTCCGAGACTTACCCGGTAAGGAGAGGGTTACCCTTAAGTAGCATCTAGTTTGTGCGGAATTCCTTACTCTAACCCTTTGAGACCTACCCGGTAATAGGAGTTTGATGCGGGATTAGTGAAGTGAGAGACTTACCCGGTAATCGCTTCCACTAGTGAAACATTCTTTCCCCAATACCGCAGCTTGTCCTTAGAACCCTTAGAACCTTGAGTCCAATGCCATAACCGAAAATCTTGACCTCTAGAATCTACTTTTCTCTCTTGGTCATATACTTGTGTTTTTGTGTTACTTACTCGTTTGCTAGCTCAATTTGTTAGTTGTTTTATCACCTTGCTTGACTTGTGATCTTTGTTTGATCACCACAAAAACCAACAAAAACATTGCGTTTTCATTTTCTTTATTCCTCATCTTATCTTAGTCTAGATTTACACTATCTTTGATCATTCCTTACTCGATTTCACCTTAGTCTTTGTGTTCGACCTCGGAATACTTACCTTTCTACAAACGTCCCGTACACTGCGGGTTCGCTAGGAGTTAGGATAATTATAACGAGTATAAATTTAAGACTTATTGCGTGCACATCACATCTATTCCTAGACGTAACAACGGCCTATTCCACGGCCGTGGATTTCACCAATAAAAGCGTGGAGCACTCCAAAGAGTTACACGGCCGTGGAGGGAACAAAGGCACCGTATTTGTTTTCCACGCCCAAAGTTACGGCCGTGGAGAAGGCAGGGATGCCGTAATTTTGGGTGAGTTCGAGGGAAATTGTGTCTCTTCTACAACTTCTCTTGATTCTCCTCCAACACCTTCTACATCCTTAGACACTTCTAAGGAAGCATCGGATGCTCCTCAAGAGCCATTGGAGACTCCCATAGTGATGGAATTGAAACCACTTCCTACACATCTAAGGTACACATTTCTTGGACCTAATTCTACCTATCCGGTAATTGTTAGTTCCGATTTAAGCATAGATGAACATAGTAAGCTTATGGTTGTCCTTAAGAAACATAGGAAAGCCTTAGGATATACTATAGAGGATTTAGTTGGAATCAAACCTTCCCTATGCATGCATAAGATCTTAATGGAAGAGGACTTTAGAACTTCGCGACAACCTCAAAGGCGGTTGAATCCGACCATGAAGGAGGTTGTCAAGAAGGAAATTCTTAAACTACTTGATGCAGGTATCATCTATCCTAGCTCCGATAGCAAGTGGGTGAGCCCCGTACAAGTGGTTCTAAAGAAGGGAGGAATGACGGCCATCACCAACAAAAACAATGAACTCATTCCTACACGAACCGTAACAGGATGGCGGATGTGTATAGACTATCGCAAGCTAAACAACGCGACGAGGAAGGATCACTTCCCACTACCCTTCATCGATCAAATGCTTGAAAGGTTAGCACAACACTCACACTTTTGCTATCTTGACGGTTATAGTGGTTTCTTTTAGATCTCGATACAACCGGATGATCAAGAGAAGACCACATTCACGTGCCCGTGGGGTACGTTTGCCTATAGGAGGATGCCGTTCGGACTTTGCAACGCCCCAGCCACCTTTCAAAGGTGCATGATGGCCATCTTCTCGGAATATATAGAGGAAATCATGGAGGTTTTTATGGATGACTTCTCCGTTTATGGTTCCTCTTTTGACAATTGTCTTTCTAACCTTTCTCTTGTGTTACAAAGGTGTGAAGACACTAACCTAGTTCTTAATTGGAAGAAGTGGCAATTCATGGTAAAAGAAGGCATTGTACTAGGACACTTAATCTCTAGTAGAGGGATTGAGGTGGATAAAGCTAAAATAGAGACAATAGAAAAGCTTCCCCCCCCAACTTCGGTGAAAGGGATAAGAAGTTTTCTAGGACATGCTGGATTCTATAGGCATTTCATAAAGGATTTCTCTAAGATATCAAAACCGCTAACTAATCTATTGATGAAGGATGCAGCTTTTGATTTTTCGCAGGAATGCTTAGATGCGTTTAATATGATTCGGGAAGCTCTAATTTTAGCCCCGATTATCCAACCTCCGGATTGGAATCTTCCCTTTGAGGTTATGTGTGACGCAAGTGACGTAGCTATAGGAGCTGTTCTTGGGCAAAGAAAGGAAGGACGAACCCACGCTATCTACTACGCTAGCAAGACGCTAGATGAAGCGCAGCTCAACTACGCCACTACCGAAAAGGAATTCTTAGCTATTGTATTTGCAATTGACAAATTTCGCTCTTATCTTGTAGGTGCAAAGGTGATTGTGTACACGGATCATGCTGCGATCCGGTATCTCCTTGCAAAGAAGGATGCGAAGCCAAGGCTAATTAGATGGATTCTTCTTCTACAAGAATTCGATCTAGAGATCCGCGACAAGAAAGGTTCGGAAAATTTTGTTGCGGATCATTTGAGTCGTCTAACACATTTAGAAGACGACCATCTACCTATAGATGACTCCTTTCCGGACGAGCATTTACACATCATAGAGGAGTGCATCGACGTGATCACCAAAGGTAACGAACCATGGTTTGCTGATTTTGTTAACTATATGGTTTGTCAGGAATTACCGCCCGGATTATCCTATGCACAAAGAAAGAAGTTCTTTAAGGATGTTCGAGAATACTTTTGGAATGAACCTCTCCTCTTTAAGAGAGGTCCGGATGGCATTATTCGGCGATGTGTGCCGGAAGATGAGATGCAAAGTGTCATCCACCATTGTCATTCACTACCTTGTGGAGGACACGCTAGTTCGAACAAGACTAGCGCTAAGGTATTGCAATCTGGATTCTTTTGGCCTACTCTATTTAAAGATGTGCAAACCTTTGTTTCCTACTGCGATGCTTGTCAAAGAACAGGAAATATATCTAGGAGGAATGAGATGCCTCTCAACAACATCTAAGAGGTGGAGATATTTGACGTTTGGGGAGTAGACTTCATGGGACCTCTCCCATCATCTTGTGGTAACCAACACATACTTTTAGCGGTGGATTATGTTTCGAGATGGGTTAAAGCAATTGCATCTCCCACCAATGATGCCATGGTAGTGGTCAAGTTCTTTAACAAGACCATCTTCCCACGATTTGGGACACCACGGACTATCATTAGTGATGGAGGTTCTCACTTCATTGCCCGGCGCTTTGAAGCTTTCTTAGTTAAGTATGGGGTGACTCACAAGATCGCCACCCCTTATCATCCACAAACTAGTGGACAAGTGGAGATCTCAAACCGGGAGATCAAAGGAATCCTAGAGAAGACGGTTTCAAGGACTAGGAAGGCTTGGTCTTTGAAGCTAGATGATGCATTGTGGGCGTACCGGACTGCATATAAGATTCCCATCGGAACTACACCATACAACCTTGTGTATGGGAAGTCTTGTCACTTACCGGTAGAGTTGGAACACAAGGCGTTTTGGGCAATCAAGTGGTTGAACTTCAGCATGAAGGAAGCGGGAGAGAAGCGTCTCTTGGACCTTAATGAGCTTGAAGAACTTCGCTTGAACGCCTACGAAAATGCCAAGATCTACAAAGAAAGAACGAAGCGTTGGCATGATAAGCACATCATCCCAAAGGACCTCAAAGAAGGAGATCAAGTTCTCCTCTTCAATTCAAGGCTTCGTCTCTTTCCAGGTAAGCTTAAATCTCGTTGGACTGGACCTTTTCTAATCAAACGTGTTTTTCCCCATGGTGCAGTTGAAGTATGGGGTGAAAAGGGCGGAAGCTTTAAGGTGAACGGTCAACGACTCAAGAAGTATACACCGGAACTCCAAGCTGAAGAGTTCGCGCCCACCGCACTCGAATAAGTGCGAATATGGTCTAGCTACGGACCTTAAACAAAGCGCTTCTTGGGAGGCAACCCAAGGTATTGCACTTACGTTTTTGTTTTTTATTCATAGATTAGTTTAGTTTAGACGATTTGCTTTGTTTTGCCTTCGATACCTTCCGGTATGTTGTGTTTTTGGATGTAGGAACAGTGGAAAAGAAAAGGGAAAGGAAAAGCTTCAAGAAAATTGATGAAACTTGAACTTTGACACACTACAGAGAGTTCCACGACCTAAACCATGGCCGTGACAGCTACAGTGACCGTAATTTTCAAAAGCCTGAGAAAAATCACCAAAACCACGGTTCCGTACATTTCCACGGCCGTGGAACCCCCCGACAGACCGTGATTTTCAAAAATTTTTACGGCCACTATATAAACCACGTTTCTTCACAAAACACACAACACAAACCCCATTCCACGCCCAAATCGCCGAATCCACTCCCCATCTCCCAATTCCTCGTTCTTTAATCGTTTTTAACGATTCTTTGGCCAAAACTGAAGCAAATCCAACCACCAACAAGATCCAAGCAACAATTCGAGCGGCAAATCACCGGAGAAGACGGAATTCGGATTCCAAAATCCAAAAACCTAGGTTTTTCATTCTTTCTCTCTCTCATCAATTAAGCTTCGTTTTTGATAGAATTTTTAGGAGAACTGATTGGAATTGGACGGAAATTAGTCTAGGACTGCTTGCTGCTGAGTTTGGCGTGATTTTGCTGAGTTTTGAGATTTTTCGAGATGAACCACGGTCCCTGTACATTCCACGGCCGTGGAACCTGAAGAACAGGCCGTGGTTTTCGACAAAACATGGATTTTGTAAGGAGAGTGTCTGGTAGAAATAAGGATAAGAAAAGGAAAGGCAACCTCTCTTCCTCTTCTAGAGCACCACCCGCTGAGCCTCCATCACCCCCTTCATCACCATCACCACCTCCCCCTAGGATCCCTACTATCCATGAGGATCATTTAGATGCCTTAGAGAGGATCGAGGAGAGGACGGTCATAGGACCTAGATACTTACTACTTGAGGAGTTAGAGCCTCTACATGTGATAGGAGACCTCACTTGGCTTTTGGATAGAGCCGGTTTAGTCATCTTCTCCGCTATTCGGTAAGATGCTTATGAGGAGATCACTAGGGAGTTTGTGGTTTCCTTCGAGCACAGTCACGTAGACAGGACAGTTTCTTTCCGGCTGATGGAAAGAAACTATGAGTTTTCGATTAGAGAGTTTGGAGCCTTCTTTGGGTTCTAGGAGACCTTTAATGGTCGATTCCCTAGTGGCGTGTACGCCAAGGATTTCTGGGAAGAGATTGTTATGATTTACGCCAGCGAGGACCGCTGGCAACCTGCTGATACCAAGGCTAGATTGATCTATCATCTAGCCTTGAAGATTGCCCACAAAGTGCTTTCTGAGTGTCTCTTCCCTAGGACGGAGACACCTCAGAAGATTAAGACAGATGAGCTATTTCTGCTTTACAACATGTTATATGGCAGGCCTGCTGACTGCGCCACCCTCTTAGTTGCTACCATGAGCAAGCTAAAGAATAAGAGGGCTGACAACATTGGATACGGTGGGATGGTCACCCACCTTGCTAGACAGTTAGGGGTAGACTTCTCAGCTTGCACCCGCATTCCAGCTAGACCCCTAGGACTTCAGGCCCTCATGACTAGAGGCATCATTTTTCCCACACATAGAGGTCCACCGTATGCTGCTATGCCTTGGGAGAGTAGGACAGGGAGATGTATTGAGTGGCTTCCTAAGTATTCCATTATGGCTGGACGCCATAACTGGAAGGCGACGTTCGCTGCCATGCATGCGAACAGATTAGTAGCCCCTCCCTATGTTCCACCACCACCAGTTATA
Source organism: Fagopyrum homotropicum (assembly GCA_033239125.1). NCBI lineage: Eukaryota > Viridiplantae > Streptophyta > Magnoliopsida > Caryophyllales > Polygonaceae > Fagopyrum > Fagopyrum homotropicum. The sequence continues at coordinate 38,119,947 of BSWB01000001.1, read as the reverse complement.
GAGGAGGAGATGAGAGGGGATGACGAGTTTGAGGGAGGAGGAGCTGATCATGACTTTGGTACATTCCCGGATCAGCCGGATGCAGTTCCTGACCTTCCTAGACACTCTCCCCGCCCTGCTAGAGCTTCAGATTCTTCCTCTCGCCGTGCTAGTGTGAGCGAGAGGCCTACATGGATGGCGGATCCTCCTTCATGGTATAGCACTAAGCCGGATTGGATGGGAGCTCCACCGCCTTGGCATGCACAGCCACCACCTGCACCAACACCTTCAGATGCACCGGCGTGGTACAGCCAGCCGCCTGGTTGGTATGAACAGTTGCTAGAGTGGGCTACCGACCTTTCCGATAAGGTTGGAGCATTGGAGATTCGTGCTGATGCTAGGGATGCACGAGCTGACGATCATGACCGCATGATGAGAGATATATACCGCCAGCAGTTTGGGCGGAACTATGATCCAGGCTTCTTCCCGTTTCCACCACCGCCTCCACCTCAGTGATGACGTTTGATGATCGACCGTTTTAGCCGCTCCACCACCGTTTTGTGAGTCCCTTTTTCTTTCTTTCTTTCTTTTCTTCTTTTTTTTTCTTTTTTGAACATTAGGGACAATGTTTGTTCCAAGTATGGGGTGAGGTATGACTAATAGTTTGTAATAACTTTTACTCACTTTTGTATGCTTTTATCGAGACTACCTTGCATGTTCATTCTATTGTTACATGTTTCATTATTGCATTGCATGAAAAAGCTTTTGAAAAACCCATAAAAATTGAAAAATTTTGAAAATTTTGTGCTTCTAAGGATAGAGATGATTTCTATGATAATCACTACTTGTGAATTAAGTTTTGATGACAATCGCATGCTTAAACAAATAGTGAATTGAAAAGAAATTGAATGAGTTGATTAATCCTCTTTTACAAGTTTCATAATGTGATGAGTGTTACCTAAATCATATTGAGAAATCAAGGTTGAAATCACATGATAAGTTCTTATACTTCTTTTTGAGATGATTAAGGCAATTCGATTTTCTTTCTTCTTTCCTTGATCATTTATCCCCTCATTGAAATAATGACCTCCTTTATCTATCCGGGAATTTGGAGGACTTGAGTAATTGGCATGTTTGATGTGGGAGGGCCATGAAAGCAATGTTTTGCATTCAAAAGAATAGAAAGAAATTATAGGTTTGGGGAAGTCAATCATGATGATGAGTAACTCGGCACCATTCACATAGCCGGGTGTTTGTGTCTTGCCAAAGTCGGATTGAGCGATATTCCTAGCGGATTATGGTATGTGCATCAAGGGTTTGAGGCATCTCGCAAAATTGAGAACCGCCAATCTCCTAGGCTTCGGTTTTTGTGCACCTCTATCCATAACTCCAAAAGTAAAGTCGAAAAATGAATTGAAAAGAAGAGAGCGAAGCTCTAAGTTGAAAGTGCTGCGGAAACCGCAAGAGAAAAGAAAAGAGTAGTTATCCACTTTCCCGGATTCATGCACCACATTCCTTAAAGTTTTCCTTCCCTTTCCGCATTCTAGACCTTGTTTGAAAGTCCTTAAGATCAAGAGATTGATATATGACTTGGTGATCTAAATTGAAGTTTCTTATGTTTGATTTTGATAATGTTTAAAGGTTATGATGTTTACATGGAAGTTTGATCAATTCATGAGCTTTCTTTGCTCTTTACTCCTTGATTATGTGTATGAAAGTCTTATAAATGAATGAAGCAAGATTTGAGAATGATCTATTGATTAGAAAGCACATTCATCTAAAAGAAGTTTTGGTTTTGAGAGTGTACACATATTTTATCCTAACTTGAGTTTTGAAGCTTTTGAAAGACCTTGCTTAGGGACAAGCAAGTGGCAAGTATGGGGTTATTTGTTAGCATGAAATATTGTGATATTTTAGGCACGTTTTCTAAGTGTATTTCATCCATATTGGTGATCATGGATAAAGCATTGAAGCAATTGTGAGTTAGTTTATCTATATTGTCGATATAGAGGTCTACATAAGCTTTGTGTTGATTGTAGGCAATCAAGAGCTAAAACCGAACTAATCAAGGGAGAATAGAGATGGATTGAGCATGTCCAAGGATTGAGGACATCATAAGGGAGCTAAGGAAGATGCTAGGATGAAGAATGACACAAAACAAAGGAGAATTATGAGCTACTTGTGTTCCACGCTCTAAAATACGGCCGTACTAGAGTCCACGCTCTAAACCACGGCCGTGGAACTTTGGCAACACAAGCGTGGAGCATTCCAGAGGGTTACACAGCCGTGGAGGTTATGAAGCACCGTGATGAATTTCCACGCTCTAAACCACACTCTAAACCACGGGCGTGGAATCCCAAGGAACCGTGATTTAGGCAATCTTTTAACGTACAATTTGAAGCCATGATCTTTTACACAATGGGCTGGACACATAATTTATCTTGCCCTATAAAAGGACGGAAAGAGAGAGATTCCGTCACCTTCGCTTACGCTTACGCTTACGCTCATTGCACGTGCCTAGGGTTTCAATTTGGACGTGGGGAGATTGCTATTTCGCAACGGAGATTTGCGAAGAGTTGAAGATTTGGAAGCTACGCTTTGTCCTTAGGTTTGATTAGAAGACGGATTGACATCCCGTTCTTCGTTCTTATCAAGGATCATGATTGGTTTGTGTTATTCCGAATCTGTTATACATCATTGTTCTTGTTTGTGGATTGAGATTGATTTGAGATTTATCAAAGGTTTTCATCTTTCATTCTCTTAAACCTTGAATTTGATATCATAATGACTGTTGTTGGCTAAAACCCTTTAGCAATTCTAAGGTGAAGGGTTGATAGTTGTGGCTTAGATGATGATAGATCGATCGTATACAAATTGGACCCTGAGAGTTAGAGAGAATTGCCGACGAACCAAAATCACGGTGTGTTCTTGAGTTCCACGGCCGTGGAATCTCAAGATCCAACCGTAATTTCCCTCAGTTTACGAACCTTGCTTTTACTTTAATCCAAAGTTAAAGATTTGCTTTAAGTTAGTCTTGGCTTGCCTTTTCTAGGTAGTAGTGAAGCCTCAACAACCTCTACCTCGATTCCGAGTGTCACAACCTTAATCGGTTTAGTTAGTCTTGATCCTTGGATTACAAGTTTGGGTATTTGACATTAATTCTTGTCTTTAGATCCTTTCTATACTGAAGCCTCAACAACCTTTATAGAGAGTATTTCTAGATAAGCCATATAAAGCCTTGGAACTTCACCGTACATTGCTTTGCATTAGTATACCTTTGCAACTCTTAACTCTGTCCTTATATCTTTAGTATATCTTGAATGGATTGCCACAGTTGGATCCCTGGATCTTTAGGATTGTTGTTTTCCCAATATTTACAAAAGCTCTTACATTTACTTGCTTGACAATTCTATAATTGGATTTAACCCCCCAAATCCCTGTGTTCGATACTCTAGAATTCTTGCTTAACTATATCGATCCGTACACTGCGGGTTCGCTTGCTTGATTCTAGTTTTATAAATTTAAAGCTTATTTGCACGCACGCTAAGTGGCGAACAGTGGGGCGTGACTATCGTTTGTAATAACTCTACTCACTTCTGCTTGCTTTGATCGAGAACACTTTGCATGTTTCATTCCATTGCTACACGTTTCATTATCGCATTGCATGAAAAAGCTTTTGAAAAACCCATAAAAATTGAAAAATTTTGAAAATTTTGTGCTTCTAAGAATTGAGATGATTTCTATGATAATCACTACATTTATATTTTATTTCCTTAAAGCTCTCAAACAATCTTAAGGAAATTGTTAGTTTTGATCCTATCTTTGAGATGATTATTTTTATACCTATTAAATATATATTTCCTAGATTGTATTTTAAAAGATATATTTCTTAGTTTACATAGAAGATCTCCTTTAAATACCTCTAGAGGGGGAGATTGTTAGATAGCTTAGTTGTTATTATTGAATTCCACATTATTGTGAGATACTTGTGACTTCACTCACGGGGTTTGTATTTTATTATTTTTATTCAATCAAAAGGAGAGGTTTTCATTGAAAAGTTGTGAATCTTTGCTAGGTTGTTTTTGTGTGTGTTAATCGTTTTGAAGGTTGGTGCTACAAGTCAAACTAGTCCCTCCTTGTACTTGTCTTATCTAGAAGGCTTGTGTAAGGTTAAAGAAGGAAGGGTGAAAGGTAATTCTTTGTATCTTTAGACACATAATTGGTCAAGTTTCTTTACAAGTCTTATAATAGTCATATCTTCCTATATTATCATTCCATATAATCATCTTCTTATCTTTCTATATCATTCATTAGTCCGCATTTTGAGTTCTAACAAATCTCGGACTATTCTTGAGTAAATCTCGGCCCAGATTTCTTTTGCTTCATCCGAGATTTCCATTATGTTGACGATTTAAAGACTTTCAATCTAGATCGGGAAACTACGGCTTTCACCCCGCATCAAAGTGGTATCAGAGCTAACTTATTGAAGTCGGAACATCCACCAAAGGTTGATTTTTATTTTGAGTCTTCTTTGAGCCATATAAAATTTAAGTCTTTTCTTATTCACCATCTTTGCGAGATTATTTGAGATTAACGTGTGTTGACTTGTGCAAGGTTTGGAAGAGAGTAACGTCATAGCCAAACACAAGCCAACCATGAAGCTTGAAAACCTCGCCCAACCCTAGGGAAAGTGCGATAAAATCTTACGCTTAAAAGTTGAGATTTTATGTAGTAGGTACGATCTTATCCATCCTTGTCAAAACAATGATATATACGCTTCTCCAGCAGTTAAAGATTACAAGAAAACTAAGGAGTAGCACTCCCCAAAGGTGATTGTTGAACGTCGATATAAAGAGTCGATTTTTCAACAATCTCGGCCAGTCATCAGGAATCTCGGCCGAGATTTTACCCGAGTTTACTATTGTTGTCCAATTTTCGAGAACATTTTGCGGCATAATCTGAAGATTTAAAGTGCACCATGTGCAAGAGTGCATCGAAAGAAGAGTTTATGTACCAACCTTGATCCAATTAAGAGTCCTAACCATACCCAAAACCAATCCCAGTTATCTCTCTTTCTAACTACACAAATTCAAGGTACGTTATTTCTCTCTTCTTAATCTCTTGTGTGCTTTAGCCTCTTTTCTACTCTAAATACATTGAGTGAATTCATTGGTTGTTTTAGTTAGTATCTATACTTTCTATCATACTAGTTGTGTCATACTTGCAATATTTTTTGTATCCTTGTATCATTGTGGGAAGAGACCTACAACAGGAATCCTTTCACTATCTTTCAACACAAGAACTTTTCTTCCGAACACAAGTTGACTATTTGAGGCATCCAAGGAAGTTCTAGTGGAAGCTAGTGTATTGATTGGTAAAGGAGCATTAACCCATCCAAGGCATTACATCAAATTAGCTTGTGATTCACAACAGAGTGCGAGTGCGAGAGAAAACAAGTAAGAAACCCTCGTTTTCACTAACTTCACGCGTTTGTTGTTACCTTATGTGATTGTGCAGGATGTATAACCCATAATATCATTCCAGGAGAAAATCTCGCCCCCTATAGAAAAATCTCGCCTAAGATTTTGGTTGAGATATGCCCCAGTCAAGATTTAATCAATACGTTCCTCAACGGAGATCAATGAATGAGGATGATGGACGTTCCCGTGTTCCATACCAGACCCCGCACTAAATCATTCCCAAGAATTCACCATGAGCAAGGTATGAGATATTCTAGTCAACATTATGATATACCTAATGCTCCGCAATTTGATATCTTTCAAGAACTTGAGGATGAGAGGAACATGTGGAGGAACTGTCCTAGACGACAATCCCTAGTTTCGATGGAAGGAACGGTCCGGATGTTTTTATGGAATGAGAGACTAGAGTTGAAAAAATTTGGTCTTGCCATCAAATTAATGAAAAAAGAAAGGTCCAACTCGTTACATTGGAATTCCTAGGATACGCCTTAGAGTGGTGGGATTAGTTTGTTAGAAAAAGAAGAAGCATGCTAGACCCGTACATCAATTCATGGAGGCAAATAGAGGCAATCATGAGAGCAAGATTCTTACCCCCATATTTTGCTAAGGAACTAACCCAAAGCTTGGAGAACCTAAAGCAAGGTTCTAGGAGTGTCAAAGAGGTTTACACAACCATGCGAATGGAAACGGTGAAGGCCAACGTTATAGAGGATGAAGGAGCAATGATGAATCGTCATTTACGTATTTTGCATCCTACTATAATGAATGAACTTGAGTTATATTCTTATCATTTCATGACAGATCTGTTGCAGTTGGCCATAGAAATAAAAGAAGAATCAACGGAAGAAGGCCAACAACTAGTTCCAACGTTGAAAATACAAGTTCATGGGAGCAATGGAAATATCGGCCCCAGTCACCCGATATTTCACCCGAGATATTCAAAAATCGAGGGGTTCCATCAAGGGAGGCTTCACTAGTCATCCAGTCCCGGAGACCTTCGATTAAGGTTGATGAACGTGTAAAGGAACTCATAAATGGTTTGGAGAAAATACGTAACCAGTTGATCGCATTAATGGGGCTATCCAAACTGAAAAGGTTAGTGATTCTAAACCTTATATTCCAATTAATGATCATGTGGAGTTATCGAAATCTGATTTGATAACTAAAATTGACAGTGATAAGCATGACATATATATAAGTATGGAAGAGCATTCTCTTGAATGTGATGTGCATGATCATAAGTTGTTGCATTCATCTTTGGATTGTTCATTAGTACAAATTCCTAGTAATCTATCTTCTGATGTGCCTTTAATCTCATACACAAAACTTCAGTTTTATGTAGTGTATCCTCTAGTTGTGGCATTGTTAGATTATCATAGGATTTATGGGATGGCATAGAGTGTTGTTAAAAATGCTTTGCATTTCCATGACTCTGTTAATACATTACTTCTTTCAAACCTTAATATTGCACCGTTATCCAAGAGGAAGCGAGTGAGTTTTATTGTAGGATTGCAAGATGAGAGTGTCAAGAAGGAGGATATACACAAAGTCAATATGCTAGGAACTCAAGCCGAGTGTGGTAAAGGAAGTTCTACCATAATTAGAACAGAACCACGACATAGGAAAGCAAGATTTCCTCTAGGAGAAGAAATCTCGGCCAATTTCCAAAAATCTCGGCCGAGATTTCCATATCATTTATCATTCCATATAATCATCTTCTTATCTTTCCATATCATTCATTATTCTGCATTTTGAGTTCTAACAAATCTCGGGATGTTCTTGAGTAAATCTCGGCCGAGATTTCCATATCATTTATCATTCCATATAATCATCTTCTTATCTTTCCATATCATTCATTATTCCGCATTTTGAGTTCTAACAAATCTCGGGTTGCTCTTGAGTAAATCTCGGCCGATATTTCCTTTGATTTATCCGAGATTTCCATTCTGATGGCAATTTGAGAGTTCAATTTAGATCGGGAAACTACGGCTTTCACCCCGCATCAGGAAGAGGAAGAAGGGGTTTGGGGTTCAACCTTCAATGGAGCTCAACTCCAATAAGAAGGAAAGGAAAAGAAAAGAAAAAAAAATATTTTTTTTTCAAAAAACAACACATACCGTATTTAGGTGGGTCACTTTGGTCTTGGATCTTCATGATAGCGTTTTATTCTTTGTTCATTGACCTTGAATTCCTCTCCATTCTTGTCTTTGATGATGGTTTCTCCATGAGGGTAGATATGTTCCACCTCGTATGGTCTGCTCCATTTGGATCTAAGTTTTCCTAGAAAGAGACAAAGTCGATAGTTATATAGCAAGACATTATCGCCCTTTTTTGACCTCTTTAGGGTTGATCTTCTTATCATGCAATCTTTTGGTGCATTTTGTGTATACATTGGCATTTTCATATGATGATAGCCAAAGATCTTCTAGTTCCAAAATGTCGAGCATTCTCTTTTTACCAATGTCATTGAAATCCCAATTCAGCTTTTTAGGTGCCCGAAGAGCGTGTTGCTCCAATTTTATTGGTAGATGACATGCTTTCCGATAGACGGGTTCATAGGGGATGTTCCCAACGGTGTTTCGTAAGTAGTTCGATATGCCCAAAGAGCGTTGTCAAGCTTCAAAGTTTAATCCTTACGAGAACATGATATTGTTTTCTCGAGGATGTTCTTGATCTACTTGTTATATACTTCTACATGCCCACTTGTTTGGGGATGATATGGTGTTGAAAAAATGTTTTGAAGGGCTTGTTCTTATAGGTCCAGTTGTGAGACACTAGATCTATTGAGATATGCCAAGGATCTGATGTAATGAATGCATAGTTCCATGTTGAGATATTGAAATATGTTTGCAAAACGGTTAGTTGAATAATACACCTTTCTAATTTTTCAAAAGTGTCATTGTTGCCTATTTTCTCTTTTGCCACGTAATTCATTTTCTTTGTTGGGAAGGTTTACTAGGTTGCATTGGTTAATTATGATTCATTTAGTTTTATAAACTTGAAGTTTGAAATGGGGTATAACTTGAAGTTTGAAATGAGCACCCCTCTAAGCTTATCAACAGGGCTTAATATATAATTAAAGTCACACATAACAATAAATGAGAGGTTTGTTAAAGTACAATAATTTGTAAAAGTATTCTAAAATGTATATTTTTATCCCTTGTTTGGTGGTTCATAAATGAATTTTATCATAGTCGTGAAGTCATTCACGTAGTTTATATCCTTAATTGTTACAAATCTTTTTCTTTGCCTTGAATGTTATCATAGTCGTGGAGTTATTCACATGGTTTATATCCTTAATAGTTATTCCAAAGGAGACATAAGCACCCGGACAAGACACCTATTGAAACAAAACAAATATTAATTACCAAACCCAATATCCCGCCAACAACTTTCAATGGGATTGATGCTTGTCTTTAGCTCAACAAGTGTAATCATTTGCATGTTTTCATTTTTGCATGTCATATTAATATCGGCCTACAAAAATTTCTTCTTTATATATCTTTGTAGTTCCAATAAGCAATCTTCATTTTAGACTATTAAGTTTGATGAGGATGGTAAGACCACGATTGCTTACTCATTCGATTATTCTTGTGTTCATAGTTTGTAGAAGGGTGTTGTTTGCTTTGTTCACAACTTTCTTGTTCTGTTTTCTTGAGGTATTATCCTTATTGTCATCAAGTTTATACTTGAAAGAGTAAACTAGTTCACATTCGGTTTCATTGCACCCATTGGTTTTCACCCTTTTTATGTTCAGAGCACCATAAGCGGTGAAATATAACAGTGCTTGCTTTGACAACAAGCCACTTACATTCATGCAATATACAATCACCAGATCTAATAAATATAAAGCTAGATTTCCTTTTTTGAATATCAAAACCCTTTTTTACTTAGTTGGTTCCTTTCTTCATTTATGTCGTTATAATTGTAGTGTTTGGGGTAGTTTTTCTTAGCTTTAATCTTGACTTCATACGTTGTTGGTAAGATTTCATTTAGTTCACAATTCTTGGGCATTAGTTCATTATCTTTGTCATCCTTGGCCTCTAGGCTGAATTGTTCAAACACAAAGTTCACATAACCCGTTTTGTTGTTCATGATATCATAGGTGCATCTTATTTTTTTGAGTTGGGTGGCCTCCCTTGTGTCCTCTACGTCTTGTAAATGAGTATTAAGCATAACCAAAGTCAAAATATTTAAAATTAAATTGTTATGCACTTGGAAAACATATCCCTAGGAGATACATATCATGTATTGTAAGTGCTTTTTGGTAAAGTCCAAGAAGAGGCTAAGGGAAAAGACTAGGAAATGGAGAATGATATCGAGGACATGATCATCATGATCAACCTCATCGAGAAGCTCCATGACGATCCCCAAAGCCTAATGAAGATCATTGTTCTATCAAGGAGTGGGTTAAGCAATTATAGAATGTTCTCAACCAACTCACCCATATGAGCATTTCTTGCTAGAGAGTTACAAGTCAAGTATGAGATAGATGTCTTAGATGAAAGAAGACCTAAGGATGATGGAACAAAGAGGTTTGCTCCTACAAGCTACTCCCACAATGTTTTTCAGAGGAATATCACATGATGGATAAGAGCTCTCTTGATGAAAAATATTTTGCCCAAAGATGTGATCAAGTTACAAAATATGAGATATGAAGGGTTGAACCAAGACCTTAAAAGAGCGTTTTCCGGGTGGTAACCTGAGGTAAAAGTATTTCACTTTTCAATAAACAGATCTTATCTTTTATGTTTTGTGTATTGTAGGGTTAGGGAAAAATTTAAGAAAAGAAACAAGAATTCGAGTGAATTATGGGTGTAATTGTAGTTTATGGCCTAATTGATGTCGTAGAAAAGTTATCGACACCCATTATATTTCTTTGGAGACACCCTTGACACAACAACTCCATTCCAATTCGAAGAACCCCCTTTAAGATCTCAACTAGCCTTTGGATCTTACTTGAATCTGATTTCCAAGTGCATCTAAGCTTCTCTTAATCCCGCTGATCATATTTATGGATTGTACGTTCAAAGTAAATACACAATTATATTAAGATGCTTCTAAATGCCACTTCTAAAATATGGGATTTTGAATTGTTGTTTGAAATATTTTTGTTTTGTGTTGTTGGATTGTTTTTGTTGCTTGCCATGAATATGATTAATTTATAAATAAAGCCTTCGAGAAAATTTTCAAAATCTCACGGACTTCATCTCATATTTCATCAATCTTCTCCTTAGTACCTCTTCGTTAACATTGTGAGTTTTCCTTTACCTCTTCTTTGTGTACATTGGGGACGATGTAGGGTTTAAGTATGGGGTGGGGTTTTAAGTACGGGGTGGGGACATTTGCATCCGTAGTTTCACGTAGTCTTTCTTTATTTTTTGCATTTCTAGCTTTTTTATATTTTAGTTGCATTTTATAGCCATATATATAACAAAAAAAATGTGTGCTTCGATGTATGAGATGATCTCAATGATGAAATTATGGCTTGTTTATGGATTTAAGACAATGTATATAATAGCACGACATATGTGAGATTTCCATACTTTGATAGAACTCATGAAAATTGATGAGAATATTTTTTTGTCTTATGCTTGCCTAGATCACCCTGATTAGCTCTTGTGTATTGCATCAAGATGAGTGTGACATTTTACTTCTTGTTTTCCATTTTTTTTCCATGATCATGTACTTGTTCCTCCAAATGTTCACCAATATCCTTTTTATTTTAAACTCATTTAGGAATTAAGAATTGATATTATTAAGGAGTTGTTTGAAAATAAGTATGATGTGTTTTGCTTGGAGTTTTATAAAAAAGAAAAAAGAAATTTGTGTCTTTTTGGATCATTAATTGAGTCGTTGAGTAACCGGATGCGCTCAAATGAGTTATATTTGCGTCAAAAGATGGCTTTATTTGTGAATTGTTGGAGATTTGAGTATGCACATTATATGATGAATCTTAGAGTAAACATATACTTAACATGATTGAATATCACGTATAATTACATTTTATAATTATCATTCAATAATTTATTGCTAACAATATTCTTGCACTTTTCTTTGCACAATATATTTTGTAATTTTTTCAATTGAAACAAACAAATTATGATGATAATTACATACAAAAAATAATGTAATAAATAATATTTATAATTGAACTTACTACTTATAAGTTATAAATTTAAAACACAATCCCACTGTTAAATTATTAAAGTGAAAAACTTATTAATTAATAAAATGTTATAAAAGAAATTTTTAGAAAATAGATCTACAGAACAATTAATTAATTTCTTGAGAGTAGATATTTTTTTTAAAAAAAAACTAATAATTTTAATTTAAAGATATGATATAAGAAAACTAGGAGAAATAGATAGGAGACGATTATGCCGGACCAAAATATAGATGATTGTCTTTTTTTTCTTTGAAGGCCGAACGAGAGAATTGGGCGTGTGAGCTCCATCCACCGGGTAACAAACTATCAATACCTACTTCTCTCCGGCGCCGCGTCCTCACCCCTGCCGTTTTTCATCAAACAACAATCGACCTGCCATGAAGTTGGATGTTAACGTCCTTAGATACCTCTCTAAGGATGATTTTAGGGTTCTCACCGCTGTTGAGTTGGGCATGCGCAACGTACGTCTTCTCCTCCCCTTTCTCATACTACTGTTACTCGACTTTTCATTATGCTCCAAGTTCTCTTACTTTTTACCCGATTTCAGCACGAGATCGTCCCATCCGAACTCGTAGATCGAATTGCTTGCCTCAAGTAACCATCTCACTCATTCTAGGGTTGCAAATTTTAGTTTCCTTGATATTTGAACTGCTCTGATTTTTTTGCTTTGTTAATTTAGGCATGGAGGAACTTACAAGGTCCTCAAAAACCTGCTCAAGCACAAGCTCTTACATCATGACTCATCTCGCTGTTAGTGAAAATCCACTTCAATTTTGTATAGGGTGGTGATATGGGTGCTATACTCTACTTAACTTACTTCTGCCTTTTTCTGTTTAGATGATGGATTCAGGCTAACATACCTTGGTTACGATTTCCTTGCAATTAAAACTCTCGTCAATCGTGGAGTATTCTGTTCTGTTGGGCGACAACTTGGAGTAGGGAAAGAATCTGGTAACTTGCCCGAGTTTTGGTTTCTATAAACGTCTGCAATAGGCATGAAGCAATCTAACTTTGTCTTCTTTTGTTTTTTCTGTAAGATATATTTGAGGTTGCTAATGAAGATGGGACAGTAATGGCTATGAAGCTGCATAGATTGGGTAGAGTCTCCTTCAGGGCAGTCAAGTCTAAGCGTGACTACTTGAAGCACCGAAGCAGCTATAACTGGTTGTATTTGTCAAGACTTGCTGCCCTGAAAGAATTTGCTTTCATGAAGGTGAGTTATTTTTCTATTTTGTAATTTAAATGATTCATCAGTTTGTCTGCAGAAATGATTTGGTTTTTATGTGAATTGACTGGAAAGTTTATCGACTCCTTTGTTAGGCGTTGCAAGAACATGAGTTTCCTGTACCTCAAGCGATTGACTGCAACCGCCATTGTGTGATCATGTCACTTGTCCCAGGGTATCCCCTTGTGCAGGTGAAGCAGTTGCAAAACCCAGATGTGGTCTTTGAGACTATTATTGGTTTGGTTGTCCGTCTGGCCGAGCATGGTCTTATTCATTGTGATTTTAATGAGTTCAACATCATCATTGATGATGATGAGAAGGTCACCATGATTGATTTCCCCCAAATGGTGTCAGTGTCTCACCGCAATGCACAAATGTATGTAACAAGAATTTTCATTTCTCTGATCTATGGATCTGGGTCCTTTTTGGCATTCATTAGTGAGAGAATGAATTCTGTAAAATAATGCATTCCAGAGATAATATGATGCAACTTGTTTGTTATAGGTATTTTGACCGTGATGTTGAATGTGTCTTCAAGTTCTTCCGAAAGAGGTAAATATTCAGTTGCAAAATTCCTTTCTTATTTTTGTTTGTTTTGATTAGCTTCTGCTGGAAAGTTCTCATGTAGGTTGATTCTATATTAGTAGTTGTTTAGACTATTCCCTATTTAGCTTTTGATCATTACAGCAAGGTAATTATAAAATTTTCATGGTGCTCACCTAGAAAGGGTTGCCCCATCATAATCAATAAATTAGTAAAGAACAAAGAAAAAAAACATTTGTCTACTTTTGGAAGCGAACCTACTCTTGATATACATTTTGATGAATATATTCATGAATTGTTTATTCTCTTGACATTCTTGTGGATGCAAATTCACTTATCCATAAAGGGAGAGAAAACCTTTGAAGGTAAGGTATTAATGTGTTAACATTCATGTGGATGCAAAATAAAAATTTGGAAAGGTGCTGAGCTCCCTGTAGATAAAGATTTTGTGAAGTTTAGGCTGTTCTTTGACACTGAACAGATGACACAAGGCTAGTCAGAAGATGCATGAGAAAAGGGAGGGAAATACTAATTCATAAATATACTTGATTATGATAAAAATATGAGCATAGACTTCTTTAAAATGCAAGAAATAGGCGCTGACATTATGGCCACTGCCAGGTAAATGTTGTATTGTTCAGCACTTCAGCCTTCTGACATATCACAAACTTTACAAAAAGCATAAGGCCAGTCAAACTATCATAATGACGATTGATGGACATAGATAGTTAGCATGTTTAGTTGGAAGTATAGAATCTTACAGATTGTTCCAGCCTTTCAGGCATATCACAAACTTTATAAGTAGCATAAGACCAGTCAAACCATCATTATGATGATTGGTGGACATAGATATTATAATTAGCATGTTGATTTGAAAATATACAATCTTAGAAATTTCTTACGAGATGGAAACATATTATAATTCAAGGTAATGGTTTTCTGTGTGTATTAGAGCCATTGTAACTTGATTATTATGATAAATATCATGCTAGGTATCTTTTGTTGAAAAGGTGGCTTGTATCTACAGTAATTTGTGTAACAACTGAATGCTGGTCATTGTTTCAACACTGTTATTTTCCCTTCAGTTGAGATTTAACAAATTTAAATCTGTAGGTTCAACCTCACTTATCACGAGCAGCCGGATGAGTTGGATGAATCAGAGATTGATGCAGATGGTGATGGTAGGCCATGCTTTTCCTCTATTTCCAAAGATGTAGGTCACCTAGACAGGGAACTTGCTGCCAGTGGGTTTACTAAGAAAGATCAGGATGCCATGGATAAGGTAAAGCTAGTTTGTTTTTCAATTTCATTTTGAAAACTGACTTCCATACGATTTTGAACATTCACATTGTACTATTTATATATGACTCTTTAAGCTTAGTTTCTTTTTTTCCCCCTCTGTATTTTGATATCAATTTGGGACTAGTTATAAGCTTTGTCAATGTTTATTCATCTCTCATACCCTACAAATTAATTATCTATGGTTTACTATTGACGATAAACTAACTTTTATCATTTCTTTTACTTTACTGGCTTTAAAAGCAAATAGTTAGAATCTTATGCATCTGGAAAAACCTTTTACAAAACTACTACATGAGCTGCTGCTAATTTATGTTCCTGCCTCTTTGTCAAAATTTCATTTTACTTCTCTTCTTAGTTGTACTTGTAGTTTAGACTTGACATATATTCCTTTTGATTAATAAATCATTAGGGAGTGTTGTTTCTTATTTTCAATTATATGCTAAACATAGTATATTTTTTTGTGATTCATTAGCGCCTTGTTGGAAAAAATCTTAGTTATAATAAAACTGATGCTTAATTTTACACTTAAACTTGTCTCAAACATTTTATGTAAATTGATTGATAATATCTTGTAATCCCTGTACATGACACATCCGTCATTGTTTCGTACCATTGGTTCTAGGCCTCAATGCCTCATGTTTCGTACCTTTTGTCTCGGGCCATATGTTCTCTGTTATATTATTTATGATTTATGAAATAAGTCAGTTTAGGAGAAATACAAGTGCATCATGATTTTGAATCAGAAGAGAGATGTGTCATTTCTGAATTATGCTAGAAGAGCTTTCATTCCAACATTATTATGAATATTGTGTTCTTCATCTCTTAACTATAGCTGATACTGGTAAGATTTGTTACTCTTTGCAGTTCATTGAGGTTGAGGATGATAATGATTTGGGCTCTTCTGATGGAGGGTACACAGATGAAGAACCAATCACTGATGAAAAGTCTAGTGAGCTTAGCATGCAGCAAGAATTGAACACTGAAAACTTCAATTCATTGAGTTTGCCTGATAAGGTTTTGCTCATAACTCCTTTCCACTAAGAAAGCATTATCCTATATGTTGATTTGCGAGTTTGTTTAGTTTACTATATCCTTTATGTTGATTTTATGTTGGTAGATTTCTTGTTTATCAATTTGAAGGTAACTTTAAACAAAAACTTAATTATGGGTAATGTTACAAGATTAGACTTGATGACAGTTGCAGTGGAGATATGTTGTTTACAATTGCAAAGAAGAAATTATTATTATTATCTATTATTCAGAACTTGGATTTGAAATAACTGTCATTTCGGATGTATTCCACCCTTGTCTGCTAGATTGCTTCTTATTCTTATCTACTTTACTTTTTCTTCAACATGCTTACGTGTGAAATGTACAATTATCTGAAGTGTCTTTGTCCTGCTCTTGTAAGCACTTGAATACTTGATCCATGGTTTCGTACACAGATAATAGTTGAAATGGGCCAAGTACGTAAGGTTCTACAAGAAATTTTCAAGGGGATATATGCTTTTTGATTTGATAAAAGAAATTTCACTTTGTGTTGCCTCTGTGCTATCGTACTTGTAAAGCATATGTCTAATTTTTGTAAAATACTTTGTCCAATTCACTTTGACAGGATAAGCAAAGCAGTATACTGGAGGATCAACTGGTTTCTCCTTCTGACCAAAGTGGTGATCATGAGACAGACGATGCAATTGACAAAGTATGATACGTTTTGCTTGTTCCGTGTTCTATATGACTCATGTTGATGATGTTTTTTCCTAAGTTCTGTCTTATTACTTGTGCTATTAATATTCTGATTGTATATTTCGTCAATACTGGTATCTTAAGCAATGAATGATGATGTTGAAGTTGTAAAATAATTTTCATCATCCAAACTTGTAATTTCGCATTAATACTGTTCAAGATTCATTTCAGTTCATATGTCAGAAATATCCATTGCATGTATATTTACAAATAACCAAAGGTGTGAGGGCATCATTGAGTCTAGTGAAATTATATTATGGAAATAATAAGAGGATTTTGTTTACTGCAGGAGGAGGAAGGTAGTGAAGAAGAAGACGAAGAAGAAGACGCTGAACTGATGAAACAGCTGAGCAAACAAAGGCGACGGGCTGTTGCAGCAGCACAGGGGAAGAGGAGGCCTATGGCATCTAGGAATTCCTACAAAAACAAGGGTGGCAAGTCCTCTCAAAGCTCAAAGATTAAGATGTCCGGCTGGTAAAAGAATCGACATTGAGGTATGAAAATGGGCACATCAGTCTCTGCATAATCAATTGCTAAGAGGTATTCCTTGCCCATCATATTCATGTAGGTGGCCTTTTTAGGCACCCAGTGGATGCTCAAAGATTAAATACAAATATAACTTAGTCTTGAAAGGTAGGTGTGAGTTTTGTTTGAGGAATGTAAGCTTCTCAAAATATACAGCCTTTAGGGGCTTGGATTATACTGAAAGTTATTGCTGAGCAAATCTATTATGGAGTTGGTGCCATGTTTTGGTTGTGAATTAGTGAAAGATATTGCGATAGGATGGTAGAATTGCATACATGCTCATTCATTAAAGGGATTTCCCCTGAATTCAGGGACAGACCTTTCTGTGGTATCATGCATTGTGCTTTGATGTCTTTCCATGAGCTCCTGTCTTTATAAAAAAACTTAATATACATTCTTTAAATGAATACTCTAAACAATTAATTAGAATTAACAAAGATATATAAAATAAATTTGATAAAGATACGAAGAAAATAAATCAAATTTGACCATTTATTCACGTATCATCTCGATGTTTAACGAACCTTCTACCTTTGACTGACTATTGCATTTGTTTTTGGATCTGATTAGATGTTCTTTAGGGTTGAGTTTTATAGATTAGTCATCTGTTGATTTGATTAGTGTTGTAGACTTTAAACAGGTTGGGTGTGTGGTCTGGTCATCACGGATTCGGGTTATTTCACAGGACCAAAAGTACTAACCCAAACCCACTTGTCACGGGTTCAGGTTTACCGGAAGGGTCTAAACATTGCTTCAATTTTTATTATAACTAATGCATAACCCGCACCTTGTGCGGGTATATTTATATATTGAATCTTTTGAATATGTCATGAGTCGTGCGAACATGTTTATGAAACATTATAGTGGTAATTCACCTTTAAATAATTCTCAAAACGATTAAATAGTCACAAAACCGGTATAAAAAATCGGTACAAAACCTAAAATTATCAAATACTTTTAGTATCGTTAGGGTTTCCTCCTTTCACCTCCGGCTCTATTTAACATAAAAATCGGTTTAAATAAATAGAAATATATCATACAAATCAACATTAATCAGTTTAAAAGATCGGTAAAGAAAAATAAAACATAATTGTATAATAATTGGAAATGATCAAACAATCAGTTTAAAAAAAAGTAATATATATGATAAATCGTAAAAAATCGGTTTTAAAAAAGAGAAAATTTAGCTATTAGGGTAGTTTTTGTTTATTGGATACTAACTAGGCCCCTAGCTAATTTTAATATAAAAATAAAGATAAATTAAAAATAAAAGGCTGAATTATAGGAAGAAGTTATGGCAGTTAACATAATCTCATTAATTGAAAACTGCCTTAATTCAAAAAATCTATTAAGGAAAAATGGAAACTGTATATAGAGATTTGCAGAATCTTTTTCAAATCATATCAACGGAAACTAGATCCCAATAATTCAGAACAATGCGTCTTCTTCCCACATCCATATCGTCTCCTATTATTTTCGTCAACCAACTTTCGCCCTCGCCGCCCATCAACCCAAAAACTTCAAAGATCATCGGCTTCTTCTTCTTCGACTCTTCATCGTTTCTTATTCCCCCTAATTCGCACATGAAAATAATATATTATGTACATAATTTTGTACAATCATGTACATATCACATACACAAATTACAATGCACATACATATACTCATAAACATAAAATGTAACCAGTCACCAAACAAATGTCTACATTAAACAAAATAGTTAACGTACATACTCAATGTGTACAGTACTCTATCCAAAAATTATGTATATATTCATAAGTCATACATATATTAATTTAATAACGTATCATCGAATGTGTACATACTACATGCGTACACATTATGTCATACAATATATGTAACACATATACATATTATTTATATGTTTCAAACACATACATATATTAATGTATAATCGAATGTGTACACAATGTTACTTTCTTCAACCTGAAACCGTTAATTACAGACAATCATCGTCTATCCAGAATATGGCTTACCATTTACACAGTTAAAACACTACAAGTAAGGTGATTCATCATATATGTACATTAATTGTTTCCGATATAACGCTTTAATTTTAGATGAATGATTCGTCCGCCATTGACGCATATAAAAAGCTTCGAAAATCCAGAAAATATATATACACACATAAGGCTTACCGAATTACGAGTGTTGTGATGATGATGCAACCAAAACCAAAATATAGATGCAGTAGAAGTTCACAAACGCACAAAGTTTTTCCCCGAAAATGGCGAAAACCTTCGTCCTCTGAATTCGTTGAAAATGGAGAACTGTATTTCGTAAAAAACATATCCTAATTATGGATGATCGTGACTGCTATTTTTTCTCAAACCGTTATTTCCTTTAATTTCAATAATTAATTTTGGAAATAAATATGGTTTAATTGGAGAGAGAAAGATCATGGGATCTTTATTTTAGTTATTTTTAAATCTTTTATTTTAATACTCAAGGGGCATAGTTTGTTAATGATAACTCAAAACTACCTACTTTGTACACAAGTATGCAAAAGGTGCCTACTTAACCATTTTACCCTTTAAAAAATCGGTCAATAAAATGTAAAACTTTATAATAATTGGATTATCATATATAAAATCGATTAATAAGAGGAAATTAAGACTATTTAAGCATTCGATCAAAGTATATGATAAAACACGTTATAATGGGAAAATACTGATCGAAAACAAAAGACAATCAAAGAAGTTGAGACGGAGAAATAAAAAATCATTAGTTAATCGATCAAAACATACGATAAAACACGTACAATAACAGGATAATCGGATGTTTTGAAAACGAAAGACGATAACTTCAGAGAAGATAAGACGAAGAATTTATAAATCGTTAATTAATCGATCAAATTACACGATAAAACACGTACAGTAATAGGACACTTGGAAGAAATTTAAAACGATCCAAATCTAACTTCTCTTCTCATTGCGGGCTCGGAGATTTTTTTAGTTACAAGTTGGTACACCGGGCGACGATGAAAGAATATGAGATGACAAAATTAGAATTCTTAGTTAGGCATTCGATCAAAATACGTAAAACAATTGGATGATCAAAATATGTAACAAACTGGAGACAATCAAAGGAAAGGTTCCAAACCCGATAGTAAAAATGGAATGAATTTGAAAACATAAATATTGTGTGATATTGATAAATAAGATTTTCGATATATATAACGAAACCAATATATTTCTTATCATGTAAGTTTATCTTGTATCGTATATGAGAGGTTTAACAATCGGCCAAACATATTTGACGTAAAAAAATATGAGAAGATTAAGCTACTAAGACATGTTTTATTTCTGCAATACTAATTAGGCCCCTAATATTTATCATTGAAAAAAAGTAAATAGGAGGGTTAATAGGATCTTAATTAAACAGTTAAGGGAGGAATTAAGGATAATTAATAAAAAAGAAGATTGTGACAATTTTAAGATTTTCCTCTCTCCTCTTAATAATTATTTAATTATTAAATAGGCTAAAAAAAAGAAACCGGTTAATCTCTTGCGATCTAGTATTTTCTTGTTCCACTTTTTAATCCCACCTTTCCCTCAATCTATCTTCACTTTCTCTCTCTTCTCCTTCGTTTTATCTTTCCCGTCTGCCTTCCAAAACGTAATCCTAGCTTGCTTGTTTTCTTCTTCACTTCTCTTTTGATCGCCCTCCATTATCGCCGTCCCTTGTCCCAGCCACACACCACCAGGAGCCGTCGCCGTCGCGCCTAGGTCACAATCGTTGTCCGTCGTAGTGGTTCTCGGGCATTCGTCACCTGGTGTCGCCGACTTCTGTCATCTTAGCCACCACTCCCGACCATCGTTGTTGTCGCACCGCCAGAGAAGTCGGCCACCGGTCTCGATTGCGGTGGTTCAGTTTCTACCCGCCTGTTTCCGTCCGCCGTCCTCAAACGACCCTCTCCTTTCCCTCAGCAGATCTGTTTAGGTTGGTGAGTTTTTGGAACCGTTGATTTCTGCGTAAAGGGCTTGTACTTGTGTAACCAAACCATGTGTAAATGACGGAGTTGTGTAACAAAACCTTGTGTAAATGACAGACTTGTGTAACCAAACCTTGTGTAAATGACGGACTTGTGTAACCAAACCTTGTATAAATGGGAGACTTGTGTAAACAAACCTTGTGTAAATGACAGACTTGTGTACATAACATAAACAAACATAACTTGTGTGATTGAAAAATGACCGAATGTGTTAACTACAGGTTTTGACATTACAAATGAGATTGTGTAATTGAAATTGTGTATGAACATTGTGTAATTGAAATTATGTATTTACATTGTGTAATTGAAATTGTGTATTAATACCGTGTATCATCAAAAAAATACACAAAGTTTAATTAGTCCAGCTGATATAAGGGTGAGAAGAAGTGTGTCTTCCAGAGTTCGAATCTTAAATTTGACACAATCTTTTATTTATTATAATTAAGAGGAAAGAAGAATCTTAAAATTGCCACAATCTTCTTTTTATTTTTAATATATATTTTTTGTTAAAACTAGAAGAGCCTAGTTTGTCTACATATTAAACTCATGGCCTTATTTATACTCATGGTTGTAAAACCTACCTACACACCCATTTTACTTAATATATATATATATATATATATATATATATATATATATATATATATATATCTTTTGAGAAGATGATTTTTTTTTTAAAAAATTCGATCAAGTCAATAAAATGGGTATTGATTCCCAAGTAAGTTAATCTCGTATCGTATGTGAGACGTTTAAAAATCAACCGAATAGAATTGACGTAAAATTTAAAAAAACAAAAAACAGAAATGTTTTCATAAGATATAACAAAAAGATCCATTCAATAAAATGCGTATTTCTTCCTTGTAAGTTTATCTCGTATCGTATGAGAGAAGTTTGACAATCAGCCGAGCACATTTAACGTGAAATTTACAAAAATCAATTATTATGGTATGATAAGACGTAAATTTTTTAAAAAATGATCATGTAGATTTTACATTCGACCGAGCACATTTGACGTGAAATTAAAAAAAAATCAGTTATTATGTTGTGATATGACGTAAATTTTTTTTTAAAAAAATGATCATGTAATTTTCACAATCAACCAACAACTTTGAAAAAAAATTATTAAAAATAAACCGTTATACCTGATGTATCGTTTTAGTAAAAAAGATTTGTTGCCTTAATTTGTGATTTAGTAAATGATTTAATATGAAAAAAACGTGAGGCCGCCATGTTACCATTATATTGCCTACTTTAGTAAAATATATAGAAGATAAATTGGAAACAGAAAAATTCAAAAAAAAAAATATTATAAGAATATGAAAATCTATTTATTTAAAACAAAACAAATTTCAAATATTTATTTATTTATTTCGGTAGGATAGAATTTCAGAAAAAGATCTAAGATCAAAGTGATTTAAAGAAATATATTTATTAAGAAAAAAAATAGAATTGACAAAAATCAATTAGAAATTAAATAAAATTGGATACCGAAATTTTGTTTACGTAACAAAACAAAGTCGGGACCTAAAAATTCAAAAATAAAAGAATTTGAAAACTTATTTATTCAAACCAAGAACAAATTATCGGCTACTAACACCTTATGGGGCGGCCGACAAGGTGGTTGAAGGGATGGTTAGGGATAGTATGGCGGAGGTAAAGAATTCCGATCAACCTTACCCGGATTTCAAGCGGTCAATGTTTGATATGAGCAAGAAGATGGTGGAATATTTAGATGTTTATGTACGGAACCAGTAGTAGAAAAGAAAGATTAAACATCTATTTTACATACGTTAAATGGTTATTAGTAGAAAAAAAGAAGATTGTATGAATGAAAAAAATGAAGGATTAATGACTGATGCAACAGTAGAAGGAAAAAAACAATAGCAAAAAATATCTTTAAATAATTTGATGAAACAATTTGCTGAAATCTGAATAGTTGATTGATATTTTTCATTCAGATGCTTTAAAAATAATATTTTTTTTATTTATTGAAAAAAATAATAGTTGTGTGACTTTCACCATATTATCTAGGTAGTTGGTCACTTAATGGGACATAACTACATTGAGAGGCTTAATTAAGCGTGTTGATTGATAGCACCAACAAATATTTACCATACAAGTTTGGAAAGCAAAACAAAAGTTTAGTTAAAAGAATCAACAAACCCAAACTGCAACCTAATAAGAAGTTTTGACCAATTTATCAACTTTAATATTGTTATGTTTAAAACATTATAATTTCATAATCAAGTATAAGATTAATCTTGCGTGATAGATTACAATCTTACAAGAAGATAAAGTACTAAAGTAGGAAGTGAACATATTTCATTTACATCACTTCTATAACATCGACATCATCGAAACACTCCCTATCCTTCTTCTTCTTCTTCCTTGTCTTTCAACTAGTTGTTGTTCAAATTTGAGTTTTCAAGGCCCTTTGGTTCATTCTAATAGAATATCATTCCTACAAAATACCTTTTCCCCTTGCTGTATGAAAGACACAATAATATCTCAGACAAACACGGAAATGATCATACAAGAACCTCTCTTACTCTTGTTTCAGAAGAGACAAAGAATTAAAAGGAACAACTCTCCTTTATTTTCTTATTGCTTAAGAAACTTACACAAATCTTAAGCTCTCTTTTTTCTCTCACACAAATCATGTAATGCCACAAACCAACATCTTCTTATATAGGGAAGAAAAGAAAAACGATCCTAACAACTTTTAGGAAATCACCCATAATTAGATAACTCCTAATTATGTGAATATATTTAGTTTTTCCCTTAAATATACTGTTTCCTTTTCCGTAACTAATATTTTCTTCAAACTTAAGTCAACATTTTTCCTCCTAAGCTTGAAGTCATTTTCCTCCCAAGTTCTCCATTCCAATGAGATCCCTCATTTCTTTGAATTTGATTCTTCCAAGAGCCTTTGTTAGGATGTCCACTTTTTGTTCATTCCCGGGAACATGCTCGACCTATATCTGACCATTCTCAATGCACTCCCCGATAAAATGATACCTTGTATGAATGTGCTTGTTCCGTCCATGGAAAACTGGATTCTTTGTAAGAGCAATAACAGACCGGTTGTCTATCCGAATAATGACCTTCTTACTTGGTCTTCCAGTAATCTCTCCAAGTAAGTCTTGAAGTCATATGGTTTATCGTGCTGCCTTTGCTCCCACCATAAGTTCAGCCTCCCAAGAAGATAAAGCTATCGTTTCCTATTTTTGCTAACACCAAGAGATTGGACTACTACCAAGATAGAACATGTGGCATGTCGTACTCGTACCATCATCGGGATCTACGTTATAGCTGCTATCACTATACCCAATCAAATCTGTCGATGTTGAAGGGGATGATTCAATCCTTAATCCAAATGCTACCGTTCCTTGTAAGTATCTCAAACACCGCTTCATTGTTGATCCATGTGATTCTTTTGAAGTTTGCATGTACCGACTTAAAACGCCAACGCAATATGCCAAATCTAGTCTTGTGTGAAGCAAATAACGAAGACACCCAATGATTCTCCTATACCTGGTCGCATCTACATCCTTTTCTTCTGATGCCTTGGATAACTTTAGCCTTGCTTCCATTGGTGTGTTTGCCAAGTTGTCTTTCATACCAGCTTCTTCTAGTATTTTATTTGCATAGTAGCTGGTTCAATGTGATCCCCTCCTTGGATTGACACACCTCAATTATAAGATAGTATACTAATTTTCCGAGATCACTCATCTCAAATTTTGTTCCCATCTCTTTCTAAAGTTTTTTAATAACCTCCACGTTTGATCCTGAAACAAACAAGTCATCAACATACACCGCCACAAGAAGAGTGTCATGCAGTACTTGTTAATGATAAACCGATGGTTCTTTAGAGCATCTCTTAAATTTTAACTCCTTAAGAATCTGATTCAACTTGTCATTCCATGCTCTTGGATCTTGCTTTAAACCATATAAAGCTTTGTTGAGTTTGTAAACTTTGTCTTCACATCCCTTTATCACAAACCCTTCTGGTTGTGAAACATAAACTGTTTCCTTTAGCTCTCCATGAAGAAAGGCCGTCTTTATATCGAGATGATGTATTTCCCATCCACTAGAAGATGCGAGATTGATAAGAAGACGGATTGTTTCAATGCGAGCTACTGGAGCAAAAACCTCATCAAAATCTATTCCATGTCTTTGAACATATCCCTTTGTGACAAGTCTCGCTTTGTATTTGTTAATGTTGCAATCAAAATTTCTCCTGAGTTTGAATACCCACTTCAAATCTATTGGTTTTGTTCCATGCGGAAGTTCAGTCAAGTCCTATGTACGGGTTTTGTTGATCGAATGTATCTCATCCTCGCACGCAAATATTCAGTTCTTTTATTCCTTTGCTTCATCAAAATTTTCTAGGTTCGCCACTCAAAACAAGTAACAAACGCTCTACTTCTTCTTCTGCATAAAGAACATAATCATCAAGCTACCTGGGTTTGACACTTATCCTTGTTGTTCTTCTTAAACCTGGCTGATTCTCATGTTCTATAGCATCACCACCATCATCGTCAGTCTCTGTTTCGTTTTCAGCAAGAGCATAAACACCTCTGTTCTGACATTGCTCTCAGAACCTCTTTTTGTTGTTCTTGTGACAGACTTTGTTCTTGAACGACAAGCTGTTTCATTGTTTCTCTCTAACTTGGGTTCTCGATTTTCTTCACCAGAACGAGCTATAGATCCAATTTGATCATTATTTCTAATTCCATGATTCTCAAAATTCCCAATCGCTATCGTAAACTCTTCTCTTCCATTATTGTTTTGAGAATCTCCACTCCAATTCCACCCTCTTGTTTCGTCGAACACCACATCTCAACTCACCGTGATTTTCGAGTCTGTGGATCGTAGAGTCGGTATGCTTTTGATCCTGGTTCAATGCCCAAGTGAATTACCCGTCGTGATCTATCGCCAAGTTTCTTCATGCCAGGTTTCTCTAATTTCGCATATGTGATGCAACCAAAAACTCAAAGATAAGCAATATTCGGTTTCTTCGATCGATAAACTTCTTAAGGCGTTAAATTCTGTAACGCTCTTGTAGCTATTCAATTTAGGAGATATGTGGAATGCCTTATCACCTCTTCCCACAAATAGTTTGGTAGTTTCATGTGCTTCAAAATGCTTCTCGTCATCTCCATCATCGTTCTATTTTTCCTTTCGAAAACGCCAATTTTGTTGTGGGGTACATGGAGATGTAAGATGTGTTTTAGTTCCTGAGTTATAGAAAAATAGATTAAATTCATGTGACACAAACTCTCCTTCTCTGTCTATCCTGAAGGTTTCAATTTTCATTCTCGACTCTTGTTCCATTAACTTCTTGAATTTCCTGAACTTATCAAAAGTGTCGCATTTCTCCTTTAGAGGAATGGCCCACATATACCTTGAATGGTCATCTATAAGTACAAAGATGTATATGTTTCCAGCTCTTGTGCTAGGTGTAATAGAACCACACAAATCGCCATGTATGAGATCGAGTATCCTTGTTGCTCGATATTGTGTTGCTTGAGGAAAGACTTGCCTAGTTTGTTTTCAAAGAAGGCATGAATCACACATTCTCATCTCCACTTTGACTTGCGGAACTCCTAAAAGGAGTTTCTTTTGTATCATGGACTTCATTGTCTCGAGATTCACGTATCCTAGGCGTGCATGCCACATGCTTGACGTTTTCGACTCAATCAAGTTTAGACAGATTGTACCTTTGGGTCCCATTCGAACCTTGTATAACCGATACTTTGATCTAGTTATTCCGAGAAGAAGTTTTCCGTCACCATCATGCATCGTCAAGAGCTCTCCCTTCATTCTCACATCGCAACCAATTTCAGTGGCTTGTCCAAGGTTGATAATGTTGCATTTTAACTCTAGGATGTAGTAAACTTCAGACAATTCTCTTGCTTCACCATTTCTATCAATGAGCTCAATGGTTCTTATTCCTTTGATGTCTATTCGAGAATCGTCTGCAAACTTTACCTTTCCCGTAATAGTTTCATCAATCTTTGAGAAATACCTTTGATCTCCGCTCATACGATTGCTTGCTCCATTGTCAAGGTACCATATATCTTTATCAAGTATGTTCTCCTCAAACTTACTTGGTATCACCTTCTCTTCATTTAGGTAAACGATCTCATGTAACATGAGTCGTTTGCTGCCTCTGTACCATTGTTCTCTATATCTTGGGCTTCTTGTAATTTTAACAGTCAATCGGGAAAATTTGATGCAAAGTGCCCAAGTTTATCACATCAATAACACATCACTCTTGACGAATCTTTGGTTCCGTTGGACCGTCCACGACCGCGACCCCTATAGCTTTTGAATCGTCCTCCACGACCTCTATTTCTGGAATCGCTATCGCGTTGTGGTTGATTTTGTTGGGGCTCTGTATTTGCATACATAAGCTTGCTTTGTTCTTCTTGTTCTTCTTCTTCCTCAGCGATGCGTTCTTCGTAAGCTTTTAATCGTCTAATAATATCTTCAAAACTTGTTTTATTAAGATTTAATATTTGTTCAATAGAAGCTACGATCTGTATGTATTTCTTCTGAGGAAGACTCTTGAGAAATTTCTTAACGATTTTCGATTCCTCAATCACAGCTCCTAACGCGGCGGATTTTATTGAAATCTCTAATAACTTGCCGGCAAAATCATCAATTTTGTCGGAGTCTTTCATCTTTAATCGATCGAATTCCACCATTGGTGTTTGCAATCTTGCATTTTTAACTCTTTCAACTCCTACATACCTGGTTTAAATGGCTTCCTAAATTTCTTTCGCCGTACTTAGTTCTCCAATTTGCAAGACGAGACTTTCGGGGATTGAAACAGTAACGCCGTCGCCTTATCGTTTTTGTCTCCATCTTATTTCCCTAACTTGATGATCTCTGATTCTCCCATGCTTTGTGAACTTTGAGGCAAGTTCTCATCTTTACGCCCACACAGTGTAATTGGTTGAGTTAAGCATTGGACACTTAAACGAGGAAGATCCTCTTCCTTCCTTTATCTTCAACGGCGATGGGTCTGCTCCATCGGATGTCGCACCACCTTTCTCGTCTCCATCCTTTTCCATCGTTGCCCTTCAATACCTTCCTTACGATTTTGTAAGGCTCTAATACCAATTCTTGTTTCAGAAGAGACAAAGAATTAAAAGGAATAACTCTCCTTTATTGCTTAAGAAACTTAAGCTCTCTTTTTTCTTTCACACAAATCATATACTGCCACAAACCAACATCTCCTTATATAGGGAAGAAAAGAAAAACGATCCTAACAACTTTTAGGAAATAACCCATAATTAGATAACTTCTAATTATGTAATATATTTAGTTTTTCCCTTAAAAATACTGTTTTCTTTTCTATAACTAATATTTACTTCAAGCTTAAGTCAACACTTACGTCGTTGGATCGAATAATAAAATAATATGGATGAGTAAGTGAGAACACGGTTGTACTTCATGTATGCACGATAGTGTGTGTTGTTATTTCAAGGATGTGTGTGCTCTTTGTGATAGTTGTTCATTCGTGCACGATGAAGAATACACCGTGAAGAAGTTACGGACAATATAACAAAGTGAAATGAAAATTTATATTACATGTGTTTTTAAAAACCAAAGACATCCAACTATTCCAATTGGTAATATGGTAAGAGGTTAACCCTATTGACCAAGGTTTAAAAGTACATAGCGCTCGTATTTAAATAAATATTAAATATAAACAAGGTTGCCTCCAACTAAGGTTACTTGGAGATTGTATTGAAAATTTTCGAATTACAAAATCTATAATTTGACACATTAATATAAAATTAATCAACTATCAACTTATATCTTATCTTACTGTCTTATATTTTCAGCCTTTGAAAGAACATTAATTGTTTAATATTAAAAACTCCTATTTTTAATATTTGAAAAACAAATGACTTTTCACCTTTCAAACATTGAATGATCTTATTATGTTATGTTTTGGCACATTAATTGTCTCATATAAAACTAATCAATTATCATCTAATATATTATCTTATCTTACTATTCTATATTTCCAACTTTTGAAAGATCACTAATTGATTAATGTTAAAAACTCATATTTTTAATTTTTGGAAAACAAATGACTTTTTACCTTTAAAACATTTATTACTATCCTATATTTTCAACTTTTGAAAGAGTATTAACTGATTTATATTAAAAACTCCTATTTTTAATTTTTGAAAAACAAATGACTTTTCACCTTTCAAACATTGAATGTTATTATGTTATTTCTTTAAAATTTTTTTTGGAAGATTAATTGTCTCATATAAAACTAATCAACTATCACCTCATATCTTACTACTCTATATTTTCACTTTTTAAGAGAACATTAGTTTTATATGAGACAATTAATCTTAAAGTTTCATATTTTTAACATTGGTATTTTTTTTTGTAGATGAGGGAAAAATGTATCGTTTATTACACAACAACAAAAACAACAACAACAACAGCAACAACCACATCAACATCATCAACAACAACAACAACAAAAGTAACTACAACAACAACAACAACAACAACAACAACATCAACAACAACAACAACAACAACAACAACAACAATAATAATAAGTATTTAGATTGAATGTAACACGCTTAAAAAGTCTGAGAAAATATGACTTTATTTTGAACAAATAGTTATATCTATATTTGTAATTTTATTAGAGGAAGCTCGTATGCACTCAAACAATAATCATAAGAATTTCCATAATCAGGAAAAAATCAAAAGTCTAAACATGAAGCTAATCATAATACAAACATTTTCTACAAAAATGAATATCTATAATACAACAGAACCTAAAGCAAGGCTAGTAATTACGTTCTTTATATTCTTTCTTTGAGGGTCTCCCCCTCTCTCAACCAAGTTTATGAAGGAATTGTGTACTTTATCCAATGGCACAAACACACGCATAAGAACACATAACACACAACATGCTCGTCTACATACACATCCGATTCTTATTCTCTTTTTAGGTTATTCCATTTCTAATTCCATTCGTTAAAGTGTGACACGAGAGTCTTATAACTCTCACCTCTGTCCCCGTGTAACCAGCAGGAGTGTGGTGGAGCTCAACCCGTATACCATGTGGAGTGGAGAAGAAGCCCGCCCGTATACCGTGTATGGCCTGGTCGTAGAGAACCTCCCAGTCTCCCTCATGAGCTGGGTAGTGATGTCACCGCCCGATAATAATAGTAACGATAGGCCAAATAATAAATATAGTCGAGTAATCCTAATCCGTTTCATGGTCAAAAGCGATAAACACACACCACCATATGTATCCAAATAAGGCACAAAAGTGGCTAAGTAAGTCCGAGGACTTACCTCGACTCAAAGATAATCAAATCAAACGATCTCAACTTTCCGAATGGGAATAACCGAAGCCTGATCACAACGATATATACATCAACATCAATCTCTCAACTCAACTCCAAGACTCTCCAAAGCTAGTAACCAAACATGGAGTTGAACAACTAGAAGTTAGGAAAGCTCTCTTGAACCCTTAAGAGGTCAAGAACAAGATAAACAAAGGAAAGAGGGAACAACAACCCACACCCTATATGCTCAAGCACTACTCCAAGCTGGAATAAGAATGCAAGATGGAAGAGAGACCATAAGGTCTTCTCACACACAAGATCACCAACGATTCCAACTAACTAAAGGGCACCTAGATTCAAGCCACTATATGGCATTCTCATAAGTCCTAGGTCCACCCTAAGCATGCTTCTAACTAGGTATAATCATAAGGTCTAAGGAAGGAACATAGAGGAAGGGAGGAAGAAGCCTACTGGTAAAGAAAACGCAACTGCGGAAGCAAGCTGGCGCCCCCAGCGGAAAGCTGTCACCGCCCCTGCGGGCCTCTGGAGCCGCACCTACACCTGAGAGCTGCCCCCTCGGTGCTTGGTGGTCCGCCCCTACGCCTTTGGTGATCCGCCGCGCGGTCGAACAACAGAAGCTCCGTCTTCTTCGTTTCTTCGACTGATTCTTTGCTCCAAGTGCCTCCTTCTCTTGCTGGGCCTTCTCCCAACACTCATCACATGTCTTAGCTTCCTCACCACAACCTAAACAATCTAGAAGAAGGGACATGCAAAGGTTTACAAGATCTCCCTTCAAAGCTTCCTCCATAGCCATGGAGGTGAAGAGAGGAGGAATGAGGAATAAACCAACCACAAAGGAAATAGGGAATGAGAGATCTTACCACAATAGATCCAAGACTCCAAAGCTGCAGATTCCTATCCAGTTGTTCCAAGGAGAATGAAGAAGGGATGCACAAGGAAGAGGAGAGTGAGGAGGGAAGGATGAGCGTGAAAGTGAAAAGGAGAAATGAGGGAAGAGAGGGAGTATTGATGGCTGCCAAAAAGGGGTGGGCAGACCAAAGGGTCAGCTGTCCCCTTGTCTCCTCACTCCATATCCCGAGGCCGGATAGAAAAAGGAAAGCTCCAATCTCGCGTTAAATTCCGGTACTCAGCTAATCTGCTTGCGGGAATTAAGCCGCTGACGCGGAAAGACCGGAAAATATCTCGACATCCGGAATAAATATTCCGGATGTTACAGGAACTAGGACTTCAATAGAGGTTTGAAGAAATGGACGCATATACAATCATGTCTAACCTCCAAGATCTCTTTAAGGAGCAGGCTAGGCTTGAAAGGTATTCGACCTTGATAGTCATCCTACATTGTAAATTAGAGAGAGGTAAACCAGTCGGACCACATGTTTTCAAAATGATTGGCTTGTTTGACAAGATGGCCCGACTAGGTAGCGTATTCAGCTTAGAGATAGCCACGAATATGATCCTAAACTCTCTCCATGACGGATTCATGCATTTTAGATCAACATATCATATGAATGCTATGAGCAAGACACTGAATGAGCTACACATAATGCTCAAAACTGCTGAGCAGAACATGATTGTTGACCCGACGAAGGAATTTCTGATGGTCAGAAACAAGGGATTTATGAAGGGCCCAAAGCAGCAGCAAAAGGGGAAGGGCAAGCAAGTTGCCCAACCCACGATTTCACATCCAAAGGTGAAAAATGCTGCGGAGCATGAGTGCTTTTACTACAAGGCCAAGGGGAACTAAAAGAGAAACTGCCCCAAATACTTGGAAGACAAGAAGCAGAGGAATGTCTCCACTTCAGGTATTCATGTTATTGAAATTTTGTCAACTAATTCTATTTCATGGGTATTGGATACCGGATGTGTTTCTCACATTACTTCGAATGTCCAAGCACTAAGAAATAGAAGGACACTACGAAAGGGAGAGGCAAATCTACGGGTCGGTAATGGAGCAAGAGTTGTTGCTGTTTCCATTGGAGATTATTGCTTGTCTTTACCTTCTGGCTTAAAGATAGAACTTAATAACTGTTATTTTGTTCCATGCATTACTAAGAACTTAATTTCAACTTCAATTTTGAACCGTAAAGGTTATACATTTACTATTACTGATCACATGGTGATGGAGATTTATAAGAATGGTATTTATTATGGACGCGCGAACATGAGTAGTAATGGACTATACATGTTAGACCTCAAAACAAAAATATATAACATTAATACAAAAATGCGAAAATCGAATGAAACAAATGAAGCAAACCTGTGGCATTGTCGATTGGGTCATGTAGGCATAAAGTGCATTAAGGAACCCCAAAAGGTTGGACTACTTAAACCATTTAATTTGAAATCATTTGAAATATGCGAGTCGTGCGTAATGGGAAATATGTAAATATATAACATTAATACAAAAAGGCGAAAATCGAATGAAACAAACGAAGCAAACCTGTGGCATTGTCGATTAGGTCATGTAGGCATAGAGTGCATTAAGGAACTCCAAAAGGTTGGACTACTTAAACCATTTGATTTGGAATCATTAAAAATGTGCGAGTCGTGCGTAATGGGAAAGATGTAAGAGCCTTAGTCTTAGGAGCCTTCCGAAACTTGTTTTTAGAGGAGTGTAGTGTAAGAGTCTTAGTCTTAATAGCCTTGTTGAGCTTTGCTGAGCTAGGCAGCCGCCCCTGCGGATCCAGAGGGCCGCACAAGCGGCTGGCTGCCCCTGCGCCTCACAAGGACCACCACTACGGCTCTGTGCGGCTGCAACTGTTTTCGTTGACCCTTGACTCGTGCTTTTCGGCTGGCTTCCTTTATAAGCATCCCATTGCTTCTGGATGAGGGTTTCCTCATCTTCTCCAGCTCCATTTCCCTTCTCCACGCTCTTCTCCTCCTCTCCTCTTCCTTGATCTTCTTTTGATCTTTTCTTGATCTTGTGTGAGTTTTGAGAGAGTTGTTGTGGCTTTGATCTTGGATGATGATGAGAATGATGTTAGATGTTGTTGCTAAGGTGTTGTAGTTGTTGTGGTTATAGTGGAGGTTCTGCTTAGGTTTCCTGTGTGGTAAGCCAACTCTTATTCTTTCTTTCTTTCTTTCTTTGCTTCCTATCTTCCTCTTTAGTTTAGGAATCACAAGTTTAGACTTCTGTTGGATCCTTTCCTCTACGTTTTGATCTTCATACATGTGTATATCTGTATGTTTATGTTGTTGTGTGATGAAGAAGTAAAGAGAGTTGAGAGAAGGATCAAAGCGAAGGCGAGGCCAACCTTCTGCACAGACAGCTGCCCTTGCGCCTGCCTTGAGTCGCACCTGCGCCTGGTGTGTGAGCTGCACCCGCGCCTTGATCCAGCCGCCCCTGCGCCTCACTGCTTCTGTGCCTTGCGCCCTTGTTTCCGCTGGTGCGTCCTAGGCATACCTAGTTGGTATTAGAGCTGATACTATCCGGGTTCGGGCTGGATCCGGACTGAGCTTCTCCTAAAATTTTGTCCGGATGTCCGGGCCGGATCCGGGCTAAGCCCGGATCCCGGGCTTCGGAGCATGTCCGTACCCGTCCGCCAAGCCGGGCCGGGCTGCCCGCCGGGTACCCGGATTCACTTTTCCACTTTTACATCCGTTTCTTCTTTACTTTTAATTTGTACCAAAATTTTCTTATCCACCACATAATCAGACAGTACAATTTGAGTATATACACACTAGAATTTGAAGGGTTCATTGAACATCTGAACATACTATAGAGTGAATTGAAATATATACAGTAATACAGAGAATATAGAGCATACACAATATATGGATCTGAATAAATAAACTGCATTCAATCTCGATTTGAGGTAATTATAGATCTTGACTCTTGAGGATCTGAGACGCCGAGGAGAGAGTGAGGGCCGATTCGTTGAAATACTTACTGAAACAGAGATTGAGAGGTGAGAGGGAGGACTGCTCAAAGACACCGAGAAGAGGGAGAGCCACAACTCAGAGGATTCGAGAGACGTCGAGGAGAGTGAGGGCTGCTCGGCGGAGAGATTGTGGGCTGAGGAGACGCCGAGGGGGAGAGGCAACTAGTTTCCGGCATCGTTGAGGGAAAGTGAGAGGGTGACGATTGAGGATCTTCCGATCTTCCACCGAGAGGCAAACTGAGTGCAGAGTTCAGTTTGAGAGAGAAGAGAAGTGAGGCTGCCGCGTGTGGAAGTGAGTGGTATAAGGCTATTAGGGTTTCATCTAAAGTGTATATATATATATATATATATATATATATATATATATATATATATATATATATATATATATATATATATATATATATTAAAAAACGGGCCGGGCAAGCAGCCCGACCGGGCTTCTCACTATGTCCGGATCCGGCCCGGCTGTCTGGCGGGCCGGGCTTTTTGGCCCGGTCGGGCTTTTTGCCTTATCCATATCCGCCCGTTTTTACGGGCGGACGGGACGGGCCGGTCGGGCTAGCCCGGAGTGTATCAGCTCTAGTTGGTATGGTTCCTTCCTTCATTTCCTTTGACCTTGGCTTTAGTCTATGGCTAGGTTAGTATGGTTAGGTTGAGCTTGATGAGTTATATGATGGATATGTGCCTTAGGCACTTGTGTTTATGTTGAGGTTATGCCTTAAGCATTTGTGAGTATGATATGATCTCGAGGCTTAGATCCGAGTCGTAGGTTGATTATGGTTATGGAGACGAGTCTCCTAATCTTTGTAGTGTATGATTGTGTGTGCCTTGCTTATGCAGGCGTTGATTACTTCCTCAAGGGAAAGCTGTGACGTGGTACAATTTAGGAGTATTTTAGGTAAGTCCATAAGATTTACTTAGCGCTCAGTTATGGATTTGCGTGATTATAATGGTTGTGTGTGCTCATATGGTTGTTGCATTTATAACCTAAATCGGACTAGGAATACCATTTATTACCTTAAATGGCCCAAGTGTATTATAACGGGTCGTGACTACCTGCCGACGCTCGTCGAGAGTTGGAGGAGGTGCTCGGAAGCCAATAGCTCAGGGGAGGGGGTAGATCCCATGCACAACCTGAGTTAAAGGGGGAAGAGACGGGGTTCTTTAGGCTCCTCGTGCCACAAAAGAAGTTGATTAGTAATGGAATAACATAACTAAAGATAATAAATGAATGTGTGTGACATTGCATGTGTGATGCGTTGGTATGTGTATGTGCTGTTACTTCATTCTTATTCATTGCTGTATCTAACGGTGTTGATAACATGATTTATGACCTTAGTTTAGGCACTCATTTAGATAGTTTTTCCGCTTATTCATGCATGGTTTGCACTAGTTCGTGACGATTTTCACTTAATTCATGTATGTTGTCGAGATATACGTCTACACGGACTTTTGCATGTTTTGTAGGTATTTTGGGAGCTTTTGGAGCTTAATCGATACGTTTGAGGATCATTCCTCGTGATGACACACTTCCGGACCCATTGGGAAGCAAGTTAGGAGCAAGGGAGAACACATGGGACCTTGTTGGTGCATGCCTTGCACCAACTCGTGGCTTGATGATCTATAGAAGTCTGAATCACCAAAACCACGGCCACTAGGACTTCCACGAGCTTGGAAATAGGCCGTGGTTCTTCCTGTACAGTTGTGACAACTGTCCCACGATCTCCATAACCGACCCTTGCCCTTGATGGTGTATAAGAAGTGGTCCTGCAGGCTGTTAAGGGCAGACCCCATCATTCCATTCTCTTCCACACTCTCACCATTGAATTGGAGCTACTCTTGGAGAAGAAGAAACACTCTCATTGGGAGAAGAAGAAGAAGCACACTAGTCTCATAGTTTTCATAGATTTTGAGTGGTTTTGAGTGAGTTTTGTGGAAGACATTTGCTAGAGTTGTAAGAAACGATTCGAACCTTCTTTTGAAGGGTTGTAAGTCCTTCTTGAACTTTGATTCAACTTAGTTTTCTTGTTCTATTTGTTTCATCTCTCTTTCATTTCATCCTCTTGATATGGACTCAATGATTGTATGCTTGATGAGTTTGATTGTTGAGATGCATGTTGTTGGCTAAATAAATGTGATTCTAGGGTAAAGAAATGATGGTTATGGCTTGGACTATGATAGGATAGACTTAAACGTACCTTTGGATGATTTGTTTGCTCGAACCTAGCCTCTGTTGTAAATCACGGCCTGTTCTAGTAGGTTCCACGGCCGTGGAAGTGATGAGTTGCCCGTGATTTCGTCTGACTTGCTTGTATTGATAAATCTAAGTGTTAGGTTGTTAGATTGTTGAAATCCTAGTGTTTATTGAGCTAGATCTATCCTAGGGTGACCTAGTGTTAGCAACTAAGTGTGAGAAGAGACCTATCCGGTGATTCTTGCTCTTAGATACCGAAGATGATGAACTCTAGGTAGTAGTGAGCCTCATAAGCCGCTATTGGACTGAGTGTGATAGGATTGATGTTTAGGACTTGCCTTCCCGAGACTTACCCGGTAAAGAGAGGTTAGACCCCTAGATATATGACAATCCGGTTTGTGTAGAATTCCTATCCTTAGGCTCTTTGAGACTTACCCGGTGATGAGACCTTAGGAACGGACTAGTGGACCATGAGACCTACACGGTGATTGATCCCGATTTAGAAACACCCACTCCCAACATACTATAGTTAATCCAAGGAATGACTAGATAGCTTGAATCCTATGCCATAACCGGAATTTCTAACCCCTAGAATCCTCTTTTCTATCTTTGATTACCTATCTCGTGTTTGCTCGTTTATTTGTGTTACTAGCTTAGTTGTTTGTCAATCTTGCATGAATTGTGATCTTTGATTGATCACCTCAAAAACCAAACCAAAAACATTGAGATTTTCATTTCTTTATTTCTTTCTCTTTTCTTAGTCTAGATCTTCACTATCCTTCGTCACTATTGACTCAATTTCACTATAGTCTTTGTGTTTGACCTCGGAATACTATCCATACTACAAAACGACCCATACACTGTGGGTTCGCTAGGAGTTAGGAAAAATATATCGAGTTATAAATTTAAGACTTTTGCGTGTCACGATTCTAGCTTAACAAGTTTTTGGCGCCGTTACCGGGGACTAGGTCTAGATTGAGTCATTTTTGTGATTGTTTATAGTGTAGGTCTTTCTTGTTACTTTTGATCTTGTTTGGTTTCTGTCTTTGCATTTTCAGGACATCTCTCATTCTTTAGGTGCATGCGAAGATCTCGTGGCAAGGATTTAGCTCCATTCGATCCCGAACCGGAGAAAGCCCTTAAGGTTAGATCTAAGAGCATTAAGAAGAAGAAGGAGATGGCCGCAAGAGATCTTCAAGCTGAGTTGGATGAGGCTTTAGAGCAAATTAGGTTAAGAGACGAGCTCTTGGAGAATGAAAGGAGGCTTGCAAATGAGAGGCAAGAAGCAACTAGGAGGGAGATTGAAGAGATTAGGCAAGCTCTTGTGCAAAGAGAGCTTAATCGTCAATAACCTCCACCTCCACAACCGCAGCCGGCGGTTAATATTCGGGTTATGCCCATTGCTATTGAGGAGCCACAAACGTTAGGGCAACGCATGGATCCGGCTCAAAGAGCACACCGTCCGGGTGTGAACTTAGGAGATCCCACAGCCCATAATTACGAGCTCCGCCCTCAAGTTCTACAAATGATCCAGCATAATCAATTTGGAGGGATGGAAGGAGAGTCCCCTCATCAACATTTGATGAACTACGAGATATTGATGGAGACTCTAAGGCCGCCTAGGTTGGAGAACAACAACCATAAGCTTAGAGCTTTTTCGTTCTCACTTAAGAATAAAGCCTTGGCTTGGTACCAATCGATTCCCCTAGGGCGTGTGGGTACTTGGGAGGAAATGACTACCGAGTTCTTGACTAAGTTCTTCCCACTTTCCAAGACTACCGAGCTAAGAGGGAAGATCAATGCCTTTGTAATGAAGGATAGAGAAAGCCTATTCAAGTCTTGGGAGAGGTTCAAAGACCTTCTCCTAGATTATCCACACCATGGTATACCAAAAATAGAGCTATTGGAGATCTACTTCAAAGGACTTGATGAAGATAGCCAATTCAAACTTCAATCTCTTTCCGGTGGGACTTTCATGGAAAGAATGCGGATGAAGCTTGGGATTTTGTAGAGAAACAAGCTTTGGTGATTGAGAAGTACTCCCATAGGAAGAGTGATGGGAGGAAAGCGGGAGCATATGAGGTGAGTGAAGTCACCATGAGTAATTTTAAGCTTGATGCAATCAACAATGAGCTTAAGTCTTTGAGGGAGTTGTGTGCTACAACTTTGAAGATTCAAGCAACCCCTCAAGTGCAAGTGCAAGCAACCTTGTCTTCCAAAGAGGAAGATGTGAACTACATGGGAAGGGGAAACTACAACAACTATCAAGGTCCAAGGAACTTCAATAACAACCGGCAATTCAACAATTACCGGCCTAACCACAACCATCCCGGGTTCTCCTATTCTAACCCGGATGGAGCCTTGAACCCTCCCGCTTCCACAAGCGCAGCTCCACCGCCTAAAGCTTCACAAGAGCCTCCACCCGGATTTACTCAACCTCCAAAGGATAGGACCGAGATGATGTTTGAGCAATTGCTTGGAAGGTTGAGTGGTCTTGAGAGCACAGTGACTTCCATCTCTAAAGCTCAAAAGGTGTTGGAAGCACAAGTGTTCCAAAAGGCGGGTGA
This sequence comes from Fagopyrum homotropicum, assembly GCA_033239125.1. Classification (NCBI taxonomy): domain Eukaryota; kingdom Viridiplantae; phylum Streptophyta; class Magnoliopsida; order Caryophyllales; family Polygonaceae; genus Fagopyrum; species Fagopyrum homotropicum. The sequence continues at coordinate 38,080,953 of BSWB01000001.1, read as the reverse complement.
AGCTCATAGAGATCCGGGAAAGCTTCCCGGAAGAACCGAAGATAACCCAAGAGGTCAAGTGTTGGCTATCACAACAAGGAGTGGGCTGAGCATGAAGGATCCCTTGCCTAAGGGAAATGATAAAGGGAAGCAAGTGGTGATAGAGGAAGAGACATTGCAAGAAGATGGAGGCAAGAGCAAGGATGATGAGCCAACATATGTGGCACCACGTCCATACAAGCCACCACTACCATTCCCTCAATCACGAGCAAGAGCTCGCTTGGACAAACACTTCGGTAAATTCCTTGAACTTATGTCTAAATTGCATATTAACATTCCGTTCATGGATGCTATTCTAGGTATGCCGGCATATGGCAAGTTCTTGAAGGAAATACGCTCCAACAAGAGGAAGTTGGAGGAGTATGGAGAAGTGAGGATGACAAAGAGGTCCTCGGAGTTGATCCAAACCATGAAGGAGGAGATGCCTCCTAAGCTAAGAGATCCGGGATCTTTTTGTGTGCCAATTGGAGTGGGAGAAGTGAAGTATGAAGCCCTATGTGATCTTGGAGCAAGTGTAAGCATTATCCCACTTGCACTTTGCAATAAGGTTGGGCTAGGAGAACCAAAGCCGGTCAAGATGACCCTTTACATGGCGGACCGTTCGATAACCCATCCTGTTGGAATCTTGGAAGACATACCGGTGCAACTAGGGAAGTTCTATGTGCCCATAGACTTCGTTGTTTTGGACATCCCGGCGGACTATCCGGTTCCTATCATCTTAGGGAGACCTTTCTTGGCTACATCCGGATGCTTGGTGGATTGCAAAAATGGAATTCTCTCTTTCAACGTTGGGGAAGAGAATATCAAGTTCAAATTATCCACAATGATGAAGGGGCCAACCCTTGCTGAAGATGTGTTCAACATTGTCGAGCAAGAGGAATGTAGAGAAGTTGTGAGCTCGATCTTGATCAAGGACCCCTTGGAGAAGGTTCTTAGCTTAAGTTTGATGGAGGAAGGAGTTGAGGATGATTGCAATGAAGAAATCAAGCCTTTGGATGCATTGGAAAAGGAGACAAGAGCCGAATTTGAAGCACACGAAGGTGTGCTGAATTGCTGTAGGATCCACGGCCAAGGAGGGAGAACCACGGCCGTGATTTCTCCCGTGGAACTCTATGGAATGCTCAAAAGTGCTAGCTTAGCAAGTTCCACGGCCGTGGTTAAGTCCGTGATTTGGCCCGTGGTTTTTCCAGAAAGTGCCTTAGTGGTTGATCAAGCTTCAAGGAGCCTTGAGGAGTCTTCCAAAGCTTTGGATTCATCTCAACCTACATTATATGGAGCGTCTCCAATCGATAAAGGTCCTCCTAAACTTTAACTTAAACCCCTCCCCTCTCATCTTAAGTATGCTTTTCTTGGTGATAATTCTACATATCCGGTGATTGTTAATGCATGCTTGAATGATGATGAGTTGAGTAGATTGTTGCATGAATTGAGATTGCATAGGAAGGCTATTGGCTATACCATTGATGATTTAGTTGGCATTAAACCTTCTTTGTGTATGCATAAGATCTTAATGGAAGACAATCATAAACGTTCAATTGAACCTCAAAGAAGACTAAACCCTATCATGAAAGAAGTAGTGAAGAAAGAGATCCTTAAATTGCTAGATGCGGGAATCATTTTCCCGATTTCGGATAGTAAGTGGGTTAGTCCCGTGCATGTGGTTCCTAAGAAGGGTGGGATGACCGTAGTGACCAATGAGAATAATGAACAAATTCCGACTAGAACGGTTACGGGATGGAGGATGTGTATAGACTAGAGGAAACTAAATGTGGCCTCTAGGAAAGATCACTTCCCTCTTCCCTTTATCGACCAAATGCTAGAGAGATTAGCTCAACATTCTCACTTTTTCTACTTAGATGGTTATAGTGGATTCTTCCAAATCCCTATCCACCCCGATGATCAAGAGAAAACTACATTCACATGTCCTTGGGGTACATTTGCATATAGGAGAATGCCATTTGGGTTGTGTAATGCACCCACCACCTTTCAAAGGTGTATGATGGCTATCTTTTCTGAATATATTGAAAACATCATGGAAGTGTTTATGGATGATTTCTCTGTTTATGGATCTTCATTTGATGATTGTTTAGCTAATTTGTCTTTGGTGCTTAAAAGATGTGAAGAGACTAACCTAGTCTTAAATTGGGAAAAATGCCACTTCATGGTAAGTGAAGGCATTGTGTTGAGACATTTGGTGTTCAACCGTGGCATTGAGGTTGATAGAGCTAAGATAGAGACGATAGAGAAGTTGCCACCACCTACCTCGGTGAAGGGGGTAAGGAGTTTTCTAGGGCATGCCGGTTTTTACCGGAGATTCATTAAATATTTCTCTAAGATTTCTAAGCCTCTTACTAACCTACTAATCAAAGATGTTGAGTTTGTTTTCTCCAAGGATTGCCTTGAGGCTTTTTTGTAGGTTGAAGAATGCTTTGATCTCCGCACCCATCATGCAACCACCGGATTGGAGTATACCGTTTGAGATCATGTGTGACGCAAGTGACGTGGCCGTTGGGGCTGTTTTGGGACAAAGGAAATATGGGCTTACACATTCCATCTATTATGCTAGCAAGACGCTAGATGATGCCCAACTCAATTATGCTACCACCGAGAAAGAGTTGCTAGCGGTTGTGTATGCATTTGAGAAGTTCCGCTCGTATCTTGTTGGAGCGAAGGTCATTGTGTATACGGATCATGCTGCGATCCGTTATCTCCTTACAAAGAAGGATGCCAAGCCTTGTTTGATTCGGTGGATCCTTCTTCTTCTTCAAGAGTTTGATTTGGAAATCCGGGATAAGAACGGGTCCGAAAATTCTGTGACGGATCACCTTAGTAGACTCCCACCATTGGAGATTGAGAGAGATGACATCCCGATTGATGACTCATTCCGGGATGAGCAATTGCAAATGGTGGAGGAGTACTTGTTTCAAGTGACAAGAGGTAACGAGCCATGGTATGCCGACATTGTAAACTACCTTGTGTGTGAGGAGGTGCCACCCGGGTTATCCTATGTCCAAAGGAAGAAATTCTTCAAGGATGTGAGGCACTATTATTGGAGTGAACCACTTTTGTTCAAGAGAGGGCGGATGGAGTCTTTAGGAGATGCATACCGAAGGATGAGGTGGAGAGTGTGATCCGCCATTGTCATTCCTTGCCATGTGGAGGCCATGCTAGCTCACACAATACATGTGCAAAGGTGTTGCAATCCGGGTTTTATTGGCCGAGTTTGTTCAAGGACGTGCAAAATTTTTGTGGTAGCTTGTGATGCTTGCCAAAGGACGGGCAACATCTCAAGGAGGAATGAGATGCCCTTGAAAAACATTCAAGAAGTGGAGATATTTGATGTGTGGGGTGTGGACTTGATGGGACCATTCCTTTCTTGTTGTGGCAACCTCTACATCCTATTGGCGGTAGACTATGTTTCAAGATGGATGGAGGCAATCTCTTCTCCCATAAATGATGCCAAGGTTGTGGTGCGGTTCTTCAACCGAGTGATCTTTCCTAGGTTTGGGACACCAAGGGCGATCATAAGCGATGGAGGAAAGCACTTCACCAATAGGAACTTCGGGACACTTTTGGCTAAGTATGGGATGACTCATAAGGTGGGAACACCTTACCATCCCCAAACTTAGTGGCCAAGTGGAGATCTCCAACCGGGAGATAAAGGGGATACTTGAGAAGACGGTCTCTAGAACGAGAAAGGATTGGGCTATGAAGCTCGATGATGCTTTGTGGGCTTATAGAACCGCTTTCAAGACACCGATTGGCACCACTCCCTACAAGCTAGTTTATGGCAAGTCTTGCCACCTTCCGGTGGAGATGGAGCATAGAGCATATTGGGCCATAAGGTGGCTAAGTTTTGACCTCAAGGAGGCCGGTGTTAAGAGATTGCTAGACATGAACGCTCTTGAGGAGATCCGGTTGGATGCCTATGAAAATGCCCGGATTTACAAGGGAAGGACCAAACGTTGGCATGACAAGCGTCTTATCCCAAAGGAGTTGAGTGAAGGCGACCTTGTCCTTCTCTTCAACTCAAAGCTGCGGCTCTTCCCCGGAAAGCTAAAGTCAAGATGGACGGGTCCTTACGTGGTGAAGAAGATCTTTCCCCTTGGAGCGGTTGAGATAGGAGGGGAGCATTGTGGAGATTTTAAGGTGAATGGGCACCGGTTGAAGAAGTATATCCCGGGAGCTCCGGTGGACATGATTGCCCCACTTCACTTTGAGTGAGACACCCTCGAGTTTGGTCAAGCTAATGACATTAAAGAAGCGCTTGGTGGGAGGCAACCCATTGTTAGACATCTTTCCCTTTTCGTTTTTGTTTTTGTTTTCATTTTTCTGTTTTTGTGTTTTTGTGTGTGTTTGGAGTTTGTGTGCTAGAGTCTAAGTAGCATGGAAGCCTTTCATGGCACGCGGATGATGATGATGAGCCCCTCATCAATTATGGGTAGAGCGGACGTGGAACTTGGACGGCTAGCGGTGCCTAGCGCGGGTCCTGACGCCATAACGAATGATAGCATGAATTATAGTCTATATTTTGGGGTTTGTTTAGACGTGTTATCTTTCATAATCTGCATGTTTGTATGTATATTATGTGATTATATTACCATTTCATCTACCTTTGCGGGAATCGAGGTCTACACCTAGTTTTGTTGTAATCGTAGGTAAAATGGCACGTTTTGCATAAAAAAGGAGCAAAAGGAGCTATGGAGTCATTGGAGCTACAATGAGGAACATAAGGAACCATCCAGGAAGCATAGCCATGGATTTGAGATTCACTTTGGACCAGTTTTGAGAGATTTCACATTCAGTTATGACTCACCTCGGTTGACCACAGATTCATCTCGACCGAGGTGATCCATGGAAGTCGACTCGACCGAGGCGAATACCTAGGACGCGGCGAGAATATTTTATTCTTGGCTGAGATCTTTTATCTTTGGAAATAGATCTTATATTTTTGGGCTTGGCTCCTGGAAGGAAGAAGATAATTCAGATCCTATATTTTACCTATATTTATGGGAAGAGATCTTTCTAAGATATATTATCTTTGGAGGGCTATTTTCCTATAAAAAAGGTTGGATTTCCACAAATCCGGAGGACGGCATACATCCCGCTTAGCACGTTATACACCATTGAAGGCTGCGAGATCCAGCATACATCGCTGCAACCATACTCCAGTTGGAGATTTGAAGAACCTTTTTGAAGGTTGAAGGAAGATTGAAGATTGTAGCTTTTATAGCTTTTGGAAGGTTTTCTTGTAAGATTACCTTAGATTCTCTTCCTTGTTGTCTTGCTTGTTGGATTTATATCCAAGGAACGCTTTTGTTGTGATATTTGATTCAGTTATTGAAGTCTTTCATTAAATTCTTCTTGTTCAAATATTCACCTTCTTCCCATATATTTGATTATTGCTTTCATGATGATGAGTGGCTAATTTCCTTGTGTGATTCTAGGGTGATTGGCTGAAGGTTGTGGGAAAAACAATGATAGAATGATCTTAATCACAGTAGGATCCTGAAAGTTCGAGTCTTTAACCTTAACCCTAAGCATCTCGTTCAGTCGATGAACATCTCGGCCGGGGTGGAATTTGGCTGACCGAGGTGACTTATCTAATCCGAAACTGAGAGTTAAGTGTTAGAGTTTGCCAAATCCTGTCCTTATTACACCTTTCCTGGTTCAATGCAAGCTTAGGATGAGACTTACCCGGTAATTCCTTAGTTTGTGTACCAACGATCATAAGTGTAGGTAATAAAGGTTTATCCTTTATTGGGGTTTGAGTGTGCTTTCATCCCATCTTTGTGAGTTAGCCTGAGACTTACCCGGTAAAGGTTGATTCTATTCCCTTAGATGGTGTGTTAGTTTGAGGATATAGTTCTTTATCTTAATTCCTTGAGACTTACCCGGTAATAGGAGTTACGGTTTGGGATTAGTGAGTAGTGAGACTTACCCGGTGATCTATTCCACTTTAGTAACACTTTCCCCATGCAAAAACCTCAACTTTGTCCGCTTATCTTTAGATCTTGAGTTGGAACCACAACTAGATGCTTTAATCCCTAGAATCGCATATTTCCTTTATTGACTTCTTATTCATCTTTGATTGTGTTAATTGCTCTTGTGGTTAGTATATTTACATAAGCATACCGTGATTGGACTTTGGTTCACTAAGTCCCTGTGATCGACCCTTGGAATTCCTTGCTTTTTACTACGATTGACCCGTACACTGCGGGTTCGCATCCTTGTTTTAAGCTTACGTCTAGGGTATAAATTTAAAGCTTGCACACACCGTTTGGAGCGAACAAGTTTTTGGCGCCGTTGCCGGAGACTTGGTCTAGACCGAGCCGGTTACGGTTTGCTTTCGGGGCACTTGCCCCTGTTGCTACTAACTACTCTTTCTATGAGTTTTGTAGTTTTTAGGATTTCCGATGACTACATTTGATCCAGCATAGATAGCAAGACAAAGTGCCAGGGCGGACCACTATGAATACTTGGAGGAAAAATACTCCTTCTATTGGTTCAACAACGAATGGGAAAGAGAAGAGGCCATTCGACGTGAACTTGCGATATGGGATGAGAAGAATATCCCTAGAAACACTTATGAGCAACCTCTTGAAGATTCTCTGGAATCAAGATTGGAGAAGATGATGAAGAGGGTGGCGGAGCTCAAGGAAAGCACCCTATCCTATGCTAGGCCGAAGGAGGAGCATAAGGAAGTGTTGCACGTTTTAAGCATTCCCCCAGTCGAACCAGAAATTTCTCCTGAAACTTCTGAGGAAGAGGAGGATATGGAAGGTCTCGATTTAACTTTTGAGACCTCGGTCGAGGTGGAAACTATTTCGGCCGAGATGGAAGAATATGCAAAACTGGAAGTAGAAGATGCAGAGAACCTTGGCCAAATTACCGAGACTGTGGCCAAAGTGGAAGACAGATCAGCTGAGTCGAGAAAGATTTCATGTGTTGATTATCAACCTAACATGAAACTTGACCCAAGCTTTGGAGAACTTTACAAGGTAATTTCTCTTATTCCATTTGAATTCCCAATTAAAATTTCTGAATTTTTCAGGAAGGCACCGGAGAGTTGGAGGTCTCTTCCGAAAGAACCTCCCAAAATCAAGATGAAGTCTTCTTTGAAATTGTTGGAAGAAGAGGCTCCTTGGACTGTAAGGAGTGGAGTTTGCAAACACTACACCGTTAAGGCGATGAAGTGTCTCTTGTTCAAGTATGGGGTCCCTCGCATGCTAAGGACCTTGTACCATCCCCAAGCTATAGATGGGGAAGCTGCTAGGATTCTCGAGAAGTTATTTTCTCGATCCAGGAAAGGATGGGACACGAGGCTAGATTATGTCCCATTGAAGTGTAGGAAATCTAGAAGAATCCCGGTGAGAATCAAACCGTACAAGCTTGTACGTGGGAGATCTTACCATTTGCCGGTGAAATTAGGAACCGGAACCTTTTTGGAAGAATTTTATGATGGATGTGATGAGCACTCCATGGTGTTCAAGGTACATTGAGTAATTCTATGGAGAAGGGTCCAGCTAGTGACCTTAAACCAAGCGCTTCTTGGGAGGCAACCCAAGGTATTGCTTTCTTCTCTTTTTTCTAGTTTAGTTTAGATAGTTGCTTTGTTTTTGTTTTCCTCTAGACAACAACCAGGTATTCCAAAAGGAAGGATCACAGTTCAGTAGCTACACTGGAAGAACAAAATTTCGAGAAGTTGAGGAAACGAGCTTTACTGAGATACATCTCGGGTACTGTCAGAACACCTCGACCGAGATGTGCTTCGCCAACCGAGAGGTCTTATCTGGGAGCTGTTTCTTACTTCTTCATGCAGTCTAGCTATGTTCGGTGAGTATCCTGTCCTTAGACTTATTTTGACCCACTGGGACAGTGTGTCCCAAGTATGGGGTATTTGTGTATTACTTGACACTTATGTGATGTATGACTCTATTTGACCGGATATTTATATTTATGCTTCACTTTTGCATCTATGTGTTTATCTGAGACTGCATGCATACTTACAGGTTATTTGATTGAGAAAAACGTCAAAAACTGGTTTTAAAAAAAAAAATTTTTTTGGACCTCGACCTGGGCAGTTCTGGCCGAACGAGGCGTTTCACCTCGGTTGACCTAAGAACACCTCGACCGAGGTGGTTTACCTGAAAGTTTTCGAAACGATTTTTGTGCTTCTTATCTGGATATGATCTCAGTGAAGATCCTGTTTACTGACTGGTTTTAAATTCTTTATGTGTTTGAAAGGTTTTATAATATGTTTAAGTTGCTAAATGCTTTGTTTGAAATTATTGGCATGTTTAATACTTTGTTTTTATCTAAATTATGTTGAATTTGAAGGTTGACACCACGTTATGAGTTCTCTCACTTTCTTCCTGGAAAGACCAAGACAATTCATTCTTCTCTCTTCTTCTTCTTGATCATGCTTAGCCCCTCATATACATTTTGCCTCCCTTTACCTATCCGGGAATTTGGAAGCAAGTGAAGTGGTGAAAGCAAGTGAAGTAAAGTTGGGAAGTTGGCTGGAAGTGAAAGTGTTAGAAAGTAATCTTAGGTTTGGGGAAGTCAATCATGAAGATGAGTAACTCGGCAACATTCACATAGCCGGGTGTTTGTGTCTTGCCAAAGTTGGATTGAGCGATATTCCTAACGGGTCATGGTATGTGCATCAAGGGTTTGATGCATCTCAAGAAATTGATGATTGCTGATTTCCTAGGCTTCGGTTATTGTGCACCTCTGTCCATGCATCCCAAAAAGTAAAGTAAAAAGAAAAAGTGTGATATAAGCAAAGCTTATTGGTGGAAGATGTTGAAAGTCAAAGTGAAGTGAAGTACATCCTTTTTCCCGGATTCTAGCACCACATTACCTTACATACATCCCTACCCTACACGTTTCTTGACCTTTCTTTTGGGAAGCCCTTGAGACCTTGAGCTTGTTGATTGACTTAGTGGTTTAAACTGGAATATACATGATTAATTTTGATAATTATGACTTATTATGCATTCTATGATTTTATACAAAGATGAACAACTTTCTTATATTTATAAAATGTTTTGAACATGTTTTGATTTTAAATTCCATGAAGTATTCTCTTAGAGTGATCTATGATAGTTGCACACCATAAAAATGTTTTTGAAAGACTTTTCATTGATTTTATTGACTTATAATCCATTCTATCTTGTCTTTTATATGCGGAACTTGCTTGGGGACAAGCAAGGGCTAAGTATGGGGTATTTTGATAGCATGAATTATAGTCTATATTTTAGGGTTTGTTTAGACGTTTTATCTTTCACAATCTGCATGTTTGTATGTATATTATGTGATTATATTACCATTTCATCTACCTTTGCGGGAATCGAGGTCTACACCTAGTTTTGTTGTAATCGTAGGTAAAATGGCACGTTTTGCATCAAAAAGGAGCAAAAGGAGCTATGGAGTCATTGGAGCTACATTGAAGAACATAAGGAACCATCCAGGAAGCATAGCCATGGATTTGAGATTCACTTTGGACCAGTTTTGAGAGATTTCACATTCAGTTATGACTCACCTCGGTTGACCACAGATTCATCTCGACCGAGGTGATCCAGGGAAGTCGACTCGACCGAGGCGAATACCTAGGACGCGGAGAGAATATTTTATTCTTGGATGAGATCTTTTATATTTGGAAATAGATCTTATATTTTCGGGCTTGGCTCCTGGAAGGAAGAAGATAATTCAGATCCTATATTTTACCTATATTTATGGGAAGAGATCTTTCTAAAATATATTATCTTTGGAGGGCTATTTTCCTATAAAAAGGGTTGGATTTCCACAAATCCGGAGGACGGCATACATCCCGCTTAGCACGTTATACACCATTGAAGGCTGCGAGATCCAGCATACATCGCTGCAACCATACTCCAGTTGGAGATTTGAAGAACCTTTTTGAAGGTTGAAGGAAGATTGAAGATTGTAGCTTTTATAGCTTTTGGAAGGTTTTTCTTGTAAGATTACCTTAGATTCTCTTCCTTGTTGTCTTGCTTGTTGGATTTATATCCAAGGAACGCTTTTGTTGTGATATTTGATTCAGTTATTGAAGTCTTTCATTAAATTCTTCTTGTTCAAATATTCACCTTCTTCCTATATATTTGATTATTGCTTTCAGGATGATGAGTGGCTAATTTCCTTGTGTGATTCTAGGGTGATTGGCTGAAGGTTGTGGGAAAAACAATGATAGAATGATCTTAATCACAGTAGGATCCTGAAAGTTCGAGTCTTTAACCTTAACCCTAAGCATCTCGTTCAGTCGATGAACATCTCGGCCGGGTGGAATTTGGCTGACCGAGGTGACTTATCTGATCCGAAACTGAGAGTTAAGTGTTAGAGTTTGCCAAATCCTGTCCTTATTACACCTTTCCTGGTTCAATGCAAGCTTAGGATGAGACTTACCCGGTAATTCCTTAGTTTGTGTACCAACGATCATAAATGTAGGTAATAAAGGTTTATCCTTTATTGGGGTTTGAGTGTGCTTTCATCCCATCTTTGTGAGTTAGCCTGAGACTTACCCGGTAAAGGTTGATTCTATTCCCTTAGATGGTGTGTTAGTTTGAGGATATAGTTTTTTATCTTGATTCCTTGAGACTTACCCGGTAATAGGAGTTACGGTTTGGGATTAGTAAGTAGTTAGACTTACCCGGTGATCTATTCCACTTTAGTAACACTTTCCCCTGCAAAAACCTCAGCTTTGTCCGCTTATCTTTAGATCTTGAGTTGGAACCACAACTAGATGCTTTAATCCCTAGAATCCCATATTTCCTTTATTGACTTCTTATTCATCTTTGATTGTGTTAATTGCTCTTGTGGTTAGTATATTTACATAAGCATACCGTGATTTGACTTTGTTTCACTAAGTCCCTGTGATCGACCCCTGGAATTCCTTGCTTTTTACTACGATTGACCCGTACACTGCGGGTTCGCATCCTTGTTTTAAGCTTACGTCTAGGGTATAAATTTAAAGCTTGCACACACCGTTTGGAGCGAACAACGAACACCTTGAGCTCTCTACCATCGTTGATAAGATCATCCGCCATCAATCCACATGAGTGAACCAAAATACCGGCACCTCCATTTTTACATTGTGAGGACCCTCTTTCACTCTTCTTTACTTCATTTACACATTGGGGACAATGTGTTTCTAAGTATAGGGTGGGGTTTTCATGATCACTTGCATGATTAGCATCTAGGATAGTTTCTTTTAGTCACATGTTTCATTATGTCTTGCATTGTACATATATATTTCGAAAATCCAAAAAATCAGAAAATTTAAAAATTTTTAGTGCTTCTAAGATTGGGTATGACCCTTATGATGAAATTGTCTTGTGAATTGGCTATGGATGACCTTATGTGTTGAATTGATGGATGCATATGTGGACTTGAAGTACTTATCTTGAATCCCATGAGTGAATTGTGATCATGAATGTTTGCTTTGATTTGATTGAGGATTGAATGTCGAAATTACATGCTAGTTCTTGCACATCATTTAGGAGTGATTAAGGCAATTCACCTTTCTCTACTTCTCATCTTGATCATGTTGTTTGAGCACCTCAATTGATATAAATTTGACCTCTTTTGACCCATTCGGGAATAGGAGCATGATAGTGTGTTAATGTGTGTGAAAAGCAAGTGTGGGGAGAAGTTGTTGATGAAAGTATGTGGTGAATGAAGTGCTGAATTTGTTGTGAATAGTGTAGAAAAAATATAGGTTTGGGGACTTTGGTTTTGATGACGAGTAACTCGGCACCATTCACATAATCGGGTGTTTGTGCCTTGCCAAAGTCGGATAAACCGAATGCCCTAACGAGCTTTGGTATGTGTGCCCGGTGTGAAGCAGCTCGAAAAATAAAAAAACCCGAGGCTCGCTAATCACCAAGGTTTCGGCTTTTGTACACCAATGCCATTGTCTCAAAAATAAGTGAAAGAAAAAAGAAGTGAAAAAGAAAAGAAAACAAAGAAAAGATGGAGAAAATATACACTTGTGGTGAAGTTGATCAAAATGAAATTATGGAGTTAGCTCCTTTCCCGGATTAACATCACATAACCTAAAAATTCCCACCTAATTTAGCCTCTTCTTTCCTAAGTCCTTGTGACCTATTTGCATGTGTGTAAGACTTAGTGATCTAGATTGGATATACTCATGATCATCTTAACTTCTTCATTTTCACCTTGCATGCATGCTTTTGAGTTAAGTATAATTTTCTTTCCATACCTTCATTCATTTGACACATGATTGCTTGTCCATTGCCATGAAACATGACTATGAAGGTGATCCATCTTTGGAAGCACAAACTCCAAAAATATTTTCAGTTTTTCATGCATTCATAAATCATGTCATCACTTTGCCTATAGTCGGACTTTTCTCGGGGACGAGCAAACCTTAAGTATGGGGTATTTTTGATAACACGATTTATGACGTTAGTTTAGGCACTCATTTAGATAGTTTTTCCGCTCATTCATGCATGGTTTGCACTAGTTCGTGACGATTTGCACTTAATTCATGTATATTGTCGAGATAGACGTCTACACGGACTTTTGCATGTTTTGTAGATATTTTGGGAGCTTTTGGAGCTTAATCGATACGTTCGAGGATCATTACTCGTGATGACACACTTCCGGACCCATTGGGAAGCAAGTTAGGAGCAAGGGAGAACACATGGGACCTTGTTGGTGCATGCCTTGCACCAACTCGTGGCCTGATGATCCATAGAAGTCTGAATCACCAAAACCACGGCCATTGGGACTTCCACGGGCGTGGAAATAGGCCGTGGTTCTCCCTGCACAGCTGTGATAGCTGTCCCACGATCTCCATAACCGACCCTTGCCCTTGATGGTGTATAAGAAGTGGTCCTGCAACCTGTTAAGGACAGACCCCATCATTCCATTCTCTTCCACACTCTCACCATTGAATTGGAGCTACTCTTGGAGAAGAAGAAACACTCTCATTGGGAGAAGAAGAAGAAGCACACTAGTCTCATAGTTTTCATAGATTTTGAGTGGTTTTGAGTGAGTTTTGTGGAAGACATTTGCTAGAGTTGTAAGAAACGATTCGAACCTTCTTTTGAAGGGTTGTAAGTCCTTCTTGAACTTTGATTCAGCTTAGTTTTCTTGTTCTATTTGTTTCATCTCTCTTTCATTTCATCCTCTTGATATGGACTCCATGATTGTATGCTTGATGAGTTTGATTATTGAGATGCATGTTGTTGGCTAAATAGATGTGATTCTAGGGTAAAGAAATGATGGTTATGGCTTGGACTATGATAAGATAGACTTAAATGTACCTTTGGATGATTTCTTTGCTCGAACCTAGCCTCTGTTGTAAATCACGGCCTGTTCTAGTAGGTTCCACGGCCGTGGAAGTGATGAGCTGCCCGTGATTTCGTTTGACTTGCTTTTATTGATAAATCTAAGTGTTAGGTTGTTAGATTGTTTAAATCCTAGTGTTTATTAAGCTAGATCTATCCTAGGGTGACCTAGTGTTAGCAACTAAGTGTGAGAAGAGACCTATCCGGTGATTCTTGCCCTTAGATACCGAAAATGATGAACTCTAGGTAGTAGTGAGCCTCATAAGCCGCTATTGGACTGAGTGTGCTAGAATTGGTGTTTAGGACTTGCCTTCCCGAGACTTACCCGGTAAGGAGAGGTTAGAACCCTGCTACGCTAGAAAGGTAGCACAAAAAGCTTTACATTTATAAACTCGAACTAAAATCCTAAACTACCTAGCGAAACCTGCAGTGTACGGATCGTTTTGTAGAAAGGAAAGTATTCCAAGGTCGAACACAAGGACTGAGGTGAAATCAAGTCATTCAATGATCAAAGATAGTGTAAATCTAAACTAAGATGAGATAAGGAATAAAGAAAGTGCAAAACACAATATTTTTGGTTGGTTTTGGTGATCAAACAAGGATCACAAATATGTCAACACAAACAAACAAGCAAACACACACACACACAAAGATGAGAGATAAGAGGTAAGAAAGCGGATTCTAGAGATTCGGAATTCCAATTATGACAATGGACTCATGTTTCTAAAGATCAAAGGAAGGTTGTGGTTGTTCGGAGTTGAGTGTTTCTCAAATGGGAGCAATTACCGGGTAAGTCTCATGCATCCACTAGTCTCGCACCTAAGGTCCTATTACCGGGTAGGTCTCAAGGAGCCTAAGGACGAGAATTCTACACAAACCGGCCACTACCTAAGGGTCAAACCCCTCCTTACCGGGTAAGTCTCGGAAAAGGCAAGTCTTAGGCAACGATCCTAGCACACTCAATCCAATAGCGGCTTTTTTGGCTCACTACTACCTAGAGTTCATCATCTTACGTATCTAAGAGAGGAAATTACCGGGTAAGTCTCATTCCTCAAAAAGGTTGCTAACATTAGGTCGCCCTAAGCTAGATTAAGCTCAACAAAGACTAGGATTTAAACACATCTACATCCTAACATCCAGATTCATCAACATAAGCACAACAGAACAAAACACGGGTGGATCATGCAAAACCACGGCTGTGGTGCCCTGAAGAACAGGCCGTGATTCTCCATTGAGTTGGGGATTCGAACACAAATCGATCCTAAGCTAACATGGAAGTCCATACAATCATAGTCCAAAGCATAAACATCATTCCTTCACCCTAGAATCACATCTATTCAGCCAACAACATACATTTCAAGATCAAACTTCACAAATAGAACATGCTTGCAAGTCATGGATAGATGATGAAGAATAATCCAAAGAAAAGACATTAAAAGCTAGAATAGAAGTTACCAATTCTTATAAAGGCTCCAAGAGTTGTTCCAAGTTGTCAACAATAGAAACGTCACTCAAAACCACTCTAATTTCACTTTAAAATGAAAATCTACACTAATCTCTTCCAAGAACACCCACAATGGGTGCTTAGAAGAGAGGCTACAATGGAGATTTGTTTTGGGGAAGAAGATAGGTCAAAAAGGAGGAAGAGAAGATCCCAATTACAACCTGCAAAGATCACTTAAATACCCCAACAAGAGCAAGAGTCGGCCAAAGAGATCGTGGGACACGTGTTAAGGTGGTCCAGACAAAAACCACGGCCAGAGTCCACGCCCGTGGAAGTGCCAATGACCGTGGTTTTGCTCCAGAAACTCTCCTTGGCTCCTTAAGCAAAGAGTTGGTGCAAGACATGCACCAACAAGGTCCTATGTGTTCTCCTTTGCTCCTTGCTTGCTCCTTAAAGGGTCTGGATGTGTGCCACCACAAGGAATGATCCTCGGATGTGTCGATTAAGTCCAAAAGCTCCCCAAAATACCTACAAAACATGCAAAAGTCTGTGTAGACGTCTATCTCGACAATATGCATGAATTAAGCGCAAACATCATGAACTAATGCCAAACCATGCATGAAAACCGGAAAAAACTATCTAAATAAATGTCTAAACTAACGTCATAAATCGTGTCATCAACCCCTAGATGACAATCCGGTTTGTGTAGAATTCCTATCCTTAGGCTCTTTGAGACTTACCCGGTGATGAGACCTTAGGAATGGACTAGTGGACGATGAGACCTACCCGGTGATTGATCCCGATTTAGAAACACCCACTCCCAACATACTATAGTTAATCCAAGGAATGACTAGATAGCTTGAGTCCTATGCCATAACCGGAATTTCTAACCCCTAGAATCCTCTTTTCTATCTTTAATTACCTATCTCGTGTTTGCTCGTTTATTTGTGTTACTATCTTAGTTGTTTGTCAATCTTGCATGAATTGTGATCTTTGATTGATCACCTCAAAAACCAAACCAAAAACATTGAGATTTTCATTTCTTTATATCTTTCTCTTTTCTTAGTCTAGATCTTCACTATCCTTAGTCACTATTGACTCAATTTCACCTTAGTCTTTGTGTTCGACCTCGGAATACTATCCATACTACAAAACGACCCATACACTGTGGGTTCGCTAGGAGTTAGGAAAAATATATCGAGTTATAAATTTAAGACTTTTGCGTGTCACGATTCTAGTGTAACAGGTGTATACCGTGTTGTAGAAGATTTGCAGGTTAGGAAGACTGCAGAGTGAGCCAAACGTGCTGCTGAGACTGTTAGAGCTCCAGAGGAGTACAAAGGGCCTCGACCAGATACCTGGTTGAAGGCATTCCATCAGTTGGGCGTACCACCTTTCTCTGGGAAGGTCGGCCTAGAGACGGAGGTGTGGATAGGACATGTGGACTCAACTTTTGAGTCTATCAGATATCTTGAGGACAGACGGATGGAGCTAGTTCAGTCTCTATTCCGTGACCTTGCTCATCAGTGGTGGTGGACCGTACGAGCTCGAGCCACTAGCTACGACTAGATGAGGACTATGATTAGAGAACAATTCTGCCCTGCCTCACTGAAGAGGAAGAAGTTGTAGGATGTTGTGGAGGCCGGCTTTGAAGACGTGCCGATTGCAGATGCCATCAGCCGTTTTCAGATGGAGTTGGCATTACTAGGTACTACCGCACCTTTTGAGGACCAGCATGTGTACTTGTTCTCCCGTCAGCTAAGGGAGAGTATGCGTTCATACATGTCGGGATTCCATTGCAAGTCCTTGGCAGATTACCAGGATCGGGCCTCAGCTTATGAGCAAGAGAGAGCCCGTCAAAGAAAGGCTTCTCAAACGGAACGGTTTGAGAAGAGACAACGTACAAGATAGACCGGTGCAGAAGCATCTAGATACGGGCGAGGCCAGTCTCAAAGCCGCTCTAGTGGTCCAGTGTCTGCACAGACATCTGAGAGAGGCCGGCAGTGTTACAACTACGGGGCGTATGAACATATGAAGACCGAGTGCCCGAGAGCACCATTGACTTGCTTCTCTTGCGAGAAGCCAAGACATAGGGCCACATTTTTTCGTCAGGGCAGAACGTCATCACAGTAGGGTTCTTCCCCTGCAGGTGCAGTAGGAGGTCGGCAAAGACCGCCTCAACACCAGACACAAGGACAACAGAGAGTCCCAAACACACCTTCTACTCATGGTTCTACTCCAGGACCGAGTAGAGGCAGAGGTAGAGACGCTAGCACTAGTGATGCCCGAGGAGCTCGAGGTCGAGTTTTTGAGCTGAGGAGTGCTGAGGAGCCGCCATCACCAGTTGCTACAGGTACCATTCTGCTTCATGGTTCACCTGTTAGAGTTTTATTTGACATGGGTGCTTCATATTCCTTTATTTCGGATGTATGTGTTGAGCGTTTGAGTTTAGCTATTATAGAGGGGATGCCCTTTACTATAGGGTTACTTGACGGTAGTAGGGTCAGAGGTACCCGTGAGATACGTAGTTGTCCCCTTCGTTTAGGGACTCGCGTGTTGCTTGTAGACTTCTTAGTCATGCCGTTGATGTATGAAGAGATCATATTAGGTATGCATTGGATGCGTAGACACCGTGTGGTATTAGATGTAGGTAAGAGAACTGTTATAGTCTCTACCGACATAGGTCCGATAGAGGTCTTCCGAGGTTGTGACCTTGGGAAGACGGGTTCTGTCATCAGTGTTATGCGAGAAACGAGGTTGATAGCACATGGATGTGATGCCTTATGGTGTTATGCCATGAAGGAGGGTGATAGCCCGACATTGGAGGAGATACCAGTGGTTTGCGAATTTACATACGTGTTGCTAAGCCATCTAGTTTGCCGCCTCAGAGGAGTGTGGACTTCAGCATCGAGTTGGAGCCTGGTACGAGACCGATCTCGAAGGCCCCATATCGTATGGCGCCTGTCGAAATATTGGAGCTGAAGAAGCAACTCGAGGAGTTGGTTGAGAAGGGCTTCATCCGCCCTAGCATATCCCCGTGGGGAGCACCTGCCCTCTTTGTGCGGAAGAAGGACAGATCATTGAGATTGTGTATCGACTACAAATAGTTGAACAAGGTGACCATCAAGAACAAGTATCCACTGCCTCATATTGATGATCTGCTTGATCAGCTTCAAGGAACGACAATGTTCTCCCGGATTGACTTACGCTCAGGATTTCACCAGTTGAGGGTGAGGGAGCAGGGTGTGCACAGGACGGCATTTCGTACCCGTTATAGACACTACGAGTTTGTAGTGATGCCATTTGGGCTCATGAATGCCCCAACTGTTTTTATAGAGTTGATGAACAGTATCTTCATCGACTTTCTGGATCAGTTTGTTGTAGTATTCATAGATGACATTCTGGTATATTCTCGTAACAAAGAGGAGCATGCCGGTCATCTGAGGACGGTTTTACAGATTCTGAGAGATAGAGAGCTGTACGCCAAGCTCCCTAAGTGCGAGTTTTGGATGTTAGAGGTAGCCTTTCTAGGCCATATTGTCTCCGCCAGTGGGATCATGGTTGATCCGGCGGAGATCGAGTCTGTTGCTGCATGGACGACACCGACGAACGTCAAGGAAGTGTGTAGCTTTCTTGGCCTAGCCGGTTATTACCGACGCTTTGTGGAGGGATTTTTTGTGATTTCTCATCCACTGACTAGTCTACCAAGGAAGACTACAATATTTGTGTGGTCTGACCAGTGCGCCCAGAGTTTTGAGGAGTTGAAGAAACGTTTGACTTCTGCACCTATCTTAGCACTACTAGAGGGTTCCGAGGATTTTGTGGTCTACAGTGATGCATCCAAGCTAGGCTTGGGATGTGTATTGATATAGAGAGGCATAGTTGTTGCATATACGTCTCGACAGTTGAAGACGTATGAGGAGAACTACCCGACTCATGATCTGAGTTGGTAGCGGTAGTTCATGCATTGAAGATGTGGAGACATTACCTATATGGTGCTACATGTCAGATCTTTACAGACCATAAGATTCTGAAGTATATTTTCACGCAGCGGGAATTGAATAACCGCCAGCGTTGATGGCTCGAGTTGATCAAGGACTTTGACATTGAGATTTTGTATCATTCAGGGAAGGCGAACGTGGTCGCCGAAGCCCTGAGTAGGAAGATGCCTCGAGATAAGGCGATTGCCAGATTGACAATACAACCTCAGCTTCAGAGGGATCTAGCTTGACTAGAGATAAACATTCAGTTTCCTGATGAGGATGCCCGGTTGTTGGCTTTAGAGGTTCTACCTGGTCTGTTGGATGAGATCCAACAAAAGTAGGGGACCTACCTGACCTTGACGAGGATTAGAGAGAGGATGTCTCATTGTGAGGCACCACAATTCTCCATAGGAGCGGATGGAGTGATGAGACGCCATGACCGCGTCTGTGTACCTGCTGATACAGAGTTGAGACAGAGGATTTTACATGAGGCTCACTACACACCTTTCTCAGTGCACCCAGGTGCGAGTAAGATGTACCATGATGTGAGACGATCATATTGGTGGGGAAGGCTGAAGCCCGATGTAGCCAGATTTGTGGCACAGTGTGCGACCTGTCAGGAGGTCAAGATAGAGCATTTCAGACTTGGAGGTGAACTCCATCCACTGCCAGTACCATAATGAAAGTGGGAGGACGTCTCCATGGACTTTGTGAAAAGATTGAGGCATAGTAGGAGTTTTGAAGCTATATGGGTGGTTGTTGATAGACTGACGAAGACGGCACGCTTCATCCCTATTAGAGAGACGTGGCTAGTGAGCAGATTGGCGGAGGAGTACACTAGGAAGATAGTGAGACTCTATGGTGTACCGAGGACGATCGTTTCTGATCGAGATGGGAAATTTACATTGAGGTTTTGGAAGCAGATTCAGACTGCTTTGGGGACGAGTCTATACTTTACAACTGCGTTTCACCCCCAGATAGATGGTCAGTCAAAGAGGACCATTCAGACGCTAGAGGACACGCTGAGAGCTTTTGTGTTGGATTGGGGACAGGGATGGTCAGACTACCTCCCACTAGTTGAGTTCTCATACAACAATAGCTGGCATGCATCGATTGGGATGTCCCCATATGAGGCGCTGTATGGACGTAGATGTCGTACACCATTATGCTGGGATGAGCCTAGTAGTATCAGTGGGATAGCACTAGAGCAGATCCAGGATGATATGGCTCGAGTAGCATTGATCAAAGAGAGGATGCGGGCTACTCAAAGTCACCAGAAGTCTTATGCAGACAAGAGGCGTCGATCTCTAGAGTTTAGGGTAGGAGCTCATGTCTAGTTAAGAGTATCTCCGACGCAAGGAGTCAGACGTTTTGGCATAAAGGGGAAGCTGAGTCCCCGATATGTCGGTCCTTTTGAGATACTGGATAGAGTCGGGAGGGCAACATATAGATTAGCTTTGCCTCCGAGGTTAGAGGGTGTTCACCCTGTGTTTCACGTCTCTCAATTGAGGAAGTACATACCATATCTGAGACACATTGTGATTTATGATGATTTGGTGGTTGATCCAGACCACACTTTCACAAAACACCCTATTGCAGTCTTAGAACGAGGTGTGAGACACCTGCGTTTGAAGGACATTCCTATGCTGAGGATACAGTGGTCTAGACGAGGACCTGATGTGGCTACATGAGAGACTGAGGATATTATCCAGAGGAACTATCCAGAATATTACCCCGAGATAGATGCACCTTTAGGATCCATGAGTAGATCTTAGTGCTATCTTGGTGAGTGTATGTTATGATGCGTGTTATGTGATATGTTGTGCTTTCGTGCTAGTTGTGATGTGTGCATATGATGTTTAGCGCGAGATAGGAGTAGCTGGAGATGGTTCTTTCCTCCATGCTATTGTATGTGTGTTTAGGATTAGCTGGAGATGGTTCATTCCTCCATGCTATTGTTGATGGACATAGTGTGAGTGGAGACGGTTTACCTCCACGTAGTTGTGTTATGTGTATGTTATGGCTGGAGACGGTTTTCCTCCTTGCTGGTGTGATGTGGTTAGTATTTGGCTAGAGATGGTTTTCCTCTAGGCCTTGTTTAGAGTTTGTGATGGTGTTGCTGGAGTGATGATTCCTCCATATTGTGTTTTGAGGATATAGAATATTATAGGTTGTGATTTTTGAGCGGAGATGTGATGCCTCCGAGAGAGAGAGTTATACCTCGGCATATGAGTCCGAGAGGATTTGGGATCATGCAAGTTTCGGGATGAAACTTGTTTTTAGGGGAGTGTGGTGTAAGAGCCTTAGTCTTAGGATCCTTCCAAAACTTGTTTTTAGGGGAGTGTGGTGTAAGAGTCTTAGTCTTAGGAGCCTTGTTGAGCTTTGCTGAGCCAGGAAGCCGCCCCTCCGGGTCAAGAGGGTCGCACCAGCGGCTGGCCGACCCTGCGCCTCACAGGGTCCGCCCCTGTGGCTGTGTGCGGCTGCAACCATTTTCGTTGACCCTTGACTCGTGCTTTTCGGTTAGCTTCCTTTATAAGCCTCCCATTGCTTCTAGATGAGGGTTTCCTCATATTCTCCAGCTCTATTTCTCTTCTCCACGCTCTTCTCCTCCCTCTTCCTTGATCTTCTTTAGATCTTCTCTTGATCTTGTGTGAGTTTTGAGAGAGTTTTTGTGGCTTTGATCTTGAATGATGATGAGCATGCTGTTAGATATTGTTGCTGAGGTGTTGTAGTTGCTCTGGTTGTGGTGGAGGTTCTGCTTAGGATTTTGTGAGGTAAGCCAACTCTTCTTCTTTCTTTCTTTCTTTGCTGCCTATCTTCCTCTTTAGTTTAGGATTCACAAGTTTAGACTTGTGTTGGATCCTTTCCTGGACGTTTTGATGTTCATACATGTGTATATATGTATGTGTATGTTGCTGAGTGATGAAGAAGTAAAGAGAGCTGAGAGAAGGATCAAAGCGAAGTCGAGGCCAACCTTCTACGCAGACAGCCGCCCCTGCGGCTGCCTTGAGCCGCACCTGCGCCTGGTTTGTGAGCAGCATCTGCGCCTTGATCCAGCCGCCCCTGCGTCTTGATCCAGCCGCCCCTGCACCTCACTGCTTCTGTGCCTTGCGCCCTTGTTTCCGCTGGTGCGTCCAGGGCATACCTAGTTGGTATGGTTCCTTCCTTCCTTTCCTTTGGCCTTGACTTTAGTCTATGGCTAGGCTAGTATGATTAGGTTGAGCTTGATGAGTTATATGATGGATATGTGCCTTAGGGACTTGTGTTTATGTTGAGGTTATGCCTTAGGCATTTGTGAGTATGATATGATCTCTAGGCTTAGATCCAAGTCATAGGTTGGTTATGGTTATGGAGACGAGTCTCCTACCCTTTGCAGTGTATGATTGTGTGTGCCTTACTTATGCAGGCGTGGATTACTTCCCCAAGGAGAAGCTGTGATGTGGTACATGTTACGAGTATTTCAGGTAAGTCCATAAGATTTACTTAGCGTTCAGTTGTGGATTTGTGTGATTGTAATGGTTGTGTGTGCTCATATGGTTGTTGCATTTATAATCTAAATCGGACTAGGATTACCATTTATTACTTTAAATGACCCAAGTGTATTATAACGGGCCGTGACCACCTGCCGACGCTCGTCGAGAGTTGGAGGAGGTGCTCGGAAGCCAGTAGCTCAGGGGGAGGTATATCCTATAAACAACCTGAGTTAAAGGGGGAAGATATGGGGTTCTTTAGTATCCTTGTGTCACAAAAGAAGTTGAATTAGTAATGGAATAATGTAACTAAAGATAATAAATGAATATGTGTGACATTGCATGTGTGATGTGTTGGTATGTGTATGTGTTGTTACTTCATTCTTATTCATTGTTGTAGCTAACGGTGTATACCGTGTTGTAGATGATCTGCAGGTTAGGAAGAATCCAGAGTGAGCTAGACAGGGTGACCAGCCGAGGGCTTTTGTACATTAGGTTGCTCGTGGGATATGAGATGTTTTGTATGTGGATGTTGTGGATGTTGTTTTGTACTCGGTGGTGATGTTGTAAAACCTTTTGATGTACAATATACAGTTTTATGTATTTGGTTTTTAATCTATATGTGCCTTGTTGTAAGATCCAATGAACTTGTTGTCAGGATAGGGTCAGGATCCATTGTGAGATCCTAGCCCAATGTGGCATCCCGAGTCCCGTGGATTTGAGGTGTTACAAAAGATGACAAGATCACCTTTCACTTATAAGAGTTAACGGACTTCTGAACTTCTAGCCCTCATACATACGAATGTATGTGGCTCTATGAGTAAAGAGGTTAGGTCTGGCTATCGCTACTTCATTACATTTACTAATGATTTTAGTAGATACGGGTATATCTACTTAATGAAATAGAAATCGGAATCCTTTGAAAAGTTCAAGGAATTCCAAAATGAAGTAGAAAGACAAACATGCAAGAAGATAAAAGTACTTCGATCAGATCGAGGGGTTGAATATTTGAGCCATGAATTCGATCATCACTTGAGGAGTTGTGGAATTGTGAAACAACTCACTCCCCCGGGCACACCATAACTAAATGGTGTGTTTGAGAGGAGGAACAGGACTCTGTTAGACAGTGTCCGTTCAATGATGAGTTTTGCGGATCTTCCATTATCCTTCCGGGGATATGCTCTCTGAACAGCTGCGTTCGTTCTAAACAGGACTCCGTCATGTTCAGTTGACAAGACACCATATGAGATATGGACAGGAAAAGTTCCTCACTTGTCATTTTTGAGGGTCTGGAGTGCGAAGCTTATGTAAAACGTTTACAATCTGATAAACTAGCACTGAAATCAGACAAATGTTACTTCGTAGGATATCCCAAGGAAACCAAGGGGTGTTATTTCTACCATCCCATAGAGAACAAAGTGTTTGTTGCTCAGGATAGTGTCTTTTTTGGAAAAAGAATTCTTTTCCAATAAGCCAAGTGGGAGAAAAGTTCAGATTAATGAGATTTATTGTGAGCAAGAAATGCAACAACACGAGGACATGCAGGATGTCACTGAGGAACTTGACTATTTTGATGAACCTCTTATGAGGCAAGTTAATCCAGTTCAAGAAGCAATTCCTACAACAGATCAGGCTGAAGAGGAACCACATATTGATGTGGATAACTTTACAAATGAATAACTACATAAAGATGTAGGAAATCATATAGTTGAAATCTCTCCTAGTGTTGGCCCAAATTGGAAATCAAACAAAGTAAGACAACAACCTAGACATTTTAGATGACTATGTGTTGCATGTCGAGATCGAAGTGCTCCTCATGGAGCATGATGAGCCCGCATCCTACAAGCAAGCAATGACGGGTCCGAATTCCGAAAAATGGCTCAAAGCCATGAGATCCGAAATGGAATACATGTCTGAAAATCAAGTGTGGGACTTCATTGATTTGCTTGATGGGGTAAAACCTATTGGTTGCAAATGGGTCTTTAAAGTATAGACAGACAAGGATGGAGATGTCTCTGTTTATAAAGCAAGGTTGGTTGCTAAGGGATTTAAACAGATTCATGGTATTGACTATGAGGAGACATTTGCCCCGGTCGTCATGATGTGGTCCTTTTGGATAATCTTAGCAATTGCTGCCTTCTATGATTATGAAATATGACAAATGGATTTCAAGACCGCATTTCTAAATAACTATTTAGAAGAGGATGTATATATGATGCAACATGAGGGTTTTGAGGATCCGGAGTATCCTAGGAAGATTTGCAAGCTTAAGAAGTCCATTTATGGACTGACGAAAGCATCCGGAGTTGGAATCTTCGATTTGATGAAGTGATCAAACAATTTGATTTCTTTAGATGTGAAGAAGAACCATGCGTTTACAAAAATTTGAGTGGGAGCAAGGTGACATTCCTAATCATGTATGTGGATGACATACTACTCATTGAGAACGACATTCCGATACTGGAAACAGTAAAGGGATGACTTAAGAAGCAATTCTCAATGAAAGATCTAGGGAAGGCCGAGTACATACTAGGCATCAAGAACTACAGAGATAGATCTAGAAGGCTTATTGGTTTCAGTCAAGGAACTTATATAGATAAGGACCTACAGAGATTCAAGATGGCAGATTCCAAGAAAGGATATATGCCCATGCAACATGGGATCCATCTCAGCAAGACCTAGTGTCCCAAGACACCTAGTGAGAATGAGAGAATGAGCAAGGTTCCCCATGCCTCTACTATAGGATCCATCATGTATGCAATGACATGTACTCGACTAGATGTTGCTTATGCTTTGAGTATGTGTAGTAGGTACCAGTCGAACCCCGTTGACATTCACTAGCAAGTTGCGAAGAACATCCTAAAGTACTTGCGAAGGACTAAGGATGGTCTACTGGTATATGGAGGTAATGATGCGTTAGTCATCAAGGGCTATACCGATGCTAGTTTTCAGACTAACAGAGTTGGATTTGAATCGCAGTCTGGATACGTCTTCATTTTGAATGAGGAGCGGTAAGTTGGAAAAGCCAAAAGCAGGACACGGTTGCGGACTCAACCACAGAGGCATAATACATTGCTACGGGAGAAGCAGATAAGGAAGCGATCTGGATTAGGCAGTTTATAGATGAGCTCGGCGTTGTCCCTAGCGTGACGAGGGCAGTTGACGTCTATTGTGACAACAATGGCGCGATTGCTGAAGCGAAGGAACCTAGCTCAAGCTCCAAATCCAGACATGTTTTGCGGAAGTATCACATGATTAGACACTATGTTGATCGGGGTGATGTAAGGGTGTGCAAGGTGCACACAGATGATAACATTGCAGATCCATTGACTAAACCCATGAATAGGTCTAAGCATGATAGTCATACTCGGACCAAAGGGCTCAAACACGTTAGAGAATTCTTTTGAACGTTTGGGTTTGGATTGAGAAAACGTTTGTTTTTGTCATGGAGTTTATGATTGATTTATATATGAGTTTTCATATTCTTATTTGATTATTTCTTGAATATTAAATAAAGTTTCCAATCAATTTATTAATTATCAAATGTGCTTACTGGAAAAGTTCTAGTGAATGAAATCACATTAAGTGAACTGAAATTATTATATTGAAAGGATCTATGGTCTGAGTTATTAACTTGGATTCAAACGATTCTAAAGTAGACCATCTTGTGAGCGAATGATGAACGAGGGTTTCATAGTTCATAGGAAATGGAGATGTCCAATCGCTTACATAGGTGAGTACGGTGATACTCATCGGACAGACCGATCCTATAACTCTCGTGACTTATTGAGGAGTTATAGCGATTATCATTATCAGTGAGTTCCTTAACATGAGCTTGATATAACTTTTACTTGAAGGATGACATATCTTAGATACTGTTAAACGCTGACCGTAACAGGCAGTTAGAAAGGCAGTAATTAGGGGGGTCAAAATTTGAGTGAGAGTTATAGTCGTTGCAAGATTGGATTAATCCTCCTATACCGGCATACTTTGATGTGCTGTGAAGGATTGGTGTCCCCGGCCACTTGAAGAGTGAGAACTATGTAAACGCCTGGCCATGCTCATATTTGATCTGTACTGACAGTTTGATCTCAGGATTTCAAGAAACATATCTGATGGCAATGATGGTTTCCATCACATAGTTAGATAAGGACATTAAGTGATAAGGGAGTTTTAACATTGCACAATTGTATGAAAGTACAAGTGAGAGACTGAAGGAATTGTGTCCTTTATCCAATGTGCAATTACTGATGATGAGACATGACATCAAATATAGGGATATATATATAATCCGATAATATTATGGGTCATGGCGTTTTGCTAGAAGCTAACCACGATCGGTACATTTATATGATAAAATGTATTGCTAGTGTTATCGGGTCCTACGAGGTTACACCATAACGAGCATGAGAACTGAATCAATTAATGAGAGGATTACCATATAGGAGTATAGGTGGAAAATGATATATTTTGTAGGAGTACATAATATATAATGAAGTTGGTAATTAATAATAGATAGAGATTATTTATTTATTAATTACTAAAATATATATCTTATATTTTAAGGTCGGGCTTTTTAATAGTTAAAAAGCCCAACCCTAATTTGATATATTTTTGATCGATCGATTGATATGGATAAGCAAGTCAGCCGTGTATTACGTATCACAAGAACCAACGGTGTTCTTCTTCCCTTTCGATCTCTCTCAAAAGCTTCATGCTTTGTTCTAGCAATCGAAGGTTAAGGAAATCTTTGTTTAGTCTCGGGTGGACCAACTAGAGGAGTAACACTTGAGACTCTACATATCCTTGAAGGAGTCATTGAGCACGCATCAAAAGGTATTTTTTTTCTCCCTTATCTAATCTATTATGCATGCAATCTTTGTTTAGATGTTTAGGAAACTGTTTCCTGAAATTCCACTTTTACACATCTAAAATCCCTAGTTTAGTCATTTCGAATGTATTGCTTATCAAGACCCATTGTGGTGTGGCGTTAGTTGTAACCTTACTGCCAAATAAACACGAGCTTTGATAATAAACGAAAGAGATTGACTTGGATTCAATAAATCACACAACAACCGCTAAACAAGAAAAGAAAGATCTTTGAATCGCTGCATGAAGGACAAACACGTGAGCTGTTTTCTTAATACTAATTCCTAAGCTATATGACAAGATGAATACTATTGGCCTCCTGAGAAATGCAGGCAACTAGTTAATGTAGCGTAAAATGAAGGATCAAGACTCTTAGACAAAAACCCATTGAAGCAATGGTGATTGAGTTACTTGAGAACTGATAACACACAATTAGCAATACCTGGAACGAAAATTCAACAACAGTACTATCAACATTAAAGAATGGCTTATGTATTTATTCACTGGACGTGCTATCATATTTTTGAATTCAAAGAACCTAAACAAAATACTCATTAGATAGATTATTAGATTAAACTAAAGGAGCAATGACATACCCTAAAAACTATTGAGGAGCCATATTATTCTTATTTTGTTACTTTCAGACCCTTTCTGCTCTTATTTATTGATGTTTTATCTGGAATTTTTACACTTTTGGATCATCTTTTGATATTTGATTTTTTTTTATACAAAATGAGCAATCACAAATGAAAAATATATGTGCGAGGTCATGTTTTTAGACAATATTTTCATAAAAAGTGGAAAAAACATGAATCTATATCATTATTAAGGTATTTAAATCCCTTTGAAGTGCAAGCATATCATCAACTGCACCTAGAAGACTACGATGCTTGTTGAGGATAAGCCAAGTCAAGTTGACATTGCCAGCTCAACCTCCTAATGTAAAAGAGCCAAAGTGATTGGCAACTCTCAGCCACAGATTTGTAACAGAATTTATGTTATATTCATGTATAAATACAATATGCTTGATGTACTTTCCTTTTAATCAGAAATAATACAAAGCTCAAATTCCCCTTTTCTCTCGATCATATGTTCTCCTTCTTTTCTCTAAATCTACTTGTTGATCCAAGTTACATCTTGTAACATGGTATCAGAGTGAATGGATCAGTAAAATGAAGATCCAAATTTTTCTTCAGATGGTTCAACAAATCAACGATCCATTGAAAAAACAACCAGGTGCTTCAATGCAAGATCCTCTTGATCAGATGATTTTACATCATTTAGATCCACCATCGCTTCAATTAACAACAACTCTCCTCAATGACAAGAACTACAACAAATGAAAGCGCACAGTTGAGGTATCTCTCTTGGCTAAAAACAAATTAGGATTTGTCACTGAAGAATGCAAAAAACCAGTTCTAATCCTAAATTGATTGCTAAATGGGAGCAATGCAATAATATGTTAATCTCATGGTTGCTACACTCTACTGAAAAAGATATTATTGAGTTTATTCTATATTGCAAGTCCGCTACATAAATTTGGAGAGAACTAGCATCACGTTATAGTCGACATAACAGAACTAATGCATATCAGATTCTAAAAGATCTTAGTTCAATTTCACAAGGAAATGAATCCGTGACTAGTTATTTCACTAGAATCAAGAAAATGTGGGATGAGTACAACTTGATACTAGAGGATCAAGTATGCAGTTGTGGATCAAATGAATCTGCGTTAGCTATTTTGAAGGATCAACAAGTTATACAGTTCCTTGTTGGAATGAATGATTCTTTTGCATTAGTAAGGTTTAATATACTCATGATGCATCCAACACCCAACCTGAATGACGTTTATCAGTTGGTATTACAAGATGAGAGGCAAAGAGGCTTGAAATCTAATGTTCCAAGTGATGTTGATGCAACTGCATTATATTCACACAACAAGAATAATCAGTCCAACTCTAGAAACAACAATTATAGAGTTAGTAGCAACAATCCACAAGGGAGTTGAAATGGTGGAAAACCCGCCTTTTGTGAAGATTGTAAAGGAAAAAAATCATTTCATTGACAAATGCTGAAAGCTACATGGATATCCAACTGTTGCAGATCCTGGGGTTGCATATTGTGACAATTGTAAGTTTACAAGATACTCCACTACTAAGTGCTAGAAGCTGCAAGGATATCCTCCTGGTCATAAACTTGTTGCCTCTTCAGCTACTACCACTAACACACAAGCTCCCTCTAACATAACACAACATCAACTTCAGCAACCGGTTGTCAATCTTACAGTCAAATGGTGAAGACACGAGCAAGTCCAACTTTGCTGCTTTCTTAGCTGGTAAACCAATATGTTTCTTCTCCTCTGAATTAAATTCAAAAATGGATTCTGGATAGTGGTGCCACTGACCACATCACTCCTCACCTGCATTTATTCTTATCCTATACACCACTTCATGTTCAAACTTTTATAACCATGCCAAATGGGAAGAGTGTTTTTGTGGCACATACAGGGACAATTCAACTCAATCCTTCTTTGACATTACATAATGTTCTCCATGTACCTGAGTTTCAATTCAATCTTTTATCCATACACAAACTTGCAACTGATTTGTCCACTCATGTAGTATTCACTTCTGACGCTTGTCTTCTTCAGGACCCTTTGATGAAGAATGCCTTGGTGATTGGTAGAGCAAGCAAGGGGCTATATATATGTGGTTGAAAAATCTGTTTCCAACACTTTACCATTTGGTTCTACTTTTTTGTCCAATAAATATGTTGTTCTTTCTCCTGACAACTTACATGCTTGTTCCTCTGTTAAGCATACTCTTACCCCTGTAATATGGCATTATAGACTTGGACATTTGTCCTTTGATCAATTACATCATATTGAGTTCAGTGATTTACATAAATACAAACATCCTATCTGCCAGATTTGTCCTCAAGCCAAACAACACAAAAAGCCTTTCTTGCATACATCTTTGAGAGCTGAAAATATTTTTGACCTAATACATATAGACACTTGGGGCCCATATAAGCAAGCTACTCGCAATGGTTTTTCCTATTATTTTACCATTGTTGATGATTACTCTCGATGTACATGGACCTATTTGATGGCTCACAAAGCAATGCTTTCACGTTACTGTAGTCTTTCATTGTTATGGTTAAAACTCAGTTTCATACTGTAGTTAAGGTCATTAGGTCTGACTATGCCTTAGAATTTTCCAGCTCCTCAGCTTCTGATTTTTATGCCAAAGAGGGTATTATCCATCAGACTAGTTGTCCATATACTCTCCAACAAAATGGGGTGGTTGAAAGAAAACACAAGCATCTTCTTAAAGTTGCTAGGACTTTCTTTTTTCAATCCAAACTTCCACTTCAATATTGGGGTGAATGCATCCTCACCTCTACACACATCATCAATTATCTGCCTTTTGTTTTACTCAATCACAAAACTCCTTTTGAACTTCTTTTTCACAAAACTCCAGATTATGATCATCTTCGAGTCTTTCGTTGTTTATGTTTTGTTTCCACCAAATCTCAACATAGAGACAAGTTTCAGCCTTGAGCCATTCCTTGTGTTTTTCTTGGTTACCCTTTTGACAAAACAGGTTACAAAGCTCTTACTTTCCATTCTAGAGATATTATTTACTCTAGAGACATGGTGTTTCATGAAACATTCTTTCCCTTCCAGCATTCTTGTTACGCTCAGGATGTGTGTGTGATACGCAATAGGTTTTAAATTTATACTCGTTATATTTCTCCTAACTCCTAGCGAACCCACAGTGTACGGGACGTTTGTAGTAGGGATAGTATTCCGAGGTCGAACACAAAGACTAAGGTGAGATTAATTCGATTTGTGATTAAGTTTAGTGAAGGTCTAGTTAAGAAAAGAGAAGGAATAAAGAAATGAAAATCTAAATGTTTTTGGTGGGTTTTTAGGTGATCAATCAAGGATCACAATTCAAGCAAGATAATAGAACAAACTAAAAACTCAAGATAGCAAGGTAAACAAGTAACACAAGCACAAAATATGTAATCAAGAGAGGAAAGTGGATTCTAGAGATCAAGATTTCCGGTTATGGCATTGGACTCAAGGTTCTAAAGATTCTAGGACAAGGCTGCGGTGTTGGGAAAGGGTGTTTCACTAATGGAAGCAATTACCGGGTAGGTCTCTTACTTCACTAGTCCCGCATCAAACTCCTATTACCGGGTAGGTCTCAAGGGGTTAAAGTAGGGAATTCTACACAAACCGGACACTACTTAAGGGGCAACCCTCTCCTTCCCGGGTAAGTCTCGGAATAGGGAAGTCTCAAGCAACAATCCTAGCACGCTCGATCCAACAGCGGCTTATGAGGCTCACTACTACCTAAAATTCATCATCTTAGGTATCCAAGATCGGAAATCATCGGGTAGATCTCTTCCCTCACTTAGGTTGATAGCATTAGGTGATCCTAAGCTAAATTAAGCTTAATAAACACTAGGATTTCAACAACCTAACACCCTAACATATAGATTCATCAATTAAAGATCAACAGAGAAGAAAATCGGGTGGATCTTATGTAAATCGGCCGATCTAGCATGATGAACAACCCGATTTTTGTTCCTGGGTTAGATTTCGTGCATGCAAATCATCCTAAACTAACATATAAGTCCATCCTATCATTACCCTAGCCATAACCATCAATCCATCACTCCAGAATCACAATAAACTAGCCAATAGCATGCATATCAAGATCCGAAATCATCACACAAGCATACATGGGTTTCATAGATGAAAGATGAAAGATAAGCAAGTAAAATCAATAAATCTCAGCTGAATCTAAGTTTTAGCAAGACTTACAACCCTTAAAATGGAGTTCCAAAACGTTCCTAACAATCCTTGCAATAGTTCTTCAATCCAAGACTCCAAAAATGACTCAAAATCACTCAAAACCTCACTATCACTCTTAGATTGGTGTTCCTCCTCTTCCTTCCAATTGAGAGAGTTTTTCTTCTTCTCCAAGTCTATCCCCAATCCAATGAGCTGTGAATGAGAATGTGGGAGAGGGGAGATACTCAGCAACAACTTGCAGGACCACTTATATTCTCCACCAAGAGCAAGGCCGGATCAAGAGATCGTGGGACACGTGGCTTAAGCTGTCAAAGGCAGGAAAATCGACCCAGTGAAATAAATCGGCCGATTTTCCTGGCAGTTGGTCCGATTTTCTTCAGCAGAAGCATGCTATGATCGTCTAGCCATGAGTTGCTCCATTGCTTGCACCAATAGTGGTCTTTGTGTCCTTTGTTGCTCCAATTATGCTCCTTCAAAGCTTTGGATGTGTACCATCATGAGGCTTGACCCTCGAATGTATCGACTAATGTCCAATAGATCCCCGAATTACCTACAAAACCGATAAAAGGTCGTGTAGACGTCTTTTCTAGAAATATGCATGGATTGAGCGAAAACGTCATGAACCAATGTCAAACCGTGCATGAATAACGGAAAAAACTATCTAATTAAGTGCCTAAACTAACGTTATAAATCACGTTATCAATTCTCAATCCCCTGATCATCCCATTATCTTGCCTATGTCCATTCTTTCTAATTCCTTTGACACTTTAATCTTTTTACCAACCTCCACTTCCCCACCTTCACCTATTTCCTTTGACATATCTTCCAGCCCTGTTATTCTTGACATCTCTTCATCTCCATCTCCTCCTTCTAACCATACAAATATTGTCATTCCCCTTTGACGATCTGCCAGAATTCCACATAAACCTCCATATCTTCAACAGTTTGTTTGCACATATAGCTCCAGCTCACCATGTCCAGGTATGATTCAATCTTCCCTTTCACCATCTAACCATTTTGTTCTTGTGTCTTCTTTGACATCTTATGTTGAGCCTACTTTCTACAAAGAAGCCTCTTCTAACCTCTATTGGGTTACTACCATGGATAAAGAATATCAAGCTTTGCAGAATAACCATACATAGGATCTTGTCCCTCTTCCTGTTGGCAAAAATGCAATTGGGTGTAAATGGTGTATAAAGTCAAATTGAAAGTATATGGTACTCTTGAAAGGTACAAGGCCAGACTTGTGGCTAAGGGTTTTCCACAAAAGGAGAACATTATTACCATGAAACATTATCACTTGTTGTCAAGATGACAACCATTAGGAGCATTATTGTCATTGCTTCTTTCAAGTCATGGACTCTTTACCAAGTAGATGTCAACAATGCTTTTCTTCATGGTGATCTCCATGAAGATGTTTACATGCATGTACCTCCTGGTGTTCCAAATCCCCTCTCTCTTATTTGTAAGCTCAATAAGTCTTTATATGGTTTAAAACAAGCCTCAAGACAATGGTTTTACCGTCTTACTCAGGAACTCATATCTCAGGGATTCATTCAGTCTAAGAATGACTACTCTTTGTTCATCAAGAAATATGGTTCTCACATCAGCATCATTGTTGTTTATGTTGATGACTTACTTGTCACTGGTTCTGATCCATTTGAGATTGAGTCACTCAAGTCTTACCTTGATTCTATATTCAACATTAAAGATCTTGGACTCCTTCATAATTTCTTGGGCATTGAAGTCAGCTATCTTCCCTCTGGAATTGCTCTTACTCAACATAAGTTCACTCTGGAACTTCTCAAAGATGCTCATCTTCCTCTTTCCAAACCTACCTCTACACCTCTTCCATTATACCTTAAATTATTACTCAATGATGGTCCTCTCATCGTTGATCATTCCTCCTACAGATGTTTGGTAGGCAAACTGAATTTTTTGACTCATACTCGTCATGTCTCGTGCTTTGTTGTGCAAACTTTAAGCCGATTTATGCAACAACCTTCGTCTTCACACATTGCCGCTCTTCATCACACTCTTAGATATGTTCAAGGGACAATTGGGCATGGGATATTGTTACATGATTGTACATCACCTTCCCTTTATGCTTTTTTAGATTCTGAGCGGGTTGCATGTCCTCATACTCGTAGATCTATTGGTGGGTATGCTCTTTTTCTTGGATCTCCCCCCATCAGCTGGAAATCCAAGAAACAAGGTACAATTTCTCGAAGTTCAGCTGAGGCTGAGTATAGAGCCTTAGCTCAAGTTGCTGCTGAGGTTACATGGGTTGTACGTCTTCTTCAGGAGCTCGACATTCACCTTTCTCAACCTGTTGATCTATACTGTGATAATAATTCTGCTATACAGATTAACAACAATCATGTATTTCATGAAAGAACGAAACACATTGAAATTGATTTCCATTTTACAAGGGATAAGGTCATGGAAGGATTGCTTCAGCTTCATTATATTCCAACTTCTGCTCAAGTTGCTGATGTGTTTACCAAGATTCTTCCATCTGTACAACATAATCTTTAACTCTCCAAGCTGGGTATGTTGTCATCCTCCAACTTGCGAGGGTTGTTGAGGATAAGCCAAGTCAAGTTGACATTGCCAGCTCAGCCTCCTAATGTAAACACGCCAAAGTGATTGGTAATTCTCAGCCACAGATCTGTAACAGAATTTTTGTTATATTCATGTATAAATACAATATGCTTGATCTACTTTCCTTTTAATCAGAAATAATACAAAGCTCAGATTCCCCTTTTCTCTCGATCATATGTTCTCCTTCTTTTCTCTAAATCTACTTGCTGATCCAAGTTACATCTTGTAACAATGCTCAAATTAAAATTTGCCTAGCAATCATCTTCTTCTACTCATAACTCAAATTTCTTCCAAAGTAGTCACAAGTTCTTGGGAAAATGGACATGCCTCTGATGGAACTCAATATCCACCATTCATAAATGAAATTACATTTGAATGATTTAATCATTTTATTCAAAATTAAAAAGGAGAAAAAAGAGAGAAAAATACATAAAGCATAATTAGAAAATGCAAACAGCTTGCAAATACTATAAAATATATCTAGACAAAAGAAGAAATTAACACAAAGTTTATCTTAGCAAGATTTAGTATAAAGTAAGAAATTCACGTAGAGTATTCCCATGGTTTCAACTCTACAGTCTACAATTCAACATCATATTCCAGCAAATTCTTATAAACACATTCAATCCTCAGCATGTAATCATATATCACCAGAACTACTTCAAATATGTTAAGAACAGTCGATGGTCAAACTATTCACCTGTTATACCAAATCAATCCTCAGCATTCCCGTGATTTCGTTCTTGAGAAGGATTTGTTTCCTGTAACAAAATGAAAAAGGAAGTCATCATATTACAAATTCATAAACCTAACACAAATTTATCAATTAAATTTGATGAAACAGAGAGGAATTGATGTATGGAGAACTTACGGAGAACATTTTTAACAAAGGGAAAAGAAAAGACAACAAACTCGAGGAAGATGACGGACCACCATTGCTAGCGGAAGTAGCTTGCTCTACTGCTGCTTCTTCTACCTTCAATTTTGCAAACAAATTATAAAATTTAGCAAAAACAAAATCAGATAAAAAATCAAAAGTTACTACTGAGATAATTGCTTCAGTTGAGCAAACAAACTAAAAAAATTCAGCAAGGAAAATTATCAGTAAAAGTGCCAAACTAACAACCAGAATAACAAAATTCTTTTTGTAATTCAACAATCTGAATTTTTCATCAACAGAGTATAAATTAAACAGGTGGTGTATATTGTTAACAACAGTTATAGATACTGAAGTTATTTTATTCAAACAAAGTGCAAGAAACAAACACAAAGAAGGTAGAAGAAGCAGCAGTAGAGCAAGCTTTGAGCTCAGAGATTTGAGTTTCCTTCTCCTTCTTCAAGCTAAAATAATTACAAAACGAATAAAACAAAGAAAGAATGCGGAGATATTGGAAACAAAATGTAAAAAAAAACAGAACAATAGTTTCAGTCAATGCAAACCTGGATCAGGTGGAAAGTCAATTAACATGAGACATCTTCTCAATATGAGGTAAAAAAAGAAACAAAGATTGAAAACCGAGAGTTCCATGGTTGTGGTTGTTAGATAATTTACGATTCCGTTTCGAAATCAAAAACAATATAATGGATCTAGATTTATACATGAATCAACCTATATATCCGTATATGAAGCCAAGACTAACCTTTATCCGTAGAGTCCTCATCACAAATCGAACGAGTCCGAATCGATCGTAAACGTGTATCTTAATCATGGTCACTTTTCATGCGCAGTATCTTCTCCTTCCTTAAACCTTCACTTTTAGTTAATCTCTAATAGATGAGATTAATCCTTAATCCTCTCTTACTAATTGTTTTCTTAATCACGGTCACTTTTCATGCGCAGTAGTCCCTTGTATTTGTGAAAAACTTCTCTGTGTATATTTGAAGAATGAAGAAACTGTTTTCATTCAAACTGTCGCATGTTCTCTTACTGTCAATTACATAATATATATATATATATATATATATATATATATATATATATATATATATATATATATATATAATCCCTCATTCCTTATCCAATAACTAAAACACACCTCTTCTCATTAAAATTATATATATATAATTTTAATGAGAAGAGGTGTGTTTTAGTTATTGGATAAGGAATGAGGGATTATATTAATCCCGTAATTTTAATGTCTTTAACTAATACGGATCCATTACGGTTTTGACTTTATATTAAAACTACAAACTATAAATTGGACTTAACCTTATATATTAAACTTAGACACATTTTCACATAGAATATATATATATATATATATATATATATATATATATATTATAAATATTCTTACATTCTCCCACTTGGCATTTTTGTCAGATTAATGGTTCAATATCTGTAATGCAGAAACTTATATAAGTCCATAAAATATCAATAATTCATAATTGAATCAAATTGATTGGATCATGGCGGTCACACGTCATTGAGCAACATGATTTCTTCCATGTATCACAAATCAATTCAAAAATCAATATTGCTTTAAGTTTGAGATGCACAATAAGTCTCAAACTACGTGTCATCAGAAAACAATAATTGTATACAAATACGATAATGATGACAAGTATTATAAAACAGAAACATATCAATAAGTGAATTCAAAGTGTTATAATTTGATGGGCGAAATATAATTATAATAGCAAGGTCTTATCTATGACACCCATACGTTCTACATGGCCATTGAACGCCTTAGGTGGTAAACCTTTAGTTAACGGATCTGCAACCATCATATCCATTCTAATATGCTCAAAAAACACCCTATGTTTCTTCACTTGATCTTTAATTGACAAGTACTTTAACTCCATGTGCTTAGCACCCTTAGAGTACTTGCCGTTCTTTTGAAAGAACACGGCTGCAGAGTTATCATAATAAATTCTCAACAGCCTAGCTCAATTGTCAACAATTCCAAGCCCGGAGATAAAATTCCGCATCCACAATGCATTGTTAGTGGCCTCAAAGCAAGCCACAAACTCAGCCTCCATAGTAGAAGTAGCAATGATAGACTGCTTCCCACACCTCTAGGAAACAACTCTTCCCACTAATAGGAACACATATTCGAACGTAGATTTCCTACTATCCACACATCCGAAAAAATCTGAATCTGAATATCCAATGACCTCTAGATTATCGGATTTCCTATATGTAAGCATGGGCTCTTTGGTGCCTTGCAAGTACTTGATAACCTTTTTAGCAGCTTTCCAATGGTTCATTCCGGGATTACTTTGATATCTACCCAGCATGCCTACAGTGAAGCTAATGTCAGGTCGAGTACATGTTTGAAGATAATTCAAACTCCCAACCACAGATGCATAAGGAATATTTTCCATTTCCTTTCGTTCCAATTCATTTCTAGGACCTTGCAGTTTACTAAACTTATCTCCCTTATGAATTGGGACTATCTCTACAGAGCATTTATCCATTCTATATTTCACTAAGACTTTATTGATATAACCTTTTTGAGACAAACCTAACAATCCTTGTGATCTATCCCGAAATATTTCTATTCCAATCAGATGGATGTCTCACCCATATCTTTCATTTCAAAGTGCTTAGAGAGATATTTCTTTATATCATTTAACATGCCTATGTTATTTGCAATAATCAAGATATCATCAACATATAGGACTAAAATAGCAAATTTTCTCCCACTGACCTTTATGTAGATACAACAGTGATCTCTATAAAACCATAAGACACGATGATATCATTAAACTTAAGATACCATTGTCGGGAAGCTTGTTTCAGTCCATATATTGATTTTCTCAACTTACACACCATATGTTTTTGTTTGTGGTCAAGAACCCTTAAGGTTGATCCATATATACTTCCTCCTCTAAATCTCCATTTAGAAAAGCGGTCTTTACATCCATTTGGTGTAGCTCAAGGTCATAATGAGCCACCAAAGCCAAAACAATTATCAAAGAGTCTTTCTTTGACACCGGAGTGAAAGTCTGTGTGTAGTCAATGCCATCTTTTTGAGTGTATCCTTTAGCACCAATCTAGCCTTATACCTTTCAATGCTGCCGTTGGAGTCCCGTTTGGTCTTAAAGACCCACTTAGACCCAACTGTCTTGGAACCCTCAGGCAACTCAACTAAATCCCATACTTGATTGTCACTCATCGATTTCATTTCTTCTTTCATGGCAATAAACCAATTTTCAGAATTGTCACATCCCATGGTTGTCTTAAATGAAACTGGATCTTCACCAATGCTTAAGTCATATTCATTTTCAAGAGAATAAATAACATAATCATCTAGAATGGCCAATCTTCTTTCTCTTATAGACCGTCTTGATGATTCATGCGGTTCATTTCTCTCTTCTTGTACTATGACCAGTTCATTTACTTTATTTTCAACTAATGGATTTTGGACACCATTTTGTTGTTTCAAGCTATCATGTAAGTGTGATATGACAATTGGTACAACAACCTCAAAAGAAACCACAGGTGAAAGATCTTCAACCCGGATTTCTTTAATGTCCACTTTTTGTGGATCACCACTCCCACTAGTTTTACCATTC
Source organism: Fagopyrum homotropicum (assembly GCA_033239125.1). Taxonomy (NCBI): domain Eukaryota; kingdom Viridiplantae; phylum Streptophyta; class Magnoliopsida; order Caryophyllales; family Polygonaceae; genus Fagopyrum; species Fagopyrum homotropicum. Next base: position 38,041,858 of record BSWB01000001.1, on the reverse strand, counting down.
TCATAAACCTAGTATTGTCAGTTTCTATGATTCTCGTACTATGGTTAGGGCAATAAAACTTATACCCCTTTGACTTATCAGGATAGCCAATAAAGAATCCACTAACTGTCCTTGGATGAAGCTTCTTTTCATGTGGATTATACACCCTCACTTCTGCAGGACAACCCAAACACGAAGGTGTCTTAAACTTAGTTCTCTTCCCGTCCACATTTAATAAGGGGTCTTAGGAACTGCCTTACTAGGAATCCGGTTCAATAAATATGTTACAGTCTTTATTACGTGTATCCACAACGACAAGGGCAAAGATCAATTGCTTAACATGCTCCTAACCATATTAATGTACGGTTCCGCCTCTCAGCTACACCATTTTGCTGAGGTGTACCGGGATTGTATATTGTGCACAAATGCCTCTATTTTCAAGGAACTTTGCAAATGGACCTGGACATTGTCCACTTTCATTATATTTCCCATAAAAATTCTCTACCTCTATCGGATCTCACAACTTTTATTTTTTATCTAATTGCCTTTCCACGTAAGTAACAAATACCTCTCAGGTATTTATAGAATGAGACTTTTCATGTAATAGATAAATATACCCATAACTTGAAAATCATCAATAAAAAGTGATAAAATACTTTTCACCGCTCCATGAAGGAAAGTCAAAAGGACCACAAATGTCGGTGTGAATTAACTCAAGAAGTTGAGTGCTTCTTGTGGTGGCTTTTTGTGTAGTGTGTTTAATTTGCAATCCGTTAATGGATTCTATACACACATCTAAGTCACTAAAACCCAAGGGAGGTAGGATATCATTTTTCACCAACCTCATTAACCTTTCCTTAGATATGTGACCTAATCTTTGATGCCACAAGAAAGCTGAATTTTCATTAGATGTACTACGCTTGATGCCCACATTAGCTTCAACATAAAGCAAAGGTTCAAAAAATTTAATATCAAGATTAAACCTGTAAAGTGAATCAATCAATGCACCACCATAAAGGTTATTATGTTTGTACAATGAAAACTCACCATGTCCAAACTTAATAATAAAACCTAAGATGTCCAATCTACTAATGGAAACAAGATTTCTAGCACATTCAGGTACATAAATACATCCTTGAAGATCTATATGACAACCAGTGTCCAAGATCAATCTGTAAGTCACAATGTCCTCTATATTTGCCTTCATCCTGTTTCCCATGAACAAATACTATTCAACTCCTCTTATGGGCCGGATCATACTGAATCCCTGTTTAATATGAGACACGTGAGTAGTAGCACCAGAATCTATCTATCAGATATTATTAGGCACTTCTATAAGATTTGATTCAAAGGAAACATAACTATAATGTATACCTTTCCTCTCAAACCAAGCCGTCCTTCTTGGACAATCCTTCTTGAAGTGTCCCGTTTTCTTGCAAAAGAAACACTTCACTTCCTTCTTAACGTGACCCTCATTAACTTTCAAAGGGTTCTTGTTCCTCTTGTCTTTTTACCCGATTTATCCTTACAGCTGTTGGCACCATCATGACTTGTAAAATGGACAACTTGGTCCTTTATCTTTATTAATCTCCCTTCCTCTTGAACAAGCATGACCTTTAATTCCTGAAAGTTCCATTTGTCTTTAATGGTGTTATAGTTCACCTGGAACTAACCAAACTCAATAGCTAGAGAGTTAATGATAAATTGGACCAAGAATGTTTCATTAACGTACATTCCCAAGGTCTTTAGCTTTGCTACCAAATTTGATAGGTACGTCACATGATCATGAATAGGTTGAGACAAGTCAAAATATTTTGTAGTCAGCTTACTTATAAGGCTTCCTACAATTGACTTGTCCGCCAAATCTGATTGTGAATACTCCTTAACTTTTAGAAAAAATTCCTTCGCATTCTCTGTCTTAGGCATTGATGGCTTAATACTTTCAACCATACCCATCCTCATGAGATTCAAACTCAACCTGTTAGAACGCTCTCAAGCCTCATAAAGAGACTTTTCAGCTTCGGAGCTATCCTCTGTAATGGTTGTTGATAGATTATCCATGAGTATAGCACAATCTAACGACATAATGCCCAAAGTAAATCGGACTTGTTCAGACCAATCATCATAATTCTGCCCATTGAATTTGACAACAGAATTTGCAGATGTAGAGAAATTTGATGAAGTTGCAATAATTTATACATGCTTACCTATTAGTGCTTTGACTATAATACAAATTCAAATCATATATGTAAAATTTAAAGCATGCATCCAAGCAACCTTTGGGCAATACTTAAACACACACACTATCATTGATGCTAAAACATACACTTAATAGACAATCATGACATATATAAACTAAATAAGCATGCTATCTTTGGATATACATACTATTCAACCTAAATACCATGATTAATCTCTTTAATATTAGTGACTATTTTCATTGATCTGTCTTAGGGCGATGTCCTAGAAATATAGCCAATAATTACAATTATTCAATCAAACTTTCATTTCAATAAGCATCCTATAATCATGAATAATTGAATTTGATTAATTTAAATGTCTTAATCAAAATATAATAAGGCCACTTTGGTGACTAACAAATTATGCATAATTTGGACATTAAACTATATTACTCCATCGTCGTATAATCACCCTTCATACTATACATAATATAGTTTAATAGATTAACTCATGTACAGTATAATAAATTAAATAATGTACTTTATACTATACTTCCATATTTACTATAAACCAAAATAGAAGTATACCACTGTGCATAACTCATATGGTAAAAGCAGCATATATTTACAATCAAAGCATATATCCATTGTTAATCCAGTTACCATCATAATGTAATTAGTTAGATACGGTTACTAGAAAGAAAGAAAGAGTATATATGCATAATTGGATTCTTCTCATCTCTGCAACAGAGAATGCAAAAGCATATAACACTTGAACAAAATAAAACACCGTACATTCAACTTTCATAATAACCGTAAACCATACGAACTACGCTAAATCTAAACACAACACATGCATTTTGCAAAGACGCCGAACAGACATTCAAATACAATATGGATTTGAATACGATAAAATCGGTGAATCAAGTAAGTCTAAACTCGCTCTGATATCAATTGTTAGATAATTTACGATTCCGTTTTGATATAAAAAACACTACAATGGATCTAGACTTATACATGAATCAACATATATATCCGTATATGAATCGAAGACTAACCTTTATACGTGGGAGTCTTCGTCACAAATCAAACGAGTCTGAGTCGATCGTAAACGTGTATCTTCTCCTTCTTTAATCCTTCACTTTTAGTTAATCTCTAATGGATGAGATTAATCCTTAATCCTCTCTCACTAATTGTTTTCTTAATCACGGTCATTTTTCAAGCGCAGCAGTCCCTTGTATTTGTGAAAAACTTCTATGTGTATATTTGAAGAATGAAAAAGCTGTTTTCATTCAAACTGCCACATGTTCTCTTACTGTCAATTACATAATATATATAGTGTACGGATCATATTTGAACACCCCCTAACGTGAGAACATGAGAACAGATTCGTAATTATTATTATTTTTGTTACGAATGTGCCATATCGTTTAATGTATTATTCGTAGTTATTGTTGGTTGAGTGGATTATTCGTAGTTATTATTGGATTCCTAATTATTATTATTCGTAGTTATTATTATTTTTGATATCTACTCTAAATCTCAACCCTTAATACTCACATCCAACGGTGTACGATTGTTCTCATGTTCTCACGTTAGGGGTGTTCTCATGGGAACCACACCCTATATATATATATATATATATATATATATATATATATATATATATATATATATATATATATATATATATATATATATATATATAATTTAATGAGAAGAGGTGTGTTTTATTTATTGGATAAGGAAGGAGGGATTATATTAATCCCGTAATTTTAACGTCTTTAACCGATACCGATCCATTACGGTTTCGACTTTATATTAAAACTACAAACTATAAATTGGACTTAACTTTATATATTAAACGTAGACACATTTTCCGCATAGAATACATACATATATACATATATAGGGAAGTGTTCAAGTAAGGCCCATTATTCCGGTACGGCCGTGCGGCCGACACGTGTCCCGGAAAAAATTTTTTTTAATTTTTTTTAATTTTTTTTAAGAACGAGTAAAAGTAATAGTAAAAATTTATTATGGAATAGTTCATAACTTATAAAAGGATAGTTCATGAACTATAATAGGATAGTTCATAGTGCAAAATTTATGAAGGAATGAAAGTAATAGTTCAAAACTTATTAAGGAATAGTTCATAACTTCTAAAAGGATAGTTCATGAATTATAATAAAATAGTTCATAGTGCAAAATTTATAAAGGAGTGAAAGTAATAGTTCAAAACTTATTATGGGATAGTTCATGAATTATAATAGAATAGTTTATGAATTATAATAGAATAGTTTAAAGTGCAAAAATTTATAAAGGAGTCAAAGTAATAGTTCAAAACTTATTATGTGATAGTTCATGAATTATAATAGAATAGTTCATGGATTATATTAAAAAGTAATAGTTCATGGATTATATGGGAATAGTTCAAAGTTTATAGGAGAATAGTGCATAAATTATAACATGGTAGTTCAAACAAATTTTCATTCGTTTCCGAAAAAAAAATCGTTTCAGAAAAGAAAGAAAAAAAAATTTAAAAAAAAAAAAAATTTCGGGACACGTGTCGGCCGTACGACCGTACCGCAATATATGGACCGTACCTGAACATTTACCCATATATATATATATATATATATATATATATATATATATATATTCTTAGAATGGTCCTCAAGCAACGCTTTGAACTAAAAGATTTGAGCATCTTGCTCCTTCTTTAAGCTAAAATAATTGCAAAACGAAGAAGACAAAGAAAGAATGAGGAGATATTGGAAACAAAACGAAAAAAAGAACAATGTTTTTAGCCTATGCAAATTTGGATCAGGTGGAAAACCAATTAACCTAAGACATCTCTCAATAGGAGAAACAAAGATTGAAAATCAAGAACGAAGAAGATCGACAGGATGTCTATTCAAAGAGAGACGGAGGTGGCAAAAGAGCTCGGTATCATTAGCTACGGAGATGGATTCGATCCAACCAGCGGAAGTCGGAGAGTCATCAAAGCCGAAGAGCTTGCAAATCAGAGTAGAGAAGACAATTGAGAAAAAATGGCGGCTCTGGTCGGAGGAGTGATTGTGGAGGTGACACTCAATGACAACGATGACGGAGGAGATCCGTGGGACGGGGAGAAGGAGAACATAACGGAGTGCTACAACTATCAAAATTAAAATACATACATAACACACAACTTGAGTATCAAAACCGTACAACAGGTATCCATACATCCCCAAAACCCACAATATCCTAACATGTACGGGAACCCTCGGCTGATCACTCTTGCCAAATCAATCTGCATTTTTCCGTTAGCCAACAATCCATTTATTAGAATAGCGGTAATCGCACACCCAACACATAAACAAGATATCACACAAGCATGCTCAAAAAACAAGCCGTTTATTATCTTTCATTAAATGATTTGCATTACTAATCTAACTTAGATTGTGACACGAGGACCCTCCAATCCTTGCCTTTGTCCCTGTGTAATGGCAAGGAATGGGTTAATATATATATCCCCGTCTACCTCTCAGGGCTGGTCGCAGAGAACCTCCCAGCTCTAGACAGAGCTAGGCAGTGATGTCACCGCCCGGTTGTAATACACTTGGGCCATTAAACCCATATGGTCATCCTATTCTGGTATATAAACACACACCACGATTACATCCCAACCAACACACGAAAGGTAGCTAAGTAAGCCCGAGGAACTTACCTGTTATAAGGTAATCCCTTAATCGATCAAATCTCACATTCCCGTGGAAATATACACCACACGTGATAAATCAAGGCACGCATATCAACCATCGAATCACATGCTAGAAGATTCTAACTTCTAGCCTCACAACTCTCATAAGAACATACATATCATAGTCATCCTCAACATAGTCATCAAATTCTCAAAGCCTCACAAGGCATTTCAACATAATCAACCCTATATATATATATATATATATATATATATATATATATATATATATATATATATATATATATATATATATATATATCAAACCTAGCATGCTTCTACAAGGAAGCCAGAACTCAAGAGGAAAGGAAAGACATACCAAACGACTTGGTATGTCTAGAGAAAATGCGCGGGCGCGGGCACAGGGAGGTGCGGTAGAGATGAGGCGCGGGTGCGACGGCTCCGCTCCAAGTGCGGGTGCGGCGGCAAACAGGCGCGGATACGGGTTCACAATAGAATCTCACTCCTTTGCTTTTGTCAGCTTCTCTTCTCAATCTCTATTTCTCCTAAGAATTCTAAGCCCAACTTAACTTCATCAACATATAATCGATACACCAACGTCTAAGAACAACAAGATTATTCTTGTTTGATTCCAAAACAAGGAAGAAAGCAGAAGAACCATGAGAAGAGAAGAGAGGAAGTGACTTACCACTCTTCTCTGATATGCAGAAGGGAGAACCAAAAAACCAAGGTGGCTAATGACTTGCCACTGTCCACAGCTTCACTCCAAACATCATCATCATTACCAACTTCAAGATGTAAGAAGAATCAAAGAGAAAAAGAAACAATGAAAGAGAAGAAGAGAAGGAGGGAAGAACGTGAGGAAGGAGAAGGAAAGGATCAGGAGAGAGGGATTAGTAAACCCTTAGAATGAGAAAAAGAGAAACCTTAAGAGAGAAGGAAAGAGAGGATGGCGGCCAAAAGTTGGCCGCCTATTTGCAAATCCGGGACTGCGGTGACACGACTGCGGCCAAGGCGAGGTAGGGTCGCGGGGTCTTCAACAAGACATGGTTGTTACATCAGATCCTCCTAAAAGCAAGTTTCGTTCCGAAACTTGGAAAACCTCAGATCCTCTCAGCCTAAAACGCCGAGGTATATACACTCAATATCGCGGAGGCATAACATCTCCATCAACTATAATCTCAACTCGATAGCATGGAGGTAAAATCATCTCTAGAAAAACTATTATCCATAACTCGTGCTAGCACAACAAGATCTAATAAGATCACACATAACAATCTAGCACAAAAATAATAACACATAATATCACGTAATCACATAATCTCATAACTCACCAAAATATAACTATAACTCTCATAAATCTCCAAATGCTGCTATCTCTGCATAATACTCGGGATAGTTCCTCTTGATACTACCCTCTGTCTCCCATGTAGCCTCATCGTCACCCCGTCTAGACCAATGTATCCTTAACATAGGAATGTCCTTTAAGCGCAAGCGTCTCATACCCCGCTCTAGGACCGCTACTGGATGCTCAACAAACGTGTGGTCCGGCTTAACCACTAAATCCTCAAAACTAACAATGCGCCTCGGATCTGGTATGTATTCCCTCAACTGAGATACAGGAAAAACTAGGTGAACGCCCTCCAGTCTGGGTGGCAACACAAGTCGGTATACCACCTCCACAGCTCGCTCTAAGATCTCAAAAGGTCCGACATATCGGGGACTCAACTTCCCCTTTATGCCAAAATGTTTGTCACCTCGTATCGGTGACACTCTCAACCAGACATGAGCTCCAACCCAGAACTCTAGAGGCCGACGCCTCTTGTTTGCATACGACTTTTGGCGGCTTTGTGCGGCCAACATCGTCTCTCTAATCAATGTCACTCGGGCTATATCATCTTGTATTTTATCAGGAGCTATGCCACTGATACTACTCGGCTCGTCGCAACATAAAGGTGTACGACACTTCCGTCCATACAACTTCTCATAAGGAGCCATCCTGATCGACGCATGCCAGCTATTGTTGTACGAAAACTTGACCATCGGGAGTTGATTTGACAACACTTGTCCCTAGTCTAGCATGTAAGCCCTCAACATATGTCTATATAGTCCTCTCTGACTAACCATCTGATTGAGGATGGAAAGCCGTTCTTAAAACGAAGGCTCATACCCAAGGCAATATGTACCTGCTGCCAAAACCACGAGGTAAAGTGTCCGTCTCTGCCAGATACAATAGTCCCCGGTAACCCATGGAGTCTCATTAGTGAACTCCTTATCTAGCCGACTTACCGGCCACATTTCTTGAATAGGGATGAAACGTGCCGTCTTCGTCAGTCTATCAACTATAACCTAGATAAAATCAAAGCTCCTACTCGGCCTTAAGCCGGTCACAAAATTCATGGAGAAGTCCTCCCTCTTCCACTGTGGCTCTATTAGTGGATGGAGTTCTCCTCCGGGTCTACAATGCTCTATCTTAACTTGTTGAGTGATCACACACTGGGCAACAAATCTAGCAACGTCGGGCTTCAGCCCGCCCCACCAGAAAGATCGCCTCACATCCTGATACATCTTACTCGCACCTGGGTGTACTAAGTAAGGCGTGGTGTGAGCTTCTTGTAATATCCTATGCTCAACTCTATATCAGAAGGTACACAAGTGCGCTCGCGGCATCTCATCACTCTAGCAACACCTATGGTGAACTACGGGGTCTCACCTCAAGACATCATGTCTCGGATCCGTCTCACCGTCGGACAGGTCTCCTGTTTCTGTTGGATCTCTTCCAACAGATTTGGTAGAACCTCTAAAATAGACAGATGACTATCGATATCAGGAAACTGAATGTCCAACTCTAGCCACGCTACTGAGGTTGAGTCGTCAATTGTGCTATCGCCTTTTCTCGAGGTGTCTTTCTGCTAAAGGCATCGGCGACTACTTTTTCCTTCCCCTAGATGATACAAAATCTCAAGATCAAAATCTTTGATCAACTCGAGCCATCTCCTCTGGCGGTTATTCAACTCCTGCTGAGTGAAAATATACATCAAAGTCTTATGGTTTGTGAAGATCTTACATGAAACTCCATACAGGTAATGCCGCCAGATCTTCAAGGCATGAACCACTACAACCAAATCAAGGCCATGAGTCGGGTAATTCTCCTCATACGTCTTCAAGTGTCTTGAAACATAAGAGATTACCCTACCTCGCTACATCAACACACATATCAAGCCTAGCTTGGATGCATCGCTATACACCACAAAATCATAAGTGCCCTCTGGTTGTGCTAGGATGGGAGCAGAAGTCAATCTACTCTTCATCTCCTCGAAACTCTAAGTACATGGCTCGAACCATACAAACCGAGTAGTCTTCCTCAACAAACTGGTAAGTGGTCGGACGATCACAAAAATCCTTCCACAAACCAACGGTAATATCCAGCCAAGCCAAGAAAGTTATGCACTTCCTTGACATTCTTCAGAGTCGTCCATGTTGATACTGACTCGATCTTCATTGGATCAACCTTGATCCCTGCGGTAGAAACTGTGTGACCAAGGAAGGTCACCTCAGACATCCAAAACTTGCACTGATAGAGCTTAGCGTACAATTCTCTATCCTAGAAAAGTTGTAAAACTGTCCTCAAATGTCCCAGTGTTCCTCTCTACTCTGAGAGTACACTAGGATGTCGTCCTTGAAGACCACCACAATCTGATCCAGGAAGTCGGTGAAGATATCATTTATCAACTCCATAAAGACGGCGGGCGCATTCGTGATCCCAAATGCCATCACTATATATACTCGTAGTGGCCATATCGAGTCCGAAATGCCGTCATGGGCACATCCTCATCTCTCACCCTCAATTGGTGATATCCGGACCTCAAATCTATACGGGAGAACAAAGAAGTTCCCAACAACTGATCCAACAAGTTGTCAATAGGGGTAGCGGGTACTTGTTCTTGATGGCCACCTTGTTCAGCTCTTGGTAATCGATGCACAACCTCACCAATCCGTCCTTCTTCTTCACAAAAAGTACGGCGCACAACATGGGGAAACGCTAGGGCATATGAATCCCTTCTCTGCTAACTCCACGAGTTCCCTCTTTAGCTCCAACAACTCGATAGGCGCCATACGGTATGGTACCTTCGAGATTGGTCTCGTCCCCGGCTCTAACTCAATGCCGAAATCTACACCCCGCTATAGCGGTAAGCTAGATGGCTCGTCAAAAACGTCGATGAACTCGCATACGACGGGAATATCCTACAATGTTGGACTCTCACCCTCCTTCATGGCGTAACACCAGAAGGCCTTACAACCCTGTCCAATCAGCCTCGCTGCTCGTACTGTGTTAATGATTGACCCGGTCTTTCCAAGGTCCCAACTTAGAATATCTCTATCTGACCCGCCTCGGTAGTGACCGTCACGGTCCGTCTATCGATATCTAAGGCCGCTCCATGTTGGTGCATCCAATCCATCCCTAAAATGACTTCTTCATGAACTAAGTACATGACAAAAAAGTCTACATGCAAATCATGATTTCACAAACGTATGGGACAATCGTGTATCTCGCGAGTACCTCTAAACCTACCTCCATCGGGTAACCCTATAATAAAGGGTATTCCCTCTACCGTATCTAAGGCCAAACGCTCAACGCGTGCATAAAAAATAAATAAGTGCGTAGAATTCGTATCAAAAAGTACTCTAACATGTAAATGGTTAATTTGAATGGTAATTGTAGTGGTTGATGCTACTGGTTCCTCAGCTCTCCTTAGCTCAAAAACTCGAGCCTATGCTCCTCTCGTGTCGGTGGTGCTCCCACCACGTCCTTTGCCTTTAATCTGTCCTGGTGCCGAACCCTGAGTAGAAGGATAATCCGGGACCTGTTGTTGTCCTAGTGTCTGGTATTGAGAAGATCTTTATCCGCCTCCAGCTGCACTAGTAGGGGAGGAACCCTGCTGTGAAGGGGCCTTTCTCTGATAATAAAAGGTAGCTCGGTGGCCTAGCTTGTCATAGCTGTAGCAAGTCATTGATGGATTCCTGCACTCAGGCCGTATATGTCCATACCCTCCGCAATTGAAACATGCAGTCCCCTATGCAAAGTCTGTGCAGTCATTGGACCACTCGAGCATCCCTGCATTTGACACCAATTACTGATTTTTCCTAGAGGGAGAGATTGATACCAAGTAAGAGCTCTATCTTTTAAAGAAAAGTAAAAAGTTCTTAGCTTGTAATTGTTGTTTTCTATTCTTGAGGGTCTCAAGGTCTCCATCAAGATCTCATAGTTTTGCAGATGTTGATTCGGAGATTCCTTCTCTAACCCTCCAAATTGGCATTGGCGAATCAGGGAAAGAACTTGCGGTCGAAGTTCGTAGTCATGGTCCGTCGGATCTCCTAGGTTAACTCCAGGACGGCTCAGTTGTTGATTGAGGTCCATCCTTTGACCTAGGGTTTGCGGGATTCCTGCAAAAAGAGCGCCTCGGACTGGTATCCGAGGTGGAAGTACCTCGGCTGGGGCATCAGGTACTGGGACCTGCCTCGGTCGAGGGTTTGGAACTGGATCCTGCATCGGTCGAGGATCTGGAGCAGGGTCTTGCCTCGGTTGAAGTAGATACTAGTCTCGTAAGGCTGCCATATCTGCTTCGATCGCTTCAGTCCTGGTGCGAGTTTCTTCTTTCTTCTGCCTCAGTTCTTCCCTGCTGAGGCGTAGCTGTTCTAACTCCTCCTTCAATTCGGCCTCAAGATCGTGATCGTCTTGGTTGGCCATCTTAGATTTTCTCAAGCGTCGTTTATATGTCTTTTCTGGTTTGGGATCGTAAGGAACGATTTCCTTCCCAGCGCGGGTTCTTCGCATAAACCTAAGAAAAAGAACCTGCGAAAGTCACTCAAGTAGAGTGGTTAGTAGATACGGGGGCAAGTGCCCCAAAAGGCGTACCACAACCGGCTCGGTCTAGACCAAGTCCCCGGCAATGGCGCCAAAAACTTGTTCGCTCCAAACGGTGTGTGCAAGCTTTAAATTTATAACCCTAGACGTAAGCTTAAAACAAGGATGCGAACCCGCAGTGTACGGGTCAATCGTAGTAAAAGCAAGGAATTCCAGGAGTCGATCACAAGGACTTAGTGAAACAAAGTCGGAATAGGTAAGCTTTGTAATTACTAACCACTAAAGCGATTAAAACAATCAAGATGATAAAAAGTCAATTAAGGAAATATGCAATTCTAGGGATTAAAGCATCTAGTTGTGGTTCCAACTCAAGATCTAAAGATAAGTGGACAAAGCTGAGATTTTTGCATAGGGAAGGTGTTACTAAAGTGGAATAGATCACCGGGTAAGTCTCACTACTCACTAATCCCAAACCGTAACTCCTATTACCGGGTAAGTCTCAAGGAATTAAGGTAAAGAACTATAACCTCAAACTAACACACCATCTAAGGGAACAGAATCAACCTTTACCGGGTAAGTCTCAGGCTAACTCACATAGATGGAATGAAAGCACACTCAAACCCTAATAAAGGATAAACCTTTATTACCTACACTTATGATCTTTGGTAAACAAACAAAGGAATTACCGGGTAAGTCTCATCCTAGGCTTGCATTGAACCAGGAAAGGTGTAATAAGAATAGGATTTGGCAAACTCTAACACTTAACTCCCAGTTTCGGATCAGATAAGTCACCTCGGTCAGAAGAATTCCACCCCGGCTGAGATGTTCATCGACTGAGCGAGATGCTTAGGGTTAAGGATAAAGTCTCGAGCTTTCAGGGTCCTACTGCGATTTAAGATTATTCTATCATTGTTTTTTCCACAATTTTCAGTCAATCACCCTAGAATCACACAAAGAAATTAGCCACTCATTATCATGAAAGTATTAATCAAATAAATGGGAAGAAAGAGAATAATTGAACAAGAAAACCTTAAGAGAAAGGCTTCAATAACTGAATCAATTATCAAACAACAAGCGTTCCTTGGATTAAAATCCAACAAGACAATCAACAAAGATAGGAATCTAAGATGATCTTACAAAAACCCTCCAAAAAGCTATAAAAGCTATAGACTTTCTTCCTTCAACCTTCAAAAAGGTTCTTTAAATCTCCCAACTGGAGTATGGTTGTAGCGGATGTCTAAACACAATCGGTGGTATAGCATGATATGGATTTGTGCAAAATCCAACCCTTTTTATAGGAAAATTACTCTCCAAAGATAAGATATCTTAGAAAGATCTCTTCCCATAAAAATAGGTAAAATATATGGTCTAACTTATCTTCTTCCTTCCAGGAATCCAGCCCAAAAATATAAGATCCTCTTTCCAAAGATAAAAGATCTCAGCCAAGAATAAAATATCCTTGCCGCGTCCAAGGTGTTCGCCTCGGTCGAGTCGGCTCCTCTGGATCACCTCGGTCGAGGTGACTCTGTAGTCAACCGAGGTGAATCACAACTGAATGTGAAATCTCTTAAATCTGGTCCAAAGTGAATCTTTAATCCAATTCCATGATTCCTGGATTCTTCCTTAAGCTCCTGAATGTAGCTCCAAATGACTCCATAGCTCCTTTTGCTCCTTTTTGATGCAAAACTTGCCATTTTACCTACGATTATAACAAAACTAGGTGTAGACCTCGATTCCCGCAAAGGTAGATGAAACGACAATATAATCACATAATATATATATATAAACATGCAGATTATTGAAGATAAAACGTCTAAATAGATCTCAAAATATAGACAATAATTCATGCTATCAAAATACCCCATACTTAGCCCTTGCTTGTCCCCAAGTAAGTTCCGCATATAGAATACAAGATAGAATGGATTATTAGTCATAAAGATCAATGAAAAAGTCTTTCAAAAACATTTTAATGGTGTGCTACAATCATAGATCACTGTAAGTGCCTGTTTGGTTGGAGCGGTGGAATGGAAACAGAATGGAATCGGATAAGGGTTAGGAAAGTAAATGGAAATGATGATATTACTTTCATGTGTTAAAAGACCTCTAACCAAACGTGTTTTTTGATTGATTCGGAATCATTCCGTTACCGGGAATGATTCCTAGCACTTCCAAACGGGCCCTAAGAGAATACTTCATGGAGTTTAAAATCAAAATATGCTTAAAACATTTTATAAATATAATAAAGTTGTTCATCTTTGCATAAAATTATAGAATGCATAATAAATCATAATCATCAAAATTAATCATGTATAATCCAGTTTAAACCACTAAGTCAATCAACAAGCTCGAGGTCTCAAGGACTTCCCAAAAGAAAGGTCAAGAAACGTGTAGGGTAGGGATGTATAGAAGTTAATGTGGTGCAAGAATCCGGGAAAAGGATATCACTTCACTTTCACTTGACTTTCAACATCATCCACCAATAAGCTTTGCTTATTTCACACTTTTTTTTTTTAACTTTACTTTTTGGGATGCATGGACAGAGGTGCACAATAACCGAAGCCTAGGAGATTAGCAATCATCAATTTCTCGAGATGCCTCAAACCCTTGATGCACATACCATGACCCGTTAGGATTATCACTCAATCCGACTTTGGCAAGACACAAACACCCGGCTATGTGAATGGTGCCGAGTTACTCATCATCATGATTGACTTCCCCAAACCTATTTATTACTTTCTAACACTTTCACTTCCAGCCAACTTCTCAACTTTTACTTCACTTGCTTTCACCACTTTGCTTGCTTCCAAATTCCCGGATAGGTAAAGGGAGGCAAATCTATATATGAGGGGCTAAGCATGATCAAGAAGAAGAAGAGAAAAGAATGAATTGCCTTGGTCTTTCCAGGAAGAAAGTGAGAGAACTTATCTTGTGGCGTCAACCTTCAAATTCAACATAATTTTGACCTCGACCGGGTTGATTATGTTGGAATGCCTTGAGAGGCTTTGAGACTGTGGTCAAGGTGGAAGAAAGATCAGCTGAGTTGGGAGGGATTTCGTGTGTGGAATATCAACCCAACATGAAACTTGTCACAAGCTTTGGAGAACTTTACGAGGTACATTCTCCTACTTCATTTGAAATCCCTATTAAAATTTCTGAATTTTTCAGGAATGCACCGGAGAGTTGGAGGCCTCTTTCGAAAGAACCTCCTAAGATCAAGATGAAACCTCCCTTGAAACTGTTAGAAGAAGATACTCCTTGGATTATAAGGAGTGGAGTTTGCAAGCACTACACCGTTAAGGCGATGAAGTGTCTCTTGTTCAAGTATGGGGTCCCTGGCATGCTAAGGACCTTGTACCATCCCCATGCTAAAGATGGGGAAGCTACTAGGATTCTCGAGAAGTTATTTTCTCGATCAAGGAAAGGATGGGACGCAAGGCTAGATTATGTCCCATTGAAGTGCAGGAAGGCTAGAAGGATTCCGGTGAGAATCAAACCGTACAAGCTTGTACGTGGGAGATCTTACCATTTGCCGGTGAAATTAGGAACCGGAACCTTTTTGGAAGAATTTTATGATGGATGTGATGAGCACTCCATGTTGTTCAAGGTACATTGAGTAATTCTATGGAGAAGGGTCCAGCTAGCGACCTTAAACCAAGTGCTTCTTGGGAGGCAACCCAAGGTATTGCTTTCTTCTCCCTTTTCTAGTTTAGTTTAGATAGTTGCTTTGTTTTTGTTTTCCTCTAGACAACAACCAGGTATTCCAAAAGGAAGGATCACAGTTCAGGAGCTACACTGGAAGAACAAAATTTCGAGAAGTTGAGGAAACGAGCTTTACTGAGATACATCTCGGGTACTGTCAAAACACCTCGACCGAGATGTGCTTCGCCAACCGAGATGGTCTTATCTGGGAGCTGTTTCTTGCTTCTTCATGCAGTTTAGCTATGTCCGGTGAGTATCTTGTCCTTAGACTTATTTTGACCCACTGGGACAGTGTGTCCCAAGTATGGGGTGTTTATGTATTTGATTGACTTAAGTGATGTATGACTCTATATTATCGGATATTTATGATTATTTTGCTTCTATGGTTTTATCTGAGATTACATACATGCATACAGGTTATTTGATTGGGAAAAACGTCGAAACTGAAAGAAAAACTGGTTTTAAAAAAAAAAAAATTTTGACCTCGACCGGGGGAGTTCTGGCCGAACGAGGTGTTTCACCTCGGTTGACCTAAGAACACCTCGACCGAGGTGGGTTGACTGAGAATTTTCGACAACGATTTTTGTGCTTCTTATCTGGATATGATCTCAGTGAAGATCTTGCTTACTGACTGGTTTTGAAATCTTTATGTGTTTGAAAGGTTTTATAATATGTTTAAGTTGCTAAATGCTTTCTTTGAAATTATTGGCATGTTTAATACTTTGTTTTTGTCTAAATTATGTTGAATTTGAAGGTTGACACCACGTTATGAGTTCTCTCACTTTCTTCCTGGAAAGACCAAGGCAATTCATTCTTCTCTCTTCTTCTTCTTGATCATGCTTAGCCTCTCATATACATTTTGCCTCCCTTTACCTATCCGGGAATTTGGAAGCAAGCGAAGTGGTGAAAGCAAGTGAAGTTAAAGTTGAGAAGTTGGCTGGAAGTGAAAGTGTTAGAAAGTAATAATAGGTTTGGGGAAGTCAATCATGATGATGAGTAACTCGGCACCATTCACATAGCCGGGTGTTTGTGCATCAAGGGTTTGATGCATCTCAAGAAATTGATGATTGCTGATTTCCTAGGCTTTAGTTATTGTGCACCTCTGTCCATGCATCCCAAAAAGTAAAGTAAAAGAAAAAGTGTGAAATAAGCAAAGCTTATTGGTGGAAGATGTTGAAAGTCAAAGTGAAAGTGAAGTATATCCTTTTCCCGGATTCTAGCACCACATTACCTTACATACATCCCTACCCTACATGTTTCTTGACCTTTCTTTTGGGAAGCCCTTGTGACCTCGAGCTTGTTGATTGACTTAGTGGTTTAAACTAGATTATGCATGATTAATTTCGATAAATATGACTTATTATGCATTCTATGATTTTATGCAAAGATGAACAACTTTCTTATATATATAAAATGTTTTGATCATATTTTGATTTTAAATTTCATGAAGTATTCTCTTAGAGTGATCTATGATTGTAGCACACCATAAAAAATGTTTTGAAAGACTTTTCATCGATTTTCTTGACTTATAATCCATTCTATCTTTCCTTTTATATGCGGAACTTGCTTGGGGACAAGCAAGGGCTAAGTATGGGGTATTTTGATAGCATGAATTATAGTCTATATTTTGGGGTTTGTTTGGACGTTTTATCTTCAATAATCTGCATGTTTGTATGTATAATATGTGATTATATTACCATTTCATCTACCTTTGCGGGAATCGAGGTCTACACCTGGTTTTGTTGTAATCATAGGTAAAATGGCACGTTTTGCATCAAAAAGGAGCAAAAGGAGCTATGGAGTCATTGGAGCTACATTCAGGAACATAAGGAACCATCCAGGAAGCATAGCCATGGATTAGAGATTCACTTTGGACCAGATTTGAGAGATTTTACTTTCAGTTGTAACTCACCTCGGTTGACCACAGATTCACCTCGACCGAGGTGATCCAGAGAAGTCAACTCGATCGAGGCGAACACCTGGGACGCGGCGAGAATTTTTTATTCTTGGTTGAGATCTTTTATCTTTGGAAAGAGATCTTATATTTTTGGGCTTGACTCCTGGAAGAAAGAAGATATGCTAGATCATATATTTTACCTATTTTTATGGGAAGAGATCTTTCTAAGATATCTTATCTTTGGAGAGTAATTTTCCTATAAAAAGGGTTGGATTTCCGATAAATCCACATCATGCTATACCACCGATCAGGGTTTATACACCGCTGCAGCCATACTCCAGTTGGGAGATTTGAAGAACCTTTTTGAAGGTTGAAGAAGGGATATTGTAGCTTTTATAGCTTTTGAAGGGTTTTTGTAAGATCATCTTAGATTCCCTTCCTTGTTGTCTTGTCTTGTTGGATTTCTATCCAAGGAACGCTTTGTTGTGATATTTGATTCAGTTATTGAAGTCTTTTCATTAAATTCTTCTTGTTCAAATATTCACTTTCTTCCCATATACTTGATTAATACTTTCATGATGATGAGTGGCTAATCTCTTTGTGTGATTCTAGGGTGATTGGCTGAAGGTTGTGGGAAAAACAATGATAGAATAATCTTAATCAAGGTAGGACCCTGAAAGTTCGAGTCTTTAACCTTAACCCTAAGCATCTCGCTCAGTCGATGAACATCTCGGCCGGGGTGAAATTCTTCTGACCGAGGTGACTTATCTGATCCGAAACTGAGAGTTAAGTGTTAGACTTTGCCAAATCCTATTCTTATTACACCTTTCCTGGTTCAATGCAAGCCTAGGATGAGAGTTACCCGGTAATTCCTTTGTTTGTTTACCTAAGATCATAAGTGTAGGTAATAAAGGTTAATCCTTTATTGGGGTTTCAGTGTGCTTTCATCCTATCTTTGTGAGTTAGCCTGAGACTTACCCGGTAAAGGTTGATTCTATTCCCTTAGATGGTGTGTTAGTTTGAGATTATAGTTCTTTATCTTAATTCCTTGAGACTTACCCGGTAATAGGAGTTACGGTTTTGGATTAGTGAGTAGTGAGACTTGCCCGGTGATCTATTCCACTTTAGTAACACCTTCCCTATGCAAAAAGCTCAGCTTTGTCCGCTTATCTTGAGATCTTGAGTTGGAACCACAACTAGATGCTTTAATCCCTAGAATTGCATATTTCCTTTATTGACTTTTATCATCTTTGATTGTCTTAATTACTTGTGGTTAGTGATTGCTTAAGCTTACCGTAATTGGACTTTGTTTCACTAAGTCCCTGTGATCGACCCCTGGAATTCCTTGTTTTTTACTACGATTGACCCGTACACTGCGGGTTCGCATCCTTCTTTTAAGCTTACGTCTAGGGTTATAAATTTAAAGCTTGCACACACCGTTTGGAGCGAACAATATACTCAATAATCAACCATAAATAATGAGTCTAACATACCTAATGTATCACCAAAACGTTTGGATGCCAAATCTAGAAATTAACCACTACTTCTCATGCCTTGTGATTATGTTCGCCTTCAAATACACAAAACATCGCCATAAATACCTTTGTCTATGATCTACTCATCAACTACAACAAGCTTGGACGGGCAAGTCGTCACCACCAGACTTGAATTGCAATTTACAACAAGGATCATGATAAGGAAATCAAGGAAGGGGGACGATAGAAGTTGCCTGTGTTGTGAATTTACCCTCTCAAGTTTGTCTTGTCGACAAACTCTTGGCTTTCTATTTGGTCTAGAAAGCCAACAACCTCATAGGTATACCAAAACTTCTCCAATCTAGAAAAAGGAGATAGTTGTGTATGATTGAGCTGATGTGGGTTCGTCTCAACACATATGGAGATAGAGAGATCTCGAGGTTGGTTTGTATCCACTCTACACGTGTGGAGAAACAAGATCTCGGATTGTTTTGTCTCTTCTCTACACAACTGGAGGAAGGAGATCTCGAATTTTGCTAGGACACAATTCAAAGGAGAAGTAGTCGTTGTATTTAATTGTACTAAAGTATCTCACTAGTTGTTTTTTTAGGGAAAAGAAAGGACCCGACAACCATGGTCGGAAGGGAAGGGAGTGGAGAAGCGATATTTAAAGTTTTGTAAGGAGAAGAGCGAGATAAGGATGAAACAAAATAAAAAATATTAGATGGAGATTGAGATTGAGAATGCTAGGGTAAGCATATGATTAATGATCATTGTATATGTGTTGAGCTTGAGTGATATTATTCTCCCTAAACACATGACTGGGTGAGTTAAATATGTTACCTTGAGCGGTCATGAAATGATTGAACTTTGACTAATCCCTATTACGATGATGTGTGTTATGATGACTTAGTTTTGCTTGAGCTTGATCTTTGTAGTTAAATCATAAACACGAGTCCTGCACATATAGATATCTTCGAATCTTACTTGAAAACAAGTAAGGTTCAAGTGTGTGGGTATTTGATAGCATCTATTTTAATGTTTTTCTCATCCTTTGATCATTTAGTATAAATTTGCAATAAATTTTGGCGGATTTCCTTTCACTTATGTTTTGGACATCTACTTGTGTGTTTATGATAATACAATCACTTTAATCCTTCTTGAAGCTAAAATGGAGTTATTCTTGGAAGAATTCTTATTACATACTTTGGATCTTCATTCAATCAAGGAAAAGGCAACGTCAAAACCGAAGAAATCAAGAATCGAGAGAGAAGAAATAAAGACAACTCGATCATGATGTGTGAAGTTGGTAGATTTATCCCTAAAAGTCGACCGATTTGGATTTTCATGTCAACTACAAAGTTGTAAAGCTTCAAATTACCTTCAAAAGTAGTACTTGTAGGTTTCTAGTTCCAACCACATCAATGAGAAATGTAGTTTTACTTAATTGCTCAGTGTTGTCATATTTTGATTTCATGAGGAGGTCAACCAACTAGGCCCCACTAGTCGATCGGCCAGTCCCACAATGCTCTCTCTTTGATGTTATTTTCTAACCCTTTTCCCTTTTATCTTTGGGCTATCTTGTAGCTTATCCATTTGGATGTTTTTACCATTTTAGCTAGTCCATTTTGGACATAATTTGGTAGATTGGATTTGATTAGCAAATCCTAGGAGAACTAGGTTTGACATTATCCTATAAATGGGGCTTTTCATCCATTAGGTTTTGCATTCAATTTTTATTCGAGAGTTCTGTCAAACAGTTAAAGACGACATGTTTGACTGATTGATTTCCCCCCTTGGTCGATCGACTGCCTTTTTTCCCTTTGATCAATAAAGCTTTGAATATGTGTTAAGGTATGTCTTGCTAAATTCAATTCGTTCTAGGGTTCAAAGAGTACGACTACATTAATCTATGATGTTAATAATGATGCATATATTGATTGAATGTTTATCTATGAGAGTTATGACAATCTTGGATTGTTCTATGCAAAACGCGAAAGTCGAGTGTAGAACTTTTACTATATGTTTATCAAGGTATTTGATAGAACTAATATGTAAATAGAGTTAAATAGAGGGTTTCCCTGTCAAATTATGTAAATACGTGTGATTATTAATATGACCCATCAGTCGATGAAAACCCCAAGGGGAATTCCTTCAGAATCTCACATGGTATCAGATGTCTGGTTCCTCTAACCTCTTCTGCTTTCTCAACCCTAAGGCCATCACCGCCGCCTCTTTCGTTCCCCTTCACAGCATTCCTTGATGGTTGCAGAATGGAAATCCTCATTTCAGTCTGCCCTCGGAATCTCAAATATCAAGAACACCATTGCCCTTGTCCTCGATCATGACACTCCGTACGCTTCTTGGGTCACCTTATTTCGCGTTACTAGGAAAACACACAACGTTCTCGATCACATCGATGAAAAGATTCCCAAACCCACGGATCTTGATGATTTGTTATGGCTCCGAGTAGACGTTGCTGTTCTTCAATGGAT
Source organism: Fagopyrum homotropicum (assembly GCA_033239125.1). Taxonomy (NCBI): domain Eukaryota; kingdom Viridiplantae; phylum Streptophyta; class Magnoliopsida; order Caryophyllales; family Polygonaceae; genus Fagopyrum; species Fagopyrum homotropicum. Next base: position 38,020,561 of record BSWB01000001.1, on the reverse strand, counting down.
TTACAGCACAATTTCTAGAGATAATCTTCTACAAGTTCTCGATTCCGATGATACCGCTCTTCAGGCATGGAATCGAGTCAAAGATATATTTCAAGATAACAAGAACACCCATGCCGTCTATCTTGAACCTGAGTTTTCTAATTGTAAGCTCTCTAGTTTTCCTTCTATTAACGCTTACTTTCAACAACTCAAATCATAAAAAAATCAACTCAAAGGAGTCGGTTCACCGGTTCCGACAAACCGTCTTGTTCTTCAACTCATTTCAGGTTTACCTGCTGAATACAACGTTGCGACAAGTTTTATTCAACAAACTGACGCGCTACCGAGTTTCACCAAAGCTCGGTCTCAATTGTACCTCGAAGAAACTAGAATGGCATCTCACGCAACCTCCGAACCGACGACAACATCCCTAACCGCTGTTAGCTCCTCCACCGCTGCTAGCCCACGGTTTGCACCACCTTCCGGCACGCTGGAGCAGCCCTCTGGCCGGCGTGGTCGTGGCCGCAAAGGCCGTGCCCGGAGCAACGCTATTCCGCCGCAACAGTAGAGGGTTGCGTTTCACCCTCAGTACGGTTGGGTTCCGTTGCCAGCTTGTGCAAATGGGCCTCCTCCCCCTTTCTGGAAGCCGGCCCAATATCCCTAGTGTGGCCCAGCTCGACCTCCTTGCCCATTCCAACTCATCAAGGGGTTTTTGGGCCTTCTCCCTATCCACAGTGTGTGTGGGCCCACACAACTTCTGGATTCCAGCCCACATCTCTGGACCAATCCTTTGCTGTTATGTCACTCAGCCCGCCAGACCCGTATTGGTATATGGATACGGGAGCTACTTCGCACATGACGAATAATACAAGTTCTCTCTCGTCTTTTTCGCATAATGGTTTTTTAATAAGATAATTATTGGGAATGGCATGCGTATTCCATATACAAGTATTGGAGAAACCGTCCTTCCCACCACTAAACAACCTCTCCGCTTGTCCAATGTCCTTGTTGCACCTAAAATAGTCAAAAACTTAGTTTCTGTTCGCCGTTTTAAAACTGACAATAGAGTTTGACCCTTTTGGTTTTTCTGTGAAGGATCTGCATATGGGGACCATTCGCCTGAGATGTAATAGTTCCGGAGAACTCTACCCTGTCACAAGTCATCTTACCTGTCCACATCAAGCCCTTTCGGTCGCTTCCTTCACTCTTTGGCATGCTCGTCTTGGTCATCCCGGCGTGCCAGTTTTAGATTTTCTTAGGAACTCTTCTTATTTTCATTGCAATAAATCAAAAGTGTCTCTCTTTGTCATACTTGTCAATTAGGAAAACACCATTGGTTGCCGTTTGAGCGCTCTCATAATAGTACTATTGTACCGTTTGACATTGTTCATAGTGATCTTTGGACCTCTCCTCTTCCTAGTAGCGACGGTTTCAAATATTAATTACTTTTTCATGACGATTTTTCCCACTTTTTATGGATTTTTCCAATTAAGTTTAAATCTAAGTGTTTGATCTTTTCGTGCAATTCCATCAACTCATCAAAACACAATTCCATCAAAATATCAAAAGTTTCCAATGTGACATGGGCCATGAATTGAACAACACCAACTTTCACAAGTTTTTTGTCGATAATGGCATTGTCTTTCGACGTCTCGTGCCCCCACACTTCTTCTCAAAATGGCATGATGTGTTCCCTTCTTTTTCACGCCTCTCTTCCCGTCTCTTTCTGACCTCATGTCGTAGAGATCTCTTGCTATCTCAATTTAGCCACAAATAAAATTCTCATTTCTCGTCATGTCACTTTCGATGAATCTATTTTTCCATTCGCCACTCGATCCCGAGTTTTCCCGACATATCGATTTCATCTCGAGATAATGATGGCATCTCCCCTTATCTTCGTCACGCATCTTGGTCCCCTGCGGATCCAACGTGTCATCCTATTTTGTCAGGGATATAGTAACCATTAAATATAGTATTATCCTTAAGCCTTTATAGTTAATAATATTCAAAATTTACCTATTTTTCATTAACATGATTTCTAACTATAATGTATGATTTGAACAGGGCTCTTACTTTCTCTAATAAGATTTTTTGTAATAAATTGTCTACTTTCTTCTTATTCTTGTTCGTCTTTATAATTACAAACTCTCTACTTACTTTCTCTAATAAGACTATTTATTTTTTGATCCCAAAATTCTAAACTGCTTTTAGGATACAACTATTTTCACAATTCTTTTTTTGTTGAGTTGCTCCTTGAAAGTTACTTCATTTATTGAAAGCACAAATTCTATTAGATTTTAACACTATATTACTCATGCTTACTGTATGCATGCTCAATATTTTTATGAATAAAGGCCCTTTTATCCAAAATTTTCCCCATTGATCGTAAATATAATTTATCTAGACTTTGGGTACATAGAGAGTATACTCTTTATTAAAAGTTATATAATATTAATTTTTAGAGATCGATGCCTCTCCTTGTGGTTTACGGTGCATTAAGTTAAATACTAGTTCATAAACCTTCCAGGCTTCTTCTATTATTAGATCTAGTGTTCTTTAGATTTATACTATGTTTAACAAGCTCTTTAATCCTAAACTATTGACTTTTAGTTTTTTATTTAAGAAGGCCAAGGCACTCACAAATTTTAAAGTGTTGTGTTAGACATATCTATGTATTTTCTTATAAAAAAAGCTATCCAATTTTGAACTTCGAGTGTGGAATCAAATCGGTCATTAATAAAAAAATATAAATAATTTTTTTTTATTTCGAACTTGGGCCAAGTGCGGAATTTAATTAAACACAATTTCGGTTTCGAGGCCCAAGTGTTGAACTAATTAAACCCAATTTTACTTTCGCATCCCAAGTCCAGAACCAATTTTACTTTCGGGCCTCAAATACGGAATTAATTAAACACACACTTCATAAGCGAAATTAGAGAGTTGTTTAAAAAAATATATATGAGTTTGTTTAAGAGGGACGTTTTTAAGTGATAGGGGATCACATAAAAATAAAAGGGAGAATTTGATATAATAGGCCTTTTTGAGAATATGATTTAGTAAATGTACCCCAAATTTTTTACCACTTTCATTTAATAGTAGGTAAAAATTATTAACCCTTCTATTTAGAAAGAAAGAATAAATGATGTTTGTTATTTGTTATATAAGTATAAGTTTTAATTTTTAATTACTGATTTTGTTTTTTTTATATTATTTTTCTTATCTTTTTTTAATTTTCTCTTTTTATTTTCTGGACTGAATTTCTCATACCAGAAATTCCATACCAGAAATTTCATACCAGAAATTAGATACCATAAATTAAATACCAGAAATTTCATACCAGAAATTATCATATGAAAATTAGATACCAGAAATTAGATACCATACATTATATACCAGAAATTAAATACCAGAAATTTCATACCAGAAATTATCATACGAAAATTAGATACCAGAAATTAGATACCATAAATTATATACCAGAAATTAGATTGATACATCAACAGCTAAAAGATGAGATTTTTAATAATTTTTAACTATATCATAAGCATCGCAAGGCTGTTGGTATATTATCATGTCAATTAATTGCAAATTTGCAACCTAATTTGCAGTGTTGAGTTGAAATTTTAGCATGTGATGTACTGGTTTGTACATTCAATTTCGCTTTGTGTTTCCGGTATCTGGTTTGAAGCTGTGATTTTCTGGATAAAATCGGTTCAAACACTGCCAATACCATTGAGTATCCAATCATCCGGAAAACGAAGGATTTGATACTAAACCTTATTTGACTAGAGGTGCGGGATGATTTGTGGGTTTAATCTTCTTCTAGTGACACACTCTTCGATGCATCATGTTAAGAAAGTCCTTACATGTTGCAAAAGCTTCATTAACTATTTGCCTAGAAGAGATGAATTGTTACAGGGTAACCTAATCTTAAATTGAATGAACTTTGTTCATATTTACCTATTTATAGAACTTCAGTGCCATTACTGCCATGTTGTTGTGGACAAAAGTTAGATAATCGAAATTGAATACATTAACTTCATTCGGATGGATGATCAGGTTGGTTTGTGGACAAGATTCCCTTATGGAACTCTTGTATTGAATTTCAAGATTAACATCTCATAAACATAGGCATCTGTCCGATGCATCATGCTAAGTATTCCCTCTTCAAGCAAGACATGTTGCAAAATCTTGTTTTACAGTTTACATTTTCTTAATACATTGTGCCGAGCAGATGAAACTGAATTCACTTGTTGATATCTTACCTATTTAGGGAGAAGTTGAGGGAATGAGGGAGGAGGAGGGTTTGAGTTTGGCATTGACAGTAAAAAAATTAAAAAGGGTACACTTACTTAACAAAAAAATAAAAAAAGCCTACTTACTTTTATTATTTCTCAAAACAGCTTACTAACCAAAAAAGCCTAAAATAAAATGATACGAATTAAAATTAGAAATAAAGGTAGAAATGAGTGTAAAAAGAAAAGGCTGAAAATAATTAAATAGTTGATATAACGACTATTGTCGTAAGACTTTTATGAACGTATTTAAGTATTTTCTTAAATGATCTAAACCTAAAAAGCGTTACATGTCCATAATGTTGGTGCTCTTGAAACTTGGTTGATAACTAACTCGAATCATAATTGACAACCCTAACGGGAAAGGGAGATGACGTGGGTTTACAGTAGTTACCCTATATGGCCAAAATTATCGACAGTGTAATCCATATTGACCCAATTTCATTTCTTGGGTTACTTTATTAATAAAGGTGAAATCACGACTTTCGCCTAATCAATTATCCGTTTTATATGTTTAGGTGAAAATCATATCAGCGGATATAAAGCGGTTAAACGACTTTCCAACTTATTTAATTTCGATTTCATGTCATTTTCAAAATATTTAAAGATTTGTATTTTTAAATTCGAATTATCGAGTCTTTTAGGTCGATGTATTTTGGGGTGAAGGTTATTTTGAATCATACTATTCGGTCCAAGTTGGATGTTCATTTTTGTGTTCATCTTATTTTATTTTTGGATCAAATTATTGAGTCGGTCTCAAATATATTTCTTTTGTTTATTTAGTAAACTTTTGTGTATCTAGAGAGAGAAAATGATTGAAGAACTGATTTCATTGATTGAAAAAGCTTGTTTCAACATGAGGCTTGTTTACCTTTTATACACCGTAAGAATGGTTACTAACTAATGTCCTATCCGCAATGTATAACTCTCAACACCCTCTCTCAAGATGATGATTGGTACAAGTCCAACTTAGATAAAATATGATTTTGTTGATGAGATGGAAAAATCTTAGTTAAGACATTAACCAGTTGTTCTAAAGAAGGAACATAAGTAAACTTTAGCAATCCTTCCATGATTTTCTCGCTATTGAAGTGGTAGTCAACTATCTATGTGTTTAGTTCTCTCGTGAAAAAACGGGTTTTTAGCAATATGCATGGCAGAATGATTATCACAAAGAGGGTGATTGGTTTTATGGGATCAACCTCTAACTCTTGTAACAACTGAATTAACCATGTAACCTCAGTTGCAACCTGTGTCATGAATCTATATATACTCTGCCTAAAAGGAGTTGTGAGACACAACTTATTGCTTCTTAGACTTCCAAGAAATAGGAGAAGAACCCAAAAGAATGACAAATCTGGTAACATATCTCCTAGTCATTGGACATGTTGTCCAATTTTAATCATAGAAAGCAAGCAGAGGACAATCACAACCATTGAGTAAGATGTCTTGGCCTGCAATGCCTTTGACATAGGAAAGAGTGTGATTGAGAGCATTAATACGAGGAAATCGAGGATGTTGCATGAATTGGCTCAATGTTTGAACTACAAAACTTAAATATGGTTAGTACTGGTAAGATAGCTCAGTTTACCAACAAGGATCCTATAATGAGTAGGATCAACCATAAAAATCACCATATGTTGTATTTAGTTTCAGGTGGAGAGGCAAGGGTGTAGAAAAAGCAATTGAAAAGGCATCTAGTAGCTCATTGGTGAACTTGCTCCGTGTGACAATAATAATTCCTGAATCAATGTGAGTGATTTTCAAACTTAGGAAAAAAAATGAATAGAGCCATATCTATAATACTAAAAGTAGCATGTGAAATAGCTTTAGTTTCTCTACTTCACTAAAATCAAAGCCGATTACCAGAATATCACCTATATAGACAACGACTATGTGATCAAATCGAATTTATTTTTGGTGATGAGTAATCGGTCTTGGATGTTGAATATCCAAGAGAACGCAAAGTAAGCTTGTGAAACCATTGGTTTGAAGCTTGTTTCAACTCATAGAGACACTTCTTAAGTGTACAAACATGATGATTAGGATTTGGAATCCCTTTAGACACTAACATATAAACCTCATTATATAAACTTCCATGAAAAAGGCATTATTTATGTCAAGTTGATGAATATGTCATTTCCTCGAAGCTACAACTACAATAATTGTTCTTGAAGGAGAAGTTTATAAACTTCATTCAAAGATGGTGATGGTTGAATTATCAAGATTTGTGTGTGCGGAATTGTTGACATCATTCAAACTCGTGAGGTACTACACTACTTGTTGATCTTGAAGAAGATCACAAATTAGGGCAGCAGATCCACATACGCACACCCAATCCTCGAGCAACAACACATACTCATCCCATAGAGCCTTCGATTTCGTATAATGTAACAAAATTTAAAATGTACGTTACGAGAGCATAGACAGATCATTGAATTCAATTCTTCATTCTTAAACATAGATCTACCATGGAACTTCGATCCTCGGTCAATATAAGTGCCTTCCATGATGCTTTTGATCTCGGGGAGGATAAAAAATCGTACTTTGGCATTGTTTTATCGTGGTTGCTCATTTCTAGCGTCAAACGCCTTAAATACGAAATAAACCAAAGTAGACACCACAATATGTAATAGGAAGGATTTATGCTCTATATGTACACAAACCAAACCAAATGAGGTAGGAATATGCATGCAAATGATTACTAAAAAGACGTATGTGTTGGACTCATCAGTGTAGGAGAAATTACCTCTTCAGGATCAACTTTCTCTTCAACAATCTTCTTTGTAGTTGGCTCGGGGACTGATGATGTGATTTATGACGTTAGTTTAGGCATTTATTTAGATAGTTTTCCCGTTATTCATGGATGGTTTGGCATTAATTCATGACGTTTACGCATAATTCATGCATATTGTCGAAGTAGGTGTCTACACGAACTTTTGTCGATTTTGTGGGTATTTTGGGGAGCTTTTTGTAATATCCGGAATTTTCGTTCCGTTTAATTCCGAAGCAAATCGGACTTTGAGCCGTTGACGGTTTTCCATTCTATCTACTATTTCTTTCTTCACAAATTTTATCATTTTATGTAAAATTTAATTCACATAAAATGATAGAATTATATCAAACCCTAATTCTTATAATTATTTATCATTTTATGTAGAATTTAATTCCCATAAAATGATAGAATTATATCAAACCCTAATTCTTATAATTAATTCTTAACGGCGACTTTAGACGAGATCATGAACAAGCTGAGACGAGGTCATGACGAAGCCCGACAACTCTATGACGAAGTCATGCATGGGCAGACAAAGCCATGACGAGTTATGACGAGTTTTGACAACCCAGCCCACTTTTGCTTTTTACAAATTCAGCTCACCTCTTCATGCCAGATTGCTTCAGCCCAAATTCTGTACACCTCCAGCCCATGAACAAGTTCAGCCTTGCTTCTCTAGCCCAGCAATGTACCACCTCTCGGACGGGCCAACCCAGCATTGAAGAGCCCAATTCACTCTTCAACATGTATTGTCCAGGAAGTGTAGCAGCCCCGCCAACCTCCTGAATTCCAGCCTGGTTTCTCGCCTTCCTCAATGGCAGTTACGGGAGCAACAATCTCCTCACTTCCCCGTTCACGTCCAGATACAGAGGGTTGACATCCATGCCTCTTTCCTTTCCAACAGATGGACGCCTTCCTTCTGTCACGCTACCAGACCCATTTCACTCCTCTCATCACGTCACACACCCTCTCATTGGCACCTTCCTTCCACGTTTACAGAAGATAACCTCACTCCCGATCTCCTTCCTTCTACTTCCCTTTTGATTCGACAGCCAAAGATACGAGGATCTACGGACGTGCCTCTCTCATCGTTTCTGTCGAGCCAGCACTACAACACAAACCATCTCCGTACACACTGTAACCAAGCCGTCTTCAACCCTAGTGCGATATACCTTCGATGGTCTCCATCCTGCACGCAACACCCAACAACCGGACCCTCGCTCCAGGGACACAACAGCTACGACGACCATCCAGATTTGCAGGAGATGCTAGATCCGAATCGCTGGTGCCAGGTTGCAGAGGCTGAAGTCCAGACCCGCAAGGAGCAGTAGTACAGAAGGTTGTTCTTCCCATTTCGTCCTCGTGCACGGGTGCCTGTCGGGTCTCGATCGTCGGGTAAGGACCTCACTCCCCTCATGTGTATTAACCTCTCTATATCAGTGCTGATGAGGCCCCTCAATTGTAGCTAAAACCATTCAACAACCATGGAAGAGGACTAGTTATGTTTCCGGAATTTTAGGAGGTGATGAACAACCAACTTTGAGTCCAATTTTGGGTAAGCTAAACTATCTCTTTTTGGCTGGTTTTCGGATATGTCATAGAAGGTATTGCATAGTAAAGCATACTAAAATTTTAGAGGAATCGGAGTTACGGTTTGAGAGTTATTGTGTTCCAAAGTTGACACCTCATGCAGTTTGTATATATGTGCTGAGTGTTGGGGAAAACAATAGGTGATGCTGTTTTGTGAGATGGTTTTGAATAAGCTGTTGATCTCTGTTGGGCCTGAATTTTGGATATGATATAGTTGACATATTGTTGTAGAACATATTAAAATTTGAGAGGCATCCAGGGAGTGGTTTGGGATTTATGATTTTTCAAAGATGAAGTCGTAAGCAGTTTTTCTGTTGTGATGAAATTCGGTTTTGTAAGATAGTTTTAAATAGTATTTTGATCTCCTTTGCGGCTGAATTTTGGATATATTATAGATAAGATTTTATAGTAGAACGTATCAAAATTTGGGATAAATCCAGCGAGTAGTTTAGGAGTTATGATTTTTCAAAGTTAAGACAATGTGCTGTTTGTTAAGTGTTGTAACCAACTTTGGAAATTTTTGTAGAAGTGATGGTTGAACAGTTTTAAAAAATTCTTGCTCCTAGGAGTATATGAGATATCATAGATGATCTAGGGAATTATTTCGGAATTTTTATAAGATTATACGAATTTTTTATTTGAAGCCGAAGTTGGACCTTAACGATCTTTCCGAAAATAGGGAAATGGGTAAATTGCCAGTTTGTAACCAAACTCATCTTTAGGAGTTAGAATATGACTCTTTAGTCTCAAATAAGAGTTTAGGCATGAATTAGGGAATTTTTGGAAGTTTCGAGACCAAGGGTAAAATAGTCATTTTACCATAAATTAATACTGTAATCAATTCCGTTCTATTAAGACCTACTATCTTAGAAGTCTTAAACTTCTAACCACCCAGAAAGTGTGCTGACACACTTGCCTCCTTTGACAAGCCACTGAATTCCTAATGTACAGATCGATTTGCGAATTAGGAGTTAAGATCTGATTCAGGTAAGTCCACAGACTTACTTTGCTGGCTTCTTGTATGAGTGTAATGTGTAGGAGTGGTGTTTGTTAGTAATGATAAACAACGAAACCGGATTAGGCTGACTTTATTATTTACATAATTGACCCAAGTGTATGATAACGGGTCGTGACATCATCTGCCTAGCTCTTGCAAGAGTCTAGGAGGTTCCCTGCAACCAGCCCAGTCCGGTAGACGGTCAGATGCATTAGTACCATTCCGCGTTGGTAAACGGGGACAAGGGCGTGGTTTGGGAATCCCTCGTGTCACAAAATAAGTATCAATAGTAATAACCTATCACCTAATTAAAGATAATAAAAGGATTGAGTGTTGCATGTTGATCGTGTATGTTGTGTGTTTGTGCTTTTACCTTTATACTTATGCATAGAATGTTAGCTAACGGTTTTATACCGCTTGTAGATGCCTTGCAGGTTAAGACAGTTGTAGAGAGATCCGGAGGAAATGGTCAGCCGGGTCCACGTACTCATTTAGTTGGGGACGGGGATGTCTTCTATTCTTCATATGCATCATTTTAGTAGCTTTTCTTGTAAGGCTGATACATATTCTCCATGTATATATTGTTTACAGTTTTCAAATATTTTAAATACTTTTGTGCCTTGTTGTAAGATCCATGTAAAATTGTTGTCAAACTATGGTCGGGACCCATTGTGAGGTCCTAACCAGTAGCTCCCCGAGTTCTCAGAATTTGGGGTGTTACACTTTTGGAGCTTAATCGATACATTCGAGGATCATTCCTTGTGATGACACACTTCCGGACTCATTAAGGAGCAAGCTAGAAGAAAAGGAGAACACATAGGACCTTGTTGGTGCATGCCTTGCACCAACTCATGGCTTAATGATCCAAAGAGAGCTGAACAGGGAATTCCACGGTCCAGAAGCCAAAACCACGCCCGTAATTTTGGCCATGGTTTTCTCTGGACAGTTGTGACAGTTGTCCCACGATCTCCTTGCCCGACCCTTGCTCTTGGTGGAGAATATAAGTGGTCATGTAGGCTGTTGCTAGGAGATCCTCCCACATTCTCTCACACATTATCACTATCCACATTGAGAATCCTTGGAGGAGAAGAGAAACACTCTCATTTTGTTGGAAGAACAACAAACCAAGATAGAGATTTAGAGTGAAGTTTTTGAGTGATTTTGAGTGACTTTTGTTGAGAACAATTCAAAGCATTGTAAGGAACGTTTTGGAGCTGTGTTTGTAGGGTTGTAAGTCTTGTTTCATCTTATATTAAGATAAGACTACTTGTTTCTTTTCATTTTCATTTCATTCACTTGTTATAGAAGCCATGAATGTTTGCTTGTTGAGTTTGAATCTTAAAATGCATGTCGTTGGCTAAATAGTTGTAATTCTAGGGTAATGGAATAATGTTTATGGATTGGACTATGATAGAATAGACTTGAATGTACCTTTGGATGATTTTCTTGCTCGAACCTAACCTCTGATGAAAACCACGGTCTGTTCATGTGAATCCACGGCTGTGGTTGTCTATGATCTGCCCGTGGTTTGTTCTGTTGTGCTTGTATTGATGAATCTGAATGTTAGGATGTTAGATTGTTGAAATCCTAGTGTTTGTTATGCATAATCTAGCCTAGGGTGACCTAATGCTAGCAAACTAAGTGAGGGAAGAGACCTACCCGGTAATTCTCGATCTTAGATACCAAAGATGACGAACTCTAGGTAGTAGTGAGTCTCACAAACCGCTATTGGACTTAGTGTGCTAGGATTGATGCTTAGGACTTGCCTTCCCGAGACTTACCCGGTAAGGAGAGGTTTGCCTTCCCAAGATTTACCCGGTAAGGAGAGGTAATAGAACCTTAGGTGCGGGATTAGTGGACCATGAGACCTACCCGGTGATTGATCCCATTTGAGAAACACCCTTTCCCAACATACCGTAACTTATCCAAGGTTGATTAGAAGCTTGACTCCAATGCCATAACCGGAAGTCCTAACCCCTAGAATCTGCTTTTCTCTCTTTAAACACATTTCTTGTGTTTGTGTTGTTTGTTTGAGTTGCTAGCTTGAGTTGTTAGTTTGATTTATAATATTGCATGATTTGTGATCTTGCTTGGTCACCACAAAAACCCAACCCAAAAATATCAAGATTTTCATTTCTTTATTTCCTTCTCTTTTCATAGACTAGATTTGCACTATCCATGATCACTTGTTTGATTTAAATTCACCTTAGTCTTCGTGTTCGACCTCGGAATACTATCCTTGCTACAAAACGACCCATACACTGTGGGTTCGCTAGGAGTTAGGAAATTATATCGAGTTATAAATTGTAAGACTTTTGTGTTATACATTTCTAGCGTAACAATTTTCTGGCGCCGTTGCTGGGGGCTAGGTCTAGATTGAATCATTGTGTGTGATTGTTTATAGTATAGGTCTTTCTTATTGCTTTTGATCTTGTTTGGTTTGTGTCTTTGAATTTTCAAGACATCTCTCATTCCTTAGGTGCATGCGAAGATCTCTATAACATCCCGAATCCGCGAGACTCGGAATGCTACATTGGGCTAGGATCTCACAATGGATCCTGATCCTAGCGTGACAACAAGTTCACTAGATCTTACAACAAGGCACAAGTAGAGTAAAAAAAACAAATACATAAAAATTGTATGATACAACAAAAGAGTTTACTAACTCAAAACCGAGTACAAAACCATAACAATAACATCAACTAATACAAAAGATCCCCAACCCACGCATCCTAATGTACAGAAGTCCTCAGCTGGTCACACCATCTGGCTCACTCTGCAGTCTTCCTAACCTGCAGATCAACTACAACACGTAATACACCGTTAGCTACAACAATAGATAAGCATGAAGTAATAGCACAAACACACCACAACAACTCATACATGCAATGTCACACACATTCATTTATTATCTTTAATTGCGTTATTCTATTACTAATTCAACTTCTTTTGTAACACGAGGAGCGTCAAGAACCCCGTCCCATCCAACGTAACGCAGGAGTTTTGCATGGGGGTGACCGTCACTCGTCCCCTCCTGTGAGATCATCTTCGGGGCACCTCCTCCTAACCCAGCAGGCGGAGACCGGTGGTTACCGCCCGTTATAATACACTTGGGCCATATAAATGTAATGAATGGTCATCCTAGTCCGGTTTAAGTTATAAATGCACAACCATATGAACACACACAACCATTACAATCATACAATCCACAACCGTACGCTAAGTAAGTCCTATGGACTTACCTGATACTCTCGTATCCTCTACCACATCACAGCTTCCCCTTGGGGAAGAAACCAAATCCTACAAGAGCAAGGCACACAACATCACTACCTGAAAGGGTCAGGAGACTCGTCTCCATAACCAGAACTAACCTACAACCTAAAGATCAACACAAGCTCACATATGCCTGTAGCATACTCTCAACATCAACACAGGTGCCTAAGGTACATCTCTAACACACAACTCATCCTAACCATCCTAACCTAGCCAACAACTAAGTCAAGGCCAAAGGAAAGGAAGGAAGGAAGACATACCAACAAGGTATGCACCGACAGAAGTAAGAACACACCAGCCAGCCCAGTGAGGCGCAGGGGCGGCTCCACACCAGGCGCATGTGCGGCTCAGGTCAGGCATAGGGGCGGCCAACTGTGCAGAGAGTTGGTCCCGACTTCTCTTCGACTCCTTTCTCGATTCTCTTCACGTCTTCAACACACCACAACAACACAGATGCATAATATACACACATATGATCATCAAAACATCCAGGAAGATCCAACACAAGTCCAAACTTGTGATTCCTAAGCTAAAGAGAGAAATAAGAAGCAAAGGAGAAGGAAGAAAGGAAGAAGGAGAGAAAAGCTTACCACTCAAGCCCTAGGCTGTACTAAGGAGCAACAACACCACTCTCAGCCTCAACACAACAGCAACAACTCTCAGCAACGTCCACAAGAGCATCCAAGGCCAAAGAGCCCTTCAACCTCTCAAGAACTCACTCACACAAGCAAGAAGAGATCAAAGAAGAGAAAAGGAGAAAAAGAAGATGATGAAGGACGTGAGGAGGAAGAGAGAAGCTGGAGAGATGAAGAAACCCCTCATCTGAAGTCTAAGGAGGCGTATAAGAGAAGCCAGCCGTAAAGCATAAGTCAAGAGTCAACAAAAGCGGCTGCACCAACCACAGAGCCGCAGGGGCGGCTAGCCTAGGCACAGGGACGACTCCTCTGTGGCGCAGGGGCAACCCATGGGATGCGCAAGGGCGGCTGACTAATAAAGGCTGGGACACACTAGCTCATCTAGGCTCCAAAGACTAAGGCTCTTACAATCTCGTGGCAAGGATTTAGCTCAATTCGATCCCGAACCGGCGAAAATCCTTAAGACTAGATCCAAGAGCATTAAGAAGAAGAAGGAGATGGCCGAACGAGATCTTCAAGCTTAGTTGGATGATGCCTTAGAACAAATTAGGCTAAGGGATGAACTCTTGGAGAATGAGAGGAGACTTGCACATGAGAGGCAAGAAGCAACTAGGAGGATATTGAAGAGATTAGACAAGCTCTTGTGTAAAGGGATCTTAGTCGTCAACAGCCTCCAGCACCATCACCACCACAGCCAGCGGTCAATGTTCGGGTTGAGCCGATCATCATTGAGGATCCAAAAACGCTAGGGCAGCGTATGGATCCAGCCCAAAGAGTGCACCGTCCGGGTGTAAACTTAGGAGATCCCGCAGCCCATGACTATGAGCTCCGCCCTCAAGTGCTACAAATGATCCGGCACAATCAATTTGGAGGGATGGAAGGAGTGTCTCCTCATCAACACTTGATGAATTATGAGATCTTGATGGAGACTCTAAGGCCGCCTAGATTGGAGAGCAACAACCACAAGCTTAGGGCTTTTTCCTTCTCACTTAAGGATAAAGCCTTGACTTGGTACCAATCCATTCCACTAGGACGTGTGGGTACTTGGGAGGAGATGACAACCGAGTTCTTAACAAAGTTCTTCCCACCTTCCAAGACAACCGAGATAAGAGGGAAGATCAATGCCTTCATGATGAAGGATAAGGAGAGCCTATTCAAATCTTGGGAGAGGTTCTAATATCATGAATTATAGTCTATATTTTGAGGTTTGTTTGGACGTTTTATCTTCAATAATCTGCATGTTAGCATGTATAATATGTGATTATATTACCATTTCATCTACCTTTGCAGGAATCGAGGTCTACACCTAGTTTTGCTGTAATTGCAGGTAAAATGGTACGTTTTGCATCAAAAAGGAGCAAAAGGAGTCATGAGTCATTTGGAGCTACATTGAGGAGCATAAGGAACCATCCAGGAAGCATAGCCATGGATTAAAGATTCACTTTGGACCAGTTTTGAGAGATTTAACATTCAGTTATGACTCACCTCGGTTGACCAGAGATTCATCTCGACCGAGGTGATCCAGAGACGCCGACTCGACCGAGGCGAACACCTAGGACGCGGCGAGAATATTTTATTCTTGGCTGAGATCTTTTAAATTTGGAAGGTGATCTTATATTTTTGGGCTTGGCTCCTGGAAGGAAGAAGATCTAATATTTTACCTATTTTTATGGGAAAAGATCTTTCTAAGATATTTTGTCTTTGGAGGGTTATTTTCCTATAAAAAGGGTTGGATTTCCACAAATCCGAGACCCCGCATACAATCACGCTATACCGTCGATCAGGGTTTATAGCACGCAGCAGCCGCAGCATACTCCAATTGGAGAGATTCGAAGAACCTTTTTGAAGGTTGAAGGAAGATTGAAGTCTATAGCTTTTATAGCTTTTTGGAGGGTTTTGTAAGATTGTCTTTAATTCCCTCACTTGTTGGCTTGTCTTGTTGGATTGCTATCCAAGGAACACTTTGTTGTGATATTTGATTCAGTTATTGAAGTCTTTTTCATTAAATTCTTCTTGCTCAAATATTCACCTTCTTCCCATATATTTAATACTTTCATAATGATGATGAGTGGCTAATTTCCTTGTGTGATTCTAGGGTGATTGGCTGAAGGTTGTGGGAAAAACAATGATAGAATAATCTTAGATTCCAGTAGGACCCTGAAAGTTCGAGTCTTTAACCTTAACCCTAAGCATCTCGCTCAGTCGATGAACATCTCGGCCGGGGTGGAATTCTTCTGACCGAGGTGACTTATCTGATCCTAAAACTGAGAGTTAAGTGTTAGAGTTTGCCAAATCCTATTCTTATTACACCTTTCCTGGTTCAATGCAAGCTTAGGATGAGACTTACCCGGTAATTCCTTAGTTTGTGTATCAACGATCATAAGTGTAGGTAATAAAGGTTTATCCTTTATTGGGGTTTGAGTGTGCTTCCATCCTATCTTTGTGAGTTAGCCTGAGACTTACCCGGTAAAGGTTGATTCTATTCCCTTAGATGGTGTGTTAGTTTGAGGTAATAGGTCTTTATCTTAATTCCTTGAGACTTACCTGGTAATAGGAGTTACGGTTTTGGATTAGTGAGTAGTGAGACTTTCCCGGTGATATACTCCACTTTAGTAACACCTTCCCTTGCAAAAATCTCAACTTTGTCCGCTTATCTTTAGATCTTGAGTGGAACCACAACTAGATGCTTTAATCCCTAGAATTGCATGTTTGCTTTATTGACTTCTTATTCATCTTTGATTGTGTTAATTGCTCTTGTGGTTAGTATTCACGAAGCTTACCGTTATTGACTTTGTTTCACCGAGTCCCTGTGATCGACCCCTGGAATTTCTTGCTTTTTACTACGATTGACCCGTACACTGCGGGTTCGCATCCTTGTTTTAAGCTTAAGTCTAGGGTTATAAATTTAAAGCTTGCACACACCGTTTGGAGCGAACAAGTTTTTGGCGCCGTTGCCGGGGACTTGGTCTAGACCGAGCCGGTACGGTTTGCTCTTGGGGCGCTTGCCCCGTGTCATCTAACCACTCTACTTGAGTGACTTTTGCAGGTTCTTTCTTAGGTATATGCGAAGAACCCGCACTGGGAAGGAAATCGTTCCTTACGATCCCGAACCAGAAAAGACATACAAGCGACGCTTAAGAGAAGCAAAGATGGCCCAACAAGACGATCGCGATCTTGCGGCCGAATTGAAAGAGGCGCTAGAGCTGCTACGCCTCAGCAAGGAAGAACTAAGGCAAGAGAAAGAAGAGAATCGCACCAAGACTGCAGCAATCGAAGCTGAGATAGCAGTCATACGGGACCAGATTCTACTTCGACCGAGGGAAGATCCCCCTGTTGATCCTCGACCGATGCAGGATCCAGTGGCTGATCTTCGACCGAGGCAGATTCCAGTACCTGACGCCCCGGCCGATGTACTTCCACCTCGGAGGCCAGTCCGAGATGTTCTTCTTGCAGGAATCCCACAAACTCTAGGTCAAAGGATGGACCCTAATCAACAACTGAGGCGTCCAGGAGTGAACCTAGGAGATCCAGCGGATCATGACTACGAACTTCGACCGCAAGTTCTAGCCATGATTCGCCAATGCCAATTAGAAGGGCTAGAGAAGGAGTCGCCACATCAACATCTTCAAAACTACGAGATCTTGATGGAAACCTTGCGACCTTCCAGAATTGAAAATAACAACTACAAGCTAAGACCTTTTTACTTTTCTTTAAAAGATAGAGCTCTTACTTGGTATCAATCTCTTCCTCTAGGAAAAATTAGCACATGGGAGGAGATGACTACGAAATTCTTGACCAAATTCTTTCCCCCCTCAAAGACCGCTGAAATGAGAGGGAAGATCGATGCTTTCATTATGAAGGACAAGGAGAGCTTGTCCAAATCATGGGAGCGGTTCAAGGACATCCTTTTAGATTGCCCACATCATGGGATTCCAAAGATCGAGTTGTTGGAGATCTACTTCAAGGGACTGGACGGAAGCACCCAGTTCAATCTCCAACTACTCTCCGCCGGCACCTTCATGGACATGGCGATTGATGAGGCTTGGGACTTCATTGAGAAGCAAGCCTTGCACATGGAGAAATATACCCACCAAGGAGCTGAAGGTGGAGTTAAAAGAGTCAACTTTCAAGAGACTCAATCCAACAACAATCAACTCACGTCTTTGAAGAATGACGTGAAGCAATTGAAGGAACTCTTGATGGCTCAAACTAAGAAGGAAGAGCAAGGGCAAAGGAACAACAACAACAACGGGTACCGTAACAACAACAACGGTCCCCGAAACAACAACTACAACAATAACAATAGAGGATCCAATAGCAACAACTGGAGGGCGAATAACCAAAATCACGGTAACAATCATTCAAAATCCAACTCTAACGATTCCTCTAACCCTTTCCTCTCCCCCCCTTCTTCTTCTTCTACTCCATTAAAGAGCCAAGGGCAAGGATCAAGTTCATCCCAACCAGAAAAGAAAGACGCAGTTCTGGAGGCTATCTTGATCAAGCTTAGCGCTATGGAGAATTCTATGACTTCATTTTCGAGGGCCCAAAAGTCCTTCGAACAACAACTTGCTAGTAGGGCGAATGAAGCGCCAAGAGATCCAGGGAAGCTTCCAGCAAAGACGGAAACTAACCCTAAGGGCCAGTGCATGGCCATAACGACGAGGAGTGGGCTTAAAATGGCAGATCCAGTACCTCGTTCGACGCAGACCACCTCGGTCCAGATCCAGTCGAAGAACACCTCGACCGAGATGCCAACCGAGGTGGAGCAGCAGAAGCAGGAGGGACGACTGAAAATTATATTCCACCTCCTGCATACAAACCACCACTTCCATTCCCTCAGTCCAGAGCCAGAGCACATCTAGACAAGCACTTTGGTAAGTTTCTTGACTTGATGAATAAGCTACATATTAATATTCCTTTCCTTGATGCTATTTTAGGTATGCCCGCCTATGAGAAGTTCTTAAAAGAAATCTTATCAAGGAAGAGGAAGCTGGAGGATGTTGGTGAAGTTAGGATGACATCTAAATCTTCGGAGCTTATCAAGATCATGAAGGAAAAGATGCCACCTAAGTTGAGAGATCCCGGCTCGTTTTGCATTCCCATTCAAGTTGGGGATGTCACTTGCGAAGCCCTTTGTGATCTAGGAGCCAGCGTGAGCATCATCCCGCTGGAGCTATGCACGAAGATCGGTCTTGGAGAGCCCAAGCCGGTCAAGATTCGACTTTATATGGCAGATCGCTCCATTACCCATCCCGTGGGCATCTTGGAGGACGTTCTGGTCAAGTTAGGTAACTTCTATCTACCTATAGATTTTGTTGTACTTGACATTCCCGCAGATTATCCTGTTCCTATTATTCTCAGGAGGCCATTTCTAGCAACTTCGGGTTCCAACGTGGATTGCAAGAACGCCAAGTTGAAATTCAACGTTGGTGGCGATGAGGTGGAGTTTGCATTACTTGCAGCCATGAAAGGGGAGCAGCTAACTAATGATATCTTCAACATCTATGATGAAGAAGAATCAAGGGAATTGGTGAGCTCTATCCTTATTAACGATCCACTCGAAAGAGTTATAAGCTTCAGTTTAATGGAGGAAGGTATAGATGCTTCTTGTGATGCAGATATACGGAGCTTGAAGGCACTGGAAGAAGATCCAGGAGCTAAAACTGAGAAGCTAATCCAGGAGACGAAGATCTCCAGTTTCGGTTCCAGTTGCAGTACCTCGACCGAGGCACTTCCTGGACTGAGCGAGGCGACTGAAGAACATCTCGGTCAACGCCTCTTCACCTCGACCGAGGTCGATGGCGAGATGATATCAACTGAGATTACGGAGAATAATAATCTTCTTACTCACTTCTCTGACATTCATCCTCAGTTGGTGGAACATTCTATCCACCAACTTTCTGATAAGAACGGACCTTGGTATGCTGACATTGTAAATTATCTTGTTTGCCAGGAAACACCGCCCGGATTGACGTACTCCCAAAAGAAGAGATTCTTCAAGGAAGTACGACATTATTACTGGGACGAGCCGCTGCTATTCAAGCGCGGACCGGATGGGATGCTTCGTAGATGCATTCCGGAAGATGAGGTTAATAGCGTTATACGGCATTGCCATTCGCTTCCTTGTGGAGGACATGCTAGCACCGATAAAACATGCGCTAAGGTATTGCGTTCCGGTTTCTTTTGGCCTACATTATTTAAAGATGTACAAGCTTTTGTTGTCTCTTGTGATGCATGCCAAAGAACAGGGAACTTATCAAGGAGAAACGAGATGCCACTTAATAACATCCAAGAAGTGGAAATCTTCGATGTGTGGGGGATTGACTTCATGGGACCTTTCCCATCCTCCGGAGGAAACCTCTATATCCTTCTTGCGGTTGACTATGTCTCTAGATGGGTTGAAGCCATTGCTTCCCCCACTAATGACGCCAAGGTGGTAGTAAAGTTCCTAAACAGGATTATCTTTCTACGGTTTGGAACTCCGCACATCATCATCAGCGATGGAGGAACGCATTTCATCAACCAGAAGTTCAAGGCACTTCTATCGAAGTATGGGGTAACCCATAAGGTGTCAACCGCTTATCATCCTCAAACTGGTGGACAGGTCGAGATCTCGAATAGAGAAATCAAAGCAATTTTGGAGAAGACCGTCTCTAGAACGAGGAAAGATTGGTCCATGAAATTGGACGACGCTCTTTGGGCGTACATGACCGCATTTAAGACCCCCATAGGTACCACCCCTTACAATTTGGTATATGGGAAGTCTTGCCATTTGCCCGTTGAATTGGAACACAAGGCGTATTGGGCGATCAAATGGTTGAATTTCGACATCAAGGAGGCTGGTGAGAAGCGACTATTGGAGCTCAACGAGCTGGAGGAGCTGCGTTTGAACGCTTATGAGAATGCCAAAATCTACAAGGAAAGGACGAAGAGATGGCATGACAAGCGTATCGTCCCAAAGGAGCTTAACGAAGGAGACTTAGTTCTACTCTTCAACTCCCACCTCCGCCTTTTTCCAGGTAAGTTGAAATCTAGATGGACCGGACCTTATGTTGTGAAACATGTTTTCCCTCATGGTGCAGTTGAGATATGGGGCAAAACTAGCGGAAGCTTCAAGGTCAACGGTCATAGACTTAAGAAATACCAGCCGGAAACGCCGGTTGAGGAGGTTGCACCAATATACCTCGTTTGAGACGCATCATGGTCCAGCTAGCAACCTTAAACCAAGCGCTTCTTGGGAGGCAACCCAAGGTATTGCTTTCTTTTCCCGTTTTCTAGTCTAGTTTAGATAGGTTTTGTTTTTGCTTTGCTTTGCTTTGTTTTTGGCGTCCTAGACAGATAACAGGAGATATCTAAGAAAAGAGCATAACTGGAAGGACAGAAGTTCGAGATTTTGAGAAGGCAGAAGCATCTCGGTCACTGTCAGAGCACCTCGACCGAGTTGATTCTTGAGCAACCGAGACGACTAGGGTTTCTGCAGAACCACCTCGGTCCGTACCACCTCGGTCCAGTCGAGACCATCTCGACCGAGGTGACAGCAGATCCAGGAACAGTATAAAAGGGGGAAAATTTTATTTTTTCACTTTTTACCTTACTCAACTCGACCGCGGCGCCCTTCATCACCTTGCTCCCTCAGTTTTTGCTCGTTTTCGAAGATTTCCGCTTCCGAAGTACGATTGAAGGGTAGAAGAGCCTATTGCAACAACAGATCTGTGAAGAAATCGAACGAATCGACCGAACGAGGTAAAAAACAGTCGAAACCCTAACTCGTTCATTCATTTCGATTTGGGCTTTGGTTGCCCCTGATTCTGCTGAGAAAAGGCTTAAGTACCCCTTAGGAAGCAATTGTAGTGATTTTTGGGGGAAAAGAACTGAATTTCTGAGAATTGGAATCGCAAACTGCTGCGCCTCGGTCCAGTCGAACTGCATCTCGACCGAGGTGATTCTTGAGGGTTGTCAACGACCGAGGTATTCTGACAGTGTTTGAGGGAAAATGAGTTCCGATCGTCGCCTAGCCCTCAGAGATAGATCCTCACCTTCTCCTCCTTCTTCTTCTTCCCGTCCTTACCGCCCGGTGATCCACAAGAGATGCCGGGTAGATTATGAGCGTATAGCCAGCCGTCCAGTCATAGCACCACGTTTCCTGGACGTATCAGCTTTCGATTGCCTAGGGTTAGATGGTGACCTTAGGAGGATGATTGCCACTGTTGGGCTGTATCAGTTTACTGAGATCCGAGCCCCAGCCTATTTGGAGCCGACCTTAGAGTTTGTTAGCTCCTTCTCCTACCTCCTCACAGACCAGTCTGTGAAGTACCGGTTGATGAACCGGAACTTCATAGTTCCCTTAGAGGTTTGGAGAGAGATTTTCGGCTTTTTTGAGCCTACCGCCACCGACTTCCCCTCCCGATCTGTAGCTAGGGAGTTTTGGGGGCATATTGCCCATATTACTGAGCATGCAGACAGATGGCACCCTGGAGATTCCAGGGAGAAGGTCATCTTCCACCCAGCCTTCAGATTAGCTCATAGGATATTCAGCGAGACACTTCTAGCGCGTACTGAGACGCCCCAGAAGATCCGACAGGGCGAGCTTTTCAGCCTTTACTGTATGGTTACAGAGGGTTTCCCAGACTTTGGCTTGATCTTCGCAGAGGACCTGCACAAGATCAAGGCTAAAGCGAAGGGAGACATCTGCTGCGGAGGTCTAGTCACCCATATAGCTGCTTATCACGGGATGGACCTTAGTGTATGTACGATGGTGGCGGCTCCGAAGCCGCTTGGGTTGCAGGAGATGATCACACGGAGGATTCTAGTTCCCCGTGGTTTGACCACTCCATTTGTTGCTATGCCATGGGAGCGGACTGCGCCACAGGGGATCCGCTGGTCTGCACAGTTCACTGTTTTCGATCCACATTACTGGCAGACAGCTTGGGCTCCGCTGATGGAGGATCATAGGGAGGCAGCAGCTGCCCCGGCTGAGGAGGAGGAGGATGACGATGACGAGGAGACGGTAGACGAGAGAGATGGTGGAGTCCCGATGGATACAGGGACGGATACTGCAGGTACGAGCGCGCCGCCGATCATTGACTTGGATGATGAGGAGGATACTGAGCCTGTACCAGCTGAGACTTCTCCGATCAGACCCGCTGGACGCAGGAGGCGCGGAGCGAGAGATCGAGCTGCTCACAGACGGATCGATGACCTGACGGATCAGGTCATTGACTCGTATGCTACATTATCGCTGGATATCCGCGAGATGTAGGAGCGGCAGCACTATCAGCACATCATGGCCCAACTTCAGTTCGAGTGTGTCATGGGTTACCCGTTCGACCCGACGCAGTATCCGTACGTACCACCACCACCACCGGATCGAGACTATTGAGGAGCTGCAGGATTTTCTTTATTCTATTTTTATGCAGTTCAGCTTTTTATCCGGTGAGTACTCTTGTCTCTAGACTTATATTGACCCACTGGGACAGTGTGTCCCAAGTATGGGGTGTTTGTATTTATGTGATGACTTTGATGTACTTATTTGACTACTTTGATGTATGACGCACATTTGATCGGATATTTCATATTTATGCTTCAGTTGCCTTTATATGTTTATCTGATATTACATGCATATCTACAGGTTATTTGATTGAGAAAAACGTCGAAACTGAAAAAAAAAATGGTTTAAAAAAAAAAATAATAAAAATAAAAAATAAAAAAATTTTGACCTCGACCGAGTCAGTCTTGGCCAAACGAGGCGTTTCACCTCGGTTGAACCAAGAACATCTCGACCGAGGTGGGTTAACTGAGAGTTTTTTGAAACTGATTTTGTGTTACTTATCTGGATATGACCTCAGTGAAGATCTTGTTTACTAACTGGTTTTAAATTCTTTATGTGTTTGAAAGGTTTTGTAACATGTTTAAGTTGCTAAATGCTTTGTCTGAAATTATTGGCATGTTTAATACTTTGTTTTTATCCAAATTATGTTGAATTTGAAGGTTGACACCACAAGATAAGTTCTCTCACTTTCTTCCTGGAAAGACCAAGGCAATTCATTCTTCTCTCTTCTTCTTCTTGATCATGCTTAGCCCCTCATATACATTTTGCCTCCTTTACCTATCCGGGAATTTGGAAGACAGCAAAGTGGTGAAAGCAAGTGAAGTTGGCTGGAAGTGAAAAGTGTTAGAAAGTAATAATAGGTTTGGGGAAGTCAATCATGAAGATGAGTAACTCGGCACCATTCACATAGCCGGGTGTTTGTGTCTTGCCAAAGTCGGATTGAGCGATATTCCTAACGGGTCATGGTATGTGCATCAAGGGTTTGATGCATCTCAAGAAATTGATGATTGCGGATTTCCTAGGCTTCGGTTATTGTGCACCTCTGTCCATGCATCCCAAAAAGTAAAGTAAAAAGAAAAAGAAGTGGAATAAGCAAAGCTTATTGGTGGAAGATGTTGCAAGTCAAAGTGGAAGTGAAGTTCATCCTTTTCCCGGATTCTAGCACCACATTACCTTACATACATCCCCACCCTACACGTTTCTTGACCTTTTCTTTTGGGAAGCCCTTGAGACCTTGAGCTTGTTGATTGACTTAGTGGTTTAAACTGGATTATACATGATTAATTTTGATAATTATGATTTATTATGCATTCTATGATTTTATGCAAAGATGAACAACTTTCCTATATTTATAAAATGTTTTGAGCATATCGAGTTTTTAATTCCATGAAGTATTCTCTTAGAGTGATCTATGATTGTAATACACCATAAAAATGTTTTTGAAAGATTTGTTTCATTGATTTTCTTGACTTATAATCCATTCTATCTTGTCTTCTATATGCGGAACTTGCTTGGGGACAAGCAAGGGCTAAGTATGGGGTATTTTGATAGCATGAATTATAGTCTATATTTTGAGGTTTGTTTGGACGTTTTATCTTCAATAATCTGCATGTTAGCATGTATCATATGTGATTATATTACCATTTCATCTACCTTTGCGGGAATCGAGGTCTACACCTAGTTTTGCTGTAATTGCAGGTAAAATGGTACGTTTTGCATCAAAAAGGAGCAAAAGGAGTCATGAGTCATTTGGAGCTACATTGAGGAGCATAAGGAACCATCCAGGAAGCATAGCCATGGATTAAAGATTCACTTTGGACCAGTTTTGAGAGATTTCACATTCAGTTATGACTCACCTCGGTTGACCAGAGATTCATCTCGACCGAGGTGATCCAGAGACGCCGACTCGACCGAGGCGAACACCTAGGACGCGGCGAGAATATTTTATTCTTGGTTGAGATCTTTTAAATTTGGAAGGTGATCTTATATTTTTGGGCTTGGCTCCTGGAAGGAAGAAGATCTAATATTTTACCTATTTTTATGGGAAAAGATCTTTCTAAGATATTTTATCTTTGGAGGGTTATTTTCCTATAAAAAGGGTTGGATTTCCACAAATCCGAGACCCCGCATACAATCACGCTATACCGTCGATCAGGGTTTATAGCACGCAGCAGCCGCAGCATACTCCAATTGGAGAGATTCGAAGAACCTTTTTGAAGGTTGAAGGAAGATTGAAGTCTATAGCTTTTATAGCTTTTTGGAGGGTTTTGTAAGATTGTCTTTAATTCCCTCACTTGTTGGCTTGTCTTGTTGGATTGCTATCCAATGAACGCTTTGTTGTGATATTTGATTCAGTTATTGAAGTCTTTTTCATTGAATTCTTCTTGCTCAAATATTCACCTTCTTCCCATATATTTAATACTTTCATAATGATGATGAGTGGCTAATTTCCTTGTGTGATTCTAGGGTGATTGGCTGAAGGTTGTGGGAAAAACAATGATAGAATAATCTTAGATTCCAGTAGGACCCTGAAAGTTCGAGTCTTTAACTTTAACCCTAAGCATCTCGCTCAGTCGATGAACATCTCGGCCGGGGTGGAATTCTTCTGACCGAGGTGACTTATCTGATCCTAAAACTGAGAGTTAAGTGTTAGAGTTTGCCAAATCCTATTCTTATTACACCTTTCCTGGTTCAATGCAAGCATAGGATGAGACTTACCCGGTAATTCCTTAGTTTGTGTATCAACGATCATAAGTGTAGGTAATAAAGGTTTATCCTTTATTGGGGTTTGAGTGTGCTTCCATCCTATCTTTGTGAGTTAGCTTGAGACTTACCCGGTAAAGGTTGATTCTATTCCCTTAGATGGTGTGTTAGTTTGAGGTAATAGTTCTTTATCTTAATTCCTTGAGACTTACCCGGTAATAGGAGTTACGGTTTTGGATTAGTGAGTAGTGAGACTTACCCGGTGATCTACTCCACTTTAGTAACACCTTCCCTTGCAAAAATCTCAACTTTGTCCGCTTATCTTTAGATCTTGAGTTGGAACCACAACTAGATGCTTTAATCCCTAGAATTGCATGTTTGCTTTATTGACCTCTTATTCATCTTTGATTGTGTTAATTGCTCTTGTGGTTAGTATTCACAAAGCTTACCGTTATTGACTTTGTTTCACCGAGTCCCTGTGATCGACCCCTGGAATTTCTTGCTTTTTACTACGATTGACCCGTACACTGCGGGTTCGCATCCTTGTTTTAAGCTTAAGTCTAGGGTTATAAATTTAAAGCTTGTACACACCGTTTGGAGTGAACAGGTTCAAAGACCTCCTCCTAGATTGTCCACACCATGGGATACCGAAGATAGAGCTATTGGAGATTTATTTCAAGGGGCTTGATGAGGATAGTCAATTCATGCTCCAATCACTTTCCGGAGGAACATTCATGGAGAAGAATGTGGATGAGGCTTGGGAGTTTGTAGAGAAGGAAGCCTTGTTGATAGAGAAGTACTCCCATAGGAAGAGTGATGGGAGGAAACCAGGAGTATATGAAGTAAGTGAAGTCACCATGAGCAACTACAAACTTAATGCAATCAACAATAAGCTTAAGTCTTTGAGGGAGTTGTGTGCCAAAACCTTAAAGAATCAAGCAAGTCCTCAAGTACAAGTGCAAGCCAATTTGGCTTCCAAAGAGGAGGATATTAACTACATGGGAAGGGGTAACTTCAACAATTATCAAGGCCCTAGGAACTTCAACAACAACAGCCGGCAATACAACAATTACCGGCCTAATTACAACCATCCCGGGTTCTCCTATTCTAACCCGGATGGTGCCTTGAACCCTCCCGCTTCCACAAGCACATCCCCACCACCTAAGGCTTCACAAGAGCCTCCACCCGGTTTTGCTCAACCTCCAAAGGATAGAACCGAAATGATGTTTGAACAATTGCTAGGAAGGTTTAGTGGACTTCAGAGCACGGTGACGTCCATTTCGAAGGCTCAAAAGGTGCTAGAAGCACAAGTGTTCCAAAAGACGGGTGAAGCACAAAGGGATCCGGGAAAGCTTCCCGGAAGGACCGAGGACAATCCAAGAGGCCAAGTGTTGGCCATTACCACAAGGAGTGGGTTGAGCATGAGAGCTCCCTCACCGAGGGAGAATGACAAGGGGAAGCAAGTAGTTGTGGAGGAAGAACCATTGCAAGAAGAAGGAGGCAAGAGCAAAGATGATGAACCAACACATGTGGCATCACCTCCATACAAGCCACCACTACCATTCCCACAATCACGAGCAAGAGCTCGTTTGGATAAACATTTTGGTAAATTCCTTGAACTCATGTCTAAATTACATATGAACATTCCGTTCATGGATGTAATTCTAGGTATCCCGGCCTATGGAAAGTTTTTGAAGGAGATACTCTCCAACAAGAGGAAGTTGGAGGAGTATGGAGAAGTGAGGATGACAAAGAGATCTTCCGAGTTGATAAAAACTATAAGGGAGGAGATGCCTCCTAAACTGCAGGATCCGGGATCTTTTTGTGTGCCAATTGGAGTTGGAGAAGTGCAATATGAGGCCCTATGTGACCTTGGAGCAAGTGTGAGCATTATCCCGCTCGCACTTTGCAACAAGGTTGGGCTAGGAGAACCAAAGCCGGTCAAGATGACCCTCTACATGGTGGACCGATCCATCACTCACCTCGTAGGGATCCTAGAGGACATACCGGTTCAGCTTGGGAAGTTCTATATGCCAATCGATTTTGTTGTTTTCGACATCCCGACGGACTACCCGGTTCCTATCATTTTAGGGAGGGCATTCTTAGCCACATCCGGATGCTTAGTGGATTGCAAAAATAGGATCCTCTCCTTCAACATAGGAGAAGAGAATATCAAGTTCAAGCTGTCCACAATGATGAAGGGGCCAGCCCTTGGTGAAGATGTCTTCAACATTGTTGAGGAAGAGGAGTCTAGAGAAGTTGTGAGCTCAATCTTGATTAGGATCCACTTGAGAAGGTTCTTAGCATGAGCATCATAGAGGAAGGAGTTGAGGAAGATTGCAATGAAGAAATCCAAGCTTTGGATGCATTAGAAAAGGAGACAAGTGCTGAAATTGAAGTGCACGAAGGAGTGCTGAAGTACAGAGAAAACCACGGCAGGAGGCAAGAACCACACCCGTGGTTTCAACTGTGGAACTCTCTGTAATGTCCAATTGTGCCAGCTCTTCCAATTCCAAGCCCATGGTTGTGCCAGAGGTCATGGTTTTGCCCGTGGTTTCTTCAGAAGGCCCCTTAGTTGTTGATCAAGCTTCAAGGAGTCTTGGAGAGTCTTCAATGGCTTTGGATTCGTCTAATGTGGAGCTATATGGATCACATCCAACCGATAAAGGTCCTCCTAAACTTGATCTCAAACCTCTCCCTTCTCATTTAAAGTATTCTTTCCTTGGTTCAAATTCTACTTATCCCGTGATTGTGAATGCATCTTTGAATGATGATGAGCTTGACAGATTGTTGAATGAATTGAAATTGTATAGGAGAGCTATTGGATACACCATTGATGACTTAGTTGGCATTAAAACTTCCTTGTGCATGCATAAAATCTTGATGGAAGACAACCATAAACCTTCAATTGAACCTCAAAGAAGATTGAACCCTATTATGAAAGAGGTAGTCAAGAAAGAGATCTTAAAATTGCTAGATGCAGGAATCATTTTTCCGATTTCGGATAGTAAATGGGTTAGTCCCGTACATGTTGTTCCTAAGAAGGGTGGTATGACCCTAGTAACTAATGAGAACAATGAACTAATCCCAACTAGGACGGTTACGGGGTGGAGCATGTGTATTGACTATAGGAAGCTTAATGTTGCCTCTAGAAAAGATCATTTCCCTCTTCCCTTTATTGACCAAATGCTAGAAAGGTTAGCTCAACATTCACATTTTTGTTACTAGATGGCTATAGTGGGTTCTTTCAAATCCCTATTCACCCGGATGACCAAGAGAAAACAACATTTACTTGTCCTTGGGGAACATTTGCATATAGAAGGATGCCATTTTGGTTGTGTAATGCACCCACCACCTTTCAAAGGTGTATGATGGCCATTTTTTCTGAATATATTGAGAATATTATGGAAGTGTTTATGGATGATTTCTCGGTGTATGGCTTTTCATTCGATAATTGCTTGGTTAATCTATCTTTGGTGTTGAAGAGATGTGAGAAAACTAATCTTATGTTGAGTTGGGAGAAATGTCACTTCATGGTGAGTGAATGCATAGTGTTGGGACACTTGGTTTCCCACCGTGGCATTGAGGTCGATAGAGCAAAGATAGAAACGACAGAGAAGTTACCACCACCTACCTCGGTGAAAGGGGTAAGGAGTTTCTTAGGGCATGCCGGTTTTTACCGGAGGTTTATAAAAGATTTCTCTAAAATTTCTAAGCCTCTCACTAACCTACTAGTGAAAGATGTTGAGTTTGTTTTCTCCAAAGATTGTCTTGAAGCATTTTGTAGGTTGAAGAATGCTTTGATCTTCGCCCCTATCATGCAACCCCCGGATTGGAGCTTACCATTTGAAATAATGTGTGATGCAAGTGATGTGGCCGTTGGGGCTGTTTTAGGACAAAAGAAGGATGGGCTTACACATGCCATCTACTACGCTAGCAAGACGCTAGATGATGCCCAACTCAACTATGCCACAACTGAGAAGGAGTTGCTAGCGGTAGTGTATGCCTTTGAGAAGTTCCGATCATATCTTGTTGGAGCAAAGGTTATTGTGTACACGGATCATGTTGCGATCCGTTATCTCCTCACAAAGAAAGATGCCAAGCCTCGCCTCATTAGGTGGATACTTCTCCTCCAAGAATTTGACTTGGAGATTCGGGACAAGAAGTGTTCCAAAACTTCAGTAGCGGACCATCTTAGTCAGCTACCACCATTGGAGATTGAAAGAGATGACATCCCGATTGAGGACTCATTCCGGGATGAGCAATTACAATTGCAATTGATGGAGGAGTGTTTACTTCAAGTGTCTAGAGGGAGTGAGCCATGGTATGCGGATATAGTGAACTACCTTATGTGAGAAAAGGTGCCACCCGGTTTGTCATATGCCTAAAGGAAAAAGTTTTTCAAGGATGTGAGGCATTACTATTGGCCTAACTTGTTCAAGAGAGGACCCGATGGAGTCTTTAGGAGGTGCATCCCGGAGGATGAGGTGGAGAGTGTAATCCGTCATTGTCACTCCTTGCCATGTGGAGGTCATGCTAGCTCACACAAAACGTGTGCAAAGGTATTGCAATCCGGTTTTTATTGGCCTAACTTGTTTAAGGATGTGCATAATTTTGTAGTGGCTTGTGACGCTTGCCAAAGGACGGGCAACATCTCAAGAAGGAATGAGATGCCCTTGAACAATATCCAAGAGGTTGAAGTCTTTGATGTTTGGGGTGTGGACTTCATGGGGCCATTCCCCACTTCATGTGGCCACCTCTACATTCTATTGGCGGTGGATTATGTGTTGAGATGGATGCAGGCAATCGCCTCTCCCACAAATGATGCCAAAGTTGTGGTGTGGTTCTTCAACGGAGTCATCTTGCCTAGGTTTGGAACACCAAGAGTGATCATAAGTGATAGAGGGAAGCATTTCACCAATAGGAACTTTGGGACACTTTTGGCTAAGTATGGGGTGACTCATAAGGTGGCCACACCTTACCAACCCCAAACTAGTGGCCAAGTGGAGATCTCCAAACGAGAGATAAAAGGAATACTTGAGAAGACGGTTTCTAGGACAAGAAAAGATTGGGCTATGAAGCTCGATCATGCTTTGTGGGCATATAGAACCGCCTTCAAGACACCAATTGGCACCACTCCCTACAAGCTAGTTTATGGCAAGTCTTGCCACCTTCCGGTGGAGATGGAGCATAGGGCGTATTGGGCCATAAGGTAGCTGAATTTTGACCTTCAGGAAGCCGGTGAGAAGAGGTTGCTAGACATTAATGCTCTTGAGGAGATCCGGTTAGATGCTTATGAAAATGCCCGGATTTACAAGGAAAGGACCAAGCGTTGGCATGACAAACGTCTCATCCCAAAGGAGTTGAGTGAAGGTGAATTAGTCCTTCTCTTTAATTCAAGGATGCGGCTCTTTCCCGGAAAGCTAAAGTCAAGATGGACGGGTCCTTATGTGGTGAGGAAGATCTTCCCCCATGGAGCGGTTGAGATAGGTGGGGAACATTGTGGAGATTTTAAGGTGAATGGGCACCGTTTGAAGAAGTATATCCCGGAAGCTCCGGTGGATATGATTGCCCCACTTCACCTTGAGTTACACGCTCCCGAATTTGGTCAAGCTAATGACCTTAAAGAAGCGCTTAATGGGAGGCAACCCATTGGTACATATCTTTCCCCTTTTCGTTTTTTTGTTTTCGTTTTCGATTTTTGTTTTTGTTTTTTTTTTGGTGTGTTTGTGTGTGTTTGGTGTTTGTGTGCTAGAGTCTAGGTAACATGGAAGTCTTGCAAGGCATGAGGATGATGATGATGATCCCACATCAAACGTGGGTGGAGCGGACGTGGGACTTGGACGGCTTACGGTGCTTAGCGCGGGCCCCGACGCCATAATGAACATCAAGAGCTCTCTACCACCTTTGATTGATCATCCATCATCAGTTCACATGAGTGAACCAAAATACCGAAAACATCATTTTTACATTATGAGGACTCTCTTTTTACTTCTTTATTTAATTTGCACATTGGGGACAATGTGTTTTTAAGTATGGGGTGGGGTTTTCATAATCATTTGCATGATTGCATCTAGGATAGTTTCATATCGTCACATATTTCATTACCTTTTGTATTATACATATATATTTCGAAAATTCCAAAAAAAATCAGAAAATATAAAAAAAAATTGTGCTTCCTAGTTTGGATATGACCCTTATGATGAGATTGTTTTGTGAATTGGCTATGGATGGCCTTGTGTGCTGAATGGATTGATGCATATGTGGACTTGAAATACTTCTCTTGAATCCTATGTATGAATTGTGATTATGATGCTTGCCTTAGTTGGATTGAGAATTGATGGTCGAATTTATATGCTAGTTCTTGCACATCATTTAGGAATGATTAGGGCAATTCATCTCTCTTCTTTTCATCTTGATCATGTTGTTTGAGCACCTCACTTGATATAAAAATTTGACCTCTTTTGGCCCATCCGAGAATAGGAGCATGCTAGTGTGTTGAGTGTGTGAAAAGCAAGTGTGGGGTGAAGTTGTTGATGAATGAATATTGTGAATGAAGTGCTGAATTTGTTGTGAAAGTGTAGAAAATATATAGGTTTGGGGACTTTGGTTTTGATGATGAGTAACTCGGCACAATTCACATAATCGGGTGTTTGTGCCTTGCCAAAGTCGGATAAACCAAATGTCCTAGTGAGCCTTGGTATGTGTGCCCGGTGTGAGGCACCTCGGAAAAATACCGAGGTCCGCTAATCACCAAGGTTTCGGCTTTTGTACACCAATGTCATTGTCTCAAAAATAAGTGAAAGAAAAAGAAAATGAAAAAGAAAAGAAAAGAAAAAAAAAGATGGAGAAAATGTACACTTGTGGGGAAGTTGATCAAAAATGAAATTGTGGAGTTAGTTCCTTTCCCGGATTAGCATCACATGACCTAAAAATGTTCCCACCTATAACAACATTTTTTGGCCTTTTTTTTTCCTAAGTCCTTGTGACCTATTTGCATATGTGTATGACTTAGTGATCTAGATTGGATATTCTCATGATCATCTTGACTTCATCATTTTTACCTTTCATGCATGCTTTCGAGTTAAGTATGATTGTCTTTCCATGCCTTCATTCATTTAATGCATGATTGCTTGTCCATTGCCATGAAACATGACTATGAAGGTGATCCAATTTTAGAAGTACAATTCCAAAAATGTTTTTCTGTTTTTCTGCATTCATAAATCATGCCATCTCGTAGCCTATAGTTAGACCTTGCTCGGGGACGAGCAAGTGCTAAGTATGGGGTATTTTGATGACGTGATTTATGACGTTAGTTTAGGCATTCATTTAGATAGGTTTTGCCGTTAGTCATGCATGGTTTGGCATTAGTTCATGACGTTTACGCTTGATTCATGCATATTGTCGAAATAGGCGTCTACACGAACTCTTGTCGGTTTTGTAGGTATTTTAGGGAGCTTTTGGAGCTTAATCGATACATTCGAGGATC
This sequence comes from Fagopyrum homotropicum, assembly GCA_033239125.1. Taxonomy (NCBI): domain Eukaryota; kingdom Viridiplantae; phylum Streptophyta; class Magnoliopsida; order Caryophyllales; family Polygonaceae; genus Fagopyrum; species Fagopyrum homotropicum. Next base: position 37,987,493 of record BSWB01000001.1, on the reverse strand, counting down.
ATTCCTTGAGATGGCACACTTCCGGACTCATTAAGGAGCAAGCTAGGAGCAAAGGAGAACACATAGGACCTTGTTGGTGCATGCCTTGCACCAACTCGTGGCTTAATGATCCAAAGAGAGCTTAATAGGGAATTCCACGGTCCAGAAGCCAGAACCACGCCCGTAATTTTGGCCGTGGTTTTCTCTGGACAGCTGTGACAACTGTCCCACGATCTCCTTGCCCGACCCTTACTCTTGGTGGAGAATATAAGTGGTCCTGCAGGCTGTTGCTAGGAGATCCTCCCACATTCTCTCACACATTATCACTATCCACATTGAGAATCCTTGGAGGAGAAGAGAAACACTCTCATTTTGTTGGAAGAACAGCAAACCAAGACATAGATTTAGAGTGAAGTTTTTGAGTGATTTTGAGTGACTTTTGTTGAGAACAATTGAAAGCATTGTAAGGAACGTTTTGGAGCTGTGTTTGAAGGGTTGTAAGTCTTGTTTCATCTTATATTAAGCTAAGACTACTTGTTTCTTTTCATTTTCATTTCATTCACTTGTTATGGAAGCCATGAATGTTTGCTTGTTGAGTTTGAATCTTAAAATGCATGTTGTTGGCTAAATAGTTGTGATTCTAGGGTAATGGAATAATGGTTATGGATTGGACTATGATAGAATAGACTTGAATGTACCTTTGGATGATTTTCTTGCTCGAACCTAACCTCTGATGAAAACCACGGTCTGCTCATGTGAATCCACGGCCGTGGTTGTCTATGATCTGCCCGTGGTTTGTTCTATTGTGCTTGTATTGATGAATCTGAATGTTAGGATGTTAGATTGTTGAAATCCTAGTGTTTGTTATGCATAATCTAGCCTAGGGTGACCTAATGCTAGCAAACTAAGTGAGGGAAGAGACCTACCCGATAATTCTCGATCTTAGATACCAAAGATGACGAACTCTAGGTAGTAGTGAGCCTCACAAACCGCTATTGGACTTAGTGTGCTAGGATTGATGCTTAGGACTTGCCTTCCCGAGACTTACCCGGTAAGGAGAGGTTTGACCCCTAGATAGCAATCCAGTTTGTGTAGAATTCCCAACCTTAGGCTCCTAGAGACTTACCCGGTAATAGGACCTTAGGTGCGGGATTAGTGGTCCATGAGACCTACCCGGTGATTGATCCCATTTGAGAAACACCTTTTCCCAACATACCGTAGCTTATCCAAGGTTGATTAGAATCTTGATTCCAATGCCATAACCGGAAGTCCTAACCCCTAGAATCTGCTTTTCTCTCTTTGATCACATTTCTTGTGTTTGTGTTGTTTGTTTGAGTTGCTAGCTTGAGTTGTTAGTTTGATTTATAATATTGCATGATTTGTGATCTTGCTTGGTCACCACAAAAACCAAACCCAAAAATATCATGATTTTCATTTCTTTATTTCCTTCTCTTTTCTTAGACTAGATTTGCACTATCCATGATCACTTGTTTGATTTGATTTCACCTTAGTCTTCGTGTTCGACCTCGGAATACTATCCTTGCTACAAAACGACCCATACATTGTGGGTTCGCTAGGAGTTAGGAAATTATATCGAGTTATAAATTGTAAGACTTTTGTGTTATACATTTCTAGCATAACAGGGACTACATGACCAACAATTTATTTTATACTCCTCAAGGTGATAGAAAAAACTCCTTTGGTATTAGTTTTAGTAGTTGTAGGAAGTTTACCTTGATCTTTTTTAAATTCCTGACTCCGTTGTACAACCTTAGTTTCCAACATCTTGTGACTCTTCCCTAGATACTCAACAATAGTTTTCATGCGGATGAACTCTCTTCCATGATCATGATTGAGTTTCTAATGTCACCGATGCATCCTATGAGTGCTTGTTGTCTATTGACAAGTCATTCTAATAGCTTCTCATGCGTAGTAGTGGCAGGAGCAGCTTGTCTAACAGCGGGAGCTTGATCAGAGATGGGATCTCTAGGTGGAAAATTTCTTCTAGCAAATTGTGGAAAGCTCCTTTGAGGAAAATGAGGTCTTGTGTAGGCATTATCCCTGTGGTATTCCCTTTCATTTCCTAGATAGTTGATTTGTTCCAATCCTTCATAGTAGTTCATATGTTCATTGAAGTTGGAATATTTGTATCTCATTTGCTATACTTTTGCAAAATTGACAATTAATATCCACGTTAGCAATTGAGGGAGTGGTGTTACCATCAACAAGCTTCATCACAGTTGAACATCCTTGAATTGCTTGTTAATTCGGGCATCATCCTTGATATTGTAGACACCTCATGTCTTGGTGTGAGTCTCAGCGTAATTCCATGTATGTTCAATAGTAATTACAAGCTAGTTCCAAGCTTCATCTTTATTCATTCTTGTGAATCCATGGAAATTGGCGGTGTCCACTAGATTCCTTGTAGTGTCATTCAATCCACTGTAGAAATATTCGAGAAGTGCTCCTTTCACGAATTCATGGCGAGGACATGAATGCAACAAATAGATGAACCTTGATCCTCCATTGTTATAGAAGCATCTTTCTTGGGAGATAATTGTTTGCGGAGGGTGTGTTGAATCTCGTTGTCTAATGGGACAAGTTTGTTTGAATCACAAATTCTGCGCATTCAACAATCTAACTTAATGATCAAAAACAAAAATAAAAAATTTCAACAAACAAAACAACTTAAAATAACCAAAAATTAATGTCAACCAAACAATAAAGCAATCATTGGTAACTAGAGAAATCAATTATGATGTAGTGACAATGGAAGAAAGGTGATCTAAGGAAGCAAGAATCCAACAATAATGAGTTAAGATATTGATGTATATATATATATATATATATATATATATATATATATATATATATATATATATATATATATATATATATATATATATATATATATAATAGGGTGCGGTTCCCATGAGAACAAGCCTTATTGTGTAGGATGAGAACAATTTTAGATCGTCGGATGGTGAGTATTAAGGGTCGAGATTTAGAGTAGATATCATAATTATTAGATAAATAAAACATCACTCACGCATCCTAATATTCATAAACAAACCGCACCCCTTCTCTCTCTCTCTCTTCGATATCCTGTGATTTTTAGGTTTTGGAGCAACGAACGGCGATTTCTAGGGTGCGGGTTCAACGACATCGACACAACTCCCGTTCCTCCTCCGATTACAATTCCGACTCCCTCCACTGGTACGACTTTGACGCTTTCAAGTCAGTTTTCTCACGATGAGTTTTCGCACAATGTTACAAGTTCAGGGAAAGTGAAATCTTCGGCTTGGAAACAGATTCGTGCTTGCAACTGGGGTCATTGTCGCTCTCTACTCTCTATTCGAAACGGTGGCTTCAATTTGGGAGATCACCAGAGGCACCACTCTCCTTCCTAAATTCATCCAAATCTGGTTCGACTTCGGCCACAATCATGTAATTTTCCGTCCCAAACCCTAGAAAAGCATAATTTTGAAATTCGAATTAGTTACGCGGCAACCCCTGAAATGCTGCATTTGAGTAGGTGTTCGCATACATGTTGTTGCCGGCAGTGTCGGCGGAGACGGCGCTGGAAAAGACGTTCAAGACGACAGACACGTGCTCGGTCACGACTGCATTCCGGTTGCATTCGGACATATCAATGGCCCTTGGGTTCAGCATGTGTATTCAATATGAAAAAGACGGAGTTATTAGGAATAATATTGGTTTGAATCGTTTTAAAATGACAGGTATTAAGTTAATAATTACGAATAATTTGTTGTTATCATAAACTAATGATAATATTAGTTGTTGATGAAATAGTAGTTGTAATTATGAATAATGTTGATGCTACAAGTATTATGATTTACATGATAAGATTGTAAATATGATTCATTGTTAGTAATGTTTTTTCATGGTCTTAAGATAATTTTGAATAATGTGGCTTTAGGGTGCATATTGGATTTGACAAACTGGTACTAAATATGAATAATGATTGTGTTTACATATTATATGTATGAATACAATATGTAGGTAAATGACATATGATATTAAGTTGGTCTGTTGGTACTTATAGTGTTGTATAATGAAATCTATGTTGTGTTTTATTGATCGGTCAGGGAAAAAGGTTGTTGACGAACAACTCGGCGTAGAGGTCAGATCCAAAAAGAAGCATGATCCGATAGGTGGATCAGTTCGTAAAAAGTCATCGGGAAGAAAGAAAGAAAGTTTAAAGGGGCAACTAAATGATAAAAATACATGAAGAAGGTTCGTTTTTGACGGGTGCTCATCAGATTAACGAGTGGACATCGAATATGGACGAGGATGATGAGTGCGTAGATAAATTTCCTTAATAGATAAGCCTCTACTATTAGTATTTTGGATTCTTCAACTTTAGCTATGTTTATGTTTTTTTGGGAATATGGTTGGATTAATTATGTTTATGTCTATTTTGTAAATATCTACTATAATATTTGCATTTAGTTTGAAAATGTATAGTGAAATTTGTACAAAATAAACATAGTATTCGTAACTAGTGGTTGTTAAAATCAACATATTACAAACCATAAAACTCATCGTTAACTATAATTCTACTAATTACGAACAATGCACTACAATGATAGTATTTACCAAATTGCAATCACTTTTAATAACTACGAATAATATATTAAACAATATGGCACCTTCGTAACAAAAATAATAATAATTACAAATAATCCATTCAACCAACAACTCATATCTACTAATAATAACTACGAATAATCCATTTAACCAATAATAACTACAAATAATATATTAAACGATATGGCACCTTCGTAAAAAAATTAATAATAACTATGAATAATATATTAAGCGATATGGCACTTTCGTAACTATAATTCCGGTTGGTTTGACGTTGGAACGAATGGTGTAGAGAGGAGAATGGTGTTGGAACGAATCACAGAGATGAGAGAGAGAGAGTTATCATGTGAATCTCTTCTAACACAATGTTTTCTATCATACAAGATTATAGGGATATTTTTAAAAAGAATTAATAGAGAGTGTGTACACTCTCCTTTTGTGAGAGTGATTATGGTTTTTTATAATTGATTTCTTGTTTTTCATATTCCATCATTAATCTAGGTCATTGGATTTACTAAATTAGATGGCTCTGATTTGTTCTCATGATTACACGATAATGTCTGTTCTCATATGATCTATTCTCTCTCTCTCTCTCTCTATATATATATATATATATATATATATTATGAACGTTGATATATGATAATTGCAAGTAACCATCTAAAATAGCCTTGGACATAGACAAATCAAGACCATGCTTTCCAACTCACGCAACTCTCAATCCAGTGGTTGGACGAGTATAAGAAAACTCATAAATCATTTAGAAATCCGGAAAAGGCCAATAAAAGCCTTTTCTTGTGGCCCTTCAGTTTAAAAAGGTTCAAAGACCGGAATATTCTATGATGATTAGAAATCCTCGAAATTTTGATAGACTAGTATTCTCATAACCAATCTCTTTTCAATAAATTCAATAAAACAAACTTACCTTTTGGCCCTTCACTTGTTTTATCTAAACCAATAAAAAACACCACTTCTTTCGAAAGTAATTAAAAAGGTAGGAACAAAGCTCTTTGAAAAGAAGCAATATCAAAATCTCAACTCATAAAGTTATACGCAAATAATAAATTAAACCATTATAAGAATCATTCAGTCCTTAGATCAAGAGGAAGTCAATATATTGAATCAAGAAAGACAAAACTTACAACCGTTTGGTTGGAGTAGGGCAAACCTTCAAAGCCAGCTAACAGCTGTCTTGATGTCTAGAATAAGGAGGAAGTAGAAGACTACTGAACTCAGGAAGAATCAACATATCTAACTCTAAGGTTGGGGTATGCTTATATAGGGGAGAAATCGTAGTCAAGGGTTTACAAAGAGTATCAACTTTCCAAAGCTAAAATTGGAAATTTGAAAATCCTATGCCATATTGACGAGACGACCATCTAGACGGTGGCCCTATGGCCACCATACGGCCGCCTAGTGGCCGTCACCCAACCGTTTCACTAGGTACATCGGAGTTCTTGGGGTGGGCTTTGAACTGGGCTTCCACCATATATGTTACGACCCAAACGGCCACCCTACGGTCGTCTTGCCGTACCATCTGGCCGTTTGGCTTCTTCAGATGTACTAATCTCGATTCTTCAGCTTCAAAGCTAATCCCGCGGACTTCCTATTGTAGTCTTCAGTCATATAAGGTCTTCTCTTCAACTCTAACTTCAGAGTGGATGCAATATTGACACATTTGATGTCTTAAATGCCCGAAACACATAAAAGCCAAGGTAGATACCGAAATACAAAAAGTGAATGATTTCCATTTGAATTGGCATATATTGTATGCAAAAGAGGATATGAAATGCATGAAAACAAGGTGTAAAAAGTGTTACATTTGACACTCATTAACCATCACGCTAGTTAATCTATCATGTGTCCTCTCCATGTTTTTTCAGCCTTGAGTATTCATCACCTTCTCCCGTGGTTTGTTTATTCCAATGTTTTTTTGTTCTTTATTTATTTTTATTTTTTTCATCTTTTTGGCCATTTGCTTGTGATATTTGTCGTGTTCCTCGCTTGCTTTTTTATTTATTTTCATGACGGTTTGTCCATTTACTAGTGTTCGGCCTCTACATACACCAATTATGTTTGGTGTATTGGAGCATATTACCTTCTTGATAAAAAAAACTATTTGTATTTTATACCGGAAGAACTACTCCAACTAGGCGACAATTCTTATTGGGTGAGGTGAACGATAATCTAATGATCTAATCAGACATACTCCAACTCGGTGACTTTTTCTTAAACTTATTTCCTATTAACTAACTATTTTTTTGAAAGGGAATTGATACGTTTATTATAAACGATCAATTTCCGGGATATTCATTATGAAATGCAGGAAATTGTTAAGCCAATACAAGGAGAAGTATAAGATATTACAAGACGGGCATCAAGGTGCACTACAATGCTCCACCAATGTGCTATAGGCTTAAAATTAGGGTTGTTAACGATTCCAGAACCACATGTCTTTTTACGGAACTGGAATCGGAACCGGACCGTTTAAGGTAAACGGTCCAGTTCTTATTTTTCTCAATTTGCGACCGTTTAGAACCTGACCGGCCATGAATCATTTTTCCTGACTGAAATCGGATCATATAAGATCCAACATTAACTTGTAATTTATTTTTTAGTTCCAACGATTGCTTATGGAATTGGAGAATTTTAACAATGGTATTTCAAATGAAGTTAAAATCCAGTTGGGAGGAGGGAAAGTTATGGATAAGTAGTCTGATTGAAAATGTAATAAAGGATGAGAGATATGTGACATATTCGACAGAGCAAACAAGATTACTAGGGCTTCAACAATCTCCACATTTGAACCAGTCTGCACACACTCGGAATCCACAAAGCAAGCGCTACCCATAGAATACCGTAAAATAGCGCCCAAGTAAAATACCCCAGTAATAACTACAACGCCTGTGTTAATCTTCAGAGATCCGGAAGGGAGGCACGTGTAAGAGCCTTAGTTCTTTAGTGATTCCGCGACCTTTGGCACCTTTGAAGAGAAAGAGATCGAACAAAGGATCAAAGAGAAGCATAATTTTCCCCTCTGTTGTGTAGCCTCCCCCGCGCCTTGACAGCACCGCCCCCGAGGCAGAAGGAGTATCACCGCCCCTGCGGCTAAGAGTCACCGCCCCTACGGCGTCACTGCTCCTGCGTCTTGTTGCTTCTGCAGGTGCGTTTATCGAGGACATACCAAGTGTGGTATGTTTTTTTCCTTTCCTTATGGTCTTAGCTTGAGAGTGAGGCTAGCCTAGTGTTGTTTATATTGAGCTTGATTAAAATATATGTTGAGGTTATGCCTTAGGCATTTGTGAGTTATGATGGGTTATTGAGGTTTGGTTATGGGTTATGTTTTGGATATGGTTGTGGGGCGTAGGAGGTGGAATCTCCTAGCCTTGGTTAGTGTTTGATATTGTGTGTGCCTTGTTGATGTAGGCACTAATCGCTTCCTTGACAGAAAACTGTGACAACGTAGTTCAGGTTTACATTTGGGACAGGTAAGTCCATTGGACTTACTTATTTAGCGGTTATGAGTTTGAATGATTGTGATAGTGGTGTTTGCGCATATCATTGTTGCATTTAAAACCTAAACCGGACTAGGACGACCATATATATAAATTAAATGGCCCAAGTGTATTATAACAAGTCGTGACCACTTGCCTGAAGCACACCAAGAGTGTGGGGGTGCTTTGCGACCAGTCCACCAGGGGGAGGCTTGATTCCCTATTCCAAACCTGGGGGCTAAAGGGGACAGAGGCGAGGTTCTTGGTTCTCCTCATGTTACAAAATAAGTTGAATTAGTAATGGTATATGATAACACGATTTATGACTTAGGTTTAGGTAATCATTTAGATAGATTTCTCACTCATTCATGCACGGTTTAGCACTAATTCACGACGTTTGCACTCAAATCACGTATTTTGTCGAGATAGACGTCTACACGGACTTCTGCGTTGCTTTGTAGGTATTTCGGGGGTCTTTTGGACATTAACCGATACATTAGAGGGCCAAGCCTCATGATGGTACACATCCAAAGCTTTGGAGGAGCATAATTGGAGCAACAAAGGACACAAAGACCACTATTGGTGCAAGCAATGGAGCAACTCATCGCTAGACGATCATAGCATGTTTCTGCTGAAGAAAATCGGACCAACTAGCAGCTAAATCGGCCGATTTAATCCACTGGGTCGATTTTTGGGCCTTTGACAGCTTAAGCCACGTGTCCCACGATCTCTTGTCCGGCCTTGCTCTTGGTGGAGAATATAAGTGGTCCTGCAGGTTGTTGCTGAGGATCTCTTCTCTCCCACACTCTCATTCACAGCTCATCAATTTGGGGGAAAGATTGGAGGAGAAGAAAAACTCTCAAGGATTGAAGGAAGAAGAAAAAACACATTTCTAAGAGTGATAGTGAGATTTGAGTGATTTTGAGTTACTTTTGTAGTCTTGGATTGAAGAACTATTGCAAGGATTGTTAGGAACGTTTTGAATCTTCATTTAAGAGTTTGTAAGTCTTGCTACAACTTGGATTCAGTTGAGATTTATTGATTTTACTTGCTTATCTTTCATTATCCATCTATGAACACCATGTATGCTTGTGTGATGATTTTGGATCTTAATATGCATACTATTGGCTAGTTTGTTGTGATTTTGGAGTGATGGATTGATGGTTATGGCTAGGGTGATGATAGGATGGGCTTATATGTTAGTTTAGGATGATTTGTATGCACGAAACTCACAACAGAACGGAAAATCGACCTGTTCATCAGGTAAATCGGCCGATTTCCCCCATGATCCACCCGATTTCCTCCTCTGTTGCTCTTTAAATGATGAATCTGTATTATTGGGGTGTTAGGTTGTTAAATCCTAGTGTTTATTAAGCCTAATTTAGCTTAGGATCACCTAATACTATCAACCTAAGTGAAGGAAGAGATCTACCCGATGATTCCCGATCTTAGATACCTTAGAAGATGAATTCTAGGTAGTAGTGAGCCTCATAAGCCGCTATTGGATCGAGTTTGCTAGGATTATTGCTTGAGATTTCCCTATTTCGAGACTTACCCGGTAAGGAGAGGGTTACCCCTTAAGTAGTATCTAGTTTGTGTGGAATTCCTTATTCTAACCCCTTGAGACCTACCCGGTAATAGGAGTTTGATGCGGGATTAGTGAAGTGAGAGACCTACCCGGTAATTGCATCCATTAGTGAAACATTCTTTCCCCAACACCGCAGCTTGTCCTTAGAATCCTTAGAACCTTGAGTCCAATGCCATAACCGGAAATCTTGACCTCTAGAATCCACTTTTCTCTCTTGATCATATACTTTGTGCTTTGTGTTACTTGTTCGTTTTGCTAGCTTGAGTTGTTAGTTGTTTTATTACCTTGCTTGATTTGTGATCTTTGTTTGATCACCACAAAAACCAACCAAAAACATTGTGTTTTCCATTTTCTTTGTTCCTCACCTTATCTTAGTCTAGATTTACACTATCTTTGATTATGCTTGACTCGATTTCACCTTAGTCTTTGCGTTCGACCTCGGAATACTATCCCTACTACAAACGTCTCGTACACTGTGGGTTCGCTAGGAGTTAGGATAAATATAACGAGCATAAATTTAAAACCTATTGCGTATCACACATATCCTGAGCGTAACAAGTTTTTGGCGCCGTTGCCGGGGACTAGGTCTAGATTGAGTCATTTTGTGATTGTTTAATAGTGTAGATCTTTCTTGTTGCTTTTGATCTCTCTTTGGTGTGTGTCTTTGCTTTTCAGGACATCTCTTACTCTTTAGGTGTATGCGAAGATCTCGTGGCAAGGATTTAGCTCCATTCGATCCCGAAACGGAGAAAACCCTTAGTTCTTGATCCAAGAGCATTAAGAAGGGGAAAGAGATGGCCGGAAGAGACCTCCAAGCTGAATTGGATGAAGCCTTAGAGCAAATAAGGCTAAGAGATGAGCTCTTGGAGGAAGAAAGGAGACTTGCCAATGAGAGGCAAGAAGCAACTAGAAAAGAGATTGATGAGATTAGGCAAGCCCTTGTACAAGGAGAGCTTAATCGTCAACAACCTCCACCTCCTCCACCACAACCGCAGCCGGCGGCGAATGTTAGGGTTGTACCCATTGCTATTGAAGAGCCACAAACTTTGGGGAGACGTATGGATCCGGCACAAAGAGCACACCGTCCGGGTGTGAACTTAGGAGATCCCGTAGCCCACAACTATGAGCTCCGCCCTCAAGTTCTACAAATGATCCGGCATAATCAATTTGGAGGGATGGAAGGAGAGTCACCTCATCAACACTTGATGAACTATGAGATTTTGATGGAGACTCTTAGACCGCCAAGATTGGAAAGCAACAACCATAAGCTTAGGGTTTTCTCCTTCTCTCTTAAGGACAAAGCCTTAGCTTGGTATCAATCTATTCCACAAGGGCGAGTTGGTACTTGGGAGGAGATGACAACCGAGTTTTTGACTATGTTCTTCCCACCTTCCACGACTACCGAGTTAAGAGGGAAGATCAATGCCTTCGTGATGAAGGATAGAGAGAGTTTGTTCAAGTCATGGGAGAGATTCAAAGACCTTCTCCTAGATTGTCCACACCATGGCATACCGAAAATTGAGCTATTGGAGATCTACTTCAAGGGACTTGATGAAGATAGCCAATTCAAGCTTCAATCTCTTTCCGGTGGGACTTTCATGGAGAAGCATGTGGATGATGCTTGGGAGTTTATAGAGAAACAAGCTCTAGTGATTGAGAAATACTCCCATAGGAAGAGTGAAGGGAGAAAGGCGGGAGCATATGAGGTGAGTGAGGTCACCATGAGCAATTTCAAGCTTGACGCCATCAACAACGAGCTAAAGTCCTTGAGGGAGTTGTGTGCTACAACTTTGAAGAACCAAGCAACTCCTCAAGTGCTTCCACAAGCTAACTTATCTTCCAAGGAGGAGGATGTGAATTACATGGGAAGGGGCAACTACAACAACTATCAAGGCCCAAGGAACTTCAACAACAACCGGCAATTCAACAATTACCGGCCCAACCATAATCATCCCGGGTTTTCTTACTCTAACCCGGATGGAGCCTTGAACCCTCCCGCTTCCACAAGCACAACTCCACCACCAAGAGCTTCACAAGAACCTCCACCCGGATTCACTCAACCTCCAAAGGATAGGACCGAATTGATGTTTGAGCAATTGCTTGGAAGGTTGAGTGGTCTTGAGAGCACCGTGACTTCAATTTCTAAGGCTCAAAAGGTTTTGGAAGCACAAGTGTTCCAAAAGGCGGGTGAAGCACATAGAGATCCGGGAAAGCTTCCCGGGAGAACCGAAGAAAACCCAAGAGGCCAAGTGTTGGCTATTACAACAAGAAGTGGGTTGAGTATGAAGGAGCCTTTGCCCAAGGAGAATGCTAAAGGGAAGCAAGTGGTGAATGAAGAAGAAACTTTGCAAGGAGATGGAGGCAAGAGCAAGGATGTAGAGCCAACCTATGTGGCACCGCCTCCATACAAGCCACCACTACCATTCCCTCAATCACGAGCAAGAGCTCGCTTGGACAATCACTTTGGTAAGTTCCTTGAACTAATGTCTAAATTGCATATTAACATTCCGTTCATGGATGCTATTTTAGGAATGCCGGCATATGGCACGTTCTTGAAGGAAATACTATCCAACAAAAGGAAGTTGGAGGAGTATGGGGAGATAAGAATGACAAAGAGATCCTCGGAGTTGATTCAAACGATGAAGGAGGAGATGCCTCCTAAGCTAAGGGATCCGGGATCCTTTTGTGTGTCAATCGGAGTAGGAGAACTGAAGTATGACGCCTTATGTGATCTTGGGGCAAGTGTAAGCATCATCCCGCTTGCACTTTGCAACAAGGTTAGGCTAGGAGAGCCAAAGCCGGTCAAGATGACCCTTTACATGGAGGACCGCTCGATCACTCATCCGGTTGGAATCTTGGAAGACATCCCGGTGCAACTAGGGAAGTTCTATGTGCCCATAGACTTCGTTGTTTTGGACATCCCGGCGGACTATCCGGTTCCTATCATCTTGGGGAGACCTTTCCTAGCTACTTCCGGGTGTCTAGTAGATTGCAAGAATGGGACTCTCTCCTTCAACATTGGAGAAGAAAACATCAAGTTCAAGCTGTCCACAATGATGAAAGGACCAACCCTTGATGAAGATGTATTCAACATAGTTGAAGAAGAGGAGTCTAGAGAGGTTGTGAGCTCAATCTTGCTCAAGGATCCACTTGAGAAGGTTCTTAGCTCAAGCTTGATGGAAGAAGGATTTGAGGAGAGTAGCAATGAAGTAATCAAGGCCTTGAATGCATTGGACGAGCTACCAAGTGTTGGGTTTGAAGTGCTAGAAGAAGGGAGAAACTGGCAGAAAAATCGGACTGGAGGGTCCAGATCGGCCGATTTTTGGCCTTGTGCTGAAATTTAAGCTAGTTCAGCAAAAACAGAAACTCAGATTGACCCACTGCAAGAAAAATCGGCCGATTTTTCCTCCTGGGCCGATTTTCCTGAGTCTTTTCAGCATCAACCACTTGAGTGTGAGCAATCATCAAGGGACTTCAAGGAGGCTTCCATGACTTTGCAATCATCTCAACCTACATTGTATGGATCATCTCCAACCAAAAAAGGTCCTCCTCAACTTGATCTTAAACCTCTTCCCTCTCATTTAAAGTATGCTTTCCTTGGTTCAAATTCTACTTATCCGGTGATTGTGAATGCATCTTTGAATGATGATGAGCTTAATAGATTATTGAATGAATTGAAACTGCATAGAAAGGCAATAGGATACACCATTGATGATCTTGTTGGCATCAAACCTTCTTTGTGCATGCATAGGATAATGATGGAAGATAATCATAAACCCTCTATTGAACATCAAAGAAGATTGAATCCCATAATGAAAGAGGTAGTCAAAAAGGAAATCATTAAGTTGCTAGATTCGGGAATTATCTACCCTATCTCGGATAGTAAGTGGGTTAGTCCCGTTCATGTAGTACCTAAGAAGGGTGGGATGACCGTAGTGACCAATGAGAACAATGAACTAATCCCAACTAGGACGGTTACGGGATGGAGGATGTGCATTGATTATAGGAAGTTGAACATGGCCTCTAGGAAAGATCACTTCCCTCTCCCTTTCATTGACCAAATGCTAGAGAGGTTAGCTCAACATTCCCATTTTTGCTACCTAGATGGCTATAGTGGATTCTTCCAAATCCCTATCCACCCCGATGACCAAGAGAAAACAACCTTTACATGTCCATGGGGTACTTCTGCATATATATGAGAATGCCATTTAGGTTGTGTAATGCACCCGCTACCTTTCAAAGGTGTATGATGGCCATCTTTTCGGAATACATTGAAAATATCATGGAAGTGTTCATGGATGATTTCTCTGTTTATGGTTCTTCCTTTGATAATTGCTTGGCTAACCTATCATTAGTATTGCAAAGATGTGAGGAGACAAATCTTGTCTTGAATTGGGAAAAATGCCACTTCATGGTAAGTGAAGGTATTGTGTTAGGACACTTGGTGTCTAACCGTGGCATTGAGGTTGATAGGGCCAAGATTGAAACGATAGAGAAGTTGCCACCACCTACCTCGGTGAAAGGGGTAAGGAGTTTTTTAGGGCATGCCGGTTTTTACCGGAGGTTCATTCAAGATTTTTCTAAAATTTCTAAGCCTCTCACTAACCTACTAATGAAGGATGTTGATTTTGTCTTCTCCAAAGATTGCCTTGAGGCTTTTTGTAGGTTGAAGAACGCCTTGATCTCCGCACCTATAATGCAACCTCCGGATTGGAGTTTACCGTTTGAGATCATGTGTGATGCAAGCGATGTAGCCATTGGGGCTGTTTTGGGGCAAAGGAAAGATGGGCGAACTCATGCTATTTATTATGCTAGCAAGACGCTAGATGATGCCCAACTCAATTATGCTACCACCGAGAAGGAGTTGCTAGCGGTTGTGTATGCATTTGAGAAGTTCCGCTCATATCTCATTGAAGCGAAGGTCATAGTCTATACGGATCATGCTGCGATCCGTTATCTACTTACCAAGAAGGATGCCAAGCCTAGGTTGATTCGGTGGATCCTTCTTCTTCAAGAGTTTGACTTGGAAATCAGGGACAAGAAGGGATCCGAGAACTCCGTGGCGGATCACCTTAGTAGACTTCCACCATTGGAGCTTGAAAGAGAGGACATCCCGATTGATGACTCATTCCGGGATGAGCAATTGCAAATGGTGGAGGAATGCTTGTTCCAAGTGTCTAGAGGAAGCGAGCCATGGTTTGCCGACATTGTGAACTACCTAGTGTGTGAGGAAGTGCCTCCCGGTTTGACATATGCCCAAAGAAAGAAGTTCTTCAAAGATGTGAGGCACTACTATTGGAGTGAGCCACTTTTGTTCAAAAGAGGACCGGATGGAACGTTTAGAAGATGCATACCGGAGGATGAGGTGGAGAGTGTAATCCGCTATTGTCATTCCTTGCCATGTGGAGGGCATGCTAGCGCACACAAGACATGTGCGAAAGTGTTGTAATCGGGCTTCTTTTGGCCAAGTTTGTTCAAGGATGTGCAAAGCTTTGTGGTAGCTTGTGATGCTTGCCAAAGGACGGGCAACATCTCAAGGAGGAATGAGATGCCCTTGAACAACATACAAGAAGTGGAAATATTTGATGTGTGGGGTGTGGACTTCATGGGACCATTCCCTTCTTCATGTGGCAACCTCTACATCCTATTGGTGGTTGACTATGTTTCAAGATGGGTGGAGGCAATCGCCTCTCCTACAAATGATGTCAAGGTGGTAGTGCGGTTCTTCAACCGAGTGATCTTTCCTAGGTTTGGAACACCAAGGGTGATCATAAGCGATGGAGGGAAGCACTTCACCAATAGGAACTTTGGGGCACTTTTGGCTAAGTATGGGGTGACTCATAAGGTGGCAACACCTTACCATCCCCAAACTAGTGGCCAAGTGGAAATCTCCAACCGGGAGATCAAGGGGATTCTCGAAAAGACGGTCTCAAGGACGAGAAAGGATTGGGCCATGAAGCTCGATGATGCCTTGTGGGCATATAGGACCGCTTTCAAAACACCAATTGGCACCACTCCTTACAAGTTAGTTTATGGCAAGTCTTGCCACCTTCCGGTAGAGATGGAGCATAGAGCACATTGGGCCATTAAGTGGCTAAATTTTGATCTCAAGGAGGCCGGAGAAAAGCGGTTGCTAGACATGAACGCCCTTGAGGAGATCCGGTTGGATGCATATGAGAATGCTCGGATCTACAAGGAGAGAACCAAGCGATGGCATGACAAGAGGATCATCCCGAAAAAGTTGAGTGAGGGAGACCTTGTCCTTCTCTTCAACTCAAGGCTGCGGCTCTTCCCCGGAAAGCTCAAATCAAGATGGACCGGGCCATATGTGGTGAAGAAAGTTTTTCCTCATGGAGCGGTGGAGACAGGCGGAGATCATTGTGGTAACTTCAAGGTGAATGGGCATCGATTGAAGAAGTACATCCCGGAAGCCCCGGTGGAAGTGATTGCCCCGCTTCACCTTGATTGAAACGCTCCTGAATTTGGTCAAGCTAATGACCTTAAAGAAGCGCTTAATAGGAGGCAACCCATTGGTACATATTTTTCCCTTTCTTTTTCTTGCTTTTGTTTAATCTCACTCTTGGTGTGCTTTGTTTTTCTTTTGTGTTTTTGTGGTGCTAGATCTTGTTGATTGTCATGAGTTATGAGACGTTGGAGGTCATGTGAAAGCCTCATGGACCAGTTGAAGGTACAAGATCCAAGCACATGGACATGGAGGAAATCACCTAGAAAAATTGGCCTGTTCTTCATCTAGATCGGCCGATTTTCCTGGGCTGCCAGGGCGATTTTTCCTCTGTAAAGGAAAGTGATGATCTCCAATCAAGCATGGGTGGAGCGGACGTGTAACTTGGACGGCTTGCGGTGCCAAGCGCGGGTTCCGACACCACAATGAACATCAAGAGCTCTCTACCATCCTTGATCGATCATCCACCATCATCATCCAATGTGAACCGAAATACCAAAGCATCACCAATTTTACATTGTGAGGACTCTCTTTCACTTCTTTATTTAGTTTACACATTAGGGACAATGTGTTTCTAAGTATGGGGTGGGGTTTTCATGATCACTTGCATGATTAGCATCTAGGATAGTTTAATTTTGTCACATGTTTCATTATGTCTTGCATTGTACATACATATTTCGAAAATTCCAAAAAATCAGAAAATTTTAAAAAATTTTTTAGTGCTTCTAAAGCTTGGGAATGACCCTTATGATGAAATTGTCTTGTGAATTGGCTATGGATGGCCTTGTGTGTTAAATTGATGATGCATATGTGGACCTGAAATACTTATCTTGAATTCCATGAATGACTTGTGATTATGATGCTTGCCTTGATTTAATTGAGGATTGAAAGTCGAAATTGCATGCTAGTTCTTGCACACCATCTAGGAATGAATGAGGCAATTCATCTTTCTCTACTTCTCATCTTGATCATGTTGTTTGAGCACCTCAATTGATGTAAATTGACCTCTTTTGACCCATCCGGGAATAGGAGCATGCTAGTGTGTTGATGTGTGTGAAAAGCAAGTGTGGGGTGAAGTTGTTGATGAAAGAATGTTATGAATATGAAGTGCTGAATTTGTTGTGAAAGTGTAGACAAAAATATAGGTTTGGGGACGTTGGCTTAAATGACAAGTAACTCGGTACACTTCGCATAATCGGGTGTTGGTGCCTTGCCAAAGTCAAATAAATCAATAGTCCTAACGAGCTTTGGTATGTGTGCCCGGTGTGGATGCACCTCGAAAAATAGAAAAAGCCCGAGGATGGCTAATCACCAAGGTTTCGGCTTTTGTACACCAATGCCATTGTCTCAAAAACAAAAGAAAAGAAAGAAAAGAAAATGAAGAAAAAATATACACTTGAGGGAAGTTGATAAGAAAATTTGAAGTTGTGGTTGTTTAGTTCCTTTCCCGGATTAGCATCACATAGCCTAGAAAATTCCCGCCTAATCCCAACGTTTCTTGGCCTTCTATTTCACAAGTCCTTATGACCTACTTGCATGTGTGTAAGACTAAGTGATTTAGATTGGATATGCTCATGATCATCTTGACTTCTTCATCTTTACACTTCATTGCATGCTATCAAGTTAAGTGTAATTGTCTTTCCATGCTTTCATTTATTTGATGCATAATTGCTTGTCCATTGCCATGAAACATGACTATGAAGGTGATCCAATATTAGAAGCACAACTCCAAAAGATTTTGCCATTTTTCTACATACATAAATCATGTTATCTTGTAGTCTATAGTTGAGAATTTGCTCGGGGACGAGCAAACATTAAGTATGGGGTATTTTTGATAACACGATTTATGACTTAGGTTTAGGTAATCATTTAGATAGATTTCTCACTCATTCATGCACGGTTTAGCACTAATTCACGACGTTTGCACTCAAATCACGTATTTTGTCGAGATAGACGTCTACACGGACTTCTGCGTTGCTTTGTAGGTATTTCGGGGGTCTTTTGGACATTAACCGATACATTAGAGGGCCAAGCCTCATGATGGTACACATCCAAAGCTTTGGAGGAGCATAATTGGAGCAACAAAGGACACAAAGACCACTATTGGTGCAAGCAATGGAGCAACTCATCGCTAGACGATCATAGCATGTTTCTGCTGAAGAAAATCGGACCAACTAGCAGCTAAATCGGCCGATTTAATCCACTGGGTCGATTTTTGGGCCTTTGACAGCTTAAGCCACGTGTCCCACGATCTCTTGTCCGGCCTTGCTCTTGGTGGAGAATATAAGTGGTCCTGCAGGTTGTTGCTGAGGATCTCTTCTCTCCCACACTCTCATTCACAACTCATCAATTTGGGGGAAAGATTGGAGGAGAAGAAAAACTCTCAAGGATTGAAGGAAGAAGAAAAAACACCATTCTAAGAGTGATAGTGAGATTTGAGTGATTTTGAGTTACTTTTGTAGTCTTGGATTGAAGAACTATTGCAAGGATTGTTAGGAACGTTTTGAATCTTCATTTAAGAGTTTGTAAGTCTTGCTACAACTTGGATTCAGTTGAGATTTATTGATTTTACTTGCTTATCTTTCATTATCCATCTATGAACACCATGTATGCTTGTGTGATGATTTTGGATCTTAATATGCATACTATTGGCTAGTTTGTTGTGATTTTGGAGTGATGGATTGATGGTTATGGCTAGGGTGATGATAGGATGGGCTTATATGTTAGTTTAGGATGATTTGTATGCATGAAACTCACAACAGAAGGGAAAATCGACCTGTTCATCAGGTAAATCGGCCGATTTCCCCCATGATCCACCCGATTTCCTCCTCTGTTGCTCTTTAAATGATGAATCTGTATGATTGGGGTGTTAGGTTGTTAAATCCTAGTGTTTATTAAGCCTAATTTAGCTTAGGATCACCTAATACTATCAACCTAAGTGAAGGAAGAGATCTACCCGATGATTCCCGATCTTAGATACCTTAGAAGATGAATTCTAGGTAGTAGTGAGCCTCATAAGCCGCTATTGGATCGAGTGTGCTAGGATTATTGCTTGAGATTTCCCTATTTCGAGACTTACCCGGTAAGGAGAGGGTTACCCCTTAAGTAGTATCTAGTTTGTGTGGAATTCCTTATTCTAACCCCTTGAGACCTACCCGGTAATAGGAGTTTGATGTGGGATTAGTGAAGTGAGAGACCTACCCGGTAATTGCTTCCATTAGTGAAACATTCTTTCCCCAACACCGCAGCTTGTCCTTAGAATCCTTAGAACCTTGAGTCCAATGCCATAACCGGAAATCTTGACCTCTAGAATCCACTTTTCTCTCTTGATCATATACTTTGTGCTTTGTGTTACTTGTTCGTTTTGCTAGCTTGAGTTGTTAGTTGTTTTATTACCTTGCTTGATTTGTGATCTTTGTTTGATCACCACAAAAACCAACCAAAAACATTGTGTTTTCTATTTTCTTTGTTCCTCACCTTATCTTAGTCTAGATTTACACTATCTTTGATTATGCTTGACTCGATTTCACCTTAGTCTTTGCGTTCGACCTCGGAATACTATCCCTACTACAAACGTCCCGTACACTGCGGGTTCGCTAGGAGTTAGGATAAATATAACGAGTATAAATTTAAAACCTATTGCGTATCACACATATCCTGAGCGTAACAGTATAACGCAATGAAGATAATAAACGGGTATGTGCGTGAGCATTGCATACTGTGATGTGATGATGTGTTTGTATGTGCTATTTCTTTTATTCTTATTCATGAACTTTTAGCTAACGGTTTTATACTGTGTTGTAGATATTCTACATGATAGCAAGACTACAGAGTGATCCATATAGTTGATCAGTCGAGGGCTTCCGTACATTAGGTTGTGCGAGGATTTTGGGATGTTTTGTACACATGTATTTGGTGTTACCGTTTTGTACTCGGTTGTATTTTGTATACATTTTGCTGTATGTTTATATAGTTTTATGGATTTGGTTTTATATTTATTTGTGCCTTGTTGTAAGATCTAGTGAACTTGTTGATAGACTAGAGTCAGGATCTATTGTGAGATCCTGGCCCCGCGAGTCCCGCGGATTCGGGGTGTTAAAAAGTTGGTATCAGAGCCTTAGGTTGACCACAATGGCACTTGCAATCTACGATAAAGGCCGAATAGATAAATAAACAGAACCCGAAAGGGGTCTGACTTTTCAAAAGGATTTTGGTTTTGAAATGTGTTGAGATGATTTGAGATAGAATGTACGGGAAGTCATCACCCTTCTGAGAAACTCAACAATATATATATATATATATATATATATATATATATATATATATATATATATATATATATATATATATATTTCTATACATATGGCATATATATAGCCTTATAAGGTTAGATGGGTGTATCCAGCAAATGACTCGGGCTAGAGCGACATCTACAATAGGACGAGGTAGGAATAAACCCCCTCTTCCTCCAATAGTGATAGGCTAGGGACAGGTTTCCATTGTTGATCCGCCTGCCACGGAAGACGTACATGAGGAGGTTGTTGAGAGCGTCGTTCCTGAGACTAAGAACGGTATGGCAGCAAGACAGAGATCTCAACGGGTCTAGTCAGATGACTCATATCATGTCTCGTTGAGGGGAGCAGATTTCCGCGCGTATATCAGACGGGTTGAGGAGGTTGCTAGGGTAGGTAGACGTGCCTCGGATCTGCCAACATAGGTGGGATCATTTGAGATGTCCTAGGGAGCTACTCAGATGCCAGTCATACCGGCACGCACTACTGAGGTTGTGAGAGCTCTAGATGTGTCGAGAGGGCCATGAACATACTCCTAGTTTAAGGCATTTCACTAGATGGGAGTACCCCCTTTCGCTGGAAAGGTGGGCTTGGAGATCGAGTTGTGGATCGGACATGTAGACTCAACCCTTGAGTCCATTAGATATCTAGAGGACAGAAGGATAGTGTTAGTGCAAACTCTATTCTGCGACTTATCTCGGCACTGGTGGATGACACTGCGGAGTCGAGGCACCAGTTATGACCAAATGCGAAGCATGATTAGAGAGCGTTTTTGCCCTGCCTCATTGAGGAGGGAGAAACTGCATGACTTTGTTAAGGTTGACTTTGAGGATGTGCCGATAGCAGAGGCGATTAGGAGATTCCAGGAGGAGCTAACACTACTGGGCAAAGATGCACCTCCTAAGGATCAACACGTGTATATGTGTCTCCCTCCAACTGAGGGAGAGTAACCCTTCCTACATGCCAGGTTTCCATTGGGAGTCCCTGATAGATTATCAGGATAGAGTCTTGGCTTACGAGCGTCAACGGACTAGCCAGAATAGGACTTCTCAAACAGGAAGGTCTGAGAAGAGACAGCATACTAAACAAACTAGTGCAGGAGCACCAGGGTACGGGTGAGGCCAAACTCAGGGCCGCTCGAGTTACCTAGTGTTTGCACGAACTTTTGAGAGAGGACGGTAGTGTTACAACTGTGGAGGGTCTGGGCATATGAGAGTTGATTGTTGTTTGCTCCAAAAGGTGTGTGCAACCTTTAAAAATTATAACCCAAGAAGTATGTTTGAACAATATGCGAACCCGCAGTGTACGGATCAATTGTAATAAAAGCAACTATTCCAGGGGTCAAACACAAGGATTATGGTGAAAGAAAGCAGGAAATCAATAGTCAAATATTGCTAACAACTAAAAGAAATTAAAGCAATCAAAGATGATGTAAAAGTCAAGTAAAGGGAAATGCGGATTCCAGGGATTAAAGCATCTAGTTATGGTTCCGACTCAAGATCTCAAAGGATAATGCGGACAAAGCTGAGGTTTGTAAAGGGAAGGTGTTTCTAAGGTGGGAATAGATCACCGGATAAGTCTTACTACTCACTATCCCAAACCAAAGCTCCTATTACCGGGTAAGTCTCAGGGAACTAAAGAATGGAACTGTAATCTCAAACCAACACTCCACCCAAGGGAATAGAATCAACCTTTACCGGGTAAGTCTCAGGCTAACTCACAAAGATGGGATGAAAGCACACTCAAACCCCAATAAAGGATAAACCTTTATTACCTACACTCATGATCTTGGGTAAACAAACAAAGGAATCACCGGGTAAGTCTTATCCTAGGCTTGCATTGAACTAGGAAAGGTGTAATAAGGATAGGATTTGGCAAACTTAAACTCTTAACTCAGATAAGGTTCAAGAAAGGTCACCTCGTTCAGTCAGATTCCACCCCGGCCGAGATGTTCAACGATTGAGCCAGGTGTTCTAGGGTTAAGGTAAAGACTCGAGCTTTCAGGGTCCTGTTGAGATTAAGATCATTCTATTATCGTCTTTCCCACAACTTTCAACCAATCACCCTAGAATCGCATAAGAAACTTAGCAAACAATCATCATGATAACAATAATCAAATTAATGGAAAAGGAATCAATATTCGAACAAGAAAACCTTAAGAAAAAGGTCTCAATAACTGAATCAAATAATCGACAAACAAGCGTTCCTCAAGTCACAAGTCAGAAAAGACAACAAACCAAAAGAAATCTAGGAAGATCTTACAAACTCCTTCAAAAGCCAACTCCAACTATGATTCCTTCCTTCCTTGAACTTCAATCCTTCAATACTTCCTTCAATTCTTCCTTCAAACCTCCAGAAAATCCCTCAATTGCTGGATGCCCAAAGCATGGTTGAACTTGTGGAAAATCCAACCCTTTATATAGGAGAATTATCTTCCAAAGATAAAATATCTTAAAAAGATAATTTCCTATAAAATATATCTCTATCTCTAAAAATAAATCAGCCTAAAATAATATCTTCCTTCTAGAAATCCAACCAAAAATATAAGATATCTTCCTTCCAAAAATAAAAGATCTTAGCCAAAAATAAAGATCTCGCTGGCGACAGGGTGTTCGCTTCGGTCGGAACGCTCCTCAAGATCACCTCGGTCGAGGTGATACTGTAGCTGACCGAGGTGAATCTCAATTGAATGTGAAATCTCTCAAATCTGGTCCAAAGTCAATCTTCTTTATCATTTCCATGCTCCCTGAGATCTTCTTTAAGCTCCAGAATGTAGCTCCAATGACTCCTTAGCTCCCTTAGCTCCATTTCGATGCAAAACGTGCCATTTTACCTACAATTACAACGAAACTAGGTGCAGACCTCGATTCCCGCAAAGGTAGACAAAACAACAATATAATCAACGAATATACATCCATACATGCAGATTTATGAAGATAAAACGTCTAAACTAGCCCCAAAATATAGACTATAATACATGCTATCAAAATACCCCATACTTGTCCCTTGCTTGTCCCCAAGCAAGTTTCAAATCTTGGATACAAGATAAAATGAATTAAAAGTCATAAAAATCAATGAAAAAGCATTTCAAAACATTTTGGTGGTGTGCTCCACTCATAGATCACTCTAAGAGAATGCTTCATGGCAAATAAAATCAAGACATGATCAAAATATTTTATAGATATAAGAAAGTTGTTCATCGTTGCATAAAATCATAGAATGAATAATAAATCATATTTATCGAAATCAATCATGTATAATCCAGTTTAAACCACCAAGTCAATCAACAAGCTCGAGGTCTCAAGGGCTTCCAAAAGAGGTCAAGAAACGTGTAAGGGTGGAATGTATATAGGGAGATGTGGTGCTAGAATCCGGAAAAATGATCTTGCTTCACTTTCTTTGAAACTCAACATATTCCACCAATAAGCTTTGCTTATTTTCACTTTCTTTTTGGGATGCATGGACAGAGGTGCACAATAACCGAAGCCTAGGAGATCAGCAATTATCAATTTTTCGAGATGCCTCAAACCCTTGATGCACATACCATGACCCGTTAGGAATATCGCTCAATCTGACTTTGGCAAGACACAAACATCCGGCTATGTGAATGGTGCCGAGTTACTCATCATCATGATTGACTTCCCCAAACCTAATTGTTTCTTTCTATCACTTTCAGCCAACATCTCAACTTCACTTTCACTTTCTTTTCTTTGCTTGCTTCCAAATTCCCGGATAGGTAATAGGATGCAATTATGTATATGAAGGGCTAAAGCATGATCAAAAAGAAGAAGAGAAGAGAATGAATTGCCTTAGTCATCCCAGGAAGAATGTGATAGAACTCATTATGTGGTGTCAACCTTCAAATCCAACATAATTTTTGATAAAAACAAAGTATTAAACATGCCAAAACTTTAAACAAAACATTTTGTAACTTAAACATATCATAAAACCTGTCGAGCATATAAAGATTTCAAAACCAATCTGCAAACAGAATCATCTTGAGGTCATATCAAGAGAAGAAGTACAAAACATTTCGAAAGACTCTCAGTTAAGAACCTGCCTCGGTCGAGGTGTTCTGATGTCATCCGAGGTGTCTATCTCGTCCAGTCAAGAACATACCGGTCGAGGTCATAAATTTTTTTTAAACCAGTTTTCGACGTTTTTCTCAAACAAAAACCTGTATGTATGCATGTAATGGCAGATAAACACATAGAGCCAAGTAAAGCAGAATAAGATCATAAATATCTTATAGATTCATACAAACATACACACATAGTCAAATAATACATCCAAATACCCCATACTTGGGACACATCGTCCCAATGGGTCAAATAAAAGTCTAAAGAAATAGGAAACTCACTGCACCTAGCTGAACTCCATAATAAATAAAGAAAGAAGATCCATGCAGCTCTAATACTCGTCAGCTGGTGGCGGTGGTGGATGTGGAATGTATGGGTGCTGGGATGGATAAAAGGAATAGCCCATCATCTGCTGAAACTGGATCTCCATCATGTGACGCTAGTAATGTTGGCTCTCCCCTATCTGATACATCCAGCTATCGGTGTATCGACGCTCATCCTCAAAGAGCTGGGACATGTCAACCGTCATAGTAGCATAGGAGTCAATCATCTGCTCAGTCAGCTCGTCAATCCGTCGGTGAGCCTCTAGATCTCTACGTCTCCGGAATTTGCCCTGCGGTGGTGGTGGTAGTGTTTCATCCTCCTTTGTCGCCTCGTCATCAAGGTCGACAACTGGTATACTTGGACCGCCGATATCAGTACTTGTCTCCATAGAAACTCCTCCATC
Source organism: Fagopyrum homotropicum (assembly GCA_033239125.1). NCBI lineage: Eukaryota > Viridiplantae > Streptophyta > Magnoliopsida > Caryophyllales > Polygonaceae > Fagopyrum > Fagopyrum homotropicum. Next base: position 37,962,260 of record BSWB01000001.1, on the reverse strand, counting down.
ATCATACTCCTCCTCATCATCAGCAACAGCATCTCTGGCATCCTACATGTAAGGAAACCAAGTAGAAGACCAGTACTATCGGTCGAAGACGGAGAACTGAGACGACCATAGAAGACCCTGTGGAGCTGTCGTCTCCCATGACATAGCGACATATGGCGTGCTGAGACCACGAGGTACGAGAATACGCCTCGTGATCATCTCATGAAGTCCAAGCGGCTTTGCAGCCACAACAAGTGTACACGCTGTTAGATCTAAACCCATGGCAGTAGCAATATGGGTCACCAATCCTCCACAACAAATATCTCCCTTGGACTTGCCCTTTATCCTATGCAAGTCCTCAGCTAGCATCCCACCAAAATCAAGCACTCCCCCTGTAACCATGCAAAACAAACTCAAAAGCCCCCCCTGTCGGACCTTCTGGGGCATCTCAGTATGCGCCAGAAGAGTCTCGCTGAATATCCTATGAGCTAGGTGTTAGCATGAAATATTGTGATGTTTTAGGCACGTTTTCTAAGTGTATTTGATTCATATTGATAGTCTTTGATTTAGCATTTGCGAGCTAGTTTGCCTATATTGTCGATATGGATGTCTACATTAGCTTTATGTTGATTATAGGTGATTGAGAGTCATTTCCGAACGAAATCGAGCAAAGAAGAGTTGATTGAGTATGTCCATGGATTAAGGGCATTCTTAAGAGCAAAATGGAGTTCAACTTGAGGAATGCACGAGGCTAGGGAAGAATCACGTTCTTGCCCTAAACCACGCTCTAAAATAAGGCCGTACTACAAACCACGTTTAGTTCCACGGCCGTGGAACCCTGCAAAGAGAGGCGTGATGCATTCCAGTAACTATTACGGTCGTGGAAACCATGGTCCAAACCGTGACACTTTCCACGCTCTAAATTACGGTCGTGGAACCTTCCACGACCGTGATCTTGGCGATATTTTTCGCCACATTATGAAGCCACGATCTTTTGAAGATTGGGCCGGGCCGATATCTTATCTTGCCCTATAAAAAGACGGACGAAGCAAGATTCCGTCATCTTCGCTTAGCGGCATTCATCCACGCATAGCCCCGCTTATGCCTTGCTTAGCGGCACAACCCTCGTTTGGAAGTATTTACATCTCTTTGGAGATTGAAGTCCGTGCTTGGATTTTGCCCTAATCTCGCACCTTTGGTGGAGATTGCTGTTGAGATTTCCGGATTGGCGGAAGATCGAAGTTTTTGGAAGATTATTACAAGAAGATTTCTCTTCTTGTTTAGGTTTGATTTAGGAGACGGATTGACATCCCGTTCTTCCTTCTTTCTTAAGATTGTGTTTGTTTGGTTTTATTCTGAACCTATTGACAATATTCATTATTGATTGTGACTTTGAGATTGGTTTGAAGTTTATTGGAAGTTTTCGGAAGTTTTCATCTTTTTATCTTTTAATCTTGAATTTGATATCAACATGACAGTTATTGGCTAAAAACCCTTAACAATTCTAAGGTGAAGGGTTGATAGTTGTGGCTTGGATGATGATAGATCGATCGTAAACATATTAGACCCTGAGAGTTTGAGAGAATCGTTGACGAACCCTAAATCACGGTTTGATCTTGAGTTCCACGGCCGTGGAGTCTCAAGATCTACCCGTAATTTCCCTTAAGTTTACGAACCTGCTTTTACTTTAATCCAAAGTTAAAGATTTGCTTTAACTTAGTTTAGGCTTGCCTTTTCTAGGTGGTAGTGAAGCCTCAACACCCTCTACCTCGATTGTGAGTGTCACAACCGTAATCGGTTAAGTTAGTCTTGATCCTTGGATTACAAGTTTGGGTATTTGACATTAATTCTTACCTTTAGAACCTTTCTATATTGAAGCCTCAACAACCTGTATAGAGAGTGTCTTGTAGGTGAGTCATATAAGGTTTTTGGAACCTCACCGTACGATTACCTTACATTAGTATACCTTTGCATATCTCAACTCTGTCTTTATATCATCAGTATATCTTGAATCGATTGTCACAGCTTGATACTTGGATCTTTAGGATTGTTGTTTTCCCAATATTTGCAAAACTCTCATACTTACTCGCTTGATAATCTGCAATTGAATTTGTTCCCACCCAAATCCCTATGTTCGATACTCTGGAATACTTGCTAATCTACGCCGATCCGTACACTGCGGGTTCGCTTGCTTGATTCTAGTTTTATAAATTTAAAGCTTATTTGCACACACCTTTAGGGGCGAACAAGTTTTTGGCGCCGTTGCCGGGGATTTGGTTTCGGCCGAATTCGGTAGCCGGTTGTCAAGCTTGGGAGCTTGCTCTCGTTATTTGATATTACTTTGAGTGCATGCGCAGGTCTAGGAACACCGAAGATCTCTTACCTCTTGATCAAGAGCTAGAGAAAACTTTAAGGCAAAAGCGCAAGGAAAAGAAAATGGCTGAAGGACACGAACGTGATCTTCAAGCGGAGTTGGCGGAGAAGGAAGCTCAACTCCAATGGAATGAGACCCTCCGCCAAGACGAAATGGATCGTCATCAATCTCAAGTTAACAATCTACAAGACATGATCTTCCAAATGAGGGTAGAGCTAAGCGACTTTAAGAATAAAGGAAGCAAGAAATCCTCAAGGAAAGCATCAAGGTCTAGAAGAAAAGGTCACTCATCCGCTGATGATAGTGATTCTTCCATGCCACCGTTAGAGGAGATTGATCCCACGATCAATGTGAATTCTTTCCATCCACGGGGAGCTGCCAATCGTCGTGTTCCACCTAGGACTGCGAGGATCGAACGTGTAGATGAAGAGCCAAGAACTCTTGGCCAGCGGATGGATCCAACACAACAACCACGCCGTTTGGGCGTGAACTTTGATGCTGATGACGTGCAAGGGTTTAGCTTCAACCCTCAAGTCATTACTCTTGTTCGCCAAAACCAATTTGGCGGAACAAGCGCTGAATCTCCACACCAACACTTACAGAACTTTGAGTGTATGATGGAGACAATGAGACCGAAGAGTGCTACCACCAACAGTTATAAGCTTAAACCTTTCTTCTTCTCCTTGAAGGGGAAAGCGTTGTCTTGGTATCAAGCTCTTCCTAGTGGGAAACTAGACACGTGGGAAGACCTTTCCGCGGAGTTCCTCACTAAATTCTTTCCGCCATCCAAAACAGCGGAACTTAGAGGTAAGATCAATGCATTTTCCATGAGATCTAACGAAAGTTTGTTTCAATCTTGGGAAAGGTTTCAGGATTTGCTCTTGGATTGCCCTCATCATGGCATATCCAAACTTGCCTTGCTGGAGATTTACTACAAGGGGTTAGATGCGGGAACGCAATTCAACCTCCAATCCCTCTCATGTGGAACATTCATGGACATGAGAGAAGATGACGCTTGGGACTTCATTGAGAAGCAAGCAAGGGTCATAGAGAAGTATTCCCACCGGAAAGTGGAGGGAAATCGTGTGGAGCAAGGAGCAAAGCTCACACATGAAGCTCAAAATCAGATTTTCTCCCTCAACAATGAGATCAAAGAGTTGAAGGAGACTATCAAGACCAACTTCCCAAAGCAACAAGGGAAGGATGTTGGTTATTTGGGCAACAACAATGGCGGCGATAACAATAACCGGAACAACAACCGGAATAACAATTGGAATGGAAACAACAACAACCGGAACAACAATTGGAACAACAATAGGGGTTCAAACAACAACAATTGGCGCTCCAATCAACAAAATTCCGCTAACTCTTATCCTTCCAACTCTAATTCACTAACTTCACCTTCCTCTTCCTCTACTCCTTTGAAAAGCCAGGGGCAATCATCTAATGGAGGAAACAATTCGGGAAAGGAGAAGCCCGATCCCATGTTGGAAACGATTTTGGGAAAGCTTCAAGGGTTGGAGAACAGCTTCATTAAGGTTGATGATCAAATTTTCAAGGTTGACAAAGCTCAAAAAGTCTTGGAAAACCAAATGCTCAACCATGCGGAGGAAGTTCCTAGGAATCAAGGGAAACTTCCAGGAAAGACGGAGGACAACCCTAAGGGAAGGGTTATGGCAATCACAACTAGGAGCAGGGTGACCACCACCGATCCGCAGCCTAAGTTCGTTGAAGTCCCCGTAGAGAAGGACAAGGAGAAAGAGAAGGGGAAGGAGAAGGGAGATGTCTACGTTCCTCCTTCAGCTTATAAACCTCCCTTACCATTCCCTCAATCTAGAGCGAGAGTGCGCCTAGATAAACAATTTGGTAAGTTCATTGAACTCATGAGCAAGCTGCATATTAATATACCATTTATTGATGCTATTGTAGGTATGCCGGCTTATGGCAAGTTCTTGAAGGAGCTCCTCTCTAACAAGAGGAAGCTAGAAGACTTCGGAGAGGTTAAGATGAGTTCGGATTCTTCGGATCTCATCAAAACCATGAAGGATAAAATGCCCCCAAAGCTAAAGGATCCGGGGTCATTTTGCATTCTCATAGGCGTGGGAGATGTCACATACGATGCATTATGTGACTTAGGAGCAAGTGTGAGCATCATACCACTTGCATTGTGTAGGAAGATCGGTTTAGGCGACCCTAAACCGGTGAAGATGACGTTGTACATGGCGGATCGATCCATCACTCGCCCCGTCGGTATTGTAGAAGACGTCCCGGTCAAGCTAGGTAAATTCTTTGTTCCCATTGATTTTGTCGTGCTTGACATTCCTGCAGATAGTCCGGTCCCGATCATACTCGGAAGACCGTTTCTTGCAACTTCCGGCTGCATAGTCGATTGCAAGAATGGTAGACTCGCTTTTGACATAGGAGAAGAGAAAGTAGAGTTCGTTCTTTCTACTCTAGTGAAGGAGCCAATCTTTGATGAGGATATTTTTGATATCCAAGATGAAGAAGGTTTGTCTAGGGAAGAGGTAAGTGCGATTCTCTTTAACGATCCTTTACAAAAGGTTATCACTATGAGTCTAACCAATGTAGGGGAAGAAGAAGAGTGCAATGAGGCAATTGAGGCCTTAGAAGCACAAGAAGAGATAGGTGAAGTGGAGTTTGAGAAACTTCACAATGAGGCAGAAAACGTGAGAATCCACGGTTATACCCTGTATTCCACGGCCGTGGATTTCACAACCAAAATCGTGCCTCACTCCAAGGAGTTATACGGTCGTGGAGAAGATGTGACAACCGTATTTCCCTTCCACGCCCTAAACCACGGCCGTGGAGGCCATGAGGAACCCGTAATTTTGGGCGTGGAAAGGAGTGATCGAGACACTTCTTCAACTTCTTCTGATCCTCCTCCTACACACTCATCACCCTTAGAAACTTCTAAGGAGACATCGGACGCTTCTCAAGGATCATTGGAAGCTCCGAAAGCAATGGAACTCAAACCACTTCCTACTCATCTAAGGTACGCTTTTCTAGGATCTAAATCTACCTTTCCGGTTATTGTTAGTTCCAATCTAAGCATAGATGAACATAATCAGCTCATGATTGTCCTTAGGAAACATAGGAAAGCTATAGGCCATACTATTGAGGACTTAGTAGGAATTAAACCCTCCCTATGCATGCATAAGATACTAATGGAGGAGGATTTTAGAACTTCGAGACAACCTCAAAGGCGGTTGAATCCGACCATGAAGGAGGTTGTCAAGAAGGAAATTCTTAAACTTCTTGATGCAGGTATCATCTACCCTATCTCCGATAGTAAGTGGGTGAGTCCGGTTCAAGTAGTTCCGAAGAAGGGAGGAATGACGGTCATCACCAACAAGAACAACGAACTCATTCCTACCCGAACCGTGACTGGATGGCGGATGTGCATAGACTACCGCAAGCTCAACAATGCAACGCGGAAGGATCATTTTCCATTGCTATTCATTGATCAAATGCTTGAAAGGTTAGCACAACATTCACATTTTTGCTACCTTGACGGTTATAGTGGTTTCTTTCAGATTCCGATACACCCGGATGATCAAGAGAAGACCACATTCACGTGCCCATGGGGTACGTTTGCTTATAGGAGAATGCCGTTCGGGCTTTGCAACGCCCCAGCCACCTTCCAACGGTGCATGATGGCCATCTTCTCCGAATACGTAGAGGAAATCATGGAAGTCTTCATGGACGACTTCTCCGTATACGGTTCCTCTTTTAACGATTGCCTTTCTAACCTTTCTCTTGTTTTGCAAAGATGTGAAGACACTAACCTAGTTCTTAATTGGGAGAAGTGTCAATTTATGGTTAAGGAAGGAATTGTATTAGGCCACTTAGTCTCTAGTAGAGGGATAGAAGTAGACAAAGCTAAGATAGAGACCATAGAGAAGCTTCCTCCCCCAATTTCGGTGAAAGGGATAAGAAGTTTCCTAGGACATGCTCGATTTTATAGACGTTTCATTAAGGACTTTTCTAAGATATCAAAACCTCTCACTAATCTATTGATGAAAGATGCGGTTTTTGAGTTTTCGCAGGAATGTTTGGATGCGTTTAACACCATTCGGCAAGCTCTAATTTCAGCACCTATTATCCAACCTCCGGATTGGACTCTTCCCTTTGAGATTATGTGCGATGCTAGTGACGTAGCTATTGGAGCTGTTCTTGGACAACGAAAGGAAGGGGCAACCCATGCCATATACTATGCTAGCAAGACGCTAGATGAAGCGCAGCTCAACTACGCCACTACCGAAAAAGAGTTTCTAGCCATTGTCTATGTTATTGACAAGTTTCGCTCTTATCTTGTAGGTGCAAAGGTGATTGTCTACACGGATCATGCTGCGATCCGGTACCTCCTTGCGAAGAAAGATGCAAAGCCAAGGCTAATTAGATGGATTCTTTTCCTACAAGAATTCGATCTTGAGATCCGCGACAAGAAAGGTTCAGAAAATTCTGTTGCGGATCATTTGAGTCGCCTAACACATCTAGAGGACGACCATTTACCCATCGAAGACTCCTTCCCGGACGAACACCTACATCTTATTAAGGAGTGCATCGATGTAATCTCCAAAGGTAACGAACCATGGTTTGCTGATTTTGTTAACTATTTGGTATGCCAGGAGATACCGCCCGGACTATCCTACGCACAAAGGAAGAAGTTCTTTAAGGACGTCCGGGAGTACTATTGGAACGAGCCTCTCCTCTTCAAGAGAGGTCCGGATGGCATCATTCGGCAATGTGTGCCAGAAGATGAGATGTAAAGTGTCATCCGTCATTGTCATTCACTACCTTGTGGAGGACACGCTAGTTCGAACAAGACTAGCGCAAAGGTATTGCAATCTGGATTCTTTTGGCCTACTTTGTTTAGAGATGTGCAATCCTTTGTTTCTTGCTGCGATGCTTGTCAAAGAACAGGCAATATCTCTAGGAGGAATGAGATGCCCCTCAACAACATCCAAGAGGTGGAGATTTTCGACGTTTGGGGAGTCGATTTCATGAGACCATTCCCATCCTCTTGTGGAAACCAATACATACTATTGGCTGTGGATTATGTTTCTAGATGGGTAGAAGCAATTGCCTCTCCCACCAATGATGCCATGGTGGTGGTTAAGTTCTTCAACAAGATCATTTTCCCGCGATTTGGGATGCCAAGGACGATCATTAGTGATGGAGGTTCTCACTTCATTGCCCGGCGCTTTGAAGCTCTTCTAGCTAAGTATGGGGTTACTCACAAGATCGCTACCCCTTACCATCCACAAACAAGTGGACAAGTTGAGATCTCAAATAGGGAGATCAAAGGAATCCTAGAGAAGACGGTTTCAAGGACTAGGAAGGATTGGTCCTTGAAGCTTGACGATGCATTATGGGCATACCGGACTGCATACAAGACTCCCATAGGAACCACACCATTCAATCTTGTGTATGGGAAGACTTGTCACTTGCCGGTAGAGTTGGAGCACAAAGCGTTTTGGGCTATCAAGTGGTTGAACTTCAGCATGAAGGAAGCAGGAGAGAAGCGTCTCCTAGACATCAATGAGCTGGATGAACTCCACTTGAACGCTTATGAAAACGCTAAGATCTATAAGGAGAGAGCAAAGCGTTGGCATGATAAGCATATCATTCCAAAGGACTTCAAAGAAGGAGATCAGGTTCTCCTCTTCAATTCAAGGCTTCGTCTCTTTCCAGGTAAGCTTAAATCTCGTTGGACCGGACCTTTTCTAATTAAGCGTATTTTCCCCCATGGTGCAGTTGAAGTATGGGGTGAAGCAAGCGGAACTTTTAAGGTGAACGGCCAACGACTCAAGAAGTATACGCCGGAACTCCAAGCTGAGGAGTTCGCACCTACCGCACTCGAATAAGTGCAAGATTGGTCTAGCTACGGACCTTAAACAAAGCGCTTCTTGGGAGGCAACCCAAGGTATTGCATTTTTGTTTTTGTTTTCGATTCATAGATTAGCTTAGTATAGACGTTTTTGCTTTGTTTTTGCCTCGATTCCTTCCGGTATGTTCGTGTTTTTGGATGTAGGAACGATGGAAAAGGGAAAGGAAAGGATAATGTTGAAGAAAAGTGACGAAAATTGGACTTTGGAGCTTTACAGAGGGTTCCACGGCCTAAACCACGGTCGTGACAGCTACAGTACCCGTAATTTCCAAAAGCCTTTGAAAAATCACCAAAACCACGGTTCCGTACACTTCCACGGCCGTGGAACACCCCGACAGACCGTGATTTTCAAAATTTTTCCTGCGACTATATAAGCCACATTCTTCACAAAATTCATCCCAAAAACCCTCTTTCCACGACCTAATTGCCGAAAATCCACGACCCTCTCTCAATCACTCGTTTCCTAATCGTTTTCAACGATTCTTCTTCCTAAACTGAAGCAAATCCAACCACAAACAAGATCCAAGCGACGAATCGAGCGGAAATTCATCAACGAACGCGCAATTCGGATTTTTCAATCCGAAAAATAGGTTTTTTCTCTCTTCTTGATTCTTGGCAATTTGGTTCGTTTTTGTTAGATATTTTTAGGAAGAACTGATTAAGATTGGAAGGAATTAGACTAGGACTGCCTGTTGTTGAGATTGATTGCTGATTTGTTGAGATTTGTGATTTTCTGAGACGAATCACGGTCTCTGGGGGAATTACGGCCGTGGTTTTCACAAGAACAGACCGTAATTTTGAGCAGAATGGATTTTGTGAGAAGAGTCTCCGGGAGGATAAAAGAGAAGAAGAATGATCAGAATAAGAAGAGGAAGGGTAATCCCTCCTCCTCCTCATCCTCTAGGGCACCACCACCCTCTTCCCCTTCACCTCCATCCTCACCTTCACCTCCATCCTCACCCCCTCACCCTAGAGTCCCGACCATACACGACGATCATCTCGATGCACTCGAGAGGATCAAGGAGAGGCCAGTGATTGGCCCTAGGTACTTGTTGTTGGAGGATCTAGCTCCTCTCAACATAGTTGATGACCTCACTTGGCTCTTGGATAGAGCCGGACTTATTGTCTTCTCGGCTATCCGAGAAGACGCCTATGAGGAGATTACACGGGAGGTTGTGACATCCTTTGAGCACAGCCATGTAGATAGGACCGTCTCTTTCCGTCTCATGGAGAGAGACTACCATTTGAGCATCCGTGAGTTTGAGACCATTTTCGGGTTTCAGGAGACCTTTAACGGTCGATTTCCTAGTGGCGTTTACGCCAAGGATTTTTGGGAGGAGGTGGCGATGATTTACGCTAGCGAGGACCGCTGGCAGCCCGCTGACACCAAGGCTAGGTTGATGTACCACCTAGCCTTGAAGATAGCTCACCGTGTTCTTTCGGAGTGTCTCTTTCCTAGGACGGAGACGCCCCAAAAGATCAAGACGGATGAGCAGTTCTTGCTTTACTCCATGCTTTATGGACGCCGTGCTGATTGTGCTACTCTCTTGGCTGCTACTATGAGCAAGCTCAAGAATAAGAAGAAGGGCAACATAGGATATGGTGGGATAGTTACCCACATTGCTAGGAGCTTTGGTGTTGATTTTTCTGCTTGCACCCGTATACCGGCCGTACCTTTAGGGCTACATGCTTTCATGGTTAGGGGTCTCATTTTCCCCACACATAGAGGTCTGCCTTATGCGGGTATGCCATGGGAGAGCAGGACGGGTAGGGGTATAGAGTGGCTACCGGAGTACTCCATTATGGCGGGACACCATAATTGGAAGGAGACATTCGCTGCCATGCATGCGAACAGGATAGCAGCTCCCCCATATGTCCCACCGCCAGTTGTTGAGGAGGAGATGGGAGATCAGTTTGAGGGCGGAGGAGGAGCTGAGGAGGAGTTTGGCATGTTTCCGGATCAGCCGGAGGTGGCCCCCGATGCACCTAGACGTTCTCCACGTCCAGCTAGAGCTTCAGGCTCGTCTTCTCGCCGCGCTAGCGTGAGTGAGAGGCCTACGTGGATGACCACACCTCCTACGTGGTATGGCGTTCCCCCTCCTTGGTCTACAGAGCAGACAGCAGCACCAGCACCACCATCAGCACCATCCGACGCTCCAGCATGGTATAGCCACGGCCCGGGATGGTACGAGCAGATGCCGGATTGGGCTACCGGACTTTCAGAGAGAGTAGGAGCATTGGAGATCCGAGCCGATGCTAGAGACGGACGCCTAGACGACCTCGACCACATGATGAGGGATGTCTACCGGCAGCAGTTTGGGCGGTTCTATGACCCTAGCTTCTCTCCATTCCCGCCTCCACCAGCGCCGCAGTGATGAGAGTTTGATGATTGACCGTTCGCTTTAGACATTCCGCCACCACCTTGTGAGTTTCTTTTTCTTTTCTTCTTTTCTTTCTTTCTTTTGAACATTAGGGACAATGTTCGTCCTAAGTATGGGGTGGGATGTACTAAAAATTTGTAATAACTCTTACTCACTATGCTTGCTTCTATTCGAGACTATTTGCATGTTCATTATATTGTTGCACGTTTCATTATCGCATTGCATGAAAAAGAACTTGAAAAACCGATAAAAACTGAAAAATTTTGAAAATTTTGTGCTTCTAATGAATTGAGATGATTTCTATGATAATCACTACTTGTGAATTGAGTTTGATGACAATTGCATGCTTAAAAGAATAGTGAATTGAAAAGAATTTGAATGAATGAATTTTACCTCTTTTGCAAGTTTTATAATGTGATGAATATTGTCTAAATCATGTTGAGAAATTGAAGTTGAAATCACATTATAAGTTCTTATACTTCTTGTTGAGATGATTAAGGCAATTCGATTTTTCTTTCTTCTTTCTTTGATCATTTTAGCTCCTCATTGAAATATTGACCTCCTTTACCTATCCGGGAATTTGGAGAAGTGAATGAAAAAGGCATGTTTGATGTGGGAGGGCCATGAGAGCAATTATTTGCAATCAAAAGAATAGAAAGGAATTCTAGGTTTGGGGAAGTCAATCATGATGATAAGTAACTCGGCACCATTCACATAGCCGGGTGTTTGTGTCTTGCCAAAGTCGGATTGAGCGATATTCCTAGCGGATTATGGTATGTGCGCTAAGGATTTGAGGCATCTCATAAAAATTGAGAAACGCCAATCTCCTAGGCTTCGGTTTTTGTGCACCTCTATCCATATCTCCAAAAGTAAAGTCGAAAAATGAAAGGAAGAAGAGCGAAGCTCTAAGTTGAAGTGTTGCGGAAACCGCAAAACAAGAAGAAGGGTAGTTGTCCACATTCCCGGATTCATGCACCACATTCCTTAAAAGTTTCCTTCCCTTTCCACATTCTAGACCTTTTCTTTGAAAGTCCTTAAGATCAAAAGAATGTTATATGACTTGGTGATCTAAATTGAAGTTTCTTATGATTGATTTTGATAATGTTTGAAGGTTATGATGCTTGTTTAGAAGTTTAATTGATTCATGAGTTTTCTTTGCTTTTTACTCTTTGGATAAGTGTATGAAAGTCTTATAAACAATTGAAGCAAGGTTTGAGAATGATCTATTCTTTAGAAGGCATATTCCTCCAAAAGAAGTATTGCTTTGAGAAGGTACACATATTTCATCCTAACTCTTGTTTAAAGCTTTTTGAAAGACCTTGCTTAGGGACAAGCAAGTGTTAAGTATGGGGTTATTTGTTAGCCTGAAATATTGTGATGTTTTAGGCACGTTTTCTAAGTGTATTTGATTCATATTGATAGTCTTTGATTTAGCATTGTTGCATTTGTGAGCTAGTTTGCCTATATTGTCGATATGGATGTCTACACTAGCTTTATGTTGATTATAGGTGATTGAGAGTCATTTCCGAACGAAATCGAGCAAAGAAGAGTTGATTGAGTATGTCCATGGATTGAGGGCATTCTTAAGAGCAAAATGAAGTTCAACTTGAGGAATGCACGAGGCTAGGGAAGAATCACGTTCTTGCCCTAAACCACGCTCTAAAATACGGCCGTACTACAAACCACGTTTAGTTCTACGGCCGTGGAACCCTGCAAAGAGAGGCGTGATGTATTCCAGTAACTATTACGGTCGTGGAAACCATGGTCCAAACCGTGACACTTTCCACGCTCTAAATTACGGTCGTGGAACCTTCCACGACCGTGATCTTGGCGATCTTTTTCGCCACATTATGAAGCCACGATCTTTTGAAGATTGGGCCGGGCCGATATCTTATCTTGCCCTATAAAAAGACGGACGAAGCAAGATTCCGTCATCTTCGCTTAGCGGCATTCATCCACGGATAGCCCCGCTTACGCCTTGCTTAGCGGCACAACCCTCGTTTGGAAGTATTTACATCTCATTGGAGATTGAAGTCCGTGCTTGGATTTTGCCCTAATCTCGCACCTTTGGTGGAGATTGTTGTTGAGATTTCTGGATTGGCGGAAGATCGAAGTTTTTGGAAGATTATTACAAGAAGATTTCTCTTCTTGTTTAGGTTTGATTTAGAATACGGATTGACATCCCGTTCTTCCTTCTTTCCTAAGATTGTGTTTGTTTGGTTTATTCTGAACCTATTGACAATATTCGTTATTGATTGTGACTTTGAGATTGGTTTGAAGTTTATTGGAAGTTTTCGGAAGTTTTCATCTTTTTATCTTTTAATCTTGAATTTGATATCAACATGACAATTATTGGCTAAAAACCCTTAACAATTCTAAGGTGAAGGGTTGATAGTTGTGGCTTGGATGATGATAGATCGATCGTAAACAGATTAGACCCTGAGAGTTTGAGAGAATCGTCGACGAACCCTAAATCACGGTTTGATCTTGAGTTCCACGGCCGTGGAGTCTCAAGATCTACCCGTAATTTCCCTTAAGTTTACGAACCTGCTTTTACTTTAATCCAAAGTTAAAGATTTGCTTTAACTTAGTTTAGGCTTGCCTTTTCTAGGTGGTAGTGAAGCCTCAACAAACTCTACCTCGATTGTGAGTGTCACAACCGTAATCGGTTAAGTTAGTCTTGATCCTTGGATTACAAGTTTGGGTATTTGACATTAATTCTTACCTTTAGAACCTTTCTATATTGAAGCCTCAACAACCTGTATAGAGAGTGTCTTGTAGGTGAGTCATATAAGGTTTTTGGAACTTCACCGTACGATTACCTTACATTAGTATACCTTTGCATATCTCAACTCTGTCTTTATATCATCAGTATATCTTGAATCGATTGCCACAGCTTGATACTTAGATCTTTAAGATTGTTGTTTTCCCAATATTTGCAAAACTCTCATACTTACTCGCTTGATAATCTGCAATTGAATTTGTTCCCACCCAAATCCCTATGTTCGATACTCTGGAATACTTGCTAATCTACGCCGATCCGTACACTGCGGGTTCGCTTGCTTGATTCTAGTTTTATAAATTTAAAGCTTATTTGCACACACCTTTAGGGGCGAACACTAGGCGGAAGGCGAGGTGGAAGATGATGCGCTCTCTGGAGTCTCCAGGCCTCCACCTGTCACTGTGCTCAACCACATGGGCTATCTCGCCCCAGAAATCTCAAGCTGCGGCTCGGGAAGGAAAGTCAGTAATTGTGGGGGTAGGGAAGCCAAAGATCTTCCTAAATTGTTCCATCGGCACGATATAGTTCCGGTTCAGCAACCAGTACTTGATGTTGTTGCGCTCAGGCACGTGAGTGACAGAAGTCACAAACTTCATAGTCGTCTCTAAGTAAGCCGGCGCTCGTATCTCCATAAACTCCTCCAGTCCCACCATCGATATCATCTTCCTCAAGTCCTCCGCTATGTGGAGGCACTCGAAAGAAGTAATGTCTAGAACCGCGGGGAAATAATGGGAAGCCTGCAAATCCTATCAAAGTCAGTCTGGTGACGCTCATGGATCACTAGTATAGTAGGATGAGATGTAGAAGAAGGGGAAGAACTGCTGGGTCTATCCCTCAAGACCAGCTGGCGATCAGATCTGCTACTCATGATTCTGACAGATGAACACCTCGGTTGCTCTGACAATCACCTCAGCCGAGACACAGCAGACTAGACTGAGGCGAAGGGCTGTTCGATCGAACTCTTAGATTTTCAAGTTATTTTCCCCGAAATCACTACCAAATGCTTCCTAAGGGGTACTTATATCTTTTTCAGCAAGAAATTATGGCAACCAAAGCCAGATTTATCCTAAATAAGTAAAGGAAAGAGAGTTAGGGTTTTTGGACAAAATACCCAGATTCTGCAGAATTAGAGCGTTTTTCTCGCTGTTTGATGCTTGAAAATCGATCCTCTTGCTTCCTCCGGTGTAATCGAACCAAAAATCACAAGAAACGAGCAAGATTTGAAGATTTGAGGGAAAAACACCGCCGCGGTCGAGGTGCTCTGTTGGGAGGGAAAATGGGGAGAGAGAAAAACCGTCTCGCCTTTTATACCACTCGCTGAATTTAATTTTACCTCGGTCGAGGTGGTCCCAACCAAACCGAGGTGTCTGACTGGATGTCAGACCTAGTCGCCTCGGTTGCCCCAAGAACATCTTGGTCGAGGTGCTGTGACAGCAACCGAGATGTGTCTCAATCAAACTTTGTCTTTTCAATTTCTCGAACTTTTGTCCTTCCAGTGTAGCTCCTGAGTTGTAATCCTTCCTTAGAAAGTACCTAGTTTCTATCTAGAGGGCGCCAAAAACAAAGCAAAGCAAACTATCTAAAACTAAGCTAGAAAAGGGAAAAGAAAGCAATACCTTGGGTTGCCTCCCGAAAAGTGCTTGATTTAAGGTCGCTAACTGGACCGTACATCATTCCTAAACAAGGTATAGTGGTGCAATCTCTTCAACCCGGACTTCCGGTCGGTACTTCTTCAGCCTATGACCGTTGACCTTAAAGCTTCCGCTTGTTTCACCTCAAATCTCAACTACACCATATGGAAATACATTTTTCACAACGTAAGGTCCTGTCCATCTAGATTTCAAGTTACCTGGGAAGAGGCAAAGGCGGGAGTTGAAGAGTAGAACTAGATCTCCTTCTTTGAATTCCTTAGGAGTGATATGCTTGTCATGCCATCTCTTCGTTCTTTCCTTGTAGATCTTGGCATTCTCGTAAGCGTTTAAGCACAACTCCTCTAGCTCATTGATGTCCAATAGTCTCTTCTCTCCAGCTTCCTTGATATGGAAATTCAACCACTTGATTGCCCAATATGCCTTGTGCTCCAGCTCAATGGGTAGATGACAAGACTTCCCATATACCAAATTGTAAGGGGCGGTACCAATGGGAGTCTTGAATGCGGTCCTGTAAGCCCAAAGAGCATCGTCCAACTTCATGGATCAATCCTTCCTCGTCATAGAGACGGTCTTTTCCGGAATCGCCTTGATTTCTCTATTTGAGATCTCGACCTGCCCACTAGTTTGAGGGTGATAAGGGGTTTCTACCTTGTGGGTGACCCCATACTTCGATAGAAGTGCCTTAAACTTCCGGTTGATGAAATGTGTCTCTCTATCGCTGATGATGATGTGTGGTGTCCCAAAATGTGGAAAGATTGTCCGATTGAAGAACTTCACAACCACCATGGCGTCATTGGTGGGGGAGGCGATAGCTTCCACCCATCTAGAGACGTAGTTAACAGTTAGGAGAATGTAGAGGTTCCCTACGGATGATGGGAAAGGTCCCATGAAATCAACTCCCATACGTAAAAATCTCAACTTTTTGAATATTGTTGAATGGCATCTCGTTCCTCCTGGACAAGTTCCCTGTTCTTTGGCATGCATCAAAAGAAACAAAAAATGTTTGCACATCCTTAAATAATGTAGGCCAAAAGAAACCAGAACGTAATACCTTAGCGCACGTCTTATGAGCGCTAGCATGTCCTCCACAAGGAAGCGACTGGCAATGTCGTATAACACTAGCAACTTCATCCTCCGGAATCCATCGTCGAAGCATCCCATCCGGACCTCTCTTAAATAGTAGAGGTTCATTCCAGTAGTAATGGCGTACATCCTTGAAGAACTTCTTCCTTTGAGCGTACGTCAATCCGGGCGGTATTTCCTGGCAAACAAGGTAATTGACAATATCAACATACCAAGGCTCTTTACCATCAGACATTTGGCAGAGCCTGTGCTCCACCAACTGTAAATGACTCTTAGAAATAGAATCAGGAAGTTTGTTGTCCTCAGTTGACAACATCTCGCTTGATGTCTCGGTCAATGTCCGAGGTGGGTGACCGAGATGTTCTTCACATAAGAACACCTCGCTTGGTCCAGAAGGTGCCTCGGTCGAGGTATTGGAACTGGGACCGAAACCTAAATTGCTTTTCTTCCCCTGAATTAGCCTCTCAATCTTAGCTTCTGGATCTTCTTCCAATGCTTTTAAGCTCCATATATCTACATCACAAGAAATATCTACACCTTCCTCCATTAAACTAAAACTAAGAACTCTTTCAAGAGGGTCATTAATAAGGATAGAGCTCACCAATTCTATTGATTCTTCTTCATCATAGATGTTGAAGATGTCATCTTCCAGAGGCTCTCCCTTTATTGCAACAAGTAATGCAAACTCCACTTGATCACCACCAATGTTGAATTTCAACTTGGCGTTCTTACAATCCACGTTGCAACCTGAAGTTGCTAGAAATGGTCTCCCGAGAATGATAGGAACGGGATAATGTGTGGGTATGTCAAGTACAACAAAATCTATAGGTAAATAGAAATTACCTAACTTGACGGGAACGTCTTCCAAAATGCCCAAGGGATGGGTAATGGTGCGATCCGCGATGTATATCTCACATAGCTCCAGCAGGATGATACTCACGCTGGCTCCTAGATCACACAATGCTTCATAAGTTACATCCCCAACTTGAATGGGAATGCAAAATGAACCGGGATCTCTCAATTTGGGTGGCATCTTCTCCTTCATTATTTGAATGAGCTCCGAGGACTTAGATGTCATCCTTACTTTTCCAAAATCTTCCAGCTTCCTCTTCCTTGATAGAATCTCCTTCAGAAACTTCCCATAGGCGGGCATTCCTAGAATGGCATCAAGGAAAGGGATGTTAATGTGTAGTTTATTCATAAGGTCTAGAAACTTACCAAAATGCTTGTCTAGATGCGCCCTCACCCTTGATTGAGGGAATGGAAGTGGTGGTTTATAAGCAGGAGGTGGAACATAAACTTCAGTTTTATCTTTCGCTTTATGGGGCTCTACCTCGGTTGGCACCTCGACCGAAGTGTTCTTCTGGTCTTGGCTCGACCGAGGTATTGGATTTGCAGTTTTCAATCCACTTCATGTCGTAATTGCCATAATTTGTCCTTTAGGGTTGCTCTCTGTCCTTGCTGGGAGCTTCCCTGGATCTCTTGGCGCTTCAATCGCCTTGTTGAAGAATTGTTGCTCTAAGGCTTTTTGGCCTTTGAAAATGAAGTCATCGATGTCTCCAGAGCGTTGAGCTTGATTAGAATTGCCTCCAGCACTGCATCTTTGTTCTTTGGCTAGGACGAACTCGATCCAGGCTCCTTGCTTTTCAATGGAGTAGAAGAAGAAGATGAGGGGTTAAAAGCATTATTAGCATGAGAATAAGGGTTACCCGGATTTTGTTGATTAGATCTCCAATTGTTGTTGTAATTGTTGTTCCGCGTCCCTTGATAGTTGTTTCTTCCTTGATATCCTACATCTTGCTCCTTCTTCGTTTGAGCTACTAAAAGCTCCTTCAATGCCTTTACCTCATTGCTAAGCGAGTTGAGTTGAGCTCCATTTGATGACGTTCTTGGAAGCTAACACTCCTTGCTCCATTCTCGGTTCCTTGATGGGAGTACTTCTCCATGTATAAAGCTTGATTTTCAATGAAATCCCAAGCTTCGTCTATCGGTATATCCATGAATGTGCCGGCTGAAAGTAGTTGGAGATTGAATTGAGTCGCTCCATCCAAACCTTTGAAATAGATTTCCAGCAACTCGATCTTTGGAATCCCATGATATGGGAAATCCAATAGAGTATCCTTGAATCTCTCTCATGATTTGGACAAACTATCCTTGTCCTTCATAATAAAAGCATTAATCTTTCCTCTCATTTCAGCGGTCTTAGAGGGAGGAGAGAACTTAGTAAGAAACTCCATCGTCATCTCTTCCCAAGTGTTGATTTTTCCGGCCGGAAGAGATTGATACCAAGCAAGTGCCTTGTCTTTCAAAGAGAAGTAGAAAGGCCTCAACTTGTAGTTGTTGTTCTCCAATCTTGAAGGTCTCAAGGTCTCCATCAGAATCTCATAGTTTTGCAAATGTTGATACGGAGACTTGTCCCGCTAGAGATGTAGCACAAAAAGCTTTACATTTATAAACTCGATCTAATCTCCTAAACTACCTAGCAAAACCCGCAGTGCACGGATCGTTATGTAGGAAGGAAAGTATTCTGAGGTCAAACACAAGGACTGAGGTGAAATCAAGTCATTCAATGATCAAAGATAGTGCAAATCTAAACTAAGATGAGATGAGGAATAAAGAAAGTGCAAAACACAATATTTTTGGTTGGTTTTGGGTGATCAAACAAGGATCACAAAATATGCAAATCAAACAAGCAAACAAACACACAAACACAAGATAAGAGATAAGAGGTAAGAAATGCGGATTCTAGAGATTCGGAATTCCGATTATGACAATGGACTCATGCTTTTAAAGATCAAAGGAAAGTTGTGGTTGTTCGGAGTTGGGTGTTTCTCTAATGGGAGCAATTACCGGGTAAGTCTCATGCTCCACTAGTCTCGCACCTAAGGCCTTATTACTCGGTAAGTCGCAAGGAACCTAAGGACGGGATTTCTACACAAACCGGCCACTACCTAAGGGTCAAACCCCTCCTTACCGGGTAAGTCTCGGGAAAGGTAAGTCTTAGGCAACGATCCTAGCACACTCAATCCAATAGCGGCTTTTTTGGCTCACTACTACCTAGAGTTCATCACCTTATGTATCTAAGAGAGGAAAATACCGGGTAAGTCTCATTCCTCAAAAAGGTTGCTAACATTAGGTCACCCTAAGCTAGATTAGGCTCAACAAACACTAGGATTTCAACACATCTACATCCTAACATCCAGATTCATCAATACAAGCACAACAGAGAAAACCACGGGCTGAGCATGAGAAACCACGGTCGAGATTTTAGATGAACAGGCCGTGGTTTGGGTTTGAGTTGGGGTTTCGAACACAAATCCATCCTAAGCTAACACGGAAGTCCATACAATCATAGTCCAAAGCATAAACATCATTCCTTCAGCCTAGAATCACATCTATTCAGCCAACAACATACAAATCAAGATCAAACATCATAAATAGAGCATGCTTGCAAGTCATAGCTAGATAATGAAGAATGAACCAAAGAAAAGACATTATAAAGCTAGAATAGAAATTACCAAGTCTTACAAAGGCTTCAAGAGCTGCTCCAAGTTGTCAACAATGAAAACCTCACTCAAATATCACTTTAAAAATCAAAATCTACACTAATCTCTTCCAAGAACACCCACAAGGGTGCCTTGGAGAGAGGCTACAATGGAGGAGTGTTGGAGAGGAGCTAGAGGAGAAGGGTCCAAAAAGGAAGAAGCTTCTCAAAATCAGCCGGTAGGACCACTTAAGTTCTCCACCAAAAAGCAAGGGTTGGACAAAGAAATTGTGGGACAAGTGTCACAGCTGTCCAGAAGAAACCACGGGCAAAACCACGGTCGAGATTTTAGCCTCTGGGCCGTGGTTCTCTCTGTTCAGTCCTCTTTGGATCACCAAGTCATGAATTGGTGCAAGGCATGCACCAATAAGGTCTTTTGTGTTTCATTTGCTTCTAGCTTGCTCCTTAATGAATCCGGATGTGTGCCACCACAAGGAATGATCCTCGAATGTATCGATTAAGTTCCAAAAGCTCCCCAAAATACCTACAAAACCGACAAGAGCTCGTGTAGACGTCTATTTCGACAATATACATGAATTAAGCATAAACGTCACGAACTAATGCGGAAACATGCATGAATCGAAAGGAAAATTATCTAAAAGAGTGCATAAACTAGTGTTATAAATCATGTCATCAAAATACCACATACTTGCCACTTGCTCGTCCCCGAGCAAGGTCCAACTATAGGCTACGGATGGCATGATTTATGAATGCGTAAAAACATAAAATATTTTTGGAATTGTGCTTCTAAAGATGGATCACCTTCATAGTCATGTTTCATGGCATCGGACAAGCAATCATGTATTAAATTAATGAAGGCACGGAAAGACAATCATACTTAACTCGAAAGCATGCATGAAAGGTAATGAAGAAGTCAAGATGATCATGAGAATATCAAATCTAGATCACTAAGTCATACACATATGCAAATAGGTCACAAGGACTTAGGAAAGAAGAGGCCAAGTAACGTAATGATAAGGTGGGAATATTCTAAGGTCATGTAGTGTAAATCCGGGAAAGGAACTAAACAACCACAACTTCACATTTATACTTCATCCACCAAAGTGTATTTTTCTCCTTCTTTTCTTTCTTTTCTTTTCTTTTTCTTTTTCATTTTCTTTCACTTATTTTTGAGACAATGGCATTGGTGTACAAAAGCCGAAACCTTGGTGATTAGCAGACCTCGGGATTTTTCCGAGGTGCCTCACACCGGGCACACATACCAAGGCTCGTTAGGACATTCGGTTTATCCGACTTTGGCAAGACACAAACACCGATTATGTAAATGGTGCCGAGTTACTCGTCATCAGAACCAAAGTCCCCAAACCTATATTTTTTCTACACTTTTCACAACACATTTTCAACAACTTCATTCATAAAATCCATACACCAACTTCACCACCCCATACTTGCTTTTCACACACTCAACACACTAGCATGCTCCTATTCCCGGATGGGTCAAAAGAGGTCAAATTTTTAATTAAGTGAGGTGCTCAAACAATATGATAAAGATGAGAAGAAGAGAGAGATGAATCGCCTTAATCATTCCTAGATGATGTGCAAGAACTAGCATGTAATTTCGACTGTCAATCCTCAATCCAATCAAGGCAAACATCAAAATCATAATTCATACATAGGATTCAAGAGAGGTATTTCAAGTCCACATATGCATAAATCCATTCAACACACAAGGCCATCCATAGCCAATTCACAAAACAATCTCATCATAAGGTTCATATCCAAACTAGGAAGCACAAAAATGTTTTAAAATTTTTCTGATTTTTTTTTGAATTTTCGAGATAAATATGTACAATGCAAAGCATGATGAAACATGTGACAATAATATGAAACTATCCTAGATGCAATCATGCAAATGATTGTGAAAACCCCACCCTATACTTAAAACCATATTGTCCCCAATGTGCAAATTAAATAAAGAAGTGAAAGAGAGTCCTCACAATGTAAAATGGTATTTTCAGTATCTTGGTTCACTCATGTGAAGTCATGGTGGATGATCAATCAAAGGTGGTAGAGAGCTCTTGATGTTCATTATGGCGTCGGGACCCGCGCTAAGCACCGCAAGTCGTCCAAGTCCCACGTCCGCTACACCCACATTTGATGCGGGATCATCATCATCATCCTCATGCCTTGCAAGACTTCTTTGTTACCTAGACTCTAGTACACAAACACAAAACACACAAACACACCAAAACAAAAGCAAAAGCAAAAATCGAAAAAGAAAACAAAAAACGAAAAGGCAAAGATATGAACCAATGGGTTGCCTCCCATTAAGCGCTTCTTTAAGGTCATTAGCTTTACCAAATCCGGGAACGTTTCACTCAAGGTGAAGTGGCGCAATCATATCCACCGGAGCTTCCGGGATGTACTTCTTCAAACGGTGCCCATTCACCTTAAATTCTCCACAATGCTCCCCACCTATCTCAACAGCTCCATGGGGGAAAACCTTCCTCACCACATAAGGACCCGTCCATCTTGACTTGAGCTTTCCGGGGAAGAGTCGCAACCTTGAATTGAAGAGAAGGACTAAGTCACCTTCACTCAAGTCATTTGGGATTAGACGTTTGTCATGCCAACGCTTGGTCCTTTCCTTGTAAATCCGGGTATTTTCATAAGCATCCAAACGGATTTCCTCAAGAGCATTAATGTCTAGAAACCTCTTCTCATTTGCTTCCTTGAGGTCAAAATACAGCCACCTTATAGCCCAATATGCCCTATGCTCCCTCTCCACCGGAAGGTGGCAAGACTTGCCATAAACTAGCTTGTAGGGAGTGGTGTCAATTGGTGTCTTGAAGGCGGTTCTATAAGCCCATAAGGCATCATCAAGCTTCATAGCCCAATCTTTTCTTGTCCTCGAAACCGTCTTCTCAAGTATCCCCTTGATCTCCCGGTTGGAGATCTTCACTTGGCCACTAGTTTGGGGATGGTAAGGTGTGGCCACCTTATGAGTCACCCTATACTTAGCCAAAAGTGTCCCAAAGTTCCTATTGGTGAAATGCTTCCCTCCATCAATTATGATCACTCTTGGTGTTCCAAACCTAGGGAAGATAACCCGGTTGAAGAACCGCACCACAACTTTGGCATAATTTGTGGGAGAGGTGATTGCTTCCACCCACCTTGACACATAATCCACCGCCAATAGAATGTAGAGGTTGCCACACAAAGAGAGGAACGGCCCCATGAAGTCCACACCCCAAACATCAAAGACCTCAACCTCTTGGATATTGTTCAAGGGCATCTCATTCCTTCTTGAGATGTTTCCCGTCCTTTGGCAAGCGTCACAAGCTACTACAAAATTTTGCACATCCTTAAACAAGTTAGGCCAATAAAAACCGGATTGCAATACCTTTGCACACGTTTTGTGTGAGCTAGCATGGCCTCCACATGCAAGGAGTGGCAATGACGGATTATACTCTCCATCTCACCCTCGGGAATGCACCTCCTAAAGACTCCATCCGGTCCTCTCTTGAACAAGAGAGGCTCACTCCAATAATAATGCCTCACATCTTTGAAAAACTTTTTCCTCTGTGCATATGACGAACCGGGTGGCACCTCTTCACACACAAGTGTTTATCTAGATCTGCTCTGGCCCTTCACTGGGGGAATGGGAGTGGTGGTTTATATGCAGGAGGTGGGACATAAACTTCAGTTTTGTCCGTCGCTTTCTGGGACTCCACCTCGGGTGGCACCTCGACCCAGGTGTTCCTCGTCTGTATCTGGACCGAGATGTTCTTCGTCTGCACTAGCATCGACCGAGGCACTAGATCTGCAGTTTTCAGTCCACTTCTTGTCGTTATTGTCATAATCTGTCCTTTAGGGTTGCTCTCTGTCCTTGCTGGGAGCTTCCCTGGATCTCTTGGCGCTTCATTCGCCTTATCAAAGAATTGTTGCTCTAAGACTTTTTGTGCCTTTGAAAATGAAGTCATGGACGTCTCCATAGCGTTGAGCTTGATTAAGATAGCCTCCAGTACTTCATCTTTCTTCTCTGGTTGGGACAAACTTTATCCAGGCTCCTGGCTCTTCAATGGAGTAGAAGAAGAAGAAGAGGGATTAAAAGAATTATTAGAATTGGAATTAGAGTAAGGGTTACCCGAATTTTGATTGTTAGTTCTCCAATTATTATTGTTGGAGCCTCTATTGTTGTTATAGTTGTTGTTCCGGGAACCATGATTGTTGTTCCTTGAGCCTTGATATTCTTCCTCTTCCTTCTTGGTGTGAGCAACAAAAAGGTCCTTTAATTGCTTCACATCATTCTTGAGGGAGATGAGTTGATTATCATTTGATGGAGCTTCGTGAAAATTAACTCTCTTAACTCCATTTTCAGCTCCTTTGTGGGAGTATTTCTCCATGTGTAAAGCTTGTTTCTCAATGAACTCCCAAGCTTCATCAATTGGCATGTCCATGAATGTGCCGGTGGATAGTAGTTGAAGATTGAATTGGGTAGCTCCATCCAATCCCTTGAAGTATATCTCCAACAACTCTATCTTTCGTGATGTGGGCAATCCAAGAGAACATCTTTAAATCTCTCCCATGACTTTGACAAACTCTCCTTGTCCTTCATGATGAATGCATTAATCTTCCCTCTCATTTCAGCGGTTTTGGAGGGGGAAAAATTCTGTTAAGAACTCCGTTGTCGTCTCCTCCCAAGTGTTGATCTTTCCGGGAGGAAGAGACTGATACCAAGTAAGCGCCCTGTCCTTCAAAGAAAAGTAAAAAGGACTTAGCTTGTCATTATTATTTTCTAGCCTTGAAGGTCTTAAGGTCTCCATCAAAATCTCATAGTTTTGCAAATGTTGATGTGGAGACTCCTTCTCTAAACCTCCAAGCTGGCATTGGCGGATCATGGATAGAACTTGCGGTCGAAGTTCATAATCATGCTCCGCTGGATCACCTAGGTTGACTCCTGGACGCCTCACTTACTGGTTTGGGTCCATCCTCTGTCCTAGGGTCTGTGGAATACCTGCAAAAAGAACATCTCGGACAGGCATCCGAGGTGGATGTATCTCGGCCGTGGCAACTGGAGTGGGGTCCTGCCTCGGTCAATGCAGAATTTGGGCTCGTAGAAGAGTCATATCTGCTTCAATCTCTACAGTTCTGGTGCGAGTTTGATCCCTCTCGTGCTGCAGTTCTTCCCTATTGAGGCGCAGTTATTCCATCGCCTCCTTCAATTCGGCCTCAAGATCGCGATTGTCTTGGTTGGCCATTTTTGCTTCTTTCAAGCGTCTTTTGTATGTCTTCTCTGGTTTGGGATCGTAAGGAACGATTTCCTTCTCAGCACGGGTTCTTCGCATAAACCTAAGAAAAAAAAACCTGCGAAAGTCACTCAAGTAGAGTGGTTAGTAGCAACACGGGAAATTGCCCCGAAAGACAACCGCAAACGGCTCGGTCTAGACCAAGTCCCCGGCAACGGCGCCAAAAACTTGTTCGCTCCAAATGGTGTGTGCAAGCTTTAAATTTATATCCCGAGAAATATGCTTAAAACAAGGATGCGAACCCGCAGTGTACGGATCAATTATAGTAAAAAGCAAGAATTTCGGGGTGTCGATTGTTAGCATGAAATATTGTGATGTTTTAGGCACGTTTTCTAAGCGTATTTGATTCATATTGATAGTCTTTGATTTAGCATTGTTGCATTTGTGAGCTAGTTTGCCTATATTGTCGATATGGATGTCTACACTAGCTTTATGTTGATTATAGGTGATTGAGAGTCATTTCCGAACGAAATCGAGCAAAGAAGAGTTAATTGAGTATGTCCATGGATTGAGGGCATTATTAGGAGCAAAATGGAGTTCAACTTGAGGAATGCACGAGGCTAGGGAAGAATCACGTTCTTGCCCTAAACCACGCTCTAAAATACGGCCGTACTACAAACCACGTTTAGTTCCACAGCCGTGGAACCTTGCAAAGAGAGGTGTGATGCATTCCAGTAACTATTACGGTCGTGGAATCCATGGTTCAAACCGTGACACTTTCCACGCTCTAAATTACGGTCGTGGAACCTTCCACGACCGTGATCTTGGCGATCTTTTTCGCCACATTTTGAAGCCACGATCTTTTGAATATTGGGCCGGGCCGATATTTTATCTTGCCCTATAAAAAGACGGACGAAGCAAGATTCCGTCACCCCCGCTGAGACGCACTTTTGCGACCTCGCTTTAGACCTTGGCTTACGCCTTCGCTTAGCGGCATATTACATCTGGTTGGAGATTGAAGTTCGTGTTGGGATTTGCCCTAATCTCGCACCTTTGGTGGAGATTGCTGTTGAGATTTCCGGATTGGCGGAAGATCGAAGTTTTTGGAAGATTGTTGCAAGAAGATTTCTCTTCTTGTTTAGGTTTGATTTAGAAGACGGATTGACATCCCGTTCTTCCTTCTTTCCTAAGATTGTGTTTGTTTGCCTCATTCTGAATCTATTGACAATATTCGTTCTTGATTGTGACTTTGAGATTGGTTTGAAGTTTATTGAAAGTTTTCGGAAGTTTTCATCTTTCAATCTTTTAATCTTTGAATTTGATATCAACATGACTGTTATTGGCTAAAACCCCTTAACAATTCTAAGGTGAAGGGTTGATAGTTGTGGCTTAGATGATGATAGATCGATCGTAAACAGATTAGACCCTGAGAGTTAGAGAGAATCGTCGACAAACCCTAAATCACGGTTTGATCTTGAGTTCCACGGCCGTGGAGTCTCAAGATCTACCCGTAATTTCCCTTAAGTTTACGAACCTGCTTTTACTTTAATCCAAAGTTAAAGATTTGCTTTAACTTAGTTTAGGCTTGCCTTTTCTAGGTGGTAGTGAAGCCTCAACAACCTCTACCTCGATTGTGAGTGTCATAACCATAATCGGTTAAGTTAGTCTTGATCCTTGGATTACAAGTTTGGGTATTTGACATTAATTCTTGCCTTTAGAACCTTTCTATATTGAAGCCTCAACAACCTGTATAGAGAGTGTCTTGTAGGTGAGTCATATAAGGTTTTTGGAACTTCACCGTACGATTACCTTACATTAGTATACCTTTGCATATCTCAACTCTGTCTTTATATCATTAGTATATCTTGAATCGATTGCCACAGCTGGATACTTGGATCTTTAGGATTGTTGTTTTCCCAATATTTCCAAAAACTCTCATATTTACTCGCTTGATAATCTGCAATTGAATTTGTTCCCACCCAAATCCCTGTGTTCGATACTCTGGAATTCTTGCTTAACTACGTCGATCCGTACACTGCGGGTTCACTTGCTTGATTCTAGTTTTATAAATTTAAAGCTTATTTGCACACACCTTTAGGGGCGAACAAGTTTTTGGCGCCGTTGCCGGGGATTTGGTTTCGGCCGAATTCGGTAGCCGGTTGTCAAGCTTGGGAGCTTGCTCTCGTTATTTGATATTACTTTGAGTGCATGCGCAGGTCTAGGAACACCGAAGATCTGTTACCTCTTGATAAAGAGCTAGAGAAAACTTTAAGGCAAAAGCGCAAGGAAAAGAAAATGGCTGAAGGACACGAACGTGATCTTCAAGCGGAGTTAGCGGAGAAGGAAGCGCAACTCCAATGGAATGAGACCCTCCGCCAGGATGAAATGGATCGTCATCAATCTCAAGTTAACAATCTACAAGACATGATCTTCCAAATGAGGATAGAGCTAAGCGACCTTAAGAATAAGGGAAGCAACAAATCCTCAAGAAGAGCATCAAGATCTAGAAGAAAAGGTCACTCATCCGCTGACGATAGTGATTCTTCCATGCCACCGTTAGAGGAGATTGATCCCACAACCAATGTGAATCCTTTCCATCCACGGGGAGCTGCTAATCGTCGTGTTCCACCTAGGAATGCGAGGATCGAACGTGTAGATGAAGAGCCAAGAACTCTTGGCCAGCGGATGGATCCAACACAACAACCACGCCGTTTGGGCGTGAACTTTGATGCTGATGATGTGCAAGGGTTTAGCTTCAACCCTCAAGTCATTACTCTTGTTCACCAAAACCAATTTGGCGGGACAAGCGCTGAATCTCCACACCAACACTTGCAGAACTTTGAGTGTATGATGGAGACAATGAGACCAAAGAGCGCTACTACCAACAACTATAAGCTCAAGCCTTTCTTCTTCTCCTTGAAGGGGAAAGCGTTGTCTTGGTACCAAGCTCTTCCTAGGGGGAAACTAGACACGTGGGAAGACCTTTCCGCGGAGTTCCTCACCAAATTCTTTCCGCCATCCAAAACGGCGGAACTTAGAGGTAAGATTAATGCATTTTCCATGAGATCTAACGAAAGTTTGTTTCAATCTTGGGAAAGGTTTCAGGATTTTCTTTTGGATTGCCCTCATCATGGCATATCCAAACTTGCCTTGCTAGAGATTTACTACAAGGGGTTAGATGCGGGAACGCAATTCAACCTCCAATCCCTCTCATGTGGAACGTTCATGGACATGAGAGAAGATGACGCTTGGGACTTCATTGAGAAGCAATCAAGAGTCATAGAGAAGTACTCCCACCGGAAAGTGGAGGGAAATTGTGTGGAGCAAGGAGCAAAGCTCACACATGAAGCTCAAAATCAGATTTTCTCCCTCAACAATGAAATCAAAGAGTTGAAGGAGGCTATCAAGACCAACTTCCCAAAACAACAAGAGAAGGATGTTGGCTATTTGGGCAACAACAATGGCGGTGATAACACAAACCGCAACAACAACAACAACCGGAATAATAACCGGAGCAACAATTGGAATGGAAACAACAACAACCGGAACAATAATTGGAACAACAATAGGGGTTCAAATAACAACAATTCGTGCTCCAATCAACAAAATTCCGGTAACTCTTATCCTTCCAATTCTAATTCACTAACTCCACCTTCCTCTTCCTCTACTCCTTTGAAAAGCCAGGGGCAATCATCTAATGGAGGAAACAATTCGGGAAAGGAGAAGCCCGATCCCATGTTGGAAACGATTTTGGGAAAGCTTCAAGGGTTGGAGAACCGCATCATTAAGGTTGATGATCAAATTTCTAAGGTTGACAAAGCTCAAAAGGTTTTGGAAAACCAAATGTTCAACCATGCGGAGGAAGTTCCTAGGAATCAAGGGAAACTTCCAGGAAAGACGGAGGACAACCCTAAGGGAAGGGTCATGGCAATCACAACTAGGAGCGGAGTGACTACCACCGATCCGCAGCCAAAGTTTGTTGAAGTCTCCGTAGAAAAGGACATGGAGAAAGAGAAGGGGAAGGAGAAGGAAGATGTCTACGTTCCTCCTCTAGCTTATAAACCTCCCCTACCATTCCCTCAATCTAGAGCGAGAGCGCGCCTAGATAAACAATTTGGTAAGTTCATAGAACTCATGAGCAAGCTGCATATTAATATACCATTTATTGATGCTATTGTAGGTATGCCAGCTTATGGCAAGTTCTTGAAGGAGCTCCTCTCTAACAAGAGGAAGCTAGAAGACTTCGGAGAGGTTAAGATGAGTTCGGATTCTTCGGATCTCATCAAAACCATGAAGGAGAAAATGCCCCCAAAGCTAAAGGATCCGGGGTCATTTTGCATTCTCATAGGAGTGGGAGATGTCACATACGATGCGTTATGTGACTTAGGAGCAAGTGTGAGCATCATACCACTTGCATTGTGTAGGAAGATCGGTTTAGGCGACCCTAAACCGGTGAAGATGACGTTGTACATGGCGGATCGATCCATCACTCGCCCCGTCGGTATTGTAGAAGACGTCCCGGTCAAGCTAGGTAAATTTTTTGTTCCCATTGATTTTGTCGTGCTTGACATTCCTGCAGATAGTCCGGTCCCGATCATACTCGGAAGACCGTTTCTTGCAACTTCCGGCTGCATAGTCGATTGCAAGAATGGTAGACTCGCTTTTGATATAGGAGAGGAGAAAGTAGAGTTCGTTCTTTCCACTCTAGTGAAGGAGCCAATCTTTGATGAGGATATTTTCAATATCCAAGATGAAGAGGGTTTGTCTAGGGAGGAGGTAAGTGCGATTCTCTTTAACGATCCTTTACAAAAAGTTATCACTATGAGTCTAACCAATGTAGGGGAAGAAGAAGAGTGCAATGAGGCAATTGAAGCCTTAGAAGCACAAGAAGAGATGGGTGAAGTGGAGTTTGAAAAACTCCACGATGAGGCAGAAAACGTGAGAATCCACGGTCATACCCTGTATTCCACGGCCGTGGATTTCACAACCAAAACCGTGCCTCACTTCAGGGAGTTATACGGTCGTGGAGAAGATGTGACAACCGTATTTCCCTTCCACGCCCTAAACCACGGCCGTGGAGGCCATGAGGAACCCGTAATTCTAGGCGTGGAAAGGAGTGATCGAGACACTTCTTCAACTTCTTCTAACTCTTCTCCCACACACTCATCACCCTTAGAAACTTCTAAGGAGAGATCGGATGCTTCTCAAGGATCATTGGAAGCTCCGAAAGCAATGGAACTCAAACCACTTCCTACTCATCTAAGGTACGCTTTTCTAGGATCTAATTCTACCTTTCCGGTTATTGTTAGTTCCGATCTAAGCATAGATAAACATAATCAGCTCATGATTGTCCTTAGGAAACATAAGAAAGCTATAGGCTATACTATTGAGAACTTAGTAGGAATTAAACCCTCCCTATGCATGCATAAGATACTAATGGAGGAAGATTTTAGAACTTCAAGACAACCTCAAAGGCGGTTGAATCCGACCATGAAGGAGGTTGTCAAGAAGGAAATTCTTAAGCTTCTTGATGCAGGTATCATCTACCCTATCTCCGATAGTAAGTGGGTGAGTCCGGTTCAAGTAGTTCCGAAGAAAGGAGGAATGACGGTCATCACCAACAAAAACAACGAACTCATTCCTACCCGAACTATGACAGGATGGCGGATGTGCATAGACTACCGCAAGCTCAACAATGCAACGCGGAAGGATCATTTCCCATTGCCATTCATTGATCAAATGCTTGAAAGGTTAGCACAACATTCACATTTTTGCTACCTTGACGGTTATAGTGGTTTCTTTCAGATTCCGATACACCCGGATGATCAAGAGAAGACCACATTCACGTGCCCATGGGGTACGTTTGCTTATAGGAGAATGTCATTCGGGCTTTGCAACGCCCCAGCCACCTTCCAACGGTGCATGATGGCCATCTTCTCCGAATACGTAGAGGAAATCATGGAAGTCTTCATGGACGACTTCTCCGTATACGGTTCTTCTTTTAACGATTGCCTTTCTAACCTTTCTCTTGTTTTGCAAAGGAGTGAAGACACTAACCTAGTTCTTAATTGGGAGAAGTGTCAATTTATGGTTAAGGAAGGAATTGTATTAGGCCATTTAGTCTCTAATAGAGGGATAGAGGTAGACAAGGCTAAGATAGAGACCATAGAGAAGCTTCCTCCCCCAATTTCGGTGAAAGGGATCAGAAGTTTCCTAGGACATGCTGGATTTTATAGACTTTTCATTAAGGACTTTTCTAAGATATCAAAACCTCTCACTAATCTATTGATGAAGGATGCGGTTTTTGAGTTTTCGCAGGAATGTTTGGATGCGTTTAACACCATTCGGCAAGCTCTAATTTCAGCACCTATTATCCAACCCCCGGATTGGACTCTTTCCTTTGAGATTATGTGTGATGCTAGTGACGTAGCTATTGGAGCTGTTCTTGGACAACGAAAGGAAGGACGAACCCATGCCATATACTATGCTAGCAAGACGCTAGATGAAGCGCAGCTCAACTACGCCACTACCGAAAAAGAGTTTTTAGCCATTGTCTATGCTATTGACAAGTTTCGCTCTTATCTTGTAGGTGCAAAGGTGATTGTCTACACGGATCATGTTGCGATCCGGTACCTCCTTGCGAAGAAAGATGCGAAGCCAAGGCTAATTAGATGGATTCTTCTACTACAAGAATTCGATCTTGAGATCCGCGACAAGAAAGGTTCAGAAAATTCTGTGGCGGATAATTTGAGTCGCCTAACACATCTAGAGGACGACCATTTACCCATCGACGACTCCTTCCCGGACGAACACCTACACCTTATTGAGGAGTGCATCGATGTGATCTCCAAAGTTGAAGTATGGGGTGAAGCGAGCGGAACTTTTAAGGTGAACGGCCAACGACTCAAGAAGTATACGCCGGAACTCCAAGCTGAGGAGTTTGCGCCTACCGCACTCGAATAAGTGCGAGATTGGTCTAGCTACGGACCTTAAACAAAGCGCTTCTTGGGAGGCAACCCAAGGTATTGCATTTTTGTTTTTGTTTTCGATTCATAGATTAGCTTAGTATAGACGTTTTTGCTTTGTTTTTGCCTTCGATTTCTTCCGGTATGTTCGTGTTTTTGGATGTAGGAACGATGGAAAAGGGAAAGGGAAGGATAATGTCGAAGAAAAGTGACGAAATTTGGACTTTGGAGCTTTACAGAGGGTTCCACGGCCTAAACCACGGTCGTGACAGCTACAGTACCCGTAATTTCCAAAAGCCTTTGAAAAATCACCAAAACCACGGTTCCGTACACTTCCACGGCCGTGGAACACCCCGACAGACCGTGATTTTCAAAAATTTTGTCTGTGACTATATAAACCACATTCTTCACAAAAATCATCCCAAAATCCCTCTTCCACGCCCTAATAGCCGAAATCCACGACCCTCTCTCAAATCCTCATTTCTTAATCGTTTTTAACGATTCTTCCTCCTAAACTGAAGCAAACTCGACCACCAACAAGATCCAAGCGACAAATCGAGCGGAAATTCACCAAGGAACGCGCAATTCGGATTTTTCAATCCGAAAAATAGGTTTTTCCTCTCTTCTTGATTCTTGTCGATTCGGCTCGTTTTTGTTAGAGATTTTAGGAAGAACTGATTGAGATTGGAAGAAATTAGATTAGGACTGCCTGTTTGTGGTGATTGATTGCTGATTTGCTGAGATTTGCGACTTTCTGAGACGAATCACGGTCTCTGGAGGAATTACGGCCGTGGTTTCCATAGAACAGCCCGTAATTTTCAACAAAATGGACTTTGTAAGGAGAGTTTCGGGGAGGATCAAAGAGAAGAAGAATGATCAGAATAAGAAAAGGAAGGGTAATACCTCCTCCTCCTCATCCTCTAGGGCACCACCACCCTCTTCCTCTTCACCTCCATTCTCACCTTCACTTCCATCCTCACCTCCTCACCCTAGAGTCCCGACCATACACGACGATCATCTCGATGCACTCGAGAGGATCAAGGAGAGGCCAATGATTGGCCCTAGATACTTGTTGTTGGAGGATCTAGCTCCTCTCAACATTGTTGATGATCTTACTTGGCTCTTGGATAGAGCCGGACTTATTGTCTTCTCGGCTATCCGAGAAGACGCTTATGAGGAGATTACACGGGAGGTTGTGACATATTTTGAGCACAGCCATGTAGACAGGACCGTCTCTTTCCGTCTCATGGAAAGACACTACCATTTTAGCATCCGTGAGTTTGGGACCATTTTCGGGTTTCAGGAGACCTTTAACGGTCGCTTTCCTAGTGGCGTTTATGCCAAGGATTTTTGGGAGGAGGTGGCGATGATTTACGCTAGCGAGGACCGCTGGCAGCCCGCTGACACCAAGGCTAGGTTGATGTACCACCTAGCCTTGAAGATTGCTCATCGTGTTCTTTCGGAGTGTCTCTTTCCTAGGACGGAGACGCCCCAAAAGATCAAGACGGATGAGCTCTTTTTACTCTACTCCATGTTGTATGGACGCCGTGCTGATTGTGCTACTCTCTTGGCTGCTACTATGAGCAAGCTCAAGAACAAGAAGAAGGGAAACATCGGATATGGTGGGATAGTTTCGCACATTGCTAGGAGCTTAGGTGTTGACTTTTCTACTTGCACCCGTATACCGGCCGTACCTTTAGGGCTACATGCTTTCATGACTAGGGATCTCATTTTCCCCACATATAGAGGTCCGCCTTATGCGGGCATGCCATGGGAGAGCAGGACGGGTAGGGGTATAGAGTGGCTACCGGAGTACTCCATTATGGCGGGACGCCATAATTGGAAGGAGACGTTCGCTGCCATGCATGCGAACAGGATAGCAGCTCCCCCATATGTCCCACCGCCAGTTGTTGAGGAGGAGGAGATGGGAGATCAGTTTGAGGGTGGAGGAGGAGCTGAGGAGGAGTTTGGCACGTTTCCGGATCAGCCGGAGGCGGCCCCCGATGCACCTAGACGCTCTCCACGTCCAGCTAGAGCTTCAGGCTCGTCTCCTCGCTGCGCTAGCGTGAGTGAGAGGCCTACGTGGATGACCACACCTCCTACATGGTATGGTGTTCCCCCTCCTTGGTCTACAGAGCAGACAGCAGCACCAGCACCACCACCAGCACCATCCGACGCTCCGGCATGGTACAGTCAGGCTCCGGGATGGTACGAGCAGATGCCGGATTGGGCTACTGGACTTTCAGAGAGAGTATGAGCATTGGAGATCCGAGCCGATGCTAGAGATGGACGCCTAGACGACCTCGACCACATGATGAGAGACGTCTACCGCCAGCAGTTTGGGCGGTTCTATGATCCTAGCTTCTCTCCATTCCCGCCTCCACCAGCGCCGCAGTGATGAGGATTTGATGATTGACCGTTCGCCTTAGACATTCCACCACCACTTTGTGAGTTTCTTTTTCTTTTCTTCTTTTCTTTCTTTCTTTTGAACATTAGGGACAATGTTCGTCCTAAGTATGGGGTGGGATGTACTAAAAGTTTGTAATAACTCTTACTCACTATGCTTGCTTCTATTCGAGACTATCTTTGCATGTTCATTATATTGTTGCACGTTTCATTATCGCATTGCATGAAAAAGAACTTGAAAAACCCCATAAAAATTGAAAAATTTTGAAAATTATGTGCTTCTAATGAATTGAGATGATTTCTATGATAATCACTACTTGTGAATTGAGTTTGATGACAATTGCATGCTTAAGAGAATAGTGAATTGAAAAGAATTTGAATGAATGAATTTTACCTCTTTTGCAAGTTTCATAATGTGAAGAATGTTACCTAAATCATGTTGAGAAATTGAAGTTGAAATCATACTATAAGTTCTTATACTTCTTGTTGAGATGATTAAGGCAATTCGATTTTTCTTTCTTCTTTCTTTGATCATTTTAGCTCCTCATTGAAATATTGATCTTCTTTACCTATCCGGAAATTTGGAGAAGTGAATGAAAAAGGCATGTTTGATGTGGGAGGGCCATGAGAGCAATTATTTGCAATCAAAAGAATAGAAAGAAATTCTAGGTTTGGGGAAGTCAATCATGATGATGAGTAACTCGGCACCATTCACATAGCCGGGTGTTTGTGTCTTGCCAAAGTCGGATTGAGCGATATTCCTAGCGGATTATGGTATGTGCGCTAAGGGTTTGAGGCATCTCATAAAAATTGAGAAACGCCAATCTCCTAGGCTTCGGTTTTTGTGCACCTCTATCCATAACTCCAAAAGTAAAGTCAAAAAATGAAAGGAAGAAGAGCGAAGCTCTAAGTTGAAGTGTTGCGGAAACCGTAAAAGAAGAAGAAGGGTAGGTGTCCACTTTCCCGGATTCATGCACCACATTCTTTAAAAGTTTCCTTCCCTTTCCACATTCTAGACCTTTTCTTTGGAAGTCCTTAAGATCAAAAGAATGTTATATGACTTGGTGATCTAAATTGAAGTTTCTTATGATTGATTTTGATAATGTTTGAAGGTTATGATGCTTGTTTAGAAGTTTGATTAATTCATGAATTTTCTTTACTTTTTACTCTTTGATTAAGTGTATGAAAGTCTTATAAACGATTGAAGCAAGATTTGAGAATGATCTATTCTTTAGAAGGCACATTCCTCCAAAAGAAGTATTGCTTTGAGAAGGTACACATTTTGTTTAAAGTTTTTTGAAAGACCTTGCTTAGGGACAAGCAAGTGTTAAGTATGGGGTTATTTGTTAGCATGAAATATTGTGATGTTTTAGGCACGTTTTCTAAGCGTATTTGATTCATATTGATAGTCTTTGATTTAGCATTGTTGCATTTGTGAGCTAGTTTGCCTATATTGTCGATATGGATGTCTACACTAGCTTTATGTTGATTATAGGTGATTGAGAGTCATTTCCGAACGAAATCGAGCAAAGAAGAGTTGATTGAGTATGTCCATGGATTGAGGGCATTATTAGGAGCAAAATGGAGTTCAACTTGAGGAATGCACGAGGCTAGGGAATAATCACGTTCTTGCTCTAAACCACGCTCTAAAATACGGCCGTACTACAAACCACGTTTAGTTCCACGGCCGTGGAACCTTGCAAAGAGAGGGGTGATGCATTCCAGTAACTATTACGGTCGTGGAATCCATGGTTCAAACCGTGACACTTTCCACGCTCTAAATTACGGTCGTGGAATCTTCCACGACCGTGATCTTGGCGATCTTTTTCGCCACATTTTGAAGCCACGATCTTTTGAAGATTGGGCCGGGCCGATATTTTATCTTGCCCTATAAAAAGACGGACGAAGCAAGATTCCGTCACCCCCGCTTAGACGCACTTTTGCGACCTCGCTTTAGACCTTGGCTTACGCCTTCGCTTAGCGGCATATTACATCTCGTTGGAGATTGAAGTTCGTGTTGGGATTTACCCTAATCTCGCACCTTTGGTGGAGATTGCTGTTGAGATTTCCGGATTGGCGGAAGATCGAAGTTTTTGGAAGATTGTTGCAAGAAGATTTCTCTTCTTGTTTAGGTTTGATTTAGAAGACGGATTGACATCCCGTTCTTCCTTCTTTCCTAAGATTGTGTTTGTTTGCCTCATTCAGAATCTATTGACAATATTCGTTCTTGATTGTGACTTTGAGATTGGTTTGAAGTTTATTGAAAGTTTTCGGAAGTTTTCATCTTTCAATCTTTTAATCTTTGAATTTGATATCAACATGACTGTTATTGGCTAAAAACCCTTAACAATTCTAAGGTGAAGGGTTGATAGTTGTGGCTTAGATGATGATAGATCGATTGTAAACAGATTAGACCCTGAGAGTTAGAGAGAATCGTCGACAAACCCTAAATCACGGTTTGATCTTGAGTTCCACGGCCGTGGAGTCTCAAGATCTACCCATAATTTCCTTTAAGTTTACGAACCTGCTTTTACTTTAATCCAAAGTTAAAGATTTGCTTTAACTTAGTTTAGGCTTGCCTTTTCTAGGTGGTAGTGAAGCCTCAACAACCTCTACCTCGATTGTGAGTGTCATAACCGTAATTGGTTAAATTAGTCTTGATCCTTGGATTACAAGTTTGGGTATTTGACATTAATTCTTGCCTTTAGAACCTTTCTATATTGAAGCCTCAACAACCTGTATAGAGAGTGTCTTGTAGGTGAGTCATATAAGGTTTTTGGAACTTCACCGTACGATTACCTTACATTAGTATACCTTTGCATATCTCAACTCTGTCTTTATATCATTAGTATATCTTAAATCGATTGCCACAGCTGGATACTTGGATCTTTAGGATTGTTGTTTTCCCAATATTTGCAAAAACTCTCATATTTACTCGCTTGATAATCTGCAATTGAATTTGTTCCCACCCAAATCCCTGTGTTCGATACTCTGGAATTCTTGCTTAACTACGTCGATCCGTACACTGCGGGTTCGCTTGCTTGATTCTAGTTTTATAAATTTAAAGCTTATTTGCACACACCTTTAGGGGCGAACATCGATCTCAGGGACTTAGGTGAAACCTAAGCAAGTATAGGTCGTCAATGCAACTAATAACCACAAAAGCGATTAAAGCAATCAAAATATGATAATAAGGTCAATTAAAGGAAATATGCAAATTCTAGGGATTAAAGCATCTAGTTGTGGTTCCAACTCAAGATCTCAAGATAAGCGGACAAAGCTAAGATTTTGCAAAGGGAAAGTGCTTCTAAAGTGGAATAGATCACTGGGTAAGTCTCACTACTCACAATCCTAACCTAAAGTTCCTATTACCGGGTAAGTCTCAAGATACTAAGGAAAGGAATTATAATCTCAAACCAACATACCAACTAAGGGAATAGAATCAACCTTTGTCGGGTAAGTCTCAGGCTAACTCACAAAGATGGAATGAAGGCACACTCAAACCCCAATAAAGGATAGACCTTTATTACCTACACTTATGATCTTGGGCAAAAAACTAAGGAATTACCGGGTAAGTATCATCCTAGGCTTGCATTGAACCAGGAAAGGTGTAATAAGAATAGGATTTGGCAAACTCTAACAATTAACTCTCAGTTTCGGATCAGAAAAGGTCACCTCGGTCAATCAAGTTCCACCCCGGCCGAGATGTTCATCGACTGAACGAGATATTCTAGGGTTAAGGTTAAAGACTCGTGCTTTCAGGGTCCTACTGGGATTAAGATCATTCTATCATCGTCTTCCCCTACAACTTTCAGCCAATCACCCTAGAATCGCACAAGGAAATTAGTCACTCATCATCATGAAAGCAATAATCAAATATATGAGAAGGGATTGAATATTTGAACACAAAAACCTTAAGAACAAGGCTTCAATAACTGAATCAAATATCAAACAAATCAGCGTTCCTTGGATCACAAATCCAACAAGACAATAAAACAAAAGGGAATCTAAGAAAGTCTTACAAATCCCCTCAAAAGCTATCACAAAGCTATGAACTTCCTTCCTTCAATCGTCAAACTTCCTTCAAACTTCCAAAAATCCTTCCTAACTGCAGTGTATTGTCGGCTTCCAGCCTGCGGTAATGCTGAATTATGGAAAATACAGCCCTTTTTATAGGAGAATTATCTTCCAAAGATAATAATATCTTAAAAAGATAATTTCCTATAAAATATATCCGTATCTCTAAAATAGATCTCCTAAATGTATGATCTTCCTTCCAAAAATAAAATATATCTCGCCGCGCCAGGGTGTTCGCCTCGGTCGGGACGCTCCTCAAGATCACCTCGGTCGAGGTGACACTATAGCTGACCGAGGTGAATCTCAACTAAATGTGAAATCTCTCAAATCTGGTCCAAAGTAAATCTTTTTCATTAATTCCTTGCTTCCTGAGTTCTCCTTTAAGCTCCAGAATGTAGCTCCAATGACTCCTTAGCTCCTTATCTCCAATGACTCCTTAGCTCCTTAGCTCCATTTCGATCCAAAATGTGTCATGTTACCTATGATTACAACGAAACTTGGTGTAGACCTCGATTCCCGTAAAGGTAGATAAAACGACAATATAATCACATAATATACATCCATACATGCAGTTTATTTGAAGGTAAAACGTCTAAACAAGTCCCAAAATATAGACTATAATACATGCTATCAGAGTCTCTTCTCTCTCACGCTGTAGTTCTTCTCTATTGAGGCGTAGTTGTTCCAATGCCTCCTTCAATTCGGCTTCAAGATCGCGATCGTCTTGATTGGCCATCCTAGCTTCTCTTATTCTTCGGTTGTAAGTCTTTTCTGGTTCGGGATCGTAAGGGACGATTTCCTTTCCAGCACGAGT
Organism: Fagopyrum homotropicum; assembly: GCA_033239125.1. Taxonomy (NCBI): domain Eukaryota; kingdom Viridiplantae; phylum Streptophyta; class Magnoliopsida; order Caryophyllales; family Polygonaceae; genus Fagopyrum; species Fagopyrum homotropicum. Next base: position 37,923,082 of record BSWB01000001.1, on the reverse strand, counting down.
TCTTCGCATAAACCTAAGGAAAGATCCTGCAAAAACCCTCAAGTAGAGTAGTTAAAAGCAAAAAGGGCAATTGCCCCAAAAGACAACCGAAATCGGCTTGGTCTAGACCAAGTCCCCGGCAACGGCGCCAAAAACTTGTTCGCTCCAAAAGGTGTGTGCAAGCTTTAAAATTTATAACCCAAGAAGTATGCTTGAACAGTATGCGAACCCGCAGTGTACGGATCAATTGTAATAAAATCAAGAATTCCAGGGGTCGAACACAGGGACAATGGTGAAATAAGGTACGGAATCAGGTACTCATATATTGCAAATAACTACGAATTAAAGCAATCAAAGATGATGTAAAAGTCAAGTAAAGGGAAATGCGGATTCTAGGGATTAAAGCATCTACTTGTGGTTCCGACTCAAGATCTCAAAGGATAACGCGGACAAAGCTGAGGTTTGCAAAGGGAAGGTGTTTCTAAGGTGGGAATAGATCACCGGGTAAGTCTCACTACTCACTATCCCAAACCAAAGCTCCTATTACCGGGTAAGTCTCAAGGAACTAAGGAATGGAACTATAATCTCAAACCAACACTCCACCCAAGGGAATAGAATCAACCTTTATTGGGTAAGTCTCAGGCTAACTTACAAAGATGGGATGAAGGCACACCCAAACCCCAATAAAGGATAAACCTTTATTACCTACACTCATGATCTTGGGTAAACAAACAAAGGAATCGCCGGGTAAGTCTCATCCTAGGCTTGCATTGAACCAGGAAAGGTGTAATAAGGATAGGATTTGGCAAACTTAAACTCTTAACTCAGATAAGGTTCAGGAAAGGTCACCTCGTTCAGTCAGATTCCACCCCGGCCGAGATGTTCAACGATTGAGCGAGGTGTTCTAGGGTTAAGGTAAAGACTCGAGCTTTCAGGGTCCTGTTGGGATTAAGATCATTCTATCATCGTCTTTCCCACAACTTTCAGCCAATCATCCTAGAATCACATAAGAAACTTAGCCAACAATCATCATGATAACAATAGTCAAATTAATGGAAAAGGAATCAATATTCGAACAAGAAAACCTTAAGAAAAAGGTCTCAATAACTGAATCAAACAATCAACAAACAAGCGTTCCTCAAGTCACAAGTCAGAAAAGACAACAAACCAAAACAAATCTAAGACGATCATACAAACTCTTTCAAAAGCCAACTCCAACTATGATTCCTTCCTTCCTTGAACTTCAATCCTTCAATTCTTCCTTCAAACATCCAGAAAATCCCTCAATTGCTGGATGCCTAAAGCATGGTTGAACTTGTGGAAAATCCAACCCTTTATATAGGAGAATTATCTTCTAAAGATAAAATTTCTTAAAAAGATAATTTCCTATAAAATATATCTCTATCTCTAAAAATAAATCAGCCTAAAATAATATCTTCCTTCTAGAAACCTAGCCAAAAATATAAGATATCTTCCTTCCAAAAATAAAAGATCTCAGCCAAAAATAAAGATCTCGCCGGTGACAGGTTGTTCGCCTCGGTCGGGACGCTCCTCAAGATCACCTTGGTCGAGGTGATACTTAGCTGACCGAGGTGAATCTCAACTGAATGTGAAATCTCTCGAATCTGGTCCAAAGTCAATCTTCTTTATCATTTCCATGCTCCCTGAGATCTTCTTTAAGCTCCAGAATGTAGCTCCAATGACTCCTTAGCTTCCTTAGCTCCATTTCGATGCAAAACGTGTCATTTTACCTACAATTACAATGAAACTAGGTGTAGACCTCGATTCCCGCAAAGGTAGACAAAACAACAATATAATCAACGAATATACATCCGTACATGCAGATTTATGAAGATAAAACGTCTAAACGAGCCCCAAGACTATAATACATGCTATCAATTGCCCGAGAGCACTAGTGACATGCTTCTCTTATGGGAAGCCAGGACATCGGGCCACTTATTGTCGTTATGGCAAGGCGTCATCGCAGCAGGGTTCTTCCCCTGCTATTGTAGTAGGAGGTGGATTGAGGCCGCCTCAGCATTAGATGTAGAGACAAAAGAGAGCCCCAGATCATCCTGCCACTTAGGGTTCCACTCAAGGACCGAGTCGAGGCAGAGGCCAAGATGGAGGTACTACTAATACCCGGGGAGCAGGATGTAATTTTTTGAGCTGAGGAGCGCTAAAGAGCCGCAAGCGCTAGCTGCTACAAGTACCAATTCGATTAATGGTTTACTTGTTAGAGTTTTTTTATACGGGTGTCACGCACTCTTTCATTGTTGATTATGCGTTGATAGACTGACCTTAGATACGATAGAGGGGAGACCTTCTCTATAGGGTTACTTGATGGGGGTCAAGTGAGAGATACCCGAGAGGTACATGGTTGTCCTATACATTTAGGAAACTGTGATTTGTTAGTGGACTTCTTTGTCATGCCGCTGGTGCATGAGGAAGTCATGTGGGGTATGGATCTGATGGATACACATCGTGCTGTGTTAGATGTAGGTAGGAGGATCGTGACGGTCTCTACCGAGTTGGATCACGTAGAGATTTTCCGATGTTGGGACCTTGGAAAGACAAGTATGGTCATCGGTGCAATACGAGCGGCGAGACTGATTCCACAGGGTTACGAGGCCTTCTGGTGATATGCCATGAAGGAGGGCAAAAGTCCAGCGTTAGAGGATATACCCGTAGTTTGCAAGTTCATGGATGTGTTTGACGAGCCATCTAGTTTGCCACCTCAATGGAGTGTGGACTTCGGCATAGAGTTAGAGCCGAGGACGAGACTGATCTCGAAGACCCCATACCGTATGACGCCTATCGAGTTGTTAGAGTTGAAGAAGAAACTCAAGAATTTGGCTGAGAAGGGCTTCATACGCCCTAGCATATCCCCTTGGGGTGCATTTATGTTTACATTCACCTATTATGTTGGTATATGGATATGAGTTTATATGGATATGAGTTTGAAGCATTTGCGAGAAACCTCGTCGTCGAGGCTTTCCACGGCCTGTTTTTGAGTTCCACGGATGTGGTTCTTCAAGATGTGGCTGTGGTTTCCTCTGTTGTACACCCTTTGCTTTTGTTTTGATCCAAAGTTAAAGATTTGCTTTAACCTAGCCTTGGTTTACCTTTTCTAGGTAGTAGTGAGACTCAACATCCTCTACTTCGATTTCGAGTGTCACAACCTTAACCGTTTTGGCTTATCTTTGATTCCCTTGGGTTTGGGCATGGGTATTTGTGAGTAATTCTTATCCTTTGATCCTTTCTATACCTGCAGCCTCAACAACCTTTATAGAGAGAGCCTTTGGGTGAGACATATGGGTTTGGAACTTCACCGTACATAGACATACCTTTGCAATCCCGACTCTGTCCTTATATCCTTGGAATATCTTGAATCGATTGCCACAATTGGATACCTGAATCTTTAGAATCGTTGTTTTCATTATCATCTTTAAAAAAGCTTTTTATTTGCCTGACGATTTTACAAACTGAATTTGTTCCCCACAAATCCCTGAGTTCGATACTCTGGAATTCTTGCTTTACTACGCAGATCCGTACACTGCGGGTTCGCTTTGCTTTGATTTCTGTTTTATAAATTTAAGACTTTGACGCACACACTTTTGAGCGAACAGTCTTTCATGCTTTAGAATTTCAACATTACCCGATGTGCATGCTGCTATTTTGTCATGTGGTCTACCCTAAATACGGAGCCAGTGAGACTCTACAATAGCATGACAGTCGGTGTGAGAAAACCATAATGACTCAAAGTGAAAAGGTCGTTTGTTACGTCGTTGGGAGCCAGATGAGGCAAGTTCGGAGAAAAATAAGGAAGTGGTCAGACTTGTATCTTTCCAAATGAAAAATGTGAAAAATGGAGTCAATCCATGATGGAGATGTGATATATCGATCAAGGAGTTCTTTGATACACGATGTCGGAGTATTCGCAAGTTGCCAAGTCATGTGAGAGCCTCCATGACATCCCAGATCCCGCAAACAATAATTAGCGATGACCTCTGTGAAGTTATCCATCATCCGCTAAGAATGAGGCGCACCACCGACCTTTTCGCTCGCATGAGTCACTTCATTAAAGTTGCTTGTGAATATGATCGGACCCTAGCCTTTACCAAAGATAAGTTGTATTAGCACCCAAATACAGTGTTTGTGCATGTATTCCGGCCAGCCATAAATACACTCAATATCAAACGCTTGTGAACTAGTAAAACATTAAAAACTAAACTAAATTAATAACTTAAAAGAAACTAATTTTGTAACTTTTATTGTGGTTTTGACAGATCATTCTTAAACTACTAGGGGAAACATGTGGTAACTTACTTCATTTTTACTATTAATGACTATTCTAAACACATATTGACGTGCTTTGTGCGAGTTTTAAATAATATTGGGTTGGATTTATTACTAGGTTATATCATCAAATTAGTTGTAAATAAATAAAATTTGTCTAAGAAGATTTGTAAAACAAACAATATATGAGATATAGGCTGTGTTTTGCAAATTAAACAAAAACGCTAATGTTTGCAAACACTAGTGTTTTTGAAAGGTTTTTCGGAAAACATTAGTGTTATTGTTTAAAAAACACTAACGACTATTTGGCATCACACAAACAAACACTTGTGTTAGCTCAACTCTAACCGGATCCGAGCCTTGAAGCAAAACCAACACAAGAATCCACGAAGCACACGGGAAGAGATAAGAAACCCTTTAGGAACTGACTAATTCTCATTTATGGATTTTTCCATCAGCTTTCCTATGGGAATACTTCTCAATCACTTTGGTTTGCTTCTCAATGAATTCCCAAGCATCATCCTCTCTCATATCCATGAAAGTTCCACATGAAAGGGATTGAAGTTTGAATTGTGTTGTCGCATCTAGTCCCTTGTAGTAAATCTCCAACAATTCCAACTTTGAGATGCCATGGTGTGGGCAATCCAATAGGAGATCTTGAAACCTTTCCCAAGATTTAAATAAACTTTCGTTAGGTTTCATAAAAAAAGCATTTATTTTACCTCTCAATTCCGTTGTTTTGGATGGCGGAAAGAACTTGGTGAGAAACTCCGAAGTTAAAATCTCCCATGTGCTAAGTTTTCCAGGAGGGAGAGCTTGATACCAAACCAATGCCTTGTTCTTCAAAGAAAAGAAGAACGGTTTCAACTTGTAGCTGTTGTTGATAGTCCTTTGAGGCTTCAAATTCTCCATAAGAATCTCATAGTTTATCAAATGTTGATGCGGAGATTTAGTTTCCGTTCCGACAAACTGATTTTGACGGAGCATAGTGATGACTTGTGGGCGAAGTCCAAAGTCATGATCATCTTGCTCTCCAAGATTCACACCTAAACGGCGTGGTTGCTGAATTGGGTTCATTCGTTGCCCAAGAGTTCGTGATTCAGCCACGAAATTAGCGTCTCTCTCTTCCCTAACATGAATGCGAGGATCAACATAAGCTCGAGGATTAAATGGTGGTATTTCCTCTAGCTCCGGCATATCATCATCATCGTATGATTCAGCTCTAGATGATTTAGCTTTGTTACTCTTCGCACCACTTCGCTCAAATTTCATTTCTAAAATCATCGCTTTAAGCTCATCCATTTGGATTTGATTACGCTCCCTTTCAGCACGAGCAACAACTTGCTCTTCAATACGTCTTCTTTCGCTTATATTGAGTTGAGCTCGAGTTTCATCAAACTCTTCTTGGATGTTCCTTTCATTATGTTCAGCCATCTTTTTCTCTCTTAACTTTCTCCTCAAAGTTTTCTCTAGTACAAGATCAAAATGAATGAGGTCTTTGGTAGATCTAGACCTTCGCATATACCTAAAATTCTGCAAAAATCACTCAAGTAGATAGATCAAACCACATGAGCAAAAGATCCCAAGTCCGACAACCGAAAACCGAATTTGGCCTAGCCAAAAACTTGTTCGCTCGAAAGTGTGCGTCACAAAGTCATGAATTTATAAAAACTGAAAATCTAGCAAAGCGAACCCGCAGTGTACGGATCGGCGTAGAAAAGTAAGAATTCCAGAGTATCTAACTCAGGAATTTGGGGGGAACAAATTCAGTTCGCAAGTTGTCAAGCAATAAAATAGAAAGCTTTTGCAAATAATTGGGAAAACAGCGATTCTAAAGATTTGGGTATCCAATTATGGCAATTGATTCAATATGTTCTAAAGGTATAAGGACAAAGTCGGGATTTGCAAAGGTATATCTAAGGTAGGGAATTGTACGGTGAAGTTTTAAAACCCATATGTCTCACCCAAAGGCTCTCACTATAAAGGTTGTTGAGGGTGCAGTATAGAAAGGATCAAAGGATAAGAATTACTCTCAAATACCCATGCCCAAACCCAAGGGAATCAAAGATAAACTAAAACGGTTAAGGTTGTGATACTCGAAACCGAAGTAGAGGATGTTGAGTCTCTCTACTACCTAGAAAAGGTAAGCCAAGGCTAGGTTAAAGAAAATCTTTAACTTTAGATCAAAGCAAAAGCAAAGAACGTACGAAAGAGGAAAACCACGGTTGGATCTTGAAGAACCACGGCCGTGGAACTCAAGAACATGTCGTGGAAAGCCTCAACGACGAGGTTTCTCGCAACTCTCAAGGTCCAATCTGTTTTGGTTCAATCTGTCATCATCTATGCCACAACTATCAACCCTTCATCTTAGAATCGCTTAAGGGTTTTAGCCAACAATCATCATCATGAAATCAATAATCAGGTTTAAAAGAGAAAAAGGGTAAGACTTCAAAAACTCAATAATATCCAAACAATCAATCTCAAAATAAACCAAAGTGTGTTTGTGTTCTAATGAAAGCATAATCAAAGAACAGAAAACCTCACAAAAATCTCTAGGAATAATGAAGAACGGGATGTCAATCCGTCTTCAAAGGAAATCCTAAGATCTTCTCCAAATACGCAATCTCGAAATGCGTCCTTCTCCGAATCTTTTCTGTGCGCAATAAAATCTTCCAAGAATCTCCTAAGCAATGCTCTCGAAATGCCCTAGATGCAAGACGTTTGTTTTCCTCCTTTCTTCAGTCTTCTTATAGGGGAAAAATAGGGTTACAAAAGCCCAATAACCGCTGCTGATGTGGCAAATATGACATGTGGCGACCGTTATAGAAATCACGGCCAAGTACAAACTTCCACGGCCGTGGAATGGACCGTGGAACCTTTGTGTTGCTCTTGACCTTGTTTTCCACGACCTCAATATATAAACCACGGTCGTGGTTCTCTTGGTTTGACCGTGTAAACTCCAATTCTTGTAAAAGCCTTTGTTTCGCAAAACTCTCTAATCATGCTCCTTCCTTAGCTCCTCCAATGCACTTCTTGATGCCTAGCATGATCAAATACTCCTGTTGACTCCATATATGCTTCAATCAAAGCCATTATTCACCTAAACACACAATAAAACTTGTGTAGATCTCTATATCGACAAAATAGGTGAAAGTGCTCATAATGTAATATCCGGAATTTTATTACCGTTTATTACCGAGTCAAACCGGTTTTCGACTCGTCGACCGTTTATATGATACCTAAGATTTATACCCACACAAAACTATATCATTTTATGTGAACTTAACTCACATAAAATGATGATTTCCAAACCCTAATCTAAATCATGACATGTGTTGGACAAGATCATGACAATCTTTTGACGAGCCCATGACGAGACCATGACAACATTTGACGAGATCAAAACGAGGCCATGACAAGCGGTTGACAAGGCCATGACAAACTTTCCAGCCCACCTTTTACCTCTTATTCCAGCCCACCTTTTGCCTCTTATTCCAGCCCACCTTTTGCCTCTTATTTCAGCCCACATCTTCCCTTCTTGTCTTCAGTCCATCTCCCTTTTTCTTACTTCGGACATAAGCCCACTTCCTCATGCAGATCAGCCGTCTGGGCCAACAGTGTCGAAGCCATCCACACCACGTACAGCAACTTCCACCTCCGCCAAGAATGGTAAGTGCAGCAGCCCTAACTCCCTCCTTTTTCGCTGAGCAGATCCACACCAAGGCTTGGAATCATGTACACTCAACCGTCCACATTCATGTTGTTCAAAAACTGCAAAAGACACGCTCGCCTTAGTGGATCGATGCCAGCCACAAGCACTCAATCGCTTTCTGTAGCTTCCTCCTCCTTTGAGCCACTAAAGATAGGAGATATCTTCCACCTACACGACAGTCTGCCCTTGCCTCTTGTGTTAGATTGAGAAGAAGCAACAATCGCCAATCCTAATATACTCATGCCCTCGCTCTCCTACCATCACCTACACGACAAGGTGGGCATCTAGTGGTCTCCAAGTTGCCGTCATCCCTCTCCTGCATAGCCGACGACAACCGGAACATCTCCTCGACCGGGTAAGCCATGGTTACTCCTTCCATTTCACTTCTCTCCCTTTGAACACTAGGACCCCTGCGTGAGTGAGTAACTGCTAGTATCGTGTTCTATGCAGCCTCCATCGTCCAAGGCTCTTCACTCTCTCTCTCTAGGCGCGCATTAGACGAACGGACATCCTTCTGCCAGCCACCAACCATAGTAAGTCCGGTCCGCCTTCTCCTGGTTGTAGAAGGGTAAACGCCCTTCAATTCCTCTTCTCTTTGGGATTGTTGAGGAAGATGTTAACTTGTGCATTTTATCCCTAGGTTTCAAAGCCTTGACCTTGTGCATAGAAATAGAGACACTACCTTTGGATGATGGTGAGACTCGAACATAAGACCTTCTGTAAATCTTAAGTGTTAGAATTCTTGAAACTAGGTTGTGCAGTCATGTTTGAGCTCACGTTTCGCTACCTTAGGAATATGATCCACCGTTCAATTTTCAGTATGTTATAGAGGGATGTGTATATTTTGATGTATCAGAATTTGAGACCGATCCAACGGTGGGATCCGGTTCTATAGGATCTCAAAATAGGTTGGTTGTGCAGTTTGCAAAATCACGTAAATTTGTGTAGGAGTTGTTGGAACCATCTTTGGAGATTTGTGTAGGAGTTGTTGTTGGGTGTTTTTGAGAATTATTTACTCCTATGAGTAGTATGCATATCATAGAGGACCTAGAGATTTATTTCGGAATTTTTTATATTTTTATCTTAGCCTCGTATCTTAAGTCAAAGTTGGACCTTAGCAACTCTTATGAAAATCTAAAATTTTCGTTAACTTTTATAAATCTCTAGCAAACTATCTTTTGAGAACTAGATTATTGAAATAGGTTCCAAAGGAGAAGTTAGAACTAGGTTATATATTATTTTGGGAGTTTTCGGGACCAAGGGTAAAATAGTCATTTTACCTTAAGAGGACATTTTAGTAATTTCTCCTCATGAGATTGTACATCTTAGAAGTTCATAACTTCTAATAGTATGGGATGTGATTTTGATCCATGTGCCTTGTTTGACAGGCGATTGAGTTTCCACAATTGTAGACCGAGTTGAGATTTTAGAGAGTTGGGATTTGATTCAGGTAAGTCCTTTGAGCTTACTTAGCTAGCTTCTGGATATGAGTGTGAATAATGATAGTGGTGTTTGAATGATGTGTGTATAGTTGTACTTAGTAGTAATTATCGACCGACCTATACATTGGCCTAAGAGTAACGGGCGGTGGCATTCTGCTCAGTTAGCTTGAGGGCGTTGGGGGTTTCTTTAGGGACTAGTCCACACTCGGTTTGTAGTGATGCTACCGGCGGAGGTAAGCTAGACCTGCACCCAGTTGGATAAGGAATGGAGGCGAGAACTCTTAAGATTTCTTGTGCCACAACTGTAAAATGGAATAAGTTGACTCACTTAATTAACAGATATTAACCGGTTTGTGTGCTAGCATGATGATTGTTTTATGTTATATTGAGTGTGTTTGTGCTATTCTTATTCTGCTTATTTTTGGTTAGTTAGCTAACGGTTTATCCGTGTTGTAGATTTTGTAGAGATAGACAGTTGCAGAGAGATCTGGGACGGAAGGTCAGTCGGGTCCACGTACTCATTAGATGGGGACGGGGAAGTCTTCTTTTCGGCATGCATGTTATATACTTATATATGTTTTGTAAGGCTGTCACGTGTTGTTCATTCATACAAATACTGTTTGTTATTTTAAAGAATTTATAATACATTTGTGCCTTGTTGTAAGATCTTAGTAAAGTTGTTGTCAAACTAAGGTCGGAACCCATTGTGAGGTCCTAACCAGTAGCTCCCCGATTCTGAGAACTTGGAGTGTTACACATAAATGCTTCAAACTCATAACCATGTACACAAAAGAGGGGAAAAACAACCAAGACAAGTGCCTAAAATACAATCATATTTCATGCTATCAATGAGCGTCCTACGTGGATGGAGGGTCCACCAACTTGGATGGACCAGCAGCCGGCTTGGATGGGTGCTCCTCCAACTTGGACAGCGACGCCACCGGAGTGGATGCAGCAGCGACCGGCCTGGATGGATGAGCAACCGCCATGGGTGTCCGGACTTACGCAGCGGATGGATCGCCTAGAGACCCGCTTTGATGAGCATGATGGCGAGCGCAAGGAAAATGCTAGGATCCTCCGTGAAGTCTACAGCCAGCAGTTTGGGCGTCCATTCGACCCCAACTTCTTACCCTATCCACCACCGCCTCCTTCGGAGTGAGATGAGATGCATGGCTCAAGCTACCCACCACCGCCTTTGTGAGATTTTCTTAGTTCTTTTTATGTTCTTTTCTTTTATCTTACATTGAGGACAATGTGTAGTTCTAAGTATGGGGTGGGGTATGACTCTCGTTGATGTAATAAATCGATACATTTGCTTCGCTTTATCCATGAACACTTGCATCTTTCTTTTTATTATCACACGTTTCCTTATTGCATTGCATTATTAAGCTTTGAAAACCCCATAAAAAATTGAAAAATTTTCGTGCTTCGAGGATTGGAAATGACCTCTATGATGAATCTACTTATGGATTGAATCTTTAATGACGTTTATGTACTTGAATTAAGTTGTGAATTGTAAAGAAATTGAATACATTGTTTGATCTTCTTGCAAGTTTCATAATGTGAAAGTTTTTATTTAAATCATATTGAGGAATGAAGGTTGAAATCACAATATAAGTTATTGCGCTTCTTTATGAAATGATTAAGGCACCTCGATTTTTCTTACTTCTTCTTTGTTCATCTAGCCCTTCAATGAAAAGTTTGCCTCCTATACCTATCCGGGAATTAGGAAGAGTGTGAATTTTGGCAAGTTTGATGTGGGAGGGCCATGAAAGAAAATTTGTGCTTTCAAATTATAGAAAAATAGGTTTGGGGAAGTCAAGCTTGATGATGAGTAACTCGGCACCATTCACATAGCCGGGTGTTTGTGTCTTGCCAAAGTCGGATTGAGCGATATTCCTAACGGATTATGGTATGTGCATCAAGGGTTTGAAGCATCTCGAAATTGAGAAACGTCAATCTCCTAGGCTTCAGTTTTTGTGCACCGCTGTCCATACTTCCAAAACGTAAAGTCGAAAAAGAATTTTGTGCTGAAAACGGAGAGAAAAGCTCTCAAATGGTGGTTAGTTCAAGTTTGTAAAAAAGAAAAGAGTTTGTGTTGTTCCTTTTTCCCGGATTTGTGCACCACATTTCCTTATATGTTTTCCACCTATTCACGTTTCTTGACCTTTGCTTGAAAGTCCTTAAGATCTATGGAATGTTGTTTGGCTTGGTGAACTAAATTGGAATTTCACATGATTGATTTTGACATTGCTTTAGGTTATGATGTTTGTCTTGAAGCTTTTGCAATATATGATGTTTCTCTTGCTTGACATGATTTGATTTATGCACGTAGAAGTTTTCAAAGAGACATGAAGCAAGATTTGAGGGTGATCTATTGATTAGAAGCACAATACCAAAAGGATTGTTTTTACCTTGTTTTGCATTCATATTTCATTCTACCTTATGTTCTAAGCTTTTGAAAACCATGCTTGGGGACAAGCAAGAGGCAAGTATGGGGTATTTTGATAGCATAAAATATGATCATATTTTAGGCACTTGTTTTGTTTTTCCCCTTCTTTTGTGTATATGGATATAAGTTTGAAGCATTTATGAGCAGATTCACCTATTATGTTGGTATAGAGATCTACACAAGCTTTATTGTGTTTTTAGGTGAATAAAGGCTTGGATTGGAGCATATATGGAGTAAGTAGGAGTAATTGATCATGCTAGGCATCAAGAGGATGTATTGGAGAAGCTAAGGAAGGACCATGATTAGAAAGATTTACGAAACAAAGGCTTTTATGAAGAATTTGGAGTTTCCACGGCCAAATATGGAGAACCACGGCCGTGGTTTACTTATTGAGGTCATGGAAAATCATGTCGAGAGCAAGGGAGTCATTCCACGGTGAATTCCACGGGCATGGAAAGTTGTTCTTGGCCGTGATTCTTGTAACTGTCACCACGTGTCATATTTTCCATGTCAGCAGCGGTTATTGGGCTTTTGTAACCCTACTTTTCTCCTATAAGAAGGCTGAAGGAAGGAGGAAAACGGACAGCTTGTATCCAGCGACATTTTGAGTCATTGTTTAGAGAGATTTCGGAAGATATTATTGCGTACGGGGAAGATTCGGAGAAGGACACATTTCGAAGATTGCGTACTTAGAGAAGATCTTAGGGTTTCAACTTGAAGGCGGATTGACATCCCGTTCTTCTTTGTTCCTTGAGATTTGTGAGAGATTCTTATCTTATTCTATATCCATTGAACGCAGTTTGCGATTATTGTGTTTGATTGACATTTGTTTTAAGTTTATTATTGAGATTTCAAGGTTTTACCTTTTCTTCCTTTCATATTTGATTATTGATTTGATTATGATGATTCTTGGCTAAAACCCTTAAGCGATGCTAAGGTGAATGATTGATAGTTGTGGCATAGATAATGATAGATTGAACTAAAATAGATTGGACCCTGAGAGTTGCGAGAAACCTCGTCGTCGAGGCTTTCCACGGTCTGTTCTTGAGTTCCACGGTCGTGGTTCTTCAAGATCTGGCCGTGGTTTCCTCTGTCGTACGCCCTTTGCTTTTGCTTTGATCCAAAGTTAAAGATTTGCTTTAACCTAGCCTTGGCTTACCTTTTTTAGGTAGTAGTGAGACTCAACATCCTCTACTTCGGTTTTGAGTGTCACAACCTTAACCGTTTTGGCTTATCTTTGATTCCCTTGGGTTTGGGCATGGGTATTTGTGAGTAATTCTTATCCTTGATCCTTTCTATTGCTTGCAGCCTCAACAACCTTTATAGAGAGAGCCTTTAGGTGAGACATATGGGTTTGGAACTTCACCGTACATAACCTTACCTTAGATATACCTTTGCAATCCGACTCTGTCCTTATATCCTTGGAATATCTTGAATCGATTGCCACAATTGGATACGTGAATCTTTAGAATCGTTGTTTTCCTTATCATCTTTACAAAAGCTTTTTATTTGTCTGAGGATTTTACAAACTGAATTTGTTCCCCCAAATTCCTGAGTTCGATAATGTGGAATTCTTGCTTTACTACGCCGACCCGTACACTACGGGTTCGCTTTGCTTTGATTTCAGTTTTATAAATTTAATATTTTGACGCACACACTTTTGAGCGAATAATAATTAAAATTTCGAATTAAAAATAAAGTTAGATACATTAATTAAAGCAAAATAATAATTAAAAAAATGTGAAACTTTTCAAAAAAAAATGAATTTTACAAAATCTATAATCACCGATATAATAAAGCAGACCGATATAATAAAGCAGAGTTTGCTTTAGCCTGATATTTTAAACAAATATGGTTGAATAAAATATATTTATTAATTAACCGACGAAAGAAATAAGAATAGATTATAGAAATGAAAAAGAATATAAAGAATGCGAGGATGGGCAGCATGTGCATGGCATTATTGTGAAACTAATTGGCTTATATTTGAAGTTTAGTCGGTAACTACTTGATTATCAATTTGGAGTTGGATGGTAGAGAGAGATATTCATTCATTGATTTTGGCTGGACGTCATGATTGGAATTATGAAATGAAGGAAAATGCTGTCACGCATTCATGCACACGTCAATCCATTCATTGCTTCTAGAAGCCCTGTCAATGTCACCCATCACTCTCTCTATTCATTGCTTCTAGAAGCCCTGGTCCCCATACTCCCACTATTCTATACTTTACCATTTTAAACAACACCGATTTTTATCATTCTAATTTTAAAACAAACTAATCTAACATAAATAATTTATTTTATTTTTCAAAAAAATTTAAATTAAATTTTATGTATTTTAATTTTATAAATACTCAGGACCCACACCTTTGGCCCATGAAGGTCACTCGACCGGCCTGCTCGACGTACTTGTTTTGACGTCTTATTTGTTTTTCCTTTTTTCTTCTAGTTGGGATGGACTTCTAGCCCGTCTGTTCGGACGTTTTGTCTTCTAGATTTGATTGTATCTTGTTAGAAGATAGGATTAAGGAGATTTAGGGTTTTCAAGCTATCCCTTGACCCTAAAATAAGGTTTTTCATCCATTGAGTTGAATCATCTCCTCTCCATCATTTAATTCTAGTCTTCCCGCTTTTGTTCCCCTTGGTCGCTCGATTGTCCCTTGGTCGCTCGATGGCCATCAGTTCTAATCATCAACAAAGCTTTACAGTTTTGTTTAAGGTATGTGTGGCTAATTCCCATATTTTCTAGAGTTTGGTGAGCCTGACTACATTGATCGATAATGTTGGACTGATTCTATTAGTTGATTGTATGTCTTGGAGTTATGGTAGTATTAGATCCTTTTATACTATATGTTCTTCAAGGTGATGTTGGCTTTTGGTGACAATATACTTCTCAAAAGAAGTTGTCTTTTACATAACTTTGACTTACTTTCGATATTGTAAAAATGCCAATTGAGATCTATTGTATACATATTGTGGTGATTTGAATTTTGACATGCTTTATTTGATTGATACATGTTGCATGTCTTCATTCTCCCTACCATCTAATTTCGAACCATCTAAAAAACTACCATCTAATTTCGAACCATCTAAAGATCCAAACTTTCTCTTTCTTCTATGGTTTCTAAATACTTTTACAACACCGTTGAGCAACTTCTCTGATAAAGGTCGAGCGACCGTTCCTTCCAAGATACGAGCTTTTGCTCCGATTTCATCTTTCGTTGTTTGTACATTGTTTTCTAGTTTTGAAACTGTGTTTTATCCCGGTCGACCAAGGTTATTTTCTTTTCGTTTCTTTATGTGCTCCTTATATTTGTATATATTTGGTTTAGTTTAACTTTTTATTCTAGTTTCTTAATTAGTTTGGCAAAGCAGGGCATCACCTTACCCCTGTGTTCAACCCCTCTACTATAGTGGGTCTTGTAAGTATTTTCTAGACTTGATATTCACACGTCAGTCCTCGTCAAATTGATGTTGTTGCCGAGGAAGGCTTTGGATCGTTTTGATTTATTAATTTTGAAACATTTTATTTTATTTTAATCTCTATTCATTTTTTTCTTTCTTTTTCTTTAGGTTTGTCCAATTTTGAGAATTTGTTTTAGCCATCGTTAGAACCACATTAATTGCGAGGAAGTCATGCACCTCAACCTATTCAAGACCTAACGAGATTATGAGTATTTCCAGAAAATAAATGGTTGCAAATGACATCGAGGGCTCTGTTTAGAGCCCTATCAAGATTCCCTACTCTTTGAAGACCTTTCAGTAGACATTGTAGACGACAGTGTTACGACACCAGATAAGGCCGTCAAGCCACATATACCAAAAGTTGAACAATCTAATCAATATGCCTCCTCTAGCAAAACCCACACTAAAGACTACACATTTTATTAATCCGGAGAAGGTCATATCGTGTGGCCTCTATCAATAATTGGCACGCCTATAAGCAGGATATGTTGCTTGGGAAAGAAGGCGCTACACTTTGCTCGAGATATTCAATAAGGCTGAGATCACTAGGGGTAAAATAGAAAAGACAAGAGGTTCTTACCCCCAAATCGAGTTAGAGTGACTAAAGCTAAAGAGAAGAGGGCTTAAACGAAAAAAAGAATCTAGGTCATCAAGGACGAGATAATCAAGTCAAAGACATAAGAGGGGGAAGCCTACGAAATTGTAGTTGTTTCCCAAAGAAATATGGTGGAAACCCTTAATGACCTAATTGATGATACCATTGAATCCTTCAGAGGGAATCCCTCTATCTACAGCATCGATTTCAAGAGAAACTTCAAAGCACTCAAGAAAGCATGGAAACGATGCCGTAGAGGATTACATGATAATGTTATGATCGGTACCCACCACTAAACTAAGCGAATCAAGTCTAACTGAAAGATCTTAAAGGAGCTTTGATAGGGAGGCAACCCTACACCATTTTATGAGTTTATCTTTACTTAAATCTTTTTTTGCTTACATTTAGGACAATCGTATCTTTTGTAAAAGATTAGTAGTTTCTTGTGTGATATTTGTGTTTTACGTGTTGTCTTTAATAGGATGGATGTGAATAGAGTATCAAAAGCGAGGTTTTCAGGATATATCTGAGATACTGTATTTGGGTTATTTCTAGGTCTATACAAGAACATTGGGTCTATATAAGAGCATGCAATGCTCAAAATAAAGTGTGACTCTTTAAATCTATAAGTAGGGATATACTATGTACACTATAACATGTTTTTATGTTATCTTTATAGATGTAGTTTGTGTTTTTTTCGTAGTTTTGCATGGGAAAAGCATTCACATCTTGATTTATGCTAAAAAAATATCAAAGAATATATATTCCCCTTGTGTTCTGTGTTTTTAGGTCTATATTGGAGCACAAAAGACAAATCTATGCCAATCCAAGGAGTACTCACCACATCCTCATCATCATCAAAGATCCAAAGGAAGAAGAAAGCAAGAAAAGATGGAAAGCAAGGAACAAGACAAGTAACAAGCCCTAAAAGAGGACCCTTGAGTTTACCAAAACTTGAGGTAGGAAGACTGGAAATCTATCGAGGAACAACTCAAGTTGCAAAAGTCCACTTAGGTTGAGTTCACTCAGGAAACTTGAGCAAGGAAGCACAAACCTTTGACCTAAGTTAAAGGGAAAACTCGAGCAAAGAACACTTTCTAGGAGGATATTACACTTACTTTGGGTGAAAGAGGCAACTCGATCTAAAAAGCACAAAAACTCAACCAAAGAAGCATCAAAACTCAAACTAAGTGTATCTCAAATGGCGGTGGAAAAACTCGAATTAGAGGCTCTTCATCCTGACCTAAGGCTATGCAAAACTCGACCCAAGCTACCCGGTGTGGATCACTTTTGCAACTAACTCACAAATTTTACCCTATAAATACAAGACATGACTACTTGTATTTAGTATACCATCCAAGGTACAAAACAATTCTCTAAACTTCTTTCTTTGTAAGCAAGATTGGCCGATTGGCAAGGAAACATTGAAGTGTTCTAGAAGTTCTTCACAAATCTCTTCTTTAGATCCATTTTCAATCTTATTTTGACCATAACCTTGGATTGGTAAGTCCATTTTAGTCCAATCTTCTTACATTCTTTATTTTCAATCTAGTTTTCCACCATGGTATTAATTTCAAATGTTTGTGTAATTAATTTTTTAGTCATGAGTGAGTAGTCACCTTGCCACGATTTCGGGTGAAAACTCAAAATCATGCTAGGATTGTCTTGATCTATGTTGTATATTATAAAAATCTGGAGAATCAAATGCATGTTTAGTAACATATAGATTTCAAATCTATTTGAATATTCATTCATGTTTAGTCTTATTTTGAATGTCGTATGCTAGATTATTTATAATCTAGATTGTTCCCATAACTAATTGTATATTTTTAAGCATGAATAAGTGTTTCTATAGATTAATCATTTTAGATGAGACCTATAAGTAATTCTAAGATAATTTTGCAATTTTTGATGGCTATGATGCTTGAGTGATGATAGCTAGGGGCATGAGGATGACTAAGCACATTTGTCACGTGAATGTCCAAGATATGGCTATGTCGAATTGTGTAGGCAAATAGCAAATACCATGTGATACTTGCATGGTTCAATATAGCCATAATTTGTAGAGAAGCTTTTCAACTAATGAGTAAATAGAAAACACCATGTGATACTCATTAGTTGAAGCAAGTCAAATGTCTTGACAAAGCATACCTATATCATGCTACATTAGTATTTGTGAATTAAACTCTCCTATTTATCAAGTAAAACATGATCAAGTATATATCTAGATATGGTTTGGAGGAATATTTCCAATTCCTAGTTTTTTCTTACATTGATATTTGATTGTTGATACTTGTTACTTGTTACCCCAAACCTCAAGCATCTTGATCACTTGATCAACCTTTTTCCATTTCTTTTGACACAGTTTTGCTTTAGTAGTTGAATTTGAGGCAAAGACGGGATATACATAGTCTCTTGGAATTTCGACCTTGATGTTACATCATATACTTACATTGACACAAACGTATACTTGCGGTAATATGTGACTAGTATGGTAATCAATCCGTACGACATCAATACAAGACACACACAAGAGACCTTTGTTCATAGGATTTGAGTGAGTGTGTTTAGTTTTGAGTGTTGGGTAGATTCCATAAGGGCGTACTCAAGGAGTCAAAGTTTTTAATCTACGTACATACGAAGAAGTTTAATACAATTTTTTATGTCCTACCCTACAAAGGAGGTAGTGATTTTTAATCCCGATCAACTAATATGTTGGGATTTTCACTCTAAATACTCGTGTTGATCTTCACATACTTGTATTCTTAAGTTTTTTATAATTCAATTGCATTAGACATTTTACCTAGTTATCAATGGAGAGGCATGGGCTTAAGTGAGATCTCTTTCGTTAGAAGCCAATGAACGTTCTTGAGTATCTTTCACGTGAGCGAGGTTAGTAGTTACTCTCGTGGATCAGTAGTTGGTAATGTAAATCTCAATTCTAGCTATGATTAGGTAGATGTGAGAGCACACATCCTGATTTTAGTTATAATTGTCTTCCATAGAGCGTCATACCTCCTTCAAAATGTGGATGACATGATAACACGAGAGTGCTCCACATCTAGATCGAGTATACTCTTAATGATCATCAAAATGAGTCATTAAGAAGCTTAGCACAAGTTACCTTCTCACTTGGGGTTTGATAGTCTATCATACGATCTTTAGAAAAAATTGAGGGAGGTTAAACGTTCAGTGACATGTTTGGTTCTTTTCTCTAATCTTGCTTATGAATTCTATTGTGCTTCATGTCCAATTGACATCAAGACGTGAATATTAGACCATAATTAGTATATGTTGCTTACTTAATCGTTTACATATCATAGAATGATTGAATTGAGCAAGAACATCCATTTAATGGTTTCATACCTTAGAAGAATTTTATCCATCTTTGATATCTTAGTTAGTCTACTTTATACTTTGATTTCTTTTGGAACAAAAAACTCTGAAATATTTGATAACTTATTTTCCCCTTCCTTCTTTTATAACTTATTTAGACAAAAGTTGACTTGATCTCTCCACCAATGTTGAAAAGTCATTGTGAATACGACCCTTGAATGTTTTCATATAGTACAACACAAATACCATACACTTGCAGTTATGTGTTGTCTATTTGACATGCATCACATTTCTTCTATTATCTTCTCTCAACTCACCACAACACTCCTAATTTGTAAAGATGCCACTTTTGAGATTTTATTTGTGGAACGAGTTTAGATGGAACACGAGAGCTTTATAATGATGATTTAAGTGGAGAAGATCCCAAAATTATTCTTGACTTAGTCATTGGTCTCACGTTCAATGTTTATTGTACACTTATGTGCTAAATTGATGATTGATATGCAATTGTTAATTACCTTTCTTAAAGGGAACCATTTTGGTTACCATTCATTTAACTAGATCAATCTTTTGTTCATCTTATTTATTTTGTAACCATTAGGAAGTTTGAAGCAATTTTTTTAATCTACTTATGTATTGTTAGTTTTAGTTTTAATTGTAGAATTTATTATTTATTAAAATATTTTATTCTTGAATTAAATTTTTTTATCATATCTCAAATGCTGACCTAGGTTAAAAAAAATAAAATAAAAAATGTTTCATCGTTTTTTCTTCCTACCGATGGTCTTATTAAGCGCGTAGACGAATCATCTATACTTATTTGGAGCTTATTATCATATTTATATAATGTAAATGTTAAGTGAAAAGTTGTAATGGTTTATCGTCAGCATGAACAATTATATCCGAAGAAGTAATAAGATGAAAATGTTAGGGCTACAAGATAATATATTAATATTGTTTGGTAGGACATTTCGTGTTATATATTGTTCTATGTCATCAAAACATTTGACATATTAAAACATTTGACATATTAGAACGCAATCAACTTTTCAGAAATTATATTATACATACAAAAATGATAAAACTCTATTTGTAGGTGTTGTGTATTTTAGGAATTTCTTAATAATGTAACTTCGCGGAGGGTTTTGTAAAAGAGCAACCAACATGTAACATATATTATTTAGGAATTTCGTATGTATCTGATTAATATTGTGCATTAGTTATTTTTTAAAGAAAAAACGACCCAAAATAATACCAACTATCAACATTCAATGCAAAATAATACCAACTTTGAAAATTAATAGGAGCGATACAAACTATCAACGTATTTACCGAAAATATTGTCTTATTTTTTCGGCAAAAATCCTAACTCTAACGATGACGTGGCAATCGAAATTTGAGATGTCATCAAGAAATAATTATAGGATGTGGATTTTATTTTTTTAAATCAAGTAAATAACATTTCATATGTTGAAAAATATAAATTAATTTTTTTAAATAATAAATCAGTAACTATTTTTATAAAAAAATTGTAAATGTTTTTTTTAAAAAATAAAATAAATTTGTAAAAAATATTTTTTTAAATAAATTTTTTGTACTTTTAAAAAAAATTCTTGTATATTTGTACAAAACTTTTTTTTTATTTTATATATTTTAACTAATTTTAAATTAAAAAAATCGATTTTTTGAAAAATATTTTTTTATATTGAAATTAGTTAAAATATATACAAAATAATAACTTTCCCAAAATTTTTTTACAAAGTTCACAAGAAAATGATTTATTTTCAAAATATATATATATTACCATTTTTTCTTTTTTTTTTTTAAAAAAAATATTTTTTACAAAAAAATTGTAAAAACTTTATGAAAAAATAGTTACAAATTATATTTTAAATATAATAATTAAAAAAAGAGCTTAATTTATATTTTGTAAAATTTTTATGTTATTAACTTGATTTAAAAAAATCCACATCACACAATTAATCCATGTTTTGATGGCGTGTCAAATCCGGTTGCCACGTCATCGACGGAGTTAGCATTTTCGTCGAAAAAGTAAGACATATTATTTTTGGTAAATACATTGATAGTTTGTATCGCTCCTAGTATTTTTGATGATTAGTATTATTTTGTGTTGAATGTTGATAGCTGATATTATTTTTTGTTGTTTTTCTTTTTTAAATAGAATTGTACATTATTTGTTAGTATTAATGAATTATCAAATACCGTAATAAATTAAGTCGTGCATTCCTCTTTCATTCGTTATTTTGATCCTCAGTTCAATTAGTTTAGATTGAATATGGTACCGAATACTTCTCCATTTTTTTATATTTTCAGTTATATTTGTGATTGTAGTTGCAAGTTAAAGAGAGCTGCTACAATTTTTAATTGTCGACCGGTTCTTCTTCCATTCAAGGATGAAGTTTGAAGCTTGGTTCAATTGTTCGGTATTAAATCTAGTGTTGTCTTTCAACCTCTGTTTTCCTCTAAGTCTATTATCTTTCCTATTATAAAGTTGTTCTTGCAGATTTGAGGAGCAAATTTGTCACTTTCAACCTAATATTCAAATTCTTCCTCTCTTCAATTTTGTATTCCGGCTTTAAGTTCCAAGGCATTTGTAACACCCCGAGTTTTGGGAACTTGAAGCATTACGGGCTAGGACCTCAAAATAGGTCCCGACCCTGAGAGTAGCAACGGCACAATGGATCTTACAACAAGACGCAAATGAATGAAAACCAAAACTCAATATAAAACCAAAGGTTTAAACAAAGGAAAGCGTAAAAGACTCGCAACCAAGTTCAAAACAAAAGGAAAGCAACAACATAAACATAAACCCGATTTTGTCTTATAATGTACGGGAACCCGGGCTGCCCACTCCATCCGGATCACTCAACAGCATCCTGAACTTGTGGAACATCTACAACATCGGTATAAACCGTTAGCTAACACTCTAGATATCAGAAAGATAGTAAAGACACAAACACACATAAGGTAAAATAAACACATAGCATGCTCACACAACAACCGGTTATTATCTTTCATTAGGTTATCCAATTACTAATTCAACTTATGGTTGTTACACTCTAGTATCGCTACAATCTCGCCTCCGTCCCTTTTCACCAACAGAAATAGTACGTACGCATCCTTCTGTCACCTATTGGACAGGTCGCGAGAGCACCTCCTAGTTTCCCCATTCTGAACTAGACAAGTGGTAACCGACTGGTTATAATACACTTGGGCCAATTACGGTATAACAAAGGTCAATCCTAATCCGGTTATCAGTTATGACAAGAATAAACAACACAGACAAGTCAAAACACTCAAACCAATATACGGAATGAAGCTAAGTAAGTACAAAGGACTTACCTCACTCGAAGGTAATCTAAGAGCTCAGCAACAAGTCATAGAACAACTCAGTTTTCCTTACGAAAGGAGAAAGGAAAACTTGTTCACACAAGCATATTACGAATCAAGAACGAAACGGTTGCTAGAAGTCTATAACTTCTAGTCTCAATGATCTCTAAGAGATCTACACAAGCTAAGGTCTCAACCTAAGTCTTACGGTATACTCAAGGGTCAAGGAACATCTAGAAGGAACAAGGAAAGGAACGAGGAAAGTTAGGATGGAAGCAACTCACAAGAACGGGAGTTACTATAGAAGAAACCGCGGGAGCGGTTGGGTAAAGGCGCAGGGGCGGCAAGGAGGAAATCCGCAGGGGCGGCTTTGTGCAGGTGCGGGGGCGGATTCTCAACAGAAGACACTGTCGGGGTTTCATCTCGACAAGACTCTCAGCAAGGGATCCAAAGTTCGATCCTTTGATCCAATCACGTCAAGACTCAACCAAAAGAGCCTGAGAACAACACATCAACGACGGGGATGTAAACAAGAATCAAGTTTCAAACTTGATTCCTGGAGAAGAAGAAAAGGAAGAACGAAAGAAGAAAACGAAACAGAAGGAAAAGGCATGCAGTAACTACATGAACGTGATGAAGAACTCAGATGAGAAGACTTACGTGTCTAGTAAGATCACAATAAGCAAGGGAGACGGCTGCAGCTTCAGGGTTGGAGAAAAGTGTAAGCAAGAAACGGGAAAAAAAAAGACAGGAATATATAGAAGAGGCGGAAAAGCTGGATGGAAAGGACGTCTAGGGTTAGGAAGAAGATAAGGAAACCAACCCATAAGATAGATGATCGGATCTTCTATCTATGGAAAGAAGATAAAACGAATGAAGAAAAGATCGGGCACATTCTATAGTCAGCCGTAGAGGAGGCTTACCTTGCCGCAGGTGCGGCTTGCCGCAGGGACGGCACACTTCACCGCGGGGGCGGTGAAGAAGAAAGACTGGGGTCTTACAACATTGATGAGGGATAATGGTTACTTGAGTCAACGAACGTAGACATTATTCTTATTTTGCACCAGGTTAAGACATACCAGTCTAGGAAAATCGATTATTGACGAGACTTTGATGTGACTACAAAGATCTCATATGAAAGATAGGGCAAACACAATAAGAGACAAGAGTTCATATTCTTGGTTCACATCAATGATATCACGAGTTAGACAATTGTTTTTGATTTGTATATTTTGATTTTAGTCATTAATTTCTATCACACACTTTTCTTTAGTAATTTTGTTTTATTCAGATTTACTACTTTTTTTATTTATTAGTTATTTGTGAAACATTTTGTTTTCAAAAAAAAATTAAAACAAATGAAAATTGTGTGTATATATATATATATATGTGTGTGTGTCGATTTTTCTTGGCTAATTTTACCATAAATCTTAGTTTTTACCTTACTTAGTCTTATCCCTGTCCACCTATTTTTAACCAAAATAACCACAGAAAATCTACCATAAAACCCAAGACTAACAACCCCATGGATGCCCTAAGGTATTATGCTTCCTCTTTGCCCATTCTAGAGGCTTACTTTTGTTTTGCTCTTGTGTTACCTCTAAGTCAAGTTTAATACCGGTTTTGATGAACATGAGACCGAGGAAGAAGTGCAAGATCATCTTCCACCATTTTTCATTGGCCCTTAGTGGCAAAGCTTCAAATCTTTCACTGGCCCTCAGTGGACAATTGGCGATTGTGCTTCATCACCAAATAAGGACACTCTTGTGTATGCTACACCATCTTAGTCCTTTTTTATATTTGTTTGTACGTCCCTCCTATGTTACTTATTCATGATGAAAATGGCATCTACAATGACCTTGCGATTAAAGATGACACGCTCCCCATTTTCCTAGATAATAATAGACATTTGCAGTTTCACAATTGCACCACCTCATCCTGCTCGTGTATCATCAAACCAACTCTCAGTTACCGAGAAGCAAATATATGATTGGCCCTTCGTGGGCTTATACCAAAGTTATCCTTAGTTGTACATCAACTTTCACACACGGACTATGTCCGAATGTCTGTTTGTTTCTTGTAAGATCCTAGGTTTTGCCTTCACCGCCCCTGCGGTGAAGAGGGCCACCCCCGCGGCTAGCCGCCCTTGCGGCTGTGAAATCCGCCCCTGCGGATCGTGCGACAGATTGCGCCGATCTGTTTTTGTCATTTTATCTTTCTTCAATAGATAGAATACCCGATATTCTATCTTATGGGCCGGTTTCCTTGTTTTTTTTCTAACCCTAGACGGCCTTTCCGTCTAGCGTTCCAGCCCTCCCTATATATTCTCTTCCTCCTCTCCTTTTTCTCGTTCCTTGCTATCGTCTTCAAACCCTAGAGAGCTACAGCCGTCCTTGCTTCCTACAATCCCGCTGAACATGTAAGTGCATCTTTTCTGGTTCTTCCTCACGTTCCTTTAGCGCTGCATGCCTTCCCTTCTGTTTTGGTTTCTTCCTTTCGTTCTTTTCTTCCTTCTTCTCCAAGGATCAAGCATGAGCCTTGATTCTTGTGGAGTGTTCTGTTGTTGACCTTTCGTTGTTCTCAGACTCTTTGGAGTTGAGTCTTGACGTGTTGGAACCGAAGGTTCGAGCTTTGGTTGCCCCTGCTGTGAGATCTGTCGAAGAGAAGCCCGACAGTAGCTTCTGAAGAAGATCCGCCCCTGCGCCTGCACAGAGCCGTCCCTGCGCCTCTGTCACAGCCGCCCCTGCGCCGGCACAGAGACGCTCCTGCGCCTTTGTTCAGCCGCCCCTGCGCATTTGTCTAACCTCCCCTACGGTTTCTCTGCAATAACTCACGTCCTTGGTGAGTTGCTTCCTTCCTTCCTTTCCTCATTCCTTCCTTGGTTCCTTATGGTTGTTCCTTGTTCCCCTGAGTTGTTGTAAGACTAAGGTTGAGCCCTTAGCATGTGTTGATCTCTTAGAGATCTTTGAGACTAGAAGTCATAGACTTCTAGCAACCGTTTCGTTCCTGATCCGTGTTGCTTGTTCGTACAGGCTTTCCTTGCTCCTTTCTTGAGGGAAACTGAGCTCTCTTGAGTATTCTTGAGTTGTTATTCCTGAGCTTTGAGTTACCTTCATATGAGGTAAGTCTCTTGGACTTACTTAGCTTCATTCCGCGTATTAGTTGGATTGTATTGACTTGTTTGTGTTGCTATCATGTTTATAACGAATAATCGGAAATAGGATTCACCCTTTATTACCCTTAACTGGCCCAAGTGTATTATAACCGGGCGGTGACCACTTGTCTAGTTCTACAAGAGACTAGAACGTGCTCTTGCAACCCAGACCCGTAGGTAACGGATAGTACTGATCTATTCCTATTGGTAGACGGAAGCAGAGGCGAGTTTTGGGAGATTCTCGTGTGACAAAAGAAGTTGAATTAGTAATTGATAACCTTAATGAAAGATAATAACCGGTTGAAGTGTAAGCATGCTATGTGTTTTCTTTAACTTATGTGTGTTTGTGCCTTTATACTCTTGCTTATATCTAGAATGTTAGCTAACGGTTTATACCGTCGTTGTGGATGTTCCGCAGGTTCATGATGCTGCTGAGTGATCCGGATGGTGTGGTCAGCTGGGGTTCCCGTACATTATAGGACGGGATTGGGTTTTTGTTTCGTTTGTTGTTTCCCTTTTGTTTTGACCCGGCTGTAGAGCTTTTGTGTTTTCTTCTGTTTGAACCTTTGGTTTTACATTAAGTTTGGTTTTCATTCGGCTGTGCCTTGTTGCAAGATCCGTTTGCTATTGCTACTTTGAGGGTCGGGACCCATTGTGCGGTCCTAGCCCGTAGCGCTTCAAGTTCCCAGAACTTGGGGTGTTACAATTTGGTATCAGAGCCAGGTTGGCAACAATGGCACTCGAAATCTTCTACAGGTCGGATGGATAAATAAATAGAACCCGCAAGGGATCTAACGTTTTAAAAAGGGGGTTTTGTTTTAACCTTTCAGTTTGGCATAGATGTACGGGCGACCACCACTACCTCCGGGGATTTCAGCAGTGTAGTTTCTTTTGTGTTGGCCTTTATGTGTGCTTTTTCTGGACTTTTTCTTTAGCTGTAGCGTGGCCTTATATATATATATATATATATATATATATATATATATATATATATATATATATATATATATATATATATATATATATATATATATATATATATATATATATCCTTATAGCAGATTGCGCGTAATAGAGCTACATCTGCTATGAGGCGAGAAAGGGGTCGACCACCACTTCCACCTGCCGTCCGTGGATAAGGACGTGTAGGAATGCCTCCACTAGCTAGAGGTCGAGGCCAAGCCCCAGTTACTGATCCGCCTACCGCTGAGGCGTTTGCTGAAGAGGTTGTTGAGAGCATTGTTCCTGAGGCTGGAAATGTGACCGCTGCTAGATCTGGAGCACAGAGAGCGCCATCAACAGAGTCCGCACGAGTGTCTATCGGAGCTTCTGCATTTCGCGACTATGTGCAAAGGGTTTAGGAGGCTATCAGGACTGGAGGACCAGCGCTAGCGCCGCTAGTTCCTGCAAGATCAGCTGAGGTTTCGCAGAGAGTTACACAAGTTGTTGCCCCGCCTGCTGGAGTTGCTGAGGTTGTTAGAGCGCCGGCTGAGGCAAAAGATCCAAAGCCTGACAGTTGGTTGAAGGCTTTCGACCAGCTGAAGGTTCCCGTCTTTGTGGGAAGGACTGGCTTGGAGGTGGAGCAGTTACTAGGACAGGTGGATTCTGCCATGGAGGCTATCGGTTGCCCTGAGGGACGTCGAGTCAACATAGCACAAACATTACTGAAGGATCAAGCTCATTCTTGGTGGAGAACCATTCGTAGTAAGGTCACCAGTTATGAGCAGATGAAGACAGTGATCAGGGATCGCTATTGCCCTACAGCCATGAGGAGGGATCGTCTTCAGGATTTCCTTGAGGCTGGATTCGAGGATTTGCCTATCGTTGAGATAATCCTCAAGTTTCAGGACGAGTTGGCGTTGCTAGGGTCGTCCGCACCACCGGAGGATCAACATGTTTACCTTTTCTCTCGGAGGTTGAGAGAATAGACACGCTCTTATCTTACTGGGTTCCGTTGTGAGTCTTTGGCGGACCATCAGGATAGAGCTTCTACTTATGAGAGAGACCGACCGGGTCAGTGGAGAGCTTCTCAAACAGGAGGTCCTGACAAGAGACAGATGACTGGATCAGCCAGTGCTAGATCTAGAGCAGCTGGTTTTGGACGTAGTCAGATGCCTGGACGTTCTAGTTTCCAACAGAGTTCTGATAGAGGACGGCAGTGCCATAACTGCGGAGTAGTTGGGCACATCCGAGCTGACTACAAGAAGCCAGGAGTGACTTGCTTTTCTTGTGGCAAATCCGGACACATAGCTGCGTTTTGCCGTCAAGGCAAGGCGCTATCTCAGCAGGGTTCTTCACCTGCTAGTGTTGCTGGAGGAAGACAAAGATCTCAGTACCAGCAGCAGCAGCAGCAGCAGAGAGTTTCAGGTTCTGCCGCTCCTCAGGGTTCTACTCCAGGACAGGGGAGAGGTAGAGGACGTGTTGGTAGATCTGCAGACACTAGACATGCACCAGCCAGAGTGTATGAGTTGAGGAGTGCTGTAGAGCCGACAACACCAACAACTACAAGTACCATTCACATTAATGGTAATCCTGTCAGAGCTCTTTTCGATACTGGTGCTACGCATTCTTTTATATCTGATGTATGTTTAGATAGATTGGCCTTAGTTACTGTAGAGGGTAGACCCTTCTTTATAGGATTACCCGATGGGGGTAAGATACGAGGTACGCGAGAGGTTCGCGATTGCCCTATTAGATTGGGAGGTCACGATTGGCCAGCTAACTTCTTCGTCATGTACTTAGTACATGAAGAAGATATTCTGGGCATGGATTGGATGGATCGACATCGAGCAGTTCTGGACATCGGCAAAAGGACAGTGACAGTAACTACAGATGCAGGCCATGTTGAGATCTTCCGAGGATGGGATCTCAGGAAGACTGGTACAATCATCAGTACAGTACGAGTTGCGAGACTTATCAGTCAGGGATGCGAGGCTTTTTGGTGTTATGCCATGAAGGATAGTACTAGTTCAGCTTTGGAGGAGATTCTAGTAGCTTGCGAGTTTACTGACGTCTTTGGAGAGCCATCAGGTTTACCTCCACAATGGAGTGTAGACTTTGGCATTGATCTAGAGCCCGGTACGAGACCGATCTCTAAGGCTCCTTACCGCATGGCACCTATCGAGATGCTTGAGTTGAAGAAGCAGCTTGAGGAGTTAGCAGAGAAGGGCTTCATCCTCCCTGGTGTATCTCCTTGGGGTGCACCAGTTCTCTTCGTTAGGAAGAAGGATGGGTCAATGAGGTTGTGTATCGACTACCAAGAACTGAACAAGGTGACGATCAAGAACAAGTACCCATTGCCCCGTATCGATGATCTTTTGGACCAGCTGCATGGATCTTCAGTGTTTTTGAGGATCGATCTGAGATCAGGATATCACCAGCTGAGAGTGAGAGAGCAGGACGTAGCCAAGACAGCATTTCGGACCAGATATGGACACTACGAGTTTGTAGTGATGCCATTCGGGCTCACGAATGCGCCCACAATCTTCATGGAGTTGATGAACAGCATATTCATCGACTTTCTAGACCAGTTTGTAGTTATCTCCATCGACAACATTCTGGTTTACTCTCGCAGTAGAGAGGAGCATGCTGGACACTTGAGGATCGTTCTTCAGGTCTTACAGGATAGAGAGCTCTACGCCAAGCTCTCTAAGTGCGAGTTTTGGATGTCCGAGGTAGCATTCTTTGGTCACATCATTTCAGCTGAAGGGATCAAGGTAGATCCGGCGAAGATTGATTCAGTAGCTTCCTGGCCGCCACCTAAGAACGTCAAGGAGGTTCGCAGCTTCTTAGGATTGGCAGGCTACTATAGGCGTTTTGGTGAGGGCTTTTCAGTTATTGCCCGACCGCTCACTTCCTTGCTGCGGAAGTCTACGAGGTTCGTATGGTCCGAGTTGTGCCTGCAGAGTTTCGAGGAGTTGAAGAAGAGGTTGACCTCTTCTCCTATCCTAGCTCAGCCAGAAGACATTGAGGATTTTGTGGTTTATAGCGACGTATCCAAGCTGGGCTTGGGATGTGTTTTGATGCAGAGGGGAAAGGTGATTACTTATGCGTCTCGACAGCTGAAGATGTACGAGGAGAGTTATCGTACCCATGATCTTGAGTTAGCTGATGTTGTTCATGCTTTAAAGATTTGGAGACACTATCTGTACGGAGCCACGTGTCAAATTTTTACAGACCATAAGAGTTTGAATTACATATTCACTCAGCGGAAGTTGAATAACCGCCAGCGTAGATGGTTAGAGTTAATCAAGGACTTTGATCTTGAGATCTTATACCACCCGGGAAAGGCTAATGTGGTAGCAGATGCCCTCAGTAGGAAGACTCCCCGGGAGATGGCGATCACTAGGCTGACAGCTCACCCACAGTTACAGCGAGATTTGGCATGGCTAGAGATGGATATCTACTTTCCAGATTTCGACAGCCAGTTGTCCACCTTGGAGATGGTACCTGATCTTTTGGCCGAAATTCGACAGAAGCAAGAGAGCTGCCCAACTTTGACACAGATCCGAGACCGGATGTCTCGAGGAGAGGCACCACAGTTTATAGTTGGTGCTGACGGAGTTTTGAGACGCTAGGAGCATGCTTGTGTGCCGTCAGATCGGGAGTTGAGACAAAGGATCCTTTAGGAGGTTCACTCTTCACCTTACTCAATACACCCTGATGCGAGTAAGATGTATCAGGATATCACAAGCTCTTACTGGTGGGGAGGTCTGAAGCCAGACGTCACGAGATATGTAGCTCAGTGTGCGACTTGTTAGTAGGTCAAGATCGAGCATCATAGACCCAGAGGTGAGCTACACCTACTCCCCATTCCTCAGTGGAAGTGGGAAGACATCTATATGGACTTTGTGACCGGTTTGAGACCAAGTCGTGGTTTTGATGCTATCTGGGTCATAGTAGATCGACTGACGAAGACCGCACGTTTCATTCCGATCATGGAAACGTGGCCGGTGAGTCGACTAGCAGAGGAATTTACGAGACAAATAGTGAGACTTCATGAAGTACTTAGGACTATAGTCTTTGACAGAGACGGACGGTTCACTTCAAGGTTCTGGCAGCAAGTTCATGCCGCCCTAGGTATGAGTCTACAGTTCACAACTGCTTATCATCCTCAGACAGATGGTCAGTCTGAGCGGACCATCCAGACTTTGGAGGACATGTTATGAGCCTGTGTGCTGGATTGGGGACAGGTGTGGCCAGATCACCTTCCCTTAGTGAAGTTCTCATATAACAACAGTTGGCACACATCGATCAGGATGGCTCCTTATGAGGCTTTATATGGACAAAGATGCCGTAAACCGCTGTGTTGGGACAAGCCGAGTAGTACCAACGGAATAGCCCCTGAGCAGATTCAGGATGACATGGCTCGAATAGCATTAAGCCGAGAGTGGATGTTAGCAACACAGAGTTGACAGAAGTCTTATGCTGATAAGAGGCGCAGACCTCTGGAGTTTAGAGTTGGAGCTCAGGTTTGGTTGAGAGTATCCCCGACACGAGGCGTCAGACGTTTCGGTGTCAAAGGGAAGTTGAGTCCTAGATATGTTGGACCATTCGAGATTCTTGAGCGAGTTGGAGAGACAGCTTATAGACTTGCGTTGCCATCGAGACTCGAGGGTGTTCACCCAGTTTTCCATGTGTCTCAGCTACGGGAGTACATACTTGACCCGAGACACATCGTCAATCATGAGGATCTAGTGATCGAGCCAGACCACACGTTCGTAGAGCACCCGATGGCTTTCTTAGAGCGTAGTACGAGACGCTTGCGTTCGAAGGACATACCGATGATGAAGATGCAGAGGTCAAGGCGAGGAACTGATGAGGCGACTTGGGAGACAAAGGATAGTATCCAGAGGAACTATCCGGAGTTTTACGCTGAGCTTGTTGCACCTTTAGCTTAGTCGGTTGTTTGGTTTTTCCTTTGTTGCGTTGTGAACGCTTTTGTGTGACGTTTTGTGCTACGTGCCCCAAGTGGGAATATATGAGCTCAGTTCTGTTTCTGTGTGTTGTTGTGACCGTTTGGCTTTTGCAAGTTTCAGGAGGAAACTTTTTTTAAGGGGGATCTTATGTAAGATCCTAGGTTTTGCCTTCACCGCCCCTGCGGTGAAGAGGGCCGCCCCTGCAGCTGTGAAATCTGCCCCTGCGGATCGTGCCACAGATTGCGCCGATCTGTTTTCGTCGTTATATCTTTCTTCCATAGATAGAATACCCGATATTCTATCTTATGGGCCGGTTTCCTTGTTTTCTTTCTAACCATAGACGCCTTTTCCGTCTAGCGTTCCAGCCCTCCCTATATATTCTCTTCCTCCTCTCCTTTTTCCCGTTCTCTGCTATCATCTTCAAACCCTAGAGAGCTGCAGCCGTCCTTGCTTCCTACAATCCCGCTGAACGTGTAAGTGTATCTTTTCTGGTTCTTCCTCACTTTCCTTTAGCGCTGCATGCCTTCCCTTCTGTTTTGGTTTCTTCCTTTCGTTATTTTCTTCCTTCTTCTCTAAGGATCAAGCATGAGCCTTGATTCTTGTGGAGTGTTCTGTTGTTGACCTTTCGTTGTTCTCAGACTCTCTGGAGTTGAGTCTTGACGTGTTGGAACTGAAGGTTTGAGCTTTGGTTGCCGCTGCTATGAGATCTATCGAAGAGCATCCCGACAGTAGCTTCTGACAAAGATCCGCCCCTGCGCCTGCACAGAGCCGCCCCTGCACCTCTGTCACAGCCGCCCCTACGCCGGCACAGAGACGCCCCTGCGCCTCTGTTCAGCCGCCCCTGCGCATCTATCTAACCGCCCCTGCTGTTTCTCTGCAGTAACTCACGTCCTTGGTGAGTTGTTTCCTTCCTTCCTTTCCTCATTCCTTCCTTGGTTCCTTATGCTTGTTCCTTGTTCCCCTGAGTTGTTGTAAGACTAAGGTTGAGCCCTTAGCATGTGTTGATCTCTTAGAGATCTTTGAGACTAGAAGTCATAGACTTCTAGCAACCGTTTCGTTCCTGATCAGTGTTGTTTGTTCGTACAGGCTTTCCTTGCTCCTTTCCTGAGGGAAACTGAGCTCTATTGAGTATTCTTGAGTTGTTATTCCTGAGCTTTGAGTTACCTTCGTATGAGGTAAGTCTCTTGGACTTACTTAGCTTCATTCCGCGTATTAGTTGGATTGTATTGACTTGTTTATGTTGCTATCATGTTTATAACGAATAATCGGAAATAGGATTCACCCTTTGTTACCCTTAACTGTCCCAAGTGTATTATAACCGGGCGGTGACCACTTGTCTAGTTCTACAAGAGACTAGAATGTGCTCTTGTAACCCAGACCCGTAGGTAACGGATAGTACTGATCTATTCCTATTGGTAGACGTAAGCGGAGGCGAGTTTTGGGAGATTCTCGTGTGACAAAAAAAGTTGAATTAGTAATTGATAACCTTAATGAAAGATAATAACCGGTTGAAGTGTAAGCATGCTATGTGTTTTCTTTACCTTATGTGTGTTTGTGCCTTTACACTCTTGCTTATACCTAGAATGTTAGCTAACGGTTTATACCGTCGTTGTAGATGTTCCGCAGGTTTAGGATGCTGCTGAGTAATCCGGATGGTGTGGTCAGCCGGGGTTCCCGTACATTATAGGACGGGATTGGATTTTTATTTCGTTTGTTGTTTCCCTTTTGTTTTGACCCGGCTGTGGAGCTTTTGTGTTTTCTTCTGTTTGAACCTTTGATTTTAAATTAAGTTTGGTTTTCATTCATCTGTGCCTTGTTGCAAGATGCGTTTGTTGTTGCTACTCTGAGGGTCGGGACCCATTGTGCGGTCCTAGCCCGTAGCGCTTCAAGTTCCCAGAACTTGGGGTGTTACATTTCTCTTCACTCTTGATTGCAATGATACCTTCTAATATGGATGTGGTATTGACCTTGCCTTAAGAATTAGCTCAAATCCGCCTCCGATGAAATATGTCACCACCCACTTGGATGATCCTCATTGCCATTTATCTTGTTAACTATGTCTTCACCGGCTCCAACTTCATCACCATGCATGGTGACCTTCCAATGAACATGCTTAGCCGATCCCCCTTGACACCTTGAGCTAGCATATGTGTGATCTTATATGTCAATTGCATCACCTTTGTCGGTGACCTTCGCGAGGCATGACCTCGATCTCAGTCCCCGTCCTTCCAAGTTCTTTGTTCCGCTTAGGGTGTATACTATCATCTTTATTTCCTTTTCTACTTTAACTAGATGAGAGTCACTCAATTCAGTTGTGGGTCCTTGATTGTCATCGTATCGAATAGTGATATGCCACATCTCCTCCATGCTTTCTTAAAAGCCTTGAAATTCCTTTTGAAAGCAATGTCATAGCTAGATGGATCCTCTCTAAAAGACTAATGGTGTCATCAATCAACTCAGTGAGGTTTTCCACCAAATTTATTTGGGAAATGACAACAACATCGTAGGATTCTCTCTCTCTCACTTTTCTTTTGAGGATATCTTCCGTAAGGACTTGGATCCTCTTTTGCATCTCAGCCGTTTCTCCTTAGGCTTGGTTACTCTTGCTCGTACATGTGGCTAGGAGCCTCTCATACATTCTATCCTTCCCTTGGTAAGATCCGCTTCCTCTACTATCTCGAACAAAATAAAGCAGCAGTTTTAACTTGTAGTTTTGCCAATTGTAGGTAAAGTTGGCACAATACTTGAACTTCTTTAGTTTGCTAGGCTATGAAGTTTTCAGTACATGTTTCGTTGAAAGAGGCAAAGTGAAAAGAGGGTTCTTTGTTTGGTGTTGGTGGTTGGACGACCTTCACTGGTGTTGTAATACTATTTTTCACGATGTCAACCAAGAAGTGGTCAGAGGAATCAGAAAGCTGGATAAGACTTTGAACATATCTATTAAAGTCATTAGTATCCCCCTAGAAATAATCATAAACTCATTAGGCCTAGAACAAAGTTGAAGAGAAGACTTCCTATTGGTCAATTCAGTTCTAACCATGACTAAATTAAATATCTTAAAATCAAATAAACCTAAAAGAAAATAAAAGAGAAATGAGATAAAAATAAAATACATGATTCAAATTTTATAAGTCAACGCAATTCAATGTCTTCCCCGACAACGCCACCAATTTCATCAAGTTGAAGTGTTAACCTCAAGTCTTGCAAATAATTAGAAGACTCATTATAGTACAAAGGTTTATGATTGAACACAAGGAAGGTGATGTATCGCTTTGACGAATTAATAAAGAAACCAAAATCAAGAAATAAAGTAAACAAAATATGTACAAATAGAAAGGATCATACAAAGGAAACTAGAAACCGAACGTAGTAACCTGAGGTCGTTTGACTTGCGTCAGGTTGACAGAGGGAAAACACAGTTTTGAAAGCAAAGGATTACCTACAAACTACCAAAAGTGAAATTGGAGAAAGATTACAAAGTTCAATGGGACAGTTCGCCCGACCCCTCTAAAGAAGTCTAGGATGTTCGAAAACATATTTGGAAGAGAAAATACTAATGCAACAAGTAGAAATAGGATAAAGCATTCCATAATCCAAATCACTACAACAAGCATACAATAGATATCAGTTTACAATTTCATAATATCGAATGTAAGCTAGAGTTATGTAAAAGACAACTTCGTTGATTATCACATGCGATCAAGATCTATTGCTCGTGGTACATCAATGTTGTTTCCATCAATTGTCACATACCTAAGACATTGTCGGATCATCACATCAAATGAAGCATGGAGGTCTGAGGACTATACTATCACTGAAAGTTAGGTCACTCTTAGCAAAACAAATTGTATATATAATACTACCATAACTCACATACATACAACCAATACATAAAATCAAGTCAATATCATAGATCAATGAAATTCAGGCTCACGAAGCCCTAGAACAAAGAGTGATTACTCACACATACCTCAAAATAAGAAAACAGACTTTATTAATGATCGAAAGGGAAGCTCGTCATCTGACATAGAGGGCCGTCGTCCGACCTCCAAAGAGAAGCATATAAAAAAACTAGTGAAAACCATGGAAAATGAGATATCTAATTTAATGACTGAAGAGTCTTATTTATAGGGTCCGAAAGGATCCAAAAAACCCTAAATCTCCCTCGATCTTTTCTTCAATTAAGACAAGATCGATTCTACCTAATCTTATCTCCTATTAATATAAGATCGAACTATAAAGATAAAACTACAAAGCAAATGAACTAGCAGACCAACCTAACAAAATAAGACATCAAGGCAAGCAGATTACCGTTTGACCTCTTGGGACAAAGTTTTGAGTTTGGTCCATAATTGCTCCAGGATCTTCCTTTCAACAATGGGAGGTCATTTTTAGGATCCAATGCAAGGGGGTCGTCATCCGACGGGGGTCCTAGTCGAGCACTCCAACACTTTTTCAAATGTTTTTCTACTTAACTCTCGGACTTTAGTCATTTCCATTTGACCTTGACTTCTTTGACCGTAGGGATGCCCTTAGTGTGTATCAGATCATTCAGCTACAAATGTGTCATTTGTGCTCCGTAAATGCCTAGAATGCCTACAATTACATAAACTAATCAATAGATCTTCAAAACACGAATATAAAGAAAATAGACCAATAAAATATGTTACTTAACTCAAAGACGTAGAGAATGGAATAGAATGACGATGGAAAAATACGCTACTTTGAGTACTATCACAAGCCCATCCCAAGGCAAACAATATGACTCTCTCAAGTTTCCACACTTCCACTCGAGAAAAAGAATTCAAAAATGTCAACGTGTCTCGAGTTTACAACATCACTCGAGCAAAGAAGAAAATAAGATGTCTTCTTCTAGAAGTGTTTGAGATAATTTAGCTTAATTAGCTTAGGCTTTCATATATGCAGACTAAGATAAAATACTCTCCAAACATAAAATCTCTATGCTTGTCGTCATTAAAATTCAACTAGAGAAATCTGAGTAGTCAACAACAGACATTTGCAATCAACTGCTGCAAGATGGTTATTCCTAAAACAATATTGTATTCTAGACTGAAGAAGTTGCCGAATAGTGATCCTACAACATAATAACTAATCAAACAGGTTGACATGAGCTTGAAACATGTTACTTAGGAACCAACAAACCATCTTCTTTAATAGTTTTTTGTAATAATTATCGGTACGCCTTGAGACAAGGATTTTTTTTAAATAAATAAACCAGTGTAATAAAAAATAGAATATAATTTTCAATATTGAAAATATTAGAGGTAATGAATGTAAGATATTGAGAAAGAACGTTACAAGGGCATGAATGATACACTAATCAATTCCGCTTCTTCTCCTTTTCTTCCTCCGTCTTCTTCGCTTCCTTATTTTCATTCACAACACACAAACTCTCAATTTCTAATTTCATCAACTTCATTACTCTCCTTTTCTTCCTCCGTCTTCTTCGCTTCCTTATTAAACGTGTAAAAAACTGTATTGATGAATTCTATTTGTAAGATTAATGCACTATGGGCCCGTTTGGTTCCAACTCCGGAAACGGAAACGGAATGAAAACAAATTTAGTGTATATGTATATCCTTATTCACGAAACTTTATGGAATCATTCCTTGTGAATTAATGCAAAATGCATTTGCTTTCCCACATTTTGTTAACCTATAGGTATAAAAAGTAATCAAATTCTATTTCAATTCGTTCAAACCACAAGGAATGATTTCAAAAAGTTTCCGTTTCCGATTTCGGAATTAAAACCAGACGGGCCCTATAGGTGTGTCAAAATTTTGTAATTTATTGAAATACCTATTATGCATTGGCAATTAAGTATTGTAGAGCATTTGTGAGGGTCCGTTTTAATGATGCATTATCCGGAAATGGCGGGAAATTAATTAGAGGTCCACATAGGACGAGGCTTATGGCCGGTTGGGCCAAACACGTGCAGACCCACGCCTGTTCCAATACAAGATTTTTTCTCCTTCAAATCCATGGAAACAAATTATTTTTTTTTCTTATTATATTAATTTATTATTCGATATAAAACCAAAATAATATTCCCTTTAAAAAAAAAGTGGAAATAAATTGCAAGCATTATTTATTGGGCGTCTTCGTCCCTAATTCGAGCCCACACCACAAGTCAATAGACATCCTCCCTCTCTCTCTCTCTCCCCTCAATTATACACTCTCCCCTTCCCAGCTGCTGTAGCAGATATATTGAGTCATTAATACTCAATCCCAGAGTCACCCCCAATCCTTATCCAGATCAATACTATGTACCAATCTCAATTTCACAACCTCAATCCACCAAATTAACACCTCAATTTCTCAAAAATATGGCTGAATATGGAGTTCCCTTTCAATTTAATCATCGTCATCGTCAACAACAATCTCTAATCCCTTGCATACCAGATGAGATAGCAACGGAGTGTCTCGTCAGAATCCCACATCGATTCCACTCAACCTTGAGGCTCGTCTCCCATGCCTGGTGCTCTCTCCTCTCCGATCACCAATTCTACTCCCAGCGTCTCCGATCAGGCTCTGCCGAACACCTCCTCTTCCTTCTCCATCCAACCTCCGTCTCTCCACCATCGTCTGACATGGAAATTGACGAAGTTGCTGGTTTTCCGGTCTCGGAGAAGACCCAGCTCCAGCGCCGTATCTGCGGCCCACCAGAATATTCGCTCGGTGTATTCAACCTCACCCGGAGGGAGTGGTACCGACTAGCTATGTCTGAGCAAAACGGCCTTCCGGCCGGAGAAGTCAGGATTCCGAAGTTCTGCCAGGTGGTGGCGCTGCCCGTCCAAAAGAAGATACTTCTCCTTGGCGGGTGGGACCCTGATACTCTCGAACCGGTCGATGATGTCTATGTGATCGATCTTGTCGGTGGAACCTGGCGGCGGGGGTCTCCGATGAAAGCAGCGCGATCGTTCTTCGCGGTGGCCGTGGCCGGAGGAAGGGTCTATGTGGCGGGCGGGCACGATGGGCAGAAAAACGCCTTGAAATCGGCGGAGGTGTATGACGTGGTAGCGGACGAGTGGGTGACGCTGCCTCTTATGGCGGAGGAGCGAGACGAGTGCCTCGGGATGGGGTTCGAGGGAGGATTCTTGGTTGTTTCCGGGTACGGCACCGATAGCCAAGGGAGGTTCCGGGAGGATGCGGAGTGGTATGATCCCGAAACGTGCGAGTGGAAGAGGATGGAGGGAATTTGGCCGTTTTCAGCGGTGAGCCCGAGGAGCACAGCGGTGGGTGGGCGGAGGTGGTGGGTAGCGGCGGCAGAGGGAGGAGAGGAGGTGAGGGAGTTCGACTGGGAGGAGAAGAGGTGGAGGGCCGGGAGGAAGATTCCGGTGGCAGGTGGATTGTCGTTGGTGGATATAGGGGGAGACGGGCGGTTCATGGTGATGGGGGAGGGGGTGTTTGTGGTGGAGGGGGAAGGAAGTGTATGTATGAAAGTGGAGACTCCGCCGGAGTTGATGGGGCTGCCGTTCTCCACCAGTCAGTTGCTTATTTGAGTGGAATACTAATTTTGGTGTTTGTTTGAGATCACATGTAAATTGGGTTTTTGGTGTTCTTTAGAATCGGTTGAGATTGCAGCTTTTGGCTTTACTTTTTGCAGCTGCAGGTAAAATATATGAATTTGGCAAGTAATATTTTAGTTGGATATGTCTTTCAGTTGATGTTTCTGCCCTCCTATTATATACACCTCTTTTAGGACATCCCCTGTTCGGTCAAGGTAATATTCCTAAATATTCTCTCATTTTTGTGTGTCTGACTTACATGTCTCTTAGACCTACACTCAATACAGGCACGGGGTTCTATCTAA
Organism: Fagopyrum homotropicum; assembly: GCA_033239125.1. Lineage (NCBI taxonomy): Eukaryota > Viridiplantae > Streptophyta > Magnoliopsida > Caryophyllales > Polygonaceae > Fagopyrum > Fagopyrum homotropicum. The sequence continues at coordinate 37,883,543 of BSWB01000001.1, read as the reverse complement.
GGACAATTGAAAAATAAGATTATTCCACTAACCTTATATATTAGATTTGAAATGTCCTCACTTTATACGTGAGAATGGATTATTTTCAACATTCGGTGTTCAATCAACTACGAAATTATAACGGCACGACGATGAATTTACCAAACGTCATCCTCATTCGCAATGCGCAATCACCACGGTTACGCATTCAGAATGCGTGATAGAACCATCACGCATTTGGAACTCGTGATCGTGATAGTTACGGATTCCGAATGGTTGATGTTTCTCAAATAAAAAAATCAAGAGATCAAAGACAACTAAGAAGTGAGTGAGCAAAGAAGACCCATGACAAAAACTCGAGAGCGAAGACGATGGACGGTCCTTCCACAAGCGGAAACACACTACAATAGAGGTAAAGATTACAAGTTTGTACGGTATTTTAGGACGAAAGTAGATTTGAAACGATTTTGTTTAGGTTAGTTTGAAATGAGTTTGTTTAGGTTAGATTATGTTGAAATTGAGTAGATTAGGTTAGTCTGGAAGAGATTTGAGCTCCGAAAAAGCTCGAACCAACGCCTCCAATGACGTTCGTCCAAGAAAGATGAATAGTGGCAGCCTCATGTACGGGTTTTGGAACCGTGGTTGTCACTCTTCACGCATCCATTCTGCAAATTGTATTAAATTGTATTAAAGTGTATTATAGTTAATTAAATTGAATTAATCTGTATTAAATTGTATTAAAATAAATTGTATTAAGTTATATATATATATATAATTAATTAAATAAAGTTATATTACAATTAATTAAAATTGTGACATTAATTAATATTAATTATATAAATTAAATTTATTTTAATAAAATCTTTAAATAGAAATATAGACGGAATGGAATGCAACAAAAAGCTATATAGACGGAGTCTATACGCAAATATGTATAGAAATACAGGCTTACTATTCGGGCGGACTCTCGCCTTCATAGAGGTGGAGTCCGCCCGTGCGAAGAAGGACGCGCATGCCCACTCCGCATCCGCGCGAGTCCAGGCGCATGCGTAGTCCGCATGCGCGTGGACTCGCGCGGATGCGGAGTGGGCATGCGCCTGGACTCGTGCGGATGCGGAGTGGGCATGCGCGTCTTTCTTCCCGTTATATTTTTTTTAAAAAAAAGGGACCGTTGGATTATAGCCGTTGGAAAATATAGCCGTTGTAGATTTTTCCGAGCCTATATAATAACATGTGAAGTCATTGTATCATTCACTTACATCTAAGCCTCAACAACGAAACAAAAAAAGTCTTTAAAATGTCGTCGTTTTACGAAGAAGTAGATGTAGAATCCGATGATGAAAGCTCTATTAGGCCGTTCAATATTGAAAAATATAGTGATCCGAAAGAAATTCTCGCACAACTTGAAGTAAGTGTACAAACTCATTTATACTTTACTTTTATGTCGTTTTATTTAGTCGGAATTGTAGAATTATCAATGTTAGAATAGAGAATCGGAATTGTAGTTTTAGACATTTAAGAATAGAGAATCGGAATTGTAGAATTAGCAATGTAACAATAGAGAATCGAAATTATAGAATTAGCAATGTTAGAATAGAGAATCGTAATTGTAGTTTTTGACATTTAAGAATAGAGAATCGGAATTGTAGAATTAGCAATGTTAGAATAGAGAATCGAAATTATAGAATTAGCAATGTTAGAATAGAGAATCGGAATTGTAGTTTAGACATTTAAGAATAAAATGATGTGTATTTTTATAATAATACTCTATGTTATTTTTATTTAGGATCTTATGGAATATTCTCGTGCTCTCGGTACCGATTATTCGTCAAAATTTGAGCTTGATGGATGTTTTGCGGATAGAGAGAACTTATTGGGATGGGCTCGGTATGTGGCAAACGCTATGAATATGGTGTTGGTCATTAAAAAATCATGGTTGGATAGAAGGGGTTTTCGTATCCTACAATTGGATTGTGATAGACACGGAGGACCTAGAAAAGAAAAAGACGTAGATCCCGATCATGTTCCAAGTTCTAGCTGTAAAAAAAACTCGAAGAAGTGTATGTGTTTGTTTGAGCTTGTAGGAACCCAAATTGAAGAAGAAAAGTGGACGGTGAGAGTTGTATGTGGAATCCACAACCATATAATTCCTTCGGTGTTAAGAGGTCATGCATATGTTGGACGTATGACTCCCAAGCAGAGCCGAAAGGTGGAGCATGAATTGAATTCTGGATTAAAACCGAGACATATATTAAAATCCGTGCAATTAGAGGATCCCGGCAATGTCACATCCATCCGTCAAGTTTACAACACCGGTTTGAAGATTAGAATGGAACAAGCCGAAGGAAGAGGTTCATTACAAAAAGCACTTCACACGTTGAGGGAACTTGGATATTATGTAAACACTCGGAGAAGTCAAGATTACGATGAGGTGATTGATTTCTTTATCTCACATCCCGACTCAAGGCATTTGCTAAGCATGTTTCCCTATGTTATTGTGATGGACTCGGCATATAAGACCAACAAGTAAGTTTCAATTCAAGGCACATTTTTACCATATTTCCTACATTCAATCATCTTTTCCTTAGAAATTGTAACTCAATCGTTGTTTTGTATTACTTTTAGATACAATATGCCATTGTTGGAGATCGTAGGCATCACTAGCACCAAGAAGACATTTGCAATTGCCACTGATCGTGATCTGTTCCTTAGAAATTGTAACTCAATCGTTGTTTTGTGTTCATGGCACATGAGAATAGTGATTACTATGAGTGGGCTTTGAGGAGGGTCCGTTATTTGTTATACGGAAATACGCCGGAGGTGATTGCCACTGATCGTGATCTTGGTCTTATAAGCGCCCTAGGTGTAGTATTTCCCGATGTGAAGCATATATTGTGCACGTTTCACATAAAGTGTAACATAGTTAATAACGCGGCCCTTGTTTTGTGCAATAAGGAAGCGGAAGCCCTCTTCATATCCCATTGTCATGCCTTGTTTGAGTCGAGATCCAATGGAAGCTACCAACGCCGTTTGCTGGAAATGAGAGATTATTGGCAATCATCTCTGAGGTTAATTAACTATCTCGAGACGACTTGGCTTGACCCGTACAGGGAGGCAATCGTTCGAGCATGGACTGACCTGCATCATCATTTCGGCACACGAACGACAAATGCGTAAGTTATTTAAACATTCACTACATTGTTAAACATTTCTTCGTTTTTTGTAATAAACCTTTCTTTGTAGGTGTGAGTTTGCGCACAAGTTGTTGAACCAAACACTAGATTCTAGTGTTGGAGGATTTCAGCTGGTTTGTGATAGCATACATATGATGGTCACGGACCAAGTCCAGAAGTTACAAGCTTCTCTAGAGATGTCACGGGAGAGGATTCCACGAGAGGTGGGTATACCGAAATTTGAATTGATGTAAACATTGTTAAATATTTATTCGTTATGTAATAAAAGTTTTTTTATAGGTGTGTATACCGATATTTGACTTGCTCCGCGACTACGTCACAAATGAGTGTTTCACGCTCTTGTGGAATAATTACACCAAGGCTCGACATACAAGAGATGATGAAGGGTGTCGGGATAGTTATTGGAGAGAGGTTCATGGAGTCCCATGTGTGCATGAATTTAGGCTAGCAATCAGGGCTCGTAGACCTATTTATTTGTCTCAGATACACCCATTTTGGAAGCAAGTTCACTGGATTCCGGTTGAGTTTTCCGATGGTGATATTGGTGATGATGATGATGATTGTTCAAACCAGAGTCAAGCGACGCTGAACAAGTTTAGAGAAAGAATGGAGTCAAATATGTTAAGCCCGGATGAACAAGATAGGATTGTCCCGTTACCGTTGTTAAGTGATTATTGGAAAAAATACCACGGCCCAAGTGTTGATGGATGAGATGCGCCGTTCATTGCAAGGATAGCACATTATGAGGAGTTTCGTCGGACATCGGGAGTTGAAGACACTACCTGCAGGATATCTTTAGCCGCTTTCAGAAATTGGCTTGTAATCATGTTTTAGACGTTATCATATGTTGTTGACATCATGCTTTAGTCGTTTTCATATACTGTTGTCATAATGTTTTAGCGGTTTTGATATATTGTTCTCATCATGTTTTAGTGGTACTTGATATTTTGATTTTGTTTACCGGGAGTGCAATGAAATAATAATACAAACAAAAAAATAAAACTCAAATGGATAATTCATAATAAAAAAACCAAGTGGAGAATTCACAAAATAAAACTCTAGTTTGAAAAAAACAAAATAAAACATAAAAACAACAAAAAAAACAACGAAATAAACAACAAAAAAATGCCGGCGGAGGCAGAGTCCGCATGCGCGAGGATTGGCGCGCATGCGGACTCCGCCGGCGTCCTTGTCGGCTTCAATTAACATCACTCATAGAAATACTGTGCATAAATAACATTATAGACGGAGTGAGATGCGGGGAGAAAAAATAAATTACAAAAAGATATTATTGGTTTATTTGTGGAGGAGTAGGACCCATTTTAATTTGCACTCTTGGAGGATGACGTCTATATTTGAACGGAGTAAATTTTTATTGAAATAATTTGGTTTACTAGGCTTTTTCTAGTTATGTGTTTAGTAAATGTACCTTTTGAGAGAAGAGTGTGTAGAGTTTGAGAATAAATACAAAACGTTGGGGTATATTTACTTAATTGAAACATTAAAAAACCTAGTTACTACTCTAGTTTCTCAAAAAGGTCTAGTTACCAAAATTGCCCATTTTTATTTAACTATTTGAACGGAGAAAATACATGGGATGTAGGAATTTGTTTTAGATAGGAGTGTAAAATTTAACCCTTTTCACTAGGGATGTAGATAGTCTAAGGACAATTGAAGATAAGATTATCCCACTAACCTTATATATTAGATTTGAAATGTCCTCACTTTATATGTGAGAATGATTCAACATTCGGTGTTCAATCAATTACGAAATTATAACGGCACGACGATGAATTTACCAAACGTCATCCTCATTCGCAATGCGCAATCACAACGGTTAAGCGTTGTGAATGCGTGACAAAACCATCACGCATTTGAAACTGGTAATCGTGATGGTTACAGATTCCGAATGCGTGATGGTTCTAAACCCTACAAAATGCGCATCCGGAGCGAGTAGCCGTCAACGTTTCTCAAATAAAAAAATAAAAGCAAAGACGACGAAGAAGTGAGTGAGTGAAGAAGACCCATGGCAAAAGCTCGAGAGCGAATACGATGGATCAAGGCCATGACGAAGGACGGTCCTTCCACAAGCGGAAACACAGTACAACAGAGGTAACGATTACGAGTTTTACGGTAGTTTAGGCCGAAATCATATTTGAAACGAATTTGTTTAGGTTAGTTTGAAATGAGCTTGTTTAGGTTAGATTATGTTGAAATTGAGTAGATTAGGTTAGTTCGGAAGAGATTTGAGCTCCGAAAAAGCTCGAACAAATGCCTCCAATGACGTTCGTTCAGGGAAGATGAATAGTGGCAGCCTCGGGTACGGGTTTCGGATCCGTGGTTGTCACTCTTCATGCATCCATTCTGCAAATTGTATTAAAGTGTATTATAGTTAATAAAATTGAATTAAATTGTGTTAAATTTTATTTAATTAAATTAATATGTATTAAATTAAAATAAATTGTATTAAGTTATATCCATTAAATTAATTAAATAAAGTTATATTACATTTAATTAAAATTGTGACATTAATTAATATTAATTATATAAATTATATTTATTTTAATAAAATCTTTAAATATTATTGTATTAAACTTAATTAATACAATTAAATTTAATAAAGTAGAAATGAATATTATATATACTTTAGTTAGGCAACGCCTCTACTCCTACATATATTAGCGGGGATGCAGAGGCGGAGGTATCTTACGACTTCAATCCGTAAAGCTCGCGCTGAGGGTCAAAATAATGCGTCTTAGGTTGTTGCCCTACGTCTGGACCAGTGCAGACACCGTTTCAGTTACCTCGGCCACTTGACCGTCATCCTCAGAGTCATTCATAACTGTTCGATTAGATGCATTACCGGACCTATTATACGCGACTGAGTCTAAGGAGAAGGTTGAGTATCTAAGTTAGATTTCTATCAGACAAATAGAGATCAAACTTGATGGTGTGGCTCCTGGTGTGCAACATGCATATATTCCAACTAAGAAGCATGTATATATTACAACTAACGAGCATGCAGAGATGCCAACTGACAAGCATGTACATGATGCTTTTATCCTGGCAGATCGAGGTTACATTGTTGACACGGACACCCTTGATTGATGAGGTGTTGACAAGCTATACTGATTACCGGGCTCGTTGTGTTTGGATGAGCGAGGTAGATAATTGTATCATACTTGTAACAAATTGTCTTACAAAATAAATTAATGAAATGTTTATTTGAGTCTAAATTTGTTTATGAAGGAGCATTTCAAGAAGCTGGTTACTACACTCAGGTGGTTGGACCATATTATCCTATTGACTGGATGGATATTAGATATGGAAAAAGAGGACCCCACATCCTAGTTTGTACTCGCATCATAGAGTGGTCTGACTGATCTACTCGATGTCTATTTTGTCGGTGTTGAATATGCACTTATTCATGCATTTTTAGAGAGATGACATCTAGAGACTAGTAGTTTTCACTTCCATGGGGTGCGATGACCATTACTCTCCACGACGTTGTTGTTATTATGTGCTTGAGGATTGATCAAGAGGCTCTTTTGACAACGCTTACCCCACGTGACCACTCATCTTGGTTGTACGAAACCTTTCACATCACTGAGGTTGCGGCACGGGCACACCAGACGACACTATCTATCAATGCTCCGAGGACGATAATCTCCCCTTTATGCTGCGACACATCCACCCCATCTGAGGATATTGCTTATCTATTCCTCTTATTCTTCTTGGGGCCCTCTCTTTTCGTAAAAAATTCGACAAACAAGGTTCGTTCCTGGTTGATTGGCTTGGTTCGAGATCACCAGCACACGGGAGTATATGCATGGTGCACTGATGCCTTGACATATATATACTAGTACTTACTACTATCGCTTTAGTTAACTGTTTTGATATTTATTTTTATGATAGTAATATTCATTTAGCAAACAATGGTTAAGAAACAAAATAGATACTCACACTTGCATATAAGTCCTTTCTCATAAATCTTGGCATGTTGTTACTTGTTATGCTCCTAAGTTTCTTCGCCTTGTTGTATATCTCTAACAATATGGTGAAGCACTCATTGCTTACTTTGTTTCGGAGCAAATCAAATAATGGAACCCGCACATCCAACAACATCCTCTCGCGTGAAGTCGCTATGGACGCTTGGATCTTTCCAATCTGACCGATTATCATCAAGGTTATGTTGTCCACCCCTAACTAACCCTAACCCCCGATCTCCCTGTTCGTTTCAATTTTAAATGAGCAGCCTTGAATTTTGTCTCCTTAAAAATTTTTCTTTGTCTTCATCCATTAAAGAGCAGCCTTGATTTCGTCTCCATCTCAAAATCCACCTTCATCTCCGCGTGAGTTTACGCCTTCACCTTCATCTACTTTCAATTGCAAGCTTGTTTTCTCTCAGACGTATGTATGGTGAATGATATAGCTTTAAATTTATAACCTAAAATATAAGCCTGAAACAATATGCGAACCCGCAGTGTACGAATCAATTGTAATAACAGTAAATACTCCAGGGTCGACCACAAGGACTATGGTGAAACAAAGCACGACAATCAGGTTGTCAATAAAAAACAAGCAACAAAGAAAATGTATCAAAGATGATGTAATATCAGATAAAGAGAATGCAAATTTTAGAGGTCAAAGCATCCAATTGTGGTTCCGACTCAAGATCTCAAAGGATAACGTGGACAAAGCTGAGGTTTGCAATGGAAGGTATTTCTAAGGTGAGAATAGATCACCGGGTAAGTCTCACTACTCACTATCCCAAACCAAAGATCCTCTCACCGGGTGAGTGTCAAGGAACTAAGGAAATGAACTATAATCTCAAACCAACACACCACCTAAGGGGATAGAACTAACCTTTACTGGGTAAGTCTCAGGCTAACTCACAAAGGTAGGATGAAGGCACACTCAAACCCTAATAAAGGATAAACCTTGATTACCTAACACTCATCATCATCGGCATACAAGCAAAGGAATCACCGGGTAAGTCTCATCCTAGGCTTGCGTATGGACCAGGAAAGGTACAACAAGGATAGGATTTGACAAACTAAAACCTCAACTCATATATGGATCAGAAAAGGAATCGCCTCGCTCAGTTCATGTCCGATCTCGGTCGAGATGTTCTATGAACGGACCGAGGTAATGTTCGGTTGAGGTATGGCTCGAGCTTTCAGGGTCCACTGGGGTAAAGGCTCATTCTTTCATCGTCTTTCCAACAACTTTCAGCCAATCACCCTATAATCGCACAAAGAACTTAGCCAATAATCATCATGATAACAATAATAAAATATATAAGAAAAGATGCAATATCCAAACAAGAAAACCTTAACACAAAGGTCTCAATAATCACTCAATCAAGCAATCAAACAAACAGCAAATTACGTTCCTCAATCACAAACCAAAAGACAACAATCAAAAAATCTAAGAAAACCTTACAACTTCCTTCAAAAGCCTTCAACTTTATCTTCAAAGCCAACTTCCTTCCTTGAAATATCTTCAATCTTCCAAACTAATCAACCAACTAGACCAGCTTCCATCCTGAAAATACATCCCAATATATAGGAAAATTACTTGCCAAAAATAAAAGATCTTGTGCCATGAATAAAAAGATCTTATGGGCTGTGGGCCGTCCGTCTCGATCCAGCCCAATGGAGTCACCTCAGTCGAGATGGTACTGTTGCCATCCGAGGTGATCCTCAACTATGTACAAATCTCTCTAATCTGGTCCAAAATCAAACTTCTGTCCAACTTCCATGGTTCCTAAGCCTTTCTTGTAGCTCCTCAATGTTCCATAATGTAGCTCTAATGACTTCTTAGATCCCTTAGCTCCATATCGCTCCAAAACGTGTTATTTTCCCTACAATTACAACAAAACTAGGAGTAGACCTTGATTCTTGCAAAGGTAAACAAAACAACACAATGATCAACAATATACATCCATGCATGCAAATTTATGAAGATAAAACGTTCAAACCAATCCCGAAATATAGATTATAATACATGCTATCAAAGCTTCTCTCGTTATCTTTTTGGCACTCTCTTCTGACACTCGATTATTGACATTGTCTTCTCACTCTCAATTTTTGGTAAGTCTCTCTGTTCTCTATTCCGGTTGACTTTTAATTTTACAACTTAATTTTGTGTTCTAGTGTTGATTATATTCTATGATTGCGGCCTTCTCTCGTTTACGCCTTCACCTTCGTCTCCTTTCAGTAGTAGGCTTCTCTCATTTCTCTGTTGCTATTTTGTTGATTATGAGGCCTCTCTCGTTTTCTCTCAATTTCTATTACTTGAGTATTGACTAAACCGGCTGCCTTTCTCTTCTTCAGTATTGACTACATGTACAACGACAACAATTATAAACCTTATGCCTTTCACTTCTTAATTTTTGTTTGATTTTTGGTTCAATTTTCTAGGTTTTGTTCACCTCTTGAGTATCGATTACAAGTATGTTGACTTTGTTTGTAATCCTGAACCTATATGTTGCCTTGTAGAAAAAACAGACTCTTGTATGCTGATATATTCAGTTTCTCCTTGTATATGTTACCTTGTTGCCTTGTAAAAAAATAGAACTCTTGTATGTTGATATATATAATTCAACTCTTGAATTTGTTTGTTGATTTGTCATTGGATTGTCTATTGTACTTGTAGGCGCCATTTGAGACTAAGTGAGTAAAATGGTTCTCTTGTTTGCTGTCATGTTTATATATGAACAACAAAATAGAGGACATTGAAACAAGAACATCTTAAGGACCCAAATTTAAGACATTTATAATTCAATAAGAATAGAGTTTATTGTCATGTCAACTAACTAATTTGGACTAATTTGAACTAGATAGAGGTAGTCCTTTATCTACTTAAATTAAAAAGATATAAATCCTCTCTTTTATTAGTTTTGGAGGATATATTCTTTCAACTTTGACCTAGAAAGTTGAAAAAAATGTGGAGTTTAGACGTGCACCAAGATTACTCTTCTTTACAGCAGAAAAAACTCATTTATGTGAGTAGTTTTTTGTTACTTTTTTTTTATAGTGCTTAGGTACATTTTTGGGTATAAAATGCAAGTAAACTATCCTATAAGTTGTGGGATAATTTATGTAAAACTCGTACAAGACTTTGAAAAACTTTTAAGTCAGGAACCTGAGGAGCAACAAAAACTTACAGTTGTGAGAGGCAAATTCTTTCATACAATAGTAGACCTGACTGTCATGGTTATTGTCAGACATATAGTTTATGTGTCTCTCGTGCTTCAGTTAATACATCAGAACCAACTGCATCTATTAGCACACCAGATTTCGTACAGACTTTCAACGAAGACCATTACTCAAAAAGTCACTGAAGAGGTTTGTAACGCCCGGAATTTTTGGTTCCGTTTACGAGAGACGTTAGAAGTCTTGAGCAAGGGCTACCGCCCTTGCAGCTTAGAAAGCCCGCGACCGCGGCTTGGAAGTCCCGCAGGGACGGTGACACGACGGAGCGGGAGTCGGGTCTGTTTACCTCCTACCTTCCGTCTCCCCATTCCTTTATGCCGACACATTAATATGTGATGATCCTTAGGTTTCTTGACCTTTGGTCTCCCCCATTTATGCAGCCTTATCTCCCTCCCTCATTCCTTTTCACGTAACTCTCATTCCCCTTCTTCTTCTTTCTCTTCCTCCAACTTCTCTCATGGTGCTTCTTCTCCCTCTTGTGTGTGATGTCCAGCCAAGGAAGGACTGCAGATCCGAGTTATAGTAAGTGTGCTTCTTTCCCTCTTTCTCCTTCTCTTCATCTTCTTCCTCTCTTCACCCTTGTGTGAGCCCTAGGGCAAGATTCACTCAATTCTTCCATTCTTGTGTTCTCTTATTGTTGATCTCGACTAGGATGTAGTGTGGTGGTGTGGATCCATGTGGTGGACATACAGGATGGAGCAATCCATCCACGAGGTGCCGGGAAGTTCCTGCACATCGAAGAGAAGCCTGACAAATCAACCTTCTGAAGCTCGACCGCACCCGCGGCTGGACAACGCCGCGGGGGCGCCATCAACCCCACAACGGTAAGGGCGGCGGCAACAGCCGTAGGGGCGGTGGCCAACAACACCTGGCCGCAGGCGGCCCAACCAGCTGTAGGGGCGGCGCCCGGGTGCCTCAAGGGCGGTTCTACCCTTTCTTCAGCTCTTCTCCGCGGTTGCGCTTCCTTGTTCCGCAACCGCGTTCCTACCCAGTGAGTACCCTTCCCCGATCTTGTGTCCGCCTCTTGTCCTAGAGAGTTATGATAGAATCATGCTAGGATAGCTTAGGTTAGCCTTTTGAATACCAAGTAGTGGCTTTGGGCTTGTAGGTGAGTGTTTGAGGACGTTGGAATGTTCTTAGTCTCGATGTGCGTTAGATCTTGAGTTGGTTATAATGTTGAGAGTGTTTGGGTTGTTCTTATGAGAGTTATGAGTATGTTGATTGTGGTGTTGTGACAAGATCTCTTGGATCTTTGAGGATATCGGTTTGTATGCGAGAGTTATCATGTTGGAAGCCTTTAAGGCAGTAGACTGACAGTGATCATCTATCTCATGCATTATGTTCTTGTGAGGATGTTGACCCTAGAAGTTTGAGGACTTCTAGTTGACTACATTGTTGTTTGATCCGTTTGCCTTGTGTTGAACAGGCGTTGCGTGTTTTTCTATAGGAGGTTGAGAGAGTTCGACCAGGTTTCGCTTTGGGACTGGTAAGTCCACGGACTTACTTAGTTGACTTCTCCGTTTTAGCTTATTATGTTTTGGTGGTGTGTGTTAATTATGTTAAACAATGAAACCGGAATAGGACGACCTGTATATATTACCTAATTGGCCCAAGTGTATGATAATAGGCGGTGACATCACTGCCTAGCTCTTGCGAGAGATAGGATGTTCTCTCCGATTAGCCCAGGCAGGTAGACGGTCAGATGCATTACTACCATTCCTTTCCGGTAAACGGGGACAAAGACGAGGTTTAAGAATCCCTGGTGTCACAAAATAAGTATCATTAGTAAAGGTTATGACTTAAACAAAGATAATAAATGGACTTGAGTGTTGCATGTTGAATGTGCATGTTATGTGTTTGTGTGCCTTTACCTTTATATTAATGCATAGAATTTGGCTAACGGTATTATACCGCTTTGTAGATGCCTTGCAGGTTAGGGAGGCGGTCGAGTGATTTGGCGGTAGTGAGCAGTCGGGGTTCCGTACATTATAGGACGGGATCGGTCTATCTTTATTTGTTATCTTGAGACGTTGTCATGTTGTTTTGGATTTGAGAACTCGGCTGGAGTTGTTTCGGTTGTATTTCGGATATTCTTCATGCATTTAAATCTTGTTCATATGCCTTTTTATTTGTGCCATGTTGTAAGGTCCGGTGAGGTTGTTGTCAAGCTAAGGGTCGGGATCCATTGTGACGACCTAGCCTGTAGCATCCCAAGTCCTTCGGGTTTGGGGTGTTACAATATGGTATTAGAGCTCTAGGTTGACAACAATGGTACTCACAATCTTCTAAAAGGCCAAATAGATAAACAAACAGAACCCGCAAGGGTTTCGAGTTTTCAAAATGAATTTCGTTTTCGAATCACGAGCATAGTCGGGTTGGGATAGAATGTACGGGACCACCACTACCTCTGCGGATCTCGGCAACCTAGTTTACTGGATTTAAAGTTGTATGTTAGATTGTAAGTTGTTTCTAGACTTGTTATGATTATGATTATAGTAGTAGCATGACCTCTCTCTCTCTCTCTCTATATATATATATATATATATATATATATATATATTTACACGTACGGTACACTAGTATCATATTAGAGTTGTAGACTTTGTAGTTAGATGATTGGAAGCTATCATCGCCCCTTGGGCAAACGCCATATGGCTTAGGCTAGTGTACATACGACGAGGAGTATGCTCAAGTTATCGAGTTGAGCATCAATTTTTAGCGAGCACCCCGATGATTTCTTGGATCCCTTTACGAGGACATCGAAGCAGAAGACCAGAGATGACTTAAACGAAACTTAAACAAATAGGGAGGAACCCAAGTCAATTTAAGCGAAACCGAGAGGGAAACTACACAATTAAGGAGGCGACATGAAGATATGAGAGTAGTTCCGAGGAAGCGAGGATGGATCATCAATAAAGCAACAAGAGACAACAAACTTAAGGTTTTCCTAGTGTCGATCTGATAAATTGAAGACGCGAAGCGAGTGAAGATGAGTGCAGTTTCACTCGAGGATAAGATCGGCGTTCCCATTGAGACGTAATTTTGCCTAGGCGCTCTTAAGTACAGTAGTCTAGATGAAAGATGCAGATGGACCAATTACGAAGATGTAAGAGATACGTAAGTTAAGCTTACAAAGGGACTAGAAGGTGAAGTATCGATTTTACGAGATCCCAAGTGGATGAATTTCTTCGGACATATGAGGCTACGGGAAAAATGACTTGGTGAAGGTTCACATAGTAGAATGTCTTTAAGAGAGTCAACCATTTTTGTTATGGTGAGAAGGCTAAGCAACATCAAGAACAAGGAAGTGCATAGAGATGATGGTTTCAGAAGACAAGAGACGCAACAAGGAGCTTTTATTGAAAGACGTAAGACAACAACCAAGAGAAACATGAGTGGATGCTAACTAACATTAGATATTTTTGAGAAGACGTACTTACAAGATATCATGAAATGCGGTTAAGCCTATGAAGGTGAGTCACATAACACAACAAGGCCAAGAAGGGTATAGTTATCTTGCAGAAGGAAAAGAGAGCGTGGAATGAAGAATGAGCTAATGAAGTTTAAGGTAGAGTACCCCGAGAGAGTAGCCTTCATGAGAATGTTAACATGGAGAGTATAGAAGAAAGGTAAGTTGTTGACCTCAAAGAAGGTCAACCATAAGCTAATCAGTGACAATCGAGAACTCACACGTGTAGGTTGTCTATTGATGAGTGTAGATGGGAAGAGTAACCCATACTGTGGATCATAAAGGAACGGTAACAAGAGCTTGGAATATTCCCGGTGGTTCAATGTCAACAGTAAGGAGTTATATCAACGGAAGGGCAAATAGCGTAATCAAGTAGCATTGAACGAGTTCAAGGCAAGTAACTGTAAAAGACCTCTTAGGGAGAGATTGTAATAACCTATGCGACCTTCTTAAGTCATGGGATTGACATTTGGAGAAACGAAATAGATCAGAACCTTTAAGGTGTGATCAGGGTTGGAAGAACTAGAGGATCAAGAGGAAGGTGAGGATTTCATTTCTTTACGCACTGAGAATATATATATAAAGGGTGCATCGTATGAAACGGATGATATGTCGTCGCGAGCAAGAGATGAGTTAAAAATTTCTAGACTCACCCGAAGAAGCCACGAGGGCTATGTCGGGTAACGGAGAACCCAAATTAGGGCAACGTTGTAAGCTTAGAAAAGAAAGTAACGACTTGAAGTCGGGATATTACCAATTTAGGACTAGAAAAGAAAGTACCTACGTAAGACGAGATTTTGAACCGGTATGGTCACTACAAGTTGTAGTGAAGCCATTTGGGTACGACACACGAGAAGTTGAGAGGTTATGTAAATACGTATTCATCGGTTTTTGAATCGAGTTACAGTGGTGTCACACAACTTGTGGCTTTACAAGCGGTTCCAATATGGATCATAACCTAATGTTAGTAACAATAGCTAGTGATGTGGGAGATGTACGAATGATTCTTATGTTCTCTTTTTGATGACGCCTTATTGTACTCTCGGAGTCGAGAGGAACAATCTTGACATGGGAAGATAATAATACAAGTTATGCGGGATAATATATATGAGCCGAGTCATCTAAGTGGGAGTTAGGACGTCTAAAGTGACTTCTTAGGACACTAAGTGACAACGAGAGAGATCAAGCGGATCTGACGAAGACCAAGGTGGTATTTTTGGTGCTACCTCCAAAGAATGTTGGGGAGGTAGGGAGCTTTTAGATTGGTGAGCTATAACTGCCCAGTTGCGGAATGATTTAAACACCCTTCCTTTCCGAGTAGGTATACTAGAAACGTATGGTCCGAGCCGTGTCCGCGGAGCTTTGAAAAGTTAAAGAGGTGATTGACCTCTACTCCAAATTCTTCTGCACAGACAAGAGTCTTGTGGATTTGGCGACAAAAAGGGATGCATCCAAGCGGGGCTTGGGATGCGGTTGAAGTAACAAGAGAGGTTTTGTGTGTATGTGTTAGACAATTCTGGGCGTATGAGAGGAATGACCCATGAAGGGTCGTGAGCTAGCCGCTTAATACATGTGCTTATGAGGATGTCAGCATTTTTATGGAGCATCAAGCCAGTCTTGAATGGGCGATATAGATTTGATGTATATATACGCTTAGCAAGAGTTGAATATCAGCCAGAAGTGATGGATAGGGTTGATTAAGGAGTTCGGTCAGGTGTTTTTTTTTGTATCATCCGGGGAAGGTGAGTGTAGTCACCGACACCCTTAGTATATGGATGCCTAGAGAGGAGACAATAGCTTGACTAACGGCCCAATTTCATTTTCAGAGGGATTTAGTAGAGATGGAGATGGATATCCGGTTTCCGGATAAGGACAAACCCTTGTCCGATTTGGGAGAGGCTACTTTACGTGATACAGAATGTAAGATGAACCGGGACATCATATGTTGTATTGGTGAGGTGGGCTTAAGTCAATACAACTATGTACGAAGCCAATGTGTGACCTATTATCAGGTCAAGTGTGAGCACTATATGATGGGATGAGGATTTCATCCACTACCAGTTACGCAGTGGGAGTGGGAGGATATCTTCGTAAATATTATTACAGGTTTTAGACCGAGTAAAAGTTGTGACGCAATTGGGATTGTCGTAGAGCAACTGACAAGATCGCGCGTTTTATAACTATTTGGGAAACGTGGCCAATGAGTTGGCTAGTGGAGGAATTCAAACTAAGTTGATAGTGAAATTTCGTGGCGATACCAAGTATCATCGTCTCGGATTGAGAGCATGTGTGCCAGATTGGGGACAAGTGGGATCAAAACAATTCCCTTTGTTTAAGCTTTCGTATCATTATAGTTGTCATGCGTCGTTTAGGATGGCCTTTGTGAGACATTATATGGGCAGATATGTCATACACCGTGGTGTAGGGATTAACTGAGTAGTAATGGTAGGATAGCCTTGAGCAGATATGTGATGACATCGCTCGAGTAACGATCATTCAAGAGCGGATGCTAGCAGCGCCGAGTCGCTAGTAGGCGTGTACAAATAGGAGGCACATGCCTCGAGAGTTCAGATATAGAGCAAGCCTACCTGAGTGTCAAGCGTTTTTGGGCGTTAAAAAGGGACTTGAGTTTTGTTACATGTGACCTTTTTGAGATCTTGGCGCTAGTGGAAAAAAAAAGTTTATAGGTTGGAGTTGCCAACAAGAAGTATAATATGTTCAATGGCATTTCGTGTATATCAGCCAAGGGAACACGTACACGAATGGAGATACGTTGTCAGTCATGACAATCTAGTGGGATAGACGAGGAGCCGAGGAGGCTATATGTGAGACGGAGGATATTATCTTTGATGGAGTTTAATGCTGAGCTAGTAGCATCGACATGATCGATGAGATTAGACTTATGTGCACGTGTGATGTTATGTGTAGTTATGCCTGTGTGGGATTATGTGTTTGATCTATATGATCTTGATGTGTTAGCTTGAGTAGATCATGTGTTTAGATAGAAGGATTATGCCTTCATGTTCCGAGTGCATGTCTCCGTTGAGACCGAGAGGGTTAGCGTTTGTTTAAGTTTTGGGACGAAACTTATTTTGAGGGGATCTGATGTAACGCCCGGAATTTTTGGTTCCGTTTACGAGAGACGTTAGAACCCTTGAGTAAGGGCTACCGCCCTTGCGGCTTAGAAGGCCCGCAACCGCGGCTTAGACATCCCATGGGGGCGGTGACACGACGGAGCGGGAGTCGGGTCCGTTTTCTTCCGACCTTCCGTCTCCCCACTCCTTTATGCCGACACATTATTATGTGGTAATCCTTACGTTGCTTGACCTTTGGTCTCCTCCCATTTATGCAGCATTATCTACCTCCCTCATTCCTTTTCACGTAACTCTCATTCGCCTTCTTCTTCTTCTTTCTCTGATCTTCCTCCAACTTCTTCCATGGTGCTTCTTCTCCCTCTTGTGTGTGATGTCCAGCCAAGGAAGGACTGCAAATCCAAGTTACAGTAAGTTCCTCTTCCTCCTTCTCTTCATCTTCTTCCTCCCTTCACCCTTGTGTGAGCCCAAGGGCAAGATTCACCCAATTCTTCCATTCTTGTGTTCTCTTGTTGTTGATCACGAGTAGGATGTAGTGTGGTGGTTTGGATCCATGTAGTGGACATACAGGATGGAGCAAGCCATCCCCGAGGTGCCGGGAAGTTTCTGCACATCAAAGAGAAGCCCGACGAATCAACCTTCTAGAGCTCGACCGCACACGCGGTTGGACAGCGCCGCGGGGGCGCCATCAGCCTCACAGCCGCATGGGCGGTGGCTAACAATACCTAACCGCAGAGGCAGCGCCACTTGGCCGCGGGGGCTGCCCAGCTAGCCGTAGGGGCGGCACCAAGGTGCCGTAAGGGCGGTTCTACCCTTTCTCCAGCTCTTATCCGTGGTTGCGCTTCCTTGTTCTGCGATCTCATTCCTACCCTAGTGAGTACCCTTCTCCAATCTTGTGTCCACCTCTTGTTCTAGAGAGTTATGATAGAATCATGCTAGGATGACTTTGGTTAGCCTTGTGAATGCCAAGTAGTGGCTTTGGACCTTTAGGTGAGTGTTTGAGGACGTTGGAATGTTCTTAATCTCGATGTGTGTTGGATCTTGAGTTGGTTATATTGTTGAGAGTGTTTAGGTTGTTCTTGTGAGAGTTGTGAGTATGTTGATTGTGGTGTTGTGACAAAATCTCTTGGATCTTTGAGAATATCGGTTTGTATGCGAGAGTTATCATGTTGGAAGCCTTTAAGACAGTAGACTGAGAGTGATCATCTATCTCATGTGTTATGTTCTTGTGAGGATGTTGAGCCTAGAAGTTTGAGGACTTCTAGTTGACTAGAGTGATGTTGTTCTGGAGAGGATGTTGAGCCTAGAAGTCTAAGGACTTCTAGTTGACTAGAGTGTTGTTTGATCCGGGTGCCTTGTGTTGATCAGGCGTTGCGTGTTTTTCCACAGGAGGTTGAGAGAGTTCGATTAGGTTTCGCTTTGGGACTGCTAAGTCCACGGACTTACTTAGCTGACTTCCTCGTATTAGGATATTGTGTTTTGGTGGTGTGTGTTAATTATGTTAAACAACGAAACAGGAATAGGACGACCTATATATATATATATTACGTAATTGCCCCAAGTGTATGATAACGGGCGGTGACATCACTACCTAGCTCTTGCGAGAGCTAGGAGATTCTCTGCGACTAGCCCAAGCAAGTAGACGGTCAGATGCATTACTACCATTCCTTGCTTGTAAACAAGAACAGAGGCGAGGATTGAGAATCCCTCGTGTCACAAAATAAGTATCATTAGTAAAGGTTATGACTTAAACAAAGATAATAAATGGACTTGAGTGTTGGATGTTGAATGTGTATGTTTTGTGTTTGTGTGCCTTTACCTTTATATTAATGCATAGAATGTTAGCTAACGGTATTATACCGCATTGTAAATGTCTTGCAAGTTAGGGAGACGGTCGAGTGATCCGGCGGTAGTGAGCAGCCGGAGTTCCGTACATTATAGGACGGGATCGGTTTATCTTTATTTGTTATCTTGAGACGTTGTCATGTTGTTTTGGATTTGAGAACTTGGTTGGAGTTGTTTCGATTGTATTTCGAATATTCTTCATGCATTAAAACTTTGTTCATTTGCCTTTTTATTTGTGCCATGTTGTAAGGTCTAGTGAGGTTGCTATCAAGCTAAGGGTCGGGACCCATTGTGAGGTCCTAGCCCGTAGCATCCCGAGTCCTTCGGATTTGGGGTGTTACAAGGTTAGTAAAAAAATTCAGAGGAGACCTCACCCTAGAGTTTCAGAGTAAGTACAACCAATTAACTACCCGTGTCGCATATTTGGAGAGCAATGATGGGAGAAGTGCAAATTCACTTGTGCATGCTAGTTAAAGCTATTTATTATTATGTTAGTGAAATTCTAATTTTCATGTAGGAACTTTTACTAAGGGTTTACATTATTTGATGTCATATATTTTAGGTGCAACAAATGTTCATCAACATGAGTTTATTGGAGATGAAGGTCAATGAGAGATCACTACTAGAGAAATTGTTTAAGAAGAAAACACAAAGACTCTTAAATATAATTTAGTTTTTCTCGTTTATTATGATTTAAAAAATGTTATGTTTTTAATAGTAGACCATATACGATTTCAGTTAATTGATACAATTTTTTTTTATCATATTATATAATTGATTGTCTGGGTTGCGATTGATTTTATTGTGCGTTATTGATCCATTTATTATATTTAGTGAAAATATTGCACGTAATGCAAATCACAAATTAAAATATTAGCCACAAAGGAATATATATATATATGGCGACGATTTATGTTGTCACAAAGATAAATATTTAAATTGTAAAAGTTCATGATGACCGGATGTCATAAATAAAACGTTTAAACCGACGGCAAAAAAATGTGTATCACGACGGTGTATGTCGTCATTTAAGTTACTTATGACACTATTAGACAGTCACAAATTCAAATCTATGTGACGCCTAGAAAGATAATTGGCGATGGTAGCTTGTTGTCATAAGATTTGCTACGACTTTTCAATAAAAAAAACTTGTAATGCCGAGGAGGATAATTAATGATTGCGACTAGTCACATAAGTTGTTTGTGACGGCCCCTTTTGTTGCAAATAAGAAACTCGTGACGCCAAGGAGGATTATTGGCATCGTCCGTTTGTCGTCACTATGTCATCACAATTTGTCACAAAAAATACGTGCGACGGTTATTGCCATTACAAATTCCTTTTGTGACGTATGATTGCATGACAACGCCTTACCGTCACAAAAAACCTCTTGTGACGGAATGTTCTCTTTTGTGACGGCATGACACGCCGTTGTAAATCTATTTATTTTTTGTAGTAATTTGCTTGTGTAATTACATGCATTACTAAGTACAGAGAAAAGCTAATTTTACGGGCAATGCCTAGTAAACTTGACCCCAATACCCATGTCGTATGTGTACGGGATTAGGTGTTGTTGAATCTCAATCTTTTGACACCAATTGACACTTTCGATACTTATTATAGAGAAAGGACAAACAAGGGTAGATCTTGATGATGGGGGTCAGGTGACGGTTGGGTTGGAGAAAGTTGTGCTCGACGGTTGAATGATCCGATGATGATAAATGGATCGGTAGTTGGATAAATTAGGTCAAACCTTAAGAAACGACTTGGATCACGATAGGAAAAGTGAGGCTCTAACACACAAACAAGACGGCCGTAGAACCCTTTCACTACAATCAAATGTCAAAGGCACGTCTACCTATGAACAATGAAGGAGGCTTGT
Organism: Fagopyrum homotropicum; assembly: GCA_033239125.1. Lineage (NCBI taxonomy): Eukaryota > Viridiplantae > Streptophyta > Magnoliopsida > Caryophyllales > Polygonaceae > Fagopyrum > Fagopyrum homotropicum. Next base: position 37,862,865 of record BSWB01000001.1, on the reverse strand, counting down.
GATCGATTCAATATGTCACCAACTTGTAGACAAAAGCAAAACGACTCAAACAAGCCCAAACTATAGGGCGAACGAGACATCCCTCACTCTCTCCTATCAAAAGACACAAATTGCAAAAGAAAAAGGCTGAATTGTAGTAATGAATTGGTATCTAAAATGTGTGAACCATTTGACCTTATATAGGCTTGAGGTTCGAAAATACTAAAAACAAAAGGATAACATTTGATCTATATTATGTAAGATAAGATTTGATCTTCTAGACTAAGATAAGATCTATCTTGTGAAAGATAATATCTCTTACGATAAAATAAGATATATCTTGTGTAAGATACGATTTTATTAAATCTATCTTTAATATTCTTTATTATTAGACTTAAATTATTTGAAATATATAAAATAATGTGTGCTGAAAAAATCAATAAAAAGCCTTAAAAAGCCCAAAATAACCATAAATAAGTTATATCTTTATGGGCTGAAAATATAATTATATTGGACCGAAATCAGCAACTAAAATTGGCCTTATCCCCGTGTAAGCATGGTTGACCTAGATATGCATGGATGGCCCGATTTGGAGAAGAGGTGTATCCGGCGTTCCATACGTAAATGCATGGCCGAGCCAGAGAAGGTGTGGAACTGGAGGAGTTATGGGACATGTTCTCTTTATGTGCATGCATGGTAGAACCGGGGAATATGCATTGTTGGTGCTCTCTTCGTCCTTGCATGGTTGGACTGAGGAATGTGTAAGTTTTCATGGTTGATGTGAGATGGGCATGGGTGATCTTATCTTCATGCATGTGTGAGGTAGATGTTTTACGTGCATGTGCATGGTTTAATAAGATCTCATACATCCTTGATCTTCTAAGACGAAAAGATCTATAATATCATATCCGTTCATGCATCCTTGATCTTTTAGCATAAAAAGATCGATAATTGCTTAGCCGCTTCTTCTTCTTGATCATGCCCATGTTCTTCCTTTGATCTTCTCCTCTCTTCACTTTTAGCTTCTTTCTGTTGATAGTTGATTACGTATATGCTCCTATATCAGTATGACTCATCACCCAATATTTTACATTGGATCCCGAAATGATTTTATGTTGCTGCAAGTAATAACTTGGAGCAAGTTTGGGCTGAACCCGCAACTCTAGCCTAGGAGGTCGTATGATGAGCCTGTTCGATGACCTGCCTTCCCCGACGTCCTATTTTGCTTCCCTTGTTTCAGTCTTAAATTTTAGTGCGATCTTATATTAATAGAAGAAGAGATCGAGTAGATTTTATCCTATCTTAATAGAAGATAGGATCAAGGGAGATCTAGGGGTTTGGGGCCTTTTCTGGACCCTATACATAAGGTTCTTCAACCATTATGCTAAATATCTCATTCCCCACGCTTTTCCACCGTTATTGTAGCAACTTTACTGTAGCAGGTAGTACGATGGTTATACCCTTCGGACGGAGACCTCTCCCTTTGATCAATAATAATCTTTCTTTTACTATCTTATTTCAGTCTTAAATTTTGCTTCCCTTGTTTCAGTCTTAAATTTTAGTGCGATCTTATATTAATAGAAGAAGAGATCGAGTAGATTTTATCCTATCTTAATAGAAGATAGGATCAAGGGAGATCTAGGGGTTTGGGGCCTTTTCTGGACCCTATAAATAAGGTTCTTCAACCATTATGCTAAATATCTCCTTCCCCACGCTTTTCCACAGTTATTGTAGCAACTTTACTGTAGCAGGTAGTACGATGGTTATACCCTTCGGACGGAGACCTCTCCCTTTGATCAATAATAATCTTTCTTTTACTATCTTGAGAGGTATGTGTGAAAAATCCCTCTTTGTTCTAGGGTCTGGTGAGCCCGACTTGCATTGACTTATGATGTTGGATTAATTCTATGTATTGCATGTATGTCTATGCGTTATGGTTGTATTGTTTATACTATATATTCCGTAAAGGATGACCTGAACTCAAAGTGATAATGGAGTTCTCACACTTGAATGCTCCGTTCGATGTGATGAATTATCAACCGTCTTGGGTAAGACGTGACAATCATGGTGACAACATGATGTACCACAAACCACGCCCTAACTATAAGTGACATACAACAAAGTTGTCTTTACGTAACTATATCATACTTGTGATATCTTGAAATTGTCAATCGAGATCTATTATGTGCACATTGTAGTGATCTGGGTTATTGGATGTTTTATCCTTATTGAAGCTTGTTGCTTTGGTATTCTCCCTCCTAAACCTATCTACGAAAGTTCCCAAGCTCAAACCTTTATTTTACCTTTATGTTCTTATAAATTGGTTAGGGTTTTTTTTCCAGGGAGCCGTTCGACGACCTACCCTATGTCAGTCTAGGGTTTTTGTTCCGACTCTCTCTGGTCATTCCTCAGTTGTCCCTTGGTGTTTTGACAACTATTGACCGATCGACATCCATGTTTCTTAATTAATTCGTCAAAGTGAGACATCACCTTCCTTATGTTCAATCCTAGCCCTCTATACTACAATAGATCTTGTAAGTATTTGTAGGACCAGAGGTACATACTTCAACACTCATCACATCGCTAGTGTTGGTGGCGCATCGACAACGATTGTGCCGTTGGCTTGAAAATGTAAGGCACTAAGATCAATGCTGACAAATATTTTACGACATAAAAATTATTCTAAATAACATTGAGTATCTTTTATTTTCAAAAATAAAATGGATGTCTGATTATAATTGTCCAATTTACAAAGATAAGTTTGTTTAAAGAGAAATAACCGGAGTTTGAAAAGATAAAAAATGAACGGCATTAATTTTAATTGTCATAAAATAAGTTATAAATTAATAAAGAAATATTTTCGTATTAACAAAAGGATCAAAAAAATTAACTGGGTGTAACAACTGGTTTTTGGAACTCTAGATGTGGCACCGACAAGTATTGATTGCCTACCCGCGGGGGCGGACGCAGTCGGCCGCGGTCGCGCCGCCGTGGGTGCGGTTTCGGCTGCCCACGGGTGCGGGTAACCAAAAGATGTTGAGCAGTTATTTTCGTAACTGTCGGGATTATTTCCTTCTAGGACAATATCCCGACTAGTGTTGCCCTAGGGTTTTGTTTACCTCTTTTAGACTTCCTCTAAACCTTGCCATCGTTCTTTTCTCTCCTTTCCTCACTCATGTCATCTCTCCATTCCTTTTCTCTTCCTTCTCATTATCTTCCTTCCATCTTCTGCATTTCTTCGTGGATCCCTGGTACGTTGACATTCCATAACAATGACCCTTGACGCAAAGGGACATTCTCTATCGTTTGGGCACGTAGAAGACTTGTGTTTCTCTCTAGCTTGTTGAGTGGGGATAGGGTAAGCCTTCGTTTTTCCTACTTCTTTTCCTTCTCCCTCATCGTGCTAGTGTTGATCTAAGTGTTGCCCTACCTTTTGCTACAAAAGGGTGTGTGCAAGTGTTGGAGATCCGGAGTTGGCCTAGTTGCATGAAGAGGAAGTCGGAAGTTGCACCTGTCGTCTGTTTCCGCAGCCGCGGTCGCGCCCTGTCATAGTCACCGTCCCCGCGCCTTCTCACTGCCGCGGGTGTGACATATGGGATTTGTTCACCGTGGTTGTGCCTTGGAGACCCCGCGGTCACGTGGCCTTTCGTCTTTCCATCCTCACGCCTTCTTCCTCCGCGGTCACGTCTTTTCTCTAATGATTTCCGTTTGTGGTACATTGATGCCTCCTCTTATCTTAGTGGTTCTCAAGTAGTATCATGCTAGGATTGGGACCTAGCATAACTTATGCAAATACCAGTTAATGGTGATGTGAGTATACCTTGTGGAATGAATATCTTGTACGGTTTTTAGGACTTGTTGTGAGACGAGGAATATAGGGAAAACCGTTTGATACAGTTTTCGGATTTACAGATTGTGTTGGATAGTTGATATACTCATATACATATGAGATATGGATTTGTGATATAATCACGTGTGACTTAGGAGTTAGAGACTCCTAGTGTCGGCCTAATGGATAATTTGTAAGTAGTTTCCTTATGATTTGTGTTATCTATAATTCTATGCTAAAGTCGAATAATGTTTAATATTATGGTATTTTTGATATCCTTTTATAAATACTTTCAGGGCCCGTTTGGTTACGGGAGGGGAAACGGAAACGGAATGAAAAATTGAAGGAAAGGAAACGGAAAGGGTTATTTTTATTTTATGTTTGGTTATATGTACGAATGAATTCATTCACCTCAATTATACTTTTTTACAAGAATTATTAAATTATTAATTTTACATAACTTTTTATTTTTAACAAATAAATATGACAATATTAAATAAGAATTGTTGATAGGAAAATTTCTTATTTAACATGTAGATAAATATTATATTATTATAACTTTTAGTCTCTCATAAAATTGAACCAAATAAATATGTCAATATTAAAAATAAAAGCATTTATAAGCAAACTACTTATTTTATGTTGATGATAATATTTAAAACCTACAATAAAATTTTACTTAATAAATATTTAAATATGACTGCATTGAATGAGAACATTTAGTTCTCTAAAACCCAACTTTACATGTAGATAGAGATGTTTGGTTTGAATGAAATCATTGAATGGAATCATTAATCTCTTTGAATAAAAATGAAATGTATTATTATTATTATATAACACATAATTCACTAGTATACACATTACTACATGTAAGCACAAATTATAGTTCTCTTATAATGATTTAGCTTCCATGAAAATTAAAAATGATAAATAGTCCAGAACATCAGCATACAGGTGAAATAATATTTTTATAACACACATGGAAGAACAATAGCGCTATAGTAGGATTGAAAATTTGAAATCGTGATAGTTTAATCAGAAATTCCACTTATATGTGAGATTCATATGTCACAATGCCAAAACCACAATCAAAACAACAATAGTAGACTATAATAAAGTATGAAAAGTAATAAAATAAGTTCATAGCTATAGTGAAGCACAAAACTTACCTTAACCCGGAGCTCCCAGTAAAATAAAATTGGGAAAGAAAGCATACAGAGTTTGAACTACTTAAAATAGTTATTCATGTTTGTTAATTCTCAACTACATGTCACTTTGAAAAATATAAAGTTACACAGCCAATTCGCAAAGGGTGCTAAGGTGGAACATTCAAAGGCAGAAACCGTGCAAGAAAGGACAGATGTAATAATACATGCACAAACACATCTATACCACATCAATCCATACAGAGTTCTGAATTTGTGTACACCAGCAAATCAGGCCATATTCAACTGTATGTTGCTATCTTTGACCATTTGAGCCCCTAAAGGTAATTCCAGTTTTGACTTCTAAAATATTACTAAACCAATTGTGTATACCAACAAGTTTTTACTGCGTTTTGCGGAGACAACACTTTTGAGGCTCAAGCAAGGCTGTCAAAGAACAGTAACCTCACCAAATGAAATAGTAGCTGAACCTACACTAGACCATAACAAGTCAAGCCTTATCTCTGATGAGTCAATTCTGAGATGAGCACTGCAAGTGAAGGGGCAGTTATGGAGAGTTTATCAGCAGTGAAGTTGTTTAGTACCCAAAGCAGAGGAAGTGCAAACATTTCGAATTGTAACTCTTCCATCTCAACAATACAATAAACTAGAAGTATGTCAATACTGTTTTCTAATTATAAGCAGTCTTCGTACCATTCGAAGGAGAAGGGTTTGCAAAATTGTGAGGTGATGGATATTGAAGATTGGTGTTTGACAGACTATGAAGTCATTGATGTCTTATGTTAGCACCACTGCACACTTTGAATATTCAGTCGCCTTTGCTCTAATGATGGGCTGAAGCAAACTCCTCCCCTGAAATGTATAAGCACGATGTACTTATCTAGGACACAACAGACAAGTTCAACAAATAACAATGGTTGAAAATTCAGATTGGTAAATTTGCATCATCTAATGAGGGTGACAAGTTGCAATTGGCAATTATACAACGGTTGTACGTGAATCTCTCCGGTATGAATTCAAATGAATGTATGACTAATATCCGATTAGAAAACAATATGAAGAATCAACAATTATACAAGTTGCAGAACCGATGCTTGTAAAGGATTGGTTCTACCTTCTCAGAATCGACAAGTTGCAGAATCAGCACAAGTCACCAATCCTCACCTAGATGCGAAGGATTAGAAAACGAAGCAGAATGGGAGTGTAGAAGATAGAGGTGCGAAGAAATGTGTACATTTACATGTATTAATGACTCATATGGAGGATTTTCGATCTGAAGAGAACAAAATCGGAGCAAAACGGGGATGGGAAGAGTGGAGGAAGAACAGAGATGCAAGAGATTAGGGAGTAGAAAGTGTCGGCGAGAGAGAAATCAAAAGCGTGGGTTTTTTTTTTTGTTTGAAAATGAGCTTTTTTTACTCCGGAAACCGGAAACAAGAAACGGAAACAGATAAGCCCAATCAATAGATTCATTCCTTTTATCTGCCCAAACAAACAACCTTCATGAATTTGGGCCGGAATCAATCCATTCCGAGCCCATTTTTATACTAAACAAACAGGCCCTCAAAGTGTATCTAGTGATTTTATTTTATCATAGGTCTGAAATAGATCTCTTAGATATTTAAAATAATTAAGAAGAAATTAAAGTAAAATCATATATATCCAGATAATATAGGTTATTATATATACATATTAGGATTATTTAAATATTTCTTCATATAAATGTTAATATACTCTTATAATTTTCTTTTTGATAAATTGAAAAAATATAATTTTAATTAATATATTCATTTTAATAGTATAACATATCGATAATGATGTGATCCTCTCAGGGATGATATAATTATATTGTTAAATAATATTTATCTCACAAGAATTTGTAAGCTTATCTTATCAGCACTGTTTTTTTGGTTTGACAAAGCATGTAATGAAGTTGAAAGGCACTTCAAATCTAGTGGAAGAACATTCAACAAATAAGAGGTAAAACCATTCGTGATTTGTCCACATTGAACTCATCTAATAATAATTGACATTTTTGTACAAATATTAAAAGAAACATCACTTTTCGCATGTGATCCTTAAATCATACATTAAAAAATTTCTGCCCTCTAATATAAAACCGAAGAACAAAATAATAATAAAATTTTGGATTATCCTAATGAAAGAATATAAGTTTTCTTCCTGTTATTACAAACATAAACCGAGAAGAAAATAATAATAAAAAAAAATTAATGAAACAAGTATGGCATCATTCTTTTTTTTTTTATTATAATACAGTAATGATATTTAATTAGGTTGATAAAGGAGTTACACATTTCGTATTGAGGAAGTTTTGGATTATTCTAATGAAAGAATATAAAGTTTCCAAATTATTTCGAGGGATTTGGCATAAGAAATAAGAAGTGAGATAGCTAAGTTGCTTAAGACTTTGCACCATAAGCTTGTTACTAAAAGTGAAATACCTCCTCGTGCTATTATATCATATAAATGATATTTAATATATTAATCAACGTGTTAAAATAAACATCTATAAACAAGTACAAACAATCTGTAAGGAGTTTGATACAAGACTTATCTTAGAAGCTTTAAAATCAACAATCAAATTAGTCTGTTAATTTGTATCTCGCTGAAATTAGAAGTTTTTGCATTGTTTTATAATAATTTTTTTAATTTATTGTTTTGGAGATCTACTCGCACATTTATAAATATATAGGAATTTTAGTCCATATAAAACATATTTGGATAATGTCTACTACTAGCTAAAGCTCTCACTAGATCGAAGAAGTCTAGGTCAAGAAAGAGTCGACTGAGACCCGAGAGCTAAAGAAATGAACAAGTGTTCAAACATTACAAGTAGTCGAGTTGGTTGATGCATGCCTATATGTGGAGCACACGAATACCTATTCCAAACTTTATTTTACCCCAAGTTGAGTCGATCCATTGTATTTGATGGGGTCGATCGTTTGAGTTTTACATCAGAGCTTGAAAGACTTATCCTTCTCTCTCTCATATCTTTTAATAAAGATAGATTTAGTGGAAGATATGCCTATACGTTTTAGATTTATTTTCCCTTGTAGAATGTGTTTTCTAGGGCTAACCAAAAGCGTATAAATAAGGTCACCCGACCACTAGTTTTGATATCTAGTTTTTAAAATTAGAATTCATAATCGGTAACTTTCATAGGCATTAATGTGCCACCTTTAGTCGACTTGATCCCCTCCACCAACCAACTCGACCATTAGTTTTGATATCTTGTGGATAATCCTTGTCTATTTGTTCTCCAAGGTATTATTTGCAAGATGTAGGAGTTGTGTGAATTTATACCTTAAATTTCCTACAAGATATGATGGTATGACTTTGAATATTAATGATACAAATTGAGATTCTATTATTCATTGTTGTGGTGATCAAGTTCTAGAATACTTTTATCGATTGTCTATATTGTTGTTACGTTACTTGTGTCAAGTTGATTGGATCAGTCCGATCCCCCCTCCATATTAGCCATTGTGTCAAGTTGATCACCTTCATTTGTTGACTCGATTGTGTGTGTGTGTTGTCTCTCATTTTGATTGACTATTTCACTTGACCCATAACCTTTTATCTCGATCGAGTCGACTCTATACTCATGGTCGACTCATTCCTTTACTTCTTTCTACTTTGTGTTTTTTATTTTTGTTATAGGCTTTACAAATAATCATTCAAATTATAACATCAATCTCCATGTATTTGATCTTGACTCATATACTACAATTAAAGCTTGTATTAGTATTTACAAGATTTCAGGCACTCATTCAACCCTCATCAAAACTAGTGTCGTTGCTAGGGAGTTTTGTTCGTATAAATGTAAAACAATATTTTTGTTTCTAGTTTGTCTTCCTTGTTGGTTGTCTTGGTTGTTCAGGTTCAATTCATATAGAAAGAATCTCGAAAATAACATTCGCCCCACCAAACCTTGAACCCGAAAGAGCCTTGGAAGTTTTTGAGACTATTGAGACCGTTAGAGTTGCATTTGAGGTTGCAAGATGTTCGCTCAAAAGTGTGTGCGTCAAAGTCTTAAATTTGTATCTAGAACTTATGCAAAAGCGAACCCGCAGTGTACGGATCAGCTGTAGTAAGGAAAGAAATTCCAGAGTCGAACTCAGGGATTTGGTGAGAATAAAATCGATTTCAAATTATCTCGTAAAGTGTAAAAGCTTTTGTGATTAATAAGGAGACAAATTATTCTAAGGATTCAAGTATCCGACTGCGGCTTTCGATTCAAGACACTTCTAAAGATCAAAGGACAGAGTTGGCGTTGCCAAGGTTATGTGTTTCAAAGGAAGGTATCGTACGGTGAAGTTCCAAAACCTATATGTCTAATCAAAAGGCTCTCTCTATAAGGGTCGTTGAGGCTGCAATATAGAAAGGTCTAAGGATAAGAATTACACTCAAACTAACCACCCAAAACCAAAGGATATGACTCTCAAAGGTAAAGATGGAAAGCATACTCAAACCATAATAGAGGATGTTGAGTCTTTCTATTGCCGAAACCTTGTAAATCTGGCTATCAAGTGAAGAATCAATGATGAAGTCTCTTCTTACACTTGAATAGGGGTTAAAAAGGTTAAGCAAGGTTAGGATTTAGGCAAGGGTTAACTTTGATTAATGAATAAATCAATTAAAGATCTTCAGGGGAATAAATCGCACTGTTCTTCACTAAATCGGTCGATCTCACTTAGAACACGTCGATTTTCCTGTTGTCACAAAGTTAAATCTCAACTCTAAGGGTCCAAATGGTTAAATGAGTTCAATCTATCATCATCTAAGCCTTAATCATCAACTATTCTCCCCAGAATCACAAGGTTTTTAGCCAGCCATTTTCATATTCAAATCAAAATCAAGATTGAATGAATAAAACCAAATAAAACTCGAACTTTGAATAAAACCCAAATAATCTCCAAATCTGTAATCAAACCATAAAATCTTTCAAATAATCTCTCAAAACACTCAACAATGTGTTCACAAATCACAAGAATCAGAAGGGAAACAAAAGATCTCACAAACTTCTTGAATATTGACTTCTTGTTTCTTTCCTTCAATCCTCTCTCCAAGAATCCCGCAAAATCCTGTAAATATTTCCCGCCGCGAACTCCCGAATTTCGTTCCTAGGGTTCCAATGTATACTTTCTCGCTAATGGGCCACTTGGCATATCACTTCTCAAGCCCACAAAATATGGGATTTGGTTCGTAATAATTTTAGCCAAAAGTTGAAGAAAATCGTGCGATTAAATTCAATAAAAATCGTTCGATTTTTGTGAAGTAAATCGTCCGATTTATAGGGTAATTGACTCGATTTTCTTTAACAGAAAGTGCTCGTCTCTTGACTTGTTTCCTTCCTTCCTTTAGTGACTCTTTTTCCCACTTCCTTTGCTCTTTATGATTCCTCTAATGTTCCTTAAGCATCCTTATTGACCTTAGATATTCTTTGATCCACTTTTGCTTCCAATTCCATCGAATTCACCTATAATTCAACCAAAACTCGTGTAGACCTCTATCTCCGGAATATAAATGAAATAAACCTTGAAGGTACACAAATCTCTCTAAATACAAGGTAAATTGATGTAAAACCTCCACAATATGCATGATTATAAGGCATATAATTCATGTCATCAAAATACCACATACTCGCCTCTTGCTTATCCCCAAGTAAGGTTCAAACTTAGAATACAAAATGTCATGGATTATATGATGCGAAAAACTCAAAAACCTTTTGAAAAGTGCTTCTTCTTATTGGATCACCCTCAAAGTAATGCTTCAAGACATAGGAAAATAAAGTATGCATCAATAATAACCATATCATGAACAAACCATCCTTTCTTTCTCAAAGACACAAATATGATAAAGATGTAAAGACAATCAAAGTCAAACAAATCTAAGCCATGAAGCCTTAAACATGTGCACAAAGGTCTCAAGGTCTTCAAATCAAGGAAAAAGGTCAAAGAAATGTCTTAAGGGTGGGAAATCTTTAAGGTAATGTGATGCTAATCCGGGAAAGAGGAACAATACAATAAAAGCTTTAAGAACACAACTTTACCACACATGCTTTGCATGTAAAACTTTTGCTTTTCTTTTACTTTACTTTATGAGAGTATGGACAGCGGTGCACAAAAACAGAAGCCTAGGAGATTGGCGTTTCTCAATTTTTGAGATGCCTCAAACCCTTGATGCACATACCATATCCCGTTTGGACTTGTCGTTCAATTAGACTTTGATAAGACACAAACACCCGGCTATGTGAATGGTGCCGAGTTACTTATCCTCATGTTAAACGTCCCCAAACCTATAATTTGCTAAACTTTCACTTAACACTTTTACAATGACCCTCCCATACTTATCCTAATTCCCGGATGGTCAAAAGGAGGTCAAATATTTCATTGAGGAGCTTGCATGAACAAGATGTGAACAAGAAAAGAAGCGAATTGCCTTGGTCATTCCTATATGATGCAAAAGAACTTGTAATATATAGCTTCGATCATTATTTCATTCTCTTATCAAGACATCAAGATCATATGAATCATTCATGTATTCAAGTAAGACAATTAAGTTCATTCATGCTACAATTAAAATTTCGGCATAGCTAAGTCATCCTTTTGCCTTTTCCACATCACAATTCTCATCATAGAGGTCATTTCCATCATAAGAAGCACTAAAATTTTTGAAAAAAATTCACAAATTTCGAATGAAAGCATGCAAATGTGAATGTCATAGTGGAAAGCAAATAGTGCAAGAGTTATTACAAACCAAATCATCAAGTGCAACACAAAGTACATAAAGTGCGAAAAAGATGAAAGAGATTTTAAGTCCCCCCCACCCTATACTTAACCTTCACATTGTCCCCAATGTAAAAAGTTAAGCATAAGATGGAGAAAAATACTTACAATGTAAAATGGAGTGGAAACTCAATTGTGCCTCTACTCATCCTGCTAGGTCCAACACCATGGGTGTCAGTGTCTATAGCATCCGTAGCATGGCCGCTGTATGTATCACTCTCTAACTCTAGCATAGATCCTTGGGAAGCTGCAGCTCCGTCCTCAAAGTCCTCATCATCACAATCCTCTCCCTCCTCATCATCGTCATAATAAGTAGGTGGAGGGGTCATCTCATCAAACATAATCTCGAAGGTCTCCTTACAGTTCCTCCTATTCCGAATGGTGTATTCGGACTTCCACTCAATCTCATCCGGCTTCCTGGACGGCTTCCTTGCCCATGGCATAGGTACATGCAATGCTCCCATGTCTCGAGGAATCAGAACTTGCCTCGCCACTAATCGCTGTGAACCAAGAGGATGGGCACTCTCCACTAAACTGCAATCTGAAAAGTCAAGCTCTAACGCCTTCGCCACATGACTGACAAGGCCTCCAGCACAAAGATCACCCTTCGACTTGTTGGATATCTTCCCGAGATAGTCAGCAAGCATAATGGCAGTGTCCGGAATGGTACCGGTGGTCATACAGTGGAGAAGATACAGCTCATCCGCCTTCAGCTTATGTGGCGTCTCAGTCCTAGCAAACAAGGACTCACTAAAGATCTTGTGGGCAATCTTGAAGGAGAGATTGTACACACTTTCTTCCTTCGAGTTTCCCGGTCTCCACTTATCTCCTCCTGCTTTTCCAACGGAGATACTCTCCCAAAAAGCACTAGCGCTCACACCCCATGGAAATGTTCCTACAGAGGAAGAAGGAAAGCCAAATAAATCTCCAAAAGCAGGTATAGACATGGCATGGTCCTCATTCATGAGCCAGAAAGTGACACTCCTATCTCTAGGGTCGTGCTCAAATGTACTAAGGAACTCATGGGTGATCTCGGTGTAAGCATCTTCCCGGACGAGCACAAACTGACTCAACCCTATCCTATCCAGCATCATATCAATGTATTCCCTCACGAACAGCGCATCCAAGTCATCAAGCACTATGTAACGAGGAGGGGTGAAAGGGCGATCTAAGAGACGTTCATATCTCTTCTTATGTTTGCAAAAGGGGAGGAGGAAGGTTTGACTTAGCTAGGGAAGGTGGTGGTGGTGGGGGAGGTGCCCTAAAAGAAGAACCCTTCTTATTTCCTGCATTCTTAGTGATTCTCTTGAAAGTCTCCATTCTGCATACAAAAATCGACCTGTTCTTGGCAAAAATCGAGCGATTTTTCTGGATTTGGGTCGATTTTCTCACGATTTCAACACAAATCACAAATCTGTAAAGTTCTGAGGAATCCAACATCACACAAAGCTTCCTAGGGATGTTTCTAACCAAAGCCCTCAATCAAATTCAACAATCTATCAACTTCTAAACAAGATTCAAGATCGAACGAATTACTTAGGTTTTGGATCGAAAAAAACTGAATTCCGGAAGAATGGGTAGTTTGCCAAGCTTGTTGTTGCTAGATCCTTGTTCTTTGTTGAAAATGCTTCAGTTTAGGCTCAAGAATCGTTCAAAACGATTACAAATTGGAGAGATGGGAGGATAGGCAATTTTCGGCGTTTTTGGAGCAAGAGGTAACGATTTTGGGTAAGTGTTGTAATGAGAAAATCGAGTGGAGAAGACTTTATATAGGCTGGACAAAATACAAAGGAAATCGACCGATTTTTCTGGGCGATTTATTTGTCGGTCCGATTTTTTATCCCTTTCATAGCTTAAGCAAGAAAATTGACCGATTTTTCTCTGGGGGGTCGATTTTTTAGTCGATTTATCTTTCTGATGCCAAAAATCGACTTGCTCTGTAGCCTGAATCGATCGATTAACTTGTGGTAAGTCGATTTACTTCCTTCTTTTCCTTAAAAAGTGTATTTGATCCAATTTATTGCAACTTCCTCCATCAGTTCCTCAAATTTTCACCTAGTTCCTGCGATCTATGACACAAACAAACCGAGAGCGTATCGAGAAATAAACAAAGCTAAAACAAAAGCAAACAAGCAACTAACCTAAACTATTCTATGATAAAAAGAAGGTAAACGAACTACACTACCGTGGGTTGCCTCCCAAGAAGCACTTGATTTAACGTCTTTAGCTGGACACTGCTTGTTTAGATGCTCAATGGAGGAGGATAGGAGCTATCTCCTCAACCGGAACTTCCGGTATGTACTTCTTCAACCGTTGGCCATTGACTTTGAAACTTCCACTTTGTGCACCCCATACTTCAACTGCACCATGGGGGAAAACACGTTTAATTACATAAGGTCCTGTCCAACGGGATTTAAGCTTACGTGGAAAGAGTCGAAGCCTTGAGTTGAATAGAAGAACTTGATCTCCTTCCTTCAAAGTCCTTTGGGATGATATGCTTATCATGCCACCGCTTCGATCTTTCCTTGTAGATCCTTGCGTTCTCGTACGCATTCAGCCGGATCTCCTCTAGCTCATTGATGTCCAATAGCCGCTTCTCTCCGGCTTCTTTCATGCTGAAGTTGAGCCACTTGACGGCCCAATATGCTTTATGCTCTAGCTCTACAAGAAGGTGACAAGACTTCCCATACACAAGGTTGTATGGCGTTGTACCTATGGGTGTCTTAAAAGCGGTCCTGTACGCCCATAATGCATCATCTAGCTTCATTGCCCAATCCTTTATCGTTCTAGAGACAGTCTTCTCTAGAATTCATTTGATCTCTTTATTAGATATCTCAACTTGTGCGCTTGTTTGCGGATGGTATGGTGTGGCAATCTTATGGGTTACCCCATACTTAGATAATAGAGCCTCAAATCGACGGGCTGTGAAGTGCGTTCCTCCATCAATAATGATGGTTCGGGGAGTCCCGAACCTTGGGAAGATCGTTCTATTGAAGAACTTCACCTCTACCATTGCATCATTAGTGGGAGAAGCGATTGCTTCTATCCATCTTGAGACATAGTTGTAACACCCCAAATCCGCGGGACTTGGAGTGTCACATTGGGCTAGGATCTCATAATGGATCCTGACCCTAACCTGACAACAAGTTCACTGAATCTTACAACAAGGCACAGGTAGATTAAAATCAAATACATAAAAGCTAAGTATGATACATCAAAAGAGTTTACAAACTCATAGCCGAGTACAGAACAACAACATAAACCACAACCACAAAAGATCCCACATCCCACGCATCCTAATGTACAGAAGTCCTCGGCTTGTCACACCATCTGGCTCACTCTGCAGTATTCCTAACCTGCAGAACACTACAACACGGTATGAAACCGTTAGCTACAACAATGAAAAGCATGAAGGTAATAGCACAACCACACATCAACATCTCAAACATGCAATGCCACACACATTCATTTATTATCTTTCATTACGTTATTCCATTACTAATTCAACTTCTTTTGTAACACGAGGAGCCTCAAGAACCCCGTCCCATCCAACGTAACACAGGAGTTTTGCATGGGGGTGACCTTCACTCGTCCCCTCCTGTGAGATCATCTTCAGGGCACCTCTTCCTAACCAGCAGGCGGAGACCGGCGGTTACCGCCCGTTATAATACACTTGGGCCAAATAAATGTAATAAATGGTCATCCTAGTCGAGTTTAGGTTATAAATGCACAATCATATGAACACACACAACCATCACAATCGTACAATCCACAACTGCACGCTAGGTAAGTCCTATGGACTTACCTGATATACTCATAACATGTACCACGTCACAGCTTCCCCTTGGGAAGTAATCAACGCCTACAATAGCAAGGCACACACAATCACATACTGAAAAGGTTAGGAGACTCGTCTCACTAACCACAACCAACCTATATCTCAAATCTAAACCTCAGATCCTCAACACATTCATAAATGCCTAAGGCATATCCCCAACATAACATCTCATCATACTCGTACACATACTAAACCTTAAAGCCATAACCGATATCCATAATATCATCATGATCCTCAACTCATTCTGACACCTAGCATGCATCTAATTAGTATTCCTTAATCTCAAATTTAATCCTAATTTAATTAATTAACCTTTAATTAATTAATTAAACTTCACCAAAATAACGTTTTGCCCGCAGGCCATTTCTACCCACCTGTCATCAGATTTCATCAAACAAACAACCTATAAACACCAGAATAATATAATGATCATAATGGAATTTCTAATTATCCATTTTGAAAAGCCTAAGTCAATTTAGGCCAAATCGCAGTACGGAAAACGAATAAATTCATAACTTATTCGTTACTAACCCGATTGACGATCTGAGCGACGAAACTGTCCTGGTGATAGGTGATGGAATCACTATCATTTAGGGTAGTTTTTAGAGTCTTTTTATTGCATTAGTGTTGGTTTATGCTACTAACTCCTTGGTCCAGAAGAAGAAGATCAAAAGAAGCTAAAGAAGGAGTTATAAGCACTTAGGAGTAAAGATCGATCAAGAAGCAAAGTTTCTGTTGGTCCACCGCCCCCGCGGGCCCTTGCAGCCGCCCCTGCGGTGACTTGCCTTGACGAGAGGAAGACCAGCTCCCCTGCGCCTCCCACTGCGCCCTGCCTGCGCCTCGCCTTGGGAGCTGGAAGGTGAAGCGTTTATGTCACCGCCCCTGCGTTGGCCTTAAGGCGCCCCTGCGCCTTGACATCAGAAACGTCAGGAAGGCGAAAGGTCAGACGTTAAAGTGCATTAAAGATCCTCCCCAGTGGAGTTGTGTAGCCGCCCCAGCGGTTCCGAAGAAGATCAACCGATTCTGCCTAAACCGCCCCTACGGGTCCTGAAGGCCGCCCCTGCGGTTTAACGCCAAAAGCTTTACTCCGGCTGTTTACACCACCTTTATGGCATTAAAGATGGTTGTTTTAGGCCGACTATTTACTCCTAATTAAGTGTCTTGTGTAGTATAAATAGTCCATGGCTGATTGCTAGAATTATCCATGCTTTTCCTCACAAAATCCATTTTTAGACTTGAGTTTTCCATTGTAATGAGTTGCTAACTCCCTTGCTACATTGGGTTGGTTTGAAGCTGCTTTGTTACTTTGGTTGTAAGTCCTTTTAATGTAAGTTTTTATCCAGTAATGTTTTGTGTTTCCTTCCATTGTTTAATTGCATGTTAACTATTACTTGAGATTAAACACCTTAGGTTCTAAAGTGCATGTAAACAACTAGGATTAATAGGTTCCGGGTTCGGGTCTTTAATCTTGTAGCAACTTTAAGTAATAACGGGTTGTAATTACTTAAAGAAAAGGAACACAAATATAAAGATAAGTTTAACGGTTTTAATCTTCTCTTTATATCCCTTAGTCTTTGTTTGAATGCTAACTTGTTATTTGTTCTTGTAGGTTTACGGAACTTTAATAGGTTAAGTTGTGTTGATGCCGGTTGGCTCAACACATATGTATGATCGAGACGTGAGATTACTTAAAAATTTGTAAAAGGAATGCACCAAAATAGCAATTGCATGCTTAGAATCAACCTAGTGTAGATTCATCCATTATTGTCTTATTTGTCGCTTTAATCGTTTTCATAAGTTTTTGTGCATCAATTCAACCAACCCCCCCCCTTTGTGTCACTTGTCATTATAATCAATAATTGCATCTAAAACACCTTAACTCTCTTGGGTTCGACCCTTACTTAATCACTATACTTGTTCTTAGTGCTAAGTCGGGATTTACTTTTGATTGGGTATAGACGACCATAGAAATACCTTCGGTCAAATTTTGGCGCCGTTGCCGGGGAGTTTTTGTGTTTTATTGTTATTATTGATTATTGGTTTGAACCATTTTATGGTTCAAACCCGTGCTACTAATTCTAGCTTTGCTTCTTTTGATCCAGAAATTGAGAGGACGCACATCCGGCAACGAAGACAACAACAACTACAACAAGAGATGGTTGACCGTACTCTTCGTCAACTTACGCAGCCCACTTTTGCTCAAAACCCTTTTGCGGTCGCTATACCGGCACTAGGGGAAGGAGTCAACTTTGAGCTCAAACCGGGTCTTATTCACTTACTTCCATCCTTCCATGGGCTAAGTGGTGAAGACCCCATCAAGCACCTTGGGAAGTTCCACACCGTTTGTATGAGCATGAAGCCGGCCAACATTACCGCAGAACATATCAAGATGAGGGCATTCGGCTTCACACTCAAGGATTCTGCGGATGATTGGTATTACCACCTTCCATCCGGGAGCATTGACACTTGGGAGAACCTTCACAAAGCATTTTTGGAGAAATACTTTCCAGCTAAAAAGGCCAATAGCTTGAAGAAAGCTATAAGCAACATTGAGCAAGAGGCAACCGAAACTCTTTACGAGTATTTCGAAAGATTTGCATGCCTCCGATCCAGCTGTCCTTTCCACGGATATTCAACTCAAGATCTAGTCTTGTACTTGTACAATGGCTTTCTAGACAATGAAAGGAGGATCGTCGATGCGGCTTGCGGAGGTAATATTCTTAACTCTACTCCTTACCTTACTTTGGAAAAGATACAAGAACTAGAGGAAGGAACTCGGAACTTTGGAAGGACCCCGGCTAAGAAAGGAGTTCATGCCGTGAGTTCCGAGAAGAACGAGATTTCCACCGAGCTAGCGGAATTGAAGGAAATGGTGAAGAGGCTAACACTTATAGGAACACCGCAACAACTCAAAGCTTGTGGAGTTTGTGCTGACCCGTATCATCCAACGGACATGTGTCCACAAGTTCAAGATGACGATGCTGAAGTAAACGCAATGGGTTATGGACAACCACAGCAGCAAAGACCTAGATCCCTATGCACAGAATTTCATGCCAAATTGGCGTGACCAACAGAATTTTCGTTCGAAGGATCAACAAAACCAACAACAGCAGCCCCGCCAAGGTAAGTATCACTCAATTGAAGATATGTTGCAGGTTTTGACTAAACACTTTGCTACTCATGTCCAAACAACAGAATCAAGCATCAAAAACCTTGAGAAGCAGGTTGGTCAAATGACGGAAGCCATTACAAGAATTGAAACTAGGGCCTCCGGAGGATTACCGTCGCAAACGGTTATAAACCCAAAAGGCATGCAGGAGGAGGTTCAAACATAGAGGAAGAGTTCTTACGTCGAGCCAACGACGTAAAACAAAGGCGCTAATTCGGGAGGCAACCCGAAGGAATAAGTAGAGGGGCTTCTGTCAAGAAAACTGCCCCTGCGGCTCTAAAAACACGCCCCTGCGGCGACACCCTCGGCCAACGCCACCCCCGACGCTGGGCCTGTGTCTGCTCACGTAGGTCACCCCCCCCCCCCGCGGTGCCAACCCTGCGCCCCTGCGGCGGCCACCCTTGACACGCACCCTCAGCCCCGCCCCCGGCGCTGAGGCTGCGTGCCCCCTCTCTCTTGTCACCGCCCCCGCGGCGACACACACCGCCCCTGCGGTACAGTTAAGGGAAAAAAAAAATACACTTCTTAAAAATAACCTACATCTACCACCTTCTCCACTCCCTCTCCATTCACTCTGCAAAACCTAGCCGCCTCACCCCCCCCCTACACCCTTGCGCCCTCCAGCAACTCATCGCCACCACCTCGTCGCTCCCCCTGCGCCACCTCCAGCAACCTAGCAGCGCCACCCTTTCTTGCAAACACAAACAATCTCCACCACATACACTCAGCCCTTTCTCCCCACTCCCCTGTCCCACCACCAGCAACGTCTGCACCAGCAAGGAAGACGTCGGAAAAGCACAATCGCCACCACCTTCGTCGAATGACCAAATCGCCTTTCTGCTCTTCGACCGCCCCTGCGCCTGCAAGCTCCCGCCCCTGCATCAAGCCGCCCCTACGCCTGTTGCAGCCGCCCATGCGGATATTACGACAGAAGGTTCATCTTTTGATCAAATTGCTGAACTTTCTAACTCTCTTACTTGATCAATTGCAAGTGATGGAACCACAAAGGAAATACAAGTTGACGGAAGGTGAGAAGGATCGGTATAGGATCGCTCAAAGCCGGGAGGTGCATGCAACCCGGTTCCTTGATGCTTCCACCTTGGATAATCTAGGGATGTTGGAGAGTATGCGGGATTTTCTAAACAATGCTGGGTTGGGTGATTTTCTAATAAAGACCGCTCCAACACACCCCGACCTCAACAGACAATTTATAGCAACATTCAAAATGGAGACGGTAGACCAAATGTGTGTTGGGCTTTCATTCAAGTACAACAAGAGGAAGTACACATTGGATTACACCCAAATATCGGAGGCTTTAGGGGTGCCAATAGCAGCTTCCGATGACTGGTGGGAACCCATTCCGACACCGGATTTTCTTGAGTTTTGGCAGGCCGCCACTAGGTCAGAGTTCCATGCAGGTGGTGAGTACTCCAACAAATTCACCCACCCCTGCTTGAGGCTCATATCAAAGGTCTTCATGAGTGTCTTCTGTGGACACAAGGAGGAGAATAAGGTCGCTCTCAAGGACCTTCCATTGTTATATGCTTGCCTCTCCACGAATGATTGGGTGCCGGATTGGGCATATCTCTTCCTTACCGCTCTTAAACGGATTAGGAAGAATGAGCCTCGTGACATAGTGGGAGGAGGTATCATTTCATTACTAGCTGCGTGGGTTATGGATCTTCCTCCATTGAAAGAAGGTTTGGAGGCACCCTTATACAATGAAGGGTTATTGAGGAGGTGCAGGCTCCTCAGGAGAGACGGGGAGCATCGGTTCTGGATCTCCCTTGCAGATGGGAGTCAAATCACATATCTTCCCCGACGACTCCCCTTGGGAGAAGAGGTCTCCGACCTATATGTACCGGCTGACCCTGTCCCTCCGAGACGAACTCAAGTTGATATTGTTGGGAGGTACGCAGCCGGCTCTAGCAGGGCCCACACCACTGATGAGGAGATGCCGACAACGGGACAAGACAGTCAGACCATGGAGAGTCTGCAGGCTCAGATGGCTAATTTGACTACACAGCACCAGGCATGGCAGACAAAGTATCAGCGGTCCATGCTTGAGCAGCAACAGGCGTGGCAGTCCAGCTTCGCCTCCTCCATGACCACCCACTTTGACCGCCGTCAAGATGCTTGGCAGGCGGCTCATCGGTAGCAGTTGGAGACTCAGTGGCTAGCTTGGCAGGCTAGCTATGAGACTTCATTTAGAGAGAGGATGGAGGCTCAAGAGGACCGGATTGATACCCTTCACCGTCGGCAGGAGCACTTCTTCCGCCACTTCCCTTACCTGCTAGAGGAGGGTCCTGGTGGTCCATTCGGACCACCCCAATGAGGGGTACATTTCTTTCCCTTCTCCCACATTTTATCTTTGACTCATTTTCACTTTGAGGACAAAGTGCACTTCAAGTATGGGGGAGGGATATATATCATTGCTTGTACAGTTTGTTAGTTGTTTTTGGCATTTGTTTTGCATTATTGAAATCAGTTTGAAAAAAAAAGAAAAAAAGAAAAAAGCCAAAGAAGTAAAAAAAGGCATGAAAATCCTTAGATAAACCGAAAACCCTAAAGGACGGTTTAGGTAAAAAGAAGGTAGTCCGACCAACCTTAGGTTGGTGCAAAATTGGACTTGAGGGATGTGAGCTTAAGTGAGAAAAGAAGAAGAGTGGCAAGGTGAAAACCCAAAAGGGCGCCTTGGCAAGATGAGCGACACCGAGTGTAGGTTTCTCTTCCGGCGTTTTGGCGACATAAGAAGGGGAGTCATAAGGTGGTTGTCCGGGTAGGCCACTCTTGGAGCGATAAGGATGGTAGTATCTTCTTTTTCTCACATTTCCTCTCTTTTCCCTTCTTTCTTTCTTGGTTTTTCTCTTGTTTTCCATTAGTTTTCTTTCTTTCCCTTGCTTCCTGAGACATTGAGTCTAATGGCTGTCATTTGTTTTACTCGGGACGAGTAAACACGTCTAAGTATGGGGGAGTTTGATAGGTGATGGAATCACTATCATTTAGGGTAGTTTTTAGAGTCTTTTTATTGCATTAGTGTCGGTTTATGTTACTAACTCCTTGGTCCAAAAGAAGAAGATCAAAAGAAGCTAAGGCAGGAGTTATAAGCACTTAGGAGTAAAGATTGATCAAGAAGCAAAGTTTATGTTGTCCACCGCCCCCGCGGGCCCTTGAAGCCGCCCCTGCGGTGACTTGCCTTGACGAGACGAAGACCAGCTCCCCTGCGCCTCCCACTGCGCCCTGCCTGCGCCTCGCCTTGGGAGCTGGAAGGTGAAGCGTCTATGTCACCGCCCCTGCGTTGGCCTTAAAGCGCCCCTACGCCTTGACATCGGAAACGTCAAGAAGGCGAAAGGTCAGACGTTGAAGTGCATTAAAGATCCGCCCCAACGGAGTTGTGTAGCCGGCCCAACGGTTCTGAAGAAGATCAACCGATTCTGCCTAAACCGCCCGTGCGGGTCCTAAAGGCCGCCCCTGCGGTTTAATGCCAAAAGCTTTACTCCGGCTGTTTACACCACCTTTATGGCATTAAAGGTGGCTGTTTTAGGCCGGCTATTTACTCCTAATTAAGTCAACACATATGTATGATCGAGACGGGAGATTACTTAAAAACTTGTAAAAGGAATGCACCAAAATAGCAATTGCATGCTTAGAATCAACCTAGTGTAGATTCATCCATTATTGTCTTATTTGTCGTTTTAATCGTTTTCATAAGTTTTTGTGTATCAATTCAACCAAACCCCCCCCCCCCTTGTGTCACTTGTCATTATAATCGATAATTGCATCTAAAACACCTTAACTCTCTTGGGTTCGACACTTACATAATCACTATACTTGTTCTTAGTGCTAAGTCGGGATTTACTTTTGATTGGGTATAGACGACCATAGAAATACCTTCGGTCACCTGGTGACATATATGCTCGACCAGGTCCTTATCTTCTCGGAAATGCATAAACTTGGTACCGATATGAAGAGAATGAAGAGAGGAATCCAGAAACTCAAATGAAATTGAAATCGGATTAGAAACGGAGAGTAGATCTTAGTTTGAAGTTTGAGAGAAATCAGAGCTTTTACGAGGAAACGTGAAAGGAAATGAATTAATAAACGATTTTCCGCTATTTATAGTGAAGTCGATAATTATCTTTTAGCGAAGTCGATAAATTATCCTTTTATCGATCCAATGGCGGGTTGAACACCCTTCTCCAAACTTCTCGAAATTGGCATAATAGATCTTGAATATTGTAGGGATAATTATTCCACAATTGCCTCGGAAAACGTGTATTCCTAAGCCGTATTTCTTAGCCGTTAAGAAATGAAATAGCGACTCTTTTATCCGTTTTGCCTTTCCATGTTATTTCATATCTAGGACATGTCCGATAACCTGATCATTTCTTTCAACTGCATTTTTATTAATTGGAGCTCCCAAATGCTCCAAATAATACCGGAGGGTAAAAATAATTACACGGGGGAAAAAGTGAAAATTTCACCATAAGCCCAAAATTACACCAGGAACATAACGGTGGGACTTATACTCAACACTTACGCAATCTTCGCGAGTTATATGTCAATTACTATCACTGATTAAGTTAATCAACATTAATTAGAATTCGGAAATCCTAGCTATTACAATAGTCTACGGCTAGAAGTATGTATTGGTTTCCACAAGACGATGGGAATGGTCCCATGAAGTCCACTCCCCATGCATCGAATATCTCTACTTCTTGTATGTTGTTGAGGGGCATCTCATTCCTCCTTGAAATATTACCTGTCCTTTGACAAGCATCACAAGCAACAACATATCTCTTCACATCTTTAAATAAGGTAGGCCAAAAGAAACCAGATTGGAGTACCTTAGCACACGTCTTGTGAGAACTAGCATTTCCTCCACAAGGCAAAGAATGGCAATGGCAGATAACGCTTTCCACCTCATCCTCCAGAACACATCTCCTGTACACGCCATCGGGACCTCTCTTGAAGAGTAGAGGTTCATTCCAATAGAAGTGTCGGACGTCTATTAAGAACTTTTTCCTTTGAGCATATGAAAGTCCGGGTGGGAGTTCCTGACAAACAAGGTAATTGACAATATCAGCAAACCATGGGTCATTACCTTTCGAGATTTGTTGAAGACATTCTTCAATCTCGTGTAGCTGTTCGTCGGGGAATGAGTCGTCAATAGGGAGCTCATCCGTCTCATCGGTGAGGTGTGGGAGACGGCTAAGGTGATCGGCAACTGAATTCTCCGAGCCCTTCTTGTCACGGATCTCTAGATCGAACTCTTGTAAGAGCAAGATCCGTCTTAGAAGCCTAGGCTTTGCATCCTTCTTTGTGAATAGGTAGCGGATTGCTGAATGATCCGTGTAGACTATCACTTTCGCACCTACAAGATAGGAACGAAATTTCTCAAATGCATAAACTACATCAAGAAGCTCCTTCTCCGTGGTAGCATAATTTAGTTGAGCTTCATCTAGCATCTTGCTAGCATAGTAGATGGCGTGAGTGCGACCATCTTTCTTCTGTCCAAGTATAGCTCCAATAGCTACATCACTTGCGTTGCACATGATCTCAAAAGGAAGTGTCCAATCGGGTGGTTGGATGATAGGAGCTGAAATCTAAGCTTCCTTGATCCTGCAAAAGGCATCTAAACATTCTTTCGAAAACTCGAAAGTTATGTCCTTCATCAAAAGATTAGTCAAAGGTTTTGAAATCTTAGAAAAATCCTTTATGAACCTCCTATAGAAACTTGCATGTCCTAAAAAGCTTCTAACTCCTTTCACCGAAGATGGAGGAGGTAGCTTCTCTATAGTTTCAATTTTTGCTCTATCAACTTCTATTCCTCTATTCGAAATCAAATGACCTAACACAATTCCTTCGGTGACCATAAAAGGACACTTCTCCCAGTTTAAGATTAGGTTAGTGTCTTCACATCTCTTAAGAACAAGGGAAAGGTTAGAGAGACAGTTATCAAAGGAAGAACCATATACCGAAAAGTCGTCCATGAATACTTTCATGATGTTCTCTACTTACTCCGAAAAGATTTCCATCATACACCTTTGGAAGGTGGCTGGAGCGTTGCATAAACCGAATGACATCCTTCTATAGGAAAACGTACCCCAAGGGCACGTTAAAGTAGTCTTCTCTTGATCATCCGGGTGAATGGGAATCTGAAAGAAACCGCTATATCCATCTAGATAACAAAAGTAAGAGTGTTGGGCTAACCTTTCCAACATTTGATCAATGAAAGGAAGGGGGAAATGGTCGTTCCTCGTGGCAACATTCAGTTTACGGTAGTCGATGCACATTCTCCATCCCGTAACTGTCCTTGTGGGAATAAGCTCGTTGTTCTTGTTTGCAACAACGGTAATGCCTCATTTCTTTGGAACCACTTGTATGGGGCTCACCCATTTGCTATCAGAAATAGGGAAGATGATACCTGCATCAAGTAGCTTAAGGATTTCTTTCTTCACGACCTCTTTCATGATTGGATTTAACCGTCTTTGAGGTTGACGTGAAGGTTTGTAATCCTCTTCCATCAAGATCTTATGCATACATAGAGAATGTTTAATTCCTACTAAATCATCAATGGTATAGCCTAAGGCTTTCCTATGTTATTTCTGAACATTCATAAGCTTCTCAAGTTCATCATCACTCAATTGTGCACTAACTATAACAGGATATGTAGAGGTAGGCCCAAGGAATGCATACCTTAAATGTGTAGGAAGTGGTTTCAACTCCAATGAAGGTGGTGCCTTGGTTGATGGTTCATGATCATCTAGTGTCATTGGACAAGCCTCTGAAGGTGGAGGAAGTGTGCTATTATAGTTAAGAACAACTGCAATCGAGTTCGTAGAAGTTGGAGAAATTGTCGAAAAATCGACCTCCCCTGACGTAAATTGGTCGATTTTTGGTCCTATTTTTCTTTCTATTGTTAAAAATCGACTTGCATTATCCGAAATCGAGTGATTTTCTTTATGTAGGTCGATTTTTCCAACAGATTCCGGGGCTCTTTTTAGCACTTCAAATCTTGCCTCCGGCCCTTCCTCTTCATCTTCCAATGCTCGAATCTCATCATCACAATCATGTTCCACTCCTTCTTTAATGATACTCATGCTAAGAACCTTTTGAAGTGGATCTTTGATCAAGATTGAACTCACCACTTCTCTAGACTCTTCTTCATCAAAGATGTTAAAAACATCTTCTCTCAAAGATGGCTCTTTGATTAAGGAGGAGAGTACAAATTCCACTTTCTCTTCCCCTATATTGAATGATAGCTGTCCATTCTTGCAATCAACCATACAATCGAAGGTTGCAAGGAATGGTCTCCCAAATATGATGGGAACGGGATAATTTGCAGAAATGCCAAGAACGACAAAGTCTATAGGAATGTAAAACTTACCAAGTTTCACGGGAATGTCCTCTATGATTCCAACAGGCCTAGTTATGGAACGATCAGCCATGTAAAGTGTCATCTTCACCGGTCTAGGCTCTCCTACACCAACCGCATTGCATAAAGCAAGTGGTATGATACTTACGCTTGCTCCATGGTCACAAAGTGCATCATATGTGACTTCTCCTAAGGTAATGGGTATGCAAAATGATCTTGGATCACGCAGCTTGGGTGGCATGTTCTCCGTCATAGTCTTGATAAGTTCGGATGACTCCGAATTCATCTTGACTTCACCGATATCTTCTAGTTTCCTCTTGTTAGAGAGGATCTCCTTTAGGAACTTCCCATAAGCCGGCATACCTAAAATTGCATCCATAAAAGGTATATTAATATGCAGCTTACTCATAAGATCAATGAACTTACTGAAGTGTTTATCAAGACACGCTCTTGCTCTAGATTGGGGAAAAGGTAGAGGTGGTTTGTAAGCGGGAGGAGGAACATAGACATCTTCCTTCTCTTTTTCCTTCTCTTTTTTCTTCTCCTTTTCTTTTTCAGCGGGGGCTTCAACTAATTTGGGTTGTGGATCGGTGGTTGTTACACCACTCCTAGTAGTAATCGCCATTACTCGCCCTTTTGGGTTATCCTCCGTCTTTCCGGGAAGCTTCCCTTGATCTCTAGGAAAATCTCCGGCCTTGCTGAACACTTGATTTTCTAAGGCTTTTTGTGCGTTATCAACCGAAGTGATATGATTCTCTAGTCCTTGGAGCTTTTCCAAGATTGTCTCTAGCATAGCATCATGCTTATCCTCTCCAGTTTGCTCGAGCCATTCGATGTTTGACCTTGGCTTTTCAAAGGTGTAGTAGAAGATGGAGGTGTTAGTGCATTTTCAACATATGAATAGGGATTCCGGGGTTTTGTTTGTTGGATCTCCTATTGTTGTTGTTGGAGTTCTTGTTGTTATTCCAGCTATTGTTCCGGTAGTTGTTCCTATTTCCTTGGTTGTTGTCCCTTCCTAGGTAGCCAGCATCTTGCTCCTTCGTCCTTTGAAGGCTAGTTTTTATGACTTCCTTCAACTCTTTAATCTCATTGTTGAGGGAAAATATTTGAGTTTGTGCAGCATGAGTCAACTTTGCTCCTGGATCTCCCGAATTCCGATTCCCGGCATCCATCTTCCTATGGGAATACTTCTCAATCACTTGGGCTTGCTTCTCAATGAAGTCCCAAGTGTCATCTTCTCACATGTCCATGAATGTACCACAAGAAAGAGATTTGATTTTGAATTGTGTCTCCACATTCAGTCCCTTGTAGTAGATCTCCAACAATTCCAGCTATGAAATGTCATGGTCTAGGCAATCCAATAGAAGATCTTGAAACCTTTCCCAAGATAGAAACAAACTTTCATTAGGTTTCATAGAAAAAACATTTATCTTACCTCTCAATTACGCCGCTTTTTTATGACGGAAAGAACTTAGTGAGAAACTCCAAAGTCAAGTCCTCCCATGTGTTAAGCTTTGCAGCCGGAAGAGTTTGATACCAAGCTAAGCCTTTGTCCTTCAAAGATAAGAAGAACGGTCTCAACTTGTAGTTGTTGTTGTGAACCCTTTGAGGTTTCAAAGTTTCCATGAGAATCTCAAAATTTTGCAAATGTTGATGCGGAGATTCAGCTTCCGTTCCACCAAACTGATTTTGGCGGATCATAGTGATGACTTGTGGATGCATCCCAAAGTCATGATCATCTTGCTCTCCAAGATTCACACCTAGATGGCGTGGTTATTGAATTGGGTCCAGTCGTTGCCCAAGGGTTCGTGGTTCACCCATGACATCAGCAGCTCTCGCCTCTCTAGCACGAGGGTGAGGATCAACAGGAGCACGGGGATTAAGTGGTGGTATGTCCTCTAGCTCTGGCATCTCATCATCGTCGGATAATTCAGCCATAGATGCCTTAGCCTTCTTCTTTTTCCTAGCGTCATTCCTTACTAGTTTCATCTCTAGAATCATCGCCCTAAGCTCATCTATCTGAAACTGATTACGTTCTTTTTCTTCCAAGCGAGCCTTCTCACTCAATTGGAGTTAAGCTTGAGTTTCATCTAACTCCTCTTGAATGTTCCTCTCATTATTTTCAGCCATCTTTTTCTCTTTTATCTTTCTTCTCAAAGTTTTCTCCAATTCGGGATCAAAAGGAATGAGATCTTTGGTAGATCTAGTCCTTCGCATATACCTAAAGAATCTGCAAAAATCACTCAAGTAGACAAATCAAATCACAAGAGCAAAAGCTCCCAAGCCAGACAACCGAAAACCGAATTTGGTCTGGACCAAATCCCCGGCAACGGCGCCAAAAACTTGTTCGCTCAAAAGTGTGTGCGTCAAAGTCTTAAATTTATATCTAGAACTTATGCAAAAGCGAACCCGTAGTGTACGGATCAGCTGTAGTAAGGCAAGAAATTCCAGAGTCGAACTCACGGATTTGGTGAGAATAAAATCGATTTCAAATTATCTGGCAAAGTGTAAAAACTTTTCTGATTAATAAGGAGACAAATGATTCTAAGGATTCAAGTACCCGACTGCGGCTTTCAATCAAGACACTTCTAAAGATCAAAGGACAGAGTTAGCATTGCCAAGGTTATGTGTTTCAAAGGAAGGTATCGTACCGTGAAGTTCCAAAACCTATATGTCTAATCCAAAGGCTCTCTCTATAAGGGTTGTTGAGGTTGCAATATAGAAAGGTCTAAGGATAAGAATTACACTCAAACTAACCACCCAAAACCCAAGGATATGACTCTCAAACGTAAAGATGGAAAGCACACTCAAACCTTAATAGAGGATGTTGAGTCTCTCTATTACCGAAACCTTGTAAACTTTTGCTATCAAGTGAAGAATCAATAATGAAGTCTCTTCTTACACTTGAATAGGGGTTAAAAAGGTTAAGCGAGGTTAGGATTTAGGCAAGAGTTAAATTTGATTAAAGAATAAATCAATTAAAGATCGTCAGGGGAATAAATCGCCCTGTTCTTCACTAAATCGGTCGATCTCACTTAGAACATGTCGATTTTCCTGTTGTCGCAAAGTAAAATCTCAACTCTTAGGGTCCAAATGCTTAAATGAGTTCAGTCTATCATCATCTAAGCCTTAATCATCAACTATTCTCCCCAGAATCACAAGGTTTTTAGCCAACCATTTTCATATTCAAATAAAAATCAAGATTGAATGAATAAAACCAAATAAAACTCGAACTTTGAATAAAACCCAAATAATCTCCGAATCTGTAATCAAACCTTAAAATCTTTCAAAGAATCTCTCAAAGCACTCAACAATGTGTTCACAAATCACAAGAATCAGAAGGGAAACAAAAGATCTCACAAACTTCTTGAATATTGACTTCTTGTTTCTTTCCTTCAATCCTCTCTCCAAGAACCTTCAATCCCGCAAAATCCTGTAAATATTTCCCGCTGCGAACTCCCGAATTTCGTTCCTAGGGTTCCAATGTATACTTTCTCGCTAATGGGCCGCTTGACATATCACTTCTCAAGCCCACAAGTTATGGGATTTGGGTCGTAATAATTTTAGCCAAAAGCTGAAGAAAATCGTGCGATTAAATTCAAAAAAAATCGTTCGATTTTTGTGAAGTAAATTGTCCGATTTATAGGGTAATTGACTCGATTTTCTTCAACAGAAAGTGCTCGTCTCTTGACTTGTTTCCTTCCTTCCTTTAGTGACTCTTTTTCCCACTTCCTTTGCTCTTTATGACTGCTCTAAGGTTCCTTAAGCATCCTTATTGACCTTAGATATTCTTTGCTCCACTTTTGCTTCCAATTCCATCGAATTCACCTATAACTCGACCAAAACTAGTGCAGACCTCTATCTCCGGAATATAAATGAAATAAACCTTAAAGGTACACAAACCTCTCCAAATACAAGGTAAATTGAGTTAAAACCTCCACAATATGCATGATTATAATGACATATAATTCATGTCATCACAAGACCTAAAGCAATCCAACCACTCTTGGAGCTTATGTGATGCATACTAGTTTCAACTCCGTTAGTGAAGTTATAACACCTAAAATAATAAACTTTAAAATAAAGATTGGTTTGATTAATCTACTTACACCACATGCATTTACAAGTACACCAACTAAAAGTACACACACTAAAAGCTATGTGAGACATATAGAAGCATTTTTGGACTTTGTGAGTATTAGGGGTGGACATGAGATGGGATTGGACAAATTGAGATCATCCCACGTCCTTTCCCGGCTATATAGCATGGGATAAGATCGGGAAGAGCATTATACTTTTAAATGAATCCCGTCGGGCCCTATCCTGATATAGATCGGGACGGGACATGATGAGACCAATCGTACTTGACCTATAATTGTTTGTAGTGTATAAATTTAACGATTTACGCACAAAAATATTCTTGCACATCATACTTAAAAACAAAAGACATTAAAACTTTCAATAATCCATAATAACAATAATCTACTCAAAATATAATAAACTTTTGTTTAGACATCCAAAATATAATTAATTTTAATTGAAACATCTAAAATAAAAGTCCAAATCGTAACAAATCACACAATGATGGACTAAAAGATAGCCCAAAATAAAAAGGAAAAGACAATATAGATCGTTCAAGAGAGATATAGAACATGAACAAATCGGTTGACTTCACAAGCCAGATCAACCAATCTCTACGGTAATTGGTCGACTTGTAGCATTACATGTTGTCGTGAAGAATAAGTCAATTGCTCGAAAATTGGTGTGAGAACGACCAATTTTTAGGGGTAAATCGGCCGACTGGAAACTCCTCTTTGAGTGGTCTTCATTTCTTTCATTCTTGACATTGACTTCCTTGATCGGATAATGATCTTTATTCTGTAGCCAGCGTTCTTCCAAAAATTACTCCATTTTAGTTCGTAAAAGGACTAAAATACATGTAATATCATAAACACATGAGTAGATCTCCAAAACACAAAAAGGAAGGAAATCTACCAAAATGCAACACAAAACTTTACTGAACGCTCAAATGATGGATAAGAATGAAAGTGGAAAAAGACATTCAAATGAATGTTATCATGTGGGATGTTGATAAGTGAAATTGATGTGTGGTGGGGTGGTTATGGTTGGAGGTACAACCACTCATCACCTGAACCATCACCTAACCTCCTCATCCACCCTTTTTCACCCGAGTAAATACAAAAAAAAACTAAAACACAAAAATTCATATGATAACTACATTTTAACATTTTCTTCACTTTTCCAAAGACTTTCAGGCGCATCCACTTCCCCCATCTCGGATTTTTGAAATCTATTCAACATCTCAGTCTAGCGAGCCTCCGACCACGTTCAGTCGTTCACACAAATATCTCACTTCTTTTGACGTTCGCTGACGAGGCTAAAAACCTATAGTCGTTGTCTTTTAGCTTAAGTCAAAGTTAATTACCTAACGTTATACTAACCGGTTTGTATAGTGTAAGGGTCGATCCCAAGAGACCCTTGTCAAGTTTTGATTAGATTCAACTATTGAATTGTAACCATTGGGGGCAGGGGGGTTGGATTGTAACAAAGTAAGACAAAAACTTATAAAATTAAGCAAAGACGGTGATAATAGAATGAAAAGCTACACTAGGTTGTATCTTAGCATGCACACTACTTGGTTGGTTCTTTTTACAAGTTATTCATCAATGTTCTCGTCTTGATCTTAGATATATGTCGAGCCAACCCGCATCAACACAACTTACCAAGATTAGTGATCCGTAAACCTAAAAGATCAAAGCACAAGTTAGGATTCCAACAAAGACAGAGAGATATAAGGAAATGAATAAATACCGTTAAACTTTCTTTATAATTATATTCCTTTTCCTTTAAGTAATTACAACTAGCTTTTACCTACTAGATTAAGGACCCGAACCCGGAATCAATTAATCCTAGTACTTTGCATGCATTAGACACTTAAGGTGATCAATCTAAGTTGTAAGAAACATGCAAACTTAAGTTAAAGCTCAAGGAATATAACACATATTGAATGAATGAACTTATATTAATAAAGACTTACAACCAAGCAACAATGCAGCTTCAAACAACCCAATGTAGCAAGGTAACTTAAAAACTCATTACAAATTGGAAATAAGGAGAATAGAGCTTTTGTGGGAAAATGATGGATGATTCTAACAATCAGCCAAGGCTCTATTTATACTACAAAAGACAGTAAATGGGAGTAAATTGGACGTCCTAAACAGCCACCTTAAATGCCATAAAGGTGGTGCAAACAGTCGGAGTAAAGTCCTCTGGCGCTAAACCACGGGGGCGGGCTTCAGGGCCGCAGGGGCGGTTTAGGCTAAAACGCTCGATCTTCTTCTTGGCCACTAGGGCGCCTGGAAATCCCGTAGGGGCGGGTCTTTGATGCTCCTTGAACGTTTGACACTTCAACTTCGTGTCGTTTCTGATGACGAGCCACAGGGGCGGCCCAATGTCACCGTAGGGGCGGTGACACTGGTTCTTTACCTTCACAGGTCCGCAGGCAGAGGCGCAGGGGTGCCCGCTTCGCTTCTTCGGGGTGATTCACCGCAAGGGTGGCCGGAGGCAGCCGCAGGGGTGGTGACAAACTTGTTCTGGGCGCTGGAAAAGGCGCAGGCTGAGTTCCGGAGTGCAATGCCATCACAAGGGCGGTGACACAACTCCGCGGGGGCGATGTGGCACCAAAACACTTCTTCTTGATCTTTCTTCAACTCCCAAGTGTTGCTAATATCTTCTTTTACTTCATTTGGACTTCTTCATCTGGATCAAGATATTAGTAACACAAACCGAATCAAATACACTAAAAACTAACCTAATTGATAGTGATTCCATCACCTATCAAACTCCCCCATACTTAGACTCTTTACTCGTCCCAAGTAAACAACATATCAATAGTTCAGCATACGGAAGTCTCAAGAAGCATGGTGCAGAAGACAAGATGAGGAAATCAAGAGAAAAACCAAGAAAAGAAAGTGAGAAAAGAGAGAAAATGAGAAAAGGTGATAAGCTACCATCCTTATCGCTCCAAGAGTGACCTACCCGGACAACCTCCTTATGACACCCCTTCTTATGTCGCAAACGTCGGAAGGAGAACCTACACTCGATGTCACTCATTTTGCCAAGGAGCCCTTTCGGGTTTTCACCTTGCCGCTCTTCTTCTTTTCATAATGATCTCACCAAATTCTCACATCCCTCAAGTCAAATTTTGCACCAACCTAGAGTTGGTCGGACTACCTTCTTTTTACCTAAACCGTCCTTTCGGGTTTTCGGTTCATCCAAGGATTTTCTTGCCTTTTTCTCAATATCTTTGGCTTTTTTCTTTCTTTTTTTTTGACTGAATTTCAACAGCAATTACAAACTAGAATTCTTGAAAACAAACACACAAATAAACTGTACATGTAAGATAGTGTTCCCTCCCCATACTTGAAGATCACTTTTCCCTCAAAGTGTGATAAATGAAAGCAAAGACTACAATAAAGTGGAGAAGAGAAAGAGAGGATGCTCACTAGTGGGATGGTCCGGGTGGACCATCCGGACCGTGCTCTAGAGGATAAGGAAAGTGATGGAAGACGTGCTCCTGCCTCCGGTAGATCTCATCAATCCGGACCTGTTGTGTATATATCCAAGCTCTAAAGGAAGACTCAAAGTTGGCTTGTCAAGCCAACTGCTGAGACTCCAACCAATGTTGCTGAGCCGCCTGCCAAGCGTCGTGACATTGGTTAAAATGGGCGGTCATGCTCTCTTGAAAGCCCGTCTACCAAGCCTGCTACGGCTCAAGCATGGCAGGCTGGTAGTTGGTCTGCCAAGCCTGGTGCTGAGTGGTAAGAGCAGCCATCTGGGCCTGGAGGCTCTCAAGGCCGGGGCTATCCTCCCCGACGATGTGGGCATCTCGTCATCCTCAGGAATGGGCATGTGGTCCTCATATGGGGACCGCCTGGAGCTCACCACATGCCTCTCAATAATAGCAACATGAGGCCGCCTCGGAACCCATGGATCAGCAGCAATGTAAAGCTCAAAGAGCTCATCTCCGAATGGTAGCGGCCGGGGCAAGTAAGTGATGTGACTCCCATCTGTAAAAGAGAGCCAAAACAAGTTCTCACCATCTCGTCGAAAGAGCTTGCACCGCCGGAGAAGTCCTTCGTTGTAGACTGGGATTGCCAACCCATCCTCCAACTTGGTCATATCAATGACCTGCTCAGCGATCAAGGAGATGACCCCACCTCCAACAATATCCGTCGGCTCGTTCTTCCTAATCCGCTTCAAAGCGGTGAGGAAAAGGTAAGGCTAATCCGGCACGTTTTCACATGCTGGAATGCAAGCGTACAGCAGCGGAAGGTCCTTGAGAGCGACATTGTTCTCCTCCTTCTGTCCACAGAAGACACACATGATTATCTTGGAAAGGAGCCTCAAGTAGGGGTGAGTGAGCTTGTTGTTGTACTCACCCCCGGCATTAAACTCGGAGCCGGTAGCTGCTTGCCAAAACTCCACCAAGGCCGGTTGGGGTGCGAACTCCCACCACTTGTCAGTAGGGTTCTTGGTAACCCCAAAAGCCTCCGGAAGCTGTGAGAAGTTGACCGTGTACTTCCGCTTGTTGTATTTGAAAGTCACGACGACAACTACATGGTCCTCCTTCTCCATTGTGAAAGTGGCGATGAACTGTCGGGTGAGCGCGAGGTATGTAGGAGCACTTTTGTCGAGGAAGTCTCCGATCCCAGCATTGTCGAGGAAGGACTGCATGCTCTCCAACATGCCTAGATTTTCCAAGGCCGGAACGTGCAAAAACCAAGTAGCATATACCACTCAATCTTCCACAATCCCGTAATGGGCCTTCTTTGCCTTTGACATCTTATACTTTCTTGTGGTATCCATTCTAGCAGCACTTGAAGTAAAGGAATTAGAAATCACAAAGAAAGGATAGAAGATCGAACCCTCTATTGTGTTTTACGCAGGGGAGGTTTGAGGACCCGCAGGGGCGTTGAGGCGCAGGGGCGGGAGCTTACAGACCTAGGGGCAGGCGAAGTGTTGAAGGCAATATGTGACAGCTTCGCTGGTGGTGGAGTTGTGGCGCTTGTTGTGGCGTTGTAGGCTATTGGTGATGGCTTGTGGTGGTCAGCGGTGGTGGTTGAGAGTGGTTGGTGGTGGTTAGGTTTGAGAGATGAGTTGAGGGATGGTGTATCAAGGTGACGGAGAGGGTGGTTCAGAGGCGTACTGGTGGCCTGAGGAAGGGCATCGCAGTGGTGGCACAGGGGCGTGGGGCTAGCGTTGCAGTGGTGGCACAAGGGAGTGAGAGTTGGGAGCGTAGGGGGCGTGGGGCTAGGGTGTAAGAGAGTGATCGAGAGAGAGAGTGTGTGGTAGGTTAAGAGGAGAGAGAGGAGGTTGGTGGGGTAAGTGATAGGTTTTTTCTGACTTCTATTTTTTTCTTTTCTGGGTAAACCCGCAGGGGCGGGGGCTTGTCAGCGCGGGGCGGTGACAAAAGGAGAGGACACGCAAGCCCAACACCGGCACTGGGGCGTCTGTCAAGGGAAAGGGAAAGGGCCGCAGGGGCGGGGGGGGGGGTTGTCACCACTGGGGCGGTGGCAGTCTTGAGCTGGCGCAGGCCTAGCGCCGGGGCGGGCTGGGAATATATTGTCACCGTAGGGACGGTGACATAGGGTCGCAGAGGCGGTTTTCTTGACAAAGCCTCCTCTTCTGATTCTCTCGGGTTTCCTCTCGAGCAGCGGCTTTGTTTTACGTCGTTGGCTCGACGTAAGGACCTTACTTCTCTGCTTGGGCCTCCTCCAATACCATCTCGTCTATTGGATCATTTTTTACTCCCTAAAGGTATGACTTGAGCCTTTGTCCATTGACTTTGAATATCTTGTGAGTTTGTGGATCATAAAGATCCACAACACCATGTGGATGGACTTCGGCTATCACATACGGACCTGTCCACCTTGAGCGTAGCTTTCCTGCAAAAAGTTTCAAACGTGATTGAAATAGAAGGACTTTATTACCTGCTTGAAAGTCCTTTCGGATGATATTCCGGTCATGCCATGCTTTTGTCTTTTCTTTGTATGATGTGGCATGGTCGTATGCATCGAGCCTTAATTGATCCAGCTCTTGCAATTGAAGCTTCCGAAATTCTCCTACTTCATTCACGTTCATGTTGCATTTCTTCACCACCCACCATGCTTTGTGTTCTAGCTTCTCTAGTAGGTGGCAAGCCTTTCTGAACACTAGTCGGAATGGGGACATTCCAATATGAGTCTTGTATGCCGTGCAGTATGCCCACAAAGAATCATTAAGCCTCAAGCTCCAATCCTTCCTTCCCGGAGAAACCGTCTTTTCAAGGATTGTCTTGAACTCCCGGTTTGACACTTCAGCTTGTCCATTTGTTTGTGGGTGGTATGTTGTTTACACACGTTGATGGACATGGTACTTCTTGAGGAGGGCGGTGATCGTCTTGTTGCAAAAGTGAGTTCCCCTATCGCTTACCAAAGCCTTAGGGTGTCAAACCTTGCAAAGATATTATCCTTAAGAAAAGCTGCCACAACCTTAGAATCATCAGTTTTGGTGGCCTTTGCTTCCACCCACTTGGAAACATAGTCCACCGCAAGTATATAGGTATTCCCAAAAGAGTTAGGAAAAGGACTCATGAAATCTATTCAACACCTTAGTCTCAGATTTTTGACATTTTCTTCACTTTTCCAAAGACTTTCAGGCGCATCCACTTCCCCCATCTCGGATTTTTGAAATCTATTCAACACCTCAGTCTAGCGAGCCTCCGACCATGTTCAGTCGTTCACACGAATATCTCACTTCTTTTAACGTTCGCTGACGAGGCTAAAAACCTATGGTCGTTGTCTTTTAGCTTAACTCAAAGTTAATTACCTAACGTTGTACTAACAGGTTGTATAGTGTAAGTAAGGGTTGATCCCAAAAGATTCTTGTCATGTTTTGATTAGAATTAATTATCGAATTATAACCAATGAGGGGGGGGTAGATTGTAACAAAGTAAGACAAAAACTTATAAAATTAAGCAAAGATGGTGATAATAGAATGAAAAGCTATACTAGGTTGTATCTTAGCATGTACACTTGATCTTAGATATGTTTCAAGCCAACTGACATCAACACAACTTAACAAGATTAGTGATTCGTAAACCTACAAGATCAAAGCACAAGTTAGCATATCAACAAAGACAAAGAGATATAAAGAAATGAATAAACACCGTTAAATTTTCTTTATAGTTATATTCCTTTTCCTATAAGTAATTACAACCAGCTTTTACCTAAAGGGTTACTACTAGATTAGGATCCGAACCCGGAATCAATTAATCCTAGTACTTTGCATGCATTAGACACTTAAGGTTATCAATCTAAGTGGTAAGAAACATTCAAACATAAGTTAAAGCTCAAGGAATATAACACATATTGACTGAATAAACTTATATTAATAAAGACTTACAACCAAGCAGTAATGGAGCTTCAAAATAACCCAATGTAGCAAGGTAACTTAGAAACTCATTACAAATTGGAAATAAGGAGAATAGAGCTTTTGTGGGAAAATGATGGATGATTCTAACAATCAGACAAGACTCTATTTATACTACAAAAGACAGTAAATGGGAGTAAATTGGCCGTCCTAAACAGCCACCTTAAATGCAATAAAGGTGGTGTAAACAACCGGAGTAAAGTCTTCTAGCGCTAAACCGCAGGGGAGGGCTTCAGGCCGCAGAGGTGGTTTAGGCCAAAATGCTCGATCTGATTATTGGCCGTTGGGGCGGCCTGACAATCCCGCAGGGGCGGGTCCTTAATGCTCCTTAAACGTTTGACTCTTCAACTTCGTGTCATTTTTTATGACGAGCCGTAGGGGCGGCCCAATGTCATCGCAGGGACGGTGACACTAGCTCTTTGGCTTCACGGGTCCGCAGGCTGATCCGCAAGTAGAGGAGCAGGGGTGCCCGCTTCACTTCTTCAAGGTGAGTCACCGCAGGGGCGGCCGGAGGCAGCCGCAGGGGCGGTGACAAGCTTGTTCTGGCCGCTGGTGAAGGGGCATGCTGCGTTCCTGATTGCAATGCCACCACAAGGGTTGTGACATTGCTCCGCGGGGGCGGTGTGGCACCAGAAACACTTCTTCTTGATTGATCTTCAACTCCCAAGTGTCGCTAATGTCTTCTTTTGCTTCATTTGGACTTCTTCATCTGGATCAAGATATTAGTAACACAAACCGACTCAAAGACACTAAAAAGACACTAAAAACTAACCTAATTGATAATGATTCCATCACCTATCAAACTCCCCCATACATATACTCTTTACTCGTCCCGAGTAAACATCATATAAACAGTTCAGCATACGGAAGTCTCAGGAACCATGGTGCCGAAGACAAGATGAGGAAATCAAGAGAAAAACCAAGAAAAGAAAGTGAGAAAAGAGAGAAAATCAGAAAAGGTGAGAAGCAACCATCCTTATCGCTCCAAGAGTGACCTACCCGGACAACCTCCTTATGACTTCCCTTCTTATGTTGCCAACGTCGGAAGGAGAACCTACACTAGGTGACACTCATCTTGCCAAGGAGCCTTTTCGGGTTTTCACTTTGCCACTCTTCTTCTTTTCATAATGATCTCACCAAATCCTCACATCCCTCAAGTCCAGTTTTGCATCAACCTAGAGTTGGTCGGACTACCTTCTTTCAACAAAAACTGCCCTTTCGAGTTTTCGGTTTATCCAAGGATTTGCTTGCCTTTTTCTCAATCTCTTTGGCTTTTTTCTTTCTTTTTTTGACTGAATTTCAACAGCAATTACATACTAGAATTCTTAAAAATAAACACACAAATAAACTATACATGCAAGATAGTGTTTACTCCCCCATACTTGAAGATTACTTTGCCCTCAAAGTGTGAAATGAAAGCAA
Source organism: Fagopyrum homotropicum (assembly GCA_033239125.1). Classification (NCBI taxonomy): domain Eukaryota; kingdom Viridiplantae; phylum Streptophyta; class Magnoliopsida; order Caryophyllales; family Polygonaceae; genus Fagopyrum; species Fagopyrum homotropicum. The sequence goes on along the minus strand of BSWB01000001.1, from coordinate 37,823,782 downwards.
AGACTATAATAAAGTGAAGAAGGGAAAGAGAGCATGCTCACTAGTGGGATGGTCGGGGTGGACCATCCGGACAGTGCTCCGGAGGATAAGAAAAGTGACGGAAGAAGTGGTACTGCCTCCGGTAGATCTCATCAATCCGGCTCTACTGTGTATCCATTCGAGCTCCAAAGGAAGTCTCAAAGTTGGCTTGCCAAGCCAACTACTGAGACTCCAAACACTGCTACTGAGCCGCCTGCCAAGCGTCCCGACATTGGTCAAAGCTGGCGGCCATTCTCTCTTGAAAGCCCGTTTGTCAAGCCTGTTGTTGCTCAAGCATGGCACGTTGGTACTCGGTCTGCCAAGCCTGTTGCTGAGTGGTAAAAGCGTCCATGTGGGCCTGGAGACTCTCAAGGCCAGGGCCATCCTCTCCTGCCGTTGTGGAAATCTCCTCATCCTCACGAATGGGCATGTGGTCCTCACATGGGGCCCGCCTAGAGCTCACCGCATGCCTCTCAATAATAGCAACTTGAGGCCACCTCGGACCTATGGATCAACAGCAATGTAAAGCTCGGAGAGATCATCTATGAATGCTAGCGGCCGGAGCGAAGTGTGGAAGGCGATTTGTGACAGCTTCGCTGGTGGTGGAGTTGTGGTGCTTGTTATGGCGTTGTAGGCTGTTGGTGATGGCTTGTGGTGGCCAGTGGTGGTGGTTAAGAGTGGTTGGTGATGGTTGAGATTGGTGGGTGGTGGTTAGGTTTGAAAGAGGGGTTGAGAGATGGTGTAGCAGGGTGACAAAGAGGGTGACATAGGGGCTACTGGTGGCGTGAGGGAGGGCGTCGCATTGGTGGCGTTGGGTGTGGGGCTAGCGTTGTAGTGGTGGAGCTAAGGAGTGAAAGTTGGGAACGCAGGGGCGTGGGGCTAGGGTGTGAGAGAGTGATCGAGAGAGAGAGAGAGAGAGAGAGAGAGAGTGGTAGGTGAGGAGGAGAGAGGATGTTGGTGGGGTAGGTGAAGGGTTTTTCTGACTTCTATTTTTTTCTTTTTTGGGTAAACCGGCAAGGGTGGGGCTTGTTACCGCGGGGACGGTGACAAGAGGAGAGGAGACACAGGCCCAGCGCCGGCACTGGGGCGTTTGTCAAGGGAAAGGGCTGCAAGGGCGGGGGTGGTCACCACGGGGGTGGTGACAGTCTTGAGCTGGTGCCGGCCAAGCGTCGGGGGCGGGCTGGGAATGTATTGTCACCACAAGGGCGGTGACATATTGCCGCAGGAGCGGTTTTCTTGATAGAGCCTCCTCTTCTTATTCTCTCGGGTTGCTTCCCGAGCAGCGCCTTTGTTTTACGTCGTTGGCTCAACGTAAGGACCTTACTTCTCTGTTTGGGCCTCCTCCAATACCATCTCGTCTATTGAATCATTCTTCACTCCCTCAAGGTATGACTTGAGCCTTTGTCCATTGACTTTGAATATCTTGTGAGTTTGTGGATCATAAAGATCCACATCACCATGTGGATGGACTTCGGCTATCACATACGGATCTGTCTACCTTGAGTGTAGCTTGCCTATAAAAGTTTCAAACGTGATTGAAATAGAAGGACTTTGTTACGTGCTTGAAAGTCCTTTCGGAGGATATTCGGGTCATTCCATGCTTTTGTCTTTTCTTTGTATGATGTGGCATGGTCATATGCATCGAGCCTTAACTCATCCAGCTCTTGCAATTGAAGCTTCCGGAATTCTCCTACTTCATCCACGTTCATGTGCATTTCTTCACCGCCCATCTTGTTTTATGTTCTAGCTCCACCGGTAGGTGGCAAGCCTTTCCGAACACTAGTCGGAAAGGGGACATTCCAATAGGAGTCTTGTATGCCATGTGGTATGCCCACAAAGCGTCATTGAGCCTCAAGCTCCAATCCTTCCTTCCGGGGGGGACCGTCTTTTCAAGGATTGTCTTGATCTCCCAGTTTGACACTTTATCTTGTCCATTTGTTTGTGGGTGGTATGTTGTTGACACACGTTGATGGACATGATACTTCTTGAGGAGGGAGGTGATCGTCTTGTTGCAAAAGTGAGTTCCCCTATCACTTATCAAAGCCTTAGGGATGCCAAACCTTGCAAATATATTATCCTTAAGATAAGCTACCACAACCTTAGAATCATCATTTTTAGTGGCCTTTGCTTCCACTCACTTGGAAATATAGTCCACCGCAAGTAATATATAGGTATTCCCAAAAGAGTTAGGAAAAGGACCCATGAGATCTATCTCCCAAACGTCAAAAACTTTAAACAATATGAGTGATAATTGAGGCATCTCATTTCTCCTAGAAACATTACCTACTCTTTGACACCTATAACACACCTTACAAAATGCAAAAGCATCTTGAAAGATGTGTGGCCAAAAGAACCCCGCATCTAAGACTTTTCTAACAGTTTTATTTGCACCAAAATGTCCCCCACGTGCTTCAGAATGACAGAAGTAGAGAACAGATTGTATCTCATTATCCGGGATGCAACAGCGTATAACCTGGTCACTACAATGCTTCCAAAGGTATGGATCGTCCCATACGTAATGCCTTGCCTCGGCTTTCACCTTCTCTCTCTATGCTTTGGTGAAGTCAGAGGGTACTCATTTCTAACAAGAAAGTTAACGATGTCAGCAAAACAAGTTTTAAAAGAATGAAGCTTAAAAAAAACCTCTGTCGTATAACCCGTAGGGGCGGCTAGAGCATCACGCAGGGGCGCAAACAGGTCAGACACAGAGGCACCGGTCTCAAGCCGCAGGGGCGGTTGTGCGCGGGGGCGGAACTCTGGATGCGCAGGGACGGTTACACAATAGAGAGTTGTGTAAAATGTGTCATCTGAGAAACTTCCAAGTATGGCCTTCCTTCTTGTTTGATCTTCTTCCTCTTTAACCAGCCTACTCAAATGGTCTACCACAAGGTTCTCCTCTCCTTTCTTGTCTCAGATTTCCAAATTGAACTCGCTTAGAAGGTGAACCCACCGGATCAACCTAGGATTTTCTTCCTTCTTGGTCATAAGGTAACGAAGGGTTGCATGGTCAGTAAACACGATTACCTTTACACCAAGGAGGTATTGTCGGAATTTCTCCAACGCAAACACCACCGCTAACATCTAATTCTCGGTGGTGGAGTAGTTCCTTTGAGCACCATTTAGCGTCATGGATGTGTAGTGGATGACATGTGATGCTTTTCCATCATTTTGTCCTAGGACGGCTTCTACAGCATAGTCCTTGGTGTTGCACATGATCTCAAAGGGTTTCTACCAATTGGGAGATCGGATGATGGGTGTGCTAGTGAGGCAAGCTTTCAAGGTGTCAAACACCTTCTTTCAATCTTCATCAACAATGAAAGTTGCATCTTTCTTGAGTAGCTCACATAAAGGTGCTGAAATCTTGGAGAAACCCTTGATAAAGCCCCGATAGAAACCTGCATGACCTAAAAAAGAGCGAATCTCGCGCACATTTGTAAGGTAAGGTAAACTTTGAATTACATCAACTTTAGCCTTATATACTTCTATTCCCTTTGATTATATGACATGTCCTAACACAATTCCTTGTTCAACCATGAAATGACATTTTTCAGAATTAAGAACTAGATTGGTTTCTACGCATTTTTGAAGAACAAGTTTTAAATGTCCTAAACATGCATCAAAACTGTCTCCATGGACGGTAAAATTGTCCATAAAAACTTCAATAAAATTCTCAATATACTCCAAAAAAATACTTATCATGCACCGTTGGAAGGTGTCGGGGGCATTGCAAACTCTAAATGGCATTCTACGATACGCAAAAGTGCCGAAAGGACAAGTGAAGGTCGTCTTCTCTTGGTCCTCCGGGGCGATGGCTATTTGGAAGTAGCCCGAGTATCCATCCAAGAAACAATAATAGGGGTGACCTGAGACGTTCGAGCATTTAGTCAATAAAAGGCAAAGGGAAATGGTCTTTCCAAGTTACCGTGTTTAGTTTGCGGTAGCCGATGCAAACTCTCCATCCAGTTTGAGTCTTGATTGGAACCATCTCACCATATTGGTTTTCCACCATGGTGATACCTCCCTTCTTCGGAACCACTTGGGTTTGATTAACCCACTTGGTAGAAATGATCACCTGTAAGCTTTCAAGGTGTCAAGCGCCTTCATTGTGGTTGCCTTGATGATTTTGCCTCTTCCTCAAGGAGGATCCTATGCATACATGTAGAGGGACTAATCCCCTTAATGTCCGCAATGGTCCAATCAAGAGCCATCTTGTGCTCCTTTAGGATCTTCACCAACTTCCCTTCTTGAATAGGGGACAACTTGTTAGAAATCATCACCGGCAAGGTGTCGTTTTCCCCTAGAAAAGCATATTTGAGATGTTGTGGAAGTTTTTTCAATTCTATCACCTGAGCCTGCACTATAGACGAAACAAGCTTTTCGCTTGGAGTTAGCAATGTGGGCCCAATGGCCAAATATGAGATAAGGAGCCTTTTGTGCCCATCCAAATGAGCTAGAACTTCCTGCATGTTAGATGTTAGTGCATAATCCAAAGTATGAATGTCAATATCATTTTCAATTATACTTTTCAATTCATCTATGTCGGATATGTCAAAAACATCTTGAATAAGAGGGTCAATCACATCAATAGCACAACGAGAATGGTCATCAATGCGGTGTTTCATAGCATCATAAATATTAAACTCAACCACTTCTCCATCGAATTCCATTGTTAATTTACCACTCACATAATCAATTTTAGTTCTAGCGGTTTTCAGAAAAGGTATTCCCAACAAAATAGGTGCAACATGTGAATCATTTTCCATATCCAAAACAAATAAATTAGCAGGAAAAATCAGATTATCAACCATTACTAATACATCTTCAATAATCCCTTTCGGGTAAACATTTGATCGATCAGCAAGTTGGACAATAATCCGAGTTTTAAGAAGTGGCCCAAGGCTAAGAGATTAGTAGATGGAGTAAGGAAGCACATTAATAGATGGATCTAAATCAAACATTGCTTTTTCAAAGCGGGTTTCCCCAATAACGCAAGGAATGCTTACCATGCCCGGATCACTACATTTCTTGGGCATTCGGCGTTGGAAGACAACTGACATGTGCTCACTCACTTGAACTTTTTGCTTTACCTTCAGCTTCTGGTTCCACTTGGTAGTGCAAAGTTCCTTCAAAACCGAGCATATTTAAGGATACTCTTCACAAGTTTCAAAAGTGGGATGTTTACCGCACATTTGGAAAAGGTCTTAAAGAGATCCTTATCCTCAATCACCCTTCGCTCCTTTAGTGCTTCAGGAAAGGGAGCCGGAGGTTTCTCAGCATATAGCGGGGGAAAGCTGGGACGGATGTAAGAATCCTCTTCACCAAAACCCTCTATCGACTTTTCCGCAGGGGCGGATGCTTGCAGGCGCAGGGGCAGCTCAGGGGATGTCACCGCAGGGGCGGTGACATCCAGGCGCGGGGTCTCTCTGTAACTGAGGTTGAGCCATCAGTCGAGCACCTACGACAAACTGTAGTGCCTCTCCTCGAGACATCCGGTCTCCGATCCGTGTCAAAACCGGGAAACTCTCTTGTCTCTCTCGGATCTTTTTTGGATCTCTTCCAATAAATCAAGTAACATCTCTAAAGTGGATAGGTGTCTCTTCATATCTAGGAATTGGATATCCACCTCTAGTCATGCTAGGTCTCTCTGTAACTGAGGTTAAGCCATCAATCGAGCTATCACCATTTCCCAAGCCGTCTTCCTAATAAGGGCATCGGCGACCACATTCGGCTTCCCCGGATGGTACAAAATATCCAGGTCAAAGTCCTTGATCAGCTCTAACCATCTCCTCTGACGGTTATTCAACTCCCGTTGAGTGAATAAGTACTTCAAACTTTTATGGTATGTGAAGATCTGACACGTAGCTCCGTACAAATAATGTCGTCAGATCTTCAGATCATGAATCACCGCAACTAATGTCATATCATGGTAGGGTAGTTCTCCTCATACGTCTTCAACTGTCTAGACTCGTATGCAATAACCCTAAATCCTTATTTCAAGATGCATCTCAAGCCCAGCTTGGATGCATCTTTGTAAACCCCTAAGTCCTCAACACTCTCTGATTGTGCTAAGATAGGAGCGGAGGTCAACCTATGCTTCAGCTCCTCGAAACTCTACATGCACGGCTTGGATCAAACGAATATGGTAGACTTCCTCAGTAAGGAAGTAAGTTGTCGGGCGATCACTAAAAACCCTTCCACAAACCTACGGTAGTAGCCAGCCAAACCTAGGAGCCTGCGTACCTCCTTGACATTCTTAGGAGGCGGCCAAGATGCAACAGACTCTATGTTCACTAGATCAGCCTTGATCCCCCCGGCGGAAACTATGTGATCAAGGAAGGCCACCTCAGGCATCCAAAACTCACACTTAGAGAGCTTAGCATACAACTCTCTATCCTGCAGGACTCGGTGTACAGTTCTCAAGTGCCCTGCATGCTCCTCTTTTCTCCTAGAGTACACTAGCATATCATCAACGAAGACCACCAAAAACTGGTCGAGGAAGTCGATGAAGATGCCGTTCATCAAATCCATGAAGACGGTGGACGCATTCGTGAGCCCAAATGACATCACTACAAACTCGTAGTGTCCATATCTGGTCCGAAATGCCATCTTCGGCACAGCCTGCTCTCTCACCCTCAGCTGGTGATATCTTGACCTCTGATCAATCCGTGTAAACACCATAGCTCCATGCATCTGGTCTAGCAGATCGTCGACGCGGAGCAACGGGTACTTATTCTTGATGGTCACCATGTTTAGCTCTCGGTAGTCTATACATACCCTCATGGACCCGTTCTTCTTCTTGAAAAAGAGTATTGGTGCGCCCCAAGGAGATACACTAGGGTGGATAAAGCCCTTCTCAACTAGCTCATTGAGCTAGCTCCTCGAGTTGATTCTTCATCTCAAGCATCTCGATAGGCGCCATGCGGTATGGTGCCTTCGAGATTGTTCTCGTCCCGGGCTCTAACTCAATTCCAAAGTCTACATTCCTCTATGGTGACAAACCTAGTGGCTCACTGAATACGTATGTGAACCCACTCACTACCAGAATCTCCTCTAGCGCCGGACTCGCACTATCCTTCATGGCATAGAACCAGAAGGCCTCACATGCAACCCTATCCGATAAGTCTTGAAACTTGGACTATGTTGACGACTATACCGGTCTTTTCGAGGTCCCAACCTTGGAAAAACTCCACATGAACTGACTCCATGGTGACTGTCCCGGTCCTCTTACCAATATCTAAAACTGTCCTATGTCAGTCCATCCAATCCATACCCAAAATGATCTCTTCATGTACCAGGTACATTACAAAGAAATTTGTTAGCCAATCATGACCTCCCAACCGGATGGGACAATACTAACCTCCCGAGTACCTCTAGTCTTACTCCCGTCTGATAACCCTATAATGAAGGGTCTCCCCTATACTGTATCTAAGGTTAGTCAATCCACGCATGCATCCGATATAAAAGAGTGTGTAGCACCCATATCAAAAAGTAGTGTGATAGGTAAACCATTAATATGAATGATACATGTGGTCGTTGGTGTTGCTGACTCGTGTATACTACTAAGCTCAAAGACTCTGGATTGAGCACCTCTCGTGTCCATGGTGCCACCACCACGTCCTCTACCCCTACCATGTCCTTGAGCGGAATCTTGTGGAGAGGGGTAACCCGGGGACCTCTGTTGTTGACCTTGTGACGGGTACTGAGGCGGCCTCTATTGCCTCCCGCAACGCTAGCAGGTGAAGAACCCAATTGTGATGACGTCTTGCCTTGACGGCAATATACAACTCTATGTCCGGGCTTGCCGCATGTAAGCAATTTACTAGTGACTTCTTACATTTGGCTTTAATATGCCCGAAACCTCTATAGTTATGACATTACCGTCCTCTATCAAAAGTTTGTTCTGATGGTTGAGAACTAAGGTGTCCCGGTGTCTGACTAAGCCCAAATCCCACAACTCTATCACCCGTACTGGCTGGTCAAGTCCTCTGTCTCTTCTCAAGCCCTCCTTCCTGAGTTGCCCTCCTTGGAACCGGTCAGTCCCTCTCATATGTTGAGGCTCGGTCCTCGTAGTCCATCAGGGAGTCATAGCGAAAACCCGCAAGATAGGCACGGGAGGTCTCTCTAAGTCTCCGAGAGAACATATACACATGTTGGTCCTATAGAGGTGCGAAGGGACCTAATAGTGCTAACTCCTCTTGGAACTTCCTGATCGTCTCCGAAACAGGAATGTCCTCGAACCTAGCCTCCAGAAAATCCTACAGTCTCTCTCTTTTTATACCTACAGGGCGGTAGCGCTCTCGGATAAGACCCATCATCAAGCGAAACCTTTTGAATCTTCTACAGACCGTCCTTCACCAATAGTGTGCCTGGTCTCGGAACAAGGTCTGCACCAACTCAACTCGTTGATCCTTCGGCCAACGGATCGACTCTAATGTCGTCTGCAGATGGTCTAGCTAGTGCTCCACCTCTAACCCCACATTTCCTTAGAAAGGGGGTACTCTCAAAGTGTTGAAAGTCTTCAACCAGGAACCCGGTCTCGGTGCTCTCGACTCAATTTGAGCCTTGTCAGCCTCAATGGTTCCAACCGATGTAGCTTTTACCTACGTCACCCTTTGTGAAACCTCAACTAATCTCGCGGGTACTGGCAGTACTGGGGAAGGCCCCCTGTCCTAATGGTCTCCTCCTCCCTCTAGAGGTACTCTCGATCCTCAGACGCCCCTATAGACACTCGATCTAACTCAGTCGATTGTGCTCTTTGTGTTCTGGGCCTAGCAGCGGTCTCATTCCCAACCTCGGGAACAACACTCTCAGCGACCTCCTCGGCAATAGCCTTTGCCGCTGGTGGATCAGCAATGGGGACTTGTCCCCGACCTCTAGCTGTTGGAGGTCTACCTGTGCGTCCTCGTCCACGGATTGTAAGAGGAACAGGAGTTCGACCTCTACCTCGTCTTACGACAGATGTATCTCTAGTGCATGTCATTTGTGATGAGGGCATAACTACATATAAGACTATGTATCACTACTACACTAATAAAAAAAACAAATATAGTCCAACATAAAAGCTAGGCTGCAATGACCAGCAGAAATAGTTGTGGTTCCCCATACTTTCTATCCCAAACTGACTACACAAGTTTAGAACCAAATTCATTTTTTAAACTCAAACCCCTTTCGGGTTCTGTTTATTTATCTATCCGACCTTTAGAAGATTGCGAGTGCCATTATTGTCAACCTAGAGCTCTGATATCATATTGTAACACCCCGAATTCTAGGAACTCAGGATGCTACGGGCTAGGGCCTCACAATGGGTCTTGGCCCTTTATTTGAAAACAATTTCACCGGATCTTGCAACAATGCACAAATAAATGAAAACTTCAAAATTATATAAAGTGACAAAAGGTTCAACATTCGAAAAAGGACCAAACTCTTACCCGAGTTCTACAACAATAACGGAAAAATAACGAGAATAAGAAAAACCCATATCCCGTCCCTTAGTTGGTGTGTTGGTTTGAGACTATAATTCCATTCCTTAGTACCTTGAGACTTACCCGGTGATAGGTTCTTTGGCTTGGGATTATGAGTAGTGAGACTTACCCGGTGATCTATTCCACTTTAGTAACACCTTCCCTTTGCAAAATCTCAGCTTTGTCCGCTTATCTTGAGATCTTGAGTTGGAACCACAACCGAATGCTTTAATCCCTAGAATTAGCATATTTCCTTTAATTGACCTTATTATCATCTTTGATTGCTTTAATCGCTTTTGTGGTTATTAGTTACATTGACTACCTATACTTGCTTAGTTTCACCTAAGTCCCTGTGATCGACCCCTGGAATTCTTGCTTTTTACTATAATTGACCCGTACACTACGGGTTCGCATCCTTGTTTTAAGCATACTTCTTGGGTTATAAATTTAAAGCTTGCACACACCTTTTGAAGCGAATAAGTTTTTGGCGCCATTGCCGGGGACTTGGTCTAGACCGAGCCGGTTGCGGTAGTCTTTCGGGGCAATTGCCCCTGTTGCTACTAACCACTCTAATTCAGTGACTTTCACAGGTTCTTCTTTTAAGGTTTATGCGAAGAACCCGTGCTGGGAAGGAAATCGTTCCTTACGATCCCGAACCAGAAAAGACATATAAGAGACGCTTGAGAGAAGTGAAAATGGCCAATCAAGATGATCGCAATCTTGAGGCCGAGTTGAATGAGGCAATGGAACAGCTGCGCCTCAATAGGGAGGAATTGCAGCGTGAAAGAGAGGAAAATCGCACCAGAGCTGCAGAGATTGCAACAGATATGGCCGAGTTACGAACTCGGATTTTGCCTCGACCAGACCCTCGACCGAGGCAGGATCCCGCTCCAGTTGCCGCGGCCAAGATACTTCCACCTCGGATGCCAGTCCGAGATGTTCTTTTTGTAGGTATTCTACAAACCCTAGGGCAGAGGATGGACCCAAACCAGCAAGTAAGGCGTCCAGGAGTCAACCTAGGTGATCCAGCGGAGCATGATTATGAACTTCGACCGCAAGTTCTTTCCATGATCCGCCAATGCCAGTTTGGAGGTTTAGAAAGGGAGTCTCCACATCAACATTTACAAAACTATGAGATTTTGATGGAGACCTTGAAGCCTTCAAGGGTGGAAAATAATAATTACAAGTTAAGGCCTTTTTACTTTTCTTTGAAAGACAAGGCGCTTACTTGGTACCAGTCTCTTCCTCCCGGAAAGATCAACACTTGGGAGGAGATGACGACGGAGTTCTTGACAAAATTCTTTCCCCCCTCCAAAACTGCTGAAATGAGAGGGAAGATCAACGCATTCATCATGAAGGACAAGGAGAGTTTGTCCAAGTTATGGGAAAGATTTAAAGATGTTCTTTTGGAATGCCCACATCATGGGATTCCAAAGATAGACTTGTTGGAGATTTACTTCAAGGGATTGGATGGAGCTACCCAATTCAGCCTTCAAGTACTATCCGCCGACATATTCATGGACATGCCGATTGATGAAGCTTGGGAGTTCATTGAGAAACAAGCTTTGCACATGGAGAAGTACTCCTACCAAGGAGCTAAAAATGGAGTCAAGAGAGTCAACTTCCAAGAAACTCCATCAAATGATAATCAAATCACCTCCCTCAAGAATGATGTGAAGCAATTGAAGGATCTTTTGGTTGCTCACACCAAGAAGAAAAAGGAAGGATATCAAAGCTCAAGGAACAACAATGGTTCCCGGAACAACAACTACAACAATGGTTCCCGGAACAACAACTACAACAACAATAGAGGGTCCAACAGCAACAATTGGAGGCCCAACAATCAAAATCAAAATCAAAATTCGGGTAAAACTTACTCTAACTCCAATTCAAATAATTCTTCTAATCCTTTCCTCTCTTCTCCTTCTTCTTCTACTCCATTGAAGAGCCAAAAGCCTAGATCAAGCTCGTCCCGGCCAGAGAAGAAAGATGCAGTGCTGGAGGCTATCTTGATCAAGCTCAGTGCTATGGAGACGTCCATGACTTTATTTTCAAAGGCACAAAAGCCTTAGAACAACAATTCTTTAATAAGGCGAATAAAGCGCCAAGAGATCCAGGGAAGCTTCCAGCAAGGACAGAGAGCAACCCCAAGGGACAAATCATGGCAATAACGACGAGAAGTGGATTAAAAACTGTAGATCTAGTGCATCGGTCGATGCCAGTGAAAAACACCTCGGTCCAGGTACAGTCGAAGAACACTTCGGCCGAGGTACCATCCGAGGTGGAGTCACAGAAAGAGTCGGACAAAACTGAAGTTTATGTCCCACCTCCTACATATAAACCACCACTTCCATTCCCCCAGTCAAGAGCCAGAGCACATCTAGACAAGCACTTTGGCAAGTTCCTTGACTTGATGAATAAACTACATATTAACATCCCTTTCCTTGATGCTATTCTAGGGGTGTCCGCATATGGAAAGTTCTTAAAAGAGATTCTATCAAGGAAGAGGAAGTTGGAAGATTCTGGTGAAGTAAGGATGACATCTAAATCCTCAGAGCTCATTCAAATCATGAAGGAAAAGATGCCACCCAAGTTAAGAGATTCCGGCTCATTTTGCATTCCCATTCAAGTTGGGGATGTCACTTGTGAGGCATTATGTGATCTAGGAGCCAGTGTGAGCATCATCCTGCTGGAGCTATGTGTGAAGATCGGACTTGGAGAGCCTAAGCCGGTGAAGATAAGATTATACATGGCGGACCGCTCCATTACCCATCCCGTGGGCATTTTGGAAGACGTCCCGGTTAAGTTAGGTAACTTCTATTTACCTATAGACTTTGTTGTTCTTGATATTCCCGCAGATTATCCCGTTCCTATCATTCTTGGGAGACCATTTCTAGCAACTTCGGGTTGCAATGTGGATTGTAAGAACGCCAAGTTGCAATTCAACATTGGTGGTGATCAAGTAGAGTTTGCATTGCTTGCTGCAATGAAAGGAGAGCCGTTAGAGGATGATTTCTTCAACATCTATGATGAAGAAGAATCAAGAGAATTGGTGAGCTCTATCCTTATTAATGATCCACTTGAGAGAGTTTTTAGTTTTAGCTTAATGGAGGAAGGCATAGATGCTTCTTGTGATGCAGATATACGGAGCTTAAAGGCATTGGAAGAAGATCCAGGAGCTAAGATTGAAAAACTAATCCAGGAGAAGAAGATCTCCAGTTTCGGTCCTAGTTGCAGTACCTCAACCGAGGCACTTTCTGGACCAAGCGAGGTGTTCTTGACTGAAGAACATCTCGGTCACCCACTCTGGACCTCGACCGATGTTGAAAGTGAGATGATGTCAACTGAGACTTGTGAAAGTCCAGTTCTTCGATCTAAGTCTACTCCACTGGAAGGAGGAAGCAAGGATCCCCCTCAGAAAGCACCCCCAGTTGTGGAGCTTAAACAACTTCCAAGTCACTTGAGGTATGCTTTTCTTGGACCGGATTCTACTTATCCCGTTATTGTTAGTGCTTCCCTTTCCGAAACTGAATTATCTAAACTAGTGCATGTCCTGAGAAAGCATCAAAAGGCTTTGGGTTATACTATTGATGATCTCATTGGTATTAAGCCCTCTTTCTGCATGCATAGAATACTAATGGAGGACGACCATAAGACTTCACGGGAACCTTAAAGACGATTAAATCCGATCATGAAAGAGGTTGTGAAGAAAGAAATTCTTAAGTTGTTGGATGCAGGTATCATATTTCCTATCTCAGATAGCAAGTGGCTGAGCCCAGTGCATGTAGTTCCAAAGAAAGGAGGGATGACCATTGTGACGAATAAGAACAACGAGTTGATCCCAACTAGGACCGTCACGGGTTGGAGGGTGTGCATCGATTATAGGAAGCTGAGTGTGGCCACTCGGAAGGATCACTTTCCACTTCCCTTCATCGATCAAATGCTCGAACGGTTAGCTCAACATTCACATTTTTGCTATTTAGATGGTTATAGTGGCTTTTTTTCAGATTCCTATCCATCCGGATGATCAAGAGAAGACCACTTTCACTTGTCCATGGGGGACATTCTCTTATAGGAGGATGCCATTTGGATTGTGTAATGCACCCGCTACCTTCCAACGATGCATGATGGCTATCTTTCCCGAGTATATAGAGGAGATCATGGAGGTATTTATGGATGATTTTTCAGTATATAGTTCCTCTTTTGATGATTGCCTATCTAACCTTTCTCTAATTCTACAAAGATGTGAAGACACTAATCTCGTTCTGAATTGGGGAAAGTGTCATTTTATGGTTAATGAAGGCATTATGCTAGGACACCTCGTTTCCAACCGAGGTATTAAAGTCGATCGAGCTAAGATCGAGACTATTGAGAAACTTTCTCCCCCTTGTTCTGTTAAGGGTGTGCGGAGTTTTCTCGGGCATGCAGGTTTCTATAGGAGATTCATCAAGGACTTCTCGAAGATTTCTAAACCACTAACTAAACTCTTGAATAAGGATGTTGTTTTTGAGTTTTTGCAGGAATATCTTGATGCATTTTATAGGATTAAGGAAGCGTTGATCTCCGTTCCCATTATCCAGCCTCCGGATTGGACCTTGCCCTTTGAGATCATGTGTGATGCGAGTGAAGTGGCGGTAGGAGCGGTGCTTGGGCAAAAGAAGGATGGCCGGACCACCGCCATTTACTATGCTAGCAAGACGCTCGACGAAGCCCAGCGTAACTACTCCACCACCAAAAAGGAGCTATTGGCGGTTATATATGCTTTTTAGAAATTTTACTCTTACTTAGTGGGAGCGAAAGTTATTGTTTACACTGACCATGCAGCTATTCGTTACTTACTTGCTAAGAAGGATGCTAAGCCACGTCTTATTCGATAGATTCTCTTGCTTCAAGAGTTTGACCTAGAGATTCTCGATAAGAAGGGATCCGAAAATTCTGTTGCGGATCACCTCAGCCGGCTTCCTCCCTCTTCACGCGAGAAGGATGAACCACCCATAGATGATTCATTCCCCGATGAGCACCTGCATTTGTTGGAACGTTTGATAGACTTCTATATCTCACCCCATGATTAAGGTGAAGTATGGGGTGAGGACACCTTCCAACAAGTTTAGGGATACCGTACGGTCCAGCTAGCGACCTTAAACCAAGCGCTTCTTGGGAGGCAACCCAAGGTATTGTTTTCTTTTCCCTTTTCTAGTCTAGCTTTAGATAGTTTGCTTTTGCTTTGCTTTGCTTTGTTTTTGGCATCCTAGATAGAAACCAGGTACTTTCTAAGGAAGGAACACAACTTAGGAGCTACACTGGAAGGACAGAAGTTCGAGAAATTGAGAAGACGGAGTCCGACTAAGGTACATCTCGGGTGTTGTCAGAACACCTCGACCGAGATGTGCTTCGCCAACCGAGATGGTCTTATCTGGAGTTGTTTCTTATTGCAGTTTAGCTATGCTCGGTGAGTATCATGTCCTTAGACTTATTTTGACCCATTGGGACAATGTGTCCCCAAGTATGGGGTATTTGGATGTGTTTATATGACTTATGTGTGGATGACTTGTATGACTTCCGGATATTATTGCTTATTTGGCTTTATGTATTTATCTGTCATTACATGCATACATACAGGTTTTTGATTGAGAAAAACGTCAAAAACTGGTTAAGAAAAAAAAATTTATGACCTCGACCGAAGTGATAATGACCAATCGAGGTGCAGCACCTCGGTTGACTTAGAACATCTCGACCGAGGTGGTTTAACTGAAACAGTTTTCAAAACGATTTTGTGCTTCTAATCTGGATATCACCTCAGTGAAGATTTTGTTTGCCGATTGGTTTTGAAATTTTTATATGTTTGAAAGGTTTTATGATATGTTTAAGTTGCTAAATGCTTTGTTTGAAATTTATGGCATGTTTAATACTTTGTTTTTATCCAAATTATGTTGAATTTGAAGGTTGACACCACATTATGAGTTCTCTCACTCTCTTCCTGGAAAGACCAAGGAAATTCATTCTCTTCTCTTCTTCTTCTTGATCATGCTTAACCCCTCATATACATATTTGCCTCCCTTTACCTATCCGGAAATTTGGAAGCAAGCAAGTGAAAAGCAAGTGAAAGAAAAGTTGAGATGTTGGCTGGAAGTAAGAAAGAAATAAATAGGTTTGGGGAAGTCAATCATGATGATGAGTAACTCGGCACCATTCACATATCCGGGTGTTTGTGTCTTGCCAAAGTCAGATTGAGCGATATTCCTAACGGGTCATGGTATGTGCATCAAGGGTTTGAGGCATCTCGAGAAATTGATGATTGCTGATTTCCTAGGCTTCGGTTATTGTGCACCTCTGTCCATGCATCCCAAAAAGTAAAAAAGTAAAATAAGCAAATCTTATTGGTGGAAGATGTTGAAGTTCAAAGCAAGTGAAGCAAAGATCCCTTTCCCGGATTCTAGCACCACATTCCCTATATACATCCCACCCTCACACGTTTCTTGACCTTCTCTTGAAAAGCCCTTGAGACCTCGAGCTTGTTGATTGACTTGGTGGTTTAAACTGGATTATGCATGATTAATTTCGATAATTATGATTTATTATGCATTCTATGATTTTATGCAAAGATGAACAACTTTCCTATATTTATAAAATTGTTCCGATCACGTTTTGATTTTAAACACCATAAAGCATTCTCTTAGAGCGATCTATGATTGGAGCACACCACCAAAAATGTTTTGAAATACTTTTCATTGATCTTTATGACTTATAATCCATTCTATCTTGTACTTAAGATTTGGAACTTGCTTGGGGACAAGCAAGGGACAAGTATGGGGTATTTTGATAGCATGTATTATAGTCTATATTTTGAGATTTGTTTAGACGTTTTATCTTCAAAAATCTACATGTTTGAATGTATATTATGTGATTATATTGTCATTTCATCTACCTTTACGGGAATCGTGGTCTACACCAAGTTTCGTTGTAATCGTAGGTAAAATGGCACATTTTGGACTAAAATGGAGCTAAGGAGCAAAGGAGTCATTGGAGCTACATTCAGGAGCTTAAGGAAGAACTCAGGAAGCATGGAGTTAATAAAGAAGATTTACTTTGGACCAGATTTAAGAGATTTCACCTTCAGCTGAGAGTCACCTCGGTTGACCACAGAATCACCTCGACCGAGGTGATTTATAGGAGCGCCCCGACCGAGGCGAATACCCTGACGCGGCGAGATATATTTTATTTGGCTGAGATCTTTTATTTTTGGAAGGAGAGATCTTATATTTTTGGGCTGGATTTCTGGAAGGAAGATCATATATTTGGGAGATCTATTTTTGAGATATGAATATATTTTATTAGGAAATTATCTTTTTAAGATATATTATCTTTGGAAGCTAATTCTCCTATATAAAGGGTTGGATTTTCTACAATTCAACCATCTTCAGATCTCCGCTACATCATCGGATGCTTAGAGGCTGAGAGCATCCAGCGATTAAGGGATTTTTCCGGAGCTTTGAAGGAAGGAATGAAGATTGAAGATCAGTCAAGGAAGGATTGATAGTTCGGATATAGCTTTTGAGGGGATTTGTAAGACTTTCTTAGATTCCCTTTTGTTTGATTGTCTTGTTGGATTTGTAATCCAAGGAACACTTATTTGTTTGATATTTGATTCAGTTATTGAAGCCATGTTCTTAAGGTTTTTGTGTTCAAATATTCATTCTCTTCCCATATATTTGATTATTGCTTTTAAGATGATGAGTGGTTGATTTCCGTGTGCGATTCTAGGGTGATTGACTGAAAGTTGTGGGAAAAACAATGATAGAATAATCTTAAATCCCAGTAGGAGCCTGAAAGCTTGAGTCTTTATCCTTAACCCTAGAACATCTCGTTCAGTGGATGAACATCTCGGCCGGGGTGGAACTTGACTGACCGAGGTGACTTATCTGATCCGTAACTGAGAGTTAAGTGTTAGAGTTTGCCAAATCCTATTCTTATTACACATTTCCTGGTTCAATGCAAGCTTAGGATGAGACTTACCCGGTAATTCCTTTGTTTGTTTACCCATGATCATAAGTGTAGGTAATAAAGGTTTATCCTTTATTGGGGTTTGAGTGTGCCTTCATCCCATCTTTGTGAGTTAGCCTGAGACTTACCCGGTAAAGGTTGATTCTATTCCCTTAGTTGGTGTGTTGGTTTGAGACTATAATTCCTTTCCTTAGTACCTTGAGACTTACCCGGTGATAGGTTCTTTGGCTTGGGATTGTGAATAGTGAGACTTACCCGGTGATCTATTCCACTTTAGTAACACCTTCCCTTTGCAAAATCTCAGCTTTGTCCGCTTATCTTGAGATCTTGAGTAGGAACCACAACTGGATGCTTTAATCCCTAGAATTTGCATATTTCCTTTAATTACCTTATTATCATCTTTGATTGTTTTAATCGCTTTTGTGGTTGTTAGTTACATTGACTACCTATACTTGCTTAGTTTCACCTAAGTCCCTGTGATCGACCCCTGGAACTCTTGCTTTTTTCTTTAATTGACCCGCACACTACGGGTTCGCATCCTTGTTTTAAGCATACTTCTTGGGTTATAAATTTAAAACTTGCACACACCTTTTGAAGCGAACATCGCGGGTGCGGGACTGCACAAGCGCGGGTGCGGAAACACTCCAAGAACGAACGTCGAAGATTCTTTGACGAACAACAATCTCCTCTTAGGCTGGATTCTCGCAACAACAATGGACAGAAAGGCAGCACATAGAACCAAGACTCACTCTTGATTCTTTGCCAAGAAGAAGAAGAAGAAGGAACGTCGAAGAAGAATAAAGAGGAAGAAGAGAAGACTTATTGTCTGATCCAGAGACTTGCCACCAGATCCGCAATCTCTAACCCACGTGTTGCAACTTACACACTCTTGGATAAGCGAAGAACAAGTAGAAGAAGAGAACGAAGAAGATAAAAAGAGGAGGTTTACGTAAGAGGGAAAAGAAGAGTGGGTTGAGGATGAAAGGCCAATAAAGAACCCCAGGAAGATCAAAGAAAGAATAAAATAAAAAAGGAAAGAACGTACGACGGTTACAAATAGATCTTTCGAGATAAGTTTCATAACCGCACGTGCGGCAAGACTTTGCCGCGCCCCCAGGTTCTTGGGGCTGTGGGGCGGGTACTTCCGTTCGGCACCACTCTTGTGGTCCTAAAAGAAGTCCTAAAGGGCAATTACCGGAACGAAATTTCCGATTGGTACACATGTTGTGGTGATTCGGGTTTTGAAATGCTTTATCCATATTGATTATTATTGCTTTGCTATTCTTCCTACAAAACTTGTTTACAAACATTTTAAAGATCAAACATTTCTTTTACCTTTTTGTTCTTGTTTATAAATTGTTTTACAATTCGGTTGGATAATTCCCTGAGGGTCGTCGGACAACCTATCATATCATAGTCTTGGGTTTTGCTCCGATTCTCTCTCTAGTTATTCCCCTATTGTCCTTTGGTGTTTTGACAAGGTTATGACCAGGTTTACCTCCCTCCCGTCGGATGACCGCCTTTGTTGTCTTGAACTTCTGTCTTCTTCCAATGGTCTTTTATATTTGTATATATTCAGTTTACTTATATGCTTGGTTTTGGTTTCTTAATCAATTCGTCAAAGTGAGAGATCGGTTTTCTTGTGTTCGATCTTGACCCTTTGTACTACCGTGGGTATTGTAAGTATTTGTAGGAACTAAGGTTACCCTTTAACCCTCATCATTTCCCAAAAAATTAACAATCTCGTGTTTTTATTTTACTTTTGATATTTTCCTATCATGATTTAGTTTTTTGCTTGATTCACAATTTGATATTATATTAGAGGATGTTGATGTGAAAAATTCTGCCGTTAATTCTTTCTTATTCTTGAGTAGGGGGTAAATGAGATGGAGATTTCTTGAAGTTTACGGGTATTACCCGTCATGGGGCATGGGATGGAGATTTTAAACGGGGACAGGGATAAGAAAAAAAATGATTTCCCGCTTGGGTTGGGACGAGGATGAAGGTAGAGGTATCCATCCTGCTCCCCGATCCGAACTTGTCTGCGAAACCCACCGGGGATAAATATATACACAAATTGTATTTATATTAGACTTTCATTGTAACTTCAAGTTTAATTGAAATTTAATATAGAAATTGTGCTTATATTCAAAAATTGTCGATGATTACTAAAATTTCAAATTATATACACTTTTGTACTTTAAGAATTAAGAGTGTCATACTTGTTCCTACTTACACAAAATGTATTTTGAAATATGTGATTTAAGTTTAAATATTCATTTGATGATTATATGTGTAAATTGTGTTAATGCTTACCTATATTAATTTGGTTTTCGATCAAATGAAGATAACACCCTCGTGAAATTTTAAATACGTCGTAAATATCAAATCACGATGATTAAAATGCACGACAGACTACATGTTGTGTTTTGAGAAAATTTAGTTAATAGGGTACCTTTTGTTTATCAAAGAGTAACTAGGCCCCTCTGTTTATTATTTAAAATTTTAATTCTAAAATAATATAATTAAAAAGGTATAAAGGTAAACTTAACCTGTAAAACTTATAAAATTATTTTTAGGGTTTTAACAGCCGTTTCATATCCCATATATCGCCAGATCTCGTTCTTCCCAACCTCCATTGTTGGCGACCTTGCCGCTTACGCATCGTAAACCGCCGACTGTGTTTCCGCCCTCTCCAACCATCGCTGCTGCCGCCTAGGGACCCGCCTGCAAACACCAACATCCGGAACTCCCGCCTGCCTAGCCGTCTGAACGCCCTCGCCTGCTGCTTGGCCGCTTTCAACATCGTAAACCGTCGACCTGCTTGTCGCCCTCACACCCGCCCTTGCCCCACATCCGCCTTGCACCAGTCTGCTTGCTGTCTGACCGGAGAGAACCAATGCGCCATTGCCGAGCATCTCCGCCTGGAACTCCAGCCAGTTGCGAAATCGACGAACACTTCCTATGTAAATCTCGCCTGGAACTACCGCCTGCAAACGCCAACCTCCGGAACTCCCACCTGCCTGACCGGCCGCCTGCCTAGCCACCCGTTGCCTTGCCTGACCGCCTTTCCGGCCGTCGTCTGGAACACCCGCCCGCCTGCTGCCTGGCCGCCTTCCACATCGCAAACCGTTGCTTCACTGTAAGTTAATTTTACACCTCTTTGTTTGGATATTTGTTGAATTTCAAAATTAAGGCTCTTCAATGCATTGTTTGCTTGTGGTTGATTGTGTTGTGGTGATGTGCACATGTGGCTCACTGAGCAAATATACAATTGATTTTTGACACTTCACACTTGATTTGATACGTGAAATCTAGGTTGATAGATGATACTGTCTGTATTCCACTTCAATTCTAGATTGAGTTAGCTGTGGTCAAGGTGTTTTGAATTGCGTCGACCAAACCAAAAAAGGTATTTTGAATTGCGAATTAAAACTAGTCATATTAATCGGATTTGTTTGGGTTATGGTTGGATTGAGTCAACTGGATTTAGAGTTGTGGGTGATGATTGATCGGATGGAGTCGGGTTTGGATTGTGGGGTCGATCTTTTAACAAATTAGTCGGGTTTGCTACTTTCCTGTATGTTTTGATTTGTAATTTCTAACAAAATGATTTGTGGCTTTATCTAATATAATTGTTGATGTTGTTTTGTTGACTTGTTAGGAACTTGATTATAAGTTTCCGGTTCTTAATATAATTGTTAATGTATCTCGTGTTGCAATCTCTGTAGTTTCATCAAGAAACTACAACAAGATATTCCGGGTGAAGGAGTACAACAATAGTTAGATAAGGTTTGCTTCAAAGGTATGCTATTGTGCATCTTTGTATCAGTTTTAAGAACACAAACATTGTTAGTTTGTGTATAACATGCTTCTATTTTCATATAGCGTAAAATTTGAAAGTAGTATAAAAGTAATGGTGAGACAATTGTAATAATTTACATCTATCATGTAATTTATGGGTCGTGTGTATCTAATTTCAGGTTTTGACAAAATTGCACTTAGTTTATATCGTATTTTTCAAATTTTGTGCATTCGACGGAATTTTGGGCTTGTGTAAGTCGTGGAACTCGAGTTTGTGTAAATGACGGATTGTTGGTCTTGTGCAATTCTTTTGAGGTTGTGTAACTCAACCTTGTGTAAATGATGGACCGGACTTGTGTAAATGACGGACTTTTATATATATGCAACTCATCTGAGCTTGTGTAACTAAACTTTATGTAAACAAATGACCGGACTTGTGTAATTGAAAAATGACTGAATTTGGTAAATGACGGATTTTTGGCTTGTGCAACTCGTTTGAGCTTGTGTAATTCAACCATGTGTAAACAACAAACCTGATTTGTGTAAATGATGGACTTTTGGTTATGCGCAATTCATTTGAGCTTGGGTAACTCAACCTTATGTAAATAAATTATCGGACTTGTGTAATGGAAAAATGACGTAATTGTGTAAATGAAGGACTATTTGTGTATTAATATTATGTATCGACTAGACAATACACAAGTTCACAACGACGCAGTACATAAATTATGGGGTCGAAATTTAGCTTAATATTGTGTAATTAGAAATAATGTATTCACATTATGTAAGTGAAATTGTGTATCAATATTGTGTAACGGAAAATTGTGTATTAGTACTATGTATCGACTAAACAATACACAAGTTAAATTAGCCCAGCTGATATAATGGTGGGAGGGAGGGCCAGTTGTCCAGAGTTCCTACTTAACCATTTTACCCTTGTGTTTTTGTATGTATCTTAGTCTCTCAGGTACGTGTTTTGGTGGTGCAACCTAAATCTTATACTAGAAAATTAAATTGATAAATTAATATAACACTTTATCTTGAGATCATAATCTAAATTTTAGTAAGATAAAATATTTTAGTTTACACTAATTTGTACTACGAGTCACAATCCTATTTGAACCAATGAAACTTCATATATACACAAGATACCTATACTTTGACAAATTGGATAAGGTGATGCGTTAAATAACCAACTAAGTCACGTCAACATTTCAATTAAAAATGTATATAGGCATACTATGAATTGACATTTATCTTGTTATCATGAACTAAAGGTTAGTAAATTATATACATTTTTGTTCTTTAATACTTAAGAGTGTCATACTCGTTCCTACATACACAAAATATTTTAAAAAATATGAGGATAACATTTCAATTAAGATGTATATTATATATGTAAATTATATACATGTTAATGTTAACCTATATTAATTTGGTTTTCGATCATATGAACATAATACCCTTGTGAAATTTTTGAATACATCATAAATGTCAAATCACGATGATCAAATGCTTGACAAACTACATGTCTTTTTGATGTGTATATACATGTGTTGGTTGTGTAACCTAAATCCTAGACAATAAAATTTAAATGATAAAATAGTAGAACACTTTATCTAAAGATTGTAAATTGTAATCTAAATGTAGTAAGATATAGTTATTTTAATTTACACTAGTTTGTACTATGAGTCTTAATCCTACTTGAACGAACAAAACATAATATATACACACTATATACCTTTACTTATGAACAGGGACGGTAAATTTTACGGGGAATACCCACAAATTTTTAAAATGGGAAAAATTAAACGGGGATATGAATTCATCCATGGGGACGAATATCTCATGGGGACGGGATGGGGACAATTTTAAAAATACCCGAACGGGATGAGGAAAATTAAACGGGGACATGAATACATGTATTTTTAACTTTCAAAATCTAATTAATGTTTAAATTTTTTGTTCTAATTATTGTTTTCAATCTTTGTAACTTTAGGTTGATGAAGTGGGTAGCTACATCGAGCTCTAAAGAATTTTGATTCTAATTTAGACGTTGGTCTACAATGTTGAATCATATTCTGTCAATTACTTGATTCGGATTTCTGCTATTTTAAATATAAAAAATTAAAAAAATATGAAAATCATAAAACGAAACGAAGACTACACAACTGGTTATTTTCCTCGAACACCCGGTGGCGATGGGTGGATGATAAGTAAAATGTTAGGCGAGTTGTGAATGAAGGCGGATGAAAGTTTAAGTAAGTTGAGACGGTTGGTGAAAATGATACTCTCACCCATAAACCGACTCATATCATTCCTATTTGCTTCTCACCCATAAACCGACTCCTTTCATTCCTATTTGCTTCTAGTGTCGTCACTCTGTGACCCGGTTATTTTCCTCGAACACCCAGTGACGATGGATGGGTGACAAGTAAAATTTTAGGCGAGTTGTGAATGAGGTGGATGAGAGTTTAAGTTAGACTGTTGCTGAAAATGATACTCTCACCCATAGCCGATCCATTACATTCCTATACATTCCTATTTGATTCTCACCCATGAACCTGTTGGGAAAACCTCTCACTTTCATGTTGGTAGAATGGGAATATGGACTAATTAAGTCAATGACTTAGTTGATACAAACACACTTATATTTATGTGGAGAAGGAATGCTACAAGATTTTGTATGGGCACTCTCACAACTTGCTTAGCTTGCTTGAGCTCTCAAATTTGTGGATGATGGAAATTAAAACTTCTCCACCTACGCACTAATCTAGAAAGATATTTTACAAGAGAATTTTAGAATTACATAAATTTCTAAGAGAGATTTTAGAGGAAAATTCTAGATTAGTTCTAGACTAATCTTCTCTATACCATTCTCTTCTCTAGATTATTCTCCACATACTTTCATAATTGAATCTTAGCCCATTAGACTCATATCCAAGTAGTTGTATAACCCGTTTATTGAATGGGTTTGATTAAAGAGGGACCAACAGAACCAACTCATTCCATTCCTATTTGCTTCTAGTGTCGGTCACTTTCTGACCATAACCTGACTCATTGTTGCTTCTAGTGTTTTCCACAACTTGGACCACTGTGTACATGGACTTGTCTTCGACAACTCGGACCACTGTGTACATGCGAGCAACTTATAGTTGCTAATCTCGTCAACAAATTCGATACTTTTAAGAAACTCAGACATTTATTGGCTTATAAATGTGGTTCATAAGAACATTACGTTGGCATTTATCAAATGGTCTCTGTGGCAATATAATAACTAAGTGATGAGATGGAGAACGTAAACATCTTAAAGTTGATCACATTTCCTGTGTTGTAATTTGGCAATTTTGACTTAAATCGACAGGCCACGACACAAACATTCTGATTCATCATAAATTTGTGAATAACAAGTTGTAATATGAGAAAGAAAAATGATATTTGATCCATTATTACGAATCAAGCAACAGAGATTACAAAGGTACATGACAGAAAAATCTCAGGGACAGTTCAAATGACTTGAAAGAATGATTTGCAATTCTTAGAGCAGAGATGACGTGGTTCAGCAAAATTCCTCAAGATCACATCACAAGCTACATTTCCAAAGCCAATACAACAGACAGTATAAATAGAAACCTTGTGCCGTGTTTGCTTGAAATTCATACCATGAATTGTCGATTAAAGACTCTCGAACACAGCAAAGAAATCTCCATCGACATAATTGTTGTCTACTAAACTGACCAAGAAGTAGCTGCTTTGCACCTGCATAAGCAAAGGAAGCATATTAAAAATCCACTTATGGGATTTTCATCGTTAATTCAACAGAAATTACTAATGACTAACCTCTTCCAGCAATTTTTTGGATGGATCACCCTCAGGGTAAAGCTGAGCCCATGCCTTTGTCCAGATCTCGAACGCCTCATCTTTCCATACCATAAAGCTGGAAGGATCTACAACAGTTGGTTGGATTATCTCCTTCGCAGGAAAAACGCCCCATGTCACAGCGTTTATATCACCCATGCCGATGTTAGAGATACACTTTCCATGCTTGTTTACAGCTATGTAGGTTAGAGATGGGAAGCCTTTAGTTTTCTCGATAAGTGCACTTAGCTTCTCATTTGAGCAGAAGAACTCTAAGTAGGCCTTCTGATACACATATCCACCAGGTCCACCCCATCCTGCAGAGGAATGGAATATACACAATAGATTGTTATATTCCTTTTTTATTTTTGAGGTTTCCAGGTAATTTGGAATGTATTCAAATGCACAAAAAATGCTTCTCAGGCAGGTACCAAGATGACAAGATAAGACATTCTGATTTACATTTCAAAAAATCAATCATTCCTTCATATAGTGTATGAATTGCAGATTCTCCATATTGTACCAATCTTACAATGCTAACTTGTATTTCTAGCAAAGGTCTATCCAAACAGCACCTTACCGCAAATTTTAGTTTATGAATGCACTGACTCCATGTTTTGAGATATCTACACAAGCTGGAATTTATATACAGATACAACTTCATTTGTGTAGATTCAATCTTAAGTGGTAGCAGCGATGGGTTAAGAATAGTGTATGCTGAAGTATTATTGTGGTAATAGCCTGCAAAGTTAAAAAAAAAAAAAAGTATATCAATCATACCCACGGCTGGGGAGTCAGATCTTTCTCCATTTACAGCTGGCTGGCTATTGATTGTTAGAAATCCCTTTACGTTTAGGTTGCCAAGCTTATCATTTATGATGTTAGATTCTGGTTGAAGCCCGTCGAGTTCAGACCACGGATTGCTTCTCAGCTTGCCAGTGCAGAAGTTCACGAATTTCTTATGTCCCGGAAAAAGAAAAATATAATGAGATTTATGCTTTCCAAGTTGAAATTAGAAGTCAGAATGTAAGGAGACCTTTAATATGGAAATGTACCTCATGTATATCTTCAACACTTTTGAGTGGTACAACCCACTCTTCCTGAATCTTCTTGTCACGAGAACGTGGACGCATGAACTGCAATAGACAATAAACAGATTATCAACATATGATTGATAGCTATACAAAAACATATTGGACCTTGAAGGATATTAATTTCCATAAAAATAAAACGCTTCTAAGACAGAAACTCTGAAATTTTGGACCTTTATTTGACATTTATCTGTACTAAAAATAATAGGTATATTATGATTGTATTCAGATGTTTATGGCTGCATTGTATTGTTAGGTCAGTCTGCAGAGTGCAGACAAACAACAAGATGGGCTTAAGGTGCAGGGGACTATCTATAGTAAGATTATCTCCATTTTAGTGTTTCCAGGAATTACTTATCTCACATTTTTATTCATTAATTGTTACTTTACAAATAAGCTGCTGAAGCCATCTTTCATCTTTAGATTACTTGAGACCCCTCACACGAATAGATGATAATATTTATGATAAAAGCCTCCAGTGACTTTTCCCACAATATTTGTACGCTGTGATAAAACTGTTTACTGGACTGTTCAAAGTTTATCCAAGGATTAATATTTTTCTCAAACAAATTCCATTAAGCCAAGATGCAAACATATAGTAAATAGAACAAAAGAAGCACCTAAAGGTTCATACCTGATGGTCACTCAATGCACCATATGAAGCATTACGGGAATCACCCCACCGCCCGTGTGGATACTCATCCCAGCCTAGAGTCCTTGATATGTAACTCCTTGGACGGTTAGCCCTGTCATTATATTCATCACAAACATCATATCCATAAAGAGATCATACATTTTTTCGGCTCCAACTAAACTCAATTAGGGTTGTTTTCATAGACAATAACCAACCTAGAAAGCTTACCAAAAAATGGGTCGAACATCTTCTTTGACACGGTGGATATTGGTGGGGCGTCTCCATGGCAATGACCTGGAGATTTTGGTTTCTTCGATCAACCCAAGATTCTGAAATTAGGCACCACAAGTAAACAACCATAGTTTGACAGAAAAAATACAAAATCAGAGCATAATAGGCGCAGGAAATACCGTTAAGTAAACAACCATAGTTTGACAGAAAAAATACAAAATCAGAGCATAATAGGCGCAGGAAATACCGTTAAGATTGCTAATGCAGACTTCTCCATATTAAGAGTATACAGATGTAACTGCTTGATTCCATGAGCAAGGATCTTTTTGCACATCTCTGTTCCAAGGTGAATTCCATAAGCTCTCACAGCTTCCTCATTGTCCTTTATGGACTCCAAGGCAGCAGTTATTTCATCAGGCACCTGATACATTTTTAAACGGTTAAAATAGTGGATAGTTAAAATAATTTCTACAAGAAAAAATATATTTTTTTTGTTGGCTTTGATGACTCATCTAGCTCAACAAAGGCAGCAAGAAAGACACGAACACCGAAAAAACAAAATGAAAATTCCAATAAAGCTCTCTGTAGATTCAGTCCCTTTCTAGATAGAAGCCAAGCAGAGACTTTCAGGGAGAGGAAAGCATCACAAAAGACTAAAAATAGTGACTCCATACGTATACCTTAGTTTTACAAAATCCCGTCATCCTCAGAAAGCCCTTGTAATTATTGATGGGCATGATGCCAGGAACAATCGGACAAGTGATTCCCATTTGACGGCAGTCATTCACAAACTTGAGAAATATGTCAGTGTCATAGAATAGCTGAGTGACTATAAGGTCAGCACCTGCATCAACCTACAACATAAGCACAGAAGATACAAAAGAAAATGGTGTAAGCAGAGGATAAACAAGGATACTTTACAGGAGTGTGGCTTGACAACTACAAGAGTTTACAAGATGATAATGTTGTATATTCTCTGAAGGATCATACTGCGGCTTTCAAGCATCAAGACTGACTTGTAACTTTTTAGCTGACAACCAAGCAAAACAACGTGACACTAAAGCACAGCTTAATCTAGCAGTTCCAAAACAACTGATTTTCAGATTCGCAGAAAAATTGCACAGCACATCAAATTGCATAATGTCAGGAATATTACAGCACCAATCAGCAATCTTCTAATTCGAAGCTGTAGCAGCAAGAGAAAAATCTATAAAACTTTGACAAAAGAAAACAAGCTTAACACCTGTTGATTAAACAACAACTAAATGCTTGATTGCTTTCTTATAAAACTAGATCATTCATAAGGAACCAAAAAGTTGTCTCACTTGGAAACTTGACAGCAGTATGAATTTTTTTTAAACCAAATCTAACATAACTTCACATGAAAGATGCTTTGTGGACAAAACCAAAAGGTATGTACATAAAAAACTGCAATTAGAAACTAATAACCCAAAAGTGAAACCAATCAACAATGTAAAAGGAATCGACCAGTCCAAGAAAAGAATGCATCAATTCATCAGGATAGCTAGGCATGCAAAAGTGACAAAGTATATATAATATAGCAATATTGCTAGTACTTGATGTAATTCCAAAATATGAGGACAACAATGTTAACTCCTATTCTGTTATTGTATTATAGAATTTATATCAGGTACTTCACGCCAGATAATAGACAGGAAAACCACCTTTCTCTTCAAATACGCAAGATCATTTGCATAAGCTTCTGGGGAAGCCACACCGTTGCTTCCAATTGCATCTGGATGTGCCTCTGAACAAGGAACAATCAAATCAATATCTGATATAACATTACAAGCATATACATACCACATCATGCACAATGTCTTGGCGTATTCACGATGCAAATATCACAACTCACCTGGGTAACCAGCTACTGTTATCCCAAAGTAATCCTTGTACTTGGAGCGCATATGGTTTACCTACAAATTTTCACGAGCATTATACAAATTTAAGTTTCGGTTTCATTTCAAGCGGCCACAGCATTAAGTAATTCAAACCGACTCCACCTCCAGATCCAACAAGAAAAGAAAGTTAATTCCAATATTCAAACAACATTTGGAGGATCCATCTCATTACACAGCATGATTCGGATCCAAATTCCTTCAAACCGACAGAGGGATCCATCTAATTACGGGGTTTAAAAGCAGAATTTCGGGGGAAAAACACAAGGAAATCCATCAAACTGCACAAATTCCACCTCCACTTAAATCCAAAGTCAAACTATGCGAAACAGAAAGAGAGAAAGAGAAAGCATACGAGATCGAGAGCGCAGCCAAAACCACCTTCGACCTGGACGAATTTGTCTTGGCCATGTGGAGGATCACCACGAAGAGCGAGAACATTCTGGATCCCATTAGACTTGATAGCTTCGAGAGCGTGGTCGATCTTCTCGACAGGCATGTTAGTACAAGTGAGATGCATCATAGTCTCAACACAGACCATGTTTTGCATCCTGTTAGCGATTTCAAGAGTGACATCGGCGGTGGATCCGCCAGCTCCCCAGGTGATATCGCAAAAGGTAGGGTTGTGGACAACCATACGGTCCATGCGCTCAAAGAGGTTGTCGACACCATCGTCAGTCTTGGGAGGGAAGAATTCGAATGAGAAGACGACACGGTTGTCAGTCTCGGCCGCTCGGATCTTCTCAATGACCTTCATTTTGGAGGTCTTGGATATGGTGAAATGGCGGTGGATCGAGATTTGGAGTGATGGTGGGAGTGCAGAGATAATGGGTTGGTGTAGAATCCTATATATAAGGAGGACAACATATAGTAGGTGAGTGTGGGACCCTTGACATTTTTTTCTCGGAGAATTTTGTTTTTTATTTTCCAATATATGTTACAGTAGGTCAGGAAGTAGGTGGATTTAGTTTGAACGAGTTAAGAAGTTGACATGGACGGCTCGTCGGATCTCTGATGGGAACCCCCAACGCCCACCTACCGCGCTCCTAAACACCTCGTCCTTTGGACAAAAATGAGACAAAGAAGGATTGCCTGACTAAAGGATTCGACTTCAATGTTCGGTGTCAGCTTTGCACATAAAACTCCTCATTCTCATTGGTTGAAACAATAAACCCAAACATAGATCCATAGCTCGTTCATGGCCGAAAGAGTCGAGTAGATTTGAGATGAGAATGGATTTGAGGGTTCCTCCTATGTGGATAGGGAATGGATTTGAAATTGTTTGAGAGGAAAGATGATAAAACTGAGGGAGAAGAAACATGGTGACAGCTAGGTCAACGATGGAGCAACACGCAGGTTTAGGTCAAGCATAGGAAATGACTCAGCTGTAAAATAATGTGGGTAGAAGTGGAATTGTACTATTCATTTGGAACTCGGATTGTAGGTCTATACGTTATTACACAATATATCAGCTTCATATGATATTGTCATTTGTAGAAGCCCTTAACATTATGAACACCAAAATAGCTTGCCGACAGATTCCTTCTTGTACCATTAGAGATCAAAGAGTTCGATATGGTTATCTTGCAAGTGGGTCAAACTTGTTTTTCATGGAAAACTCGATTGTCACTATTGTTGCCTTCAAGCAACCCCTAAATGTCTCTATTTCTTCACAAAATTTAACTCATGTCATTCTTCATCGTAAACCTTATTCAGTTCGACTCCATGTTTATCTTAATATCTATTAGTGCATGTGTACGACTGCATATGTATTTTAGTTTGTGCAGATCAAAAGTCATGAGGTTCTGTGTAGACAAGCAAGCCTTGTTGGTAGTTGCAGAAATGGCACATTTGAATTTCCTCTTCGATTTCGTCTACTTAGACAACAAGGATACAACATATCTGCTCGAAAGTAGGATTCTCAATCAGTTTCATGATTCTTTATGCAACGGAAACTTACAAATCATGTTACTATTCCAGACACCTTCGATGATTTTCTGTGCCAAAATATGAAGTTCAATGAAGTACTTGAAAATGATACACAAGGGCTAGTGAGTTTGTTTGAGGCATCTCAAATGAGCATGCGAGGAGAAGGCGTACTTGACGAAGCCGCTATTTTTAGCAAATGGATTCTTAGTGAATCCTTGGAAAAACTTGACGAATCTGAGACCATGCTAGTACAAAATGCGATCAAGTATCCACTCCAAAAGTCACAAGCCAGGTTTAAAGCTCATGATTTTCTTAGTACACTTACAGGTGCAAAGGGTTGGAGAAATGAGCTTCAAGAGCTTGCCATAATGAACTTCAACGCAACTCATATATATATCAGAATAAAATCCTTTATATTTTCAAGTAAGTTTATTAAATTTCTCACAACTTTATGACAAGATTAATGTATAACATGATTTTCGGTTTCTCAGCTGGTGAAAAAAGCTGAGATTATCCCAAGAATTAAAATTTGCAAGAGATCAACCTCTCAAATGGCACATGTGGTATTTGGCAATGAATCCATATCCAAGCTTGTCCGATCAAAGGATATATATTACGAAAGCTATATCATTTATCTACATCATTGATGATATTTTCTTACTATATGGAAAGCCTGAAGACTTCTCCCTCTTCATTGAGGTTGTTAACAAGTACTTGACAGTATACCAAAAATTCACTCATACGTGCCTTGATAATGACTATTTCTCTTGATTATGTTTGTCGGTAAGAATGTAGGGCTTGTTTGTTTAAAACTCCGGAAACGGAAATGAAATGAAAACGGATCTAGTCCATACGTATATCCGTGTTCATGATTTTTTTTTTGGAATCATTCCTTGTGGTTTGAACTAATTGGAGTATAATTTGATTACTTTTGATGTCCAATAGGGAAATAAAATAGGAGAAACAAATACATTTTGCAGGATACCATAAGAAATTATTCCAAATAAATTCATGAACAATGTGTATAGATGGACTAAATTCATTTCCATTCCGTTTCCGTTTTCGGAGTTGAAAACAAATGGGCCCGTAATCAATATTAATATACTAAAGTAGAGTTCCTTGAGCTGACCTGATACGAGGATTTTAAAATCGAGCTCTCTCAATTAAAGTAATAAATTTATTTTTAAAATTACCTAAATGAGATTATATGATTTTTTAATTATTAAACAAATCCTAACGTTTTAAGATTTTTTTTAGTCAATTGCCTATCTCCGTCAATAAAGCAAATTTTTTCTTTCAAAATTATCATTATCCTAACGTCCTAAGATTTTCCAAAATTATCATCTTCACCTGCAGAGCAAATCTTTTGCTTTTTTTTTCAATTCATTAGCTTATGATTTATGATCTTTTAATTTTCTTTCGCTTTTTCTCTTTTTTCGAATCGTTGATAATGTGTGCGGATATAGTATTTAGTGATAGTTTCGTTCCCTTTTTCATTCGACCAAATTTTGTATTTTCGGTTAGCACTCTAATCCTTTCAGTTTTGTATTTGGGCATAGCAGCAAATGACATTTTTTGTTTGTGTAAAACGGCATTTGAAAAATTTTTTACCTATTGAGTAAGGCCAATGTTGCAGGTACGTAATGCAAATAATACTTTCGTTTACTAACACCATATGTGTTTTCTCCCACTCTAAATTTACATTTGAGTAGTTTTCCTACGGATCTAATGATTTCATGCGTTTTCTCATATATTTGTTATCCATATAGAGGGAGGTGAATTGTAACCTTTTATCACCCCATGAGGCTGGTTTTGAACCTTTTAATTGTTAATTCTTGAATTAGTTAATGAGTTTTTTTAATTTGAAAGAAAACCGTTGTATAGTATTATATATAGATTCAACCCCAAGCAATGATATCACGAGGAATATCATATTTGCCATACATGAAGGTTCCTGAGTCAAAGGGAGTAGTAGAAGCAACATAATGGGTTATGGAATTAGCCGTACGTTCTACGTACATGAGAGCAATTACAAGAGAGAGTATCAAAGAAGTAGACGCAGTGCCATTAATGTGAACACCCCATCCGAGCCAGTAATCGAGTGCCAAACAACAAAGCTTGGAGTTCCGCCATCAAATTAAAGTACTAGCTTGCACCTACAACCTCTTCAATCCCACGGCCTTAACAAAACCATAGGAATCACGCACCAATAAACAAGCACGATGGGACTATGTTTGTGATCCAAAAAAACAAGCACAATGGGAGCGTGATTCTACACAAACTCAACACGGGTAGCCCGATTCTAAACAATATGGACTCCAACAATCCTTCTCTTTGCACCAACTTTCATCGTCCACTTTGTTGCATACTCAAACTCAATCTTCTCTTCATGATTGTAAAGATCTCCATCCGCAAATCTATCTTATTAACTTTGGTCGTCAGTTGGTGATGGCTAATATTTTATTGTATTTTTTGCTTTCTTAGTTTTCATTATTTTTTTGACTAACATTTTTCCCTAGGTTTTTGTTACTCTAAATTTAGATAATAATTAAATTTATAAATGAAAAAAAACAATACAAACTATCAACATTGAACCGAAAATAATACCAACTTTGAAAATTACTATGAGCGATACAAACTATCAATGTATTTACCAATAATACGTCATATTATTCTGGCAAAAACTCTATCTCCGGCGATGACGTGGCAACCGGAATGTTACATGTCAACAAATAAATGAATTAAATGTGAAATGTGAATTTTATTGTTCAAAAAATCAATTTAATAATATTTAAAAAATATTAAAAAATAAAAAATTTAATATTTATAAAATTTTAAATAATAAATTTTTAAAAAAAACATTTGTACAAATTTTTAAAAAAAATATTATTTGTAAAAAAAATTTAAATAAAGTTTGAACATTTTTTAAAACAGGTTTGTAACAAAATGTAAAAAATATTTAATTTTTTTAGGATTTTTTTTATATAAAAATTCGAATATTCTTTTTACAAATTATTTTTTTTAAGAAAAAAAATACTTTAGGGATTAGATTACAAGATTTAAAAAAAAATTTAATTCGAATATTTTTTTACAAATTATTTTTTTTAGAATTAAAATTTTCATTTTATACAAAAATCCCAAAATAAATTTGATTAAAAAATATTTTAAAAATTGTTATATTTTTATATTTTTGGAAAAATAAATATTATTACATTTTTTACAAACCTATTTTTAAAAAATTTCAAAATAAAAAAAAAATTAAAAAATAAATATTTGTACAATTTTTTTTAATTATTAATTAAAATTTTTAAAATAATATTTTTTGGTTTTTAATATTTTTAAAATTATTAAATTGTTTTTTTAAATAAAATCCACGTCACACATTTAACCCATTTATTTGATAACATGTGACATTCCGGCTGCCACATCATTGCAGGAGGAAGGGTTTTTGCCGAAAAATATATGACGTATTATTTTTGGTAAATACATTGATAGTTTGTATCGATCCTAATAATTTTCAAAGTTCGTATTATTTTTTGTTCAATGTTGATAGTTGGTATTATTTTGAGATATTTTTCCATGTATAAATTATGGTAACATTATACATCGTTTTTCACTAATTGTTCGATTAGGTGTTTTTAAGTGTTTTTAAGTGTTTTAGTTACGTTCTAAATCATTAACCTATAATTGTTTAGGTAAGAAATTTATTCATCGATACAAATATTATGTTAATATATGACTACTATAAATTTAATAGTGAGGACGTTTTTAATTATATAAAAACAAACTTCCTTCTACATAAAGTAACTAATTAAGCCTTTAAATCCTTTTTAATAAACCTATCTACGAATATATTAAAAAAATAGTTTGTTTCATCTATATTGTATAACTTAAATAAAAAGTGGGATATATATACCTTTTTTTTTATTAGGAATGATACTTTGTCATACCCTTCTTTTAAAATTGTAAATAAAAAAATTAATATTTTTAAAAAATAGAATAAAATAACTAACTAAGCCAAAAAATAGAATAAAATAACTAACTAGACCTTTTACAACTATTATTCTTAATAGGGTACCCATTTCATAAACTAAAAATAGAATAATAGGGTACCCATTTCATAAACTCATTAATTAAATATAACCTTAATAGAGTAATAGTGGTAAGTCAATTAGAGTGATAAAAATTAGAGGGGTCTACAAAACAATATCCTATTAAAAACAAATAGCTTACTTCAGCCATTTTTTTCAAAAAAAAAATATTTAGAATTATATATTCAAATATTAGATTCGCCCGCATATACTATTTAAGTCGAAATTGAATAAAGATAAATAAAATTAATCTCTTTCTTTCTTCAATTTGTGAAATATAAAATGAAATTCCATAAAAAATGCTAAAAATTGTGATTGTTTAATTTGATATAAAATTTATACGTATAATTCTTAACTTTACTTTTATTTTACAATAAAATAGCGCAAGATTCACATCGGACTTTGATCACGTTGTTGTATAACTATGATAAATTTTGCTTCAACGAAAAAAAGAGAGGAGATAGGTACAATATTAATTTTTGGAGCAATTGTTTTACATAGGATATTTCTATGTTAACCCAATAGTATTTGTAGGGGTCAATACAAACAAACTTACCACTCTAGAAGTGAGAGTAGGCCCATTTTGTATTACTTGATGTTTTAAGTTGTGCAACTAAGAAGTACAATTTTTATACTAAATTAGGGGATTTATTTGACCCAACAAATTTTTGGTCCTACTTGGACCGGACTAAAATCAACGGTGAGAAAAGTTATAAAGTACGTATCGTCTTATCAAATGAAAAATAGTCTATCAAACAAATGCTCGATGAATGGTTGATATTATGCTTTGGGTAAGCATTGAAATCACATGCCTATTAATTATTGATTAATATTAAAAGACGTTTTTTGGATAAGCAAAACACGGCGACAATCAACGAAACCATAATTTAGATCATGCGCCAATTGGTTAATTTCGTACTAATAAATTTATTATGAAAATAGTTAATTCGTTGTTTATTGAATAATAAATGTAGTTCAAATACAAATTTTATTTTCTAAAAATTCTTTAACATGGACCATTTACCTAACCAAAATTAATTTATATAATGTTTTTAAAATAAATTTTTGAATAAATAAATTTAATTCTAAATAATTTACTTTACTTGTTTGAAATTCTTAAAGTCGGGTTAGAAGAGTATTTGATGCAACATTTTAGTTGTAATTTATGTTATGGCTAGCCGAGTCATTAAAACGATGACATCACTTAAGATAATGAGTTGATAAATAATTTAGATCATGTGTTGGCCAATTCGTTAATGCAATATAAGTTGTTGATCATGAATTTACGTTATATTTGGGTAGTTGTAGAACAATATATTGTACTACATTGGTCTCCTTCAAAACATTAATAGGTTTGTTTTACTAAAATCATGTATATATACATTACTTTATACATGTTATTTGATTATAATATTAAACGCATTAAGATATCTTTCTTACAAATACCCGTGCAAGGCACGGGTCCTGAACTAGTTTGTACCACTAAAGCATAGTTTATCTGTCATATGTAGGTGGGAAAATTGGCTCTTTTAGAGCTGCCAAACTATATGAAGATTTGCCTCAAGACTCTTTTAGACCTCACGAATCAAATCAGCCATCAGATTTGGTTCAAATACGTGAGCAATCCTAAATACTCGTTACAAGAAGCTACATGCTTGTATTATCGTCTCTAGCTCAAGGCTCATTGATCATTCTGACTGTTAATTTTGTATGATACATCCTAAATATGTTGTTTGTAGTAGAAATTGGTTACTATTAACCTCAACTTACATAAATTGCAGTGAAATGATCTTATCAATGCATTCCTCGTCGAGTCCAAGTGGTTTGCTACAATATACTTGCCTTCAAGCACAAAGTATCTTAGGGTAGCAACAATAGCCTTCCTGACCTTGACAAGTTTGTTACATCCTTACTCCATCAGAGATTTTAATCCGCCCTTAGCTTTGCATGCATTAGCTTCTATTGACCAATGGGTTATTCAGACTTTTTTCATATTAATAAAGCGTGTTTGAAGTTCAGAGGTAACCAATTAACGGTGTATCTACACTAGAAAAATGTGATGTTTACATAGAAATCTCATTAGATTTTTTCAAAGAGCATATGCAGATCCATTATTAATATCATTGAAAAAGATCAATTCACATGATACTAAGAAAGGGACAATTGTCAACTACTAATACAAAAATGCAAGGATTCGAGTAAGACATACGAGTTTCGTAA
The DNA here is from genome assembly GCA_033239125.1 of Fagopyrum homotropicum. Lineage (NCBI taxonomy): Eukaryota > Viridiplantae > Streptophyta > Magnoliopsida > Caryophyllales > Polygonaceae > Fagopyrum > Fagopyrum homotropicum. Next base: position 37,786,525 of record BSWB01000001.1, on the reverse strand, counting down.
GTCATTTGAGAACCTCCAACAACTGGCATTGCAATAGATGAAAATAACCCTGGTCAAAGACAAATAAAAGTATGTAGAACACAACCTAAAAATCGACAAAACTATCATCCAAGGATAATTTGAATGGTCCAACAGAACGTTATTTTGAAGTTTGGTTTGATTGTCTGAAGATATCACAAGATCATATTGGGCGAAACAATTGGACCTTGATAGCTGAACAAAGTCATTTGCCTCTTCAACTCTAAATTCCCTTACTAGAGTATCAACAACCATTTGTAACAAATCCTGATCAACCAAAAAGTTTCTTTCAAGCATCCTCTTGCTCAAATCAAGTGCCAAGCCAGAATCGCCGTTCTCGCAAAGAAGCGTGATTAGAGTATGAAATGTAACCTCATTGTACCAAATAAGCTTGATTAGAGTATGAAATGTAACCTCATTGGGGTACCAACCACTGTCCAGTAATTTGCCGAACCCGAACCCGAATCGCGTTCCGTGAACTAAGGTTGTTGGTTAAATTAGGAGCGAGTAAATAACAAAAAATTGTTAACTAATCTGTACAAAATCGGAAATTGATTACGTGAAAAAAAGAAGATTGAACCCGACCCTGCAGGGGTTTTGAACTGAACCGAACTAAGCAATAACTCAACACATAAAAAAAATTGGAGTTCACTTCACCAAGTTGAAGAGAAGGAGAAAGTCAAACCTAGTGAATGTAGACTACTGTAAAACGGAGGAAGACAGAACCTCCTAAATACGGACTCCATTAGAGTAGGGGAAGATAGAACCCGACCCTGCAGGGGAAGGCTGAGTTGATGATTTCTTGGATCCTCTCTCTTCAATAGATAAATCAGAAGCTTACATGAACAAGGATCCAATTTGGCATTGCAGACAAACTACAATAACATAAATAACAAAGACATATAATTAGGGTTTGAGGAAAAGGACTAAAACGCATACACAGGTTGAATCAAGAGAATCGAAGAGATTAATGGACATAAAATTGAACGAAGATGAAGGAAATGCACCGGGAAATCAAAGATGGATGAGAAGAGAGACACTGAGATTTCAATCGTTAGCTTTCCATATTCATCGTTCTCCGATGAGGCTTCTCATCACAGAACGACCACCGTTGGCAATAGAGGGAGAAGGAAAGGAAACCAAAATATACTCCAATGATGAGAAAATGCAAGCTTCGAAACCCGCGGAATTACATATTGAGATGGATGAAGAAGAAGAGTTGCATTGAAGAGTGAGGAAGAAGAAGACCCAGGCGCCAAGCTATTGTGATTCAAGGCCGACAATGTGAACAAAGTGGAAGACAAGCCGGCAAGCTGAAACAAGAAGAAGGCAAGAGACAACGATGCGTAAAATTTTATGAAATGAGTCATCAAATAAGGACAAAAAGGGAAGTCACTATTTTGGAGTAGGGGCAAAACTAGAAAATGAGTATTCATAAGGAAAGTCTTTCTTTTATAATATCTGCTAGTTAAAATATCAATATGTCAAAATAACTATATTCAATATACTCAGTTTATCTTTTACATGATAACATAAAAAGTACGGAGTGTATATTAACTCTTTCTATATTTAATTGTACAAAGTCAGAATAATAACTAAAAAGGCTAATTTCATAATTTTATTAGTAATTAATTAAGATTTATTTGATATTAAAATTAAAAGGGTAATAAATTGGGTTGCTTGCTAGTGAAGAATTAATGTGTCCGGAAACAAATCTATCTTTTCACCAAGTGAAAAATTTATCTTTGCGATTAGTTATCAATAAGCCAAGATAATGATATTTGAGATTGCATATCTTTGGTTGTATTAATTAACTTTCATTGTTTAGAATTGTGTTATATATAGGATTACTTTAATTATTATAAAGAAGCCTTTACTAGATTCCATGGCGTCTGACTTAATCCCTAGTCTCCTCCACCCAGCAAACGCTCTCCCTATCTACATTGTTGCTCCTGATGTTGCGATCGACACGGAGTCTTTTGACGAGGCCGGCACCGCCACCAAGCCCACCTCTCTTTTCTTTCTTTTGGACTTGTTGAAAGCCAAGGACGAGCTTGATTGGAGTCCTGCTGATCACGAGTGTTCACTTTGAATGGACGAGATAGAGAAGCCGTGGGAGTCTCTCACCTTGCCTTGCTCGCACATCTTCCACGAAACTTGCATCATCAAATGCTCTAGAAGACTCACGTATGCTCTTTGTGGACTCAAAATGCCGACCATTGAAGCTTCAACCCAAGAAGCAAAAGATTATGTATGAAGTTATTGTTGATTGATACGTACGTATAATCTTGCTACTTTCTTTCTATTGAATATACCAATATTCACTCATAAAAGTAGTTTGTTGATGCGTACAATTTTGTTAGTTTCTTGAAAAATTAAATATTTGTTGGTTTCTGCTCATTGGCTTTTCGTGTTTGATCAATGATATATATATATATATATATATATATATATATATATATATATATATTATGATTTAGGTGGTTATTAAGAATGTCCTTCCACTTTTGCATAAAATCTAGCACTAACAAAGACTTCTAAATACAAAATAATGCCCTTATGGTCTTCTCTTTTTTTTTGTGGGAAGGAGAGTCAGTGGTCTCCAGCGCATCTAGACTCACTTTTAATAATTGGAAAGAAGGCTAAGTAGTCATCATACGGGGGATAGCCTGACCCCTTATATCATCAAGTAAAAGATCAGCAACACCCTTCGACGGGTCAAACAATACAATCAATCCAATTGGAAGGTTCAAAGAAAAACTAGCTAAAAAGTTCGCTACTCTATTCTCCTCACAAAAGGCATGTCGAAACTGGATATTTCAGTGTCTTCTCATATAGTCATGGCACATATGCACCAGACTGGCGAGGGGGTGGTGAGGGGATATGGTGTTCTTGATGAGTTTGATAACCAATAGTGAATCCGTTTCAAAGATTACCGATCGGTAACCCAACTCTCAAGCTACCTTAAGACCATGTACCAAACCTCATAACTCAACAATGGGTGCGGTACAAATTCCAAGGTTAAAACCAAAATCACTCACCCAATCCCCTGCTTTGTTTCTTACCATTCCGTAGCGCTGGCGAAGCCGTCTCTACTCTTAGCTCCATCCGTATTCACCTTCACAAAGTCATCCGGGGGTAGAATCCAAGCTACATTGATCAAACTCTTCCCACCTCTACTAGTGTTCCCGCTCCTCTTGTTCCAAACCTCAGCATACTCTTTAGTTTTAGCTTGGATAGCCCGGCCCCTGTTGCCATTGAAGATGTTGTTGTTGAAGGCAACCTCGTTTCTCCACTTCCACGTCCACCAAACACCAACTGCAAAAAGCTCACTCCATAAATAATCATCATTAAAATGAGCAGTATAAGAGATATTACCTCTTAACCAAGCGGGGAATTATAGCGAGAAGAAATTCTCGACGTAAGCTCCAGCTTGCACGACTCTCCACATGGACAAGGTGCGGTGGCAGTCTCTAAATAAATCCCCATTTGACTGTATGCAGCTTTCAACGTCCGTAACATGTACACTCATCTGTGATGCTAATATGGCGCCTCCGACGTCCCCTTTTTCTTTCGGTAAGCAAATATATCCCCATTTGACTGTATGCAGCTTTCAACGTCCGTCTTGATGACCCCAAACAAAATTCCGGAAATTTTTATCGATCTCGTCACAAACACTCACTGGAAGTGAAAGGGTGGACATAGAATATATGGGGAGAGAGGTAAGAACAACTTTTGTGAGGGTGACCCGACCCGCAAAACTAAGGGTTTTGCTCCTCCAACCATTCAACTTGTGATTGATCCGATTCAACAAGCTAGAGAAGGTCGTTTTGGATACTCGTCCTTGGAGGAGCGGAACGCCAATATAGTTTCCAAAGTTCTTCGTGACCTCAACTCCACTCAACCTCTCAATACTATCACAAAGGTATCTTGAGACGTTGGGAGAGACAAAAATTTCTGACTTCTGAATACCTCTCTGACCCGAAGCATTGCAAAAAGAGAGTGATGTCATTTGTAAAAAACAAGTGAGAGAACGGGGGACCTTCACGAGAAAGGGTAATGGGCTTCCACTCTCCATTCTCCACAGACTCAAGAATGAGGTGACTAAGTCTCTCAACACACAACATGAAGAGATATTTGGGAAATCGGATCACTCTGTCTGATACCTCTTTTCGGAATAAATTGCTTGGTCACTTCTCCATTCCAGACAACTTGCATTCTCGCAGTGGAAACACACTCCTGGATCATTTTTCCCCAAGTTTGAGGAAACCCAACCTCAACAATAGTATCCTCGATGAAATCCCACCTCACTCTGTCGTATGTCTTCTCGAGATCCAGCTTCAAAATCATCCATTGCTTACGAGACTTCTTCTTCTTCCTCATAGAGTGTACCACTTCTTGCATGAGAACGATGTTGTCTTGAATCATACGAACCGGGATGAAACTGCCTTGAGTAGGACCAACTAGATTCCCTATGATACTTTGTATTCTTCTGACAAGGACCTTGATGATGATCTTATAACTGACATTACACAAAGCAATCGGTTGGAACTGGCTAATGAACTCCGGGTTCTCCACTTTAGCAATGAGAGAAGTAAGAGTGTCATTTCTCCCTGAATAGAGCTGATGAGTAATAAAGAACCTGGAAACTTCCTCCTTCATTGAACGCCCTACAACATTCCAACATCTTTGGTAGAAAACGGGTTGTAAGCCATCAATACCGGGGGCCATGTAAGCTCTCATACTCTTGACAACCTGCCAAACTTCCTCCATCTCTATCAGTTTCTGAATATTGGCCCATTCCGCTTCTTCAATAACCGAAAAAACAAGTGTATTCAAAAGGCACGGTGGTAGTAGGTTGGACTCCGCTATACTATAGAGGTCACAAAAATAATCAACTGCATGTTGCTCAAGTCTCAGCTGATCTTCCACCCAATCTTCGCTATCAACCTCCAAGCCCATCACTCTGTTCAGGGACCTCCGGATGACTGTAGAAGTATGAAAGAACTTGGTGTTCCGGTCTCCATTCTCAAGCCACTGCTCGCGGGATTTCTGGAACCAGATTATTTCCTCTTGCTCCAAAATACGCTCTACCTCAGCTTTAAAATATTCCTCCTCCTTTAAAAGACTCACAGAACTACCCCGGATAATTATGTAAGATCCCAGTCTTGACCTTCACTGCCCCAACGGTGAAGAAGGCCGCCCAACGGTCGTGGTGTTTGTCACCGTCCCCGCGGTGATAAGGGGCCGCCCCCTGCGGCTGAGGCAATCCGCCCCTGCGGATTTGCTGCAGATCGCGCCCGATCTGTTTTCGTTCGTTTTATCTTCCTTCCATAGATAGAATATCCGATCTTCTATCTTATGGGCCGGTTTCCTTATCTTGTTTCTAATCCTAGACGTCATTTCCATCTATCTTTCCCGCTGCTCCTATATAATCTCGTCTTTTCTTCTTTTTACCGTTTCTTGCTTACGTCTTCTTCAACCCTAGAACGTTGCAGCATTGCTTTCTGAGATCTTACTGAACGAGTAAGTTCTCCCTTCCTTGTTCTTCTTCACGTTCATATGTTGCTGCAATTTGTCTTCCTTCTGCTTTGTTTCTCACTTTGTTTCCTCTTTTCTTCTTCTCCAAGAATCAAGTTTGATCCTTGATTCTTGTGGAGCGTTCCTTTGTTGATCCTTTGATGTTTACAGGCTCCCCTGGTTGAGTTGTGAAGTGTGAGAGTGTTGGAAGAGAAAGTTTTGGCCTTGTCGCGGTTCTGCTGTCGTCAAGAAGTTGACAGTGCCTCTACACCGTTATTCGCCCCGCTGCAAGCCGCCCCTGCGCCTTGTCAGACCGCCCCTGCGGTTTCTTCTGCAGTAACTCCCGTTCTTGTGATTTGCTTCCTTCCTTGTTTTCCTCGTTCCTTTCCTTGTTCCTTTTGGATGTTGTTGACCCTTAGTGTTCTGTAAGACTAAGGTTGAGACCTTAGCTTGTGTAGATCTCTTAGAGAGCATGGAGACTAGAAGTTATAGACTTCTAGCATTCGTTTCAGTTCTTGATTTGTGATGCTTGTGTGAATAAGCTTCCTGGTGTCCCTTTCCTGAGGCTTTCCTGAGAGTTTGCTGAGTGTTGAGTTTACCTTCGAGTGAGGTAAGTCCCTTGGACTTACTTAGCTTCATTCCGTATATTGGTTTGAGTGTATTGGCTTGTTTGTGTTGCTTATCATGTTACAACTGATAACCGGATTAGGACTCACCTTTATTATATCTTAATTGGCCCAAGTGTATTATAACCTTACGGTTACCGATTGTCCAGTTTAGATAGGGGAAACTGGGAGGTGCTCTCGCGACCAGTCCAGCAGGTGACAGAAGGATTCATACGTTCTATTCCTGTTCGTGAAAGGGGACGGATGCGAGATCGTAGCGATACTCGTGTAACAACCATAAGTTGAATTAGTAATTGGATAACCTAATGAAAGATAATAACCGGCTGTTGTGTGAGCATGCTATGTGTTTACGTTACCTGATGTGTCTTTGTGCCTTTACTTTCTTTCTAATATGTGGTATGATAGCTAACAGTTTATACCGATGTTGTAGATGTTTCTCAGGTTCAGGATGTTGCTGAATGATCCGGATAGTGTGGTCAGCCGGGGTTCCCGTACATTATAGGATGGGATCGGGTTTATGTTTATGTTGTTGCTTTTCTTTTTTTTTAACTCGGTTGCGAGTCTTTACGCTTCCTTTTGTTTAAACCTTTGGTTTTATATTGAGTTTTGGTTTTCACTCGTTTGTGCCTTGTTGTAAGATTCGTTATGTCGTTGCTACTCCTAGGGTCAGGAACGCTTCGAGTTCCTAGCCCGTAACGCTTTATGTACCCAGAACTTGGGGTGTTACAATATGGTATCAGAGCCAGGTTGGCAACAATGGCACTCAAAATCTTCTAAAGGTCGGATGGATAAATAAATAGAACCCACAAGGGGTCTAACATTTTCGAAAGGGGGTTTTTGATTTTAAACTTGTCGGTTTGGGATAGATGTACAAGCGACCACCACTACCTCTCCAGATCTCAGTAGTGTAGTTTCTTATATGTTGACCTTTATATGTTCTTTTTCTGAATTTCTACTTTAGCTGTAGCGTGACCTTATATCTATATATAGGTTCTTATATGTCTATCCTTATAGTAGATGACACGTACTAGAGCTACATCTGCTATGGGGCGAGGAAGGGGTCGACCTCCACTTCCACCCACCATCCGTGGACTAGGCCGTGTAGAAAGATCTCCACTAGCTAGAGGTTGGGGCCAAGCCCTAGTTGCTGACCCACCTATCGTTGAGGCGTTCATCGAAGAAGTTGCAGAGAGTGTTGTTCCAAAGGCCGGGGATGAGACCGCTGCTAGGTCTGGAACTCAAAGAGCACAGTCGACTGAGTCCGGTCAAGTATCCTTCCGAGGTTCTGCATACCGCAAATATATGCAGAGAGTTGAAGAAGGTATCAGAACTGGAGGACCTACACCAGCATCGCCAGTTCCCGCGAGATCAACTGAGGTTTCGCAGAGAGTTATGCAGGTTGTTGCTCCTGCTAGAGTTGTTGAGGCTGCTAGAGTTCCGGTTTAGACGAGAGAGCCAAAGCCCGACAGTTGGTTGAAGGATTTTGACCAGCTAAATGTTCCATGCTTCATGGGCAAGACAGGATTGGAGGTAGAGATGTGGCTAGGACATCTAGATTCTGCTATGGAGGCGATCAGTTACCTAGAGGGACGTCGAGTCAACATAACACAGACACTGATGAAGGATCAGACTCATCCTTGGTGGAGGACAGCTCGTAGCAAGGTCACCAGCTTTGAGCAGATGAAGACAGTGATTAGGGATTGCTACTGCCTTGCAGCTATGAGGAGGGACCTCTTCAGGATTTCCTCAAGGTTGGATTCGAGGATTTACCTATTGCTGAGATTATCATCAAGTTTCAAGATGAGTTATCTTTGCTGGGTCGGTTTGCACCACCTGAGGATCAGCATGGTTACCTTTCTCTCGGAGGTTGAGAGAGTCAACACGCTCTTATCTTGCTGGTTTCCGTTGTGATTCTTTGACGGACTATCAAGATAGAGCTTTTGCTTATGAGAGAGACCGACCAGGTCAAAGGAGAGCTTCTCTGACAGGAGGTCTTGAGAAGAGACAAAAGACTGGATCTACCAGTGCTGGAGCTGGAGCAACTGAGTTTGGGCGTAGTCAGACGTCGGGACGTCCTGGTTTCCAACAGTATCTACAAAGTTCCGACAGAGGAGGGCAATGCTTTAACTACGAAGGTGTCGGACAAATGATAGCTGATTGCAAGAAGGTTGCTGTAACTTGCTACTCTTGTGGCAAGCCCGGGCATAGAGTTGTGTTCTGCCGTCAAGGCAAGCGACATCGCAACAGGGTTCTTCACCTGCTAGTTTTGTAGGAGCTGGACAAAGACCTCAGTATCAACAGCAAAGAGTTCCTAGATCTACCGCTCTTCAGGGTTCTTCTCTAGGTCAGGGCAAAGGATGAGGAGGTGGTACTACGGATACCAGAGGTGCTTCAGCTAGAGTTTAGGAGTTGAGGAGTGCAGTGGAGCCGACCTCTCCAGCGACCACATGTACTATTCATATTAATGGTTTTCCTATCAAAGTTCTTTTCGATACCGGTGCTACACATTCTTTTATATCTGATGCATATATAGATAGATTGGTCTTAGTTACCATATAAGGTAGACCCTTCTTTATAGGATTACCCGATGGGGTAAGATTAGAGGTACACGAGAGGTTTGCGATTGCCCTATTAGACTACGAGATCGCGATTGGCCAGCTGACTTCTTCGTCATGTACTTAGCACATGAAGAAGTTATCCAGGGTATGGATTGGATGGATCGACATCGAGTAGTGCTGGACATTGGCAAGAGGACAATGACGGTAACTACAAATGAAGACCATGTTGAGATCTTCAAAGGATGGGATCTAGGGAAGACCGGTACAATCATTAGTGCAGTCCGAGCTATGAGACTTATCAAACAGGGTTACGAGGCTTTCTGGTGCTATGCCATGAAGGATAGTACTAGTCTAGCTTTGGAGGAAATCCCGGTAGCTTGCAAGTTTACCGACGTCTTTGGAGAGCCATCAGGTTTACCTCCACAAAGGAGTGTAGACTTTGGCATTGACTTAGAGTCGGGTACGAGACCGATCTCTAAGGCTCCTTACCGCATGGCGCCTATTGAGATGCTTGAGTTGGAGAAGCAGCTCGAGGAGTTAGTTGAGAAGGGCTTCATCCGCCCTAGTGTTTCTCCTTGGGGCACACCAGTTCTCTTCGTCAGGAAGAAAGACGGGTTAATGAGGTTATGTATCGACTACCGAGAGTTGAACAAGGTGACAATCAAGAATAAGTACCAATTGCCCCATATCGACAATCTTTTGGATCAACTGCATGGGGCTTCAGTGTTTTTATGGATCGATTTGAGATCAGGATATCACCAGTTGAGGGTGAGAGAGTAGGATATAGCCAAGAAGGCATTTCGGACCAGATATGGACACTACGAGTTTGTAGTGATGCAATTCAAGCTCACGAATGCGCCCGCAATATTCATGGAGTTGATGAACATCATCTTCATTGACTTCCTAGACCAGTTTGTAGTTGTCTTCATTGACGACATTCTGGTATACTCTCGCAGTAAAGAGGAGCATGCAGGACACTTGAGGATCGTCCTTCAGGTTTTATAGGATAGAGAGCTTTATGCCAAGCTCTCTAAGTGCGAGTTTTAGATTTCTGATGGAGCATTCCTTGGTCACATCGTTTCAGCTGAAGGGATCAAGGTAGATCCGGCGAAGATCGAGTCAGTAGTTTCTTGGCCGCCTCCTAAGAACATCAAGGAGGCACGCAACTTCTTAGGATTGGTGGGCTACTACCGGTGTTTTGTTGAGGGCTTTTCATTTATCGCCCGACCGCTCACTTCCTTGTTGAGGAAGTCTACGAGGTTCATATGGTCTGAGCCGTGCCTACAGAGCTTCGAAGAGTTGAAGAAGAGGTTGGCCTCTGCTCCTATCCTAGCTCAACCAAAGGGCATTGAGGATTTTGTGGTTTACAAAAATGCATCCAAGCTAGGCTTGGGATGTGTTCTAATGCAGAGGGGTAAGGTGATTGCTTACGCGTCTAGAGAGCTAAAGACATACAAGGAGAATTACCCTACCCATGATCTTGAGTTGGCTGCTGTGTTTCACGCTTTGAAGATTTGGAGGCATTATTTGTACGGAGCTACATGTCAGATCTTCACACACCATATGAGTTTGAAGTACATATTCACTCAGTGGGAGTTGAATAGCTGCCAACGCAGATGGTTGGAGTTGATCAAGGATTTTAATTTGGAGATCTTATACCACCTAGGGAAGGCGAATGTGGTAGCTGATGCCCTTAGTAGGAAGACTCCCTGGGAGATGGCGATCGCTAGGCTAACAACTCAGCCACAATTACAGCGAGATCTTCCATGACTGGAGATGGATATCCACTTCCTGGATTTTGACAGCTATCTATCCACCTTGGAGATAGTACCTGATATGTTGGTAAAAATCCGACAAAAATAGGAGAGTTGCCCAACTTTGACCCAGATCCGAGACAAGATGTCTCGAGGAGAGGCACCACAGTTTGCAGTAGGCGCTGATGGGATTTTGAGACGCTAGAAGCGTGTATGTGTGCCTTCCGATCAAGAGTTGAGACAGAGGATCCTTCAGGAGGCTCATTCTCCACCTTACTCAGTGCACACCTCTGCGAGTAAGATGTGCGAGTATATCAGACACTCTTTCTGGTGGAGAGGTCTGAAGCCAGACGTGACGAGATATGTAGCTTAGTGTGCGACCTACTAGAAGGTCAAGATCGAGCATCACCGACCAGGAGGCGAGCTACACCCACTTCCCGTCCCTCAGTGGAAGTGAGAGGACATCTCTATGGATTTTGTTACCGGTTTGAGACCGAGTTGAGGCTTTGATGCTATTTGGGTTGTAGTAGATTGACTGATGAAGACCGCATGTTTCATTTCGATCAAGAAAACGTGTCCGGTGAGTCGATTGACAGAGGAGTTCACTAGACAGATAGTGAGACTTCATGGGGTACCTAGGACTATAGTCTTTGACAAAGACGGACGGTTCACCTCAAGGTTCTAACAACAAGTGCATGCCACCCTAGGTACGAGTCTACAATTCACGACTGCTTATCTTCCTCAGACTGATGGTCAATCGGAACGCACCATTCAGACTCTAGAGGATATGTTGTGAGCCTGCGTGTTGGAGTGGGACAGGTGTGGCCAGATCACCTTCCTTTGGTGGAGTTTTCATATAACAATAATTGGCACGCTTCGATCAGGATGGCTCCTTATGAGGCTTTTTATGGACAGAGATGTCGTACACCGTTGTGCTGAGACGAGCCGAGTACCACCTAAGCAGATTCAGGATGATATGGCCAGAGTTGTTGTGATCCGTGAGTGGATGTTAGCAACACAAAGTCGACATAAGTCTTATGCAGATAAGAGGTGCAAACCCCCGAAGTTTAGAGTTGGAGCTCAGGTTTGGTTGAGAGTTTCTCCGACACGAGGCGTTAGACGTTTCGGTGTCAAAGGGAAGCTGAGTCCCAGATATGTTGGACCGTTCGAGATTCTTGAGCGAGTTGGAGAGGCAGCATACAAACTTGCTTTGCCCCCGAGGCTTGAGGGTGTTCACCCCGTCTTCCATGTGTCTCAGTTGCGGGAGTATGTATCGGATCCGAGACACATCGTTAGCTGTGAGGATCTTGTGGTCGAGCTAGACCACACGTTCGTTGAGCACCCGATAGCTATCTTAGAAAATAGTACGAGACGTTTACGTTCGAAGGACATACCGATGATGAAGATTCAGATATCGATGCGAGGAGCTGATGAGGCGATTTGGGAGATAAAGGATAGTATCTAGAGGAACTATCCGGAGTTTTACGCTGAGCTGGGTGCACCTTTAGCGTAGTCGTTTTGTTCAGTTTTTCCTTTGTTGCGTTGCGTACGCTTTTGTGACGTTTGAGTTACGTGCCCCTAGTGGGAATATATGAGTTCTGTTCAGTTTTGTGTGTTGTTACGTGATCGTTCGGGTTGTTGCAAGTTTCGGGACAAAACTTCTTTTTAGGGGGGATTTGATGTAAAATTCCAGTTTTGACCTTCACCGCCGCAACGGTGAAGAAGGCCGCCCCAACGGCCGTGGTGTCTGTCACCGCCCCCGCGGTGAAGAACGTTCACTTTATTTTTAAAATCTCCTAGCCTCTCATCAAAGCAAACCCATAACTAATGATCTATGCATCTCACGTGATTCAAATCTCCTCTCACGTGACTAGTTCGGCCACTATACACTTGTATTATTACGTGGAATACAATCCCGATGTATTTTTTTGTTCTATGATATTGTTTACTTTTTCAATGAAATGTAAAAAAAAGAGTCGCACTGTACAATATTTAAAAACATTTATTTAAAAAGACATAATATTTTTAAAAATAGCAATATTAATTATTTTATTTGTAAGCTTTAAAAATTGTTGGAAGTAATGAATTTAGAAAATATAACATAGTTATTTGATTTAATTCTAAAAAAATTGAGCTGAACATATTTGCTATTACAGGAAGGAGGTACAAATCTAAGATGTTACAAAATAACTCTAAATACAGTAATAGAACAACAATGGCTTCTGGAAATCACGATAGAGTTCAACAAGGAATTCTCTCGTCTCTTGCACTGTTCTTTAGTCCAACGTTTTGTCTAGAAATACAACCACCATTAGAGCCAATGTTGCCGACGATGAGAATATGCGCCAATGATTTTTTGTACACGCCTAGCAATCAAAAAGGTCATTAAGACAAAGATTAAGTAGAAAATTGTTAGTAGGTGATTATGTATAATTGTATCTAGCCGTCTGCAATATATAACTTCTCAATTATATAAGAATTGGAAACAAAAAGAAGGATAGGGTAGCACCAAGACCTTCGAGGTGGTAGAAAGCCGCCTCTGAAGTCGGAAAAATTGACGATTAAGTTATTAAGCAACATCATAAAACTAAACTCCGATTAAATTGATAAATAAAACATAAGATGAATCGAGGAAGGCAAGAGAAGTTAGAAGAAGGATATGAGATTAGAAGTCAGTGAATCAAAATGAAGAGCTTCATCTTTTATATATATATATATATATATATATATATATATATATATATATATATATATATATATATATATATATATATGATATAATGTCAAAAATAGAAAATTAGTGTCAAGATTAAAATTGAAGACTTGGAAAGAGTAGAATACAAATTATAGTTGGAAATATTACTCCTACCCTTGAACCTTTGTTTTATTGTATAGTATTTGTTAAGTTTTAGGGAGATGGGTTTGGGTACGACGTTACAAAATAATTTGGGTTTTTAATTCACTTGATTCGTAAGTTTTATCTTTATCCTTTTTTCCAAATTTAGTTATGTACATATATCCGTTAGTGAAGATATCAATAAGCCAAAATAATTATATTAAGTCCATTCATTTTTTATTTCTTAAATATTTGTTTTATCTTTTATATTATAAGATAACATATGGAGTGCATATTAACTCTTTTTTATTTTATCCTACAAATTTACAAATATAGCTAGGTTTTGAACGTAGAAGATTTAGGGCAATTTTTAAAATTATATAATAATAATAATAATAATAATAATAATAATAATAATAGTAAATAAGATTTAGTTTGATATTAAAAGTAAAAAGGTAATAAATTGGGTTGGTTGTGAAGAAACAAATCTATCTTCAAAAGTTGATATGTTGGATTGGATATGAATAAGCTAAGATTGCATATTTGTTGTATTAACTTTCCTTGTTTAGAATTGTGTTATATATATAGGATGCAGTTTAGAAGCAAAGCAAAAAAAAGAGAAATTAAACCATGGCAATGAAATATTTGAGCGATGGCGTGATGGTATGTCGAATTGAGAGTAGGTAGGAGATTTTCAAAGGAACAGAAAGCTGCAATATGATGTATGCATCCACCACCCTATTCTCCGACAAATACTTAGGGATCCCCTGCTTTGCTTGCTCCGGCTTCATTGACTACGGCGATTATTTGAGTAGCTACCAAGAAATGTTGTGGAGTTCAATCTACTGGAACAACCATCCTCACCTTCGTCTTACTCAAGATTCCGCGTTCAGAATCGCTTCTCATGTAACCAATGCCTTCCTCCACCAAGCTAACACAAATCACCGGTGCTCCACTCTCTATCCCGCCATTGCATATTGTGTCAAAATCACTATCCTACCCGTCTTTATTCGTCCTCTTACTAATATTGTCGATGTTCATCCTCATGTTGTTGGATTTGATGAGGCCGACTCCGCCGCCAAGCCCGCCTCCCTTTTCTTTCTTGCGGACTTGGTTAGAGCCAAGGGAGAGAAGGAAGATGAAGATAGGTACGAGTTTGAAAGGAGTCCCATTGATCACGACTGTTCTATTTGCATCGACGAGATAAAGAAGTCGTAGGATTCTCTCACTTTGCCCTGCTCCCACATCTTCCACGAGACTTGCATCCTCATATGACCTGAGAAGAGTCACGTTTGTCCTCTTTGTCGATTCGAAATGGCCACCGAGGATTATTGAAGAAATAGCAGGCAGACGCTTATTGGTTTACTGATCGAATATACCCCATCTCTGTAACAGTATTTTCTTGATATGTACGTACGTACGTATAATTTTGTTAGTTTGTTGAAACATTCTTGATACCTATAATTTTGTCCGTGTGATGTCGTTTACGTTATTATTAAGAGTCATGTCCTTCCACTTTTGTATTCGTTGTAATGCTAACAAAGAGTTTCTTGATACGTAGGTTGTGATGCCTTTGGTAAAGATGTTATATGAACGATTAGTTTAGTGCCCGTCTACCAGTGGCTTCGTTGTTTATATAATTTTGAAAAATACACAAATGTTTCACCTCACAAAGTGCGGGCACTAAACTAATCGTGTATATATATATATATATATATATATATATATATATATATATATATATATATATATATATATATATATATATATATATATATATATATATATATATATAACATCTTTACCAAAGGCATTGCGGTCTACGGATCAAGAAACTCTTTGTTAGCATTACATCGTATGCAAAAGTGGAAGGACATGACTCCTAATGAGAACATAAACGACATCACACAGACAAAACTATAGGTATCAAGAATGTTTCAAGAAACTAACAAAATTATACGTACGTACGTATCAATAAACTATTGTTACAAAGATGGGGTATAGTCGATGAGTAAACCAATAAGCGTCTGCTTGCTACCTTCTTCTTCAATAATCCTCGGTGGGCATTTCGAATAAAAAAGATGACAAACGTGACTCTTCTCGAGTCATCTGAGGACGCAAGTCTCGTGGAAGATGTGGGAGCAGGGAAAGGTGAGACATTCCCACAACTTCTTTATCTCGTCGATGCAAATGGAACAATCGTGATCAGCGGGACTACGGTCAAGCTTGTATCTATCTCCATTTTCCTTCTCCTTCTCGCCCTTGTCTATGACCAAGTCCGAAAAAAAGAAAAGGGAGGCGAGCTTGGTGGTAGGGCTACCTCGTCAAACCCAACAACATGAGGATGAACATCGGCGATATCATGGGGACGAATGGAGACATATAGGATAGTGATATGGACACAGTGTAAATGGTTGAATAGAGAGTGGAGCAACAATGATTTCCGTTAGCTTGGTGGTGGAAGACATTGGTTACATGAGAAGCGATTTTGAACGCGGAATCTTGAGTAAGGCGAAGATTATGATGGTTGTTCTAGTAGATTGAACTCCACAACATATCTTGGTAGCTACTCAAGTAATCGCCGTAGTCGGTGAAGCCGGAGCACGCAAAGCATGGGATCCCTAAGTACTCGTCGGCGAATAGGCTGGTGGATGCATAAACCAGGTTGCAACTTTCTGTTCCTTGGACAATCTCCTCCCTGCTCTCAATTCTACACACCATCACGCCATCGCTCAAATATTCCCTCGCCATGCTTTCTTTTCTTTTACTTTGCTTCGAAACTACATCATATATATATATATATAACACAATTCTAAACAAGGAAACTTAATACAACGATCTTCTCTTATTCATATCTAATCCAATAGATAAAGTTTTGAAGATAAATTTGTTTATGGGCCCATTAATTCTTCAGTACCAACCCAATTTAAACCTTTTTACTTTTAATATCAAACTAAATCTTAATTATATACTAATAATATTATTATCATATACTTTTAAAAATTGCCCTAAATAAGGATAAAAAGAAAAGCCACTATTTTGGAGTAGGGTAAAAACGGGAAAATGACTTTTCATAAGGGAAACCTTTCTTGTATAATAGTAAGGATAAGGATTAAGAAGCAAATATACAACAAATATAAAGATTATTTTATTTATCATGATTTATTTGTTTTGATATTTTGATAGCTAAATGAATAATGTTATCATTATGTTAATACTAATAATAAATATATTATTTCTATTAATTTATTTTTTTCATTGTGTTTTTGGAACTCTGCTTACGTGCAATGACATAAATGTTTTTGACTGTTCTCCAATATTTGATGATATAATAGAAGGTAAAGCTCCGCTTGTTCACTTTACCGTCAACAATCACGACTATGATATAAGTTATTATCTCACGGATGAAATTTATCCATCATGGACTACATGTATGGCCAAATTAGCTAAGTATGCTTTTTTGAGATTTTTCTCTTGTAACACTCCAAGTTCTGGAAACTCGAAGCGTTACGGGCTAGAACCTCACAATGGGTCCTGACCCTCAGAGTAGCAACGACACAACAAATCTTACAACAAGGCACAAACAAATGAAAACTTAAATTGTTTATAAAACTCAAAGGTAACAACAAGGAAAGCGTCAAAGACTCGCGGCCGAGTTCAAAACAAAGGGAAAAGCAACAACAGAAATATAAACCCGATCCCGTCCTATATTGTACGAGAACCCCGGCTGACCACACTGTCCGGATCACTCAGCAGGACCTATATCCTGCAAGGCATCTACAACATCGGTATAAACCGTTAGCTAACATTCTAGATATCAAAAAGACATTAAAGACACAAACACACATTAGGTAATATAAACATTTAGCATGCTCGCACTCAACCGGTTATTATCTTTCATTAAGGCCAATCTCTTTACTAATTCAACTTATGTTGTAACACAAGAATCGCTACGATCTCACCTCTATCCCCTTTCACCAAAAAAATAGAACGTACGCATCCTTCCGTCACTTGTTGGACTGGTCGCGAGAGCACCTCCCATTTTCCCCATTTTAAATTGGACAAGCGGTTACCGCCCGATTATAATACCCTTGGGAAAATTATGGTATAACATGATCAATCATATTCCGGTTATCAATTATAACAATAAACAACACACAACAAGCCAAAACAATCAATCCAATATACGGAACGCAGTTAAGTAAGTCCAAGGGACTTACCTTACTCACATAACTCAACATCAACTCAGTTCCCGAAGGATAGGAAGGAAAGAATGCCTGTTCAACAAGGTATACGGAATCAAGAACCAAAATGATTGCTAGAAGTCTATAACTTCTAGTCTCCATGATATCTAAGAGATTTCCACAAGCTAAAGTCTCAACCGTAGTCTTATAAAACACTAAGGGTCAACAACAACATCATAGGTCAAGGGAAGGAATAAGGGAAGCAAGGAAGGAAACAACTCACCAAGAACGGGGACACTGTAGGCAAAACTGCGGGTGACGCTGGACAGACCGCGGGGGCCATACAAGGTACTTCCCGCAGGGGCGGCACAGAAGAGACGCGGGGGCGGCGGCATGTCAACAGCAACTGTCGGGGTTTCTCTCAACAAAAACCCACAGCAAGAGATCCAAAGCTCTATCCTTTGATCCACACTCCTCAAGACTCAACCAAAGGAGCCTATAAACATCAACATATCAACAACGGGAAGGGCAACAAGAATCAAGGTTCAACTTGATTCTTGGAGAAGAATAAAATGAAGAAGTAAAGGATGAAATGAAACAGAAGGAGAACGACATGCAACAATACATGAACGTGATGAATAAACAAGGAAGGATGAACTTACATGTTCAACAAGATCACAGGAAACACGGTTGCAACTCTAGAGGGTGAAGAAAACGTATGCAAGAAATGTGAAAAAGAAGAGAAAGAGGAAATTTATAGGAAAGGGGTGAAAAGATGGAAGGAATGACGTTCTAGGGTTAGAAAGAAGATAGGAAAGTCGGCCCATAAGATCGAAGATCGGATATTCTATCTATGGAAGGAAATAAAAACAGATCGGGTCGATCTGTTGAAAAATTGCAGGGGAGGTTTCCCCTGCCGCCTCCGCGGCTAGCCGCAGGCACGGCTCGCTGTCACCGCGGGGGCAGTGACAACCAAGACTTGCCGCTGGAGCGGCCACTGTCACCGTAGGGGCGGTGACAGCAAAACTGGATGTTACATCAGACCCCCTTAAAAAGAAATTTCATCCCGAAACTTGCAACAACCCATAAGATCACACAACAACAACCCAAGAACTCAAATCATATATTCCTACTCGAGTCACATAACTCATAACGTCACAAAAGCTTGCATAACACAACCATGAAAACTGAAACTAAAACATCTATGCTAAAGGTACAACCTTATCATCATAAAACTCAAGATAGTTCCTCTGGATACTATCCTTTGTCTCCCAAGTCGTCTCATCATCTCCTCGCATCGACCACTGAATTTTCATCATCGGTATGTCTTTCGAATGCAAGCATCTTGTACTACGCTCTAGGACAGCTACTGGGTGCTCTACGAACGTGTGGTCTGGCTCAACCACTAGATCCTCATGATTGTCGATGTGTCTCGGGTCTTGTACATACTCCCATAACTAAGACACATGGAAGATGGGGTGAACACCCTCTAGCCTCGGTGAAAAAGCAGGTCTGTATGATGCCTCTCCAACTCGCTCAAGAATATCAAAAGGTCCGACATATATGGGACTCAACTTCCCCTTAACGTAACACTTTGTGTTGGGGATACTCTCAACTAAACTTAAGCTCCAACTCTGAACTCCAAAGGTCTACACCTCTTATCTGCATAAGACTTGTGACGACTCTGCGCTACAACATCCGCTCTCGGATCATTGCTATTTTGGCCATATCATCATGTATCTGCTCAGGTGCTACACTGCTAGCACTGCTCGGCTCGTCCCAACACAGCGGGATACGACATCTCTATCCGTATAAAGTCTCGTAAGGAGTCATCTTGATCGATGCGTGCCAACTGTTGTTATACGAAAAATCCACTAAGGGAAGATGATGTGGCCACTTCTATCCCTAGTCTAACACATAGGTTCTCAACATATCCTCTAGAGTTTGGATGGTCCGCTATGATTGACCTTCAGCTTGAGGATGATAAGTAGTCGTGAACTGCAGGCTCGTACCCAGGGTGGCATGCACTTGCTGCCAAAACCTCGATGTGAACCGTCCGTACCTGTCAGAGACTATAATCCTAGGTACTCCATGAAGTTGCACTATCTGTCTAGTGAACTCCTCTGTTAGTCGACTTACCGGCCACGTTTCCTTGATAGGAATGAAACGTGTGGTCTTCGCCAATTGATCTACAATGACCCAGATGGCATGAAAACCTCGACTTGGTCTCAAACCGGTCACAAAATCCATCGACATGTCCTCCCACTTCCACTGAGGGACGAGAAGTGGGTATAGCTCTCCTCCTGGTCGGTGATGCTCGATCCTGACCTGTTGGCAGGTCGCACACTAAGCTACATATCTCGTAGCGTCTAACTTCAGACCTCCCCACCAGTAGGAGCGTCTAATATCCTGATACATCTTACTCGCACCGGGATGCACTAAGTAAGGTGTAGAGTGAGCCTCTTGTAGGATCCGCTGTCTCAGCTCTCGATTTGAGGCTACACATACGCACTCATGGTGTCTCAAAACTCCATCAGCACCAACTAAAAACGGTGGCGCATCTCCTCGAGACATCCTGTCTCGGATCCGTGTCAAAGTTGGGCAACTCTCCTGCTTTTGTCGTTTTCTACTAACAGATCATGTAGCACCTCCAAGGTGGACAACTGGCTGTCAGAATCCGGAAAGTGGATATCAATCTCTAGCCATGCTAAGTCTCGTTGTAACTGAGGCTGAGTTGTCAGCCGAGTGATCACCATCTCCCGAGGAGTCGTCCTACTGAGGGCATCAGCTACCACATTCGCTTTCCCAAGGTGATATAAGATCTCAAGATCAAAGTCCTTGATCAACTTCAACCACATCCTTTGGCGGTTATTCAACTCCCGTTGAGTGAATATATACTTCAGACTCTTATGGTCTGTGAAAATCTAACACATAGCTCCGTACAGATAATGCCTCCAAATCTTCAAAGCGTGAACAACAACAGCTAACTCGAGATCGTGGGTAGGGTAGTATTCCTCATACGTCTTCAGCTGTCTAGACGCGTATGCTATGACCTTACCCCTCTACATAAGAAACATCCCAAGCCAAGCTTGGATGCATCGTTGTAAACTACAAAATCCTCAGTGACCTCTGGCTGAGCTAAGATAGGAGCAGAGGTCAACCTCTTCTTCAACTCCTCGAAGCTCTGCAGGAACGGCTTGGACCATACAAATCTCGTAGACTTCCTACGCAAGGAAGTGAGCGGTTGGGCGATAACTGAAAAGCCCTCCACGAAGTGAAGGTAGTAGCCCGCCAAGCCAAGAAAGCTGCGTACCTCCTTGGCTTTCCTATGAGGCGAACTAATATGCAGAAGAAGGAGAGGACTGGTGGGAACTATTAGGTCTGTCTCTCAAGACCAACTGACGATCAGATCTGCTACTCATAATTTCTGACAAGGTCACCTCGGCCGAGACACAATCGACTGGACCGAGGCGAAGGACTATTCGTATACACTGTCTGAATTTGTAAGTTCTTTTTCCCCAAATCACTACCAAAGGCTTCCTAAGGGCTACTTATATCTTTTTCAACAATAAACAGTGGCAACCAAAGCCATATCTGTGTGAAATTAGTAAAAGGAGAAGAGGTTAGGGTTTTTGAACAAAATACCCAGATTTTGCAGATTTGGAGCGTTTTCCTTGCTGTTTGATGCTTGGAAACGGATCCTCTTGCTTCCTCCGGTGTGATCGAGCCAAGAATCGCAAGAAACGAACAAGATTTGAAGATTTGAGGATTTGGGCACGCCGCGGTCGAGGTCACTGTTGGGAGGGAAAAGTGAAGAGAGAGAAAACCGTCTTTGCCTTTTATACCCCTCGCTGAATTTGATTTCACCTCGGTCGAGGTGGTCCCGACCGGACCGAGGTGTCTGACTGGATGTCAGACCTAGTCGCCTCGGTTGCCCAAGAACATCTCGGTCGAGGTGTAGTGACAACAACCGAGATGTGTCTCAGTCAAGCTCCGTCTTCTCAATTTCTTGAACTTCTGTCCTTCCAGTGTAGCTCCTAAGCTGTAATCCTTCCTTAGAAATTACCTGGTTCCTGTCTAGAGGACGCAAAAACGAAACGAAGCAAACTATCTAAAGCTAAGCTAGAAAAGGGAAAAGAAAGCAATAACTTGGGTTGCCTCCCAAGAAGCGCTTTATTTAAGGTCGCTAGCTGGACCGATCTCCATGGAATTACTCAATGTACGTCGAATATCTTGGAGTGCTCATCACATCCGCAATAAAACTCTTCCAAGAAGGTTCCGGTTTCTAATTTCACCGGCAAATGGTAGGATCTCCCACGTACAAGCTTGTACGGTATGATTCTCACCGGAATCCTTTTAGCTTTCCTGCATTTTAATGGGACATAGTCTAGCCTTCCGTCCCATCCTTTCCTGGATTGATAAATCTGTTTCTCGAGAATCCTCTTAGCTCCCCCATCTCCAGCTTGGGGATGATGTATGGTCTTTGTCATGTGAATGACCCCATACTTGAACGGAATGCATTTCCTTGCCTTAGCGATGAAGTGCTTGCTAACTCTACTCCTTACAATCCAAGGAGCATCTACTTTCAGAAATTTTAGGGGGAGGTTTCATCTTGACCTTTGGAGGTTCCATTGGAGGAGACTTCCAACTCTCCGGTGCATCCCTGGAATGATTAGTAATTTCAAAAGGAGTTTCAAAGGAAGTAAGAGAAAGTACCTTTTATGTTAGGATGACAATCCACACATGAAACTTCTCCCAACTTAACATATTCTTTGTCCACCTTGACCGTAGTAATAGCAATTTGGTCGAGGTCTTCCACACCTTTCTCTTCTTCAGTGAGGACTTCAAGAGGGGGTTCGGGATCAACAAGAGGAATGCTTAAAACAGGTAGTTCTTCCTTACATATCTCTTCCGACTCAGCTTCGTTACCATAGGATAAGGTGCTTTTGAACTCCTCTATCTTCTTCTTCAAATTCTCGTACATTGATTCAAACTGATCTTCAGGAGGCTGCTTACAAATCTTTTTAGGGACATTCAACTCATCCCATATCGCAAGCTCCTCTTCAATAGCCTCTTCTCCTTCTCTTTCACTGTCAAGCCAACTGAAGGCGTATTTATCTTCCAAATATTCATAATGGTCCGCCCTAACACTTTGTCTTGCACTACAAAAAATAATTCAATTAGCCACGCATGTTGGCGACTGCAAGGCTTTGCCGTCGCCATTGATCTTTATTTGGCGACGGCAAGGCGACGGCAACAATTACGTGGCAAAAATATCAATTATTGGCGTCGGTTGTATAGAACCGTCGCCAATAGGCATGTAATTGGCGTCGGTTAATCTTTACTGTGGCTAATAGAAGGGACTATTGGCGACGGCTTATGTCGCTGACGCCAACAACTAAATTATTTGCCGCCATATGAAAAAATTGCGGTAAAAAATAAAAAATAATATAAATAAAATAAATTTTCGTAAAAATATTTAAAATTCAAAGTTCCCATCAGGTAAAGTATGATAAAATCGTTATAACCCTTTAAATATAATTTGGTCCGGTCCGGTTCACACCCTATTTAATTGTTTAGAACAATTTTAAAATTAAAAATGTAAAAAGTAAGAGAGGATGAGAGAGTAATGTTTTAGAATTTATGGCTAAATTTGTATATGCCTTCCCCCTTCTCTCGTTCTCCCAACAAGCAAAGTAGCATGACGACGACAGACGACTCAGTATCACGGACGTGACTTGGACTTCTTTTTCTTCTTCCGTGTTGAGACTTTGGACTTCGTTTCTTCCATGATTCACTTGTATAGAAATAAGCTCTCTCAAAGATAATTTCCAAGGGTTAATAAAAACCCTTGTAAAGTGTTTTGAGCGTTTTTAATATAAGAAATGAGAACATATTCTTTCTTTTTTTTAAAAATTTTTATTTAAGTATACTCTCAGGGGTTTATTTGACACCTAGGAAAAATCTCGTTAAAACTTAAATCGAATATCGTAACTTATTATTCTCGGAAGTTAATTCTCAAGCCCGCAGTTAAAACCTAATTTATTATTCATCCTCCGCTATATTCAATCTATCGTCTCCTCAAATCGACTAGTGATATATCAACCCTACAAATAGTAGAGCCCCGTGGGAAGTTTGGTTCATCTTTGTATATCGACTAAACTAGCGCGAGTTTCTTTCAACCCGATTCCAGCGTCCTTAAATTCCTTCAAATAACAACATCGACCTGCCATCGAGCATCGATGCATATTTAAGCCGTATGCTACTTAGAGATGGTATTATTGATTGTTGTAACAACCGGAAATTTCAATTCTTATAAATTCCGAGTCAAACCGAACTTTGACCAATTTAAACTTCCTCCATTTTAAATTCAAGCCATGAGTGGTACTTCCATGGTTCACATTCTAAAGGATCAATGTTTTTATCATTTTATGTGATACTTAAAATTTCTACATGACATTATAGTTTCTTTAGATACAATTTTACTCACATTTATTTTACACATTTAAATCTTAATTGTTTTTCCTTTTCAAATAAAATAATCCATATTTTTATTTTTATTTTTTTCCCCTCCTACCCATGATACTCTCACCCCTAATTCCCTTTCCACAAAACCGTAACTTGGTCTTTGGAAAGCCGTCATCTGCCTTCCCTTACCTTCTCTCCCGCAACCTCTTTCTCTCCCCTTACAATCTTCTCACGCCGGCCACATACGAAGAAGCAGGTATGGAGTTCTACTCAATCGACGTGGACGGTCGGAGCCCAACTCCGGCCCCTCTCATCGCTCTCTCTCCCACACTCACAGTCTAGCAACAAGATCCGCCAGGATCCGCACCTGTAGGAACGCCGCCAGTCGCACTGGTATCAACCAAGTCGCTGGGGTATCTTTTCCGTCTTCTTCTGTCCACGGACCGTAGTCGGACTGTTGCGCCACCAAGGGGACGTCGCACCAGCCGCAGCAACGAGCCTATGCGAACCCGGCGAACCAGTGCGGGCTGTTGTTGGCTCACCGTTGCGCCGTCACCCCGCGTTCTTTCCGACACCGGGGACCTCTGCACGCCGCCAACCGGATGACATCCATTGTACAGATCTGAGACTAATTGTGGTGAGAATTTTTGGGCAGATTTCAAAACCCTAGATTTTCCAATTTGGGGCTTTTGTGATTTATGAGTTGAATGTGTAAATGTGTAAGGATCTTGATCTTGCCTTCTTTCTTGCTGTAGAGCCCGAGGAACAAAGGTCAAGCCTCGGGTGTGCCGACGCCCAAACCTGATGGATGGTGGTGCATCCTTGGTGCTTAACCTGGACATTCCAGAAACAAGCCCACCTACTGCTTCTTCTACCTGCATTGCACTCGAAGTCACCTTATCAAGAGCTTTATTTTGATGGATCTTCTGCCTTTTCTTTTTGAATGGATTAAACTTCTTGTAGAATGTAAATGAAGCTGGGAACTTGTGCTTGTCAACAAGATGTTGTTGACGGTCTTTATAGTGCTTGAATTTCAAACCACAGCTTCCACTAGACACTCGTACTGAAGAAACAAAAGACATTCGATTCAGTGCATCGGTAAGAATTGGATGACATATAAATTCATGCAAACATCATTTTATTTGAACTTTCAAATCAGCAACTTGAAAAGGCAGCAAAAAAAAAGCTATCAATATAGGAGTCAGGATTACTGTGAAGAACAATCACATAATTATACCTAAAATATTTGTCATTGTAATATTTGTAGTAGCTTAAATTCGGAATTTAGTTCACTTAGCAGTGCAGCTGACTGATGATTGATTTAGTTCACTTATGTAGTGCAGTTGACTGATTTACACCAATTGTGTGCAATTGTAGTTCACTTATTCAGTGTAGCTGATTGATGACTGATTTATTATTTTCATTATGCCTGGTTGTTTAATTTAGTTATTTGGTTGTCATAAGCAGGTGGTTGCTTCTGGTGTTGCGATTGACTCTTCTAACGTTAAGGTATGAAGTTCGATCTCTTGATGATGATTTTCTTTCAGTTTCCCTATTAATTCATGGTAGAAATGAAATTGAGCTTTTGGAAGGCAACCATTGAATGTCCCCATTTTAACATTATTGCTTGGTAAACCGGAAACTGGGGATAGATTTTTATGTGACTTTGATTATGATGAGATTGGTATGAAGCTGAATTGAGGTCCTGTTTGATTGACCGAACCATTGGATGTCACTATTTTAGTCTATACACTTGGTTAGTCTTATCACCTGAATTTGTTTTCATTTTGAGTTAGTTCTACCATACATTAGCCAGAAGAATGAGGCTGAGTTCGATATGAATTTTCAATGAGAGGGAAGTATTGATTTTTATTTTACTTCCATAAACTGTAAAAATAGCTGTTTGCGCTTGCTCCGAGCAGAAGTTAGATAAGTATTTTTTGTGCAAGAAATATAAGATTTCTTAATAAGATGATGTAAAATATTTCATTTAATTGGGACTGAGTCTTTTCTTATTGATTGAACACAGAAATTGAGAAGCATATTGATGATCTAGACCAGCAAATGCTTTTGGTTGAAGAAAGGAGGATAAATCTGAAGAAACTAGGACTCAATGTCATTAAAGCTCAGTATGTACTTCATTATAATTTGTTGAATCTTTTTATGGTTGTTTGCGTGTTGATTTTGTCAACTGTCATACTGGTACATGAAATTCCTATCATCATTGCTATGAAATATGTTTGGCAAATTGGACCGCAACTGACATGTTTAGAAGCTTAAAGCAGATTAAGTGTTTGTTTCTGAAAAGAAATGCTAGAAACTAAAGTAACCTCTTTATGTTACAATTTCTGATTCAGCAATTACTGAATAAATATGCAAATGGAATAGTATAATGCATTCAGCGTGTGGTTATTACTTATTAGGAGCTTAATTAACGTTTGTACAGCCAGAAAGAAAGAAACATGACGTCATCAATTTTATGTTACTATTGACAACTTGCTTTTCTTCTTTTGAATATTTTGCTTCTTTTTTCTTCTGGATTCAATGCTTCTGTCACCAACATCATTCCAAATATGGAAAGTGGCTCCATGATATCTGGACGTATCCTTGTGTATTTTTAAAGTTTTGAAATTGATCCCTTGAATGCAGATTTATACTTTTGATGGACATGGAATGTCATTCATGTTTTAGTTCTAGAAGACTGTTGTAATCATAGTTCCTAAAAGTGATTGATTAGGATTCAGAAGATATCAATTGGAGTAAAAGTTTATGTTCATTTCTTGCAGATTGCATCTTTTAACCATGTAAAAACTAAATGTTTTTTTAACCTTGCTTATTGTAATCTTTCACAGAGAATCAACAAAAATGTTTTTTTTATATCAGTGTCAAACTTTGGACACAATAAGGTGAGTTATATGCTTGTAATGAAAAAGAAAAGAAAGTCAAGTGTTTTCATTCTTCACGTGTTCTGGTTCTGCGAAGATTCTTTGTGTCACTTTTAGCATCTTGAAGGAGCTGGACTAACATACTGATTAGCTTATAAATGTGATAATTTATAATTCATGTTATTTGTAGCACGGTCAACTCGTAAAGTGGAGCAATTCTTAACCTTCATGTTTGTGTAGTACATGGTATATTTAAGAGCATTTTACGCTTGCTTTTAAATCGTGAATTGTTTTCATTTTCTATTATTTATTTTTGATCATATGTTGATCAGGTATCTTATATCAGATGCCTCCATAGCTAATTTATGATGCAGAATCACTTAATTAATGTTGCTAAACCTCTGTTTATGACTATTGTGTGATTCTTCTAGGATATATAATTATAAGAATTTTTTAATAGTTTTTTTGTTTACTTTATATTTCTGTTGAGTTATTTCAAGGATCTAGTCACGCTCATTTCTTACGTTCATGTATTTTTTTCTATTGAAAAGTTTGATTGGTTGCTTATGCGTTTCTTTCTTTTGTTTGTATCAGATTAAAAGTATATGATCTGCCACAGACACGGTAATAATGCAGTTGATGAAGAATTTGTCCAAGTAGAAGATGTTTAGATCGTGGAAGTGTGTGATTGTCTGTTAAGATGAAGTACATCTAGGTTTTGTATTTTCAGATTGTGAACTTCTTTACACTTCGAATCGAGATATTTTGATTGTTTTGAATCTTAAATACTCTTTTGGTTTATGAAAATTGATGTTGCTACTTGATGCAGTCATTTAGATGTTCAAATAATACAGGTTGTGGTATAAGTTTTACAGGCTAAGTACCGTTGCCAAAAATTAATATTTTAAACACATTTAACAATTTTTGATGACTCCATATCGTCGCTAAAATACAATTTTTCCTACCAAATATACAATTTGCGACGGCTCCTTGCCGACGCAAAATTTAAAATTTCCCACCAATTTTATATTTGCGATGGCTACCGTCGACGCAAAATTTTACCTATTTTTAAAATTGCGACACCTTGGACGGCAACGGCTTTAGCCGACGCAAAAAATTGGCGACGGTTGTAACCGACGCCACTTTGCGACGCAAATTATTAGCAACGGCAAAATGCCGTCGCGAAAAAATTTGCGTCGCCTGTTCTGGCTTCGCCATGTTTTGCCGTCGCCAAGCCGTCGCCGTTGGTGGTTGGCGACGGCAAATAGCTTTTTTGCCGTCGCCAACATCCGTGGCTAATTGAATTATTTTTTGTAGTGTTGCTATCCAGGCTGGATCAAATGTAGGTTCATAGCGACTCGCAACCATTGGAAATCCTGAAAACTACAAAACTCATAGAAAAATATCAAATTCAAAAGCAAAAGCTTCCAAGCTAGACAAGCAAATACCGAACTCGGTCTTGACCAAGTCCCCGACAACGGCGCCAAAAACTTGTTTGCTCCAATTAAAAGGTGTGTACAAGCTTTAATATTTATAACCCAAGAAGTATGCTTGAACCATATGCAAACCCGCAGTGTATGAATCAATTGTAATGAAAGAAAATATTCCACGGGTCGATCACGGGACTATGGTGAAACAAAGCACGGAAATCAGGTTGTCCAATAACTAATGACCACAAATTAAGGCAATCAAATATGATATAAAGTCAGATAAAGGGAATGCGGATTCTAGGGATTAAAGCATCTAGTTGTGGTTCCGACTCAAGATCTCAAAAGATAACATGGACAAAGGTGAGGTTTGCAAAGGGAAGGTGTTTCTAAAATGAGAATAGATCACCGGGTAAGTCTTACTACTCACTATCCCAAACCAAAGCTCCTTTTACCGGGTAAGTCTCAAGGTACTAAGGAAAGGAACTATAATCTCAAACCAACACACCACCCAAGGGAATAGAATCAACCTTTACCGGGTAAGTCTTAGGCTAACTCACAAAGATGGGATGAAGGCACACTCAAACCCCAAAAAAGGATAAACCTTTATTACCTATACTCATGATCTTGGGTAAACAAACAAAGGAATCACCGGGTAAGTCTCATCATAGGCTTGCGTTGAACCAGGAAAGGTATAACAAGGATAGGATTTGGCAAACTTAAACTCTTAACTCAGATAAGGTTCAGGAAAGGTTCACCTCGTTCAGTTAAATTCCATCCCGACCGAGATGTTCAATGACTGACCGAGGTGTTCTACGGTTAAGGTAAAGACTCGAGCTTTCTGGCTCCTGCTGGGATTAGTATCATTCTATCATCGTCTTTCCCACAACTTTCAGCCCATCACCCTAGAATCGCATAAAGAACTTAGCCAACAACCATCATGATAACAATAATCAAATTTATAAGAAAGAAATCAATATTCAAACAAGAAAACCTTAACACAAAGGTCTCAATAACTGAATAAACAACAAATCAGCGTTCTTCAAGTTACAATCAGAAAAGACAACAAAACCAAAAGCAATCTAAGAAGATGTTACAAACTCCTTAAAAGCCAACTCCAACTATGATTCCTTCCTTCCTTGAACTTCAACCTTCAAAACTTTCTTCAACTCTTACTTCAAACTTCCTTCAAAACTCCAAAAAATCCTTGATCCGAAGATAATGGGTGATCCGTAGATGGCTGAATTGTAGAAAATCAGCCCTTTATATAGGAGAATTATCTTCCAAAGTTAAGATATCTTAAAACGATAATTTCCTAGAAAATATATCCATATCTCTCAAAATATATCAGCCAAATATAATATCTTCCTTCCAGAAATCTAGCAAAAAATATGTGATATTCTCCTTCCAAAAATAGAAGATCTCAGCCAAAAATAAAGATCTCGTCGGCGATAGGGTGTTCGCCTCGGTCGGCACGCTCCTAGAGATCACCTCGGTCGAGGTGGTACTGTAGCTGACCGAGGTGAATCTCAGCTGAATGTAAATCATCTCGAATCTTGTCCAAAATCAATCATCTAAATCATTTTTATGCTTCCTGGGATCTTCTCAAAGCTCCAGAACGTAGCTCCAATGACTCCTTAGCTTCCTTAGCTTCATTTCGGTCCAAAATGTGCCATTTTACCTATAATTACAACGAAACTAGGTGTAGACCTCGATCCCCGCAAAGGTAGACAAAACAACAATCAAAGAATATACATCCATACATGCAGATTTATAAAGATAAAACGTCTAAACGAATCCCAAAATATAGACTATAATACATGCTATCAACAATCGGGAACCTCTCGGGTACCCCTAATCTTACCCTATCGGGTAATCCTATAAAGAAGGGTCTCCCCTCTACGGTAACTAAGGACAATCTATCTACACATGCATAAGATATAAAAAAATGTATAGCACCGGTATCGAAAAGAACTCTGATAGGAAAACCATTAATATGAATGGTACATGTGGTCATTGACGATGTCGGCTCTACAACACTCCTAAGCTCTTAAAATCTAGCTGATGCATCTTTGGTGTCAGCAGAAACACCAACTCGTCCTCTACCTCTCCCCTGTCCCTGGGAAGAACCCCGGGAGCGGTAAAACTAGGAGCTCTCTGATGTTGCTGCTACTGGTACTGAGGTCTCTGTCCACCTTCGGCCACACTGACAAGTGAAGATCCCTGTTGCGATAGCGCCTTACCCTGTCGGTAAAATGAAACCTTGTGTCCCGGCTTGCCACAAGAAAATCAAGTAACTGGAGTCTTCTTGCAATCGGCTCTCATGTGTCCGATACCTCCGCAACTACAACACTACCGTTCTTTGTCGGAACTCTGTACAAAATGTTGGAAACCAGAACGTCCCAGCGTCTAACTACGCCCAAATCCCGATGCTTTAGCTCCAATACTGGTAGGTCCAATCCTCTGCCTCTTATCAGGACCTCCTGTTTGAGAAGCTCTCCTTTGAGGCGGTCCGTCTCTCTCGTAAGCAAATGCTCTACCCTGATAGTCCGTTAAGGAGTCACAATGGAAACCGGCAAGATAAGAGCGTGTAGACTCCGTCAATATCCGAGAGAACAGATATACATGTTGATCCTCAAGTGGTGCAGACGGACCTAACAAAGATAGCTTCTCCTGAAACTTGATGATGATCTCAACAATAGGGATATCCTCGAATCCAGCCTCTACAAAATCCTGAAGACGGTCTCTTGTCATAGCTGTAGGGCAATAGCGATCCCTGATCACCGTCTTCATCGGCTCATAGATGATGACCTTACTACGCATGGTCCTCCACCAAGAATGAGCCTGATCCTTCAGCAGCGTCTGTGCTATGTCGACTTGACGTCTCTCTAGGCAACCGATCGCCTCCATTGTAAAATCCAACTGTCCTAGCCACAACTCCACCTTCAATCTAGTCTTTCCTACAAAAGAGGGAACCTTCAACTGGTTGAAATCCTTCAACCAACAGTCAGGTCTCGGCTCTCTCGCCTCGTCGGGAACTCTAGTAACCTCAGCAACTCTAGCAGGTGCAACAACAACCTGCGTAACTCTCTACGAAACCTCAGCTGTTCTCGCAGGTATT
This sequence comes from Fagopyrum homotropicum, assembly GCA_033239125.1. NCBI lineage: Eukaryota > Viridiplantae > Streptophyta > Magnoliopsida > Caryophyllales > Polygonaceae > Fagopyrum > Fagopyrum homotropicum. The sequence continues at coordinate 37,755,128 of BSWB01000001.1, read as the reverse complement.
GGTAGTGATGGTGCATGTCCTCTAGTCCTGATAGCCTCCTCGACTCTTTTCACATAGTTGCGATATGCAGAAGCTCCTATAGACACTCGATCAGACTCCGTCGACTACACTCTTTGTGCTCCAAACCTAACAACGGTCCCGTTCCCAGCCTCAGGAACAACACTCTCAACAACTTCTTCAATGAACGCCTCAACGATAGGCGGATCAGCAACTGGGCTTGGCCCCGACCTCTAGCTAGCGGAGGTCTCCCAGCATGTCCTCGTCCACGGACGGCAGGTGGAAGAGGTGGTCGACCCCTTCCTCGCCCCATAGCAGATGTAGCTCTAGTATGCGTCATATGTTATAAGGATATATATATACACTACTGAGATCCGCGGAGGTAGTGGTGGTCGCCCGTACATCTATCCCAGACCAACAAGTTTAAAAAAACCCGTTTTGAAAACATTGATCCCTTGCGGGTTCTATTTATTTATCTATCCAACCTTTAGAAGATTTTGAGTGTCATTATTGCCAACATCCTCTGATACCATATTGTAACACCCCAAGTTCAGGGAACTCGAAACATTACGGGCTGGGACCTCACAATGGATCCCGACCCTCAGAGTAGCAACGACACAACGAATCTTACAACAAGGCACAAACAAATTAAAACCAAAATTGTTTATAAAACTCAAGGTAACAACAAGGAAAGCGTCAAATACTTGCAACCGAGTTCAAAACAAAGGGAAAAGCAACAACAGAAATATAAACCCGATCCCGTCCTATAATGTACGGGAACCCCGGCTGACTACATCGTCCGGATCACTCAGCAACACCTATATCGTGCAAGATATCCACAACATCGGTATAAACCGTTAGCTAACATTCTAGATATAAAAAAGACAGTAAAGGAACAAACACGCATTAGGTAATATAAACATATAGCATGCTCGCACTCAACCGGCTATTATCTTTCATTAAGGTTAATCCCTTTACTAATTCAACTTATGTTGTAATACGAGAATCGTTACGATCTCGCCTCTATCCCCTTTCACCAACAGGAATAGAACGTATGCCTCCTTCCATGACTTGCTAGACTGGTCGCAAGAGCACCTCCCAATTTTTCTATTTTGAACTGGACAAGCGGTTACCGCCCGATTATATTACACTTGAGCCAATTATGGTATAACAAGGTCAATCCTATTCCGGTTATCAGTTATAGTGATAAAAAACACACAACAAGTCAAAACAATTAACCCAATATACGGAACACAACTAAGTAAGTCCGAGGGACTTACCGCACTCAGATAACTCAACAACAACTCAATTCTCGAAGGATAGGAAGGAAGGAATGCCTGTTCAACAAGGCATACGGAATCAAGAACAGAAACGATTGCTAGAAGTCTATAACTTATAGTCTCCATGATCTCTAAGAGATCTCCACAAGCTAAGGTCTCAACCTTAGTCTTATATAACACTAAGGGTCAACAACAACATCATAGGCCAAGGGAAGGAACAAGGGAAGCAAGGAAGGAAGCAGCTAACCAAGAACGGGGACACTGTAGACAAAACTGCGGGGACGGATGGACAGACTGCGGGGCAGTACTAGGTACTTCCCGCGGGGTGGCACAGAAGAGACGCGGGGGCGACGACGTGACACCAGCGACTGTCGGGGTTTCTCTTGAAAGAAACCCACAACAAGGTATCTAAAGGTTGACCTTTTCATCCACACTCATCAAGACTCAACCAAGGGAGCATGTGAACATCAACATATCAACAACAGGTAAGCGAACTATAATCAAGGTTCAAACTTGATTCTTGGAGAAGAAGAAAAGAAAGAACGAAAGGATGAAATAAAACAGAAGGAGAACGGCATGCAACAATACATGAACATGAGGAATAAACAAGGAAGGATGAACTTACACGTTCATCAAGATCATAGGAAGCACGGCTACAACTCTCGAGGGTGAAAACGTATGCAAGAAACGCGAAAAAGAAGAGAAAGGGGGAATTTATAGGAAATGGGTGAAAAGATAGAAGGAAGGAAGTTCTAGGGTTAGGAAGAAGATAGGAAAGCCGGCTCATAAAATAGAAGATCGGATCTTCTATCTATGGAAGGAAATAAAAACGGAATAAAAATAGATCGGGACGATATGGAGCAAAACCGCAGGGGCGGTTTACCCTGTCACGACCGCAGCTAGCAGCAGGGGCGGCTCGCTGTCACCGTGGGGGCCGTGACAACCAAGACTTGCCGCTGGAGCGGCCACTATCACTGCATGGGCGGTGACAGCGAAAACTGGTTGTTACATCTCTAGTAACTAGATTAATGGTATAAATATGTTTAGTAAATGTACCCCTAATCAAACCCCTTACCTTTCAACTTAAATTTAATGAAAATGGTAAAAATTGAAGGGGTACACAAACCTAATGGAAATAGAAAATGGCCTATTTGGCCAAAATCTTTCGTGTTAGTATTGGGTGACGGTGTCCAAAAAACTTAAGGGTTAGTCGACGACGTCCAAAAACTTAAATCTCATCGTTGGGCGACGATGAGGGTTTAAAATTGAAAGAAAGGCGAGAACACAAGGTAGAATAAAGACACATGAGAAATCTATCGGTCCGATCCAAAGGACAAGTCGGCCTAATTTGTATGGTAGTTCGGTCCAATCGACACCATTAAGAACGATGGATATTTTTTTGTAGGTTAATCCAGTTACATACAATTAGAAAATGTAACATCAACATAGATTATTGATAGCATGAATTATAGTCTATATTTTGGGGTTTGTTTGAACGTTTTATCTTCAATAATCTGCATGTTTGTATATACATTATGTGATTTTACTGCCATTTCATCTACCTTTGCGAGAATCGAGGTCTACACCTAGTTTCGTTGTAATTGCAGGTAATATGGTACGTTTTGCATCAAAAAGGAGCAAAAGAAATCAAGAGTCATTTGGAGCTACATCCAGGAAGCATAGCCATGGATTAAGGATTTACTTTGGGCCAGTTTTGAGAGATTTCACATTCAGTTGTGACTCACCTCGGTTGACCAAAGATTCATCTCGACCGAGGTGATCCAGAGACGCCGACTCGACCGAGGCGAAAACCTAGGACGCGGCAAGAATATTTTATTCTTGGCTGAGATCTTTTAAAATTGGAAAGTGATCTTATATTTTTGGGCTTGGCTCCTGGAAGGAAGGAGATATGCAGAATCATATATTTTACCTTTATTTATGGGAAAAGATCTTTCTAAGATTTATTATCTTTGGAGGGTTATTTTCCTATATAAAGGGTTGGATTTCCACAAATCCACAAGGCGGGCTTACACCGAAAAATACGCAGCAGCAGCCTACTCCAAGTTGGGAGATTTGAAGAACCTTTTTGAAGGTTGAAGGAAGATTGAAGTTCATAGCTTTTATAGCTTTATTGAAGGGTTTTGTAAGATTGTCTTCAATTCCCTCAATTGTTGTCTTGTCTTGTTGGATTATTATCCAAAGAACGCTTTGTTGTGATATTTGATTCAGTTATTGAAGTCTTTTCATTAAATTCTTCTTTGTTCAAATATTCACCTTCTTCCTATATATTTTAATACTTTCATTATGATGATGAGTGGCTAATTTCCTTGTGTAATTCTAGGGTGATTGGCTGAAGGTTGTGGGAAAAACAATGATAGAATAATCTTAGATTCCAGTAGGATCCTGAAAGTTCGAGTCTTTAATCTTAACCCTAAGCATCTCGTTCGGTTGATGAACATCTCGGCCGGGGTGGAATTCTTCTGACCGAGGTGACTTATTTGATCCGTAACTGAGAGTTAAGTGTTAGAGTTTGCCAAATCCTATTCTTATTACACCTTCCTGGTTCAAAGCAAGCTTAGGATGAGACTTACCCGGTAATTCCTTAGTTTGTGTATCAACGATCATAAGTGTAGGTAATAAAGGTTTATCCTTTATTGGGGTTTGAGTGTGCTTCCATCCCATTTTCGTGAGTTAGCCTGAGACTTACCCGGTAAAGGTTGATTCTATTCCCTTAGATGGTGTGTTAGTTTGAGGTTATAGTTCTTTATCTTAATTCCTTGAGACTTACCCGGTAATAGGAGTTGCGGTTTAGGATTAGTGTGTAGTGAGACTTACCCGGTGATCTACTCCACTTAGTAACACCTTCCCCACGCAAAAATCTCAGCTTTGTCCGCTTATCTATAGATCTTGAGTTGGAACCACAACTAGATGCTTTAATCCCTAGAATTACATGCTTGCTTTATTTGACATCTTATTCATCTTTGATTGTGTTAATCGCTCTTGTGGTTAGAAATAACGTAGCATACTGTGTTGACTTTGTTTCACCGAGTCCCTGTGATCGACCCCTGGAATTTTCTTGCTTTTACTACGATTGACCCGTACACTGCGGGTTCGCATCCTTGTTTTAAGCTTAAGTCTAGGGTTATAAATTTAAAGCTTGCACACACCGTTTGGAGCGAACAAGTTTTTGGCGCCGTTGCCGGGGACTTGGTCTAGACCGAGCCGGTACGGTTTGCTCTTGGGGCATTTGCCCCGTTTTGTCTAACCACTCTACTTGAGTGACTTTTTCAGGTTCTTTCTTAGGTATATGCGAAGAACCCGCGCTGGGAAGGAAATCGTTCCTTACGATCCCGAACCAGAAAAGACATACAAGAGACGCTTGAGAGAAACGAAGATGGCCCAACAAGACGATCGCGATCTTGCGGCCCAATTGAGAGAGACGCAGGAGCTGCTGCGCCTCAGCAAGGAAGAACTCATGCAAGAGAAAGAGGAGAATCGCACCAGGACTGCAGCAATCGAAGCTGAGATTGCTACCATTCGGAACCAGATTCTACTTCGACCGATGCAGGATCCAGTAGTTGATCCTCGACCGAGGCAGATTCCAGTACCCGACGCCCCGACCGATGTACTTCCACCTCGGATGCCAGTCCGAGATGTTCTTCTTGCAGGAATTCCACAAACCCTAGGTCAAAGGATGGACCCTAACCAACAACTGAGGCGTCCAGGAGTGAACCTAGGAGATCCAGCAGATCATGACTACGAACTTCGACCGCAAGTTCTAGCCATGATTCGCCAGTGCCAATTCGGAGGGCTAGAGAAGGAGTCGCCGCATCAACATCTTCAAAACTACGAGATCTTGATGGAAACCTTGCGACCTTCCAGAATTGAGAACAACAACTACAAGCTAAGACCTTTCTACTTTTCTTTAAAAGATAGAGCTCTTACTTGGTATCAATCTCTTCCCCCAGGAAAAATTAGCACATGGGAGGAGATGACTACGGAATTCTTGACCAAATTATTTCCCCCCTCAAAGACCGCTGAAATGAGAGGGAAGATCAACGCTTTCATCATGAAGGACAAGGAGAGCTTGTCCAAATCTTGGGAGCGGTTCAAGGATATCCTTTTGGATTGCCCACATCATGGGATTCCAAAGATCGAGTTGTTGGAGATCTACTTCAAAGGGCTGGACGGAAGCACCCAGTTCAATCTCCAACTACTCTCCGCCGGTACATTCATGGACATGGCGGTTGACGAGGCTTGGGACTTCATTGAGAAGCAAGCCTTGCACATGGAGAAGTACACCCACCAAGGAGCTGAAGGTGGAGTTAAAAGAGTCAACTTTCAAGAGACTCAACCCAACAACAATCAACTCACGTCCTTGAAGAACGACGTGAAGCAATTGAAGGAGCTCTTGATGGCTCAAACTAAGAAGGAAGAGCAAGGGCAAAGGAACAACAACAACAATAACGGGTACCGTAACAACAACAACGGACCCCGAAACAACTACAACAACAACAATAGAGGATCCAATAGCAACAACTGGAGGGCGAATAACCAAAACCACGGTAACAACCATTCAAACTCCAACTCTAATGATTCCTCTAACCCTTTCCTCTCTTCTCCTTCTTCTTCTTCTACTCCATTGAAGAGCCAAGGGCAAGGATCAAGTTCGTCTCAGCCGGAAAAGAAAGACGCAGTCCTGGAGGCAATCTTGATCAAGCTTAGTGCTATGGAGAATTCTATGACTTCATTTTCGAGGGCCCAAAAGTCCTTCAAACAACAACTTGCTAATAGGGCGAATGAAGCGCCAAGAGATCCAGGGAAGCTTCCAGCAAAGACGGAAACTAACCCTAAGGGCCAGTGCATGGCCATAACGACGAGGAGTGGACTCAAAACTGCAGATCCAGTACCTCGCTCGATGCAGACCACCTCGGTCCAGACCCAGTCGAAGAACACCTCGACCGAGATGCCAACCGAGGCGGCGCAACAGAAAGCAGGAGGAACGACAGAAACTTATGTTCCACCTCCTGCATATAAACCACCACTTCCATTCCCCCAGTCCAGGGCCAGAGCACATCTTGACAAGCACTTCGGTAAGTTTCTTGACTTGATGAATAAGCTACATATTAATATTCCTTTCCTTGATGCCATTCTAGGTATGCCCGCCTATGGGAAGTTCTTAAAAGAAATCTTATCAAGGAAGAGGAAGTTGGAGGATGTAGGTGAAGTTAGGATGACATCTAAATCTTCGGAGCTTATTAAGATCATGAAGGAAAAGATGCCACCTAAGTTAAGAGATCCCGGCTCATTTTGCATTCCCATTCAAGTTGGGGATGTCACTTGTGAAGCCCTATGTGATCTAGGAGCCAGCGTGAGCATCATCCCGCTGGAGTTGTGCACTAAGATCGGTCTTGGAGAGCCCAAACCGGTCAAGATTCGACTTTACATGGCGGATCGCTCCATTACCCATCCCGTGGGCATCTTGGAAGACGTTCCGGTCAAGTTAGGTAACTTCTATCTACCTATAGATTTTGTTGTACTTGATATTCCCGCAGATTATCCAGTACCTATTATTCTCGGGAGGCCATTTCTAGCAACTTCGGGTTGCAACGTGGATTGCAAGAACGCCAAGTTGAAATTCAACGTTGGTGGCGATGAGGTGGAATTCGCACTACTTGCAGCCATGAAAGGGGAGCAACTAACTGATGATATCTTCAACATCTACGATGAAGAAGAATCAAGAGAATTGGTGAGCTCTATCCTTATTAACGATCCGCTCGAAAGAGTCATAAGCTTCAGTTTAATGGAGGAAGGTATAAATGCTTCTTGTGATGCAGATATACGGAGCTTGAAGGCACTGAAATAGGATCCAGGAGCTATAACAGAGAAGCTGATCCAGGAGACGAAGATCTCCAGCCTCGGACCCAGTAGCAGTACCTCGACCGAGGCACTTTCTGGACTGAGCGAGGCGACTGAAGAACACCTCGGTCAACGCCTTTGCGCCTCGACCGAGGTCGATGGCGAGATGATTCAAACTGAGACTTCATCAAGTCCAGTTTCTGATACCACTCCACAGGGAAGAGGAAGCACGGATTCCTCCCAGAAAGCACCCCCAGTAGTAGAGCTTAAACAACTCCCTAGTCACTTGAGGTATGTCTTTCTTGGGCCGGATTCCACTTACCCCGTTATTGCTAGCGCTTCCCTCTCCGATTCTGAATTATCTAAGTTAATGCATGTCCTGAGAAAGCATCGAAAAGCCATAGGTTACACCACAGATGATCTTATTGGCATTAAACCTTCTTTCTGCATGCATAGAATTCTAATGGAAGATAATCATAAGACTTCACGGGAACCTCAAAGACGGTTAAATCCGATCATGAAAGAGGTTGTGAAAAAGGAAGTTCTTAAGTTGTTGGATGCAGGTATTATTTATCCTATCTCGGATAGCAAGTGGGTTAGCCCCGTGCATGTCGTTCCGAAGAAAGGAGGGATGACCGTTGTGACGAATAAGAACAACGAGTTGATCCCAACGAGGACCGTCACGGGCTGGAGAGTTTGCATCGATTATAGGAAGCTGAACACGGCAACTCGGAAGGATCATTTTCCGCTTCCCTTCATTGATCAAATGCTCGAACGGTTGGCCCAGCATTCACACTTTTGCTACTTGGACGGCTATAGTGGATTCTTCCAGATTCCTATCCATCCGGATGATCAGGAGAAGACCACTTTCACTTGTCCTTGGGGGACGTTTGCCTATCGGAGGATGCCATTCGGATTGTGCAATGCACCCGCTACCTTCCAGCGATGCATGATGGCTATCTTTTCCGAGTACATAAAGGAGATCATGGAGGTATTTATGGATGATTTTTCTGTATATGGTTCCTCTTTTGATGATTGCCTATCTAACCTTTCTCTAGTGCTTAAAAGATGTGAGGACACTAACCTTGTTTTAAATTGGGAGAAGTGTCATTTTATGGTTAATGAAGGCATTGTGCTAGGACACCTCGTTTCTAATCGAGGTATTGAAGTCGATCGAGCTAAGATCGAGACTATTGAGAAACTCCCTCCTCCTTGTTCTGTTAAAGGTGTGAGGAGTTTTCTCGGGCACGCAGGTTTCTACAGGAGATTCATCAAGGACTTCTCTAAGATTTCTAAACCTCTAACTAACCTCTTGAATAAAGATGTTGTTTTTGAGTTTTCGCAGGAGTGTCTTGATGCTTTCTACAGGATTAAGGAAGCGTTGATCTCCGCTCCCATTATCCAGCCTCCTGATTGGACCTTACCCTTTGAGGTCATGTGTGACGCTAGTGATGTAGCCGTAGGAGCGGTACTTGGACAGAAGAAAGATGGACGAACCACCGCCATCTATTATGCTAGCAAGACGCTGGATGAAGCACAACGCAACTACACTACCACCGAAAAGGAGCTATTGGCGGTTGTATATGCTTTCGAGAAGTTTCGTTCCTATCTAGTAGGGGCGAAAGTCATTGTCTACACCGACCATGCAGCCATTCGTTACTTGTTGGCTAAGAAAGATGCAAAGCCGCGCCTTATTTGATGGGTTCTCTTGCTTCAAGAATTTGACCTAGAGATCCGCGATAAGAAGGGATCCGAGAACTCAGTTGCGGATCACCTCAGCCGGCTACCGGAATCCTCCCGCGAGACGGATAGCCCGCCCATAGACGATTCATTCCCCGACGAGCACTTACACGTCTTGGAGCGTTTGATGGATCTACTTACTTCACCCCACGATGGAGGTGAAGTATGGGGTGAGGGAACCTCCTACCTCGTTTGAGACGCACCATGGTCCAGCTAGCGACCTTAAATCAAGCGCTTCTTGGGAGGCAACCCAAGGTATTGCTCTTCTTTCCCGTTTTTTAGTCTAGCTTAGATAGTTTTTGTTTTTGCTTTGCTTTGCTTTGTTTTTGGCGTTCTGGACAGACAACAGGGAATATCTAAGGAGGAGCACAACTGGAAGGACAGAAGTTCGAGATTCTGAGAAGACGGAAAGACCTCGGTCACTGTCAAAGCACCTCGACCGAGTTGATTCTTGAGCAACCGAGGCGACTAGGGTTTCTGCAGAACCGCCTCGGTCCATACCACCTTGGACCAGTCGAGACCATCTCGACCGAGGTGACAGCAGATCCAGTAAAAGTATAAAAGGGGGAAAAATTACATTTTCATTTTTTTTACCCTCCTCGACCGCGGCGAACAGACGCACCTCGCTCACCTCGTTTCTTGCTCGTTTTCGACGTTTTCTGCTTCCAAACCGAGATTGAAGGATAGAGGAGTCGATTGCAACTACAGATCTGCAAGAAATTTGAGCGTTTCGACCGGAACGAGGTAAAAACGTTCGAAAACCTAAACTCGTTCGTTTACTGAAATTTGGGCTTTGGTTGCCCTTGATTCTGTTGAGGAAACCTTTAAGTACCCCTTAGGAAGCATCGGTAGTGATTTTTGGGGGAAAAGAACTGAAATTCAGAGAGTTGGAAATCGCACTGCCTTCGTCTCGGTCCAGTCGACCTGCACCTCGGTCGAGGCGATTCTTGGAGTTTGTCAGTCGACCGAGGTAGTCTGACAGTACAATTTTAAGATGAGTTCTGACAGATTGTTAGCCCTTAGAGACAGATCCTCTCCTTCCCCTTCTTCTTCCTCATCCCGACCTTCTATCCCGGTGATTCACGAGAGACACCGGGTAGATTATGATCGTATTGCTAGTCGTCCAGTTATCGCTCCTAGATTTCTGGACGTTTCTGCCTTTGATTGTCTCCACGTAGATGGAGAGCTTAGGAGGATGATCACCACCGTCGGGCTGGATCAGTTTACTGAGATCCGAGCCCCAGCCTACCTTGAGCCGACCCTCGAGTTTGTCAGTTCCTTCACTTACCTCCCCACAGAGAGGGCTGTGAAGTACCGGTTGATGAACCGGAACTACTTAGTACCTCTTGACCACTGGAGAGACATTTTTGGCTTCCCTGCCCCCACCGCTGTAGACTTCCCGACCCGAGCTGTAGCTAGAGAGTTCTGGGGTCAGATCGCCCACATTCCGAGGGATGCAGACAGGTGGCGCCCTGGTGATTCCAGGGCGAAGCTTATCTATCATCTAGCTTTTCGGTTGGTACACAGGATCTTCAGCGAGACGCTTCTGGCGCGTACTGAGACGCCCCAGAAGGTCCGACAGGAGGAGCTCTTCTCTTTATACTGCATGGTCACAGGTGGATACCCTGACTTTGGATTGATGCTGGCAGAGGATCTGCACAGGATCAAGGCCAAAGGGAAGGGAGATATATGATGCGGAGGGATAGTGACCCATATCGCTAGGTATCAGGATATGGATCTGAGTAGGTGTACCATGGTGGCGGCTGCCAAGCCGCTCGGACTTCAGGAGATGATTACACGGAGGATTCTAGTTCCCCGTGGTTTGACTACACCTTACGTTGCTATGCCATGGGAGCTGACTGCACCTCAGGGCATCAGATGGTCTGCACAGTTCTCTGTCTTTGATCCACACTACTGGCAGATAGCATGGGGTCCACTTATGGAGGATTACAGAGAGGGAGCAGCTACCCCTGCTGAGGCTGAGGAGGAGGTTGAGGACGAGGACGACGATGATGATGATACAGTAGATGAGAGAGGAGGTGGCGTCCCGATGGACACAGGTACAGATACAGCTGGGACGAGCGCGCCACCTATTATTGATTTGGATGACGACGAGGAGGACACTGAGCCGGCGCCAGCTGAGGCATCTCCAGTCAGACCTGCTAGACGCAGGAGGCGTGGAGTTAGGGACAGAGCTGCACACCGACGGATCGATGACCTGACAGATCAGGTTATCGACTCATATGCTGCACTTTCGCTGGATATCCGCGAGATGCAGGAGCGGCAGCATCATCAGCACATGATGGCTCAGCTACAGTTTGAGCGTATCATGGGCCATCCCTATGACCCGACTTAGTACCCCTACATACCACCACCACCACCGGATCGAGACTACTGAGGAGCTGCAGGACTTTATTATTATAACTTTTTTTATGCAGTTCGGCTTTTATTCGGTGAGTTCTCTTGTTTAGACTTTTATTATACCCACTGGGACAGTGTGTCTCAAGTATGGGGTGTTTGTTATTTGACTACTTGACTACGTGATGTATTCGACTACTTTTGATGTATTATATTTATCGGATATTTTCATATTTATGCCTCATTTGCCTTTATATGATTATCTGATATTACATGCATACCTACAGGTTATTTGATTGAAAAAAAAAAAAAAAAAAACGTCGAAACCGAAAAAATTTTTTGACCTCGACCGGGGAGATTCTGGCCGAACGAGGTGATTCACCTCGGTTGAACCAAGAACACCTCGACCGAGGTGGGTTAACTGAGAAGTTTTCGAAAACGATTTTGTGTGACTTATCTGGATATGATCTCAGTGAAGATCTTGTTTACTGACTGGTTTTAAATTCTTTATGTGTTTGAAAGGTTTTATGATATGTTTAAGTTGCTAAATGCTTTGTTTAAAATTATTGGCATGTTTAATACTTTGTTTTTATCCAAATTATGTTGAATTTGAAGGTTGACACCGCAGGTTAAGTTCTCTCACTTTCTTCTTGGAAAGACCAAGGCAATTCATTCTCTTCTTCTTCTTCTCCTTGATCATGCTTAGCCCCTCATATACATTTTGCCTCCCTTTACCTATCCGGGAATTTGGAAGCAAGCAAAGTGGTGAAAGCAAGTTAAAGTTGAGAAGTGGGCTGGAAGTGAGAGTGCTAGAAAGTAATAATAGGTTTGGGGAAGTCAATCATGAAGATGAGTAACTCGGCACCATTCACATAGCCGGGTGTTTGTGTCTTGCCAAAGTCGGATTGAGCGATATTCCTATCGGGTCATGGTATGTGCATCAAGGGGTTTGATGCATCTCGAGAAATTGATGATTGCGGATTTCCTAGGCTTCGGTTATTGTGCACCTCTGTCCATGCATCCCAAAAAGTAAAGTAAAAGAAAAGTGCGAAATAAGCAAAGCTTATTGGTGGAAGGTGTTGCAAGTCAAAGTGAAAGTGAAGTTCATCCTTTTCCCGGATTCCAGCACCACATTACCTTACATACATCCCTACCCTACACGTTTCTTGACCTTTTCTTTTGGGAAGCCCTTGAGACCTTGAGCTTGTTGATTGACTTAGCGGTTTAAACTGGATTATACATGATTAATTTTGATAATTGTGATTTATTATGCATTCTATGATTTTGTGCAAAGATGAACAACTTTCCTATATTTATAAAATGTTTTGAGCATATTGAGTTTTTAAATTCCAGGAAGTACTCTCTTAGAGTGATCTATGGTAGTTGCACACCATAAAATGTTTTTGAAAGGCTTTTTCATTGATTTTTCTTGACTTATAATCCATTCTATCTTGTCTTCTATATGCGGAACTTGCTTGGGGACAAGCAAGGGCTAAGTATGGGGTATTTTGATAGCATGAATTATAGTCTATATTTTGGGGTTTGTTTGAACGTTTTATCTTCAATAATCTGCATGTTTGTATATACATTATGTGATTTTACTGCCATTTCATCTACCTTTACGAGAATCGAGGTCTACACCTAGTTTCGTTGTAATTGCAGGTAATATGGTACGTTTTGCATCAAAAAGGAGCAAAAGAAGTCAAGAGTCATTTGGAGCTACATCCAGGAAGCATAGCCATGGATTAAGGATTTACTTTGGGCCAGTTTTGAGAGATTTCACATTCAGTTGTGACTCACCTCGGTTGACCAGAGATTCATCTCGACCGAGGTGATCCAGAGACGCCGACTCGACCGAGGCGAAAACCTAGGACGCGGCAAGAATATTTTATTCTTGGCTGAGATCTTTTAAAATTGGAAAGTGATCTTATATTTTTGGGCTTGGCTCCTGGAAGGAAGGAGATATGCAGAATCATATATTTTACCTTTATTTATGGGAAAAGATCTTTCTAAGATTTATTATCTTTGGAGGGTTATTTTCCTATATAAAGGGTTGGATTTCCACAAATCCACAAGGCGGGCTTACACCGAAAAATACGCAGCAGCAGCCTACTCCAAGTTGGGAGATTTGAAGAACCTTTTTGAAGGTTGAAGGAAGATTGAAGTTCATAGCTTTTATAGCTTTATTGAAGGGTTTTGTAAGATTGTCTTCAATTCCCTCAATTGTTGTCTTGTCTTGTTGGATTATTATCCAAAGAACGCTTTGTTGTGATATTTGATTCAGTTATTGAAGTCTTTTCATTAAATTCTTCTTTGTTCAAATATTCACCTTCTTCCTATATATTTTAATACTTTCATTATGATGATGAGTGGCTAATTTCCTTGTGTAATTCTAGGGTGATTGGCTGAAGGTTGTGGGAAAAACAATGATAGAATAATCTTAGATTCCAGTAGGATCCTGAAAGTTCGAGTCTTTAATCTTAACCCTAAGCATCTCGTTCGGTTGATGAACATCTCGGCCGGGGTGGAATTCTTCTGACCGAGGTGACTTATTTGATCCGTAACTGAGAGTTAAGTGTTAGAGTTTGCCAAATCCTATTCTTATTACACCTTCCTGGTTCAAAGCAAGCTTAGGATGAGACTTACCCGGTAATTCCTTAGTTTGTGTATCAACGATCATAAGTGTAGGTAATAAAGGTTTATCCTTTATTGGGGTTTGAGTGTGCTTCCATCCCATTTTCGTGAGTTAGCCTGAGACTTACCCGGTAAAGGTTGATTCTATTCCCTTAGATGGTGTGTTAGTTTGAGGTTATAGTTCTTTATCTTAATTCCTTGAGACTTACCCGGTAATAGGAGTTGCGGTTTAGGATTAGTGTGTAGTGAGACTTACCCGGTGATCTACTCCACTTAGTAACACCTTCCCCACGCAAAAATCTCAGCTTTGTCCGCTTATCTATAGATCTTGAGTTGGAACCACAACTAGATGCTTTAATCCCTAGAATTACATGCTTGCTTTATTTGACATCTTATTCATCTTTGATTGTGTTAATCGCTCTTGTGGTTAGAACTAACGTAGCATACTGTGTTGACTTTGTTTCACCGAGTCCCTGTGATCGACCCCTGGAATTTTCTTGCTTTTACTACGATTGACCCGTACACTGCGGGTTCGCATCCTTGTTTTAAGCTTAAGTCTAGGGTTATAAATTTAAAGCTTGCACACACCGTTTGGAGCGAACAATTATCAATAAAGTAATTTCAAAACTTGAATCACAACAAGATCATGATATTAACTCATTATGATTACAATATCCAAAGTTATATAATCATGATATGAAGGAAATAATCTTAGTACTAACTCATTATGATTACAATATCCAAAGTTATATGATCATGATATGAAGGAAATAATCATAATACTAACTCATATTATTACAATATCCAAAGGTATATAATCGTGATATTAAGGAAATATTCTTACCCAACTCTCATCTTGTAGGAAATGTAAGGGATATATATATAGGTTGATTCAATTACATACAACTAGAAAATGTTACAACAACGTAGGTGATCAATAAAGTAATTCAAAATCTTGAATCACTAGAACAATACATGATAGAAACTCAATTTATAATTAAACATACTCAAACTCATATAGTCATGTTATGAAGAAATCATTTCTATACAGTTCTCGCATCTTGTAGAAAATAAAGGTATCAATTTACACAACTCTCGCATCTTACAAACAAACATCCTAAAGTACAAATAGACCTAGAAATCATACATGCACAACTCTCACATCTTGCATTGGGTGATAGTCGGACTACCATAACATGTGAATTAAGACAAATAATCATAGAGGTAAAGACATTCATAAACATCATAGAACCATCATACAAGATGGCCTCTTCGGATCCTAAAAAAATAATGATTCAGTGAGACATATTAACAAAACCTTTTTCTTTATTAATTAATGGAAAATAAGACCAATCGAGCCAACAAAGACCAAGGTCGGGCCGACTGATGGGATCGATCCGACTCCTAGAGGAGATTGAGTTGATTGGTCTAATAGTCTTCTACCTACGAGGATGCCAAGTCTGAATTGAAAGTAAAACTAGAGTAAAAAAAATTAATTGTTGCAAAGCCTTATATAAGTAGGTTATGTAACATAGTCCTCTTAGCGTTTGAGGTTAATCCTACTTAACCTTATATCTAAAAAAATAAAATAATAAGAAATAAAAATGTTCAAATGAACACGCTAAAGATAACCTGAAGTAAAAAAAAAAAAAGAAATTTGGGAAAAAAGATAAGATAAAATTAGATCTGCTGATAGAGATATGATCTCGATTGGCATGATCAATGACGTTGGTCGGCCTGATTACGTGTAAAAATTCATTTTCTAGATAAGTCAATAGTATATCGGAGAAATAGTCTTAGGAGGTCAAAGGTATGATCAACCCTATGCAAGGATCGAGTAGAGATAGCTCCTTTAGTAAGGTAAGCAAAAACATCATTGCAAATAATAAAAAGGAAATGAGAGATAAGAACACCTCACCTAAAGCCACGAGGAGGCTTAACATGACCAGCCACTTTACCATTGATCTTGAAAGTGTAAGAGAAAGTGGCTATGCATCTCACAATTAGATTAACCCAATCTTGAGCAAACCCAACCTGTTTGAGAATAGCTTCCAAAAAAATCCAATCAACACAATCTAAAGCTTTATAATTATCTTCATATCACCCACACTAAATTCTTATATTTCACGTAATGGAAACATTCAAAAGCAACCAAAGAGTTGTTTGTAATAAGACGCTCTTTAACAAAAGCACTTTGTTCTTGAGCGATAATGTTTGGACGCATCCATTTCAAATGCCTAACATTAACCTTGGTAATCATTTATCGAAAACATTGCACAAATTAATCGGTCTAAAATCTTTGATGCTAGGAGAGGGAACTTTTGAAATAAGAGAATTTCAAAAAGTAAACTCATCTCTCCACCAACCTTGAATGTAATTAGTGATATATTTTTCAACAATAGTCCAGAAAAATTTAAGGAAACCAACGTAAGACCATCAGGCTCCGGAGCTGACCACGATTTAGAATGCTTGATGGCTAAGGTAGCTTCATCATAGGTAGGCAAGATGAAAAGTTTGTTGTTCATAGTTTGAACACGATTTAGAATGCTTAATACTTAATGGCTAAATAATAGTATCATTTAGAATGTTTAATTCTTAATGATTCTAATTAACTTTAAGGGCCCGCTTGGTCTTAACATCGAAATCGGAAACAAAATGAAAACGAATCTAGTCCATATGTATACACTTGTTCATGAAAGTTTTTGGAATCATTCGTTGTGGTTTGAAATAATTGGAGTTGAGTTTGATTACTTTTAATACCCTATATGGAAACAAAATGGTTCCATAAAATTTCATGAATAAGGATATACATATGAATTAAATTCGTTTCCATTCCATTTTCGTTTCCGGAGTTGGAACCAAACGGGCCCTAAATATATTGTAAGTGACATAAAGTAACAAAATAGACTTTGTTGAATATGAGTTTTTTATTTGACTAAGACTATGGGAGTGTATTCAATTAGAAGTTTACAGGAATTTTTTGGAGTTTAAAAGTTTATGGGTATTTAATATAGATTTTTAAAAGTCTATATAAATCTTATGGTATTCAATTAGGATTTAAAATTTTCCATAAAATTCATATGGTATTTAAAAGTTTGTTGATTTTAAAAGAATCTATTATTTTATTGATTTTGTAGGATTCTTTATATGATCATTAAGAATCAATCAAAATCTTTAAGGGGGGTGTATTCAATCGACACTTTAAAAGATTTTGATTGATTTTTAATAATCATAGAATTTGCTCATTTTGTGGGATATTTTAATTCTATATAGAGTCAATACAAATTCTGTGGAAATCTTACGTGTTGGGAGAAGACTTCTATGGAGTTTAGGTAGTTATATAAGTAATAAAGAATTCTACAAAATCAATAAAATAATAGGTTCTTTTAAAATCAACAAACTTTTAAATACCATAGGAATTTTATGGAAAATTAAAATCCTAATTGAATACCAAGATATTTATATGGACTTTTAAAAATCTATATTGAATATCCATAGACTTTTAAACTCCAAAAAATTCTTTAAAATCTTAATTGAATACACCCCCTAAGAGTAAAGGAAATCTCGTGTGTATATATATATATATATATATATATATATATATATATATATATATATATATATATATATATATATATATATATATATATATATATATATTGAAGTCAATAAGTAGCAATATAATTTAAGGAAAATGCGACGTGTATAAAATCGTTCAGGTGGTTGCATAAAACTACGATGAAGGTTAGTTTATGGGTTAGTATAAAAATAGATAATATATTTTATTTATTTTTTTGTCTTCTAATTTTTTCAAATAATTATTTCTTTTGAAAATTTGCTTAACATACCTTACAATTAAGAAAAAAAAGTATTCACAAATAAATAACAAAATACATGAAATCTATTATTGAAACTAGTGTATATTTCTCTTCTACAGAGGGGGCTTGGTCCCTTTGCACGGCCCACTTGTCTGGTTGGTGGATTTAATGGACTGATGAAGATTGGGCTTCTTTCGCATGCCTTCTTCACGCGCATTATGGGCAGAAGAAGAGGTGGAAATGTTTGAGGCGCACATTTGAGTCATATGACAAAGGCCGCTACATTTCTTGTCTCGTCACATCTCTATCGATGTCTTCTTCTTCTCCGTCTTCCAATCGGATTGGTGTCTTCTTCTCCGTCTTTCATTCAGCAGTCTACTTCTCTTGCCTTGCCACGTCTACTTCTCTTGAGTTTACAAAGTACACTTTCTAAACAGTTTGCTTAATTCTCATCGAAATGATCGATCCTAACTAGCGGCTTCCACTCCCCACACTAGTACAAACCACGACCCTCTCAAGGATACTTTCTTAAGAGTTAAATAAAACCGTCTTAATTTAGAAGTACTCTCATCGATTCTTTACTTAACACCCCTAAAAACTCTTTTTAAAAAATTTTTTTTTTAAAAAAAAAACTCTTGGGAGTTTTATATAACTCACTAGAAAGCAACAAGTTATAAGCGTTAGATTGAACAAACTCTTGGCGGCTTTTCCTAGTAATTATATCAATAGGTGTATATCAGATGATTCTCGAATATAATTTTTTTAAGATCTTGCATTTAAAAATAACATTCAAATCTTTATAAAGTATCCAACATTATTTTATTATGATAAGAATAAAAATATATAAAATTGATTTTTAATTTATACTCAACTTTTAAATACGATTGATGTTACAATTTTGCATAGCATAATTTGTCACCAATTTTTAGAGTGATCTAAAATATACGTGCTTAAAACCTTGATTAAAAATTTATTATTCAACAATACAAATTTAAAAAATCGTCATCCCTACGAAATATTTTGGCTTAGATAGACAAACATTGATCCTCATTTTCTAAGACGTTGTCATTAAAGAATGAATTCTAATATGAATATTGATATGTCTAAAATTTGGCGTGTCATTTGTTTGAGCTTTTATTGTTTGACTCAATCTTTTACTTGACAATAAAATACAACCTAAAGTTTCGTTATTCTATATATTGTAGCATTCCTTCTGCCTCCAAATAATCTAGTTATCACCTATTATCTATAACCTGAAACTCCTCAATAAATTCTCTTTGAAAGTGGATGTAGCAATTATTGGGTGAACCACTAAAATTGGTGTGCCGTCTTTCTTGTTTGTTGGATTTTGTTCTTTCTCATAATTTTTTTTTAAAAAAAACTGGTATCACAGCTTTTTTGATTCTTTGATTTTTTGTAATTTGAGATAAAGATATCTTCTTTCAACAACAAGATCAACAAGTTCACAAGGAGTAATAATTTCAGTTTATGGAAAATTTAGATGCGAGCATTGCTAAAACAACAAGGCTTATGTGGCTATTGTCAAGGAAGGAATCCGATAGGAAAAAAGGGAGACATTGCTAAGATGGTCACTCAAGAAGATAAGGCGCATTCGAATATCATGTTGTGTCTCGTAGATGATGTCTTATGTGAGGTTTCGGATTAGGATACCGTAGCCAAACTGTACTTGAAGTTGGAGAGCCTTTTTATGACGAAGTCTCTCACCAACAAGTTGCTTCTAAAGCAGCGTCTCTTCAACCTGCTAACGAAGAATGTACGCAACTTTGTGAACACTTGGATTAATTGAACACAATTCTTCTAGATATGTGTAATATTGATGTTAAGATTGAGGACAAGGATGTTGCATTTAATCAGTTGATATCTTTGTCGTCATCATATGAAAACTATATTCAGTCATTTGTTGTTGGAAAAGATATTATTACTCTGAATGATGTCATCTATGCCCTTCATACAAGGAAACTACGCCACAAGGTGAATGTAAGTGGTGTAGGTAAAGACATTCAAGCGTCTAATCTATATACAAGTGGAGACAAGGGACAAGAAAAATCAGGGAAGAAGATAGATGTTCGCCACTTAGCGTGCGTGCAAATAAGCTTTAAATATAAAACTAGAAATCAAGCAAGCGAACCCGCAGTGTACGGATCGATATAGTTAAGCAAGAATTCCAGAGTATCGAACACAGGGATTTGGGGGAAACAAATTCGATTGTAGATTATCAAGCAAGTAAATGTATGAAGCTTTTCAAATATTGGGAAAACAACAATCCTAAAGATCCAAGTATCCAGCTGTGGCAATCGATTCAAGATATACTAATGATATAAGGACAGAGTTAAGATATGCAAAGGTATGCTAATGTAAGGTAATCGTACGGTGAAGTTCCAAAAACCTTATATGACTCACCTACAAGACACTCTCTATAAAGGTTGTTGAGGCTTCAATATAGAAAGGTTCTAAAGGTAAGAATTAATGTCAAATACCCAAGCTTGTAATCCAAGGATCAAGACTAACTAAACCGATTACGGTTGTGACACTCACAATCGGGGTAGAGGTTGTTGAGGCTTCACTACCACCTAGAAAAGGTAAGCCTAAACTAAGTTAAAGCAAATCTTTAACTTTGGATTAAAGTAAAAGCAAGTTCGTAAACTTAAGGGAAATCACGGTTGGATCTTGAGGTTCCACGGTCGTGGACTCAAGAACAGACCGTAATTTAGGGTTCGTCGGTGATTCTCTCTAACTCTCAGGGTCCAATCTGTTTACGATCGATCTATCATCATCTAAGCCACAACTATCAACCCTTCACCTTAGAATTGTTAAAGGTTTTTAGCCAACAATAGTCATATTGATATCAAATTCAAGAATTAAAAGATTGAAAGATGAAAACTTCCGAAAACCTTCAATAAACTTTAAACCAATCTCAATGTCACAATCAAGAACAAATATTGTCACTAGATTCGGAATATAACAAACAAACACAATCTTAGATAAGAAGGAAGAACGGGATGTCAATCCGTCTTCTAAATCAAACCTAAACAAGAAGAGGAATCTTCTTGTGAACAATCTTCCGAACCTTCGATCTTCCGTCAATCCGGAAATTACAATAGCGCTGCACAAATCTCTCAAACACAACTTCCACTAAAGGCGAAATTAGGGCAATCCCAAGCGCAAACGGAAGTGCGTCTAAGCGTAAGCGAAGGTGTAAGCCAAAGTCTAAAGCGAGGTGCAAGTGCGTCTAAGCAGAGGTGACGGAATCTCTCTTTGTCCGTCCTTTTATAGTGTATGATGAAGTAGCGGCCCGGCCCAATCTTTTAAAAGATCGTGACTTAAAGTATGGCGAAAAAGATCGCCAAGATCACGGTCGTGGAAGGTTCCACGGCCGTAATTTAGAGCGTGGAATTCAACACGGTTTGAACCATCTTCTCCACAGCCGTAGAAGTTGCTGGAATGAACCACGCTTCCCTAGCCATGGTTCCACGGCCGTGGAACTGAACGTGGAAAGTGGTACGGCCGTATTTTAGAGCGTGGTTTAGGGCAAGAACGTGATTCTTCCCTAGCCTCGTGCATTCCTCAAGTTGGCATTCCCTTAGCTCCTAGAAATGCCTTCAATCTATGGACATTGCTCAACAACTCCATCCTTGCGCTCGATTTCGTTCGGAAATAGCTCTCAATCACCTATAATCAACATAAAGCTTGTGTAGATCTCTATATCGACATTATAGACAAACTAGCTCACAAATGCATCTATGCTCAATCAATGACTATCAATATGAATCAAATACACTTAGAAAACGTGCCTAAAATATCACAATATTTCATGCTAACAAATAACCCCATACTTGCCATTTGCTTGTCCCTAAGCAAGGTCTTTCAAAAGCTTTAAAACAAGAGTTAGGATGAAATATGTGTACCTTCTCAAAGAAATACTTCTTTTGGATGAATGTTCCTTCTAAACAATAGATCATTCTCAAATCTTGCTTCAATCGTTTATAGGACTTTCATACACTTAATCAAAGAGTAAAGAGTAAAGAAAACTCATGAATCAATCAAACTTCCATACAAACATCATAACCCTTAAACATTATCAAAATCAATCATAAGAAACTTCAATTTAGATCACCAAGTCATATAACATTCTTTTGATCTTAAGGACTTTCAAAGAAAAAGGTTTAGAATGTGGAAAGGGAAGGAAACTTTAAGGAATGTGGTGCATGAATCCGGGAAAGTGGACAACTACTCTTTTCTTCTTCTCTTGCGGTTTCCGCAACACCTTCAACTTAGAGCTTCACTCTCTTCTTTTCATTTTTCGACTTTACTTTTGGAGTTATAAATAGAGGTGCACAAAAACCGAAGCCTAGAAGATTGGCGTTTCTCAATTTTTATGAGATGCCTCAAACCCTTAGCGCACATACCGTAATCCGCTAGGAATATCGCTCAATCCGACTTTGGCAAGACACAAACACCCGGCTATGTGAATGGTGCCGAGTTACTCATCATCATGATTGACTTCCCCAAACCTACAATTTCTTTCTATTCCTTTGAATGCAAAGTATTGCTTTCATGGCCCTCCCACATCATACATGCCTTTTTCAATCAACTCCTCCAAATTCCCGGATAGGTAAAGGAGGCCATAATTTCAATGAGGGGCTAAATGATCAAAGAAAGAAGAAAGAAAAAAATCGAATTGCCTTAATCATCTCAACAAGAAGCATAAGAACTTATAGTGTGATTTCAACTTCAATTCCTCAACATGATTTAAGTAACATTCATCACATTATGAAACTTGCAAAAGAGGTATAATCAACTCATTCAATTTCTTTTGAATCTACTATTCGTTTAAGCATGCAATTGTCATCAAACTCAATTCACAAGTAGCGATTATCATAGAAATCATCTCAATTCCTTAGAAGCACAAAATTTTTCAAAATTTTTCAATTTTTATGGGTTTTTCAAACTCTTTTTCATGCAATGCAATAATGAAACATGCAACAATATAATGAACATGCAATGATAGTCTCGATAGAAGCAAACATAGTGAGTAAGAGTTATTACAACTTTTAGTCACACCCCACCCCATACTTGGAACAAACATTGTCCCTAATGTTCAAAAGAAAGAAAGAAAAGAAACAGAAACTCACAAAATGGCGGTGGAGCGGCTAAAGCTGTCGGTCATGCAATCATCATCACTGTGGTGCTGGTGGAGGCGGGAATGGAGAGAAGCTAGGATCATAAAACCGCCCAAACTGCTGGCGGTAGACATCTCTCATCATGTGATCGAGGTCGTCCAAGCGTCCATCTCTAGCATCGGCTCAAATCTCCAATGCTCCTACTCTCTCCGAAAGACCAGTAGCCCAATCCGGCATCTGCTCATACCATCCCGGAGCATGACTGTACCACTCTGGAGCGTCGGACGGTGCTGGTGCTGGTGTTGGGGCAGATGGTGTATGTGTAGCCCATGGAGGTGGAGCTCCATACCATGCAGGAGGTGTCTCTGCCCAAGTGGGTCTCTCACTCACGCTGGCGCGGTGAGAAGACGAGCCTGAAGCTCTGGCGGGACGTGGAGAACGTCTAGGCACATCGGGGGCCGCATCTGGCTGATCCGGAAACGTGCCAAACTCCTGCTCGGCTCCTCCTCCACCCTCAAACTGATCCCTCACCTCCTCCTCCTCAACTACGGGCGGTGGTGGGACATATGGGGGAGCTGCAATCCTGTTCGCGTGCATAGCAGCGAACGTCTCCTTCCAATTATGGCGTCCAGCCATAATGGAGTACTCCGGTAGCCACTCAATACCCCTACCCGTCCTGCTCTCCCAAGGCATGGCCGCATAAGGCGGACTTCTATGTGTGGGGAAGATGAGACCTCTAGTCATGAAGGCATGAAGTCCTAAGGGTACGGCTGGTATGCGGGTACATGCAGAAAAATCAACTCCCAAGCTCCTAGCAAGGTGGGTAACTATCCCACCGTATCCAATGTTGCCCTTCCTCTTGTTCTTAAGCTTGCTCATAGTAGCAGCTAAGAGGGTGGCACAGTCAGCTCGGCGCCCATACAACATAGAATACAGCAGAAATAGCTCATCCGTCTTGATCTTGTGGGGCGTCTCCGTCCTAGGGAAGAGACACTCCGAAAGAACACGGTGAGCAATCTTCAAGGCTAAGTGATACATCAACTTAGCCTTGGTGTCAGCAGGTTGCCAGCGGTCCTCGCTGGCGTAAATCATAGCAACCTCCTCCCAAAAGTCTTTGGCGTAAACGCCACTAGGAAAACGACCATTGAAGGTCTCATGGAACCCAAAGAAGGTTCCGAACTCACGGATGGTAAAATCATAGTTTCTTTCCATAAGACGGAAAGAAACGGTCCTATCTACATGGTTGTGCTCGAAAGACGTCACAACCTCCCTCGTAATCTCCTCATAGGCGTCTTCTCGGATAGCCGAGAAGACAACTAGTCCGGCTCTATCCAAGAGCCAAGTAAGGTCATCTATGATGTTAAGAGGAGCTAGATCCTCTAACAATAGGTACCTAGGTCCAATCACAGGCCTCTCATGGATCCTCTCGAGTGCATCGAGGTGATCCGCATGAATGGTCAGTACTCTAGGGCTAGGAGGTGAGGGTGATGAAGGTGATGATGGAGGTGAGGGGGAAGAAGGTGGTGGTGCCCTAGAGGATGAAGAAGAAGAGGGATTACCTCTCCTCTTCTTGTTTTGGTCATTCTTCTTCTCCTTGATTCTCCCAGAAACTCTCCTCACAAAGTCCATCATTGTTCAAAATTACGGTCTGTTCTTGGTAATTCCATGGCCGTGGAACTGTCAGCGACCGTGGTTCGTCTGGTTTTTTCGCAAATCTCAGCAAACAACACTCAAACTCAGAAATCAAGTAGCCCTAGTCTAATTTCCTCCAATTTCAATTAGTTCTTCCTAAAATTTCTAGCATAAACGAACCAAATTGACAAAGATCAAGAAGAGTGAAAAAAACCTAGGTTTCGGATTTTAAAATCCGAATTGTATGTTCCGTGGTGATTTTCCGCTTGATTCGTTGCTTGGATCTCGTTGGTGGTTGAATTTGCTTCAATTTGGGAAGAAGAATCGTCGAAAACGATTAAGGAACGAAGATTTGGGAGGAAGGGCGTGGAATCGGCGTTTTGGGTCGTGGAATTGGGTATTTGTGGAGGGTTTTTGTGAAGAACGTGGTTTATATAGTGACAGGCAAAATTTTGAAAATCACGGTCTGTCGGGGGGTTCCACGGCCGTGGAAATGTACGGAACCGTGGTTTTGGTGATTTTTCAAAGGCTTTTGGAAATTACGGTCACTGTAGCTGTCACGACCGTGGTTTAGGCCGTGGAACTCTCTGTAAAGCTCCAAAGTCCAAATTTCGTCACTTTTCTTCAACATTACCCTTCCCTTTTCCTTTTCCATCGTTCCTACATCCAAAAACAAGAACATACCGGAGGGAATCGAAGGCAAAACAAAGCCAAAACGTCTAAACTAAGCTAAACTATGAATCGAAAACAAAAAAAAAAATGCAATACCTTGGGTTGCCTCCCAAGAAGCGCTTTGTTTAAGGTCCGTAGCTAGACCAATCTTGCACTTATTCGAGTGCAGTAGGCGCGAACTCTTCACCTTGGAGTTCCGGCGTATACTTCTTGAGTCGTTGACCGTTCACCTTAAAGCTTCCGCCCGCTTCACCCCATACTTCAACTGCACCATGGGGGAAAATACGCTTAATTAGAAAAGGTCCGGTCCAACGAGATTTAAGCTTACCTGGAAAGAGACGAAGCCTTGAATTGAAGAGGAGAACTTGATCTCCTTCTTTGAAGTCCTTTTGAATGATGTGCTTATCATGCCAACACTTTGCACGGCTCCGTATAGATCTTGGCGTTTTCGTAGGCGTTCAAGCGGAGTTCTTCCAGCTCATTAAGGTCTAAGAGACGCTTCTCTCCCGCTTCCTTCATGCCAAAATTCAACCACTTGATAGCCCAAAACGCCTTATGCTCTAACTCTACCGGTAAGTGACAAGACTTCCCATATACAAGGTTGTATGGTGTGGTTCCTATGGGAGTCTTGTACGCAGTCCGGTATGCCCACAATGCGTCATCAAGCTTCAAAGACCAATCTTTCCTAGTCCTTAAAACTGTCTTCTCTAAGATTCCTTTGATCTCTCGATTTGAGATCTCAACTTGTCCACTTGTTTGTGGATGATAAGGGGTGGCTATCTTGTGAGTAACCTCATACTTAGCTAGAAGAGCTTCAAAGCGCCGGGCAATGAAGTGAGAACCTCCATCACTAATGATAGTCCTTGGCGTCCCAAATCGCGGGAAGATGGTCTTGTTAAAGAACTTAACCACTACCATGGCATCATTGGTGGGAGAGGCAATTGCTTCCACCCATCTAGAAACGTAATCTACCGCCAATAGTATGTATTGGTTTCCACAAGAGGATGGGAACGGTCCCATAAAGTCTACTCCCCATACATCGAAAATCTCCACCTCTTGGATATTGTTGAGGGGCATCTCATTCCTCCTAGAGATATTGCCTGTTCTTTGACAAGCATCGCAGCAAGAAACAAAGGATTGCACATCTCTAAATAAAGTAGGCCAAAAGAATCCAGATTGCAATACCTTTGCGCTAGTCTTGTTCGAACTAGCGTGTCCTCCACAAGGTAGTGAATGACAATGACGGATGACACTTTGCATCTCATCTTCCGGCACACATCGCCGAATGATGCCATCCGGACCTCTCTTAAAGAGGAGAGGCTCGTTCCAAAAGTATTCCTGGACATCCTTAAAGAACTTCTTTCTTTGTGCGTAGGATAATCCGGGTGGTATCTCCTAACAAACCAAATAGTTAACAAAATCAGCAAACCATGGTTCGTTACCTTTGGAGATCACATCGATGCACTCCTCTATAATGTGTAGGTGTTCGTCCGGGAAGGAGTCATCTATAGGTAAGTGGTCGTCCTCTAGATGTGTTAGGCGACTCAAATGATCCGCAACAGAATTTTCTGAACCTTTCTTGTCGCGGATCTCTAGATCGAATTCTTGTAGGAGAAGAATCCATCTAATTAGCCTTGGCTTCGCATCTTTCTTCGCAAGGAGGTACCGGATCGCAGCATGATCCGTGTAGACAATCACCTTTGCACCTACAAGATAAGAGCGAAACTTGTCAATAGCATAGACAATGGCTAAAAACTCTTTTTCGGTAGTGGCGTAATTGAGCTGCGCTTCATCTAGCGTCTTGCTAGCATAGTATATGGCATGGGTTCGCCCTTCCTTTCGTTGTCCAAGAACAACTCCTATAGCTACGTCACTAGCATCGCACATAACCTCAAAGGGAAGAGTCCAATCCGGAGGTTGGATAATAGGTGCTGAAATTAGAGCTTGCCGAATGGTGTTAAACGCATCCAAACATTCCTGGGAAAACTCAAAAACCGCATCCTTCATCAATAGATTAGTGAGAGGTTTTGATATTTTAGAAAAGTCTTTAATGAAGCGTCTATAGAATCCAGCATGTCCTAGGAAACTTCTTATCCCTTTCACCGAAGTTGGGGGAGGAAGTTTCTCTATAGTCTCTATTTTCGCCTTATCCACCTCTATCCCTCTACTAGAGATTAAGTGACCTAATACAATTCCTTCCTTAACCATAAATTGACACTTCTCTCAATTAAGAACTAGGTTAGTGTCCTCACACCTTTGTAAAACAAGAGAGAGGTTAGAAAGGCAATCGTTAAAAGAGGAACCGTATACGGAGAAATCGTCCATGAAGACCTCCATGATTTCCTCTATGTATTCGGAGAAGATGGCCATCATGCACCTTTGAAAGGTGGCTGGGGCGTTGCAAAGCCCGAACGGCATTCTCCTATAGGCAAACGTACCCCATGGGCACGTGAATGTGGTCTTCTCTTGATCATCCGGGTGTATCGGAATCTGAAAGAAACCACTATAACCGTCAAGATAGCAAAAGTGCGAATGTTGCGCTAACCTTTCAAGCATTTGATCGATGAAGGGTAGTGGGAAGTGATCCTTCCTTGTCGCGTTGTTAAGCTTGCGGTAGTCTATGCACATCCGCCATCCCGTTACAGTTCGGGTAGGAATGAGTTCGTTGTTTTTGTTGGTGATGACCATCATTCCTCCCTTCTTCGGAACTACTTGAACCGGACTCACCCACTTACTATCGGAGATAGGATAGATGATACCTGCATCAAGAAGTTTAAGAATTTCCTTCTTGACAACCTCCTTCATGGTCGGATTCAACCGCCTTTGAGGTTGTCTTGAAGTCCTAAAGTCTTCCTCCATTAATATCTTATGCATGCATAGGGAGGGTTTAATTCCTACTAAGTCCTCAATAGTGTAGCCTAAAGCTTTCCTATGTTTCCTAAGGACAATCATGAGCTGATTATGTTCATCTATGCTTAGATCGGAACTAACAATAACCGGAAAGGTAGAATTAGGTCCTAGGAAAGCGTACCTTAGATGAGTAGGAAGTGGTTTTAGTTCCATTGCTTTCGGAGCTTCCAATGATCCTTGAGGAGCATCCGATGTCTCCTTAGAAGTTTCTAAGGGTGTTGATGGTGTAGGTGAAGAATCGAAGGAAGTTGAAGGAGTGTCTCGTTCACCCTTTTCCACGGCCAGAATCACGGTTTCCCTATGTCCTCCACGGCCGTGGTTTAGGGCGTGGAAGGTGGTTACGGTTGCTCTGCCTTCTCCACGACCGTGTAACCCCCTGGAGTGAGCCATGCTTTGGGTTGTGAGATCCACGGCCGTGGAATATAGTGTATGGCCGTGGATTCTCACGTTTTCTGCCTCGTCGTGGAGCTCCTCGAATTCGACTTCACCCATTTCTTCTTGTGCTTCTAAGGCTTCAATTGCCTCATTGCACTCCTCTTCTTCCCCTACATTCGTTAGACTCATAGTAATGACCTTTTGCAAAGGATCTTTGAAGAGAATAGCACTTACCTCCTCTCTAGACAACCCTTCTTCATCTTGGATATTGAATATATCCTCATCAAAGATTGGCTCCTTCACTAGAGTGGAAAGAACGAACTCTACCTTCTCTTCTCCTATGTCAAAGGCGAGTCTAGCATTCTTGCAATCGACTATGCAGCCGGAAGTTGCAAGAAACGGTCTTCCGAGTATGATCGGAACCGGACTATCTGCAGAAATGTCAAGCACGACAAAGTCAATGGGAACAAAGAATTTACCTAGCTTGACTGGGACGTCTTCTACAATACCGACGGGGCGAGTGATGGATCGATCTGCCATGTATAACGTCATCTTCACCGGTTTAAGGTCACCTAAACCGATCTTCCTGCATAATGCAAGTGGTATGATGCTCACACTTGCTCCTAAGTCACATAATGCATCATATGTGACATCTCCCACTCCTATGGGAATGCAAAACGACCCCGGATCCTTTAGCTTGGGGGGCATTTTCGCTTTCATGGTCTTGATGAGATCCAAAGAATCCGAACTCATCTTAACCTCACCGAAATCTTCTAGCTTCCTCTTGTTGGAGAGGAGCTCCTTCAAGAACTTGCCATAAGCCGGCATACCTACAATAGCATCAATAAAGGGTATATTAAATTGCAGCTTGCTCACGAGTTCTATAAACTTACCAAACTGTTTATCTAGGTGCGCTCTCGCTCTAGATTGAGGGAATGGTAGGGGAGGTTTGTAAGCTGGAGGAGGAACGTAGACGTCTTCCTTCTCCTTCCCCTTCTCTTTGTCTTTCTCTACGGGGACTTCAACAAACTTAGGCTGCGGATCGGTAGTAGTCACTCCGCTCCTAGTTGTGATTGCCATCACCCTTCCCTTAGGGTTGTCCTCCGTCTTTCCTGGAAGTTTCCCTTGATTCCTAGGAACTTCCTCCGCATGGCTGAACATTTGGTTTTCTAAAACCTTTTGGGCTTTATCAACCTTAGAAATTTGATCATCAACCTTAATGATGCGGTTCTCCAAACCTTGAAGCTTTCCCAAGATCGTTTCCAACATGGGATCGGGCTTCTCCTTTCCCGAAGTGTTTCCTCCATTAGATGTTTGCCCCTGGCTTTTCAAAGGAGTAGAGGAAGAGGAAGGTGGAGTTAGTGAATTCGAATTGGAAGGATAAGAATTACCGGAATTTTGTTGATTGGAGCGCCAATTGTTGTTGTTTGAACCCCTATTGTTGTTCCAATTGTTGTTCCGGTTGTTGTTGTTGCCATTCCAATTGTTCCGGTTATTATTCCGGTTATTGTTGTTGTTGTTGCGGTTTGTGTTCTCACCGCCATTGTTGTTGTTGCCCAAATAGCCAACATCGTTTCCTTGTTGCTTTGGAAAGTTGGTCTTGATAGCTTCCTTCAACTCTTTGATCTCATTGTTGAGGGAGAAAATCTGATTTTGAGCTTCATGTGTGAGCTTTGCTCCTTGCTCCACACGATTTCCCTCCACTTTCCGGTGGGAATACTTCTCTATGACCCTTGCTTGCTTCTCAATGAAGTCCCAAGCGTCATCTTCCCTCATGTCCATGAATGTTCCACATGAGAGGGATTGGAGCTTGAATTGTGTCTCAACATCCAACCCCTTGTAGTAAATCTCCAGCAATGCAAGCTTGGATTTGCCTTGATGAGGGCAATCCAATAACAAGTCCTGAAACCTTTCCCATGATTGAAACAAACTCTCGTTAGATCTCATGGAAAATGCATTAATCTTACCTCTAAGCTCCGCCGTTTTGGATGGCGGAAAGAATTTGGCGAGGAACTCCGCGGAAAGGTCTTCCCACGTGTCTAGTTTTCCACTAGGAAGAGCTTGGTACCAAGACAACGCTTTCCCCTTCAAGGAGAAGAAGAAAGGCTTGAGCTTATAGTTGTTGGTAGTCGCGTTCTTCGGCCTCATTGTCTCCATCATACACTCAAAGTTTTGCAAGTGTTGGTGTGGAGATTCAGCGCTTGTCCCGTCAAATTGGTTTTGGCGAACAAGAGTAATAACTTGAAGGTTGAAGCTAAACCCTTGCACATCATCAGCATCAAAGTTCACGCCCAAACGGCGCGGTTGTTGTGTTGGATCCATCCTTTGGCCAAGAGTCCTTGCCTCATTATCTACACGGTTCACCCTTACATTTCTAGGTGGAATGCGTCGGTTTGCGGTCGTCCGTGGAGCGAATGGATTCACATTGATCCTTGGATCAATCTCCTCTAACGGTGGTATGGAAGAGTCGCTATCATCAGCGGATGAATGACCCCTATTCGACCTTAATGATCTCCTTGAGGATTTCTTGCTTCCCTTATTCTTGAGATTGCTTAGTTCTATCCTCATCTGGAACATCATGTCCTTCAGATCATTAACTTGGGATTGATGACGATCCATCTCATCCCGGCGAATATTCTCATTCCATTGGAGTTGAGCTTCTTTCTCTGCTAACTCCGCTTGAAGATCACGTTCGTGTTCTTCAGCCATCTTCTTTTCCTTACGCTTTTGCCTTAAAGTCCTCTCAAGCTCTTGATCAAGAGGTAAGAGGTCTTCGGTGTTCCTAGACCTGCGCATGCACTCAAAAAGATATCAAATAACAAGGGAGAAGCTCCCAAGCTTGACAACCGAAAACCGAATTCGGCCTAGACCAAATCCCCGGCAACGGCGCCAAAAACTTGTTCGCCACTTAGCGTGCGTGTAAATAAGCTTTAAATATAAAACTAGAAATCAAGCAAGCGAACCCGCAGTGTACGGATCGATATAGTTAAGCAAGAATTCCAGAGTATCGAACACAGGGATTTGGGGGGAACAAATTCGATTGTAGATTATCAAGCAAGTAAATGTATGAAGCTTTTCAAATATTGGGAAAACAACAATCCTAAAGATCCAACTATCCAGCTGTGGCAATCGATTCAAGATATACTAATAATGTAAGGACAAAGTTAAGATATGCAAAGGTATGCTAATGTAAGGTAATCGTACGGTGAAGTTCCAAAAACCTTATATGACTCACCTACAAGACACTCTCTATAAAGGTTGTTGAGGCTTCAATATAGAAAGGTTCTAAAGGTAAGAATTAATGTCAAATACCCAAACTTGTAATCCAAGGATCAAGACTAACTAAACCGATTACGGTTGTGACACTCACAATCGGGGTAGAGGTTGTTGAGGCTTCACTACCACCTAGAAAAGGTAAGCCTAAACTAAGTTAAAGCAAATCTTTAACTTTGGATTAAAGTAAAAGCAAGTTCGTAAACTTAAGGGAAATCACGGTTGGATCTTGAGGTTCCACGGTCGTGGACTCAAGAACAGACCGTAATTTAGGGTTCGTCGGCGATTCTCTCTAACTCCCAAGGTCCAATCTGTTTACGATCGATCTATCATCATCTAAGCCACAACTATCAACCCTTCACCTTAGAATTGTTAAAGGTTTTTAGCCAACAATAGTCATATTGATATCAAATTCAAGAATTAAAAGATTTAAAGAATGAAAACTTCCGAAAACCTTCAATAAACTTCAAACCAATCTCAATGTCACAATCAAGAACAAATATTGTCACTAGATTCGGAATATAACAAACAAACACAATCTTAGATAAGAAGGAAGAACGGGATGTCAATCCGTCTTCTAAATCAAACCTAAACAAGAAGAGGAATCTTCTTGCGAACAATCTTCCGAACCTTCGATCTTCCGTCAATCCGGAAATCACAATAGCGCTGCACAAATCTCTCAAACACAACTTCCACTAAAGGCGAAATTAGGGCAATCCCAAGCGCAAACGGAAGTGCGTCTAAGCGTAAGCGAAGGTGTAAGCCAAAGTCTAAAGCGAGGTACAAGTGCGTCTAAGCAGAGGTGACGGAATCTCTCTTCGTCCGTCCTTTTATAGTGTATGATGAAGTAGCGGCCCGGCCCAATCTTTTAAAAGATCGTGGCTTAAAGTATGGCGAAAAAGATCGCCAAGATCACGGTCGTGGAAGGTTCCACGGCCGTAATTTAGAGCGTGAAATTCAACACGGTTTGAACCATCTTCTCCACGGCCGTAGAAGTTGCTGGAATGAACCACGCTTCCCTAGCCATGGTTCCATGGCCGTGGAACTGAACGTGGAAAGTGGTACGGCCGTATTTTAGAGCGTGGTTTAGGGCAAGAACGTGATTCTTCCCTAGCCTCGTGCATTCCTCAAGTTGGCATTCCCTTAGCTCCTAGAAATGCCTTCAATCTATGGACATTGCTCAACAACTCCATCCTTGCTCGATTTCGTTCGGAAATAGCTCTCAATCACCTATAATCAACATAAAGCTTGTGTAGATCTCTATATCGACATTATAGATAAACTAGCTCACAAATGCATCTATGCTCAATCAATGACTATCAATATGAATCAAATACACTTAGAAAACGTGCCTAAAATATCACAATATTTCATGCTAACAAATAACCCCATACTTGCCACTTGCTTGTCCCTAAGCAAGGTCTTTCAAAAACCTTAAAACAAGAGTTAGGATGAAATATGTGTACCTTCTCAAAGCAATACTTCTTTTGGATAAAAGTGCCTTCTAAACAATAGATCATTCTCAAATCTTGCTTCAATCATTTATAGGACTTTCATACACTTAATCAAAGAGTAAAGAGTAAAGAAAACTCATGAATCAATCAAACTTCCATACAAACATCATAACCCTTAAACATTATCAAAATCAATCATAAGAAACTTCAATTTAGATCACCACGTCATATAACATTCTTTTGATCTTAAGGACTTTCAAAGAAAAAGGTCTAGAATGTGGAAAGGGAAGGAAACTTTAAGGAATGTGGTGCATGAATCCGGGAAAGTGTACAACTACTCTTTTCTTCTTCTCTTGCGGTTTCCGCAACACCTTCAACTTAGAGCTTCGCTCTCTTCTTTTCATTTTTCGACTTTACTTTTGGAGTTATGAATAGAGGTGCACAAAAACCGAAGCCTAGGAGATTGGCGTGTGCAAGCTTTAAATTTAAAACCGAAGCCTAGGAGATTGACATGAATCCGGGAAAGTGGATACTCATAAATGATCCACCTATATAGAATTTTTATCTGAATCTGAAGTTGTATGTTCGCTCCAAACGGTGTGTGCAAGCTTTAAATTTATAACCCTAGATGTAAGCTTAAAACAAGGATACGAACCCGCAGTGTACGGGTCAATCGTAGTAAAAGCAAGGAATTCCAGGGGTCGATCACAGGGACTTAGTGAAACAAAGTCGGAATAGGTAAGCTATGTAATTACTAACCACAAAAGCGATTAAAATAATCAAGGATGATAAAAAATCAATTAAGGAAATATGCAATTCTAGGGATTAAAGCATCTAGTTGTGGTTCCAACTCAAGATCTAAAGCTAAGCGGACAAAGCTGAGATATTTGCATAGGGAAGGTGTTTCTAAAGTGGAATAGATCACCGGGTAAGTCTCACTACTCACTAATCCCAAACCGTAACTCCTATTATCGGGTAAGTCTCAAGGAATTAAGGAAAAGAACTATAACCTCAAACTAACACACCACCTAAGGGAATAGAATCAACCTTTACCGGGTAAGTCTCAGGCTAACTCACAAAGATGGAATGAAAGCACACTCAAACCCCAATAAAGGATAAACCTTTATTACCTACGCTTATGATCTTAGGTAAACAAACAAAGGAATTACCGGGTAAGTCTCATCCTAGGCTTGCATTGAACCATGAAAGGTGTAATAAGAATAGGATTTGACAAACTCTAACACTTAACTCTCAGTTTCGGATCAGATAAGTCACCTCGGTCAGAAGAATTCCACCCCGGCCGAGATGTTCATCGACTGAGCGAGATGCTTAGGGTTAAGGTAAAGACTCGAACTTTTAGGGTCCTACTGTGATTTAAGATTATTCTATCATTGTTTTTCCCACAACCTTCAGCCAATCACCCTAGAATCACACAAGGAAATTAGCCAATCATGATCATGAATGCAATAATCAAATATATGGGAAGAAAGAGAATAGTTGAACAAGAAAACCTTAAGAGAAAGGCTTCAAATACTGAATCAATTATCAAACAACAAGCGTTCCTTGAATCAAAATCCAATATGACAATCAACAAAGAAGGGAATCTAAGGAAGTCTTACAAAACCCTTCACAAAAGCTATAAAAGCTATAAAGTTTCTTCCTTCAACCTTCAAAAAGGTTCTTCAAATCTCCCAACTATGGTGAGGTAAAACGGCTGCTCTAAGCACGATCGGTGGTATAGCATGATGTGGATTTGTGGAAAATCCAACCCTTTTTATAGGAAAATTACTCTCCAAAGATAAGATATCTTAGAAAGATCTCTTCCCCTAAAAATAGGTAAAATATATGGGCTAACTTATCTTCTTCCTTCCAGAAATCCAGCCTAAAAAGATAAGATCCTCCTTCCAAAAATAAAAGATCTCAGCTAAGAATAAAATATCCTTGCCGCGTCCAAGGTGTTCGCCTCGGTCGAGTCGGCTCCTCTGGATCACCTCGGTCGAGGTGACTCTGTAGTCAACCGAGGTGAATCACAACTGAATGTGAAATCTCTCAATTCTGGTCCAAAGTGAATCTTTAATCCAATTCCATGATTCCTGGATTATTCCTTAAGCTCCTGAATGTAGCTCCAATGACTCCTTAACTCCTTTTGCTCCTTTTTGATGCAAAACGTGCCATTTTACCTACGATTACAACGAAACTTGGTGTAGACCTCGATTCCCGCAAAGGTAGATGAAACGACAATATAATCACATAATATATATACAAACATGCAGATTATTGAAGATAAAACGTCTAAACAGGTCCCAAAATATAGACAATAATTCATGCTATCATTGTACAATCGTTTGTAGCAATTGGAGATGAGGTGAAGGATTTGGGAGCAACTCGGAAAATTATAGGAATGGAAGTTGCTAGAGATAGGGGTCATAAGAAACTTTTCGTATCATCATCATGATTGACTTCCCCAAACCTATTTATTACTTTCTAACACTTTTACTTCCAGCCAGCTTCTCAACTTTTACTTCACTTGCTTTCACCACTTTGCTTGCTTCCAAATTCCCGGATAGGTAAAGGGAGGCAAATATGTATATGAGGGGCTAAGCATGATCAAGAAGAAGAAGAGAAGAGAATGAATTGCCTTGGTCTTTCCAGGAAGAAAGCGAGACAAATATGTATATGAGGGGTTAAACATATTATAAAACCTTTCAAACATATAAAGATTTCAAAACCAATCAGCAAACAAATTCTTCACTGAGATCACATCCAGATAAGAAGCACAAAATCGTTTTCGAAAACTTTCAGTTAAACCACCTCGGTCGAGGCGTTCTAAGTCAACCGAGGTGAAGTACCTCGTTTGGCCAGAATCACTTCGGTTGAGGTCAAAAAAAAATTTTATACTAGTTTTTGACGTTTTTCTCAAACAAATAACCTGTATGCATGCATATAATCTCAGATAAGCACATAAAGCAAAATAAAGCATAAATATCTGATAAAGTCGAGTCATACAAACACATAAGTCATAAAAGTACATCCGCATACCCCATACTTGGGACACATTGTCCCAATGAGTCAAATAAGTCTAAAGAAATAAAGTACTCACCGGACATAGCTGAGTTGCATAATAAATAAATAAAGAAAATCCTGCAAGCTCTCAATAATCCCGATCCGGTGGTGGTGGTGGTGGTGGCACGTACGGGTACTGGGACGGGTCAAATGGATAACCCATGACCTACTCAAACAGGATCTCCGCCATCCGTCGCTGATAGTGCTGGCCCTCTAGCATCTGATGAGTCCAGCTATCGATCTCTCGGCGATGGTCGTCAAATCTCTCCTGGATGTCTATAGTCAGGCAGCATAGGAGTCTATCATCTGCTCGCTGAGGTCATCGATCCGACGGTGAGCATCTCGATCCCTCTGTCGGCGTACCCTACGCCTAGCGGGACGTGCTGGTGCTGCAGCCGGCTCGGTCTCAGTCTCGTCATCATCCAAATCGATGACCGGCGCACTCGTCCCAACAGTATCCGTGCCTGTATCCATAGGAACACCACCCTCCTCATCATCATCAGCCTCATCCTCAGCAACATCCTCCTTAGTTGGTGCAACTGCAGCCTCTCTAGCATCCTCCATAAATGGGGTCCACGCAGTCTGCCAGTAATGTGGATCGAATACTGAGAACTGAGCTGACCATCTGATCCCCTGCGGTGCAGTCGGCTCCCATGCCACATATGGCGTAGTGAGTCCTTGGGGAACCAGTATCCTCCGAGTAATCATCTCCTGAAGTCCAAGCGGCTTGGCAGCCGCCACCATGGTACAAGCACTGAGGTCCATATCCATGTAACTCGCTATATGAGTCACAATGCCCCCGCAACAGATGTCGCCCTTCGCCTTGGCCTTGATCCGATGCAGTTCCTCTACCAGCATCAAACCAAAATCTGGGATCCCTCCAGTCACCATGCAGTACAAGCTCAGAAGCTCCCCCTGTCTGACCTTCTGAGGCGTCTCAGTACGCGCCAGAAGAGTCTTACTGAATATCCTATGGGCTAGCCTAAAAGCTAGGTGAAATATGACCCGCTCCCTAGAGTCTCCAGGTCGCCATCTATCTGCATGCTCAACCACGTGAGCAATCTGTCCCCAGAACTCCCTAGCTACAGCTCGGGAGGGAAAATCAGCAACTGTCGGGATGGGGAAGCTAAAGATATCCCGCTAGTGATCTAAGGGAACCAGGTAGTTCCGGTTCATCAACCGGTACTTCACGCCCGCTCGGTAGGAAGGTAAGTGAAGGAGCTAACAAACTCCAGGGTAGGCTCTAAGTAGGCCGGGGCTCTGATCTCAGTGAACTGCTCTAGCCCCACAACAGAAATCATAGGCCTCAAGTCATCATCGACATGGAGGCAATCAAAGGCTTAAATGTCCAAGAAGCAAGGTGCAATCACTAGACGGGCCGCTATGCGGTCATAGTCGACCTGGTGTCTCTCGTGGATCACCGGCCTAGTACGTCGAGAAGAAGAGGAAGAAGGAGAAGGAGAAGATCTGTCCCTCAAGACCAACTACCTTTCTGAACTCATTTTTCTGTAAGCTGTCAGGTCACCTCGGTCGGTCTGATAAGTCTCAAGAACACATCGGCCAAGGCGCAGGCCGACTGGACCGAGGCGAAAAACTGTGCGATTGATTCCTTCAAAAATCCAGTTCTTTTCCCCCAAAATCACTACCACAGGTTCCTATGGGGTACTTAATCTGTTTCTCAGCAAATGTAGGGGCAACCAAAGCCCAGAACGAGGGAAATCAGTAGAGAAAGACAAAGTTAGGGTTTTTTTTGATAATTACCTAGATTCGGTCGATTCGATTCGTTCTTTCTGCAGATTGGTACTTGCAACACGATCCTCTACTCTTTTCTTGCACTGTGGAAGCGAGAATCGTCGAAAACGAGCGAAAAACGGAAGAGCGAGGTGAGATCTGCGCCGCGGTCGAGAAGAGGGTAAAGGGAGGAGAGAGAAATCTCAGCCTCCTTTTATACCCTTTTCTGGAACCGTTGTCACCTCGGTCGAGGTGGTCTCGACTGGACCAAGGTGGTACGGACCGAGGTGGATCTTCAGAAACCCTAGTCGCCTCGGTTGCTCAAGAATCATCTCGGTCGAGGTGCTGTGACAGCAACCGAGATGTGTCTCAGTCAAACTCCGTCTTCTCAAATTCTCAAACTTCTGTCCTTCCAATTGTGCTCCTGGTTTGTATTCCTTCCTTAGATGTCACCTGTTGTCTGTCTAGGACGCCAAAAACAAAACAAAGCAAAGCAAAAGCAAACTATCTAAGCTAGACTAGAAAAAGGGAAAAGAAAGCAATACCTTGGGTTGCCTCCCAAGAAGCGCTTGATTTAAGGTCGCTAGCTGGACCGTACGGCGTCATTATGCGTGATGGGAGGTTCCCTAACCCCATACTTCACCTTCATCATGGGGTGAGATAAGTAAGTCTATCAAACGCTCCAACAAGTGCAAGTGCTCATCGGGGAATGAATCGTCTATTGGTGGGTCGTCCTTCTCGCGTGAAGATGGAGGTAGCCGGCTGAGGTGATCCGCAACAGAATTTTCGGATCCCTTCTTATCGCGGATCTCTAGGTCAAACTCTTGAAACAAGAGAATCCATCGAATAAGGCGTGGCTTGGCATCTTTCTTAGCAAGCAAGTAACGGATGGCTGCATGGTCGGTGTAGACAATGACTTTCGCTCCTACTAAGTAAGAACGAAATTTCTCGAAAGCATATACAACCGTCAATAGCTCCTTCTCGGTGGTAGCGTAGTTGCGTTGGGCTTCATCTAGCGTCTTGCTAGCATAGTAAATGGCGGTGGTCCGGCCATCCTTCTTTTGTCCAAGCACCGCTCCTACGGCTACATCACTAGCATCACACATGATCTCAAAGGGCAAGGTCCAATCTAGAGGTTGGATAATGGGAGCGGAGATCAACACTTCCTTAATCCTGTAAAATGCATCAAGACACTCCTGCAAAAACTCAAAAATAACATCTTTATTCAAGAGGTTAGTTAGAGGTTTAGAAATCTTAGAGAAGTCCTTGATGAATCTCCTGTAGAAACCTGCATGCCCGAGAAAACTCCTCACACCTTTAACAGAACAAGGGGGAGGGAGTTTCTCAATAGTCTCGATCTTAGCGCGATCGACCTCAATACCTCAATTAGAAACGAGGTGTCTGTTACGCTAGAAACGTGTAGCACAAAAAGCTTTACAATTTATAAACTCGATATATTTCTCCTAACTCCTAGCGAACCCGCAGTGTACGGGACGTTTGAAGTAGGAATAGTATTCTGAGGTCGAACACAAAGACTAAGGTGAAATCAAGTCAAACAATGGTCATAGATAGTGTGGATCTAGTCTAAGAAAAGGTCAAGGAACAAAGAAATGAAAATCTCGATATTTTTTGTTGGTTTTTGTGGTGATCAAGCAAAGATCACAAATCAAGCAAGATAATAAAAACAAACTAACAACTCAAGCTAGCAAGGTAAACAAGTAACACAAGCACAAAATATGTGATAAAAGAGAGAAAAGTGGATTCTAGAGGTCAAGATTTCCGGTTATGGCATTGGACTCAAGGTTCTAAAATTTCTAAGGACAAGGTTGCGGTGTTGGGAAAGGGTGTTTCACTAATGGAAGCAATTACCGGGTAGGTCTCTTACTTCACTAATCCCGCATCAAACTCCTATTACCGGGTAAGTCTCAAGGAGGTAAAGTAGGGAATTCTACACAAACCGGACACTACTTAAGTGGCAAACCTCTCCTTACCGGGTAAGTCTCGGAAAAGTAAGTCTCAAGCAATAATCCTAGCACACTCAATCCAATAGCGGCTTGTGAGGCTCACTACTACCTAGAATTCGTCATCTTAGGTATCTAAGATCGGAAATCATCGGGTAGATCTCTTCCCTCACTTAGGTTGATAGCATTAGGTGATCCTAAGCTAAATTAAGCTAAATAAACACTAGGATTTCAACAACCTAACACCCTAACATACAGATTCATCAATTAAAGAGCAACAGAGAGAAAAATCGGATGGATCTTAGATAAATCGGCCGATCTGGCTGATGAACAGCCCGATTTTTCT
Source organism: Fagopyrum homotropicum (assembly GCA_033239125.1). NCBI lineage: Eukaryota > Viridiplantae > Streptophyta > Magnoliopsida > Caryophyllales > Polygonaceae > Fagopyrum > Fagopyrum homotropicum. The sequence continues at coordinate 37,714,884 of BSWB01000001.1, read as the reverse complement.
TCTTGTGTTAGGTTTTGTACATACAAATCATCCTAAACTAACATATAAGTCCATTCTATCATCACCCAAGCCATAACCATCAATCCATCACTCTAGAATCACAATAAACTAGCCAATAATATGCATATCAAGATCCAAAATCATCACACAAGCATACATGGTTTTCATAGAAGGATGATGAAAGATAAGCAAGTAAAAACAATAAATCTCAGCTGAATCTAAGTTTTAGCAAGACTTACAACCCTTCAAATGAAGTTCCAAAACGTTCTTAACAATCCTTACAATAGTTCCTCAATCAAAGACTCTAAAAATCACTCAAAACCTCACTATCACTCTATGTTTGGTGTTCTTCTTCTTCCTTCAATTTGAGAGTAGTTTTCCTCTTCTCCAAGTCTATCCCCAATGGAATGAGCTGTGAATGAGAGAATGTGGGAGAGGAGAGATGCTCAGCAACAGCTTGCAGGCCCACTTATATTCTCCACCAAGAGCAAGGCCGGATCAAGAGATCGTGGGACACGTGGCTTAAGCTGTTGAAGGCCAAAAAATCGACCCAGTCAGGAAAATCGGCCGATTTTCCTGAGTGTTGGTCCGATTTTCTTCAACAGAAACATGCTATGATCGTCTAGCCATGAGTTGCTCCATTGCTTGCACCAATAGTGGTCTTTGTGTCCTTTGTTGCTCCAATTATGATCCTTCAAAGCTTCGGATGTGTACCACCATGAGGCTTGACCCTCGAATGCATCGGTTAATGTCCAAAAGATCCCCGAAATACCTACAACACCGACAAAAGCTCGTGCAGACGTCTTTTCTAGGAATATGCGCGAAATGAGTGTAAACGTCGTGAACTAGTGCCAAAACGTGCATGAATAACGGAGAAAACTATCTAAATTTATGCCTATACTAACGTCATAAATGATGTTATCAACATACCCCATACTTAAGATTTGCTCGTCCTCGAGCAAGATCCCACTATAGACTAAGAGATGACATGATTTATGCATGCAGAAAATCAACAAAATCTTTTTGGAATTGTGCTTCTAACATTGGATCACCTTCATAGTCATGTTTCATAGCAATGGACAAGCAATTATGCATAAAATGGATGAAGGCATGGAAAGACAATTATACTTAACTAGAAAGCATGCATGAGAGGTGAAAATGAAGAAGTCAAGATGATCATGAGTATGTCCAATCTAGATCACTAAGTCTTACACACATGCATTTAGGTCACAAGGACTTAAAAAAGAAGAGACTAAGAAATGTTGTGATTAGGTGGGAATTTTTAGGTCATGTGATGCTAATCCGGGAAAGGAACTAACTCCACAATTTCGTTTTTGCTCAACTTCCCAACAAGTGTACAATTTTCTCCATCTTTTCTTTGTTTTCTTTTCTTTTTCACTTATTTTTGAGACAATGGCATTGGTGTACAAAATCCGAAACCTTGGTGATTAGCCGTCCTCGGGTTTTTTTTTAATTTTTCGAGGTGCATCCACACCGGGCACACATACCAAAGCTCGTTAGGACTATCGGTTTATTTGACTTTGGCAAGGCACAAACACCCGATTATGTGAATGGTGCCGAGTTATTCGTCATTTAAACCAACGTCCCCAAACCTATATTTTTGTTCTACACTTTCACGACAAATTCAGCACTTCATTCACAACATTCTTTCATCAACAACGTCACCCCACACTTGCTTTTCACACACATCAACATACTAGCATGCTCCTATTTCCGGATGGGTCAAAAGAGGTCAAATTTTTCATCAATTGAGGTGCTCAAACAACATGATCAAGATGAGAAGTAGAGAAAGATGAATCGCCTTAATCACTCCTAAATGATGTGCAAGAACTATCATGTAATTTCGACTTTCAATCCTCAATTTAATCAAGGCAAACATTCATGATCACAAATCATTCATGGAATTCAAGATAAGTACTTCAAGTCCACATACGCATTCATCAATTTAACACATAAGGCCATCCATAGCCAATTCACAAGACAATCTCATCATAAGGTCATATCCAAGCTTAGAAGCACTAAAATTTTTTAAAATTTTCTGATTTTTTGGATATTTTCGAAATATGTATGTACAATGGACATAATGAAACATGTGATAATGTTAAACTATCCTAGATGCTAATCATGCAAGTGATCATGAAAACCCCACCCCATACTTAGAAACACATTGTCCCCAATGTGGAAACTAAATAAAGAAGTGAAAGAGAGTCCTCACAATGTAAAATTTGGTGATGCTTTGGTATTTCGGTTCACATCGAATGATGATGGTGGATGATCGATCAAGGATGGTAGGGAGCTCTTGATGTTCATTATGATGTCGGAACCCGCGCTTGACACCGCAAGCCATCCAAGTTCCACGTCTGCTCCACCCATGCTTGATTGGAGATCATCACTTTCCTTTACAGAAGGAAAAATCGCCCCAACTGCCCAGGAAATCGGCCGATCTGGCTGAAGAACAGGCCGATTTTTCTGGGTGATTTCCTCCTCGTCCATGTGCTCAGATCTTGCACCTTCAACCATTCCATGAGGTTGTCACATGACCTCCAACATCTCATCACACATGATAATCAATAAGATCTAGCACCCAAAAACACAAAAGAAAAACAAAGCACACCAAGAGTAAGATCAAACAAAAGCAAGAGAAACAAAAGGGAAAAATATGTACCAATGGGTTGCCTCCCATTAAGAGCTTCTTTAAGGTCATTAGCTTGACCAAATTCAGGAGCGTGTCACTCAAGGTGAAGCGCGGCAATCACTTTCACCGGGGCTTCCGGGATGTACTTCTTCAAACGGTGCCCATTCACCTTGAAGTTACCACAATGATCTCCTCCTATCTCTACCGCTCCATGAGGAAAGACCTTCTTCACAACATAGGGACCCGTCCATCTTGACTTGAGCTTTCCGGGGAAAAGCCGCAGCCTCGAGTTGAAAAGAAGCACCAAGTCACCCTCGCTCAACTCTTTTGGAAGAGGCGCTTGTCATGCCAACGCTTGGTCCTCTCCTTGTAGATCCGGGCATTCTCATAAGCATCCAACCGGATCTCCTCAAGGGCGTTCATGTCTAGCAACCGCTTCTCACCGGCCTCCTTGAGGTCAAAATTCAGCCACCTTATAGCCCAATATGCTCTATGCTCCATCTCCACCGGAAGGTGGCAAGACTTGCCATAAACTAGCTTGTAGGGAGTGGTGCCAATTGGTGTCTTGAAAGCGGTCCTATAAGCCCACAAGGCATCATCGAGCTTCATAGCCCAATCCTTTCTTGTTCTAGAGACCGTCTTCTCAAGGATTCCTTTTGTCTCCCGGTTGGAGATCTCCACTTGGCCACAACTTTGGGGATGGTAAGGTGTTGCCACCTTATGAGTCACCCCATACTTAGCCAAAAGTGCTCCAAAGTTCCTATTAGTGAAGTGCTTCCCTCCATCACTTATGATCACTCTTGGTGTTCCAAACCTAGGAAAGATCACTCGGTTGAAGAACCGCACCACCACCTTGGCATCATTTGTGGGAGAGGCGATTGCCTCCACCCATCTCGAAACATAATCTACCGCCAATAGGATGTAGAGGTTGCCACATGAAGAAGGGAATGGTCCCATGAAGTCCACACCCCATACATCAAATATCTCCACCTCTTGTATGTTGTTCAAGGGCATTTCATTCCTCCTTGAGATGTTGCCCGTCCTTTGGCAAGCATCACAAGCTACCACAAAGTTTTGCACATCCTTGAACAAGCTTGGCCAAAAGAAGCCCGATTGCAACACCTTAGCACATGTCTTGTGTGAGCTAGCATGCCCTCCACATGGCAAAGAATGACAATGGCGGATCACACTCTCGACCTCATCCTCCGGTATGCATCTTCTAAAGACTCCATCCGGCCCTCTTTTGAACAAAAGTGGTTCACTCCAATAGTAGTGCCTCACATCTTTGAAGAATTTCTTCCTTTGGGCATATGACAAACCGGGAGGCACTTCCTCACACACTAGGTAGTTCACAATGTCGGCATACCATGGCTCACTTCCTCTAGACACTTGAAATAGACACTCCTCCATCATTTGCAATTGCTCATCCCGGAATGAGTCATCAATCGGGATGTCATCTCTCTCAATCTCTAGTGGAGGTAGTCTACTAAGGTGATCCACCACCGAATTTTCGGACCCCTTCTTGTCCCGGATCTCCAAATCAAACTCTTGAAGAAGAAGGATCCACCGAATCAATCTAGGCTTGGCATCCTTCTTTGTAAGGAGATAACGGATCGCAGCATGATCCGTATACACTATGACCTTTGCTCCAACAAGATATGATCGGAACTTCTCAAATGCATACACCACCGCTAGCAACTCTTTCTCGGTTGTGGCATAGTTGAGTTGTGCATCATCTAGCGTCTTGCTAGCATAATAGATGGAATGTGTACGCCCATCTTTCCTTTGTTCTAAAACAGCCCCAACGGCCACATCACTTGCATCACACATCACTTCAAATGGTAAGCTCCAATCCGGAGGTTGCATGATAGGTGCGGAGATCAAAGCATTCTTTAACCTACAAAATGCTTCAAGGCAATCTTTGGAGAAAACAAATTCAACGTCTTTCATTAGTAGGTTAGTAAGAGGCTTTGAAATCTTAGAGAAATCTTTAATAAACCTCCGGTAAAAACCGGCATGCCTTAGAAAACTCCTTACCCCCTTCACCGAGGTAGGTGGTGGCAACTTCTCTATCGTTTCAATCTTGGCGCTATCAATCTCAATGCCACGGTTGGACACCAAGTGTCCCAACACAATATCTTCACTTACCATGAAGTGGCATTTTTCCCAAGTTAAGACAAGATTTGTCTCCTCACATCTCTTAAGAACCAAAGACAAGTTAGCTAGGCAATTATCAAAGGAAGGTCCATAAACAGAAAAGTCATCCATAAACACCTCCATGATATTCTCAATATATTCAGAAAATATGGCCATCATACACCTTTGAAAGGTGGCGGGTGCGTTATACAACCCAAATGGCATTCTCCTATATGCAAAAGTTCCCCATGGACATGTAAATGTGGTTTTTTCTTGGTCATCGGGGTGGATAGGGATTTGGAAGAATCCACTATAGCCATCTAGGTAACAAAAATGGGAATGCTGAGCTAATCTCTCTAGCATTTGGTCAATGAAAGGAAGAGGGAAATGATCTTTCCTAGAGGCCACATTTAGTTTCCTATAGTCAATACACATCCTCCATCCCGTAACCGTCCTAGTTGGGATTAGTTCATTGTTCTCATTAGTTACTACGGTCATCCCACCCTTCTTAGGAACCACATGTACGGGACTAACCCATTTACTATCCGAAATAGGGTAGATGATTCCCGCATCTAGCAACTTAATGATCTCCTTCTTAACTACCTCTTTCATTATAGGATTCAATCTTCTTTGATGTTCAATAGAGGGTTTATGGTTATCTTCCATCATTATCTTATGCATGCACAAAGAGGGCTTAATGCCAACAAGGTCATCAATGGTGTATCCTATTGCCTTTCTATGCAGTTTCAATTCATTTAACAATCTATTAAGCTCATCATCATTCAAAGATGCATTCACAATCACCGGATAAGTAGAATTTGAACCAAGGAAAGCATACTTTAAATGAGAAGGAAGAGGTTTAAGATCAAGTTGAGGAGGACCTTTTTCGGTTGGAGACGATCCATACAATGTAGGTTGAGATGATTGCAAAGCCATGGATGCCTCCCCTAAGTCCCTTGATGATTACTCACAATCAATTGGTTGATGCTGAAAAGACTCAGGAAAATCGGCCCAGTCAGAAAAATCGGCCGATTTTCCTGAGGGTAGGTCGATCTGAGTTTCTGTATTTGCAGAACTGGACGAAACTTCAGTATAAGTCCAAAAATCGGCCGATCTGGCCCTAACAGGCCGATTTTTCTGGGTGATTCTCTCTTCCTCTAGTGCTTCAAATCCAACACTTGGTAGCTCGTCCAATGCATTCAAAGCCTTGATTACTTCATTGCTACTCTCCTCAACTCCTTCCTCCATCAAACTTGAGCTATGAACCTTCTCAAGTGGATCCTTGAGCAAGATTGAGCTCACAACCTCTCTAGACTCCTCTTCCTCAACAATGTTGAAGACATCCTCACCTAGGGCTGGCCCCTTTACCATTGTGGACAAATTAAACTTGATGTTTTCTTCTCCAATGTTGAAAGAGAGAACTCCATTCTTGCAATCCACCAAACATCCGGAAGTAGCTAGGAAAGGTCTCCCCAAGATGATAGGAACCGGATAGTCCGCCGGGATATCCAAAACAACGAAGTCTATGGGCACATAGAACTTCCCTAGTTGCACCGGAATGTCTTCCAAGACTCCAACCGGATGAGTGATTGAGCGGTCCGCCATGTAAAGGGTCATCTTGACCGGATTTGGCTCTCCTAGCCCAACCTTGTTGCAAAGTGCAAGCGGTATGATGCTTACACTTGCCCCAAGATCACATAGGGCATCATACTTCACTTCTCCTACTCCGATTGGCACACAAAAGGATCCCGGATCTCTTAGCTTAGGAGGCATCTCCTCCTTCATCGTTTGAATCAACTCCGAGGATCTCTTTGTCATCCTTACTTCCCCATACTCCTCCAACTTCCTCTTGTTGGAGAGTATTTTCTTCAAGAACTTGCCATACGCCGGCATTCCTAAAATGACATCCATGAACGGAATGTTAATATGCAATTTAGACATAAGTTCAAGGAATTTACCAAAGTGCTTGTCCAAACGAGCTCTTGCTCGTGATTGTGGGAATGGTAGTGGTGGCTTGTATGGAGGTGGTGCCACATATGATGGCTCATCTTCCTTGCTCTTTCCTCCATCTTCTTGCAATGGCTCTTCTTCATTCACCACTTGCTTCCCTTTGTCATTTCCCTTAGGTAAGGAATCCTTCATGCTTAACCCACTCCTTGTTGTAATAGCCAACACTTGGCCTCTTGGGTTGTCTTCGGTTCTTCCGGGAAGCTTTCCCGGATCTCTATGTGCTTCACCCGCTTTTTGGAAAACTTGTGCTTCCAAAACCTTTTGAGCTTTAGAAATTGAAGTCACCGTGCTCTCAAGACCACTCAACCTTCCAAGCAATTGCTCAAACATCATTTCGGTTCTATCCTTTGGAGGTTGAGTAAATCCGGGTGGAGGTTCTTGTGAGGCTTTTAGCGGTGGAGTTGTGCTTGTGGAGGCGGGAGGGTTCAAGGCTCCATCCGGGTTAGAATAGGAAAACCCGGGATGGTTATGGTTGGGCCGGTAATCGTTGAATTGCCGGTTGTTGTTGAAGTTCCTTGGGCCTTGGTAGTTGTTGTAGTTGCCCCTTCCCATGTAGTTCACATCTTCCTCTTTGGAAGACAAATTAGCTTGCACTTGCACTCGAGGAGTTGCTTGGTTCTTCAAAGTTGTAGCACACAACTCCCTCAAAGACTTTAACTCGTTGTTGATGGTGTCGAGCTTGAAATTGCTCATGGTGACTTCACTCACCTCATATGCTCCCGCCTTTCTCCCTTCACTCTTCCTATGGGAGTATTTCTCAATCACTAGAGCTTGTTTCTCCACAAACTCCCAAGCATCATCTACATTCTTCTCCATGAAAGTCCCACCGGAAAGAGATTGGAGCTTGAATTGGCTATCTTCATCAAGTCCTTTGAAGTAGATCTCCAATAGCTCAATTTTTGGTATACCATGGTGTGGGCAATCTAGGAGAAGGTCTTTGAACCTCTCCCAAGACTTGAACAAACTCTCTCTATCCTTCATCACGAAGGCATTTATCTTCCCTCTTAACTCGGTAGTCTTGGAAGGTGGGAAGAACTTAGTCAAAAACTCGGTTGTCATCTCCTCCCAAGTACTAACTCGCCCTTGTGGAATAGATTGATACCAAGCCAAGGCTTTATCCTTAAGAGAGAAGGAAAAAGCCCTAAGCTTATGGTTGTTGCTCTCCAATCTTGGCGGTCTAAGAGTCTCCATCAAAATCTCATAGTTCATCAAGTGTTGATGAGGAGACTCTCCTTCCATCCCTCCAAATTGATTATGCCGGATCATTTGTAGAACTTGAGGGCGGAGCTCGTAATTGTGGGTTGCGGGATCTCCTAAGTTCACACCCGGACGGTGTGCTCTTTGTGCCGGCTCCATACGTCTCCCTAATGTTAGTGGCTCTTCAATTGCAATGGGCACAACCCTAACATTCGCCGCCGGCTGCGGTTGTGGTGGAGGAGGTGGAGGTTGTTGATGATTAAGCTCTCCTTGTACAAGGGCTTGCCTAATCTCATCAATCTCCCTCCTAGTTGCTTCTTGCCTCTCATTGGCAAGTCTCCTCTCTTCCTCCAAGAGCTCATCTCTTAGCCTTATTTGCTCTAAAGCCTCATCCAACTCAGCTTGGAGATCTCTTCCGGCCATCTCTTTTCCCTTTTTAATGCTCTTGGATCTAGATCTAAGGGTTTTCTCCGGTTCGGGATCGAATGGAGCTAAATCCTTGCCACGAGATCTTCGCATACACCTAAAGAGTAAGAGATGTCATGAAAAGCAAAGACACAAACCAAAGAGAGATCAAAAGCAACAAAAAATATTTACACTATAAACAATCACAAAATAGACTCAATCTAGACCTAGTCCCCGGGAACGGCGCCAAAAACTTGTTACGCTAGAAACGTGTAGCACAAAAAGCTTTACAATTTATAAACTCGATATATTTCTCCTAACTCCTAGCGAACCCGCAGTGTACGGGACGTTTGTAGTAGGAATAGTATTCCGAGGTCGAACACAAAGACTAAGGTAAAATCAAGTCAAACAATGGTCATAGATAGTGTGGATCTAGTCTAAGAAAAGGTCAAGGAACAAAGAAATGAAAATCTCGATATTTTTGGTTGGTTTTTATGGTGATCAAGCAAAGATCACAAATCAAGCAAGATAATAAAAACAAACTAACAACTCAAGCTAGCAAGGTAAACAAGTAACACAAGAACAGAATATGTGATAAAAGAGAGAAAAGTGGATTCTAGAGGTCAAGATTTCCGGTTATGGCATTGGACTCAACGTTTTAAAAATTCTAAGGACAAGGCTGCGGTGTTGGGAAAGGGTGTTTCACTAATGGAAGCAATTACCGGGTAGGTCTCTTACTTCACTAATCCCGCATCAAACTCCTATTACCGGGTAAGTCTCAAGGAGGTAAAGTAGGGAATTCTACACAAACCGGACACTACTTAAGTGGCAAACCTCTCCTTACCGGGTAAGTCTCGGAAAAGTAAGTCTCAAGCAATAATCCTAGCACACTCAATCCAATAGCGGCTTGTGAGGCTCACTACTACCTAGAATTCGTCATCTTAGGTATCTAAGATCGGAAATCATCGGGTAGATCTCTTCCCTCACTTAGGTTGATAGCATTAGGTGATCCTAAGCTAAATTAAGCTAAATAAACACTAGGATTTCAACAACCTAACACCCTAACATACAGATTCATCAATTAAAGAGCAACAGAGAGAAAAATCGGATGGATCTTAGATAAATCGGCCGATCTGGCTGATGAACAGCCCGATTTTTCTTCCTGTGTTAGGTTTTGTGCATACAAATCATCCTAAACTAACATATAAGTCCATTCTATCATCACCCAAGCCATAACCATCAATCCATCACTCCAGAATCACAATAAACTAGCCAATAATATGCATATCAAGATCCAGAATCATCACACAAGCATACATGGTTTTCATAGAAGGATGATGAAAGATAAGCAAGTAAAAACAATAAATCTCAGCTGAATCTAAGTTTTAGCAAGACTTACAACCCTTCAAATGAAGTTCCAAAATGTTCTTAACAATCCTTGCAATAGTTCCTCAATCAAAGACTCCAAAAATCACTCAAAATCACTCAAAACCTCACTATCACTCTATGTTTGGTGTTCTTCTTCTTCCTTCAATTTGAGAGTAGTTTTCCTCTTCTCCAAGTCTATCCCCAATGGAATGAGCTGTGAATGAGAGAATGTGGGAGAGGAGAGATGGTCAACAACAGCTTGCAGGCCCACTTATATTCTCCACCAAGAGCAAGGCCGGATCAAGAGATCGTGGGACACGTGGCTTAAGTTGTTGAAGGCCAAAAAATCGACCCAGTCAGGAAAATCGGCCGATTTTCCTGAGTGATGGTCCAATTTTCTTCAACAGAAACATGCTATGATCGTCTAGCCATGAGTTGCTCCATTGCTTGCACCAATAGTGGTCTTTGTGTCCTTTGTTGCTCCAATTATGATCCTTCAAAGCTTCGGATGTGTACCACCATGAGGCTTGACCCTCGAATGCATCGGCTAATGTCCAAAAGATCCCCGAAATACCTACAACACCGACAAAAGCTCGTGCAGACGTCTTTTCTAGGAATATGCGCGAAATGAGTGTAAACGTCGTGAACTAGTGCCAAAACGTGCATGAATAACGGAGAAAACTATCTAAATGTATGCCTATACTAACGTCATAAATCACGTTATCGGTGTCCTAGCACAATGCCTTCATTAACCATAAAATGACACTTCTCCCAATTCAAGACAAGATTAGTGTCCTCACACCTTTGTAGCACTAGAGAAAGGTTAGATAGGCAATCGTCAAAAGAGGAACCATATACTGAAAAATCACCCATAAATACCTCCATGATCTCCTCTATATACTCGGAAAAGATAGCCATCATGCATCGCTGGAAGGTAGCGGGTGCATTGCATAATCCAAATGGCATCCTCCTATAAGCGAATGTCCCCCACGGACAAGTGAAAGTGGTCTTCTCCTGATCATCCGGATGGATAGGAATCTGGAAGAAACCACTATAGCCGTCTAAATAGCAGAAGTGTGAATGTTGGGCCAACCGTTCGAGCATTTGATCAATGAAGGGAAGTGGAAAATGGTCCTTCCGAGTGGCCGTGTTCAGCTTCCTATAATCGATGCAAACCCTCCAGCCCGTGACGGTCCTAGTCGGGATTAACTCGTTGTTCTTATTCGTCACAACGGTCATCCCTCCTTTCTTCGGAACTACATGTACTGGGCTAACCCATTTGTTGTCCGAGATAGGATATATTATACCTGCATCCAACAAATTAAGAATTTCTTTCTTCACAACCTCTTTCATGATCGGATTTAACCGTCTTTGAGGTTCCCGTGAAGTCTTATGATCGTCTTCCATTAGAATTCTATGCATGCAGAAAGAAGGCTTAATGCCAATAAGATCATCTATAGTATAACCCAAAGCCTTTTGATGCTTTCTCAGGACATGCATTAGTTTAGACAATTCAGATTTGGAGAGGGAAGCACTAACAATAACGGGATAAGTAGAATCCGGTCCAAGAAAGACATACCTCAAGTGATTTGGGAGTTGTTTAAGCTCCACAACATGGGGTGCTTTTTGAGGGGGATCCTTGCTTCCTCCTTCCAGTGGAGTAGATCCAGAAACTGGACTTTCGGAAGTCTCAGTTGAAATCGTCTCGCCTTCGACCTCGGTCAAGGCGCAGAGGCGTTGACCGAGATGTTCTTCAGTCGCCTCGCTTGGTCCAGAAAGTGCCTCGGTCGAGGTACTGTAACTGGAACCGAAATTAGAGATCTTTGTCTCCTGGATTAGTTTCTCAGTTTTAGCTCCTGGATCTTCTTCCAGCGCCTTTAAGCTCCGTATATCTGCATCACAAGAAGCATCTATACCTTCCTCCATTAAACTAAAACTAATAACTTTCTCAAGTGGATCTTTAATAAGGATAGAGCTCACCAATTCTCTTGATTCTTCTTCATCATAGATGTTGAAGATATCATCTCCTAGCTGTTCTCCCTTCATGGCCGCAAGTAATGCGAATTCCACTTCATCTCCGCCAATATTGAATTTCAGCTTAGCGTTCTTACAATCCACATTGCAACCCGAAGTTGCTAGAAATGGCCTCCTGAGAATGATAGGAACAGGATAATCTGCGGGAATATCAAGCACAACAAAGTCTATAGGTAAATAGAAGTTACCTAACTTAACTGGAACGTCTTCCAAAATGCCCACGGGATGGGTAATGGAGCGGTCCGCCATGTATAATCGAATCTTCACCGGCTTGGGCTCTCCAAGTCTAATCTTAACGCATAGCTCCAGCGGAATGATGCTCACGCTGGCTTCTAGATCACATAAGGCTTCACAAGTGACATCCCCAACTTGAATGGGAATGCAAAATAAGCCGGGATCTCTCAACTTAGGTGGCATCTTCTCCTTCATGATTTGAATAAGCTCCGAGGATTTAGATGTCATCCTTACTTCACCAAAGTCTTCCAGCTTCCTCTTCCTTGATAGGATCTCTTTCAAGAACTTCCCATAGGCGGGCATCCCTAGAATAGCATCAAGGAAAGGAATGTTAATGTGTAGTTTATTCATCAAGTCAAGGAACTTACCAAAGTGCTTGTCTAGATGTGCTCTGGCCCTTGACTGGGGGAATGGAAGTGGTGGTTTATATGCAGGAGGTGGAATATAAACTTCAGTTTTCTCCTCCGCTTTCTGTGGCTCCACCTCGGTTGGCATCTCGGCCGAAGTGTTCTTCGACTGCACCTGGACCGAGGTGGTCTTCGTTTGTACTAGCACCGACCGAGGCACTGGATCTGCAGTCTTCAGTCCACTCCTCGTCGTTATGGCCATAATCTGACCCTTAGGGTTGCTTTCCGTTCTTGCTGGAAGCTTCCCTGGATCTCTTGGCGTTTCATTCCCCTACTTGCAAGTTGTTGTTCAAAGGCTTTTTGGGCCTTCGAAAATGAAGTCATGGATGTCTCCATAGCACTAAGCTTGATCAAGATAGCCTCCAGCACCGCATCTTTCTTCTCCGGCTGGGATGAGCTTGATCCAGGCTCCTGGCTTTTTAATGGAGTAGAAGGAGAAGAAGAGGAAGAGAGGAAAGTATTAGAGGAATCATTCGAATTAGAATTAGAGTAAGGGTTACCCGAATTTTGGTTGTTTGCCCTCCAATTATTGCTATTGGATCCTCTATTGTTGTTGTAGTTGTTGTTCCGGGAACCGTTATTGTTGTTACGGTATCCATTGTTGTTCCTTGATCCTTGATCTTCCTTCTTGGTTTGAGCAACCAAGAGCTCCTTCAATTGTTTCACGTCATTCTTCAAAGAGATGAGTTGATTAGTGTTTGATGGCTCCTCTTGAAAGTTGACTTTTTTAACTCCACCTTCAGCTCCTTGGAGGGAATATTTCTCCATATGCAAAGCTTGTTTCTCTATGAACTCCCAAGCTTCGTCAATCGGCATGTCCATAAACGTGCCGGCGGACAGTAGTTGAAGGTTGAACTGGGTGCTTCCGTCCAGTCCCTTGAAGTATATCTCCAACAACTCTATCTTTAGAATCTCATGATGTGGGCAATCCAAAAGAATATCTTTAAATCTCTCCCATGACTTGGACAAGCTCTCCTTGTCCTTCATGATGAATGCATTAATCTTCCCTCTCATTTCAGCGGTTTTAGAGGGGGGAAAGAATTTAGTTAAGAATTCCGTAGTCATCTCCTCCCAAGTATTGATTTTTCCTGGAGGAAGAGATTGATACCAAGTAAGAGCTCTATATTTTAAAGAAAAGTAAAAAGGTCTTAGCTTGTAATTGTTGTTTTCTATTCTTGAAGGTCTCAAGGTCTCCATCAAGATCTCATTATTTTGTAGATGTTGATGCGGAGATTCCTTCTCTAGCCCTCCAAATTGGCATTGGCGAATCATGGAAAGAACTTGCGGTCGAAGTTCGTAGTCATGGTCCGCTGGATCTCCTAGGTTAACTCCAGGACGCCTCAGTTGTTGATTGGGGTCCATCCTTTTCCCTAGGGTTTGTGGGATTCCTGCAAAAAGAGCGCCTCGGACTGGTATCCGAGGTGGAAGTACATCGGCCGGGGCAACATGTGTTGGGACCTGCCTCGGTCGAGGGTCTGGAACAGGGTCTTGCCTCGGTCGAGGATCTAGGTTTGGTCGAGGTAGATACTGGTCTCGTAGAGCTGCCATATCTGCTTCGATCGCTTCAGTCCTGGTGTGAGTTTCTTCCTTTTCCAGCCTCAGTTCTTCCCTGCTGAGGCGTAGCTGTTCTAACGCCTCCTTCAATTCGGCCTCAAGATCGCGATTGTCTTGGTCGGCCATCTTCGCTTCTCTCAAGCGTCGTTTGTACTGGTTCGGGATCGAAAGGAACGATTTCCTTCCCAGCGCGGGTTCTTTGCATAAACCTAAGAAAAAGAACCTGCGAAAGTCACTCAAGTAGAGTGGTTAGTAGAAACGGGGGCAGATGCCCCAAAAGCGTACCGCAACCGGCTCGGTCTAGACCAAGTCCCCGGCAACGGCGCCAAAAACTTGTTCGCTCCAAACGGTGTGTGCAAGCTTTAAATTTATAACCCTAGATGTAAGCTTAAAACAAGGATGCGAACCCGCAGTGTACGGGTCAATCGTAGTAAAAGCAAGGAATTCCAGGGGTCGATCACAGGGACTTAGTGAAACAAAGTCGGAATAGGTAAGCTATGTAATTACTAACCACAAAAGCGATTAAAACAATCAAGGATGATAAAAAAAATCAATTAAGGAAATACGTAATTCTAGGGATTAAAGCATCTAGTTGTGGTTCCAACTCAAGATCTAAAGCTAAGCGGACAAAGCTGAGATATTTGCATAGGGAAGGTGTTTCTAAAGTGGAATAGATCACCGGGTAAGTCTCACTACTCACTAATCCCAAACCGTAACTCCTATTACCGGGTAAGTCTCAAGGAATTAAGGAAAAGAACTATAACCTCAAACTAACACACCACCTAAGGGAATAGAATCAACCTTTACCGGGTAAGTCTCAGGCTAACTCACAAAGATGGAATGAAAGCACACTCAAACCCCAATAAAGGATAAACCTTTATTACCTACGCTTATGATCTTAGGTAAACAAACAAAGGAATTACCGGGTAAGTCTCATCCTAGGCTTGCATTGAACCAGGAAAGGTGTAATAAGAATAGGATTTGGCAAACTCTAACACTTAACTCTCAGTTTCGGATCAGATAAGTCACCTCGGTCAGAAGAATTCCACCCCGGCTGAGATGTTCATCGACTGAGCGAGATGCTTAGGGTTAAGGTAAAGACTCGAACTTTCAGGGTCCTACTGTGATTTAAGATTATTCTATCATTGTTTTTCCCACAACCTTCAGCCAATCACCCTAGAATCACACAAGGAAATTAGTCAATCATGATCATGAATGCAATAATCAAATATATGGGAAGAAAGAGAATAATTGAACAAGAAAACCTTAAGAGAAAGGCTTCAAATACTGAATCAATTATCAAACAACAAGCGTTCCTTGAATCAAAATCCAATATGACAATCAACAAAGAAGGGAATCTAAGGAAGTCTTACAAAACCCTTCACAAAAGCTATAAACTTTCTTCCTTCAACCTTCAAAAAGGTTCTTCAAATCTCTCAACTATGATGAGGTAAAACGGCTGCTCTAAGCACAATCGGTGGTATAGCATGATGTGGATTTGTGGAAAATCCAACCCTTTTTATAGGAAAATTACTCTCCAAAGATAAGATATCTTAGAAAGATCTCTTCCCCTAAAAATAGGTAAAATATATGGGCTAACTTATCTTCTTGCTTCCAGAAATCCAGCCTAAAAAGATAAGATCCTCCTTCCAAAAATAAAAGATCTCAGCCAAGAATAAAATATCCTTGCCGCGTCCAAGGTGTTCGCCTCGGTCGAGTCGGCTCCTCTGGATCACCTCGGTCGAGGTGACTCTGTAGTCAACCGAGGTGAATCACAACTGAATGTGAAATCTCTCAATTCTGGTCCAAAGTGAATCTTTAATCCAATTCCATGATTCCTGGATTATTCCTTAAGCTCCTGAATGTAGCTCCAATGACTCCTTAACTCCTTTTGCTCCTTTTTGATGCAAAACGTGCCATTTTACCTACGATTACAACGAAACTTGGTGTAGACCTCGATTCCCGCAAAGGTAGATGAAACGACAATATAATCACATAATCTATATACAAACATGCAGATTATTGAAGATAAAACGTCTAAACAGGTCCCAAAATATAGACAATAATTCATGCTATCATTGTACAATCGTTTGTAGCAATTGGAGATGAGATGAAGGATCTGGGAGCAACTCGGAAAATTATAGGAATGGAAGTTGCTAGAGATAGGGGTCATAAGAAACTTTTCGTATCATAAAAAAAGCTAAATTGAAAAGTTGTTGTCAAGGTTTACAATGTTGATGACATGAATTATATACCATCATATTCATGCAATATACGAGTCTATCACCTAAGTTTTACATACATTTGATAAAGATTGTATGACTTTTAATCCATATTCATATACATTTCAAGAATAGAGGTCTACACACTTTTATTTATGAAGTTGTAGGTAAAAGGTGATGATGTGACAAAAAAAGAGAGATTTATGGAGGATGACACCATTAAAGATCACGAGGGGAGCCAAAAGATATGAAAAGATATGAGAAAATATCACAAAAGAAGATAGAAGTCGGAACAAAAAGATATTATACGATCAGAAGAAAAAATCGGATGATTATATATATAAATCGGTCGATCTCCTTCACAAATCATCCAATTTTTATCTTATGTAATCCGATTGGTTGTAGGATTATAACCATAGGAGGATGTCTCACCATCTTCAAAATCATCCAATCTCATCCAATACCACGGAGTATACAATCAAAGGCGTTGAGGAAAACATTCGGAGTTGAAGATCGAAGGAAGTCCGGAAGTTCTAGTCCAAGAATAGAATTCTTGGAAGTTTGTGAGTTTTGATTCTATATTTCTGTCTTTGTGATCACGATTTGGAGTTTGTTATTGAGTTTTTATTTGAGTTTTGAAGGATCTAAACATTGTTCATACGTTCTTGGTTTGATTTTATTCAAGATTCAAAGTTTTCTCATCATTCTTAGTTTTCTTCATTTAAAATCTTCTTTAATCTTCATTATGTGTATTCTTAGCTAAAACCCTTGTGATTCTAGGGTGATTGGTTGAAGATTGTGGTTAAGATGATAATAGAATGACCTTCACGAGCAGATTGGATCTTGAGAGTTGAGTTTAACCTTAACAAAAGCAAAAATTAGGGTGTTCGTTGAGCAAATCGGACGATTTCTAGGGATGAACAACCCGAATTTCCTACTGTTGTACTTGTCTTGCTTTATCCTTGATCTTTGGTTAAAGATTGCTTAAACCCTAGCCTTGTTGACCCCTTCTAACCAATATCCGAGTGTGGGAAGAGACTTAACTAGTGATTCCCGTCCTTGGTTGCCAACGATTACAAGTCCTAGGTAATAGAGGATTCCAAAACCCTCTATTAAGGTAGAGTGTGCCAAAACCCTTACCTTTGTGAGTTTAACTGATTCCCTTGGGTTTTGAGAATATTATCCTTCCCTTAGATCCTCTATCTTATCGAGACTCAACATCCTTTATTTAGAGCCTTTGGGTTTGGACATGGGTGGTGGAGACTTCTGTTCGCCCCTAAACGTGTGTGCAAATAAGTTTTAATAATAAAACTAAAATAAAAGCAAGCGAACCCGTAGTGTACGGATTGACGTAGATTAGCAAGAACTCAGGGAATTGGTGAAACAAAATTAGTTTCAAGTAATCGAGCAATCAAAAGTTTAGAAGCTTTGCAAATATTGGGGAAAACACCAACCCTATAGATCCAGGCGTCTAATTGTGGCAATCTATTCAAGATAAACTATATATATAAGGACAGAGTTGAGAATTGCAAAGGTTTACTAAGGTAAGGTAATGTACGATGAAGTTCCAAAACCCTATATGTCTAACCCAAAGAATCTCTCTATAAAGGTTGTTGAGGCTGCAGTATAAAAAGGATCTAAAGGTAAAAATTAATCTCAAATACCCATGCCCAAACCCAAGGAATCAAAGATAGACTAGAACGGTTAAGGTTGTGACACTCGAAACCGAAATTGAGGATGTTGAGTCTCACTACTACCTAAAAAAGGCAAGCCAAGGCTAGGTTAAAGCTAATCTTTAACTTTGGATTGAAGCAAAAGCAAAGGTCGTAAACAGGGAAAATCACGGGTAGTTCTTGAGGAATCACGGCCGTGGAGTTCAAGAACATGCCGTGATTTAGGGGACTTACAGTCATTGTAGCTTCCACGACCGTAGTTTAGGGCGTGGAACTCTCTATTTTGTGCCAAAATCCAAGTTTCGTCAATTCCTTCCAACTTTTGCTTCTTTCCTTTCCCCAATTCTTATTCCTACATCCAAAAACATGACATACCGGGTGGTATCGAGGGAAAAACAAAGCAAAAACAACTAAACTAAACTACTCTAAGAATGAAAAAAAAATGTAAGTGCAATACCTTGGGTTGCCTCCCAAGAAGCGCTTATTTTGGGTCCGTAGTTAGACCGTTCCTGTGTTTATTCGAGGACAATCGGAGCGATTTTCTCAACCGGGAGCTCCGGTGAATACTTCTTTAGACATTGGCCATTCACCTTAAAACATCCGCTCTTTTCACCCCATACTTCAACTGCGCCATGGGGAAAAACACGTTTGATTAGATAAGGTCCTGTCGAACGAGATTTAAGCTTACCTGGAAAGAGACGAAGTCTTGAATTGAAGAGGAGAACTTGATCTCCTTCCTTGAGATCCTTTGGAATGATATGCCTATCATGCCAACGCTTCGCCCTTTCTTTGTAAATCTTGCCGTTTTCATAGGCGTTTAAGCGGAGTTCTTCAAGCTCATTAAGGTCCAAGAGGCGCTTCTCGCCCGCTTCCTTCATGCCGAAGTTCAACCACTTCACAGCCTAGTACGCCTTGTGTTCTAACTCAACTGGGAGATGACAAGAATTCCCATACACAAGGTTGTATGGTGTTGTACCTATGGGAGTCTTGTATGCAGTCCTATATGCCCATAATGCATCATCCAACTTCAAAGACCAATCCTTCCTCGTCTTAGAGACCGTCTTCTCAAGCATGCCTTTGATCTCTCTATTTGAAATCTCCAGCTGTCTACTCGTTTGTGGATGGTAGGGGGTGGCGATCTTGTGAGTCACCCCATACTTACCTAGTAGAGCTTCGAATCGTCGGGCAATGAAGTGTGAACCTCCGTCACTAATGATGGTCCGTGGTGTCCCAAACCTTGGGAAAATAGTTCTATTAAAGAACTTAACAACAACTATGGCATCATTAGTTGGAAAGGCAATGGCTTCAACCCATCTCGAAACATAATTTACAGCTAGAAGTATGTATTGGTTTCCACAAGATGATGGGAATGGTCCCATGAAGTCTACTCCCCAAACGTCAAAGATTTCCACCTCCTGAATGTTATTTAGTGGCATCTCGTTTCTCCTAGAAGTGTTTCTTGTTCTTTGACAAGTATCGCAACACGCAACAATGGTTTGCACATCCTTAAATAAAGTAGGCCAAAAGAATCCAAATTGCAATACCTTAGCGCTAGTTTTATTGGAACACGCAACAAAGGTTTGCACATCTCCTAATGATGCGTCGGGACCTCTCTTGAAGAGTAGAGGTTCATTCCAAAAGTATTGCCGGACATCTATAAAGAACTTCTTCCTTTGTGCATAGGATAGTCCGGGAGGTATTTCCTGACAAACCAAGTAATTTACAAAATCAGCAAACCAAGGTTCGTTACTTCTAGATATCTTGTCGATGCACTCCTCTATGATGTGTAAGTGCTCATCCGGAAAGGAGTCATCTATAGGTAGATCGTCGTCTTCAATGTGTGGTAGATGACTCAAATGATCCGCAACAGAATTTTTCGAGCCTTTCTTGTCGCGGATCTCTAGATCGAATTCTTGTAAGACAAGAATTTATCTAATCACCCTCGGTTTCGCATCTTTCTTGGCAAGTAAATACCGGATCGCCGAATGGTCTGTGTATACGATCACCTTTGCACCTACAAGATAACAACGAAACTTTTCAAAGGCATATACAATAGCTAAGAATTCCTTTTCAGTTGTGGCGTAGTTGAGCTGCGCTTCATCTAGCGTCTTGCTAGCATAGTAGATAGCATGGGTTTGGCCTTCTTTCTTTTGTCCTAGCACAACTCCAACAGCTACGTCACTAGCATCACACACAACCTCGAACGGGAGATTCCAGTCCGGAGGTTGGATGATTGGGGCTGAGATGAGACCTCCCGAATCTTGTAGAAAGCATCTAAACAATCCTGTGAGAAATCGAAAACTGCACCTTTCATCAATAGGTTAGTAAGCGGTTTTGATATCTTAGAAAATTCTTTGATAAAACGTCTATAAAATCCAGCATGTCCTAGAAAGCTTCTTATCCCCTTCACCGAAGATGGAGGGGGAAGTTTCTCTATGGTCTCTATCTTAGCCTTGTCTACCTCAATCCCTCTACTAGAGATTAAGTGTCCTAGCACAATGCCTTCCTTTACCATGAATTGACACTTCTCCCAATTAAGAACTAGGTTAGTGTCTTCACACCTTTGCAACACAAGAGAGGTTAGAAAGACAATTATCAAATGAAGATCCATAAACAGAAAAATCGTCCATAAAAACCTTCATTATCTCCTCAATGTACTCCGAGAAGATGGCCATCATGCACCTTTGAAAGGTGGTTGGGGCGTTGCAAAGCCTGAATGACATCCTTCTATAGGCAAACGTCCCCCACGGGCACGTGAATGTGGTATTCTCTTGATCGTCCGGATGGATTGGAATCTGGAAGAAACCACTATAACCATCAAGATAGAAAAAAGAGGAGTGTTGTGCTAACCTCTCAAGCATTTGATCAATGAATGGTAGTGGGAATTGATCCTTCCTTGTTGCATTGTTCAGCTTGCGGTAATCAATGCACATCCTCCATCCCGTCACGGTTCTTGTGGGAATGAGTTCATTGTTCTTGTTAGTGATAATCGTCATTCCTCCTTTCTTCGGGACAACTTGAACGGGGCTTACCCATTTGCTATCCGAGATAGGATAGATGATACCTGCGTCAAGCAACTTAAGAATTTCCTTCTTAACAACCTCCTTCATGATCGGATTTAACTTTCTTTGAGGTTGTCTTGAAGGCTTAAAATCTTCTTCCATTAAAATCTTGTGCATGCATAATGAAGGTTTAATTCCTACAAGATCCTCTATTGTATAACCTAAGGTCTTTTTATGTTTTCTCAAAATAGCCATTAGTTTATCATGCTCATCTTCACTTAAATCGGAACTAATAATTATGGGAAAAGTAGAATTTGTTCCAAGAAATGCATACCGAAGATGTGTGGGAAGTGGCTTCAATTCCATAGCTATTGATGCCTTTGATGAGTCTCGAGATGTGTCCAACGCTTCCTTAGAAGTCTCTAAGGGTGTAGGAATGGTTGAAGAAGACTCAAGAGTATTTGTGGAAAGGATGGAATTGTTCTCAGAAATTCCTTGAATTACGGCACCACTGTTACTTCCACGGCCGTGGTTTAGGGCGTGGAAGTCAATCACGGCATCACTGGTAGTTCCACGGCCGTGGTTTTGGCCGTGTAACTTATTGGTGCTCTCCGAATAGTTGGTTACGGTCATCTTGGGAAAAACCACGGTCGTGGAATAGCACGACTGGCCGTGATTCCTCACGTTTTCTGACCCATCGTAGAGTTTTTCAAACTCTTCTTCTTGTACTTCTTTTAGCTCCTCCAAGGCTTCAATTTCCTCATTGCAATCCTTTTCCTCTCCTTTTTCCATGATGATCATGGTAATGACCTTTTGCAATGGGTCTTTGAATAGAATCGAGCTCACTTCCTCTCTAGATGCTTCCTCATCATAGATATTGAACATGTCCTCTCCAAGAGCTGGCTCTTTCACCAAAGTTTAGAGAACAAACTATACCTTCTCTTCACTTATGTCGAAAGCCAATCTAGCATTCTTGTAATCCACTATACAACCGGATGTTGCAAGGAACGGTCTTCCGAATATGATCTGAACCGGACAATCTGCAGGAATGTCAAGCACAACAAAATCAATTGGAATGTAAAACTTACCGAGCTTGATTGGGACGTCTTCAATGATACCGACAGGACAATTTATGGATCGATCCGTCATGTATCACGTCATCTTCACCGGTTTAGGTTCACCTAAACCAATCTTCTTACACAAAGCAAGCGGAATAATTCTTACGCTTGCTCCCAAGTCACAAAGGGCGTCACATGTGACTTCTCCTACTCTAATTGGAATGCAAAATAACCCCGGAACTCTCAGCTTTGGGGGCATCTTTTCAGTCATCGTTTTGATGAACTCCGAAGATTCCGAACTCATCTTGACTTCTCCAAAGTCTTCTAGCTTCCTCTTGTTAGAGAGGAACTCTTTCAAGAACTTCCCATAAGCGGGCATACCTACAATTTCATCAATGAAAGGTATATTAATATGCAGTTTGCTCATGAGTTCAATTAACTTACCGAATTGCTTGTCTAGGCGCGCTCTTGCTCTAGACTGCGGGAATGGTAGGGGAGGTTTATAAGCTGGAGGAGGAACGTAGACATCTTCCTTCTCCTTCCCCTTATCTTTCTCCTTCTCATCTGGGACTTCCACAAACTTGGGCTGCGGGTCGGTGGTTGTCACGCCACTCCTGGTGGTGATAGCCATTACCCTTCCCTTTGGATTGTCCTTTGTTTTCCCTGGAAGCTTTCCTTGATCTCTAGGAACTTCCTCGGCCTTTCTGAACATATGGTTTCCCAAAGATTTTTGAGCTTTATCAACCTTAGTTATGTAACTCTCTAGTCCTTGAAGTTTTTCCAAGATCGTTTCCAACATAAGATTGGGCTTCTCCTTCTCCTTATTGTTCAAACCATTTGACGTTTGCCCCTGGCTTTTCAAAGGGGTAGAAGAAGAGGAAGATGTTAGTGAATTTCCAGAATTTGGATAGGAATTATCGGAATTTTTTGTTGGTTGGAACGCCAATTGTTGTTGGAATTTCGGTTGTTGCTGTTATTCCAATTGTTGTTCCAATTGTTGTTCCGGTTATTGTTCCTATTCCCTTGGTGATTGTTGTTGTTGTTGCCTAAGTAGCCAACATCTTGCTCCTTTGGCTTTTGAAGTCGAACTCTAATGATTTCCTTCGACTCCTTGATTTCGGTGTTGAGGGAGAATATTTGGGTTTGGGTGCAGCTTGTGTTAGCTTGACTCCCGGCTCTACCTTCTAGTGGGAATACTTCTCAATCACTTGGGCTTGCTTCTCAATGAAATCCCAAGCATCACCCTCTCTCATATCCATGAATGTACCACAAGAGAGAGATTGGAAGTTGAATTATGTGTCAACATCCAACCCCTTGTAGTAAATCTCCAATAACTCCAGCTTTGAAATGCCATGGTGTGGGCAATCCAATAAGAGGTCCTGAAATCTTTCCCATGATCGAAACAAACTTTCGTTAGCTTTCATAGAAAATGCATTAATTTTACCTCTCAATTCCGACGTCTTGGATGGCGAGAAGAACTTGGTGAGGAACTCCGAAGATAAATCCTCCAATGTGGCAAGCTTTCCAGCTGGAAGAGCTTGATACCAAGATAGAGCCTTGTCCTTCAAAGAGAAGAAGAACGGCTTGATCTTGTAGTTGTTGTTGGTAGCCCTCTTCAGCTTCAATGTCTCCATGAGAATCTCAAAATTCTGTAGATGTTGGTGTGGAGATTCAACACTAGTTCCACCAAATTGATTTTGACGAACCATTGTGATAACTTGCGGGCTAAAACTGAATTCCTGGATGCCCTCATATCCGAAATTCACACCTAGACGGCGTGGTTACTGAATTGGATCCATCCTTTGCCCAAGAGTTCTTGGTTCATCCCCTACATTAGCAACTCTCACATCTCCAGCGGGAATGCGAGGAACAACCGGTGGTCTTGGGTTGTTATGAACAGGGTGAATCACCGGATCAATTTCCTCAAGTGGTGGCATATCATCATCCTCATCATCAGATGATTCAACTCTAATGGACTTAGTTGGTTTCTTGACCTTCTACTTCTTAGTGTCATTCAACTCCAACTTCATGTCCAACATCATAGCTTTGAGTTCATCAATTTGAAATTGATGACTCGTTAACTCGTCCAGACGAGCTTTCTCACTCAACTTAAGTTGAAGTTGAACTTCATCCAACTCAGCTTGGATATTTCTCTCGTTGTTTTCAGCCATCTTTTTCTCTTTTAACTTTCTTCTTAAAGTTTTCTCAAGTTCTGGATCGAAAGGAACTAGATCTTTGGTAGATCTAGTCTTTCGCATGTACCTAAAGAATCTGCAAAAATCACTCACAAAGAGATATCAAATAACAAGAGCAAAAGCTCCCAAGCTCGACGACCGAAAACCGGAATTAGTCTTGACCAACTCCCCGGCAACGGCGCCAAAAACTTGTTCGCCCCTAAACGTGCGTTCAAATAAGTTTTAATTATAAAATTAGAATAAAAGCAAGCGAACCCGTAGTGTACGGATCGGCGTAGATTAGCAAGTATTCCAGAGTATCGAACTCAGGGAATTGGTGAAACAAAATTAGTTTCAAGTAATCGAGCAATCAAAAGTGTAGAAGCTTTGCAAATATTTGGGAAAACAGCAACCCTAAAGATCCAGACGTCTAATTGTGGCAATCGATTCAAGATATACTATATATAAGGACAGAGTTGAGAATTGCAAAGTTATACTAAAGTAAGGTAATGTACGAAGAAGTTCCAAAACCCTATATGTCAAACCCAAAGAATATCTCTATAAAGGTTGTTGAGGCTGCAGTATAGAAAGGATCTAAAGGTAAGAATTGATCTCAAATACCCATGCCCAAACCCAAGGAATCAAAGATAGACTAGAACGGTTAAGGTTGTGACACTCGAAACCGAAATAGAGGATGTTGAGTCTCACTACTACCTAGAAAAGGCAAGCCAATGCTAGGTTAAAATCACGGGTAGTTCTTGAGAAATCACGGCCTGGAGTTCAAGAACAGGCCGTGATTTAGGTTCGTCAACAAGATTCTCACAACTCTCAGGGTCCAATCTGTCTACGATCGATCTATCATCATCTAAGCCACAACTATCAACCCTTCACCTTAGAATTGCTAAAGGGTTTTAGCCAATAACCGTCATTATGATATCAATAACCAAATTAAGAAGAATGAAAGATGAAAACCCTCAAAAACTCAATAACATTATAAAACAATCACAAATCCGAATAACAAAGTATAATGTTCAATGGATTCAGAATATGAAATAAGAATCCTCACAATGATCTCAGGGAACAAAGAAGAACGGGTGTCAATCCGTCTTCCAAATCGAACCTAAGAGAATCTCCAAACTTCCGTCGCAAGTAATCTCCGATCTTAACCCTAATGGCCGTCTCCGAAGTTCTAAGCGGAACTCTCCACGAAGGGTAAGCAGCGGTCCAGCCGGGCTAAGCGAGGATCCCGAAAACTCCTTTCTCAAGCCTTTTTATAGGGTGAGGTAGGGTTACGAGAAAGCCCAATGACGTGGTTGACATGGCAAATATGACACATCGCAGGCTTCCCAAAATTACGGTCATGAACAACTTTCCACGACCGTAATTCAAGGCGTGGAACTAGATTTACGGCATGCTATGATTTCCACGGTCGTGGTTTAGACCGTGTAACTCTCTGTTGTGTTCCAAACTCTCTTCCACAATCATGTTGCTAGATCCACGGCCGTGGTTTAGAGCGTGGACTTCAAAATCCTCTTCCACGACCGTAATTCAAGGCGTGGAACTTCAAACTCCGTGTTTTTGCCTTTGTTTCGTGACATCCTTCATCTATGCTCCTTCTTTAGCCTCTTCAATGCATTTCCTTGCCATCAAGCATGGTCAAACACTCCTTTCCTTCCACATTTTGCTCCAATCCAAGCTTTATTCACCTAAAAACAAAACGAAGCTAGTGTAGATCTCTATATCGACAAAATGGGTGAACTAGCTCATAACTACTTCAAACTCATATCTAAGAACACGCTAAATAGGAAAAAACAACTAAAACAAGTGCCTAAAATATAGTCATATTTCATGCTAACAACTTCACCGTACATCATTCCGTTTTAGAACACATACCTTAGCAATCCTAACTCTGCCCATATAATCTTTAAAAGTCTTGAATCGAAAACCACAATCGGATTTCTTGATCCTTAGAATTCGTTTTTCCAAATCTTTACACAAAATCAATTCTTTCTCTTTCAATAGTTGCATTCTTTCCTTGATAGATTTCTTAGTCTGATTTTGATTTCACCAAATCCATGTGTTCGACCCTAGAATTCTTGCTTTTATTACAATCGATCCGTACACTGCGGGTTCGCTTAATTGCATTTATTCTTGGTATAAATATTAAAACTTGCATACACCCTTTGGAGCGAACAAATGTCATTAGCCAAGACTATTAAGACACCTAGTGTTGCTAACATCCATCTTACCACTTTGTTTTCACCTTAGTGGGATGACGAGAAGGAGTATATGTCGCGAGCCCCTTATGCTAGTGTAGTAGAGAGTTTGATGTATGTTATGGGTTATACAAGACTAGATATGGAGCAAGTTGTTAGTGTTGTGACCAAGTTAATGGGGCAACCAGGAAAAGAACACTAGCAAGCTGTGAATATGATATTTCGGTACCTTAGAGGTACATCTGACAAGGGACTCGTTCTTGGGAATGATATGTAGTGTTTTGACACAAGTTACCCGATTCTGATTGTGTAGGAGATGTTGATACTAGAAGATCTATGACCGATTATATTTTCACTCTTGGGGATTTTGTTGTGAGTTGGAAGGCATTCTTACAACCAACGATCACTTTGTCTACCACAAGGTAGAGTTCATGACATTGACAAAAGCAACTAAAGGGAAAATTTGTTTAAAGACATGTGTTAGTGATTTAGGTATACATCACGATCAGGTTATTGTGTATTGTGACAGTTTAAGTGCAATATGTTTGGCCAAGGATCATGTTCATCATGAAATGACTAAGCATATTGATGTCAGAAATCATTTCTTGATAAGTGAGAAGAGGATTATTAGAGTGAAGAAAGTAGAGACTATTGATAATCTTGCTAATATGTTCACCAAACAGGTACCTCGCAGCAAGTTCCAACATTGTTTGGACTTGCTAAATGTTAAAAGTTGTTGAGTGCCCTTGGGGTACATCTAGATAGAGAGAGTGTAGATAGTCTAGGCATTGACTAATGCATGTGATATATCTTTGATGATTTAAGTCAAGGTGGAGATTTGTTGATATGTCTTGAATTGAACTTGTCATTTGTTTGGCCAGTGTGAATCGGTCTTATACTTGACGACCAAGTACAACTTAGAGTTTCGTTACTCTATGTATTGTAGCATCTCTCTGCTTCCAAATAATCCTATTATCATATGTTTATCATTAACCTGAAACTTCTCAATAAAATCAGTGTGAGAGTGGATATATCCATCATTAGGTGAACCAATATAAATATGTGTATCGTATTTCTTGTTTGTTGACACCGATTTTTTCTCATAAGTAACAGTCAAATGAAAGGAGAAATTTTGTTGAGAGAAAGTATGTTATTATACGTTTTATGATTGAAGTGTAACTTGTAAGAGCATCGAATGCATTGCCAGTTGAAGGATCAGCAAAGCTACCATCATGCCTTCGTCTCGACACATTCATCCACCTTGTTGGGTCTGCTATTCATCAGTATCTGTACATACACGTACGTAAGTTATATAAAGGACAACAAAACTCGTCCACAGTTCAACACAATTCCTATTTAAAATTATCGATTTAAGGCTTCAATAGAAATAGGCAATTACCCATAACCCAGGCCACTTGTTTCAGGATCATCTTAAAGTATCAATTTCAATTCGAAAATGTAATTTACACTACTACTTTACTTTTTTAATTTTTAATTACCTATCCAAGCTGAACTACAATAATAACTATTAGCTACCAAAATATCGTAATTTACACTACTACTTTACTTTTTTAACCAAATCATATGTTTTTTGTTGCATTGTGTATAGTAAATTTTTTATATTATTTTCGAAATTTATATTATATTAAATCCATAATCAAGCCATGAAATTTTATTTTTACTAAAAATATATTTAAAAAATATTTTATCAATTTAACATCTAACGCAATATTCCTAATTTGATAATTAAAAAATATATTTGATCTGTGCATCCTCAGCTAATGTAATTTTAAAAATCTAACAAAAAAAATAAAATTTAGGGGAGAAGCTCCACGTAAAATCGTCTAACTTATAAAAAAATATTTCATAAATAAAACATTAGTTAGAAATAAACGTATATAGCCCTATTTGCACCTTTAATTTATAACTAAATCTTCTCATACAATCTTCATTTATAAAAAAAAATAAATACATTATGAATAAATAAAATAAATAGATTTGATTCCGTCAATATTTGAGTTATGCTCATCTTGATCCGTTCAAATAAATGTTTCCGAATAAGGTACGTAAATGCGGTTTACTACCACTATATATATAAAAAAACACATAATTGCAACTCAATCATCTATTTTTCATTAGATACAAATCAAATATTCGATTTTTCGATACGTTAATTATCATTAAAAATTTATAAATTTACTAATCATGTTTATTGCGGTATTCAACAACAAATGTTTTTTATCATCACCTTGTAGTGAATACAAGATTCTCTCACATTCCTATACACATAAATCATTTTCGTTATTCCATGTAAACCATCAATTTTTTTATTTGCACAATATTTCTTAACAAATAGCTTATAAGACACGATATAAACTAGTTTAGTGTTTTAATCAGCAAATTAAATAATAAACTATCGTGTAAAAACATATGATTTGGTTAAAAAACAGTAGTTACCATCTTACAAGTTACAAATGACATCTAGTTCATGATTCACTCGTCAATATATATACATCATCTACACTTATATATTTTAATCGTTAGTAGTGATGCTTCATCCGATCCCAATTCAAATATAAACTAATAAACTATATAATCAATATATACTAGCATAATAATGGATTGTCGATGTTCACACTCAACAATTGTGAAATCAATACGTATACCAATTTAACAAGTGGGATCTTATTATTTTGTTTGGTAAAATAAAAGAGAATGTAGTGTAGGGTAGGGTACCTTGCGGAGCATAGTATTTTCATTGACAAGGGTAGAGATCTTCTCCTCTAACTTAAAGTTGTGGTCTTGCAGCTCTTTGGCCCTCCATTCGAGATCGCTGACGTAGACCTTCTTCCTTTCCCTTGCCTGCTGAGCTGAGACCCTGTTCCTCAGCAGCCTCTTAAGCCTCCGATACTCCTTGTCAATAGGATTTCTACCCCTTTTCCGCTTGGGGCTCGAGCTCTTCTTCTTCTTCGTAGACTCCTCCATGTCCGGCACCGTGAACAGCTCATCGTCGCTCTCTTCTATTTTGCTCGTTTCCTTCATTCTAGCTGCCAACCCAGAGGTGGATGCTATTGCTACGTTATCTCCAGGAAGAAGGGACATTTTTTTGGATTTTTTCTTCACTTTGTTTTCATCTATGTTTATATTCCATTTCAGAAAATAAAAATAAAAATGCTCATATTCATAATTTAAGACTTAAAAGCGGAAGGTGTAGGGTTTCGTGGTTTGGATAGGGAGAATGTGGTTGTGCTCACACAAGTGTTACGTGGAATGATATGGAGCAAATATATGCTCCTTCACCTCTGCCCACACGTTCCTTTCTCCTTTTTTCTTCCTTGCATGGAGTTGGACCATTCTCAAATAATAACTAACTAGCCTTGGTATTTATGAATAAAATTGGATCAACTCTAAATATAGATACATTTGTTTTGTAATTAGCTCTACCTCAAAGCCCTCATAGATTATTATATTCAGTTGACGTTGTTAATATATCTTCTATATCCGGCAGGGTTCCCACGTTAATGCGAATCAACGCACACAAGATTTCGGGATTCCATCATAAAATCAATTGGCAATAGAAGGAGTAGCCCTAAAAACTTAGATGTTAGGTTCACATATTGTCAATGTTGGACATTTCCACACTCATCCCTCCCTCAAGTGCAACTATCCCGAACTAGTTGATATTTGACACAAAGCCTTAAGGTCAACCCGTTTAACACAAGATAATGAGACCCGGATCATGTGTTTGACATTAAAATAAACTTACGCAAACATTCGGGCTTTCAATCTATATCCAATTGGCCATAAGAAGAGTAGTCATAAGACTTATATATTAGATTCACGTAGTATCATATTGTCGATAAGAATCATTTCCATATCAATAGACGTTTACGTAAGATTTAGGCTCTAATATAACAAATGTCTTGTTGGTTGATCATTTGAAATTAAAATTTTAATGGATACAACTATTCAACAGAATTTGAATAATATACGGGTAATTAACAATTTAACATATTTGTGGAGCGTGGTCGGTACAAAGACATAAAATCAAACTAGTCTGGTCTTATTATAGGTCATCTATAAGTTTTTTTTAACCCGTAAGGCCGTGTTGTACGTATTCTTCTTGTGTTTTATAATAAGTTGATAAGTTGTATTAGTGTGTTAGCATATGGAAATTGGAATGAGGATTTGGTTGAAAAAAGAACACGTAAATGCATGGAGAGCCACCCTTGCCATGCACAACTACTATTCAGCAAATCAAAGCCATAAATGCGGTAACGTGACTACCCTAGCTGATTGTTTACTTTACGCCACCAACACCAAGTGGGCCGATCCCTCATTTGAGTCCAATGTGTTGGGAAAACTTCCCACTTTCGTGTTGGTAGAATGGGAATATGGGACTAATTAAGTCAATGACTTAATTGATACAAACTCACTTATATTTATGTGGAGAAGGAATTCTACAAGATTTTGTGTGGGCACTCTTACAACTTGCTTGAGCTCTCAAATTTGTGGATGATACAAATCTACAACTTCTCCACCTATTTATAGTTGGAGGAGATCAAATCCCTACACAATAATCTAAGAAAGATATTTTAGAAGAGAATTCTAGAACTACACAAATTCCTAGAAGATATTTTAGAAGAAAATTCTAGATTAGTTCTAGACTAATCTTATCTTGATCATTCTCTTCTTCTCTAGATCTTTCTCATCTTTTCTTCTCTTCTCTAGAGCATTCTCCACAATGGATTGTTCCTTTTTGGATCTTTTGCCCATTGGGCTTATATCCAATTTGTTGGATAACCCATTTATTGAATGGGCTTGATTAAGGAGGGACCAACAATTCTCCCCCTCACGACTTAATCATGTGATACGATGCCGGTACCTTGACAACAATCTTCAAACTTCTTGGTCGGTATTACCTTGGTCATAATGTCTGACCAGTTCTCATCAGTGTGCACCTTGCCAAGTTGCAGAAGCTTTTCTTCAAGAACATCCCGGATCCAGTGATGCCGTATATCGATGTGCTTCGAGCGGGAGTGAAGAGTTGAATTCTTTGCCAAGTGAATTGTGCTTTGATTATCACATTGCAAGATATAACGATCTTGCTCTACTCCCATCTCCATCAAGAAGTTCTTCATCCATAACATCTCCTTGCAAGCCTCAGTAGCTGCAATATATTCTGCTTCAGTGGTGGACAAGGCAACACTCTTTTGTAACTTTGATTGCCAGGAAACAGCTCCCCCTGCGAATGTAATCACATATCCTGACGTTGATTTCCTGGAATCATTATCACCGGCCCAGTCGGCATCTGTGTATCCTTGTAGTATAGGCTTCTCTTTTCCAAAGCATAAGCACCTATTAGTAGTGCCTCGTAGATATCGGAGGATCCATTTCACTGCAGCCCAATGTTCCTTTCCTGGATTTGCTAGGAAGCGACTCACTACTCCAACTGCATAGGCAATGTCGGGCCTAGTGCACACCATGGCGTACATGAGGCTGCCTACTGCCGAGGCATAGGGGATCTTCTCCATATCCCGCTTCTCTTGCTCACTAGTTGGGCATTGCTTTGAACTTAACTTAAAGTGCCCAGCAAGTGGTGTGCTTACCGGCTTAGCTTGGTGCATATTGAATCTCTCTAGCACCTTTTCGATGTATCTTTCTTGGGATAGCCACAACATCTTCTGTGATCGATCACGAGTGATCTTCATCCCAAGAATTTGCTTTGCCGGTCCTAAGTCTTTCATGGCAAAGCTCTTGCTCAAATCTTTCTTAAGAGCAGCTATCTTGTTACGATCATGACCTACTATTAACATGTCATCGACATAAAGTAAGAGTATGAGAAAGTCGCCACTAGCGTACCTCTTCATGAAGACACACGGGTCGCATGGATTCTTCTTGAAGTCATGATCAGCCATGAAAGAGTCAAACTTTTTGTACCATTGCCTTGGTGCCTGTTTTAGCCCATAGAGACTCTTCGTTAGTCGACAGACTAGATTCTCCTTGCCTGGTTCTTTAAATCCTTCAGGCTGCTCCATGTATATCTCCTCTTCAAGATCTCCGTGGAGAAAGGCGGTCTTGACGTCGAGTTGTTCGATCTCCAAGTCCAGAGCAGCTGCTATACCAAGAACAACTCGGATTGATGACATCTTTACTACCGGAGAGAATATCTCTTCAAAGTCGACGCCTTTCTTCTATTGGAATCCTTTTACGACCAATCGAGCCTTGTACCGAGGCTTTGAGTTTTCATCCTCCGATTTTATTCGGTATACCCATCTGTTCTTCAAAGCTCGCCTCCCTTTTGGTAGCTCTACCAGCTCATATGTGTGGTTTTCATGCAAGGATTCCATTTCATCTTGCATGGCTCTTACCCATTCACTTTTGTGAGTGTCGTCCATGGCCTCCTTGTAGCTTTGAGGCTCCCCCTCATCCGTGAGGGTCACATATTCATCGGGTGTGTATCGTGTAGATGGTCTTTTGACTCTAGAAGACCTTCTCAGTTGAGATTCTGGTGGAGTGCTCGATTGTCCTTCTGGCGCTTGGTGGATTTCTTCATCACCATGCTCTAGAGTAGTATCACTCCCTTCAACATCTTCATTTCTTGGCGTAGCTTCATTTGAAGTGTCTTGTTGTATCGGAGAAGGGTCGGGGTTTAGTGTGCTCCTTTTGACTCTTGTCCTTGGCTTCTCTGATCGTCGAATATCTTCAATTGTTTGATCTTCGAAGAATACCACATCTCGACTTCTGACGACCTTGTTGGTGGTCGGATCCCATAGCCGGTATCCGAGTTCATCTTTGGGTGAGCCAAGGTAGATACATTCTTTAGTCTTGGCATCAAGCTTGGCACGTTCGTCCCTAGGTATGTGAACGAATGCCCTGCACCCGAACACCTTTAGATGGTCATACGAAACCTTCTTTCCTGACCAAACTTCCTCCGGGGTGTCTCCATTCAGGGGAACGGACGGCGTAAGGTTGACAATGTCGGCGACAGTCTTCACAGCTTCTCCCCAAAACGACTTGGGCAATTTTGCGTGAGATAGCATACACCGAACTCTTTCTGTAATTGTTCGGTTCATTCTCTCTGCAAGCCCGTTCAGCTGTGGTGTCTTAGGTGGTGTCTTCTCCATCCTGATTCCATGAGATCTACAGTATGCCTCAAACGGACCTCGATATTCTCCTCCATTGTCAGATCGAACACTCTTGAGCTTTTGTCCTGTCTCTCGTTCCACCCGAGCAACAAACTCTTTGAATGCATCAAGAACTTGGTCTTTGGTCTTTAGGAGATAAACCCATACTTTCCTTGAGTGGTCGTCTATGAAGGTTACAAAATAGGACGCACCACCAAGGGATTTCTCGGACATGGAGCAAACGTCGGTGTGCACAAGATCTAGAATATTCTTTCTTCTTCTAGGTTGAGAAGACGTTTGGAAGGAAACTCTATGTTGTTTACCGGCTAAACAATCGGCACAAGGGTCAAGAGAGTTACCTTGCATCTTTGGGAGGAGTTGTCTTCGCGCTAGTGTGTGAAGACCCTTCTCGCTCATGTGTCCAAGCCTTCGATGCCATAGTTCCATGTCTTCTCCTACGACATTGGCTTCTCCTTTGCAGAGCTTGGCTTGTGTCACGTATAATGACCCTTCCTTCTTTCCTCGAGCCATTATCATGCTTCCTTGGATGAGCTTCCATTTGCCGCCACCAAACTGATTTACTAGGCCAAGATCGTCAAGCTTTCCAGCTGATATGAGGTTGAGGCGCATATCCGGGACATGCCTCACATCCTTAAGGGTAAGCTTGCATCCCGTATTTGATACCAGGATGATGTCTCCTATACCAACAATCTTGCTCCTATTTTGATTCCCCATCTGGACATTACCAAAGTCACCACTTTGGTAGGTTGAGAAGAAACTTTCATGGGGTGTGACGTGGAATGATGCACCGGAATCGACAATCCAGGAGCTATCGTCAGAGGCGATATTCAGGAAGTTGTCTTCTCCGAAGAGATATAGATCATCACCTTCATCTGCCATGGCGGTTGTACCCTTGTCTTCCTCTCGCCTCTTTGTTGGGTTAATTTGGTCTGGCTTGACGTTGCCGGCCTTCTGATCTTTCTTAAGAAATCGACATTCTGATTTCTTATGGCCTATTTTTCCACAATAATAACAAGTTGGCCTAGAGCGTGACTTAGACCGACCTCGAGACTGGTCTCGGCTTCGGTTCATATTGCGCCCACGTGTATCGCTTCTACTCCGGTTGTCAATAATGTTCGCCTCAGACTGGGTAGACGTTCCTCGTTCCCTCCTTCTAACTTCTTCACCAAGGAGACTATCACTAACGGCGTCCATGGTGAGCTTCCCTTCCGGGGCTGAGTTACTAAGGGTAACTACGAGAGTGTCCCAGCTCTCTGGAAGGGAACTAAGGAGTAGAAGGGCTTGCAACTCATCCTCGAGTTTCATTCCAGCTTTACTTAGCTGATTTACGAGCCCCTTGAAATTATTCAAGTGCTCGATCATGTTTTGGCCATCCTTGTACTCCATCTTCACCAACCGTTGAACTAGAACGGCTTTGTTACGAGGCGTTTTCTTTTGAATCATGGACTCAAGTTTTGTCCATAATTCAAAAGCATTTGTATATGTAGATACATGTTCAAATAGAGATTTGTCGATGTACTTACGGATCATGGCGACTGCTTTCCGGTTTAGAAGCTCCCACTCCTTCTCGCTCTTTCCTTCGGGCTTATCCTTGCTGGTGATGGGCTCGTACAAATCCTTACAACAAAGGTGGTCTTCCATCATCGGCTTCCAATAAGAATAATTATCCGCCGTGAGTTTGAACATCTCGCCATCGTGAATGACGGTAGCCTCCATCTTGACAACACGAGCTAAGGAATAATGACCGGACTAACCTTGCTCTGATACCAGTTGTTGGGAAAACTTCCCACTTTCGTGTTGGTAGAATGGGAATATGGGACTAATTAAGTCAATGACTTAATTGATACAAACTCACTTATATTTATGTGGAGAAGGAATTCTACAAGATTTTGTGTGGGCACTCTTACAACTTGCTTGAGCTCTCAAATTTGTGGATGATACAAATCTACAACTTCTCCACCTATTTATAGTTGGAGGAGATCAAATCCCTACACAATAATCTAAGAAAGATATTTTAGAAGAGAATTCTAGAACTACACAAATTCCTAGAAGATATTTTAGAAGAAAATTCTAGATTAGTTCTAGACTAATCTTATCTTGATCATTCTCTTCTTCTCTAGATCTTTATCATCTTTTCTTCTCTTCTCTAGAGCATTCTCCACAATGGATTGTTCCTTTTTGGATCTTTTGCCCATTGGGCTTATATCCAATTTGTTGGATAACCCATTTATTGAATGGGCTTGATTAAGGAGGGACCAACACAATGCAACCAAATTTGGTTCGCCCGTATGATTTTAACTCCCAAAACGAGAACGAAATGGAAACAATTCTACTTCATATATACATCCTTGTTCATGAATTTATTTTGAAATCATTCCTTCTAGTTTAATGTAATTGAAGTAGAAATTGATTAATTATGATATCCTCGGTCTATAGGGAAACAAAATAGTGAAAAATAAATGCATTTTGCATGAAACCAGAAAAAATATTCAAAAAATATTAATGAACAAGATGCACATAAGGAATAGATTCATTTTCATTCCGTTGACGAAAATACAACCAAACTGGGTCAAAAGCTAAATATGCCCAACGAATACAAAGATCATAGGTATGCAGCGGCAAATGTAGTTTGCCCATCGTCAACTAACTGATGAAAGGAATAAGAATTCGTTTGGAAGCGTTAAGAATTATTCTCTCTAAAATATTTTTAACACATAAAAGTAATTTATCATTTTCATTTCTTTTCTTTATCCTTATCCAATTTCATTTCATTTCCATTTCACAACTCCAATCAAACGGGCATTAAGGGCTCATTTGAAAGCACTAAGAATTATTCCCGAAAACGGAATGATTATGAATCAATAAAAACTATGCTTGTTAAGAGGTCTTTTCGTAAAAATAATTTCATCATTTTCATTTCCTATCTTTACGCTTATTCGATTTCATTCCGTTTTCATTTCACCCCACAAACCAAACGAACACTAAGTGTAGTAGTTGGTGATGAGGCTAAGATTCCAATTAGTTGGTGATATAGTAATTAAAACTAAAGGAAACATTGTCAAGCTGAAGGTCAAATTTAACAGCACAAAATCACATGTCATGACTATAATTAGCTGACCTCCCACCAAGAATATTCAAAAGCCAACACGTAGAAACCTGACTCAAATTGGTGGGAAATATGAGTTATTTCAACTCTTAACTAAATTCCCCTAAATCCATTTCAAATCAGTACCATCCAATTGAACCAAAAACCAGTAACTAGCTAAACCAAGGAAAAAACTGAATCAATCAGCTTGTCCATGTTACAAATTTCAAAAGCAAGCAAAGTAGCAAGGAGCATGTATCTTTTAGGTGGATTCTTCCATGGTGTTAGGCCGTCCAATAAATTTTGAAAGTCTTTTTTATTATTAATTTTAAAATTATATTTTATTAAAAAAAAACTAAAAATTACGTTTTTAAGATAATAAAAATACATAAAAAAATGATAATAAACAGTAATACAATGAAAGAATGACAATAAAAAGTAATACAAGATTGTTATTAACTTTAATATATTTTTGGAGAATTTTTTTTTAAAAAAAGAGGTGATAAAAAATATATTATAGAACATAAAAATAAAAAAATAAATGAACTCGGAGGCCCCGTGTCAATGTTTTCTTTTATTATTAATTTTAAAATTATATTTTATTAGAAGAAATGGAGATAAAAGACTAAAAATTACTTTTTTTAATAAAAAATATATGAAAGAATGACATTAAAAAGTAACACAAGATCGTTATTAGCTTCAATATATTTTTGGCGAAATTTTTTTTTTAGAAAAGAGGAGATAAAAAATATGTTATAGAATGGAGAAAAAAAAAATGAACAAGTAAAAGGCCATTTGAACTCTTGACCATTTGGTTCTAATATTGAGATTTAACCAATATGACAAGTACTCTTTTGTTTCATAAACTAACGAAAAATAAATATTATAAAGCCCCAAAAAAATTGTGAGTCTAGTGATGTTTAGCCTAATTACACACCCTTGTTGGACGAGTTTGCATGGCGTCCACTTCAAATGAAAACCCTTGCCATGATGCTCTTCTCAATCTCTACAACACCACGATTTTTCATAGGAAAATAGTGATAATATATTCGTTGTATTGTAATAAGATTTTCATGAGACCTTTGAATAAATATAGTGTCAAAGAAAAGATTCACCAAAAGATCAAACATTTACCCATATACCGCTAGCAAATATCACTAACACATAGTATGAAGACATTGATTGAAGCTCTTTTAATGAAAGCAAATAGTTTTCTTACAAGAATATAATTTGGTACAACTAATAGCGACATTAGGTGCAATGCTACCTATATATGTCCGATTGAGATTATCATAAGAATGTATCCACATAGAATTTCCTCAAACTAATAGGGTTGGACTTTGGAGTGATGTACTCCAAGCCATATGATGAAGACAAATGATATCCTCAAATATCACACAAATTTGCAAGTGCACGACCATTGTCAATGTAGTATGATGATGCATTCATCAAGGTCGAATTCCACAAGGAATCTATTTAGCTTAATTGAGATCAAATTCAAAGCATGTTCAAGTGTGTAAAAGAAAGGGAAAAAAAAGGATGATCAATGGATCAAAGATTGGGGGTGAATTGAGTAACCAAGGGTAAGTATCAAATATATGAGAAAACACTAGGTCTGTGGCTAATCCTCCCAAACCATAACTAGCTAGCATGCTTAAAAAGTAATATTCAAGCAATGAAAGGTAATGACACATAATTATGTATGATTATCTAAGTATTATAATCCTCTTTTGAATATCAAAGGATAGCTTATGTCAACCAGGTTATGTTATGATCAAGCCATAACTCAATTGACTAAGCTTAAGTCACAATCATGATCCTACTAAATAACATAAGCATCACGTGGTGTTTTCTATTTACATACATTATCTAGTATAATTAAAAAAAGCTTGGATGAATCATCACTAGTAGATTCAATCATCCTTTCGGCTCCGATTAATTTCACTCGAGCATGATAGGGATCTAAACAATGCATAATCATCCTCATACCTTGTAAGTATCAACTTGGAAGATTAATCTAGCAACCATTAATTCATGCTTGGAAGAATACAATGCTTTAACAAGAAAGATTTAAGTTAGTGGAAGTCTAAACCGCCAACATTGAGGTAAATCCAACATGAATGAAGAATAAATTTAGATTTATTGCCTCCTATATGCTAGTAATCATACTTGAGTTTCCCTTCATATCATGAATAAACACAACAATACTAATCTAGCATGATTTGAGGATTTTCACCCCAAAACTTAGATGAAAAACTACTCACTCATCGTAAACTTGTGCATCATAACAATAGAAATAAATACATGAGAGGAAAATAGACAAAAAAAAAGACAATTAGCAAGAAGAGTAGACGAGTTTAGTCTTACCAATCAAAAGTTATGAGCAAAATAAGTTGAATGAATGAAGAACAAGTTGAAAATATGAAGAACACAAAAACTTTCTCTTGATTTGACCCACAATTCCGTCCAAAGTAGCTCCAAAACGAGTTTTAAAATTTAATAGGATAACTAAGAGAGTAGTTTTAGAAGTGTATGATGAGATTGATGCAATTTCATTCAGACAATAATATAGGGCTCAAAAGATATGGCTCCCCTAACAAGCTAGTGGAGCAACTTGCAAAGTTAGTTAGGATGAATCTCCTGGTAGGAGTTGATCCAAAAACTCAGGACAACAACTCATAGTAGAGAGTACTCCTTGCTCGAGTTTTCCTCGACCATACACGAGTTTACCCAACTTAGTTCTTTCAACGTTACTCAATTGAATGTGTCTTCCTTGCTCGAGTGGGACGTCACTCGATGTAGAACTCAGAGGAAGTTGATCTTTTATACACAATTGTGTCTTCTTGTCTCAAGTGGAATGTCTTCTTCTCTTGATTTTTTGTCGTTTTTGTTCGAGTTGTTGATTCAACTCGAGATATGTAGAAATTATGCTCTTGAGGGTTCTTCTCTCAAGTGGAGTGTCTTCTTCTCTCATGTTTCACTGTCTTCTTTGCTCGAGTTATGAGCCAACTCGAGAGACGTTGAACACTTCCCACTTGAAACTTCTCACTCAAAATTCTCTTGTCTTCTTCTTTCAATTTCCGAGCCACTCGAGAGTCCTCCTTAGAGTTTTCCTTAGCTTCATTGTCATCATGCTAGGATCCTTGCTTGTTTTCCCTCCCTCATTTGCTCATGAGATGGTTGATGAGTTGGTATGTGATACTTGGATGACTTGGATCTTCATTTAAGCTCCATTTTTTCCAAAATACGTGGACATACACAAAATAAGGGGAATAGACATTCTTTTGACATTTAAAAATCAAGCTAAGATATGAATGCCCAAACCATGAAAAACTAAAGGAAGATCACACAAAATTACATCTAAAAATATAGCATGATGCTATCAAAATACCCATACTTAGCTATTGTTTGTCTCCAAGCAAGAACAAATACAAAGGATAAAGGAACAAAAAAACAAAGAAAGAAAATATTTTTGGTAGTATGCTTCAAATGATGGATTACTTTCAACATATTATGACCATGACAAGACGTAAGGCAATGTTAAGAATAATGAGCATGAAATATGAATGTCAGATGCTCACACAAGAAACCTATAATCAAGAATTCTAAGTTAAAACAACTTAAACTTGCTACTTAGAGGTTATTAATGATGCTTGCACTTGGTTTGTATAGTTCAACCATATGAATAACAGTTTGCTAAAGTCCATATACTTAGATACAATCAAGCATGATCGGGAATTTTTGAATGTTTTTCTACTTGAACTCGGGCTAACAAATAAAATTTACAATGCTCATTTGGCATGATTTACATTCACTTGCATTCATCTTTTGGTGTGCATACTTGGCCACATTGACATAGAGGCAAAACGAAAAGAAAAATAAGCATTCATCACATAACCATTTTGGCATTTTGAACTTTAGAGTGCTTTACTATGACTTTTTTTACACTTTTTCATTCATTAGCCTTTTTTCTTACGGGTTATTATTTTTCACTCAATTCAACTAATGTAAGCTTCTTTAGGCCGAGCAATTTAGATTTAATAACCAATACACACTATCATGAACCTAAGTGATAACTCCACCTTGGTTATTTACTTGTATATGTGATGATGGAAGACTTAACATTATGAGCAGTTTATAGACTAACAAATATCGATTATATTTCTAGATTGCATGGTTTAGTTTTGTGTTTGTTAAATGTGTGCAGGCCTTGGAAAACATTTCAAAGGATGAACAGAGGCCTTGAAACAAGTTACAAGGGACAAACGCAGAGATTGAAAAGCACGTCAAGGGTTCAATACGGAGGCCTTGAAACTCATTTCAAGGGATCAAAGCCGAAGCCTTGAAACACGATACAAGGGAAACATTAGCTGGGAGCATTTCAAAAACAATATACAATCCCAACAACCAAATCTACCAAGGATCAAGAGAAGATCTTCAAAGAAGATATCAAGAAGATCTCGGCCAACTCAAGGAATATCTCCAACGGATTTTGGAGAAGATTTTTTTGCCGAATAAAAAGATCTTAGAAAGATCTTAACCCACACAAGATTGAAGATCTCTTCGAACGGATCTCACAAAGATCTCGAAGATCTTCAATGGCTATCAAAGAGAGATATTCTCAACCAAAGATTCTCAACATTTCAAAGATCTCGGAGTTTGAAGTAAGGACTTAAACGACAAGATCTTCAA
Source organism: Fagopyrum homotropicum (assembly GCA_033239125.1). Taxonomy (NCBI): domain Eukaryota; kingdom Viridiplantae; phylum Streptophyta; class Magnoliopsida; order Caryophyllales; family Polygonaceae; genus Fagopyrum; species Fagopyrum homotropicum. Next base: position 37,673,613 of record BSWB01000001.1, on the reverse strand, counting down.
CGGCTCTTTCATGAGAAGATCTCGAAGTAGAAGAAGAAGACTCACAACGTGCGCCAAGGTGATGAAGAAGATAAGAAGATTCTACAACGGCTACTCCATCTCAACCTACATCGTTTTCTATGGAGAAGAAAGAACATCACAACGGTCATCTTCACAACGGCTAGAACACTTCTCCATTGAAGACTATAAATGAAGATCAGGATCGAAGAGAACGAAAAACAAGCTTATACGAAAACATTCAAGTCTTCAAGCGATCAAAGCATCTTCATTTCATTTTAAAAGTTATTCTTCCTCTTAGTTTACAAAATCTTACATCCCTAGAGAGAGAAAAACACTAGAGCTCCATTGGTATATCTAAAGAGTGTTATACTCGAGTTTGTGTTACTCTGCGAAGTAACTAGGCTATTATTTATAGGTTAAGAGTTGGAACTAGATCGTAGCATTGGCTACATTGAGAGAAGAATGGAATTTCTTCTAGGTTGTATGTAGGACTCATTGATGCGGATAATAGATAGTTAGATCAGACGGGCAAAGAAACCCTAGGACGGAGACGTAGCCTGTTAGAGCTGAACTTCGTAAACATATCACCGTGTCGATCATTTTATTTCGCACATTTATTGCTTAATTGTGACTTACGTTGTTTTGAAGGTTTTCGAAGTCAAGACCTTGAAATCACTTTCAAAGCCCTTGAAAACCAGTTGTGTCACAAAGAGCTCAGATCGACATCAAGACCTTGAAATCAGTTTCAAAGCCTTGAGATAAGTTTTTGCAAAAAGTTTCATACTCTATTCAACCCCCCTTCTAGAGTATTTATATCCTTTAATTTCACCTGTACGGTTCTTCACTAAGCATATGACTTAACTTAAATTTCAAACATAAGCATAACTAAACTATACATCAACCAATAGAAAGGTATAAGATGCATAATTAAAGTCAACTTTCATATACATTTCATGGATGATTATTCAACATGCTTCACATATGTTATATTCACAAACATTAAAATCAACAAGTCTCAATTATTTCCATGACATTAACATAGTTATCATCATCAAGATCATTTCATTCAATACAAGAAGCATTTTTTTTTCTTTTTTTTTTGGATTTTATAAAAAATTTCAAATGTTTTTGGATTTTTGCAAATTAGAACTTAAACAAAAGAAAATCACAAGAAAGAAAATTAGATAAAATAAAGAAAGAAAATGAAAAACATGCTAACACGTATGCAAATTAATGTAAGTATTCCCTACACCATAAAGATTTACATTGTAATGACCGAAGTTTTTATTCCGGAAATCCACTCCTTATGACACCTCGTGTCTATGACCGGAGCCTTATAGGTAGTGCTAGTAGTAGTCACCGCCTCCGCGTGACAGAGTTCCAAAGTCGCGGCCACCTAACGTTGTTGCGGTCGTGACGGGGATTAGGCGCGGGTGCAGCAAATTGATAGATCGTAGGCCGATCCGTTTATAGCCATCTTTCTTTCCTTCCTTATCGGGGCGAGATCTTTGATGCATTAAGCCTTCTCCTCAACCCTAGCAGCCGGTTCTTTTTGCATTTCTCCCGTTTCACATTTGTTCCTTCCTCCCTCATCTCCTCCTTCATTCTCTCAACTGACCTTCCTCTTCATTTGTCTCTCCAACGAGCACTCCGATGCTTTCATCCCCTTTATGTGACTGTATCAAGAAGATCAAGAGACTGCCTTGTGGTTCTTTGGACGTTTGGTAAGCAAGCCTTCTTCTCCTCCTTCTTCCCTTCTTAATCCCCATCAAGGAGTACCTTGATTGTGACAACTATTTCATTTCTAGTTGATTACCAGTTCGTTAACCTTGTGTTAAAGCAATAAGCGGAAAAATGGAAAACGGAAAACGTAAAATTTTAAAACTTTATCTTACAACCATACTTACAACATATATACATACTAGCATATGTCATAAAACCCTGTTTAACAAAACACAACTGTTTAAAACCACACAAAACATCCTAGGCGGTAGCATCCCATAACAGTCCACCTGATATGATCTCAGATCCAAGTGTTGGGTCCAACGTCCTTGTCTTGATTAGGCTGAGTCTGAATAGTTGAAAAATGTGGTTATAACAACAATGAGCCACAAGCTCAGTAAGGGTATACAAATCGCACTCTCCAAATATATATATAAGTATCTGATATCTCATCCCCAAAGGACACTCTATACCTTGTCTCACATTCCAAAGCACACATACATGTCCACATTCACATTACGTACACAATCATCTATAACACATAATATATACGCATTCAAGCATGTTATCATACCACATATAAACATATCATCTCATATAAACATCTCATATCATACCATCACATATAAATAATTATAACATAACATATAACATGCTAGACTCGATTGGATCGATGCATAGGTGATAATTAACTAACTAACCCCAACTGATCGTACGATATATTTTCTCATGTGCTTTCGTATTTCTTTTCTTTCTTTCTTTCTTTTTTTCTTTCGGTTGGCCAACCCGATAGCGTCCTAGGCCCCCTGTAAATCAGGTTAGCAACCTTGGTCATCTTGTCCTAAGACCCCTGTAGACCAGGTTGCAATCTTGGACTATTTTTCTCATCTTGAGGCCCCCTGTAGATCAGGTAGCGACCTCTGAGGCCCCCTGTAGATCAGGTAGCGACCTCGTACCCCGGAAACCCGTGTTGGACCCAATTGGGCTAATTAATCATTTATCATCCTATATTATCACTTTCATATTATAACTCAATTTCATGCTTTTATCATATTCTTTCCATTATTATCTCATGTACCTCATGCATGCATTCATAAATCATATCAAGTCATCATCATTTCACTCAAATATATATATATATATATATATATATATATATATATAAGCATGCATAAAATCATGGCATAATAAATACAAAATATATATTAAGCAAGCGTAAGTCATAACCACTTACCTCACAAGTAAGAACAGTAAAACCTCGCAAACCAACTATTGAGTCCGTTTCCCACTCGGACTATCCTTCTTTCTCGTATTTGGATACGCTTACAAATTAATTAAGCTATAGTTAGACCAAAACCTTCAACAACACCTGTGGAGAATATCATATTCCTCGTATTAAACTTCTCGATTCAAACACTAGTTAAATTCATTCCTTTGAATTTAATTAACTTATATCCCCCTCTATAATCCCAATTTAATTAACTAACCTTCAATTAATTAATTAAATTTTGCCAGAATAACGTTTTGCCCGCAGGCAATTTCTGAATACAATTGTCATCAAATCTAATCAAACAAACAACCCATAATCACTAGAATAAAGTAACGAGTATAAAGGAAATTCCAATTATCCATTTTGACAAGCCTAAGGTCAATTTAGGTCAAATCGCAATACGGAAAACGAATAAATTCATAACTTATTCGTTACTAACCGATTGACGATCTGAAAGAAGATTCGGAATCACAACGACGCAGGCTACGCTCGGACACCATCAAATTCACCGGAATCTGAGCGACGAAACCTCCCTAGTATCACATATGCTCGACCAAGCCTTCCCTTGCTCGGAAATGTAGAAACTCGGTACCAAAATGAAGAGAATGAAGAGAAGAATCCAAAAACTCAAACGGATTTGAAATTGGATTAGAAACGGAGAGTAGATATGAGTTTGAAGGTTGAGAGAAATCAGAAATTTATAGCGAAGACGATAATTATCTTTTAGCGGAGTCGATAATTATCCTTTCACCGATCCGAAAGCGGTTTAAGCCCCTTCTCCAAACTTCTCGAAATTGGAATAATAAATTTGGAATATTGTATGGATAATTATTCCGCAATTGTCTCGAAAAACGCGTACTCCTAAGCCGTCTTTTGTTAGCCGCTAAGAAACAAAATAGAGACTCTTTTGGCCGTTTTGCCTTTCCATATTATTTCATATCTAGGACATGTCCGATGTCAATGATCATTTCTCTTAACTGCATTTTTATTAATTGAAGCTTCCAAATGCTCCAAATAACACAAGGGTGTAATTTTATCTAGGAGCAAGTTACCTCAAGAGGTATCTCTTGTTAAAACGTGTTTACTTCCTTAAAATTTCCGATTAGACCATCTTCGATTTGACTGTTACAAATATCTCCCACTTTAAGAAATTTCGTCCCAAAATTTAAGAAAGGAGGTAGAACCAAACTCGTAGATATATCAAAAGGATGTGCAACCGGATCACAAAATTTCAAGGTTTTTACTAAAAAAGATAGGGGTATCTAGCTCTCACATCTCGCTCGGTCTCCCATTTAGCCTCTCGAACTGAATGATGTCCCCATCTGACCTTCACCATTGGAATCTCGTTGTTTCTCAATCTTCGAACTTGCATGCCTAAAACCTCAACTAGTTCTTATGGGTAGGACAAGTTCTCAGATACTTCTATCTCAGGTTCGGGAATGATATGACTAGGATCTGACCTATACCTCCGTAGCACTGATACGTGGAAGACGTCATGCAATCTTGATAACTCAGGTGGTAACGCCAACTTGTACGCAAGTGGTCCGACCTTCTCTAAGATCTCATAGGGACCAATGTATCTCGGTGCTAACTTCCCATGCCTACAAAATCTCATAACTCCCCTCCAAGGAGATACCTTCAAAATACTCTATCGCCTATCTCATATGTCATCTCTCGTCTCACTACTAGAAACGCGGACCATATGCGACACATTTCATTCGACACTATGTCAATGTGTCGCAAAAAATTTGCATCCGCAAAACGCTCGCTAAATTGCGACACCTTAAGGTGTCGCAATTTTCTGACACATAAAGGTGTCGCAAATGGCAGTATCTGATACACGTTAATGAGTCGCAAATCTCGGACACATTTAGCTGTCGCATATGGCACAAAAACAGACACCTTAAAGTGTCGCATATGGCACAAATATAGACAAATTTGTGTGTCGCAAATGACACAAATAGCGACACCTTTGGGTGTCGCTTTTTTATTTTATTTCAACGACACTATAAGGTGTCGCAATTTTAAAATCTAAATTCCCAAAACTGAATATTAGGTTACGCTTTTCCGTATTGCCTTCACGACTCATAAATTTCGTCTCTCTCAATCCAAATCTGGGGATCAGGTGTGCTCGCTTCAAGGTTCTTCATAATTTCTCTCTTCTATAAAGTTTAGTCTTCCTCTCTTCCCAAATCTTATGGATTTCATGTGAGCTGGATTGTTCCAATACGAGGTAGAAGAAGAAATTTCAATATTATGCATAATTGTAGGTTAATTCATCTTTTCAATGTCAATTGTTTGCCCCCCTTTCATGTTTGTGGTTTTTCCTACTCTTGTCTTAGATATTGCCCTCTGTACATCAATATTATGCATAATTGTAGGTTAATTCATCTTGTTAGTATTTAATGTTGTTATAATTATTCTTTACAGGGTAGAGTTTAAATGGTAAAATAATTTGTTAAAGCTTGATTAGCAATCTGTAATATTTGTAGCACTTTATGTTCATTATTAACAACCAAAGAATTTGGTTCAGTTGATGATTTCGAACGTAATATATGAGGTTGGTGGACTAGTTTTCTAGTAGTTTGGTATAGATTTTTTTATTAAAATTTTAAATAAAAACTTCTCTATAAGTTATCTTGATTTATTAATAAGCAGTAGTAGGATTGTAAAAGCAATTAACAACTTGTTAGGGTTTAAGTGGTAACTAGTTAGGTAGCGTAGAGTTTTAATGCATCATTACCTTTTCTTGTTAGTTGTTGTAACTGTACATATGAATTAAAATATATTTTACTAATAAAATACATAAACAATATAGAAGTAGTTATACTATTGCATACTTTTATATATAGTTTTAGCGTAGGCATGTGTATAAGCCTTTTCATCGAATACTCACACTTTTACATTACAAATGAATTGAATGTTCTTAAAATTCTGCAATTTTAACATATCTTAATCAAGCTTGTTAATAATGCTGAAGTAGTTAGTACGAGATACCTTTCTCAGTTTGTTGTTAATAATGAACATAAAGGTTGCTTGTGTTAGCAACTAGTTTACTGTCATAAAGAACCAACTACTTTACAGTCACAATCTGTCATAAAGGTTGCTTACTGTATCTTTGATTTTCATGAACTGTATTGCTCTAAATATTAGACTTATTCTTTGTTGTTGTTTTTTCAGAGTGTAGAACAAAGTGGTACAAATAGTCAAATGCCTAGAAGCAAAGATTTGTGACTTTGACATGAAGCAAGAGTTCAAGGAAAGGTTTTATTTGAAGAATAGTATAACTTTTTGTACATTGTATTTTGTAAAAACAGTAGACTAATCTAATGTTTGAAGAAGGTTTATGTCTAACACTCTATTTTGGAAGAATTCTTAATGTAATAAATTTTCTTTTATTTCTACTAGTTTGTGAAGGAAACATTATGAAAATCTTGTGTATTGGAGCATTCCTTTTTTGATATATATGTCATTTTGATATTATTACAGGTGGTGTTTAAGAGAGAATCGTATTGTTAAATTATTTTTTTTATAAATTAATTGTAAATTGCGACATCTTAAGGTGTCGAAAATAATTGCGTTAAAATAGCAAAGCAAGGGCTAAAGAGAGGCGCAGAAGAGTGTCGCAAATGTCTCAAAACATGACACATATACATGTCGCAAAATTACTAACTAGTGTGACACCTTTAGGTGTCTCAATTTACCGTGACATGTTAAGGTGTCGCAATTGACACTTCTGTCAATTGTGACGGCGGAAATTGTGACACCTTTTAAAGGTGTCGCAAAATGTTATTAAAAGCATCGCTTAGAACGCGCTTTTCTAGTAGTGTCTATGCCGATCAAAGTAGCTCTTCTGACGATCTTGTGCTGCCTTCAAGCATTGCTTTACTACTTGTGATTTCTCTATTTTCTGATGTACAAGTTCAATACCCTCTATCTGTCGCATGCCCTCAAAACTCCAACATACAGGTGTACGACACTTCCTTCCATACAAGGCCTCGTAAGGGGCAATACCAACACTAGACTGGAAACTGTTATTATACGCAAATTCGAGCAATGGCAGGTTAGAATCCCAGTTACCTCTAAGCTCCAAAACACAAGATCTCAACATCTCCTCCAAGGTTTGAATCGTTCTCTCTGAATGTCCGTCTGCTTGAGGATGAAATGTCGTAATAAAATGCAATCTTGTACCTAAGGCATTTTACAGACTTCCCCAGAAATGTGATGTAAACCTCGGATCTCTATCAGATACAATCAATACAGGGACTCCGTGCAGTCGAACAATCTCTCTCACATACAACTCTACTAGCTCATCCAAGGAGTTATTTTGTCTCATCGGTAGAAAGTGAGTAGATTTCGTCAATCTGTCTACAATCACCCATACCGTGTCATTCTTTTTGAAAGTCCTAGGAAGTCCAACCACAAAATCCATTGTAATCTGCTCCCACTTCCACACGGGAACTGATAAAGATTGTAACTTTCTTGTTGGTGCTTGGTGTTCAGCCTTCACTTGCTGACGCACTAGACATCGAGCCACAAAATCAACTACCTCTCGTCTCATCCTGGACCACCAATAGATCTTCCTCATGTCATTAAACATCTTTGTACTCCCAAGATGCATGGAATACCTCGAGGAATGTGCCTATTCAAGTAGCTTCTTCTTTAACTCCTCAATGTTTGGCACGCATATCCGTGTACATCTGTGTAACACTCCCTGATCATACATATAGAAGTGTGTAGTGGTAGCATCTCCCACTTTAGCTTTCAACTTCTTCAGTGTAGCATCCTTATCTTGTCTAGTTGAAATCTCATCAAGAATCAACAGTCTTACCTGAATGTTCGCTATCAACTCTGATTCTCTTACATCCATCTCTACTCTCATAACTCTGAGAGCTAATAGATGCTCAACTTTGTAGTTAACCTTACTGCTTTGGTCACTACTCTTTCTGCTAAGAGCATCGGCTACCACATTCGCTTTCCCTGGATGGTACTCTATAGTGCAATAATAATCCTTGCGTAACTCCATCCATCTCCTCTGCCTAAGATTCAGATCCCTCTGAGTTGGAATATACTTCAAGCTCTTATGGTCTGTAAACACCGTAAATGTATCACCATAAAGATAGTGCCTTCAGGTCTTAAGAGCGTGAACTATAGCAGCAAGCTTTAGGTCGTGTGTAGGATAGTTCTGCTCATGAGGTCTCAATTGTCTAGCTGTATATGCTATTACCTTCCCTTCCTGCATTAGAACTCATCCTAAGCCACTCCTAGATGCATCGGTGTAAACCATAAACTTACCCTTATTTGAGGGTACAACCAGAATAGGGAACGTAGTCAATCTTTTCTTAAGTTCTTCAAAGCTCTCTTGAAAATTGTTGTCTCATACAAACTGTTGATTCTTCTTTAGCAAGTTAGTCAATGCTCCCCTTGGATTCTTCCTCATTGCAATCCGAGACAACCATCAACAATGGGGCTAGCTTCTGCGCGCGATAATCGAGAAGTTCTTTACAAACCTCTGGTAATAACCCGCAAGTCCTAAGAAGTTGCGAATCTCCGTAATGCTCTTTGGAATTTCCCATTCTGTAATAGCTTTGATCTTGGATGGATCAAGTTATATACCATTTCGTGATATCACATGCCCTAGAAAGGCAATCTGATCCGTCCAAAACATGTACTTGCTGAACTTCGCGTACAATTGTCTCTCCCTCAAAATCCCTAAGATACGTCTTAGAAGTTCTCTATGAGTATCTGCATCTCTGAAATATATCAAGATATCATCAATGAAGACCACGACGAATTGATCTAGATAAGGTTGGAAGATCGAGTTCATCAACGCCATGAATGTTGCAGGTGCATTCGTCAACCCAAAAGGCATAACTGTAAACTCATAGTGTCCATACCGAGTACGAAAATTTGTCTTCGGTATCAAATTCTCTGCTATCCTCAACTGCAGTATCTCGATCGAAGGTCAATCTTTGAAAACACTGTAGCACCCCTTAACTGATCAAGCAAGTCCTCTATCCTCGGTAAGGGATACTTGTTCTTGATTGTGATTTTGTTTAGCTGACGGTAGTCTATGCACAATTGTAAACTACCGTCCTTCTTCTTCACAAAAAGCACTGGTGCACCCCAAGGAGAAATACTCGGGCGTATAAAACCTTTATCGAGTAACTCCTCTAGTTTTTTATTTAACTCCTTCAGCTCTAGCGGAGCCATCCTGTAAGGAGCAATTGATATAGGTGTTGCACCTGATAATGCCTCAATCTCAAAGTCTACCTCTCTACTTGGAAGTAAACTAGATAAATCATCAAAGAAAACGTCAGGAAATTCTCTAATAACATCCACCTTAAATACTCTGGTGCTAACAATAGCAGAATCTGACAAACTAGCCAGATAAGCTTGACACCCTTTCCGAAGTAATCTAAAATTGGTCATTGTAGATATGAGACAAGCATGAATCACATTTCTCTCAAATGTCAAAATCACCTCTTTCACCCCATCTACCTTCATGGTGACATCCTTTGTATAACAATCAATCAAAGCTCTATGAGTGGATAACCAATCCATACCTAATATCACATCAAACTCTCTCAAGAAATCATCTCATGTCAGTGTAGGTGGTGTATTACGGCCATTAGGGACCGTGACCTGATTCAATAAGGGGCAAGGCTAATGGTTCCCACCAGTCTCTAGTTGCTCTCTTAAGCAAGAATATAGCATATTTTACATGCCTCTCATGAGCGTACATAAATCCATCTAGAATGGACGTAGTGTTCCTCAACCACTCCTCTGCTACTAATGGGTTAGTGGTCTTCTCAAACAGCTTTGCCCCTTGGCGGTGAATCTTCTCGAAATTCTTGTCTGTATCTACTAGAATAATACCCGCCTGAGACACTAGTTATTTCTGTGGTGGCATAACCTCTTTCAAATATATCACTAACACACGTATACCAACCATAGCTAGTGGTGGTAATGGTACTAGATCTTGATCATTTATACCCTGAGCATGTAAGACTCATTCGACCCTTCATGGTTGTGCTCCGTCATCTAAAAGAAAAAGAAACTTTCAAAATCTTTTCAAAAAACTTCCCACAACCCAAGCCAAGGAATCCTATCCCTGCTCTGATACCAACCAAAATATGACACCTATTTTATTTCTAGTTGATTACTAGTTAATTAACCCTGTTTAAAGCAATAAGCAGAAAAACGGAAAACGTAAAATTTTAAAACTTTATCTTACAACCATATTTACAACATATATACATACTAGCAACATATGTCAGAAAACCTTGTTTAACAAACCACAACTGTTTAAAACCACACAAAACATCATAGGTGGTAGCATCCCATATCAGCCCAATTGATATGATCACAAATCCAGGTGTTGGGTCCAATGTCCTTGCCTTGATTAGCCTGAGTCTGAATAGTTGAAAAATGTGGTTATAACAACAATGAACCACAAGCTCAGTAAGGGTATACAAATCGCACTCTCCAAATATATATATAAGTATCTAATATCCCATTCCCAAAGGACACTCTATACCCTTTCTCACATTCCAAAGCACACATACATGTCCACATCACATTATGTACACAATCATCCATAACACATAACATATACACATTCAAGCATGTTATCATACCACATATAAACATATCATCTCATATAAACATCTCGTAACATACCATCACATATAAAATAATCATAACATAACATATAACATGCTAGACTCGATTGCATCGATGCATAGATAATAATTAACTAACTAGCCCCAACTGATTGTACGATATATTTTCTCATGTGCTTTCGTATTTCTTTTCTTTATTTCTTTCTTTCTTCTTTTCTTTCGATTGGCCAACCCGATAGCGTCCTAGAGCCCTTGTAGATTAGGTAGCGACCTCGGCCATCTTGTCCTAAGACCACCTATAGATCAGGTTGCGATCTTGGACTATTTTTCTCATCTTGAGGCCCCTTGTAGATCAGGTAGTGACCTCTGAGGCCCCCTGTATATCAAGTAGCAACCTCGTCCCCCGGAAACCCGTGCGGGACCTAGTTGGGCTAATTAATCAATTACTGTAATATCCAGAATATTTATTCCGTTTAATTCCGTAGCAAACTGGATTTCGAACCGTTGATCTTCCTTTGTCGACCTAGTCGTACACTACCTCAAAAATTTTATCATTTTATGTAACCTCACTTCATATAAAATAATAAAAATTTTGCTATATCAAACCTAGTTTTTAGCATGACATGTCCTTGATAAAGTCATGACGAATTATGACGAGACCATGACAAGATCATGACAAGGTCATGCATGGGCTTGACAAAGCCATGACATGTGTTGACAAGGTTGTGACAAAGCCTAGACATACTCAGCCCACTTTGTTCTCTTGTGTCAGCCCAACTCTTTTGCTTGCCTTGCCCCAGCCCACACCTAATTTCTGCTGCCCAGCAATCACACCTTCAGCAGCCCATGCACTCAGCCGCCTAATGATGCTTGCGGTAGCCCAAAGGCGCTTTGGTTCCAGCCCAGAACTCTAGTAGATGCGGCCTGCTACTCCTCCCCGCAGCACAGGAAGCACGGCAGTTGCCCCTATCTCCCACGTCTTAGCAGCCAGCGCTTCTCCTTCCTTATCTCACGTAACAACTACTGATTTTTTAGGAAAGAGATCTTCTGTAAGGCTCCTGACTTCACGCAGAAGAGAGAGCAAACTCAGTAGTAGCCACTTCCCATTTCCCGTCTACGTTCAACTCCCTTCCCACCCTTTCCTTCTGCAACAGATCGCCTCATCACAGTAGTCGATCGCCATCCCCGCTCCCCTTCTCGCAGCAGTAGCCGATTATTCTATCGCTCTTTCTCTGTCCATCCGGGTAAAGATTCATCTACCTTCCTGTCTTCATCTTCTTAATATACAGACCTTGAAGACTCGTGCATCTCTTCCTCTGTGCCCAGTTTACAGAGATCTATCCCACAGGACTAACCTCTCACCTTCGTCTAATGCAGTCGGTCCAAGTCTGAAGCTGCAGCCCCTGTCGACAAGCCATAGAACCAATGCAGTCATGTAAGCCATCTAACCCTTGGACCCTTGCTTACCTTGCTCCATCATCTCAACTATCTTCCCTTTGCAGCGTCGTTAGTAGGAGGTAGAGGGCTTGTCTACAACCAACACACCAGCAAGGGACAGACAGTTCAAGCTGAGTGGTAAGTACCTCTTCAAACCTCCTTAGACCATATCAGGAGAGGTTGATTGTATGTATATGATAGTGCTCTCGATAAGAATCGAACCTAGGACGTGAGTAAAGGTGATAGAAATTTCAGTCGTGTGAGACTCGAACTAGGGACTTCAGGGTAGTGTAAAGGATGAGATATGTTGACAACAGGATTCAAACTAGAGACCTATAGGAATGTTGTTATTGCTGTAAATGTGAGAAGTAGAAATAGAAGTGAGAAACTCCTTTTAAATCTCAGTTTTGTAAGTTGGAAATGGTCACTTTTATAGATCAATGTTAAAGAGTTAGGTTGAAGATCCACCGTTGAAATTTTGATAGGTCATAGATGGATAAATGTAATTTACTGTGTTAAAAAATTGAGAATAAATGAACGGTCGGATTAGAAGTTATAAGGTTCCAAAGTAGGGTAGTTGAGTTGTTTTCCCAGCAATGAAATTTGGCTAAGTATGGAAATTTCTATGTGTTGTAACCGACTTTAGAGAATTTTGTAGAAGTGATGGTTGAACAGTTTTAAGAAATTATTGCTTCTATGAGTAGATTGGATATCGTAGAGACCTAAGGAATTATTTCAGAATTTTTATAAATTTATTTGAGCTTCATATTTGGAGCCAAAGTTGAAACCTAGTGACCTTTCGGAAAATAGGAAAATGTGTAGTTTTCTAGTTTTTACCCAAACTCATCCTTAAGAGTTAGAATATGGCATTTTAGTCTCAAATAAGAGTTTAAGCATAAATTATGGGAATTTGAAAGTTTGGGGACCAAGGATAAAATAGTCATTTTACCTTAAATGAGTACGGTAATAAATTTTGTTCTAATAAGATCTCCTATCTTATAAGTCTTAGACTTCTAATTACCTAGGAAGTGTGTTGACGCACTTGCGTCCTTTGACAGGCCACTGAGTTCCTAAAGTTACAGATCGAATTATGATTAAGAGAGTCGAGATCTGATCCAGGTAAGTCCTTTGGGCTTACTTAGCTGACTCCTAGATATGAGTGTGGATAATGATAGTGGTGTGTGAATGAGATGTTTATAGTTATATTTTAGTAGTAATTATCTACCGACCTATACTTTGGCCTAAGAGTAACGGGCGGTGGCACTCTGCTCAGTTAGCCTGAGGGCGCTGGGGGTTTCTTTAGGAACTAGTCCACACTCGGTTTGTAGTGATGCTACCGGTGGAGGTAAGCTAGACCTACACCCAGTTGGATAAGGAACGGAGGCGACAACTATTAAGATTTCTCGTGCCACAACTGTAAAATGGAATAAGATGAATCATTTAAGTAACAGCTAATAACCGGTTATGTGCCAGCATGATGATTGTTTATGTTATCTTGAGTGTGTTTGAGCTATTCTTATTTCTGCTCATATCTGGATAGTTAGCTAACAGTTGTTTTGTTGTGTAGACGTACCACGGGTTAGAGCAGTGCCGAGTGATCCAGATGGTAGTGGTCAGCCGGGGTGTCGTACTTCTTAGGACGAGTTGTAGTTTCTTTTATTATTGGTATTTCAGTTATGACCCTTTTCTTTTTCTCAGTTTGTGAGACTTGTTTATTTCCGGCTGCTAGTATTTTTGGTCACATTTATGACTTTGTAAAAACTTAATTTATGATTTCTGGTTTTCCTTATATGTGTCTTGTTGTAAGATCTAGTTAAGTTGTTGTGAAACTAAGGTCGGGACCCACTGTGAGGTCCTAACCAGTAGCTCCCCGAGTTCTGAAACTTGGGGTGTTACAATTACCATCCTATATTATCACTTTCATATCATAACTTAATTTCATGCTTTCATCATATTCTTTCCATTATCATCTCATGTACCTCATGCATGCATTCATAAATCATATTAAGTCATCATCATCATTTCACTCATATATATATATATAAACATGCATAAAATCATGGCATAATAAATACATAATATATTAAGCAAGTGCAATTCATATACACTTACCTCACAAGTAAGAACAGTAAAACCTCGCGAACCAACTATTGAGTCCGTTTCCCACTCGGACTATCCTTCTTTCTCGTATTTAGATACGCTTACAAATCAATTAAGCTATAGTTAGACCAAAACCTTCAGCAACACTTGTGGAGAATATCATATTCCTCGTATTAAACTTCTCGATTCAAACACAAGTTAAATTCATTCCTTTGAATTTAATTAACTTATATCCTCCTCTATAATCCCAATTTAATTAATTAATCTTCAATTAATTAATAAAATTTTGCCAGAATAACGTTTTGCCTACAGGCAATTTCTAAACCCACCTGTCATCAAATCTAATCAAAAAAATAACCCATAATCACCAGAATAAAGTAACGAGTATAATGGAATTTCCAATTATCCATTTTGACAAGCCCAAGGTCAATTTAGGCCAAATCACAATACGGAAATTGAATAAATTCATAACTTATTCGTTAGATGATCTGAAAGAAGATTCGGAATTACAACGACGCAGGCTACGGTCGGACATCATCAAATTCACCGGAATCTTAGCGACAGAACCTCCCTAGTATCACATATGCTCGACCAAGCCTTCCCTTGCTCAGAAATGTAGAAACTCGGTACCAAAATGAAGAGAATGAAGAAAGGAATCCAAAAACTCAAACGGATTTGAAATCGGATTAGAAATGGAGAGTAGATCTGAGTTCAAAGGTTGAGAGAAATCAGAGCTTTTACGAGGAAACGTGAAAGGAAATAATTAATAATGATATTTCTGCTATTTATAGCGAAGACGATAGTTATCTTTTAGCGGAGTCGGTAATTATCCTTTCACCGATCCGGAAGCGGTTTAAGCCCCCTTCTCCAAACTTCTCGAAATTGGAATAATAAATCTGGAATATTGTATGGATAATTATTCCGTAATTGTATTGAAAAACAAGTACTCATAAATACTCCAACTGCATTTTTATTAATTGAAGCTCCCAAATGCTCCAAATAACACCAGGGTGTAATTTCATCTAGGAGCAGGTTACCTCAAGAGGTATCTCTTGTTAAAACGTGTTTAATTCCTTAAAATTCCCGATTAGGCCATCTTCGATTTTGACTGTTACATTGATGTTGCTTCCCTCTGTGGGTTATGTGTTGTTGCGGGAGTCAAGATCTTGTTGGTGTTTACAGGGGCAGACAAAACAAAGGAACCATAATCTGAAGACCGAGTTCGTTCTACACGTTGATAGGCGTAGTCATCACCAAACTAAACTTCTCCCGCGGACGCGCCTTCTTAAACCACGGTCGCGTCTTTGTGTGTGTCATAGCATTCACGGCTGTCTATCCCCGCGGTCGCGGCGCTTCAGATTTTGTCATCGCAGTCGCGCCCGTTCGCTTCCGCGGTCGAGTCATCTCGCCAGTGGGTACCACATTTTGGTACGTTGTCCTTCCATCTTGTCTTAGTTAGTTTTTGTAGTAGTATCATGCTAAGTTGGAACCTAGCATAAGTAGTGGGAATGCCAATTAGTGGTTTATGAGTTCATTTGTGTTTAAACACCTTAGGTGGTAAGAGGAAATATTGTGAGAGCGTAGAGTTTTGTTGTGTTGTGTGATGTTGTGAGAATCTTGAGACTAGGATTGGAATATCCTAGCATATCGTTATATGACCGTGTGAGGATCATTGGGACTAGATATAGGAAGCTTCTAGCATGTTGTTATATGATATTGTAGAGATCATTGAGACTAGAAGTTGATGACTTTTAACATGTCAGATAGTTGTTGATTGGTGTGCCTTGTTTGATCAAGCGTAGAGTATTTTCCTGCGGAAAGCTGAGCGTGGTTTTATAGTTGGAATTACCTTGAGACAGGTAAGTCCCTTGGGCTTACTTAGCTGACTTCTGTGTGTTAACTTAACTGTAATAGTGGTGTGTGTTGTATGTTAATAATGATAACATGCTAGGACGACCTTTATCGTTGTTTGGCCCAATTAGTAACAGGCAGTGACAACTTGTCCAGTTCTACAGGAG
The DNA here is from genome assembly GCA_033239125.1 of Fagopyrum homotropicum. NCBI lineage: Eukaryota > Viridiplantae > Streptophyta > Magnoliopsida > Caryophyllales > Polygonaceae > Fagopyrum > Fagopyrum homotropicum. Next base: position 37,657,441 of record BSWB01000001.1, on the reverse strand, counting down.
ATTGAGAGGTTTTCTGCGACGTCTAGATAGGTACATGGTGAGATGCACCAGATCCGGTCCTGTTGGTATATAGGGACAGAGGCAAGGTTTGGGAGATCCTCGTTTCACAAAAGAAGTTGAATTAGTAAAGTGTACCACCTAATAAAAGATAATAACCGGCTTGTTTGTGAGCATGTTATGTGTATAGTTGTACCTTATGTGTGTTTGTGTTATTATCGTTATTCTGATATATATATTATTAGCTAACGGTTATATTCATTATTCTAGATGTCTTACAGGTAAGGGATGTTGTCGAGTGATCCGGTCGGAGTAGTCAGTCGGGGTTTGGTACATTATAGGACGGGGTTATGGCTTTTCATTTCTATTGCATTTGACATATTAGTTGTAGTACGCGGTTGAGAGTTAGATTTCTTATTTCAGATATTAACAGTTTTTACATTTATCTATTTGGGTTTTATATGTATTTGTGCCTTGTTGCAAGATCCGGTGAACTTGTTGTCAAGCTAGGGTCAAGACCCATTATGAGGTCTTAACCTGTTGCACCCAGAGTTCTTAGAATTTGAGGTGTTACATACATTATCCCTAATGCAAAATAAGAGAGAGAGAGAGAACATACAAAATGCATGGTGTCGTTCTTGACGTAGGTGACCAATCACCCAGATTGAGAATTATCCGATGCCTCAGCACTCATCCATTACTTCCATTGGTTCTTGATTAAATATACATCTTGACAAAGGACACTTTGACCGAGTTTTACTTCTCCCAAAGTGTTAGCTTGTATGTTCAAATGGGCTTGCATAGCATGATGTATTTCGTCTCGTGCAGTCGTCCAAGCCTTGTGTTCATCGTTTTTTTTTCTTGGTCTTCCATCCATGATTGTTGAGTCTTCATGAATTGGTATACACCTTGAACATTCTTGTGATAGGCTCGATTTCCACGAGTTATTGAACCAAATGCACCATCATGAACATCTTCCATTGGAACATCACCGTCGTCAACATTAAAGTTACCTTCTTCCTCGAGATCAAGGTTCTCATCATCATCGTCATCGTCATCGTCATCGTCGTCATCATTGTCATCGTCATCGTCGTCGTTGTCGTCGTCGTCATCATCATCATCATCATCACCACTTTCTTCCTTTTTCGCATAATCTTGGTGTTGCTCTTCAAATAACTCGATCCAATACCTTGTTATATTCCTTGACACAAAAATGGTACAACTAGAATCCCAAGGACACAAACTCTCAATAACCCTGATCTTCCTACCTTGACCAAATTGTTGAACTTAAGGAGGGGCAAGGTCAATCTTAGGAAACCTAATAAGTGAGGGGTATGACTTTCAAGGGGGGATTCCCAAGAACTTAGCAACTCGAGAAATAAAGCCACCAACACAAATGAACCTTTTACTCTTCAAAGCCGACCTCCAGAGGAACTTGACTAGCATGAAGGGTATATGTGGTACGGTGTCATGGAAGTCCCACCACATAATGCAGATTTCATCGGTGGTTGGTGTGGTTACACTGTCGACCCGGATAAAGAGAGATTCACTAAGGATCCTAAAGAAGAGAAATATAGTAGGGTGATAAATCCGTGAGCTCTCGGTTTTCCCCAGGACAAACTCGCCAACTCCTATGGTCTCTCAAAAATTGTAGTTGGTCCCACTTTGTGACATCAACTTTAAGTTTCGAAAGTTCACATGTCTAAACCTTAAATGTCATAACCAAGGTGTCTCTTTCCCACAAGCTTGGAGACAGTTGACTACATCTGTTTAAATCTCAAGCAAGCACATTCTAGTTTTGTCATTTTTACCTTAGCGATCACATTTTGATGATCATCTTGGAGCAAGAGGCTACTATTTTTCATATGCACTTCGTAGTTCTTCTCCAAAAGTTGTCCCAAACTCAAGATGTTGCTCTTCATGTTAGAAACGAAATAAGCATTGCTAATGAATTGAAGACCACCATTCTTCATACAAATCAGAATTGTACCTTTTTCCTTGATGGAAACTTTTGAGTTGTCTCCAAATGTAACGCACTGCCCATCGACTCATCAAGCTTCACAAACTTGCTTTTATCACCACATGTGTGATTGCTTGACATATTTTCAAGATACCATACGTCTCTTTTGTCTTTCTCAAAGCCTTGGTAGGCTAACAATAAAGTGGCATCATCCACTTTTGTTTCCTCTGCGTAGTTGACCTTTTTATTCGGGTTGGCTAGGAGAACTCCAACAATCTTGTGCATACTACATGCTTTTGAAAAATTTAGCAACGAACCTTGAGGATTGACTCTTTTCTCAAACATTGGATCCATGTTAAGATGATTCACCTTTTCATCTTCCTCCTCTCCCATGAAAGAATCCACATCTTCGTTCTCTTCCTCTATGCGACTTCTTTCGATCATAACTATTGTCGTTTTTTGAGTGTTTTGTAGCTAGGACTTGCTTAACCGGCTCATCCTTTCTCTTCTTGATTTTCTCCTCATGGGCTTGTAGAGAACCTATAAGTTGATCAATTGTCATTGAATCTATGTATTTTGACTCTTCAATGGCAACCGCAATATGATCAAACTTTATTGCAAAGAACAAAGGATCTTCTCAACAAATCAAGTATCCTCGATGTTTTCTTCATACCGCTTCATTTGAATGATAACGGTCAACGTCATTGCAAAGAAATCCGCGATTGATTTGGATTATTTCATTTATAGGCCTTCAAATTCTTCTCATAGTGATTGTAATCACACCACCTTTTTCACCTTGTAAACCCCTTGATTAGAGGTTTTCAAGATCTACCACACTTGCTTCGAACTGGTCACATTATCCACTTTTTCGAACATCGATTCATCCAAACATTGGTGGATGAGAGTAGGATCTTATTGATCCTTTTTAAGGCCTTTTGAATAACCTCTTTTGAGTAGGATTCAATAAAGCTTCATCTTGAGGCACCTTATAGCCTCTATCGGCCGATTCTCACACATCTTGGGAACCAAGCAATTCTTTCATGCATATGCACCAATTCTCATAATTTCTTTTGTGAGACAAGGAAAATGGATGAAAAACTTGTAATCGTCATCTCTAGTTCTGATACCAATTTGATAGAAATTTCGGAGGATAAATCAAATGGTGTATATTTGAAGAGAAAGAATAATTGCACTTTGAAACTCTTGTTCAAATGTTCTTCACAACTTATTTAAATCAACACTATAAAGTCCCTATTTATAAGATTATAGAAACATGAACCTAGTACAAATCTTCTAGAAAATAAATACTAGAAACTTAAACATTTAAAAACTATATCTAATAAACAATTCATTTATTCAACTCTTAAATCAAGTTCATGCATATTCTAAACTGCTTGATAATAAATTAAGTTTACTTACTGTAATTATTTGTAAAACATCGTATTCATATATATATATATATATATATATATATATATATATATATATATATATAGGGGATGTTCAAGTACGGCTGATTATTCATGTACGGTTGTGCGGGCTGACATGCTAACACGTGCCCAAAAAAAAACTTTTTTTTTTGAATAAAATATATTCTAGATTCTTTTAACTATAATGAACTACCATGTTATAAGTTATGCACTATTCTCTTATAAATTTTGAACTATTCTCATATAATTCATAAAGTATTACTTTTTAATATATATTATATCAAATTATTTTATAAATTAATCGTTATATGTTATGAACTATTCTGTTATAATTCATGAAGTATTACTTTTTAATATATTGTATCAAATTATTTATAAATTAATCGTTAATATGTTATGAACTTTTCAATTATAATTTATGATCTATCCTTTTATAAGTTATGCATTATCCCTCTATAAGTTTTGCATTATGAACTATTCTATTATAATTCATGAACTATATTTTTATGAGTTATGCACTATCCCTTTATAAGTTTTGCACCATCATTTTCATTCGTTTCGGAAAAAAAAAAATGGTAACACGTGTCAGCCGCACAGCCTTACCGGAAACTAAGGGCCTTACTTGAACAGTTGCATATATATATATATATATATATATATAGATCGTGACTCATATGTAAACAGCTCTTATCATGTGAACATGTAAACACCGAATATATGTGACTATACCGCCGAATATATAGAGTTAGGTCCGGCGAATATTTCTTCCATTAATAACACGATTTTTTTCCTTTAATATCGCATAATCTCAGTCATCTATTTAACGATCTAACGGATAGAGATTGTTATCATTTTATATGGTAAGAGATGTGTACATGGGGAGTGAACCTCTATATATATATACGTTTTACAAATGATTACAGTAAGTAAAAACGTGAAGATGATTTTTTTTTGTTTAGCTTCACAAAATAAAGAACGATCATGATTCTTCATCCTATTGTTTTCAATTTTCTATAAACTTGTATTCAAATACGATCTTCATCTTTCAATCAACTCAATTGTTGCTGCTCAAAATTTGTATAATATTAAAATTTTGGAAAGCTATATCGAACCACATTCAGACCTATAATCCTGGATACCTTTAAATCAATAAAAGATGGATGAAAACAGCTATGCTAGTTAGAACCATATTCAAGGAATTGAACTTAGCGATTAAGAAACAGTAAAGGGGGTCGAAAGCCAAGGCCGGAACCTGCAGGGAAAGGTCGTTTAGTGCAAATGATTATGCGCAGAAAAATATATTATAAATACTAATAAAAGATTATCGACACTCTTAAGCAAATTCTCACGAGGGAGCTCAAAAGATCTTAAAACTTGTATACTCGGCTATTAGTTAATTAAGAAATTAAAAAAATAAAGCACTTGAAAGAGCAGCTTTCCTCCCTTTTGTTTAAGCCTCACGATTTGTGATCACTAAGCATGGGATCGAATCACACATAGTTAGTAACAGCTGTTTGGAATCGATCTGAGCCGCACATCTCTCTCTGTCGATCATCATTGCTCCAAAAGCAACCAGATTTGAAGACTGATCCTTATCATCCAGCAAACTTGTATATAAACACACCAAACCCTATAGCACTTTCACGTACGTACATAAAAATCAACTCCGTATACAATAATACATCAGAAGCTAGATATTTATATATCTATGGCAGGTGCTGTAAGTAGGAGGAAATCGCGTTCTATATTCAGCGTCTTCAAAGGGTGCTGCTGCTCGAGCGGAGGAGACGACGTCTGGGACGAGCCGGTTTACGTCAGGAGGATATACGCAAGCGACGAAGACAGAGTATATTGGGTGGCCGAGCCAGGAATCGATCGAAGGGCTGCTGCCTTCATCGATAACTTCTACAAGAACCGTTCTCCCGGCCCTTAAAAAATTCCACGTCTATATATATATATATGATTTGGTTAGGTCTTGTTTTGTTCTTCATATTAATTATTCTCCTTTATGTTGAATTTGTATGTAGAATAAAGATAGCTATATCGTATGTTCTTTTGTTTAGAATAAAGATCATGATCGTTACTACAAGAAACATTTGAATGCACTAGCTTTAACTCTACTCATCATCCAAGATGGATGATTAAAGAACTACAATTAGAACGGTCAAAAGTTGATCCGATCCGACGAAGCCGAACTGACCCCGACATTATATAGTAATACTTTGGAAAATGGATTTGTGCGGGTAGATGTTGAAAGGGCCACTCCATCGTAACTTAAGTTTAACTAGGAAAATGCATAAACCGGAATCATATAGTAATACTTTGTCATCGATGCTTATTTCCTTAGGTATGAGCTTTTTTGTCATGCCATTTGTTTGCACAGTTTTTGTAGATACGAGAATTTCCATAAGCCACAAGTCTCAATTCATCGAGCTCTTGTACCATGGGAAGTCTGAGGTTAGCATACCATGGGAAGTCTGAGGTCATGAATGAACATACAAAGCCTTCATGGGAAGTCCGAGGACCTTATACATGAAAGCATTGTGTAGCTCATCCCTGGTAATGATAGATTCTCTAGGAGGAGTCTGTTCGCTCCAAACGGTGTGTGCAAACTTTAAATTTATAACCCTAGATGTAAGCTTAAAACAAGGATGCAAACCCGCAGTGTATGGGTCAATCGTAGTAAAAAGCAAGAAATTTCAGGGTGTCGATCTCAGGGACTTGGTGAAACAAAGCAAGTGTAGGTTGTCTATGTAATTACTAACCACGAAAGCGATCAAAGCAATCAAAGATGATAAAAAGTCAATTAAAGGAAATATGCAATTCTAGGGTTAAAGCATCTAGTTGTGGTTCCAACTCAAGATCTCGAGATAATCGGACAAAGTTGAGGTTTTGCAAAAGGAAGGTGTTTCTAAAGTGGAATAGATCACCGGGTAAGTCTCACCACTCACAAATCCCAAACCGTAACTCCTATTACCGGGTAAGTCTCAAGGAATTAAGGAAAAGAACTATAACCTCAAACTAACACTCCACCTAAGGGAATAGAATCAACCTTTACCGGGTAAGTCTCAGGCTAACTCACAAAGATGGAATGAAAGCACACTCAAACCCCAACAAAGGATAAACCTTTATTACCTATACTTATGATCTTGGGTAAACAAACAAAGGATTTACCGGGTAAGTCTCATCCTAGGCTTGCATTGAACCAGGAAAGGTGTAATAAGAATAGGATTTGGCAAACTCTAACACTTAACTCTCAGTTTCGGATCAGAAAGGTCACCTCGGTCAGACGAATTCCACCCCGGCCGAGATGTTCATCGACTGAGCGAGATGTTCTAGGGTTAAGGATAAAGACTCGAGCTTTCAGGGTCCTACTGGAATTTAAGATTATTCTATCATTGTTTTCCCACAACCTTCAGCCAATCACCCTAGAATCACACAAAGAAATTAGCCAATCATCGTCATGAAAGCAATAATCAAATATAAGGGAAGAAGGTGAATAATTGAACACAAAAACCTTAAGAAAAAGGCTTCAATAACTGAATCAATTATCAATCAAACAAGCGTTCCTTGGATCAATCCAATAAGACAATCAACAAGAAGGGAATCTAAGAGAATCTTACAAAACCCTTCACAAAAGCTATAAAAGCTATCAACTTCCTTCCTTCAATCTTCCTTCCTTCAACCACTATAATGATAGCGGGATTTCCGGTGATGCGCCGGTCGTAAGCGGATGTTGGATTTGTGGGAAATCCAACCCTTTATATAGGAAAACTACCCTCCAAAGATAAGATATCTTAAAAAGATACCTTCCTAATAAAATATATCTATCTCTCATAAATAAATCCCCAAAATATATGATCTTCCTTCCTGAAATCCAGCCTAAAAATATAAGATCTCTCCTTCCAAAAATAAAAGATCTCAACCAAGAATAAAATATATCTCGCTGCGTCCAAGGTATTCGCCTCGGTCGGGACGCTCCTCTGGATCACCTCGGTCAAGATGGTACTATAGCTGACCGAGGTGGCTCTAAACTGAATGTGAAATCTCTCAAATCTGGTCCAAAGTGAATCTTTAATCCATTTCCATGCTTCCTGGATTCTTCCTTAAGCTCCTGAATATAGCTCCAATGACTCATTAGCTCCTTTAGCTCCATTTTTATGCAAAACGTGCCATTTTACCTACGATTACAACGAAACTTGGTGTAGACCTCGATTCCCGCAAGGGTAGATGAAACGACGATATAATCACATAATATACATTCAAACATGCAGATTATTGAAGATAAAACGTCTAAAAAGGTCCCAAAATATAGACTATAATTCATGCTATCAAAATACCCCATACTTAGCCCTTGCTTGTCCCCAAGCAAGTTCCAAATCTTAGATACAAGATAGAATGAATTATAAGTCATTAAGATCAATGAAAAGTTTTCAAAACATTTTTGGTGGTGTGCTCCACTCGTAGATCACTCTAAGAGAATGCTTCATGGAATCTAAAATCAAAATATGCTCAAAACATTTTATAAATATAAGAAAGTTGTTCATCTTTGCATAAAATCATAGAATGCATAATAAATCGTAATTATCGAAATTAATCATGTATAATCCAGTTTAAACCACCAAGTCAATCAACAAGCTCGAGGTCTCAAGGGTTTTTCAAGAGAAGGTCAAGAAACGTGTGAGGGTGGGATGTATATAGGGAATGTGGTGCTAGAATCCGGGAAAAGGATCTTTACTTCACTTCCTTTTGAACTTCAACCTTCCACCAATAAGCTTTGCTTATTTTACTTTTTTACTTTACTTTTTGGGATGCATGGACAGAGGTGCACAATAACCGAAGCCTAGGAGATCAGCAATCATCAATTTCTCGAGATGCCTTAAATCCTTGATGCACATACCATGACCCGTTAGGAATATCGCTCAATCCGACTTTGGCAAGACACAAACACCCGGCTATGTGAATGGTGTCGAGTTACTCATCATCATGATTGACTTTCCCAAACCTATTTGTTTCTTTCTAACTTTCAGCCAACATCTCAACTTTTCTTTCACTTGCTTTTCACTTGCTTGCTTCCAAATTCCCGGATAGGTAAAGGGAGGCAAATATGTATATGAAGGGCTAAAGCATGATCAAGAAGAAGAAGAGAAGAGAATGAATTGCCTTGGTCTTTCCAGGAAGAAAGTGAGAGAACTCATCACGTGGTGTCAACCTTCAAATTCAACATAATTTAGATAAAAACAAAGTATTAAACATGCCAAAATTTCAAACAAAGCATTTAGCAACTTAAACATATTATAAAACCTTTCAAACATATAAAGATTTCAAAACCAGTCAGCAAACAAAATCATCATTGAGGTCATATCCAGATAAGAAGCACAAAAATCGTTTCGAAAATTGTTTCAGTTAAACCAACTCGGTCGAGATGCTCTAAGTCAACCGAGGTACTGCACCTTGATTGGTCAGAGTCACATCGGTCGAGGTCATAAAAAAAAAATTTCAAACCAGTTTTTGACATTTTTTTCAATCAAATAACTTGTATGCATGCATGTAGTCTCAGATAAACACATAGAGCAAAATAAAACAGTAGATAATCATCAAGAGTCAAGTCATACATCCACATAAGTCATATAAATACATCCAAATACCCCATACTTGGGACACATTGTCCCAATGGGTCAAATAAGTCTAAGAAAATAGAGTACTCACCGGATAAAGCTGAGCTGCATAATAAACAAATAAAGAAAATCCTGCAAGCTCTCAATAATCCCGATCCGGTGGTGGCGGTGGTGGTACGTACGGGTACTGAGATGGGTCGAAAGGATAGCCCATGACATGCTGAAACTGAATCTCAGTCATCGTGTGCTGGTAGTGTCGTCTCTCCTGCATCTCTTTAATGTCCAAGGACAAGGCAGCGTAAGAAGCTTTCACCTGATCCGTCAGAGCATCGATCCGGCGGTAAGCAACTGGATCTCGTTGTCTGTGTACCCTACGCCTAGCAGGACGTGCTGGTGCTGCAGCTGGCTCCTCCTCAGTCTTGTCGTCGTCTAAATCGACGACTAGCATGTGATAACACGATTTATGACTTAGGATTAGGTAGTCACTTAGATAGATTTCTCATTCATTCGTGCAAGTTTTGGCATTGATTCATGACGTCTTCGCTCAATTCACGCACATTTCTAGAAAAGACGTCTACACTACCTTTTATCGGTTTTGTAGGTAATTCGGGGATCTATTGGACGTTAATCGATACATTTGAGGGCCAAGCCTCATGATGGTTCACATCCAAAGCCTTTGAGGAGCATAATTGGAGCAACAAAGGACACAAAGATCACTAATGGTGCAAGCAATGGAGCAACTCATGGCTAGACAATCATAGCACGTTTCTGCTGAAGAAAATCGGACCAAGTAGCAGTTAAATCGGCCGATTTTTGTCCACTGGGTCGATTTTTGAGGCTTTGACAGCTTAAGCCACGTGTCCCACGATCTCTTGTCCGTCCTTGCTCTTGGTAGAGAATATAAGTGGTCCCTCAGGTGGTTGCTGGGCATCTCTCCTCTCTCACACTCTCATTCACAGCTCATCAATTTGGTAGAAAGATTGGAGAAGAAGAAAAGCTCCCAAGGATTGAAGGAAGAAGAAGAAGACCATTCTAAGGGTGATTTTGAGTGATTTTGTAGACTTGGATTGAAGAACTAATTGCAAGGATTGTTAAGAACGTTTTGCATCTTCATTTTAGAGTTTGTAAGTCTTGCTACAACTTGGATTGGCTGAGATTTATTGATTTTGCTTACTCATCTTTCATTACTCATCTATGAACACCATGTATGCTTGTTTGATGATTTCGGATCTTGATATGCATATTATTGGCTAGTTTCTTGTGATTTTAGAGTGATGGATTGATGGTTATGGCTTGGGTGATGATAGGATGGACTTATATGTTAGTTTAGGATGATTTGAATGCACGAAACCCATTTTCAGAGACAAAAATCGACCTGTTCTTCATCTAAATCGTCCGATTTTCTGTATGATCCACCCGATTTTCTTCTCTGTTGCTCTTTAATTGATAAATCTGCATGTTAGGGTCCTTGGTTGTTTAAATCCTAGTGTTTATTAAGCCTAATTTAGCTTAGAATCACCTAATGCTACCAACCTAAGTGAGGGAAGAGATCTACCCGATGATTTCCGATCTTAGATACCTAAGATGATGAATGCTAGGTAGTAGTGAGCCTCATAAGCCGCTATTGGATTGAGTGTGCTAGGATTATTGCTTGAGATTTCCCTATTCCGAGACTTACCCGGTAAGGAGAGGGTTACCCTTAAGTAGTATCTAGTTTGTGTGAAATTCCTTACTCTAACCCCTAGAGACTTACCCGGTAATAGGAGTTTGATGCGGGATTAGTGAAGTGAGAGACCTACCCGGTAATTGCTTCCATTAGCGAAACATTCTTTCCCAACACCGCAGCTTAGTCCTTAAAATCTTTAGAACCTTGAATCCAATGCCATAACCGGAAATCTTGACCTCTAAAATCTACTTTTCTCTCTTGATCATATCCTTGTGCTTTGTGTTTGCTTGTTCGTTTGCTAGCTTGAGTTGTTAGTTGTTTATCATCTTGCTTGACTTGTGATCTTTGTTTGATCACCACAAAAACCAACAAAAACATTGTGTTTTCCATTTTCTTTATTCCTCATCTTATCTTAGTCTAGATTCACACTATCTTTGATCATTGCTTGACTCGATTTCACCTTAGTCTTTGTGTTCGACCTCGAAATACTTACCTTTCTACAAACGTCCCGTACACTGCGGGTTCGCTAGGAGTTAGGATAATTATAACGAGTATAAATTTAAGACTTATTGCGTGCACATCACATCTATTCCTAGACGTAACAAGTTTTTGGCGCCGTTGCCGGGGACTAGGTCTAGATTGAGTCATTTCGTGATTGTTTATAGTGTAGATCTTTCTTGTTGCTTTTGATCTCTCTTTGGTGTGTGTCTTTGCTTTTCAGGACATCTCTTACTCTTTAGGTGTATGCGAAGATCTCGTGGCAAGGATTTAGCTCCATTCGATCCCGAACCGGAGAAAACCCTTAGATCTAGATCCAAGAGCATTCGAAAAGAGAAAGAGATGGCCGGTAGGAACCTCCAAGCTGAGTTGGATGAAGCCTTAGAGCAAATTAGGCTAAGAGATGAGCTCTTGGAGGAAGAAAGGAGACTTGCCAATGAGAGGCAAGAGGCAACTAGGAGGGAGATTGAGGAGATTAGGCAAGCACTTGTGCAAAGGGAGCTTAACCGTCAACAACCTCCTCCACCTCCACCACAACCGCAGCCGGCGGTGAACGTTAGGGTTGTGCCCATTGCTATGGATGAGCCACAAACGTTGGGGCAACGTATGGATCCGGCACAAAGAGCACACCGCCCGGGTGTGAACTTAGGAGATCCCGCAGCCCATGATTACGAGCTCCGTCCTCAAGTTCTACAAATGATCCGGCATAACCAATTTGGAGGGATGGAAGGAGAGTCTCCTCACCAACATTTGATGAACTACGAGATTTTGATGGAGACTCTTAGACCGCCAAGATTGGAGAGCAACAACCATAAGCTAAGGGCTTTCTCCTTCTCTCTTAAGGACAAGGCCTTAGCTTGGTATCAATCTATTCCGCAAGGGCGAGTTGGTACTTGGGAGGAGATGACAACCGAGTTCTTGACTAAGTTCTTCCCACCTTCCAAGACTACCGAATTAAGAGGGAAGATCAATGCCTTCGTGATGAAGGATAGAGAGAGTTTGTTCAAGTCTTGGGAGAGATTCAAAGACCTTCTCCTAGATTGTCCACACCATGGCATACCAAAAATTGAGCTATTGGAGATCTACTTCAAAGGACTTGATGAAGATAGCCAATTCAAGCTTCAATCCCTTTCCGGTGGGACTTTCATGGAGAAGCATGTAGATGATGCTTGGGAGTTTGTGGAGAAGCAAGCTCTAGTGATTGAGAAGTACTCCCATAGGAAGAGTGAAGGGAGAAAGGCGGGAGCATATGAGGTGAGTGAGGTCACCATGAGCAACTTCAAGCTCGACGCCATCAACAACGAGCTAAAGTCCTTGAGGGAGTTGTGTGCTACAACTTTGAAGAACCAAGCAACCCCTCAAGTGCTTCCACAAGCCAACCTATCTTCCAAAGAGGAGGATGTGAACTATATGGGAAGGGGCAACTACAACAACTACCAAGGCCCAAGGAACTTCAACAACAACCGGCAATTCAACAATTACCGGCCCAACCATAACCATCCCGGGTTTTCTTACTCTAACCCGGATGGAGCCTTGAACCCTCCCGCTTCTACAAGCACAACTCCACCACCAAGAGCTTCACAAGAACCTCCACCCGGATTCACTCAACCGCCAAAGGATAGAACGGAAATGATGTTTGAGCAATTGCTAGGAAGGTTGAGCAGTCTTGAGAGCACGGTGACTTCCATTTCCAAGGCTCAAAAAGTGTTGGAAGCACAAGTGTTCCAAAAGGCGGGTGAAGCACATAGAGATCCGGGGAAGCTTCCCGGAAGGACCGAAGAAAACCCAAAGGGACAAGTGTTGGCCATCACAACAAGAAGTGGTTTAAGCATGAAAGATCCTTTGCCTAAGGAGAATGCTAAAGGGAAGCAAGTGGTGAATGAAGAAGAGACTTCGCAAGGAGATGGAGGCAAGAGTAAGGATGTAGAGCCAAGATGTGTGGCACCGCCTCCATACAAGCCACCACTACCGTTCCCTCAATCACGAGCAAGAGCTCGCTTGGACAATCACTTTGGTAAGTTCCTTGAACTAATGTCTAAATTGCATATTAACATTCCGTTCATGGATGCTATCTTAGGTATGCCGGCATATGGCAAGTTCTTAAAAGAAATACTCTCCAACAAGAGGAAGTTGGAGGAGTATGGGGAGATAAGAATGACGAAGAGATCCTCGGAGTTGATTCAAACGATGAAGGAGGAGATGCCTCCTAAGCTAAGGGATCCGGGATCCTTTTGTGTGCCAATCGGAGTAGGAGAAGTGAAGTATGATGCCCTATGTGATCTTGGGGCAAGTGTAAGCATCATCCCGCTTGCACTTTGCAACAAGGTTGGGCTAGGAGAGCCAAAGCCGGTCAAGATGACTCTTTACATGGCGGACCGCTCAATCACTCATCCGGTTGGGATCTTGGAAGACATCCCGGTGCAATTAGGGAAGTTCTATGTGCCCATAGACTTCGTTGTTTTGGATATCCCGGCGGACTATCCGGTTCCTATCATTTTGGGGAGACCTTTCCTAGCTACTTCCGGATGTCTAGTGGATTGCAAGAATGGGACTCTCTCCTTCAACATTGGAGAAGAAAACATCAAGTTCAAGCTGTCCACAATGATGAAAGGACCAACTCTTGATGAAGATGTATTCAACATAGTAGAAGAAGAGGAGTCTAGGGAGGTTGTGAGCTCAATCTTGCTCAAGGATCCACTTGAGAGGGTTCTTAGCTCAAGCTTGATGGAAGAAGGAGTTGAGGAGAGTAGCAATGAAGTAATCAAGGCCTTGAATGCATTGGACGAGCTACCAAGTGTGGGATTTGAAGTGCTAGAAGAAGGGAGAAACTGGCAGAAAAATCGGACTGCCTGCCAAAAATCGGCCGATTTTTGTACTTATGCTGAAATTTCAGCCAGTTTTGCCAAAACAGAAACTCAGATCGACCCCCCTTCAGAAAAATCGACCGATTTTTCTTCCTGGGTAGATTTTCCTGAGTCTTTTCAGCATCAACCACTTGAGTATGAGCAATCATCAAGGGACTTCAAGGAGGCTTCCATGGCTTTGCAATCATCTCAACCTACATTGTATGGATCGTCTCCAACCGAAAAAGGTCCTCCTCAACTTGATCTTAAACCTCTTCCTTCTCATTTAAAGTATGCTTTCCTTGGTTCAAATTCTACTTATCCGGTGATTGTGAATGCATCTTTGAATGATGATGAGCTTGATAGATTGTTGAATGAATTGAAACTGCATAGAAAGGCAATAGGATACACCATTGATGATCTTGTTGGCATCAAGCCATCTTTGTGCATGCATAGGATAATGATGGAAGATAATCATAAACCCTCTATTGAACATCAAAGAAGGTTAAATCCTATAATGAAAGAGGTAGTTAAGAAGGAAATCATTAAGTTGCTAGATGCGGGAATTATCTACCCTATCTCGGATAGTAAGTGGGTTAGTCCCGTTCATGTAGTACCTAAGAAGGGTGGGATGACCGTAGTAACCAATGAGAACAATGAACTAATTCCCACTAGAACGGTTACGGGATGGAGGATGTGCATTGATTATAGGAAGTTGAACATGGCCTCTAGGAAAGATCACTTCCCTCTCCCTTTCATCGACCAAATGCTAGAGAGATTAGCTCAACACTCTCATTTTTGCTACCTAGATGGCTATAGTGGATTCTTCCAAATCCCTATCCACCCCGATGACCAAGAGAAAACAACCTTTACATGTCCATGGGGTACTTTTGCATATAGGAGAATGCCATTTGGGTTGTGTAATGCACCCGCCACCTTCCAAAGGTGTATGATGGCTATCTTTTCGGAATACATTGAAAATATCATGGAAGTATTTATGGATGATTTCTCTGTTTATGGTTCCTCTTTCGATGATTGCTTGTCTAACTTGTCCTTAGTATTACAAAGATGTGAGGAGACAAATCTTGTCTTAAATTGGGAAAAATGCCACTTCATGGTAAGTGAAGGTATTGTGTTAGGACACTTGGTGTCTAACCGTGGCATTGAGGTTGATAGAGCGAAAATTGAAACGATAGAGAAGTTGCCGCCACCTACCTCGGTGAAGGGGGTAAGGAGCTTTTTAGGGCATGCCGGTTTTTACCGGAGGTTCATTCAAGATTTCTCTAAAATTTTTAAGCCTCTCACTAACCTACTAATGAAGGATGTTGATTTTGTCTTCTCCAAAGATTGCCTTGAAGCTTTTTGTAGGTTGAAGAACGCCTTGATCTCCGCACCCATCATGCAACCTCCGGATTGGAGTTTACCGTTTGAGATCATGTGTGATGCAAGCGATGTAGCCGTTGGGGCTGTTTTGGGGCAAAGGAAAGATGGGAAAACTCATGCTATTTATTATGCTAGCAAGACGCTAGATGATGCCCAACTTAACTATGCCACAACCGAGAAAGAGTTGCTAGCGGTAGTGTATGCCTTTGAGAAGTTTCGGTCATACCTCGTTGGAGCGAAAGTCATAGTGTATACGGATCATGCTGCGATCCGTTATCTCCTTACCAAGAAGGATGCAAAGCCTAGATTGATTCGATGGATCCTTCTTCTTCAAGAGTTTGATTTGGAGATCCGGGACAAGAAGGGATCCGAGAACTCCGTGGCGGATCACCTTAGTAGACTCCCACCATTGGAGCTTGAAAAAGAGGACATCCCGATTGATGACTCATTCCGGGATGAGCAATTGCAAATGGTGGAGGAGTGCTTGTTCCAAGTGTCTAGAGGAAGCGAGCCATGGTTTGCAGACATTGTGAACTACCTAGTGTGTGAGGAAGTGCCTCCCGGTTTGACATATGCCCAAAGGAAGAAGTTCTTCAAAGATGTGAGGCATTACTATTGGAGCGAGCCACTTTTGTTCAAAAGAGGGCCGGATGGGATGTTTAGAAGATGCATACCGGAGGATGAGGTGGAGAGTGTGATCCGCCATTGTCATTCCTTGCCATGTGGAGGGCATGCTAGTGCACACAAGACATGTGCGAAAGTGCTACAATCGGGCTTCTTTTGGCCAAGTTTGTTCAAGGACGTGCAAGGCTTTGTGGTAGCTTGTGATGCTTGCCAAAGGACGGGCAACATCTCAAGGAGAAATGAGATGCCCTTGAACAACATCCAAGAGGTAGAGATATTTGATGTGTGGGGTGTGGACTTCATGGGGCCATTCCCTTCTTCATGTGGCAACCTCTACATCCTATTGGCGGTTGACTATGTTTCGAGATGGGTGGAGGCAATCGCCTCTCCTACAAATGACGCCAAGGTAGTGGTGCGGTTCTTCAACCAAGTGATCTTTCCTAGGTTTGGAACGCCTAGGGTGATCATAAGCGATGGAGGGAAGCACTTCACCAATAAGAATTTTGGAGCACTTTTGGCCAAGTATGGGGTGACTCATAAGGTGGCAACACCTTACCATCCCCAAACTAGTGGCCAAGTGGAGATCTCCAACCGGGAGATCAAGGCCATTCTTGAGAAGACGGTATCAAGGACGAGAAAAGATTGGCACCACTCCTTACAAGTTGGTCTATGGAAAGTCGTGCCACCTTCCGGTTGAGATGGAGCATAGAGCTTATTGGGCCATTAAGTGGCTAAATTTTGATCTCAAGGAGGCGGGAGAGAAGAGGTTGCTTGACATAAACGCTCTTGAAGAGATCCGGTTGGATGCTTATGAGAATGCCCGGATCTACAAGGAGAGGACTAAACGGTGGCATGACAAGCGCCTCATCCCGAAGGAGTTGAGTGAAGGCGACCTTGTCCTTCTCTTCAACTCGAGGCTGCGGCTCTTACCCGGAAAGCTCAAATCAAGATGGACCGGGCCATATGTGGTGAAGAAGATCTTTCCTCATGGAGCGGTAGAGATAGGAGGAGATCATTGTGGTGACTTCAAAGTGAATGGGCATCGATTGAAGAAGTACATCCCGGAAGCCCCGGTGGAAGTGATTGCCCCGCTTCACCTTGATTGAAACGCTCCCGGAGTTGGTCAAGCTAATGACCTTAAAGAAGCGCTTAATGGGAGGCAACCCATTGGTACATATTTTTCCCTTCCTTTTTCTTGTTTTTGTTTGATTTTGCTTTTGGTGTGCTTTGTTTTTCTTTTGTGTTTTTGGGTGCTAGATCTTGTTGATTGTCATGAGTTATGGGATGTTGGAGGTCATGTGAAAGCCTCATGGACTAGTTGAAGGTACAAGATCCAAGCACATGGACGAGGAGAAAAGCACCCAGAAAAATCGGCCTGTTCATCAATAAATCGGCCGATTTTCCTGGGTAGCTGGTCCGATTTTTCCTCTGTAAAGGAAAGTGATGATCTCCAATCAAGCATGGGTGGAGCGGACGTGGAACTTGGACGGCTTGCGGTGCCAAGCGCGGGTTCCGACACCATAATGAACATCAAGAGCTCTCTACCATCCTTGATCGATCATCCACCATCATCATTCAAAGTGAACCGAAATACCAAAGCATCACCAATTTTACATTGTGAGGACTCTCTTTCACTTCTTTATTTAGTTTCCACATTGGGGACAATGTGTTTCTAAGTATGGGGTGGGGTTTTCATGATCACTTGCATGATTAGCATCTAGGATAGTTTAATTTTGTCACATGTTTCATTATGTCTTGCATTGTACATACATATTTCGAAAAATCAAAAAAAAAAATTCAGAAAATTTTAAAAATTTTTAGTGCTTCTAAGGTTTGGATATGACCCTAATGATGAACCTTGTCTTGTGAATTGGCTATGGATAGCCTTATGTGTTGAATAGATGATGCATATGTGGACTTGAAGTACTTCTCTTGAAACCATGAATGATTTGTGATCATGAATGTTTGCGTTGATTGAATTGAGTATTGAAAATCGAAATCGCATGCTAGTTCTTGCACATCATCTAGGAATGAATGAGGCAATTCATCTTTCTCTACTTCTCATCTTGATCACGTTGTTTGAGCACCTCAATTGATATAAATTGACCTCTTTTGACCCATCCGGGAATAGGAGCATGCTAGTGTGTTGATGTGTGTGAAAAGCAAGTGTGGGGTGAAGGTGTTGATGAAAGAATGCCATGAATAGAATGCTGAATTTGTTGTGAAAGTGTAGACAAAAATATAGGTTTGGGGACGTTGGTTTAAATGACAAGTAACTCGGTACACTTCACATAATCGGGTGTTGGTGCCTTGCCAAAGTCAAATAAACCGATAGTTCTAACGAGCTTTGGTATGTGTGCCCGGTGTGGATGCATCTCGAAAAATAGAAAAAGCCCGAGAATGGCTAATCACCAAGGTTTCGGCTTTTGCACACCAATGCCATTGTCTCAAAAATAAAAGAAAGAAAAGAAAATGAAGAAAAATATACACTTGAGGGAAGTTGATAAGAAAATTTGAAGTTGTGGTTGTTTAGTTCCTTTCCCGGATTAGCATCACATAGCCTAGAAAATTCCCGCCTAATCACAACGTTTCTTGGCCTTCTATTTCGCAAGTCCTTATGACCTACTTGCATGTGTGTAAGACTAAGTGATTTAGATTGGATATGCTCATGATCATCTTGACTTCTTCATCTTTACACTTCATTGCATGCTATCAAGTTAAGTGTAATTGTCTTTCCATGCTTTCATTTATTTGATGCATAATTGCTTGCCCATTGCCATGAAACATGACTATGAAGGTGATCCAATATTAGAAGCACAACTCCAAAAGATTTTGACAATTTTTCTACATACATAAATCATGTCATCTCTTAGTCTATAGTTGGGAATTTGCTCGGGGACGAGCAAACCTTAAGTATGGGGTATTTTGATAACACGATTTATGACTTAGGATTAGGTAGTCACTTAGATAGATTTCTCATTCATTCGTGCAAGTTTTGGCATTGATTCATGATGTCTTCGCTCAATTCACGCACATTTCTAGAAAAGACGTCTACACTACCTTTTATCGGTTTTGAGGGTATTCGGGGATCTATTGGACGTTAATCGATACATTTGAGGGCCAAGCCTCATGATGGTTCACATCCAAAGCCTTTGAGGAGCATAATTGGAGCAACAAAGGACACAAAGATCACTAATGGTGCAAGCAATGGAGCAACTCATGGCTAGACAATCATAGCACGTTTCTGCTGAAGAAAATCGGACCAAGTAGCAGTTAAATCGGCCAATTTTTGTCCACTGGGTCGATTTTTGAGGCTTTGACAGCTTAAGCCACGTGTCCCACGATCTCTTGTCCGTCCTTGCTCTTGGTAGAGAATATAAGTGGTCCCTCAGGTGGTTGCTGGGCATCTCTCCTCTCTCACACTCTCATTCACAGCTCATCAATTTGGTAGGAAGATTGGAAAAGAAGAAAAGCTCCCAAGGATTGAAGGAAGAAGAAGAAGACCATTCTAAGGGTGATTTTGAGTGATTTTGTAGACTTGGATTGAAGAACTAATTGCAAGGATTGTTAAGAACGTTTTGCATCTTCATTTTAGAGTTTGTAAGTCTTGCTACAACTTGGATTGGCTGAGATTTATTGATTTTGCTTACTAATCTTTCATTACTCATCTATGAACACCATGTATGCTTGTTTGATGATTTTGGATCTTGATATGCATATTATTGGCTAGTTTCTTGTGATTTTAGAGTGATGGATTGATGGTTATGGCTTGGGTGATGATAGGATGGACTTATATGTTAGTTTAGGATGATTTGAATGCACGAAACCCATTTTCAGAGACAAAAATCGACCTGTTCTTCATCTAAATCGTCCGATTTTCTGTATGATCCACCCGATTTTCTTCTCTGTTGCTCTTTAATTGATAAATCTGCATGTTAGGGTCCTTGGTTGTTTAAATCCTAGTGTTTATTAAGCCTAATTTAGCTTAGAATCACCTAATGCTACCAACCTAAGTGAGGGAAGAGATCTACCCGATGATTTCCGATCTTAGATACCTAAGATGATGAATGTTAGGTAGTAGTGAGCCTCATAAGCCGCTATTGGATTGAGTGTCCTAGGATTATTGCTTGAGATTTCCCTATTCCGAGACTTACCCGGTAAGGAGAGGGTTACCCTTAAGTAGTATCTAGTTTGTGTGAAATTCCTTACTCTAACCCCTAGAGACTTACCCGGTAATAGGAGTTTGATGCGGGATTAGTGAAGTGAGAGACCTACCCGGTAATTGCTTCCATTAGCGAAACATTCTTTCCCAACACCGCAGCTTAGTCCTTAAAATCTTTAGAACCTTGAATCCAATGCCATAACCGGAAATCTTGACCTCTAAAATCTACTTTTCTCTCTTGATCATATCCTTGTGCTTTGTGTTTGCTTGTTCGTTTGCTAGCTTGAGTTGTTAGTTGTTTATCATCTTGCTTGACTTGTGATCTTTGTTTGATCACCACAAAAACCAACAAAAACATTGTGTTTTCCATTTTCTTTATTCCTCATCTTATCTTAGTCTAGATTCACACTATCTTTGATCATTGCTTGACTCGATTTCACCTTAGTCTTTGTGTTCGACCTCGGAATACTTACCTTTCTACAAACGTCCCGTACACTGCGGGTTCGCTAGGAGTTAGGATAATTATAACGAGTATAAATTTAAGACTTATTGCGTGCACATCACATCTATTCCTAGACGTAACAGCATGCTAGTCCCAGCTGTATCTGTGCCCGTATACATGGCAGCACCGTCATCCTCATCCTCATCAGCCTCATCCTGCTCCTCATCCTCCTCATCCTCGTCCTGTCTCGGAGCTGCTGCATCACTGGCATCCTCCATAAGCGGAATCCATGCGGTCTGCCAGTAGTGCGGGTCGTAAATAGAGAACTGAGGTGACCACCTAATACCTTGAGGTGCAGTCTGCTCCCAGGGCATCGCCACATATGGCGTAGTAAGTCCGCGAGGAACCAGTATCCTCCGAGTGATCATCTCCTAAAGCCCGAGAGGCTTGGCAGCCGCCACCATAGTGCATGCACTCAAGTTCAAGTCCATGTAACTCGCAATGTGAGTCACTATCCCTCCGCAGCAGATATCGCCCTTTGCCTTCGCCTTTATCTTGTGTAGATCCTCCGCTAGCATAACTCTAAAGTCCGGAACTCCTCCGGTCACCATGCAGTATAGACTCAGCAGCTCACCCTGTTTGATCTTTTGGGGCGTCTAAGTACGCGCCAGAAGAGTCTCGCTAAAGATCCTGTGAGCAAGTCTAAAAGCCAAGTGAAATATAATCCGCTCCCTGGAATCTCCAGGTCGCCACCTTTCAACATGCTCAACTACGTGAGCAATCTGTCCCCAAAACTCTCGAGCTACAACTCGAGAAGGAAAATCAGCAACTGTGGAGGCTCGGAAGCCAAAGATGTCCCTCCAATGGTCCATAGGAACTAGATAGTTCCGGTTCATCAACCGGTACTTGGGCAAGTAGGTGACGGAGCTAACAAACTCCAAGGTCGGCTCAAGGTAGGCCGGAGCTCTAATCTCAGTGAACTGCTCCAAGCCCACCATAGATATCATCCACCTCAAGTCCTCATCCACATAGAGGCAATCAAAAGAGGAAATGTCCAGGAACCGTGGTGCAACCACTGGACGTGCCGCTATGCGGTCATAGTCTACCTGGTAACGCTCATGGATCACCGGTCTAGAGCAGCGTGAAGAAGAAGAAGGGAAGGAGAAGATTTGTCTCTCAGAACTAACTGTCTGTCAGAACTCATCTTTTCTGTACTTTGTTAGACCACCTCGGTCACTCTGACAACTCTCAGGAACACCTCGGCCGAGCCGCAAGCCGACTAGACCGAGGCGAAGCGCTGTGCGATTGTTACTCTCAAAAATCCAGTTCTTTTCCCCCAATATCACTACCAAAGGTTCATATGGGGTACTTAATCCTTTTGCAGTAAAATGCAGGGGCAACCAAAGCCCAAATCGAATGAAATCAGTGGAAGAAGAGGGAGTTAGGGTTTTTTTGATTTTACCCCAGATTTGGTCGATTCGGAGCGTTTTTGCTACAGATTGATGGTTGCAAATCGATCCTCTACCCTTTCCTTTCAGTTTGGAAGTGAGACCGTTGAAAACGGGCAAAAATCATAGAAGTGAGGCGAAGATTGCGTTTCGGTCAAGAGGGAGGTAGAGGGAGGAGAGAGAAATCTCAGCCCCCTTTTATACCCTTTTCTGGAACTGTTGTCACCTCGGTCGAGATGGTCTCGACTAGAACGAGGTGTACGGACCGAGGTGGGTCTTCAGTAACCCTAGTCGCCTCGGTTGCTCAAGAATCATCTCGGTCGAGGTGTTGTGATAGCAACCGAGATGTGTCTCAGTCAAACTCCGTCTTCTCAAATTCTCGAACTTCTGTCCTTCCAGTTATGCTCCTGGGTTGTATTCCTTCCTTAGATGTCACCTGTTGTATGTCCAGGACGCCAAAAACAAAGCAAAGCAAAGCAAAAGCAAACTATCTAAAGCTAGACTAGAAAAAGGGAAAAGAAAGCAATACCTTGGGTTGCCTCCCAAGAAGCGCTTGATTTAAGGTCGCTAGCTGGACCGTACGGTATCCCTAAATGTGATGGGAGGTATCCTCACCCCATACTTCACCTTCATCATGGGGTGAGATAAGTAAGTCTATCAAACGCTCCAACAAGTGCAAGTGCTCATCGGGGAATGAATCGTCTATGGGTGGGTCGTCCTTCTCGCGTGAAGAGGAAGGTAGCCGGCTGAGGTAATCCGCAACAGAATTTTCGGATCCCTTCTTATCGCGGATCTCTAAGTCAAACTCTTGAAGCAAGAGAATGCATCGAATAAGACGTGGCTTGGCATCCTTCTTGGCAAGCAAGTAACGAATAGCTGCAAGGTCGGTGTAGACAATAACTTTTGCCCCTACTAAGTAGGAACGAAACTTCTCAAAAGCATATACAACCGCCAATAGCTCCTTTTCGGTGGTGGCGTAGTTACGTTGGGCTTCACCTAGCGTCTTGCTAGCGTAGTAAATGGTCGTGGTCCGCCCATCCTTCTTTTGTCTAAGCACCACTCCTACTGCCACATCACTCGCATCGCACATGATCTCAAAGGGCAAGGTCCAATCCGGAGGCTGGATAATGGGAGCGGAGATCAACGCTTCCTTAATCCTGTAAAATGCATCAAGACACTCTTGCGAAAACTCAAAAACAACATCTTTATTCAAGAGGTTAGTTAGTGGTTTAGAAATCTTCGAGAAGTCCTTGATGAATTTCCTATAGAAACCTGCATGCCCGAGAAAACTCCTCACACCCTTAACAGAACAAGGGGGAGGGAGTTTCTCAATAGTCTTGATCTTAGCGCGATCGACCTCAATACCTCGATTAGAAATGAGGTGTCCTAGCACAATGCCTTCATTAACCATAAAGTGACACTTCTCGCAGTTCAGAACAAGATTAGTGTCTTCACATCTCTGTAGCACTAGAGAAAGGTTAGATAGGCAATCATCAAAAGAGGAACCATATACTGAAAATTCGTCCATAAATACCTCCATGATCTCCTCTATATACTCGGAAAAGATAGCCATCATGCATCGCTGGAAGGTAGCGGGTGCATTGCATAATCCAAATAGCATCCTCCTATAATCGAATGTCTCCCATGGACAAGTGAAAGTGGTCTTCTCTTGATCATCCGAATGGATAGGAATTTGGAAGAAGCCATTATAACCATCTAAATAGCAAAAGTGTGAATGTTGGGCCAACCGTTCGAGCACTTGATCGATGAAGGGAAGTGGAAAATGATCCTTCCGAGTGGCTACGTTCAGCTTCCTATAATCGATGCACACCCTCCAGCCCGTGACGGTCCTAGTTGGGATTAACTCGTTGTTCTTATTCGTCACAACGGTCATCCCTCCTTTCTTCGGAACTACATGTATTGGGTTCACCCACTTGCTGTCCGAGATAGGAAATATGATACCTGCATCCAACAACTTAAGAATTTCTTTCTTCACAACCTCTTTCATGATCGGATTTAACCGTCTTTGAGGTTCCCGTGAAGTCTTATGATCGTCCTTCATTAGTATTCTATTCATGCAGAAAGAAGGCTTAATGCCAATAAGATCATCAATAGTGTAACCTAAAGCCTTTTGATGCTTCCTCAAGATATGCATTAGTTTAGATAATTCAGATTCGGAGAGGGGAGCACTAACAATGACGGGATAAGTAGAATCCGGTCCAAGAAAAGCATACCTCAAGTGACTTGGGAGTTGTTTAAGCTCCACAATTGGGGGTGCTTTCTGAGGTGAATCTTTGCTTCCTCCTTCCAGTGGAGTAGATCGAAGAACTGGACTTTCAAAAGTCTCAGTTGACATCATCTCACTTTCGACCTCGGTCAAGGTCCAGAGAGGGTGACCGAGATATTCTTCAGTCAAGAACACCTCGCTTGGTCCAGAGAGTGCCTCGGTCAAGGTACTGCAACTGGGACCGAAACTGGAGATCTTCTTCTCCTGGATTAGTTTCTCAATTTTAGCTCCTGGATCTTCTTCCAGCGCCTTTAAGCTCCGTATATCTGCATCACAAGAAGCATCTATACCTTCCTCCATTAAGCTAAAGCTAATAACTTTTTCAAGTGGATCTTTCATAAGGATAGAGCTCACCAATTCTCTTGATTCTTCTTCATTATAGATGTTGAAGATATCATCTCCTATCTGCTCTCCCTTCATTGCCGCAAGCAATGCAAATTCCACTTCATCTCCGCCAATGTTGAATTTTAACTTGGCGTTCTTACAATCCACATTGCAACCCGAAGTTGCTAGAAACGGCCTCCCGAGAATGATAGGAACGGGATAATCTACGGGAATGTCAAGTACAACAAAGTCTATAGGTAAATAGAAGTTACCTAACTTAACCGGAACGTCTTCCAAAATGCCCACGGGATGGGTAATGGAGCGGTCCGCCATGTATAACCGTATATTTACCGGCTTGGGCTCTCCAAGTCTGATCTTAACACATAGCTCCAGCGGGATGATGCTCAAGCTGGCTCCTAGATCACACAAGTCTTCACAAGTGACATCCCCAACTTGAATGGGAATGCAAAATGAGTCGGGATCTCTCAACTTGGGTGGCATCTTCTCCTTCATGATTTGAATGAGCTCCGAGGATTTAGATGTCATCCTTACTTCACCAAATTCTTCCAACTTCCTCTTCCTTGATAGAATTTCTTTAAAGAACTTCCCATAGGCGGGCATCCCTAGAATAGCATCAAGGAAAGGGATATTAATGTGTAGTTTATTCATCAAGTCAAGGAACTTACCAAAGTGCTTGTCTAGATGTGCTCTGACCCTTGACTGGGGGAATGGAAGTGGTGGTTTATATGCAGGAGGTGGAATATAAACTTCAGATTTCTCCTCCGCCTTTTGTGGCTCCACCTCGGTTGGCATCTCGGCCGAAGTGTTCTTCGACTGTGCCTGGACCGAGGTGGTCTTCGTCTGTACTGGCATCGACCGAGGCACTGCATCTGTAGTCTTCAGTCCACTCCTCGTCGTTATTGCCATGATCTGTCCCTTAGGGTTGCTTTCCGTACTTGTTGGAAGCTTCCCTGGATCTCTTGGCGCTTCATTCGCCTTATTAAAGAATTGTTGTTCCAAGGCTTTTTGTGCCTTTGAAAATAAATTCATGGATGTCTCCATAGAGTTGAGCTTGATCAAGATGGCCTCCAGCACCGCATCTTTCTTTTCCGCCTGGGACGAACTCGATCCTTGCTCCTGGCTCTTCAATGGAGTAGAAGAAGAAGAGGAAGAGAGTAAAAGATTATAGGAGTCATTCGAATTGGAGTTAGAGTAAGGGTTACCCGAATTTTGGTTGTTTGCTCTCCAATTATTGCTATTGGATCCTCTATTGTTGTTGTAGTTGTTGTTCCGGGAACCGTTTTTGTTCCGGTATCCATTGTTGTTTCTCGATCCTTGATCTTCCTTCTTGGTTTGAGCAACTAAAAGTTCCTTCAATTGTTTCACATCATTCTTCAAAGAAGTGAGTTGATCATTGTTTGGTGGAGCATCTTGAAAGTTGACTCTTTTAACTCAACCGTCAGCTCCTTGGTGGGAGTATTTCTCCATGTGCAAAGCTTGCTTCTCTATGAACTCCCAAGCTTCGTCAATCGGCATGTCCATGAACGTGCCGGCGGATAGTAGTTGAAGGTTGAACTAGATGTTTCCGTCCAGTCCCTTGAAGTATATCTCCAACAACTCTATCTTTGGAATCCCATGATGTGGGCAATGTTTGCCACTTAGCGTGCGTGCAAATAAGCTTTAAATTTATAAAACTAGAATCAAGCAAGCGAACCCGCAGTGTACGGATCGGCGTAGATTAGCAAGTATTCCAGAGTATCGAACACAGGGATTTGGGGAGAATAAATCCGATCGTAGGTTATCAAGCAAATGAATGTAAGAGTTTTGCAAATTATTGGGAAAACAACAATCCTAAAGATCCAAGTATCCAGCTGTGGCAATCGATTCAAGATATACTAATGATATAAAGACAGAGTTGAGATATGCAAAGGTATGCTAATGTAAGGTAATCGTACGGTGAAGTTCCAAAAACCTTATGTGACTCACCTACAAGAAACTCTCTATACAGGTTGTTGAGGCTTCAATATGGAAAGATTCTAAAGGCAAGAATTAATGTCAAATACCCAAACTTGCAATCCAAGGATCAAGACTAACTTAACTGATTACGGTTGTAACACTCACAATCGAGGTAGAGGTTGTTGAGGCTTCACTACCACCTAGAGAAGGCAAGCCTAGACTAAGTTAAAGCAAACCTTTAACTTTGGATTAAAGTAAAAGCAAGTTCGTAAACTTAAAGGAAATCACGGTTAGTTCTTGAGGTTCCACGGCCGTGGACTTCAAGAACAGACCGTAATTTAAGGTTGTCGACGATTCTCTCTAACTCTCAGGGTCTAATATGTTTACGATCGATCTATCATCATCTAAGCCACAACTATCAACCCTTCACCTTAGAATTGTTAGGGTTTTTAGCCAACAATCATCATTACGATATCAAATTCAAGGTTTAAAAGATTGAAAGATGAAAACTTCCGAAAACTTCCAATAAACTTCAAACCAATCTCAATGTCACAATTAAGAACAAATATTGTCACTAGATTCGGAATAGAATGAATAAACACAATCTTAGATAAGAAAGAAGAACGGGATGTCAATCCGTCTTCTAAATCAAACCTAAACAAGAAGAGAAATCTTCTTGCAATTAACCTTCCGAATCTTCGATCTTCCGTCAATCCGGAAATCTCTATCACAATCTCCACCAAGTGCGAGATTAGGGCAACTCCAAAGATGAGTGCAAGTACGTGTTTTGCAAAGTCGCTAAAAATCTCCAAGCGAGGATGCAAGCGTAAGCCTAAAGCGAGGTCGCAAAGTGCGTCTAAGCGAAGATGACGGAATCACTCTTTGTCCGTCCTTTTATAGTGTATGATGAAGTAGCGGCCCGGCCCAATCTTTTAAAAGATCGTGGCTTAAAGTGTGGCGAAAAAGATCGCCAAGATCACGGTCATGGAAGGTTCCACGACCGTAATTTAGAGCGTGGAATTGGACACGGTTTGAACACATGATTCCACGACCGTAGAATCCACTGGAATGAATCGCTTCTCTTGCTAGGGTTCCACGGCCGTGGAACTGAACGTGGTTTGTAGTACGGCCGTATTTTAGAGCGTGATTTAGGGCAAGAACGTGATTCTTCCCTAGCCTCGTGCATTCCATAAGTTGACACTCATTTTGCTCCTAAGAATGCCCTCAATCCATGGACATACTCAATCAACTCATCTTTGCTAAATTCCGTTCGGAAATGGATCTCAATCACCTATAATCAACATAAAGCTTGTGTAGACATCTATATCGACAATATAGGTAAACTAGCTCACAAATGCAACAATGCTAAATCAAAGACTATCAATATGAATCAAATACGTTTAGAAAACATGCCTAAAACATCACAATATTTCATGCTAACAGGCAATCAAATAGGATGTCTTTAAATCTCTCCCATAACTTGGACAAACTCTCCTTGTCCTTCATGATGAATGCATTAATCTTCCCTCTCATTTCAGCGGTCTTAGAGGGGGGAAATAATTTAGTCAAGAACTTTGTCGTCATCTCCTCCCAAGTATTGATTTTCCCTGGGGGGAGAGATTGATACGAAGTAAGCGCCCTATCTATCAAGGAGAAGTAGAAAGGCCTTAGCTTGTAGTTGTTGTTTTCTATTCTTAAAGGTCTCAAGGTCTCCATCAAGATCTCATAGTTTTGTAGATGTTGATGTGGATATTCCCTCTCTAGCCCTCCAAACTGGCATTGGCAAATCATGGAAAAAACTTGCGGTCGAAGCTCATAATCATGGTCCGCTAGATCACCTAGGTTGACTCCTGGATGCCTCAATTGCTGATTGGGGTCCATCCTTTGCCCTAGGGTTTGTGGAATACCTGCAAAAAGAGCGTCTCGGACTGGCATCCGAGGTAGAAGTATCTCAGCCGGGGCAGCAGGTACTGGATTTTGTCTCGGTCGAGGATCTGAAACTGGGTCTTGCCTCGGTCGAGGATCTGGGTTCGGTCGAGGTAGATACTGGTATCATAAAGCTGCCATATCTGCTTCGATCGCTTCCGTCCTTACGCGAGTTTCTTCCTTTTCCAGTCGTAATTCTTCTTTGCTGAGGCATAGTTGTTCCAATGCCTCTTTCAATCCGGCCTCAAGATCGCGATTATCCTGATTGGCCATCTTCGCTTCTTTCAAGCGTCTTTTGTATGTCTTCTCTGGTTCGGGATCGTAAGGAACGATTTCCTTCCCAACGCGGGTTCTTTGCATAAACCTAAGAAAAAGAACCTGCGAAAGTCACTCAAGTAGAGTGGTTAGTAGAAACAAGGGGAAACGCCCCGAAAAGCCTACTACAACCGGCTCGGTCTAGACCAAGTCCTCGGCAACGGCGCCAAAAACTTGTTCGCTCCAAACGGTGTGTGCAAGCTTTAAATTTATAACCCTAGATGTAAGCTCAAAACAAGGATGCGAACCCGCAGTGTACGGGTCAATCGTAGTAAAAAGCAAGAAATTTCAGGGTGTCGATCTCAGGGACTTGGTGAAACAAAGCAAGTGTAGGTTGTCTATGTAATTACTAACCACGAAAGCGATCAAAGCAATCAAAGATGATAAAAAGTCAATTAAAGGAAATATGCAATTCTAGGGATTAAAGCATCTAGTTGTGGTTCCAACTCAAGATCTCAAGATAAGCGGACAAAGCTGAGGTTTTGCAAAGGGAAGGTGTTTCTAAAGTGGAATAGATCACCGGGTAAGTCTCACTACTCACTAATCCCAAACCGTAACTCCTATTACCGGGTAAGTCTCAAGGAATTAAGGAAAAGAAATATAACCTCAAACTAACACTCCACCTAAGGGAATAGAATCAACCTTTACCGGGTAAGTCTCAGGCTAACTAACAAAGATGGAATGAAAGCACACTCAAACCCCAATAAAGGATAAACCTTTATTACCTATACTTATGATCTTGGGTAAACAAACAAAGGAATTACCGGGTAAGTCTCATCCTAGGCTTGCATTGAACCAGGAAATGTGTAATAAGAATAGGATTTGGCAAACTCTAACACTTAACTCTCAGTTTCGGATCAGAAAGGTTACCTCGGTCAGACGAATTCCACCCCGGCCGAGATGTTCATCGACTGAGCGAGATGTTCTAGGGTTAAGGATAAAGACTCGAGCTTTCAGGGTCCTACTGGAATTTAAGATTATTCTATCATTGTTTTTCCCACAACCTTCAGCCAATCACTCTAGAATCACACAAAGAAATTAGTCAATCATCATCATGAAAGCAATAATCAAATATAAGGGAAGAAGGTGAATAATTGAACACAAAAACCTTAAGAAAAAGGTTTCAATAACTGAATCAATTATCCATCAAACAAGCGTTCCTTGGATTACAATCCAATAAGACAATCAACAAGAAGGAAATCTAAGAGAATCTTACAAAACCCTTCACAAAAGCTATAAAAGCTATCAACTTCCTTCCTTCAATCTTCCTTCCTTCAACCACTATAATGATAGCGGGATTTCCGGTGATGCGCCGGTCGTAAGTGGATGTTGGATTTGTGGAAAATTCAACCCTTTATATAGGAAAACTACCCTCCAAAGATAAGATATCTTAAAAAGATATCTTCCTAATAAAATATATCTATCTCTCATAAATAAATCCCCAAAATATATGATCTTCCATAAATCCAGCCTAAAAATATAAGATCTCTCCTTCCAAAAATAAAAGATCTCAGCCAAGAATAAAATTTATCTCGCCGCATCCAAGGTATTCGCCTCGGTCGGGACGCTCATTTGGATCACCTCGGTCGAGATGGTACTGTAGCTGACCGAGGTGGCTCTAAACTGAATGTGAAACCTCTCAAATCTAGTCCAAAGTGAATCTTTAATCCATTTCCATGCTTCCTGGATTCTTCCTTAAGCTCCTGAATATAGCTCCAATTACTCCTTAGCTCCTTTAGCTCCATTTTGATGCAAAACGTGCCATTTTACCTACGATTACAACGAAACTTGGTGTAGACCTCGATTCCCGCAAGGGTAGATGAAACGACGATATAATCACATAATATACATTCAAACATGCAGATTATTGAAGATAAAACGTCTAAAAAGGTCCCAAAATATAGACTATAATTCATGCTATCAGAGTCCTATACCATTCTACAACTACATCACACTAGTGGTGGATCCAAACGACTTTTCCAAGAGGAGTGAAAAATTTTAAATAAAAATTCAAGTAATATTTAAATTATTAAGTTAATATTAATAATTACAATTAATAAATTCTTCTACTCATACATGTTAACAATAATTAGATTAACTAGTGTATAGCCCGCACCTTGTGCGGGTTTGCTAATAAAATAGCTTATCATATTACATTTTTTACTATATTATATGTTGTTAACTTTATTAGTTATATTTTATGAGCTCGTATAAATAACGCGTCAAGTGTTACATAGTAAATGAGACCACGTAGCCCATGTGTTGATCATTAATTAGTTTTATGCTAATAATTTTTTTTAAATCTAATTTATTATTTAATAAATAATAATTTAAATAAAAAACCATAATCATATACTTTAAAAATACCATAATCTGATACGAATTCAATTAGTAAAAAAGATTAATTGGCTTAATTTATGATTTAGTAAAAGATATAATCCGAAAAAAAAACATAGGAGCATCACGTCAGCATTAGTTTCGTATGTTTTAGTAAATTATATAAAATATAGATGTATATTTAGTATATTGATAAAATAAGAATTACGAATTTAATAGTTCAACGGTTCACAAATCAAGTTACAACGACCCACAAATTAGTAGATCGCAAGGACCCACAAGAGCACAACGACCCACAAATCAGTTGGTCACAACGACCCAAAAATCATTAGGTCAAAACGACCCAAAAATTATTAGGTCACAATGATTACATACAAATACTAATCCGATATGAATAAGTATTATATTTGATTCATACCAAAAGGTTCAGAAATGTATGAATTTTATAAACCTCAAACACTCTAGATCTATTTATACATGTTTTCGAAGTGTCATCCTTTCCTCATAATCGATGTGGGTGATGACATGAATTATGACCTATTTTTATGCATGTATTTATATAGATTTCCCTTAATTTTGCATGCATAGACATACATTCATGGCATTTATGGTTATATTTACCTACTTTGCAAAAATAGAGGTCTACACAGAGTTTTATTGCATTTGTAAGTAATTTGGCGAATTATGGAGCAAAATGGCATATTTAAGGATTAAACCTTGAAGCGGGACACAAAGGAGCATAAAAGCAAGTTAGGACTCCAAAGTATCTTCTGATACGGTCTGACGCGCCAAAGTATTTTCTGATACCTTCGGACGCGGCCCAAAGTATTCTCTGATACCGTCGGACGCGGCCCAAAGTATTCTCTGATACCGTCTGACGCGTCAAAGTATTCTCTGATACCATCGGACGAGGCCCAGAGTATCTTCTGATACCAGCGGATTCGACTTCTTTTTAGCCCAAATATTTAGGGTTTTATCTTTAAACCCTAGGTTTATCCCTATATAAATCGGAGAGCCTTCAACATTGAAGGGCGGACGGTGACAACCCCAGGATTTGGATCCCCAAAGAGAGGGACGCTTGAAAGTTTTATTGCGTACAAGGAAGATTTGGGGAATGACGCACTTTCCTATTTTTGGAGTTGGAAGATCTTAGGGTTTACATTTGAAGGCGGATTGACATCCCGTTCTTCATTGTCCCTAGAAATTTTGTGAGGTTTTTCTGTTCCTTTGATTCTATATCCATTGAACGTGGTTTGCGATTATTGTGTTTGATTGAAATTTGTTTTGAGTTTATTATTGAGATTTCAAGGTTTTACCTTTTCTCCCTTTCAAACTTGATTATTGAATTGATGATGATGATTATTGGCTAAAACCCTTTAGCAATTTTAAGGTGAAGGGTTAATAGTTGTGGCTTAGATAATGATAGATCGATCGTAATTTGATTGGACCCTGAGAGTTAGAGAAATATCGTCGACACCCTAAATCACGGCATGTTCTTAGGTTTCCACGGTCGTGATTCTCAAGAACTACCCGTGATTTACTTCAGTTTACGAACATTGCTTTTACTTTGATCCAAGGTTAAAGATTAGCTTTAATCTAGTCTAGGTTTGCCCTTTTCTAGGTAGTAGTGAAGCCTCAACAACCTCTACTTCGATTTCGAGTATCACAACCTTAATCGGTTTAGTTAGTCTTGATCCTTGGGTTACAAGTCTGGTTATTTGAGATTAATTCTTGTCTTTAGATCCTTTCTATACTGAAGCCTCAACAACCTTTATAGAGAGTATTTTTAGATAAGTCATATAAAGCCTTGGAACTTCACCGTGTCCTTAGTTCTTTAGTATATCTTGAATCGATTGCCACAATTGGATACCTGGATCTTTAGGGTTGCTGTTTTCCCAATATATTTGCAAAGCTTATACATTTACTTGCTTGACGATTTATAATTGGATTTAACCCCCCAAATCCCTGTGTTCGCTACTCTGGAATTCTTGCTTGACTACGTCGATCCGTACACTGCGGGTTCGCTTGCTTGATTCTAGTTTTATAAATTTAAAGCTTATTTGCACGCACGCTAAGTGGCGAACAAGTTTTTGGCGCCGTTGCCGGGGATTTGGTCTAGGCCGAATTCGGTTATCGGTTGTCAAGCTTGGGAGCTTTGCTCTTGTTATTTGATATCTCTTTTGAGTGTTCTTGTAGGTTTGTGTTCTTAGGTACATACGAAGTTCTTGTTCCGGCAACGGAACAGAGTTTTGCCAAAGAGGTTTTTGGCGCCGTTGCCGGGGATTTGGTCTAGGCCGAATTCGGTTATCGGTTGTCGAGCTTGGGAGCTCTTCCCTTGTTATTTGATATCTTTTCTAGTATATGCGCAGGTCTAGGAACACCGAAGACCTCTTACCTCTTGATCAAGAGCTTGAGAGGGCTTTGAGGAGAAAGCGTAAGGAAAAGAAAATGGTTGAAGAAGCAGAACGTGATTACCAAACGGAGTTAGCGGAAAAGGACGCTCAACTCCAGTGGAGTGAGAAGACTCGTAGAGAGGAAATGGATCGTCATCAATCTAAAGTTGATGATCTAACTGATATGATGTTCCAAATGAGGATGGAAATAAGCGACCTTAAGAGAAAGGATAGCAGGAAATCCTCAAGAAGGTCATCAAGATCGGCTAGAAGTCATTCATCCGCTGATGATAGTGACTCTTTCATGCCACCACTAGAGGACATTGATCCGACAATCAATGTCAATCCATTCGTTCCAAGGCCAGCTGCCAACCGACGTGTTCCACCTAGGAACGCAAGGGTCGAACGTGTGGATGATAAGCCAAGAACTCTTGGCCAAATGATGGATCCAACACAACAACCACGCCGTTTGGGCGTGAACTTTGATGCTGATGATGTCGGGTTTAGCTTCAACCCGCAGGTTATTACTCTTGTTCGCCAAAACCAATTTGGCGGAACAAGCGCTGAATCTCCACACCAACACCTACAAAATTTTGAGTGTATGATGGAGACGATGAAGCCGAAGAACGCGACTACCAACAACTATAAGCTCAAGCCTTTCTTCTTCTCCTTGAAGGGGAAGGCATTGTCTTGGTACCAAGCTCTTCCTAGTGGAAAACTAGACACGTGGGAAGACCTTTCCGCGGAGTTCCTCACTAAGTTCTTTCCGCCATCCAAAACGGCAGAACTAAGAGGTAAGATTAATGCATTTTCTATGAGATCTAACGAGAGTTTGTTTCAATCTTGGGAAAGATTTCAGGATTTGCTCTTGGATTGCCCTCATCATGGCATATCCAAACTAGCACTTTTGGAGATATATTATAAGGGGCTGGATATGGAAACACAATTCAAGCTCCAATCCCTCTCATGTGGTACATTCATGGACATGAGGGAAGATGACGCTTGGGACTTCATTGAGAAGCAAGCGCGAGTCATAGAGAAGTATTCTCACCGGAAAGTGGAGGGGAATCGTGTGGAGCAAGGAGCAAAACTCACACATGAAGCTCAATCTCAAATCTTTTCTCTCAACAACGAGATTAAAGAGTTGAAGGAAGCTATCAAGACCAACTTTCCAAAGCAACAAGGAAAAGATGTGGGTTATTTAGGCAACAACAATAACCACAACGGTGGTGAGAATACAAACCGCAACAACAACAACAACCGGAAAAACAACCGGAATAATTGGAACAACAACAACAACAACAACCGGAACAATAATTGGAACAACGATAGGGGTTCAAACAACAACAATTGACGCTCCAATCAACAAAATTCCGGTAATTCTTATCCTTCCAATTCAGGTAATTCACTAACCCCACCTTCCTCTTCTTCCACTCCTTTGAAAAGCCAGGGGCAAACATCTAATGGTGGAAGCACTTCGGGGAAGGAGAAGCCCGATCCCATGTTGGAAACGATTTTGGGGAAGCTTCAAGGGTTGGAGACTCGCATCATCAAGGTTGATGATCATATTACTAAGGTTGATAAAGCCCAAAAGGTTTTAGAAAACCAAATGTTCAGCCATGCGGAGGAAGTTCCTAGGAATCAAGGGAAACTTCCAGGAAAAACGGAGGACAACCCAAAAGGGAGGGTGATGGCAATCACAACTAGGAGCGGAGTCACAACTACCGACCCGCAGCCCAAGTTTGTAGAAGTCCCCGTTGAGAAAGAGAAAGAAAAGGGGAAGGAGAAGGAAGATGTCTACGTTCCTCCTCCAGCTTACAAACCTCCCCTACCATTCCCTCAATCTAGAGCAAGAGCGCGTCTAGATAAACAATTTGGTAAGTTCATAGAACTCATGAGCAAATTGCATATTAACATACCTTTCATTGATGCTATTGTAGGTATGCCGGCTTATGGCAAGTTCTTAGAGGAGCTCCTCTCCAACAAGAGGAAGCTAGAAGATTTTGGAGAGGTTAAGATGAGTTCGGATTCTTCGGATCTCATCAAGACCATGAAGGAGAAAATGCCCCCAAAGCTAAAGGATCCGGGGTCATTTTGTATTCCCATAGGAGTGAGAGATGTCACATACGATGCATTATGTGACTTAGGAGCAAGCGTGAGCATCATACCGCTTGCCTTATGCAGGAAGATCGGTTTAGGCGACCCCAAACCGGTTAAGATGACGTTGTACATGGCGGATCGATCCATCACTCGTCCTGTCGGTATTGTAGAAGACGTCCCGGTCAAGCTAGGTAAATTCTTTGTACCTATAGATTTTGTTGTGCTTGACATTCCTGTAGATAGTCCGGTCCCGATCATACTCGGAAGACCGTTTCTTGCAACTTCCGGCTGCATAGTCGATTGCAAGAATGTTAGACTCTCCTTCGACTTAGGATAAGAAAAGGTAGAGTTCGTTCTTTCCAATCTAGTGAAGGAACCAATCTATGATGAGGATATATTCAATATCCAAGATGAAGAAGGATTGTCTAGAGAGGAGGTAAGTGTTATACTCTTCAAGGATCCTTTGCAAAAGGTTATTACTATGAGTCTAACGAATGTAGGGGAAGAAGAGGAGTACAATGAGGCAATTGAAGCCTTAGAAGCACAAGAAGAAGTGTGTGAAGAGGAGTTTGAGAAACTCCACGACGAGGCATAAAACGTGAGAATCCACGGTTATACCTTATATTCCACGGCCGTGGACTTCACCAACAAAAGCGTGGAGCACTCCAGAGGCTTACACGGTCGTGGAGAAAACAGAGCACCCGTAACTATATTCCACGCCCAAAATTATGGTCGTGGAGGATGCAGAGAAACCGTAATTTTGGCCGTGGACGAAGGCAATTGTGCCTCTTCTTCAACTTCTCTTGATTCTTCTCCAACACCTTCTACTTCCTTAGACACTTCTAAGGAAGCATCGGAAGCTCCTCAAGAGCCATTGGAAACTCCTGCAGCTATGGAGTTGAAACAACTTTCTACACATCTAAGGTACGCGTTCCTAGGACCTAACTCTACTTATCCGGTAATTGTTAGTTCCGATTTAACCATAGATGAACATAGTAAGCTTATGGTTGTCCTTAGGAAACATAGGAAAGCTTTAGGTTATACTATAGAGGACTTAGTAGGAATCAAACCTTCCCTATGCATGCATAAAATCTTAATGGAAGAGGACTTTAGGACTTCGCGACAACCTCAAAGGCGGTTAAACCCGACCATGAAGGAGGTTGTCAAGAAGGAAATTCTTAAATTGCTTGATGCAGGTATCATCTATCCTATCTCCGATAGTAAGTGGGTGAGTCCGGTTCAAGTGGTTCCGAAGAAGGGAGGAATGACGGTCATCACCAACAAGAATAACGAACTCATTCCTACCCGAACCGTAACAGGATGGCGGATGTGCATAGACTACCGCAAGCTAAACAACGCGACGAGGAAGGATCACTTCCCACTACCCTTCATCGACCAAATGCTTGAGAGGTTAGCACAACATTCGCATATTTGCTATCTTGACGGTTATAATGGTTTCTTTCAGATTCCGATACACTCGGATGATCAAGAGAAGACCATATTTACGTGCCCGTGGGGTACGTTTGCCTATAGGACGATGCCGTTCGGGCTTTGCAACGCCCCAACCACATTTCAAAGGTGCATGATGGCCATCTTCTCCGAATACATAGAGGAAATCATGGAGGTTTTTATGGATGAGTTCTCCGTTTATGG
This sequence comes from Fagopyrum homotropicum, assembly GCA_033239125.1. NCBI lineage: Eukaryota > Viridiplantae > Streptophyta > Magnoliopsida > Caryophyllales > Polygonaceae > Fagopyrum > Fagopyrum homotropicum. The sequence goes on along the minus strand of BSWB01000001.1, from coordinate 37,620,079 downwards.
TTCCTCTTTTGATAATTGTCTTTCTAACCTTGCTCTTGTATTACAAAGGTGTGAAGACACTAACCTAGTTCTTAATTGGGAGAAGTGTCAATTCATGGTGAAGGAAGGCATTGTATTAGGACACTTAATCTCTAGTAGAGGGATTGAGGTAGATAGAGCTAAAATAGAGACTATAGAAAAGCTTCCTCCCCCAACTTCGGTGAAAGGGATAAGAAGTTTTCTAGGACATGCTGGATTTTATAGACGCTTCATAAAAGACTTCTCTAAAATATCAAAACCGCTCACTAATCTATTGATGAAGGATGCAGTTTTTGAGTTTTTGCAGGAATGCTTGGATGCGTTTAACATGATTCGGGAAGCTCTAATTTCAGCTCCGATTATCCAACCTCCGGATTGGAATCTTCCCTTTGAGGTTATGTGCGATGCAAGTGACGTAGCCATAGGAGCTGTTCTTGGACAAAGGAAGGAAGGGCGAACCCATGCCATATACTACGCTAGCAAGACGCTAGATGAAGTGCAGCTCAACTACGCCACTACAGAAAAGGAATTTTTAGCCATTGTTTATGCAATTGACAAATTTCGCACTTATCTTGTAGGTGCAAAGGTGATTGTATACACGGATCATGCTGCGACCCGGTACCTCCTTGCAAAGAAGGATGCGAAGCCAAGGCTAATTCGATGGATTCTTCTCCTACAAGAATTCGATCTAGAGATCCGCGACAAGAAGGGTTCGGAAAATTCTGTTGCGGATCATTTGAGTCGCCTAACACATCTAGAGGACGACCACCTACCTATAGATGACTCCTTCCCGGACGAGCATTTACACATTATAGAGGAGTGCATCGAAGTAATCTCCAAAGGTAACGAACAATGGTTTGCTGATTTTGTTAACTATTTGGTTTGTCAGGAACTACCGCCCGGATTATTCTACGCACAAAGAAAGAAGTTTTTTAAGGATGTTCGGGAGTACTTTTGGAATGAACCTCTCCTCTTTAAGAGAGGTCCGGATGGCATTATTCGGCGATGTGTGCCGGAAGATGAGATGCAAAGTGTCATCCGCCATTGTCATTCACTACCTTGTGGAGGACATGCTAGTTCACACAAAACTAGCGCTAAGGTATTGCAATCTGGATTTTATTGGCCTACTTTATTTAAAGATGTGCAAACCTTTGTTTCCTGTTGCGATGCTTGTCAAAGAACAGGGAATATCTCTATGAGGAATGAGATGCCTCTCAATAACATCCAAGAGGTGGAGATTTTTGACGTTTGGGGAGTAGACTTTATGGGACCGTTCCCATCATCTTGTGGAAACCAATACATACTCTTAGCGGTAGATTATGTTTCTAGATGGGTGGAAGCAATTGCCTCTCCCACCAATGATGCCATGGTAGTGGTTAAGTTCTTTAACAAGACCATCTTCCCACGATTTGGGACACCAAGGACTGTCATTAGTGATGGAGGTTCTCACTTCATTGCCCGGCGCTTTGAAGCTCTTCTAGCTAAGTATGGGGTGACTCACAAGATCGCCACCCCTTATCATCCACAAACTAGTGGACAAGTTGAGATCTCAAATCGGGAGATCAAAGGAATCCTAGAGAAGACGGTTTCAAGGACAAGGAAGGATTGGTCCTTGAAGCTTGATGATGCATTGTGGGCGTACCGGACTGCGTACAAGACTCCCATAGGAACCACACCATACAACCTTGTGTATGGGAAGTCTTGTTACTTACCGGTAGAGTTAGAGCACAAGGCATTTTGGGCCATCAAGTGGTTAAACTTCAGCATGAAGGAGGCGGGAGAGAAGCGTCTCTTGGACCTTAATGAGCTTGAAGAACTCCGCTTGAACGCCTATGAGAACGCCAAGATCTATAAGGAGAGAGCAAAGCGTTGGCATAATAAGCATATCATTCCAAAGGACTTCAAAGAAGGAGATCAAGTTCTCCTCTTCAATTCAAGGCTTCGTCTCTTTCCAGGTAAGCTTAAATCTCGTTGGACCGGACCTTTTCTAATCAAACGTATTTTCCCCCATGGTGCAGTTGAAGTATGGGGTGAAGCGGGCGAAAGCTTTAAGGTGAACGGTCAACGACTCAAGAAGTTTACACCGGAACTCCAAGCTGAAGAGTTCACGCCCACCGCACTCGAATAAGTGCGAATTTAGTCTAGCTACGGACCTTAAACAAAGCGCTTCTTGGGAGGCAACCCAAGGTATTGCATTTACGTTTTTGTTTTCGATTCATAGATTAGTTTAGTTTAGACGTTTTTGCTTTCTTTTGCCTTCGATACCTCCGGTATGTTCGTGTTTTTGGATGTAGGAACAGTGGGAAAAGAAAGGAGAAGAGTAAGTTTGAAGAAAAGTGATGAAACTTGGACTTTGGAGCATTACAGAGAGTTCCACGGCCTAAATCACGGTCGTGGAACCCTCTGAGACCGTAATTTACAAAAGCCTTTGAAAAATCACCAAAACCACGGTTCCGTACATTTCCACGGCCGTGGAACCCCCCCGACAGACCATGATTTTCAAAAATTTTTACGGCCACTATATAAACCACGTTGCTTCACAAAACACAACACCACAACCCATTCCACGCCCAAAAACGCCGAAATCCTTCCTCTCACCTCAAATCTTTGTTCGTTAATCGTTTTTAACGATTCTTTGACTTAAACTGAAGCAAATCCGATCACCAACAAGATCCAAGTAACAATTCGAGCGGCAAATCACCGAGGAAAGCAGAATTCGGATTTGAAAATCCGAAAACCTAGGTTTTTTCGCTCTTCTCTATCTTTGTCGATTCGGTCTTGAAATTGCTAGATTTTTTAGGAATAACTTATTGGAATTGGAAGAGAATTAGTCTAGGACTGCTGCTGTGAAATTTGGTGAAATTTTGTTGAGGTTTGCGAAAAGTCAAGAAGAACCACGGTTGTTGGCAGTTCCACGGCCGTGGAATCTCAAGAACAAACCGTGATTTTCACCAGAATATGGATTTTGTGAGGAGAGTGTCCGATAGGAATAAGGACAAGAACAAAGATAAGGATAAGAGTAAGAAAAGGAAGGGCAACCCCTCTTCCTCTTCTAGAACACCACCTCCTTCATCCCCTTCACCTCCATCATTACCATCATCACCTTCACCACCTCGCTCTAGGATCCCTACCATTCACGAGGATCATCTCGATGCCTTAGAGAGGATCGAGAAGAGAGCTGTTATAGGGCCTAGATACCTGCTGCTAGAGGAGTTAGAGCCTCTCCATGTGATAGGGGATCTTACTTGGCTCTTAGATAGAGCCGGTCTTGTCATCTTCTCGGCTATTCGAGAAGATGCTTATGAGGAGATCACTAGGGAGTTTGTGGTCTCGTTCCAACACAGTCACGTTGATAGGACTGTCTCTTTCCGGCTGATGGAAAGAGATTATGAGTTCTCCATTAGGGAGTTTGGAGCCTTCTTTGAGTTCCATGAGACCTTCAATGGTCGTTTCCCCAACGGCGTTTACGCCAAGGATTTTTGGGAGGAGGTTGCTATGGTGTATGCCAGCGAGGACCGCTGGCAGCCAGCTGAAACCAAGGCTAGATTGATGTACCTGCTAGCCTTGAAGATAGCTCATAGGGTACTTTCTGAGTGTCTCTTCCCTAGGACGGAGACACCTCAGAAGATTAAGACAGATGAGCTCTTTCTTCTTTACTGCATGTTATATGGACGGCCTGCTGACTGTGCCACCCTCTTAGTTGCTACCATGAGCAAGCTAAAGAATAAGAGGGCAGGCAATATTGGATATGGTGGGATGGTCACCCACCTTGCTCGACAGCTAAGGGTAGATTTTTCTGCTTGCACACGCATCGCTGCTGTACCCCTAGGACTCCATAGCCTCATGACTAGAGGCATCATCTTCCCTACCCATAGAGGTCCACCTTACGCTGCTATGCCATGGGAGAGTAGAATGGGAGAGGTATTGAGTGGCTCCCAGAGTATTCCATTATTGCTGGACGCCATAACTGGAAGGCGACGTTCGCTGCTATGCATGCGAACAGGATTGTAGCCCCTCCATATGTCCCACCACCACCTGTAGTATAGGAGGAGGAGATGAGAGATGATTATGAGGGAGGAGGAGGAGCTGAGCAGGACTTTGGCACATTCCCGGATCAGCCGGACGCAGTTCCCACCATGCCTAGGCATTCTCCCCGCCCCGCTAGAGCTTCAGGATCATCCTCTCGCCGCGCTAGTGTGAGCGAGAGGCCCACTTGGATGGAGGCCCCTCCTGCGTGGTACGGAGCTCCACCACCATGGTCTACACAGCCGCCACCGCCACCAGTACCAGCACCTTCAGATGCTCCGGCATGGTACAGCCAGCCGCCTGGTTGGTACGAGCAGCTGCCAGAGTGGGCTACCGACATTTCCAACAGGGTTAGAGCTTTGGAGATCCGCGCTGACGCTAGGGATGCACGTATGGACGACCTTGACCACATGATGAGAGACGTCTACCGCCAGCAGTTCGGGTGGTACTATGATCCTAGCTTCTCACCGTTTTCACCTCCACCAGCGCCGCAGTGACGACCTTGCATGATCGACAGTTTTAGCCGCTCCACCACCGTTTTGTGAGTTCTTTTTCTTTCTTTCTTTTCTTCTTTTTTCTTTTCTTTGAACATTAGGGACAATGTTTGTTCCAAGTATGGGGTGGGGTGTGACTAATAGTTTGTAATAACTCTTACTCACTTTTGTATGCTTCTATTGAGACTATCTTGCATGTTTCATTCTATTGTTACACGTTTCATTTTTGCATTGCATGAAAAAGAGTTTGAAAAACCCATAAAAATCGAAAAATTTTGTGCTTCTAAGGATAGAGATGATTTCTATTATAATTACCACTTGTGAATTGAGTTTTGATGACAATCGCATGCTTAAACGAATAGTGAATTGAAAAGAAATTGAATGAGTTGATTATTCCTCTTTTGCAAATTTCATAATGTGATGAATGTTACTTAAATCATGTTGAGAAATTAAGGTTGAAATCACATAATAAGTTCTTATGCTTCTTTTTGAGATGATTAAGGCAATTCAATTTTCTTTCTTCTTTCTTTGATCATTTAGCCCCTCTTTGAAATAATGACCTCCTTTACCTATCCGGGAATTTGGAGGAGTTGAATGAAAAAGGCATGTTTGATGTGGGAGGGCCATGAAAGCAATACTTTGCATTCAAAGGAATAGAAAGAAATTGTAGGTTTGGGGAAGTCAATCATGATGATGAGTAACTCGGCACCATTCACATAGCCGGGTGTTTGTGTCTTGCCAAAGTCGGATTGAGCGATATTCCTAGCGGATTATGGTATGTGCGCTAAGGGTTTGAGGCATCTCATAAAAATTGAGAAACGCCAATCTCCTAGGCTTCGGTTTTTGTGTACCTCTGTCCATAACTTCAAAAGTAAAGTCGAAAAATAATGTGAAAAGAAGAGAGCAAAGCTCTAAGTTGAAAGTGCTGTGGAAACCGCAAGAGAAGAAGAAAAGAGTAGTTATCCACTTTCCCGGATTCATGCACCACATTCCTTAAAGTTTTCCTTCCCTTTCCACATTCTAGACCTTGTTTGAAAGTCCTTAAGATCAAAAGAATGTTATATGGCTTAGTGATCTAAATTGAAGTTTCTTATGATTGATTTTGATAATGTTTGAAGGTTATGATGTTTACATGGAAGTTTAATTAATTCATGAGATTTCTTTACTCTTTACTCTTTGATTATGTATATGAAAGTCTTATAAACGAATGAAGCAAGATTTGATAATGATCTATTGATTAGAAGGCACATTCATCCAAAAGAAGTTTTGCTTTGAGAAGGTACACATATTTCATCCTAACTTATGTTTTAAAGCTTTTGAAAGACCTTGCTAAGGGACAAGCAAGTGGCAAGTATGGGGTTATTTGTTAGCATGAAATATTGTGATATTTTAGGCACGTTTTCTAAGTGTATTTCATCCATATTGATAGTCATTGATAAAGCATTGAAGTATTTGTGAGTTAGTTTATCTATTTTGTCGATATGGAGGTCTACATAAGCTTTGTGTTGATTGTAGGCAATTAAGAGCTAATTCCAAACGGATTGAAAGAAAATGGAGTTTGATTGAGCATGTCCAAGGATTGAGGACATCTCTAGGAGTTAAGGATGGTGCTAACTTGAAGAATAGCACGAGGATGAGGAAAATCACGAACTACCTCTAAACCACGCTCTAAAGTACGGCCGTACTAGATTCCACGTTCAAGTCCACGGCCATGGAACCTTGGCAAGAGAGGCGTGGTGCATTCCAGCAACTTACACGGCCGTGGAGGGTCTTGACAAACCGTGACCACATTCCACGCTCTAAATTACGGGCGTGGAACCCTTCCACGACCGTGATCTTGGCAATATTTTACGCAATATTTTAAGCCACGATCTTCTACGCAATGGGCCAGGCCAATATTTTATCTTACCCTATAAAAGGACGGAAGAAGAGAGATTCCGTCACCTCTACCTCTGCTTAGGCTCACCTTCGCTTACACTTTGGCTTACCCTAGTTTTACGCTTTTGCGGAGATCGTCATTGGGAGATTTGCGCTTTGCTATTGAGACTTCCGGATTGACGGAAAAAGTGAAGATTTGGAAGATAGTTCGTAAGGAGATTACGCTTCATCTTTAGGTTTGATTAGAAGACGGATTGACATCCCGTTCTTCGTTCTTATCTAAGATTGTGATTGTTTGTGTTATTCCGAATCTATTGACATTATTGTTCTTGATTTGTGGATTTGAGATTGGTTTGAAAGTTATTGAAGGTTTTCGGAAGTTTTCATCTTTCATTCTTTTAAACCTTGAATTTGATATCAATATGATTGTTGTTGGCTAAAACCCTTTAGCAATTCTAAGGTGAAGGGTTGATAGTTGTGGTTTAGATGATGATAGATCGATCATAAATAGATTGGACCCTGAGAGTTAGAGAGAATCGCCGACGAACCTAATCCACGGTCTGTTCTTGAGCTTCCACGGCCGTGGAACTCAAGAACTACCCCTAATTTTGTGTCAGTTTACGAACTTGGTTTTACTTTAATCCAAAGTTAAAGATTTGCTTTAACTTAGTCTTGGCTTGCCTTTTCTAGGTGGTAGTGAAGCCTCAACAACCTCTACCTCGATTGTGAGTGTCACAACCTTAATCGGTTTAGTTAGTATTGATCCTTGGATTACAAGTTTGGGTATTTGACGTTAATTCTTACCTTTAGATCTTTTCTATATTGAAGCCTCAACAACCTTTATAGAGAGTGTCTTGTAGGTGGGTTATATAAGGTTTTTGGAACTTCACCGTACGATTATCTTACATTCGTATACCTTTGCATACCTCAACTCTGTCCTTATATCTTTAGTATATCTTGAATCGATTGCCACAGCTGGATTCCTGGATCTTTAGGATTGTTATTTTCCCAATAATTTGAAAAGCTTCATACATTTACTTGCTTGATAATCTATAATTGAATTTGTTCCCCCCAAATCCATGTGTTCGATACTCTGGAATTCTTGCTTAACTATATCGATCCGTACACTGCGGGTTCGCTTGCTTGATTTCTAGTTTTATAATTAAAGCTTATTTACACGCACGCTAAGTGGCGAACAAGTAAAAGAGTTGGGTCATTCCTTTTCCCGGATTCATGCACCACATCCCTTATAAGTTTCCCTCCTTTCCGCATTCTTGACCTTACTTGAAAGTCCTTAAGATCATTGGAATGTGTTTGGCTTTGTGGTCTAAATTAGATTCCTCATGATTGATTTTGATATATTGCAAGTTATGATGCATGTTATGATTTTTCTTACAAAGTATGATTATCTTTTTCATGCTATATTTCCTTTTGACCATATGATGATTTTCATTAGCTATGAAGCAATTCATTGAGGGTGATCTATGAATAGAAGCACAACCAAAATATTGTGGTTTTTCTTTATTTTTACATATTCATAATCCATATCATCTTGTATTTTAAGTTTAAACCTTGTTTGGGGACAAGCAAGAGGCAAGTATGGGGTATTTTGATGACATAAATTATGACCTATTTTTATGCATGTATATATATAGATTTTCCCTTAATTTTGCATGCATAGACATACATTCATGACATTTATGGTTATATTTACCTACTTTGCAAGAATAGAGGTCTACAAGTTTTATTGCATTTGTAGGTAATTTAGCGAATTATGGAGCAAAATGGCACATTTAAGAATTAAACCTTGAAGCGGTACACAAAGGAGCATAAAAGCAAGTTAGGACGCCAAAGTATCTTCTGATACCGTTTGACGCGCCAAAGTATTTTTTGATACCTTCGGACGCGGCCCAAAGTATTCTCTGATACCGTCGGACGCGGCCCAAAGTATTCTCTGATACCGTCTGATGCGCCAAAGTATTCTCTGATACCGTCGGACGCGGCCCAGAGTATCTTCTGATACCAGCGGATTCGACTTCTTTTTAGCCAAAATATTTAGGGTTTTATCTTTAAACCCTAGGTTTATCCCTATATAAATCGGAGAGCCTTCAACATTGAAGGGCGGACGGTGACAACCTCAGGATTTGGATCCCCAAAGAGAGGGACGCTTGAAGGTTTTATTGCGTACAAGGAAGATTTGGGGAAGGACGTACTTTCCTATTTTTGGAGTTGGAAGATCTTAGGGTTTACATTTGAAGGCGGATTGACATCCCATTCTTCATTGTCCCTAGAAATTTTGTGAGGTTTTTCTGTTCCTTTGATTCTATATCCATTGAACGTGGTTTGCGATTATTGTGTTTGATTGAAATTTGTTTTGAGTTTATTATTGAGATTTCAATGTTTTAACTTTTCTCCCTTTCAAACTTGATTATTGAATTGATGATGATGATGATTATTGGCTAAAACCCTTTAGCAATTCTAAGGTGAAGCGTTGATAGTTGTGGCTTAGATAATGATAGATCGATCGTAATTTGATTGGACCCTGAGAGTTAGAGAAATATCGTCGACACCCTAAATCACGGCCTGTTCTTAGGTTTCCACGGCTGTGATTCTCAAGAACTACCCGTGATTTAGTTCAGTTTACGAACTTTGCTTTTACTTTGATCCAAGGTTAAAGATTAGCTTTAATCTAGTCTAGGTTTGCCCTTTTCTAGGTAGTAGTGAAGCCTCAACAACCTCTACTTCGATTTCGAGTATCACAACCTTAATCGGTTTAGTTAGTCTTGATCCTTGGGTTACAAGTTTGGGTATTTGAGATTAATTCTTGTCTTTAGATCCTTTCTATATTGAAGCCTCAACAACCTTTATAGAGAGTATTTTTAGATAAGTCATATAAAGCCTTGGAACTTCACCGTACATTGCTTTACCTTAGCATACCTTTGCAACTCTTAACTATGTCCTTAGTTCTTTAGTATATCTTGAATCGATTGCCACAATTGGATACCTAGATCTTTAGGGTTGCTGTTTTCCCAATATATTTTCAAAGCTCATACATTTACTTGCTTGACGATTTATAATTGGATTTAACCCCCCAAATCCCTGTGTTCGATACTCTGGAATTCTTGCTTGACTACGTCGATCCGTACACTGCGGGTTCGCTTGCTTGATTCTAGTTTTATAAATTTAAAGCTTATTTGCACGCACGCTAAGTGGCGAACAGTGGGAGAACAAAAATCATATTTTACAAAATAATTATGGTTTAATTAAAAAAAAAGATTTATTAGCTTAATTCGTGATTTAGTAAAAAGTTTAATCCGAGAAAAAACGTGGGGGCGTCACGTCAGAATCAGTGTCTTTTGTTTTAGTTAAGTATATAGAATATATATGTATATTTAGTATATTGATAAAATAAGAATTACGAATTTAATAGTTTAACGGTCCACAAATTAGTAGATCACAAACGAACCACAAATGAGTAGGTCACAACGAAAATTAGTAGATCACAATGACCCCCATAAATTAGTAGATCAAAAGGACCCACAAATCATTAGGTCACAACTCACAACGACCCACAAATCAGTAGGTCAGTAGGTCACAACGACCCACAAATAAGTAGGTCAGTAGGTCACAACGATCCACAAATAGGTAGGTCACAACGATCCAAAAATCAGTAGCTCAGTAGGCCACAAATGACCCACATATCAACAGGTCACAAACGACACACAAATTAATAGGTCACAACAACCCACAAATTAATAGGTCACAAGGACCCACAAATCATTAGGTCACAAGAACCCACGCATTAGTAGGTCAGAACGACCCACAAAGTATTAGATTAAAATGACCCACAAATCATTAGGTTACAACGAACTACGAATTAGTAGGTACCAACAATCCACATTCAAATACTAATCTGGTATGAATAAGTATTATACTTGATTCTTCAAATACTAATGGGGTATGAATAAGTATTATACTTGATTCTTACCAAAAGGTCCAAAAATGTATGCTTTGTATAATCTTCAAACCTTATAGGTCTATTTATAAATGTTGTCAAACTATCATCTTTCTCTGATAACCGATGTGGGATAACAAAATTCATATTTTACAAAATAATTATGGTTTAGTAAAAAAAGGATTTATTAGCTTAATTTGTGATTTAGTAAAAATTTAATACGAGAAAAAACGTGGGGCGCATCTCAGAATTAATGTCTTTTGTTTTAGTAAAGTATATAGATGTATATTTAGCATATTGATAAAATAAGAATTACGAATTTAATAGTTCAACGGTCCACAAACCAGTAGGTCACAAACGCTTACAAATAAGTAGGTTACAACGACCCACGAATCAATAGGTTACAACGACCTACGAATCAGTAGATCACAACGACCCACGAATTAATAGGTCACAACGACCAACGAATTCATAGGTCACAACGACCCACAAATTCATAGGTCACAACTACCCTCAAATTCATAGGTCACAACGACCCACAAATTCATAGGTCACAACAACCCACAAATCAATGGGTCACAACGACCCACAAATTATTAGATCAAATCAACCCACGAATCATTAGATCAAAACGACATACAAATCAGTAGGTTACAACGACCCAAAGATTAGTAGGTTACAACGACCCAAAAGGTTTAGAAATGTATGATTTGTATAATCTTCAAACCTCGTAGGTCTATTTATACATGTTGTCAAAGTGTCATCCTTCTTTGATAACCGATGTGGGATAACAAAATTCATATTATACAAAATAATTAAGATTTAGTAAAAAAAATTATTGGCTTAATTCGTAATTTAGTAAAAGATTTAATCCGATAAAAACGTGGAGCGCCACGTCAGCATTAGTGTCTTCTGTTTTAGTAAAGTATATAGATAGGAAGGAAGTTAAGCTTATCGGTATGAGATAGGCTTATGAACAATATCTTTTAATTTGTAATATTTGGAAAAAAATTAAAAGAAGAGGAAATGTTATTGTAATCGGATTTAATTAGTAATCCAAATAAAATACTTTAAAATTGGAACTAATTAAAAAAAATTTAGGCTAATTATGGTTTAGTAAAAAAAGGATTTATTAGCTTAATTCGTGATTTAATAAAAAGTTTAATTTGAGAAAAAACATGGGGCGGCACGTCAAGAATTAGTGTTTTTTGTTTTAGTAAAGTATATAGATGTATATTTATTATATTGGTAAAATAAGAATTACGAATTTAATAGTTCAACGGTCCACAAATTAGTAGGTCACAAACGACCCACGAATTAATAGGTCACTACGACCCACGAATCAGTAGGTCACAACGACCCACGAATCAGTAGGTTACAACGACCCACGAATCAGTAGGTCACAACGACCCACAAATTCATAGGTCACAATGACACACAAATCAGTGGGTCATAATGACCCACAAATTATTGGGTCACAACGACCCACAAATCAGTGGGTCACGACGACCCACAAATTATTAGGTCAAATCGACCCAAAAATCTGTAGGTCAAAATGATTCAAAAATCTGTAGGTCAAAACGACCCAAAAATCATTAGATCAAAATGACCCAAAAATCATTAGATCAAAACGACCCAAAAATCATTAGATCAAATCGACCTACGAATTAGTAGGTCACAACAATCCATATACAAATACTAATCCGGTATCAATAAGTATTATACTTGATTCTGACCAAAAGGTCCGGAAATATATGATTTGTACAATCTTCAAATATTTGAGGTCTATTTATACATGTTGTCAAAGTGTCATCGTTCTCTGATAACCGATGTGGGATAACAAAATTCATATTTTACAAAATAATTAAGGTTTAGTAAAAAAAAGTTATTGGCTTAATTCGAGATTTAGTAAAAAAATTTAATCCGATAAAAATATGGAGTCTTAATTTCTTTTTTACAAAAGAATCAAAGATTGTAGCTATCTTTTAAACAAATTTTTTAAAAACATAAAATAAGGATTTTTTTTTTTAATATTCTTAATTATTTGTGCCGGAAAAGTGTTTACCAATTTGTTTTATAAAATTTATATACTTTAATAAAATAGATTTTTTGACCAGTTTGTTTTCTGGCACAAAAAATAAAGATTTATTGGCCTATAATATTTGGAGAATCTCCAACAAAAAAAGCTACGTATAATTTTGAATAGCAATCTCTTAGTTTAGTAAAATGTCTTAAAAAAATAAATATTTATTGACAAAAAAATTGTGGGAGCTCCATTGGATTGCTGCTCCCACAGCGTGCCACGTCATCTAATCATGCACTCTCTTTTAGTATGTATAATAGATATAATAGACTAGTGTATTACCTGTGCAGTGCACGGATTTGTTTAAAAAAAATTGTGTTACATTATATATTATGTTTAATTGAAAATGTAATAACTAACAATATATTATGTTTAATATTTTAAAAAAATAAGCTTTTATTATGCGTTATTTTATAATAATATCCGATTTGTTTTAATTCACACATTGTAAGAATATAAAGTATATTTATTTATATTTCCCATCAATGAAAGCAAATGAATCAACATCTCAGTCACAATGACAACTATACCTTTCTCCCAAGACAGATCGGAACAACCGAAAGACGGGCATCACAAATTTGTGCGCTTTTTTGCTCGATATCGTAATTCAATTGATAGTAAAATTAAGACAAAAATATTCTAATATTTAATTCGAAAAAAATATTAACAAATAAAAAAGTTATTTTTTTATGAGAAACGTGACCTACCAATCTTAGTAGAAAAATATAAGATTTTAGAAAAAACTAAAAATTTTTATTTTAAAAAGATTCGTAGAGATAAGATTAAAATTAACAAATTGAAGAAAAAAATCGTAATTATAGATTTCAATTTTCGGACTCAAATCTTAACCATTTTTATTTTGAATTATTAATATGCCGATTTGTTATACAATTTTTTAAAAATCCGTTTACCAACTCAAATAACCACTTTAAACAATTTTTTTAATTAATTTTGACCTTTAAAAACCACTTTTTTAAAAAAAATTGTGGGGCTGGGAGAACCATGGCGTTGACACGTGGCAATAGAAGCTCATGCTTTAATAGATATAAGATAACATAATCTTTAGTATCTTCGATTCAAAGGAAAAAAAAAATTAGAATGTTGTTCATGGGATACGAACCACTGACATACTTATATGTCTCTCACCCTCTTACCCACTACGCAACTACAACTTGTTAACCCAATTGACTCCTAAAATAATATCTCTCAACAGGGCGGTGACCCCTCCCATACCCCCTAGCTACCCTTATCTACGCCACTGCATCACACCTTGACAATGAGAATCTAAAAGAAATCAATACCTCAATGTTAGTAGATACCTTTTCTTGTCAAATGATTCCGATAACGTTGGTAAAGAAATTCATGTGTCGAAGGATCTTGACATAAGGAATTTTATCATATTGACTTTTAATTCAAAGTATGTGGCTTCTACCTCATGCATAACTACTCAAGAAATTAGTTTTTAGAATGGAGGCCTCATTTGTTCACGAAGCATTTGTGGTTGGTTGGGTTGATCGCGAATAATATTCATTGCTTTCGTAGTCTCTTAAGTTGCTTGAGAACAACATGCAACATCTTCGGCCACAAAAGCTCTCGAGGAAGCTTGTGGCTAGCATTTCCATAATTCATGCAAAACATGACGGCTAACTCCCTAGCAAACGATATCATCTTGATAAAGGTTGAAATGCGAGTCTTCGCGTAAAAAACTATACAAAACCCGTTGTAGAATGTGAGCAAGAATTGAACACACGGAAAATGAGTAATGATTTAGATTATTAAAAGTAAAGCCTACAAAACATTGAATTACAAGGTAAGGATTGAGTCGTTGGAAATCGACTTGTTTAAGACAAGAGATTATGGGATCAAATTTGTAAAACTAGATAAATAAATAAAATCACAAAATAGTAGTGAGTCGATTGGATTGACGCATTAGCTAATAGAATGTTTTCATGCTAGATATTTAGGTGCATTTAGTTTTGTTTTGGGATAGAATTGTATAAATTAGACATTTATATATTTCATTATGAGCTATATTTGTCTATTAAATGTCTACGTTCCTTATGTTTTTTGTATGAACACCTAGTTTGAATGTAAATTCTCTTCAATGTAATGAATCACCCAATTCACTTTTGTAATCTGGATTCTAAACCTTCGACCCATTACACCATCAACACCTTATAATAACAAGGAACCACTAATTTGACTCAAGCTGCATTTTGCTGAGTGTAAAATTAATAGAGATTAGGATAATAAGAATTAAGAAGGGAAAATAGTTTTTTTAATCTGTTTGGTAAGAGAATGAACGAGATGAAGGAGATTAAATTAGGGAGATATAAAAATTGTGTAATTCTGTTGAATTTCGATCGTAAGAATTATTTAGGTTAAAATCTCATTTTTACATCTCTTGTCTTTTTACATCTTTCTCATCTAAAAAAGACCTTAAAAAATATTTTTTTCGAAATTTGACTCATTCATTTTATCAAACAGCCAATTCACTTATTTTCATAAAATTAAAAAAGAAATAATTCTCGTAATTTTATGTTACTCACAACATGAAGCAAGACTAATATTTAGGTTTTTATAATTTTTTCCTATCCTTCGCTAATACTTAAAGTCTACTGGCTAGCAAAACCCGAACATGACTCAGAGGTTTCTTTAAAGATACTGTACTCTTGAGGAATCATTACTAGCAAATATGACTCAAGACAACTATCTAACAAGAAAGATGTAAACTTTTTCTCTAAAAATAATAAAATATTTACAGGTAAAATATTTAAACGTGATATTCTAAAATATTATGGATCCTTTAATAGAAAGGGCTTGGACCGAGTTGTTGGGCTTGTGATCTGGGCCTGTAGGGCTCTTCCGCTGGTGATGGGCCTGCTTTATATTTTCCTTGGGCTCACTTTCATCTAATAAAATAAGGCATTATTTCCGGGTAAATGATGCTTTCATTACATCGCCGAATTTGTCTTTTCGGATCACATTACCATCGTTTTTGAAAATACTACGTTAGAATAACCAATTAATAAAAAGATCGGACCAACACAAACAAAGTTAAGGGTTGATTCTCAATAATATATCTCACCTTCCCTTCGCTTCTTACGAGTGATGTTAATCGGAGCCGGCAAAGAAGACGATGGAATCGGACTCTGTCTGCGCGAGGGCCGGCGCGCAAGCGGAGTCTGAGTGCGCCTGGCCAAGCGCATTGGACCTCGCGCAGGCGGAGGATGCTCATTCCTCTTCTCGCTTTTCTTCCGGAGCCGCCGCCTCCTATCTTTTTCTTCGATCCATTTCGCCTCTCTTCGTTCCATTTCGCTCCAAAGTTTATAAGTCCAACAATGGTTCGGGATTCCGACGTCGGTAGTTCAAACAACAGACAACTCGTAGATCGATTACAGGTTAGTTTTTATCATTTTTTTTTTATCGTTTATGTAATTTTTGCATTAGGCTTGAAATTAGTTAGTTTAGTAAAATTCGATTAGTTTAGGAAGAATTGGAATTTGATTGTTTACGAGTTTTAGTGTTTTATTTTTGCGTTTTTATGAGTTTTATTTTTTAAGATTCGGTAGTTTAGAAATTGGAATTGAAATTGGATTGTGTACTCCGGAGTAATTGGAATAGAATTAGGATTGCTATTAAAATTTGATTTTAAAAATACATATAATAATATTTTAGTAGAACAAAATAATATTATAATAGCACAAATAAAAAAATATATAATAATATTGTAATAGCACAAAATAATATTATAATAGCACAAATTAAAAAATATACATAATATAATAGCACAAATTAAAATTTGATTTAAAAAAAAATTCAGATGGTGTTGAGAAGCGTTAGAGAGAAGAAGAAGGGACAAGCGAGACTTGTCACATCATCTGCCCGTCGAGAAGCTACAGCTCGACGGGATAGACTTGCCTCAACATCGGTTCAGGCACCCGCAACGGCACCAGTATAAGGACCCGTAGAGGCTTCTGTTGACGCATCACTTCATGCATCTGTTGAGGATGTGGCACCATCTTCACGTACTCCTGAGTACGATACGGAGGAGTCCTTACACGGTATTTCTCATCTAGATGACATTCTGGAGGGTGAGCATGAGTAGATACTTGTTGAGCCAGAGGATGTACATGAGCAGGCACCTATCGAGGAGGAGCAACAACAGGAGGGCATACTAGAGCAAGTACCTGGTGAGGAGGAGCGGGAGGACGTACCAAAGGAGGTACATATTGAGGAGGAGCGAGAAGACCTACTAGTTTAATTGACATGCTACGCTGACCACAGAGCTAGCGTTATATGGGCCGGGATGAATCCCGGAGTGGTTAGAGTTGTCAGGAGACTCGACGCGATTAGCAGATTACGCGAGTGGCGGCGAGATGACCCATTTTGTGGTTTGGCTTGGCTAGACGCAGCGGTCTTACAAATTTGGAGGACGTATAGTTTGGAGATGGGTATAGCACTGCATGATGTTCAGGTGATTATAGGACTAGTAGTTGATGGAGATGCATTACTGACTTCCGTCGATGATAGTGTCAGACATGATTGGATGGTTCATCATTTTGGTTTATCTCCGGCTGAGGCTAGACGTCAGACTAAACAACTATTTTGCGACACTATTAGGACTAGAGTCGCTGACATGTTGGACCTTCCACAGCCTCCACATGATGCTATTGCATTTGCTTATCTATTATTGTTCATATCGTGGGCTTTGGTAGCCGACAAATCTACCAACAGGATGCGAACATGGCTTATTGATCTAGTACGAGATCATGTGAGGACAGAGGCGTATGCTTGGGGCACCAGGACCCTTGATTTTATGTATAGATGTTTGGGAACGCTACCAGGAAGAAGGTGACGACGATGGGAGGATGTACTACACTTTTACAGGTGCGGTTTTATAAATATTTTCCTTTACAAAACGTAACTTTATATACAATAAAATTATTAACTTTTTCATATATTTTGGATTTACGCACATTTCCCATCATTGGGATGTGTAGATGTGGAGGATCCAAAGTTGCTTGCGCATGCACGTTGGTCTTTGAGACTTTCTGTCCCGAAGACTCCGTCGATTAGCGTAGAGAGGCTACATGCTTTACGAGCTCAGTTGGACCAGATGAGGGCGGAGGATGTGTGTTTTACCCCGTATGGCAATCATGTGCTTGATTTTGGAGGAGAGTTTGGTGTTTCTCGTTATCGGGGTATTATACAGATATTCGACATAGAGGAGGCATACATGCCGGATCGATTTTTGCAACAGTTTGGATACGTACAGACCGTGCCCCTACCCCGGATTCCACCCATCCATGAGGTACGTCCGGCGAATGGACGTGGATTTAGGCTTTCATATACTCCCACATATGATCGTTGGGCAGCCCGCAACTTGGAGGAGACCCGATTCTCACTGGTTTGGTTGATACCAGCGACGTCTCCGTGGCTCGCCGAGGATGCATACATGCCCTGGTATACCGCCCATTGTCATCCCTACATCTTGCCGACATCCATTACACCGCAGTTACCTGTAGACCGTCCCCACCTATTCGTGTTTCATATCCTAGAGTACGTTTGTTTCTAACCCTTAACTTACCTTTTAATCTATTTTTCAATTAATTTAACAATTTATTTTTTGTATTGCAGCATCTTCACATTCTTGTTGGTCGTCTACGAGAGATGCAAGCTCGCGGTCTTCCGTATTCAGCCGAGGATTTAGATTTCGCGATAGAGGAGGCAGTTGGGCGTAGTCCACTTGTGGTTCCATCTCAGGTCCGGGCTTCACAGCATGTCCCATGATATTTGTAGTTGTAGTTTGTTGTTTTTATCAAACTTGAGTTTTATGTTGTGAATTCTCTACTTGCTTTTATTTAATGAATTATTCATTTGAGTTTTTTTTTTTTTTTGTATTATCATTTCATTGCACTCCCGGTAAATAAAATAAAAAAGACTAAAATCAAAATATCAAGTACCACCAAAATGAAGTAGTCCTTACATGACGAAAACAATATATTGAAAAGACTAAAACATGATGACAATAATATATGAACACGCCTAAAGATATCCTCCACTAATCTCCCAGTAATCCGGCGCACGACGTAACTCCTCGTAACGAGATATCCTTGCAATGAACGGCGCATCTCATCTGTCAACACTTGGGATATGATCTAAAGAAATCAATCACCTCATCACAATTCAGACTTCTTCTAGTGTTCACATAATATCCACGTTCCGTCAACGTATGAAGTGCTTGCTGTAATGATCTTCTTCTTTTGGCTTGTTCCATTCTAATCTTCAAACCAGTGTTGTAAACTTGCCGGATGGAGGTCACATTGTCAGGATCCTCTAATTGTACGGATTTTAAAATATGTCTCGGTTTTAAGCCGGAACTCAATTCATGCTCCACGGCTCTGCTTGGGAGTCAAGCGTCCTATATATGCATGACCCCTTAACACCGAGGGAATTATGTGGTTGTGGATTGCACAGACAACCCTCATTATCCACTTTTCCTCTTCAATTTGTGTTCCATTAAGTTGAACAAGCACATACACTTCTTCAAGTTTTTTTCCGGCTTGAACTTGAAGCATGGTCGGGATCAACGTCTTTTTCTTTTCTAGGTTCTCCGTGTCTATCACAAGCCAATTGTAAGATACGAAAACCCCTTCTATCCAAACATGATTTTTTTTAATGACTAACACCATATTCATTGCGTTTGTCACATACCGAGTCCACCCCAATAAGTTGTCTATATCCGCAAAATATCCGTGAAGCTCAAATTTTGACGAATAATCGGTACCGAGTTCACGAGAATATTTCATAAGATCCTAAATAAAATAACATAGAGTATTATTTTTACAATACACATATTATATTCTTCAATGTTTAAAGCTATTCCGACTAATTCTACAATTCCGATTCTCTATTCTAACATTGTCTAAAACTATTTTGACTAAAGCTACAATTCCGATTATCTATTTTAACATTGACTAAAACTATTACGTCTAATGCACAATTCCGATTATCTATTCTACCATTGTTTAAAAGTAAAATATAAATGAGTTTGTACACTTACTTTAAGTTGTGCGAGAATTTCTTCCGGATCATTGTATTTATCAATTTCGAACGGCATAATAGAGCTTTAACCATCGGATTCTACATCTCCTTCGGAAAACATCGACATTTTAACGAATTTATTTCTTTATGTTGTTTTGGTTTAGATGAATGTAAATTGTAAAATGATGAGACATGTAATATATATAGGCTCATAAAAATCCAACGGCTACATTCCAACGGTCACATTTACAACGGTCACATTTTCAAACTCGTAACAGGAAGAAGGAGGCGGAAGCGGAGTCCACCTCCGCCTCCTTCTTGCGCGGGGGCGGACGCCGCTTGTAATAGAAGCGGAGTCTGCCCCAATAGTAAGCCTGCTTCTTACTTATACATGTTTGGCTATATTTGTTGTGTTTCTCACGATGTCTTTGTTTTCATTTTCCAAGTACTACTTATCATTGATGTGTCTATGCGCTTGTCGATCTTGACATTGATTCGACAATGAATCAAAAGAAATAATATGAAGATGATACGATCTAGATATCCAAACTTGACACTTAGATGAGCACCTCTAGATGTGAAGCTAAAGGCCGAGCTTAGGAAGTAATGGACACATATGAAACTTATCCAAAGAAGAAGTTGAGTGATGTTTCTAGTCTATAGTTAGTCATCTTTATTTTTAATTTAATTAATTGCAGGATGATCCATACACCAAGGAAGTCCATAAAACTAAAAGGAGTCCGATCCAAAATTTTGTTCTATAAAATTATTACCACCGGTCTTGCCTCTCCTCCTCTTTGATGTAGTTTGATACTTGATTCAATCGACCTAGATTGAGTATGATATTGTGTTCTTATATCTTATCTTTTGTCAATTCGTTTTCATATTAACGTTTGTGTTTGTAGTTTCAATAATCAAACCCATCACATCTTTTCTACGACATTGTCTTCCTCGCATCTCCTTTCTGAGTTACATCTCTTAGCTAGTCTCCGAGTATTAACAAGGGATAACTAGTGCTTGAGCCAACAAAGCTATCATTTAGCACATAGTATCGTGTCAATTTATGACATACCAACCTAAAATATCTTATATTATCCACGGTGTATCCATAAAGCCATCGTTGATATCTTTTTTACATCTTAGTAAAACTAATATCCCTGGTGTTGTTGTGCAAATGAGAAGGCCCATGAGTACATATTTTTAAGGTATTTTGAAGATCTATAACGTGTGCATATTACTTCACGTGGGTATATTTTTGGATTTTGAGTCATTTTCAACCACCTTTCTTTTGGATTTTAATTTCCATGTCAACTCGAAGTAATTATCCATAATTTATAAGGTGTCTTGAAGATCTACGTGTGTCGATTACTTTGAATTGACACAGAAGTCAAAATCCAAAAGAAAGATGGTTGTCAACAAGGATTCATGTGGGTATATTTTTATAAGGTGTTACGAGGACCGTAGTACATGATCCAGCCCGTATCCATATTGATGCATCCGGTCCATCCTTCACCTTGACTTGATGATTAGAGATATTACCATTATTATTTTTAAATTTAATTACGTAATTATATAAACTCAGGCTTGATGTTTCATTAATAGACAAACTTTTATTATGGACAATTATGATCTTTTAGCCATAATTGAAGTTACATCATCTTATTTTTGAAATGAATGAAGTTTCGTCGTCTTGGTCTAAGGAGATACATATGTGTACTCTTGCACTACTTTAAACATGATATCACTAAGATAGTTTGAAGTCAACGGAAAAATATGCCAATATTTCTCACATTACATATCAATATCCGAGTATTGACAAGACTTAGAACTCCTGGAGGTGACAAGGAAGATCCCGATTAAAAAAAATGGGACAACACAAGCAAAATCAAGGACTCATACCCCCATTCGTATTAAATAGAAGGAGGACGTATTTTTGGGATTATCTACACCACAAGAATAACCCAGATTTATAAACCCGAGTTGTGATGGGATATGACCTTTAAATGGGTCAAATCCTAGCTTGACAAAAGACCTCGCTAGAATTTGCAACAAGGTACACATGTAAATAAGACAAATTGGTAAGAAAAATGCTCGAAAGGCATAATGTTGTGAATGCATATCATGTTACAACCGCATTCAACTTAAACAATATAATCTTAATATGATGGTAGTCTTACTACGTGAAATGAGATGATTAAATGAGAGTCACGCCTAGTGAGTACGCGGACATGGTTGATTGATGTCGTGTGGGTGGATTACCACACTAGTTACGTATTACCGCAAGTATATGGTCGTGTCAATGTAAGTATACGATATAATATCAAGGTCAAAATCCCAAGAGACCATGTATATCCCGACTTTGTCTCAAATCCAACTAGTCAAGGAAGAGTGTGTAAAATAAAATGGAAAAAGGGTTGATCAAGTGATCAAGATGCTTGAGGTTTGGGGTAACAAGAATCAAGTATCAACTATCAAATATCAATGGGAGAAAACACTAGGTATTGGAGATATTGCTCCAAACAATAACTAGGTATATACTTGATCATGTTGTGCTTGGTAGAACAGGAAAGTTTACTTCATATATACTAATGTAGCATGATATAAGTTTGTTTTGTCAAGGCATTTGACTTGCTTCAACTAATGATTATCGCACGGTTATACTCATTAGTTGATATGCTTCTCTACAACTTAATACTATATTGAATTATGCAAGCATCACATGTGTTTTTTTATTTGCTTACACAATTTGATATAGCCATAGCTTGAACACTCACATGACAAATGTGCTTAGCCATCCTCACGGCCCTAGCTAGCGTCATTCAAGCATCATAGACATCAAACATTGCACAATCACCTTGAGTTACTTATAGGCTTCATCTAAGATGACTTATCCATAAAATTATAAAAACACTCATTCATGCTTGAAAGTATACAATGTGTTATGGAAACAATCTAGATTATGAATAATCTAGTATCCAACATTCAAAATAAGATCAAACATGAATAAATATTCAAATAGATTCAAAATCTCCTATATGATACTAAACTAGCATTTGAATCCTTATTGTTATAAACACAACATAGTTTAAGACAATTCTAGCATGATTTGGAGTTTTCACACCAAATCTTAGTAAGGTGACTACTCACTCATGACCGAAATTTGGTAAGGCCAAAACAAGAATGAAAATGGATCTAGAGAAGAGATTTGTAGAAAACTCCAAGAATACTTCAATGTTTTCTTTCCATTCGGCCAATCTTGATTACAAAATGAAAATTTTCATCCCTAATTGATAATTATTAAAACAATTTCATAATCCAAAGAAACACAAGATGTATTAGTAGCACAAGTGTGAACCATACAATAAGTTTACACCATGATTGATAACTATTAAAACACAATAATATAATATAGCAGAAATATCACAACAACGGCGCCAAATTTGATAAGCCGCAATGTCGTCGTGTGCCTAATCAAATGTTTATTCTAAACGTATGTACTAAATAGAGTATAGAAAGCAAGTAAGGGTCGAAATCAAGAAGACCAAAGCGTCGGATTAATGAGTAAATCAATCTACCAAACAGTAACAAGGGAGGGGGTTTGATATTAGAAAGTGACAACATATACGAAAATATAAAAGGTTTTGCAAATGAAAGTTTGTAGATTTGGGAAAAACATTGTACTTAACAATTATTCACTTCACAAAAGATGTGGTTGATCATTGTTTCCTTGAAGTTTCTCCCCACAGTTTATTCTTATCCCGATCATAGGTAAATACCGGTTCTGCCAACCCTGATATTACTTATTGTTAGATTTAATTCCTAAATTTATATGATCATATAAAACAATAGCATTCAAATAAAGATTAGTGATACACATGCAATATAGATAACCCGTTACTAAATACCCGTAGTTAAATCTCACCCACGAAGAACATTCGTAACCCACTCATGTAAGACGTGTTTGCTACCAGAAGAGCAACCTGAACCTGGAACTGGTAGTTCCTAACAATTTGGATAACACCGAAATACCTAGATGATCAAACTAGATAAGAATGTGAGATTCATTCAAGAAGCTAAGGACTAGGGAAATAACACAAATACTTAGGAGATTAAACTTCAAATAAAAAACTTACAATCAATCTCTATTAAGAGCTTCAAACGTTAAGCGCAACTATAGAACTAGTTCTTGATATAAAATTGGTGCAAATAGAAATCAAAAGACTAACGGAAATTAGTTATTAAATGAGATGTTGAGATATGAGATGTATTGATTCTAATAACACCTAAATTTATACTAGTCTAGGAACTAAAAGCAGGAAAACAAGAAGTCTAAACCGATGAATAAAAAGCAATAAACATACAGACTTAAAACGTCTGAATTTATTCTTTTGAACCTGCTCACCGTGGGCACATTGGGTCTCATCCCCGGGTGCGGGAAGAGGAACGGTCATATAGTAACTTCACCGGATGGTGTATGTGGCGGACATGGATGATGTGTGTTCCGTGGGCGCAACCTGAAGGTACCGCGGGTGTGGATGATGTGTCCTTAGTGCAGACGCGGCGCTGGTTTATTGCAAGAATGGTGGTGATCGTCAAAAGCTTCAGAATCTTGTTCCCTTGAGTGATTTATTTGGTTCTTCACTTCAATGACTCGAATATTTTGCTTAATTCCTTGATTTCTTCAATGTTTGTTTCGTAACTTAGATTACAAAATAATCACCAAAATAGAACCAAAATACCACCAAAACATGCTAATAACTAGCTAATGTGATAGAGAATCTATCTCCTATCAAGTAATTTGATGAGCGACAAATGTAACATTATATAGGCTTTAGAATCATTCATTTCATACATCTATTTTTCTCTCATACATCACTACTTGTATAAAATGCATCCAGTTTCTTTATTTCGGTATCTACCTTGGCCTTTTTGTGTTTCAGTCATTTACAACATCAATTGTGCTAGAATTACCTCCTCCCTAGAGTCGAAGCTGAAGAGAAGACCTTATATGTTTAAGGAACTGCGACACTAAGTCCCCTGAAGACACCTATGACAAGATCGAAGATTTACAACAACAACAACAACAACAACAAATGCCAAACGGCATGTGAGACGGCTTCCTATGTCGTCTCGAAGCCATTTGGATTACATCATCACTATAGATGGATGTCATCAAGCCCAAAACATGGCTCAAGCCCAAGCTTGGCAAAACTAGGGCTGTTAACGGTTCCAGAACCGGTAGTTTTTTTGTGGAACCGGGAACCGAACCATTTAAGGTAAACGGTTCGATTCCTTTTTTTTGGACGGAACCGTTTGGAACCGGACCGGTCAGGAACCGTTTTTCCTGAACCGGAACCAGACCATTTAAGAAATATCAGAAACTGTTTAGAACTGGTCCGGGATGAACTGTTTGGAACCAAAACCGTTTTGAACCGGAACCGTTTGGAACCGGAACCGTACAGAACTGTTTGGAACCGGAACCGTACAGAACCGAAACCGTTTGGAACCATTTGGACCGAAAAACCTGTTTGGAACCAGAGTTGAACCGTTTATAACGTACCTAATTTGATCCGTTTAGGACTGTACCTGACCTATTATAAATTTCTACCACACAATTAGAACTATAAACAAAGTTAAGTAATTAACAAAAACAAATTATCAAAAGAAAATAATCCTTACATAAAAAAAGTTCCAAAAACAAGCTTGTAATTTAAATAAGTGCATAGTTGCAAATTACAAGCTCAATTACAAACCAAAGTTTAGAAAGTGGAAATGCACTAGGCAACCGGCAACACAAAGTGGAATTCTTCAACCTACAATAATGAATAATGTCACCATAAAAGAATTTCATATCAAATAGAAAATAATCAAAAGTAGTTTATATTTTATACCTTTTCCTCTCTAGTTTTTTTTCTTTTGTGCCTAGCTTTGGACTCTTTGATGACTAGTGCACGAGCCGAAACTGAAGCATCTGAACTTTTTGTTTTCACACTTGGTATGGATGAATTGGATGCAGATTCAACAACAGGATCATTGTTGTCAAGTACCCCTTTCATATGTTCTACAACAACAAAAAAATGTTAAGAGAGAATTTGCAAATAAACAAGAACATAATTGAAAGAAAATCAATTTATATATTTACCTGCTTCAATGATTTCATATGTCTCCATTTCTCCTGGTTCTAGAACGTATTGCAAGCTCATAATTGCATCAGATTTCAACCAATTTTGAAAACAAATCAGTTTTTCAACAGTCTTAGGAAACAAAGATGATCTGTAAGGATCAATCACCCTTTTATCGGTACTGGAAGTTGACTCACTTGCATCTGTAGACACTTGTACTGCTAGTACATCTCTTGCAAGTGATTGCAAGTTCGGATATTTATCTCCATTCACCTTCCACCAATCCAAGATTGACCAATCCACCTCTACACCCGATTTTTTAACAATTTTCTCAATAGGATCCAACAAATATCTATCAACCTCATGACCCACAACAATTTCCTCATCTGTTCAATCTTCTTATCCCAATCTTCTTCCATAGCAGCCCTTCTCCCACTAATAGGTTTGATTATTGTTTCAACTCTATCACTCACACCCTTCTTTTTTCCTCTTGATCCTGCACTATCAAACTAAGCTTCATATAAGTCACATAACTCAACCATAAGTTGTCTTACTCCATCAGCTTTTTTCTTTATCTTAAAAGTACGCAAATTCAGTTGTTCTTTACATACTCTTTCAAAGTAATTCAGCTTGTGCCTAGGGTCCAAAACCACATCAACAAGGAAAATAGAGTTCATGTTATCCAACTTACCAAAATACTTGTTGTACTTTACCTTCATTTTAGTGGTCATCCCATATAAAACCTTGTCTGCTTCACTCGAATCAGGCCCTAAGCCAACTGCACAAAGATCTTCTAGCTCAGTTTCCACGGTAATAATATCTTGAAAGGCCTTGTGAGATGTTGGCTTAAGAGATGCACTAATATGCACAGTTGCTTCATAAAACACTTTCAAGAACTTAACAAATACCACTGCATTGTCCCAATCTTCAACTGTGGGTGGTCCAACTCTCTTCACTCTCCTAGAAGTAGGCACAACACTCTCACTCGATATAAGCATCTTGTCCTCATCATCATCATGTTCATGCTCATCAAAATATCTTCTAAACCTCAAATCATCATGATACAATCTGTCAAAAGCTTTTTTGTATCCCAAAGCTCCATCCAACATCAGATAGGTGGAATTCCACCTTGTTGAAATATTAGATAGATGGAATTTCTCCTTCTTAGAATCATACATCTTTAAGAATCTTTTCCTTATGGTTTGTCTACATGGAACTTTAAACAAAGGTACAACATGTGAGCAAAAATAACTAAATCTAGGAGCTTCAATGTAGCTAAATGGAAGTTCATCAACAACAATCATATGAGTTGCAGCAGTAACACAATTATCTTGTGCCCAATTAACAATCATTGGTGTGCCTTGACCATCCATCACTCCACTAAACATTTGTTGCCCAAATGACACCTTAGCTCTACCTAGATCAAGTTTGCATATAGTCTCAATATATTTCCCAAGTGTAGAAGTACCATGAGTAGATACACTTTTACCAAATGAAGTATCGCAATACTTACAGTGAAGTCTTTGGAAAGATCCAACTACTTTCTTAATACCATCGGCCACATCCCTCAATGGATGACTCTTAGTCACGAAATGAGAGTATAATTCAACCCTTTACGCTCATTTTCTTCTTTTCTTCACTGTTTCAATAGGTTTCAAAACAAATTCAACAGTTCCCACCGGTTTCTTTTCACTCCTAACTTTCTTGAGTTCTAGTTGTCATTGAGATGATAGAGACGCATCTCCCTACACTCCTGATCGCTTTCAAACTCATGAGATTGAGAACGAGATATACTCCCACATAATTCAGACATTATGCACCTGTAAATACAAATCAAAATTTTATTTAAGGCATGACCAAAATACATCAGTGAAGAGTAAATCTACCATGACCAAATTACAACATTATGTTGCAGAACGCAACAACAAAATAACAAATCAGTATGCACTATGTAGTAGAACTGGAACACAATCAACAATTCAACACAATATGACCAAAATACAACAGTATTTTGCAGAACACAACTAAAAATTAGTATGCAGTATAACACTAGAACACTAGAATAGTAGAAGAATCAACAAAGTGAGCAACAATACAAAAAAACAATACAAAAAAATTGATAATAAGAAAAATGCCTCTTACCAGCAAAGTGAGCAAAGATGAATCAACAAACTGAGGGGTGGTGAGCACTGAGCAGAGAGAACATTTAGATGTGAGAAACAAAATAACAAATTAGTATGCTCTTTGCGTATTTCTTCATCTTTACCGTTGGCATTTTCTAATAGGAAATTTGCATCAGGTTCCAACAATTTACATAAAATAACAATAAATTTAGAAAGATTAAACCATCAATTTATATTGCTCAAATCTTTCTACCAAGGGAAGGTGATATCAACTATACGTAAATTGGTAAATTTACTTAGCATAAGAAACAATACTGAATTCCATGTGGATTGGTTGAATCAAGTATCGAATATTGGATGATATAACACAGTGACAACAAAGCTCGAGGTTGGATAAGCTTGAAATTGTATGATTGTAAAGAGGATAATGTAAAAATGATATAATCAAATGATTAAGTCTAGCAAAATAGCTAGGGAATGTTTAAATTATTGGAGTAAGGAGAAAGATCGATTCTTACCGATTAGGACTGGCGGCGATGGACGGATCAAGGGCGGCGACAGACGGAGCGAAGTGCGGTGACAAAAGGATGGGCTTGTGGTCTGGTGAGCAGCGAGATGTGAGAAACAGAGAAACTGAGCGGCAGCGAGGTGCGGCGAGGGTCGGTGAGAGGCGGCGAGGGTCGGTGAGCGGCAGCGAGGGACGGTGAGGCGTGAGCGGCAGCGAGGGACGGTGAGCGGCAGCGAGGGACGGTGAGCGACAGCGTGGGGCAGGAGCACTGAGAAGAGAAAGTGAGAAAGAAAGTTAGAAACTAGGGCTTGGGAAGACGGGAACGGGGAACCTCGTCAGCTCATCTTCATTTTTTTAATTTTTTTTAATTATAAACGGTTCCAAACGGTTTGAACTTTTTTTACAAAAATCGAACCGGACCGGACCAAACCGTATATAAACGGTCCAGTTCCAAATAAATCTACAAAAATTATTTTAAAAACCGAACCGAACCGCTAAATTCCGGTTCGGTTCCAACAGTTCCTAATGGAACCGAACCAAATTAACAGCCCTAGGCAAAACGGCTTGCCTAGACGGGGTGAGACAACTTCCTAGGTCGTATGATATAATTTGAGTCACCTTAGACTCCGAGATTTTTCTCTATATAAGCATATATCAGCCTTAGGGTTAGATTTCCAATTGTAGGCAGTTCATCCATCATGTTGCCTTGAGACCATAGCCGTCAAGTAGATTTTAGAATAAGGTTCGCCTTGCTAGAACTAAACACTTGTGAGGTTATGTCCTTTCTTATTTTATATATAGAATTTTCTTTATATTCAATCATGTTTGGCTAATATCCATCCCGATCTAAGGATTGGATGATCCCAATATTGGTTTAGTTTATTTATGCATATATGTTTGTGAATAGAGATTGTGATATTGCTTCTTTTCAAAGTGCTTCATTCCCACCTTTTTTTTACCTTCAAAATAAGTGGTGTTTATAATTGGTTTAGATAAAATAACTAAAGAGTCACAAGAGAAAAACATTTTATTGGATCTGTTAAAAAGAATTTGGTTTTGAGAGTACTAGTTTATCATTGCCTCGAAGATTTTTAACTATCATAGAAAGTCCCGGTCTTTGTATCATTTCTAATTAAAGAGCCATAAGTGAAGGTTTTGCTTGTTTTTTTTTTGGATTTCTAAGTTCTTAAAGGGATTTCTTATACTTTCTGAACTGTCAGATTGAGGGTGGGTTATGCGAGTTGGAAAGCACGGTCTTTGTTTGTCTATGCTAAAGGCTATTTTAGATGGTTTCCTACTTTGTTCACACATCAATGTTCATGAGCCTCATATATGCAATACTACTTTAATTCATTATAGTGGGATTCCTGTTTTCTTCGATCACCTTCATTCATTGTTGCCTAAAATCACTATTGCTTTCGTTGTGAATTTGATATATGCTACCCAAATATGCTACATCCGATCCCGTATTTATCAAATCAGACATAGTCTTTGTGAATTCGATACCCGAATATGCTACATCCAATCTTGTATCCTTGCAGGAGAACTTGTTGTTAATTATTTGGTGAAAACTTCCACGATCATTACTCCCAAACCATTACTAGTAGTATGCTCAAACATGTTGTGTTCATTCAATGAAGAAAAAATGTGAAGGTAACAAGTACAAAGGTAGCATGATATTAGGTGAGATTTGTCATATCATTTGCATTGAGTATGCATCACGTGGTGTTTTCTATTTGCACACTAGTTGACCAAGGTTAGTATCAGCTTATGATTATCTTAGACAATATACACATCACATGGTGTTTTCTAATTCCTTATACCATCCAACATAACCATAGTTTGGACAATAACATCACAAGTAAGGTGATAATCCTCTCGGCCCTAACTACCATATACTCTAGCATGATAAGAATTTCAACATTGCACAATCATCCTTGTATTACTTATCGGTCTCAAATTAGATGATTAACTCATAAAGTAGTCATTCATGCTTGTAACTTTACAATGTGTTATGAGAACAATCTAAATTATCTCTAGTCTAGCATCTGACATTCAAAATAAGTCCAAACATAGAATGAATGACAAGCAAATTTGATCACTCATATATGCTACTAAAATGCTTGTATTTTCCCTTCAAATCAATAACACAACATAAGAACAATACTAGTCTATAATGATTTGAGAATTTTCACACTAATACCTAGCAAGGGAACAACTCACTCATCATGAAAAATCTAAGCATGAAAAAAAATAGGAACAAGTGGCATGGTAGCAAAGTAAACAACAAATAAGGAATGTAGGTAAAAGAATTGACGAATTTGAACTTACCAATCCAAAGATATAACCAAAACAAGATGAAATAAGATCAAGGAAGAGCAATTATGAAGAACACCAACACTTCTTCTTTGATTCAATCTAAATTTGGCCAATACAAGTTCCCAAATGATGTTCTACACTACTGGAGAGAATTACATGTGAGGAAATGTGAGTTTGTTGCTTCGTACATTTACAATCAGCCAAGAATTTCTTTTATAACCAAAAAAGACATGGTCCCCGTAGGAAAGCAACTTGATCAAGTTGCATAGATAGTTAGTTAGGCACGTTGTGCAAACTCGGTGTGGGTACCTCAAGTGAAGGAGTGTTCTTAGGTTGAGTTGGTTCTTGCTCAGCGTTGAGTGCTCCACCGACTTACTTTGGTACATTTAGCTCGAGTGCATCATCTTCTTACTTCTAGTTTTTCGGCTTCTTACCTCTAGTGATGTTGGAAACTCGAGGTACGTTGACACTTTGTACATTCTAGTTTCTTTGCTCGGGTGAAGAAATGCTATTAGGTTAAGCTCGATGTTCCACACCAACTACGTTGAACTTCCTAGCAACTTGTCTTCTTAGTCCGAGTTTGATTTGTGTTCTTATGTCGAGTGATGATGTCCTCTTTTCGTGTATTTTATATCATATTTTTTTGTCCTACTAGAATAGCCATTATAATGGATAGATTCATTGTTAGAATTAGATAATAGTAGGAGTAAGAAAAACGATATAAATGAATTTAAAAATGTGGGGGTAGAGCATCGAAGAATCCAAGGAGGAATCCGTTGAAGTTAGGGGCGACGTACCATGATATGTACCACTCACTCACTTGCTGCATTCTATTTCTATCTCTCCACCACACAATTATGATATTATTATCACATTTGTGGGGACTTCCTATCCAATATCCACTATCCACTATCCACTATCCATAATACTTCCAACCACTTTTTTTTTTTTTAACCTTTTATGTTGCCATTCCAATGGGACGTTTAACTGTTATTGCAGGTCAAGAATAGTAGCATTTTATACTGGCTTATGGTACGGACAAGATTCGCACAATAATAGTATCGTTGCATAAAATCCAAGATAAATTTCATCTCACTCGGTCTAACCCTCCGTTTGGTTAGAAGTCCGAAAATCGAATGGAAATAAATCTAGTTCATATGTTTACCTAATTTATGAATATTTTTTGGAAGTATTCCTTGTGGTTGCATGTAAATGTAGTTGTTCCCCCATTTTTTTCCTTATAGGGTATCAACACTAATATCAAAGCAAACACTGTGTCAACTTAGTTCATGTCATTTAAAGTCTTATGAGCAACACTGTGTCAATTTTATAATTTGTAGAAAATTTGGTGGTAATTTTGTCCTTGAAAAAATTTGTTTTCAACTGGGTACACACAGTGACATTTATTGTAATTTTCATGAGAAAAATTGTAGCAATTACTATGTCAACTCAAAATTTTACTTCACTTCGTTTACAATTTACTATTATTTCTAATTTATTTATTTTTTATCATTAGTTCATGTAGTGTGTTCTATATATTAATTATGTTTTTATGCATTTTTTTACTTGTAAATATTTGCACTATAAAAACACAATATTTAAATTAACAGAACACAATGTTTGAACTAATGATACCCAACTTTTGAACTAATATTATAAAAGTTTAAATTTTATACTTACGGTTACTACTTACTAGTACACTTTCATTAAAATATTTGTTAGTTCGAAACTTTAATATTATTAGTTCAGGTGAAGCATTTTATT
The DNA here is from genome assembly GCA_033239125.1 of Fagopyrum homotropicum. Lineage (NCBI taxonomy): Eukaryota > Viridiplantae > Streptophyta > Magnoliopsida > Caryophyllales > Polygonaceae > Fagopyrum > Fagopyrum homotropicum. The sequence goes on along the minus strand of BSWB01000001.1, from coordinate 37,587,742 downwards.
AGGTCAAACATTTTGTATTATTATTTTATGCATTATATTTAACTTATGGGGAAAAAAGTTATAAAATGTATGAATCATTAGTACAATATAATGTGAACTAACTGACAAAAAATTTGAACGGAAAAGTGTCCATTATAAGGGGAAAAAAGGATAACAGTAATTTTATACTATTAGTTTAAATCGAGTGTTCTAGCTCAAACATTTTATATAACTAGTTCATGCGTCATTTTGAAACTGGGGGTGTAAAAATATATGAATTAATAGTGCAATATTATTTAAACTAACAAAACAAAACTTTGAACAAATTGTACAAAAAAAAAAGGAACGAAAAAAAAGTGTAAAGAATATGGACGATTAGAATAAACAATTTGAACTAATAGAACAAAATATACACTTTTAGAACAAACATTTTGAACTACTAGAACAAAATAAATTCCCATTACACATTTTAAAAATTACAAAATGTCACCACATCTAAACGTTTAAAACATATTTTTAAAATGATAAAATTAACGCATTTACTTCAAATAATTATAAAAATGTCACCGCACTGTCCAAAAATTTGAAAAATTATTATATGGCGTGGACTAATGTACACCTTTATATCATCTCAATCAACGAATGAAAATGGTTAATATACTGTATGTGAATATTTATTCGGTACCTAAAACCAAAAACCTAAGATACTCAAAAAATTTAACCTATTCAAAAATCTCGTTTTATCAAAGATACTTTAAACATGTAAATTATAATAATAAAAAAAAAAAGTGTTGATTAAAATGGTAGAATTAGGGAAGAGAGATGACATGTGATGGCCACATGGGAAGACAGCCCAAATGAATGTGCGAGATGGGATGTTGATGTTGATGTTGATGTTGTGCTTTCCAATTATTGTTTTCCGTATTCCCAAAACATTTCACGTTACTCTATAATTAACTTCCAATTATTCATATTAATTTTCTTAATCAAACCACCTCACTTTTTGTCTCCAAAATCCTCATCAAATTTCCTTTTCTTATGTCTACTCTATTATTATATAAAACACACTCACGTACATTCTAATTAAGTTGCCACTTTTTATTGCTTAAACATTTTATAATTAACACTTTTTCATATCTTATATGATTGTAAACACGTCTTTTCAAATATTGGAACCTTAATCCGATCAAGAATTTATACATATTCTATTTACCAGTTCAAACGGCAAAAATGCCAATATTGAGGTCGGCGGATGTCTTAGTGTTTGGATGGACGAGTGAAAAACGTGCTTATATTGATTTGGCGGGGTCTTCCTTGTATGGTTCGGTAGTCGATTTTTTTTGGTGGTAAGGCGGCCCTCACGGTGATCTCCAGTAAGGTGGCTAAACATGAGCGGACTTGCATTGAAAATCAACATTTGTTTCTTCCGTTCGCTTTTGACAATTTCGATTTTCTTGCACCCGATGTCGTCGAGATTATCAATAGAGTGCAACTGTTCTTGCAAGGTAACATTGTGTCACCTAGATCTTCAGATATATTTTTAGAAGAATCGGATTTGCTATTCATAAAGGTGCTTACCTTCTAGCTCGATGTTATCACATTATATAGTGTATATTTACAATGTATGTTATAGGAATTCTCTTACAAATTATTTATTTATTACTACATGTTTATTATAATACGCCATATTTCTTAATTAATTCGAACATTTTCTCTTGTGACCTTTTATGTCTGGATTTTTCTTGGAGGTTCCCTCTTCTAATACTCCAATTCTCCTAACGCTCATGCTCATAAATCTTTCAATTGCCCTTAATGCTCCTACTTATAAATCTTACAAGTCTAAACTGAATTCAAGCACACGACGCTCTTCTTTTGCCTCCGATGCCCCTGAATTTGTTCCGACTTTGGATGTATTGTTAGGTGAAGATTTGGAATTTGCATGCATCTATATATGTATATAATACTAAAACACAACCCTCTTATTCCACATGTCAACACATTAGCCATGTCACATAGAATTTTTTGACCAGTAATTACGGATTTGCCATATTTTAACTATAGATTTGCCATATTTTAATTACAATTTTAATTCAAAATTAAAACATTTTTCATATCATGTTAATTCAACAAAAAGAACTCATCATGTTCAATATCTTACGAATATAACAATACGATTTTGTTTGTTACCAAATCTACTAACTAACAACTTAATTAGAAGTAGACCCTTTAGGTGCGAGTGTGTTTATTAGCTAATTAGATATATTATTTAAGAATAAGAAAAAACATTTCATCAAAACTTTGTCATTTTTTATTAACTAATACGGCTAACATCATGTTTGATATTAAATTAAAAAATTTATAAAATGAAAGGACATAATTAAAAATATTATTATATTTATACCTCAATATAATTTTTAAAACATAGTTATTTATTATTTAAAAAATTATTTAGAAAAGATTGAATAGATTTTAAAAATAACATATAAATTTTTAAAAAGTGAAAAGGTGGTAAATTTTAACTATTTTGACTGTCGAATCAACTATAAACTATTTTTATTAAGAATGAAATAAACTAATTATATAGATAATTATCAACATTAAATTTTTAATATTGTTATAAATAAATAATTAAGTGAAAATAATTACTTATGATATTTAGTTTGTAAAAAATTATAAATGTTTCGTAAATATATTGTTAGTTTATACATATATATGCTCATTAGTTTCCAAAGACGTACTTTTAGTTTTTTTTTTAAAAAAGAAAGCAAATTGAGACACTAGACATCCCTTGTGGCTCAAGGTGTTGCAAAGAGCGATAAACAACTAGGTCGTTACAAAGTAGGTGTCCCGGACACTGACCGACAAAGAGCATCATCGTGGATGAGTTCTTCAATAACATGGACTAGCAAGGCGGTAGAGGACAACTAGATAAGAGCAACATGAACATCGACCACCTTGTTTACTTCCCTAAAGATATACTTGACGTGGACTTTCTCGAAATAACGAAGATGGAGAAAGATATCTCCATTTTGTATCTCGGGTTCCACGACGATTTTCAAATACCTAACAGATATCACTTTAATCAGCTTTCACTTATAATTTGAATTTTTTCACTTAGCTATTTTAATATTCCATTCAACATTCCATGTTTCTCCCTATCATATGAGTTTTCAATATTTTTCTTTCCTATTATATAGAACTGGTTGGAGAAAAGTTTTATAGTAAGAATGAGAATAAATTTCAACTATAAAATTAAATACATTCAATGGTTATGATAAGTTAATAAAATTAAGCAATAATTAATGCACTATTGGTTGTTTCTTATGACAGACGAAATATATCAATTAACTATACACGATTATTAGCATGAATGTTGTGCACATCTATACTAACACGATTATTAGTGTAAAAACTATCTTAATTTCAAACCAACTAAACACAAAATGCACTCTCAAATTCTCACCCAAAAAAAAAATGCACTCTCAAATTCACGCCTGATTATTCAAAATATATCAATTACCTTAAATTGATTAAAGTGCATGAATGCACTTCTAAATTTACACCTAAGTTCATTAAAGTGCACGGATGCACATTTATATTTACCCGATTATTAGTGTAAAAATAGAATACATAAACTCGAGTAAAGTGCACGACTTAGTCGATTTGAAATGCATTCCTAAGTTCAACCCAATAGAGCACGACTTGCACATACAAATTACCACATACATGAGCAAGTTCAAGAAAAGTGCACGAGTGAAAAATAAATAAATATTTGAAAGGCTAAAAAATTTAAGACTAAATTCATTTGAATTGTCCACATAACCAACAAGCAAATAAGTTAGGTTAGAGGAAGATATATTCAAAACTAGCGTCTCTCCCACGTCCCCTTCGGCGCCTCTCGATCTACCCTTCGACGTGGTGTTCCCTGGGCGGCGGAGTTACCCTTCGGCCCGTCCCTGGCTGTGGTTGGCCTCCCCTGGATGTTGAATGTGGTTGTTTGTCCTTCCGGCGCCATACTTCTCTCTTCTGCTGTCTGTTTTTCTCCCTACGGCGTTCCTTATGCCATGGTTAGTCCCTCTTCTCCTCTTAGTCTTTCTTCCAGCTGTGGTGGGTCTGTTGTTTGCTTTTGGTTGACTATGCACTTGTATGCTTGAGGTTGCGTATGTTTTCTTGTCGGCTTTGGTTTTGTGTGGAGTTGTTGTGGTGTCTTGTGCTTTGAGTTTGGTGTTTCTTGTGTTGGCGTGCGTGTTGGTTGTCTGGATGAGAGGATCGGGTTTTGCTCCACCTGTGCGGGTTCACTGCCCCTTCGTTGGGCGGGACGGTTGTCGTGTTGGTGGGGGTAAGGGGATTACCCCGACTTACTTCATCAAGCACTTACGGGATATCCATTTGTGCGATGACGTCCTTCCCGGGCTTACCCCTTCTTATATATATATATATATATAAGAAGGGGGTTAGAATGCCCTCGATCTTGATGGTGTGTTTGATGTGTCCTTGGTTGAGAAGATTTTTACTGTGAAGAACGTCCCGTGGAAGTGCTGATTGGGTTTTGCTAGGGTTCTCAAAGGCGCCCTTGATCGGGTTCTTTCGGATCCCTCTTGTGTGTCCGCGTGGGTTTGTCTCCTTATCTTACCTCGTTGTATTCTTCATCGATATAAGCCTAAGTCATGTTCTGAAAATCGGTCGGGTGTGAAGCGGGGTTTGCGGACTGAAAGTATCACTAGGGCTACGCGATTGTGGAAAGAACCGGGAGGTATTAGATCTCTTGTTAAGGATCTTCTGGCTTCTATGGTTGATTCCCGCCCCAGGGATGCTGATGATAGTCCTGTTGAGGCTAACTTGAAACAGTGTAAAAGGAAGGTTAGGGATGGTCATTTTGCGGCCGCCATCCGTATCCTCACCTCCTCGGGTAAGGATACCCTCCGTGGACTTTTGGATATGCACCCGTCTTCCCCGCCTCCTTCCTTACCCTCTCTAGTCAGATCAGGAGTTGCTCTTTAGGTTAACAAGAGTTTAGTCCTTGATAGGATTAGGAGTTTTCCTAAAGGCACCTCTTGTGGTAGGGATGGTTTGCAGGCCCAACACTTGTTCGATGCCCTTGGTGGTGGGGCTGTTGCTATTGCTGATGATCTGGTTGAGTCGGTTTCTGGGATTGTTAACCTTTTCCTTAGGGGTTGTTGCCCGAACACCCTTAGTGAGTATATTGTTAGTACTCCTCTTATGCCTCTCCTTAAACCGGGAGGCGGGATTCGCCCTATCGTTGTTGGCTCAATTTGGAGACGTCTTGTATCTAAAGTTGCGGCTTCTGCTATCGGTAAGTCCCTTGGACCTTATTTTGAGGACGCTCAATTTGGGGTTGGGGTTTCAGGCGGTAGGGAGGTAGTTTTGTATGCGGTCAATCGGTTAGTCGAATCTCAGGGCGAAGATGATAGTCTTTCCATGCTTCTGGTTGATTTTAAGAATGCTTTTAATCTCGTGGATCACACTTCTATGATTTCTCAGGTCCATCAGGTCCATCAGGTTTGCCCCGTTATTTCTCCTTGGGTAGAGTTCTGTTATGCCCGTCCTGCACGTCTATATTATGGAGAGCATGTCCTTTATTCTTGTAGGGGTGTTCAACAGGGGGGGCCCTCTTGGCCCGCTGCTTTTCTCGTTGGTCCTTCATCCCCTTATCCGAAAAATTTTGGATTGTTGTCAATTGAAGCTTAATGCTTGGTACCTTGATGACGGGACGTTGATTGGTGATACCCTGATGGTCAGTAAGGCGCTTGACATCATCAGGACGGATGGACCCGCACTAGGTTTGTACCTGAATATCGGTATAACGGAGATCTTTTGGCCGAAGGTTGATCCGCGTAGCTATGAGCCTGGTGTTTTTCCTGAGCATATTGCTAGACCGCTTGATGGGGTTAGGTTGTTAGGTGGTGTTGTTAGCCTTGACCCGGCCTTCCGCTCTCGGGTTGCTTTGATGAGAGTTGCGAAAACCAAGTCTTTGATGGAGACCATTATGAGATTGGAGGACCCTCAACATGAGCTTCAGCTTCTTCGAGCTTGTTCCGGCGTGTCCCGTCTTTACTTTGCTATGCGGACAGCTCCCCCCTCTCATTTTTCCGAGGCTATGGGGGTCTTTGATCATGCCCTTCGTTGTTCTGTTGAGCAGTTTGTCACTGCCGGAGGGGCTGGATTTGGCCCCCTTCAATGGCGGCTCTCCACTTTACCGATTAGTGACGGAGGGCTTGGTATTCTTTCATGTGCTGATACTTTGCATTTTGCTTTTCTGGCTTCGAGATCTCAGACCCGTAGCTTACAGGATCAGATATTGAGGCTTTCTGGTGTTTTAGGTGATGGAGCCGCTTTTGAGTCGGCTGCTGCTTGTTGGGTCAACTTCTGTAAAGACTACGACTTGGATATGACTGTGATACGCCCAGTCCCCCATTTAATGAAGAAATTGGATGGATGTTATTACAATATCGTGTTTAAGGGTTTTTTGAGGGACGTTAACCTTACGGTTAGGCAGAGACCTTAGTTGAGAACTTGAGGCTACCCCTGACTCAGCATTGGCTTAAAGCGGTCCCGGTTTCTGGTCTTGGTCAGGTTATGAACCCGGCTACTTTTCGGACCGTCGTTAAGTATTGCTTGGGTATTGAGATGTTTAAGGAGGGTTCCAAGTGCCCAGCTTGTGAGAAGGGCATTTTGGATGCTTGGGGTGACCATGCTCTTGCTTGTGCTGCACAGGTTGGTATTAAGCATCGGCATAACATGGTGCGTGATGCCATTTTTTATGAGTGTCTTAAGATTGGGATCTCTGTCCGAAAAGAGGTTCATACTGGTATGGTTGATGGTAGTAGTGGGGAGCTGCGCCCGACCGACATCCTATTCTATAATTGGTTTCAGGGCAAAGACACATGTGTTGACATCACTGGTACATCTTCTTTCTCTTCGCCTGACCTTTCTAACTTCATTCCGGGTAAAGCTGTGAGGGTCGTTGCTGATAACAAGAGGAAGAAGTATGCAGAGGTTTGTAGCTCCATGGGGTATCACTTTCTTCCCTTTTCCTTTTCCACGTTTGGCGACCTGGGTGACGACGCGGTGGAACTTCTTAAAAGGTTAGGCTCGGTTCTAAAGAGTTGTCCGGATATAGTAGGAGTACTTGCTTTATTTTGACTAGGATTGCGTTTACCATTCAAAAGCGATGTGGAGCCCAACTTGTTAGTCGGCTCCCATCCAACGACTTGTAATGTGTTTTACCTTCGGTTATAATAATAATAATAATAATAATAATAATAATAATAATAATAATAATAATAATAATAAGACTACCCACTGGCTGTTTTTCTCTCTTCCCCTCGTTTGTACTTGCACCATGCTTATATTAGCTGGTTTGTGAGGCCCTCTGATCCTGACAAAACAAAGCTTTTCAAAAAACCACAAGTTAGTGTTTTAAGAGTTACAAAACTGAATAGGGATGAACCTTGATCTCAATGGAAAAGGATTTTGATTGGGTGCTAACAAAGGCAAGCAAAACCACTATCGCCTACCTTCTCAATCAAAAGATAAGAACTTATAAAAGACTTTAGCTAAAAATAAGATCAAAATCAGAAATGAGGGAGATGTCTAGGTAAGGTGCGGAGTTCACTTTCGATAATCCGAGGTAGCCCACAATCTTCAACCTGAACCTATAAATCTCGAGATGGAACAAGGAACAACTGGCTTCTTTTTTCTTTTTTTTTTTTGTATTTGACTGTTGCTTTTTTTTTCTTTTTTTTTTTCAATTTTTTTAAAATGAATCTAAGTTTTTTATATACAGAAGTTGAGTGCACAAAAAAAAAGAAAAACAAAGAGAACGTGAATTGGGTTTGATCGAACTCGTAGCTGCGGTTGTTGGCTTGTTGAGGGCAAATCAGTGGATACTTTGATTGTTGATCCGGATATGTTGTGACTTCAAGCGTGGACTGATTCAAAATTATCTTTTTTTTTTGAAAAAGTCGAACTTGGGGAGATGAAGAACTCTTGATCGACTACTAACGGAGGAACTTGTCCCTTCCGACGCCAGGGTTACCGATTGTGCCGAGGCAGACGGTGACGACGGTGGTTGTTCTAATTTGGAGGCGGTGGACCTGTGGTGGTGGTGGTGGTGGCAGCGGCGAACCGGGTATCAATTGTGGTGCGGTGCGGGTATCAATTGCGGGATTCTTGGGGTTTCTTCAGTGAGACTCCGAGGGTGAAAGAATTTTTTTTTGAAATTATTATATGGCTACAAACATCAATTTGAAGTAATCACAATTGATATTAAAAGAAATAAATAACTACAATGATAGAAAAACAAACTGTAACGTAGTTGGTCCGATTGACTCTTTTTGTGTGGGATCTTTGTGAAAGACTCAATTTTTTTAAAAAGGAACAAACGGTTGTTGGGGCGGATGATGTCAATAAACTTTGGCGCTGATATCACTTTGATACGGGGTATTTGCTCGATCTTTTGGCACTTGAAAGACTCGATGGAAAAGGAAAACGAAGGAACATGAAGGGGAAAGATAGATCAAGGTCGAACCCTAAGAAGCTATCTGGAAGAACAAATGGCCACGAACGGAAGGATCGCCCAAATACGCAACCAGCGAAGTTCTGTAGAACTCTTCCCGCTACCCCAAACACAATAGCCGATCAGAGACATCTAGAGCCCCTAGAGGTTTGCCTGAATCTAGTTGAAGCACTCTACTCTGCCAATGGAAAGTAGAATACACTTAAACAAGTCCAAGCGGGGCGAGCAAGACGTCTCTTACTAATGGTTGTTCTTCTCTCCGTGAAGACGACGGTAAAAACCGCAGATGGATAACACAAAGCGTTTATCAAAGTTTTTATATTGAAGCTCAAAATTAATGAGGCACATCCTCCCTATTTATAGGAGTAGATGGCCAAAATTTCTAACCTAGAGTGACTAGGGTTGGGCCTAAAAAGCTCATGATCTCTCTAGGAGAAGATAAGATCAATCCCTAAGGAAAAAACGAAGAAGATAAGATCTACTATTAAGCTTCCATATTAGAAGACTTAATTTTATTTGTAGGATAATAAAGTAGACTTTGGCTGAAAATATAATGAAAAGTCCGCAGAAACTAACCCATAAATAGAAAAAGTATTTATGGGATAAAAAATATAGCATTAATTCTTCTAGGTTGTGTACTATTGATCCACTCGTGTAGATGGAATACCCATCTGCACGGTTGGCCCGTTCCTAGCTTGCATGGTTGTATGGATTGTCCGGTGGCTTCCTACGTGGTCGTGCATGGGAAAGCTCCTCCTTTGTGACATTGATCTCCATTTTCAATAACTGATCTACATCTCCCTTCTCGAAATGCTCTAGTGGTCTTTATTTTCTTTTAGAAATGTTCCAGGAAATGGTTTTCATTTCCCTTCTAGGAAATGATCTAGAAAGTGGTCTTTATTTCCCTTCTAGAAATGTTCCGAGAAATGATATCTATCTCCTTTCTAGAAATGTTCTCCATCCCTCTACTGGAAATGGTTTTCATATCGCTACGGGAAATGTTATTCATTTATCTCCTAGAAATTAATTTGACTCTTCTTCTTCTTTTGAGACTGTTCTTTACTCCTTACTTCCTAGCTTCCATGGTTGTGGTCCTAAAACTTTTGACTCTTCCTCGTCTCCTCCTTAGAGTGTTCTTCACTCCTTGTTTCCTACCTTTCATACTCATGTCCCTGAAGCGTGCTAGATTCAGAGATGCTCTTGCATCACTATATAAGGGTCGTGGGTTGAATGTAATAGCATCATCTCTTCATATATACACTTCTCAAACTACTCTCGTAGTTACTCTCCTTAGATTTCGAACATGTTTTAGAGCTTTATTTGGACGAATATGATAAGAAAAGAGTTCCAAATCTTTATGCTTTTGTACAAGTGCTGCGTAAAAGTTCCGGTCAGGATGATTGGGAAAGATCAAACCAGTTTGAAGCGAGGGGGCTTTGTACCATTCATTCTAGTGTGGTGGAATTCTGTTCAACAATCCAAGGATTGTTCGCCTTTTGCCCTTTTGGATCTAATCAAAGGAAAAGATTAGTATTCTTCATTCCTTCAACTTGTTTTACTCACAATTTTTTGTTGGTAAGTTCAAATTCTTCTATTATTCTTCCTAAATCTCTATTTTGTCGTCCACTTTCTTTCTATGACATTTATTTCTGTTGTTATGTTGCACCAAATTTCAATGGCTGGGTAGTTTTCTATTTGGGTTTTAGGGTGAAATCTCCAAATCATGCTAGATTGGTAATGCTTTTGTATTTATTCATGATATGAGAGGAACTCAAGCATGATTAGTAGCAAATAAGAGGGATGAAAACCAGTTTAATATATCATTCATGTTGGATTTACCTCAATGTTGATGGTTTAGACTTTGACTAGCTTAAATCTACTTGTTAAAGCATTGTATATTCTTCCAAGTATGAATGATTGATTGCTAGATTAATCATCTAAGTTGAGACTTACAAAGTAATATGAGGGTGATTATGCATTGTTTAGATCCCTATCATGCTAGAGTCGAATTGGTTGGGACCGAAAGGATGATTGGTTCTACTAGTGATGATTTTTCCATGTTATGATTAATAGCAAACACCATGTGATGCGTATATGATCATGATGTGACTTGGAGCTTAGTCAATTGAGTTGTGGCTTGACCATAACGTGACTTGATTGACATAAGTTATCATACGAGCTTCAAAAGAGGATAAAGATGCTTAAATAAACTCACCTAATTACATGTCATTTACCCTTCATTGATTGAATACTACAGCTAAAACATGCTAGCTAGTAATGGTTTGGAAGGATTATCCCCTAAACCTAGTGTTTTCTCACATATTTGATCACTTGCTTGTTACTTAAGCTTGGTTATTCAACCCATCTTTATCATTGATCCATTGATCACCCCTTTTATTTTCTTTGACACACTTAAATTTTCCTTGAACTTGATCTTAATCAAGCTATATAGAATCCTTGTGGAGTTCAACCTTGATGAATGCATCATACTACTACATTGACAATGGCCGTGTACTTGTAGTTTGTGTAATTATTGAGTTACATCTTAACTCACATTAACAACACTAGAAGATTCATACATCGGTAGTAAGTAACTAAAGAGGTAGCGGTGCAATACGACGATAGTAGGGTGAATAGTCCTCGAGGTCGAAGGCTATCATATCTCCCAAAGGCCTGCAACAACTCGCTAGAATGCTAGAACACCATACTCTCGAGCCTTGCCATGGAGAATGCCTTCAGCTGCGAACCCGAATAATGCGTCAAACTACGGAACAATAAGATCATGTTGGTCCCCTACAGTTGGAATGATAGGAGACAAACCTCACTGACTCGAGGACATGCATAACATAAGTGGACAACATCTCGAAGAAGGTCTATGTTAACACATAGAAGAAGAAGATGAAAATATTCTCATATATGCTGAAAATACAGAATAGTGTCATTATATAGACACTACTTGATAGTCCGTTGGGAGTTTGTTACAACTTTCTTCCTTATTACATATGGATACCCTTATTCTATGATATTTATATATATGATCACCTATACCCCCCCCCCCTTCAAGCTGGATCGGTAGAACAAGACCAAGCTTGCGAGAAAGAAATGCATGCTGTTGTGCTCCAAGTGCCTTAGTAAGGATGTCAGCAAGTTGCAAATGAGAGGGCACATGAGCAGTGGAGATCAAGCCTTTTTGTACCTCATCACGGACGAAGTGACAATCAATACGTAAGTGTTTGGTTCGTTCATGAAATACAGGATTGGCAGCCAAGTGTTGAGCTGCTTTATTATCACAATACAACATGAAAGGACGAGGGAGAATGACATGAAGATCCTGTAGTAAGCCATCCAACCATATAACCTCACTTGTAGTCATAGACATAGCCCTATACTCGCTTTCTGCAGAGGACTTGCTAACAGTACATTGCTTCTTAGTCTTCCAAGAAACAATAGAACGGCCTAGAAACAAGCAATAACCAGTGATTGATCGACAAGAAAAGGGGCAACTCCCCCAATCTGCATCACTACAAGCAGTGAGTGAGAGAGTAGGTTGAACTGGATAATGAAGAGCAAAATCCATAGTGCCACGAAGATATCGAAGCAAGTGAGTAGCAGCTTGCCAGTGAGGGAGGCGAGGAACAGCAAGAAACTGACTAAGCTGCTGAACTGTGTAGGCAATGTCTGGACGTGTCAATGTAAGGTAAAGAAGACGACCAATAAGTCGTCTGTATGATTCAGGATCATCATAAACATCACCAAGTTCTGGTGATAAATGAGAATTGCGCTGCATAGGAAAGCTTGTAGCCTTGGCAGAAAGCATATGAGTATCCTTTAATATATCATGAATATACTTTCGTTGGTTTAATAACATGCCAGATGGACTGTGATCAAGTTCCATGCCAAGAAAAAATCTGGCAGTACCAAGGTCCTTAATGGTGAAGGCACGATCAAGAGCAAGTTTAAGCGAAGCAACCTCAGAAGGTAAATTACCAGTATTAAGAACATCATCCACATAAACCAGGACAATGATGATGCCAGCAGAAGAATGCTTCACAAACAAGGAGTAGTCTTGATGAGATTGGATGAACTGCAACTGAAGTAAACACTTAGTCAATTCGATGTTCCACTGTCGACTAGCCTGCTTAAGTCCATAGAGGGATTTTTTTAGCCGACACACATGACCAGGAGGCACTTTAGAATACCCTTGAGGAGGTAAAAGAAAGACTTCTTCATCAAGGTAACCATGCAAGAATGCATTGTTAATATCGAGCTATTGCAAGGGCCAAGATCGAGCAGCAGCAAGAGCAAGCACAACTCGGATAGTAGCAAACTTAGCTACAGGACTGAAGGTGTGCTTATAGTCTTTATGTTTGATTTGATTGTAACCCTTGGCAACAAGGCGTGCCTTATGACGTTCAATGGTACCATCTGGTTTGTATTTGATCTTATATACCCATTTAGAACCAATTGCAGTTTTTCCAGGTGGTAAAGGTACAATATCCCATGTGGATTAATCTCAAGAGCATCAATCTCCTTGGACATAGCCTCGACCCAAGCAGGAGAGTCTTTGGCCTGACCATAAGTGGTAGGCTCACAGGACTAAATAACATTATTTAAGGCATGGATGTAATCTTGAGAATGTGAAGCTAAGTCAAAAATTTGGATAGTTGCAGCAGTGTTGCATTCATAATCTTGAAGATAAGTGGGTCGAGTAACAATACGAGATGGTCGAGGAGAAATAATTACAGGAGATGGTGTGGAAGAGGAAATAATTAAAGGAGAAGGAGAAATATTTGTGGAGGGAGATGATGAATCTGGAGAGGTAGCAGCAAAAGGGACTGAAATTGGATGAGCAAAGGAAGAATCTGAGGAAGAGCTGGAAGGGGAAATAGTGGTATGAACATTATCTGATGGTGGTGGGAAATGAGTTGATGTAGGCAATGGTGGTATAGGAGAATCAGGAGCTGGTGTAACAAGCGGAAGTGGTGAAGAAGATGAAGGTGAACAAGGAGATGCTAGAGCAGGGCTGGAAAAAGGGAAAATATGTTCTTGAAAAAGAACATGTCGGCTGATTACAATCTGTTTAGAGCTGAGATTGAGCAGTTTATAGGCTTTCTGACCGGGGGGTAACCCAGCAAAATGCAAGGGATAGACACAGGTTCAAATTTGTCCCTTTTAGGAATGAGACTAAAACACAAGCAACCAATCACCCTCAAATGATCATAAGCTGGTTTAGTGTGATGCAATAACTCATAAGGAGACTTCCAGTCAAGAACTGCAGAGGGCATCAAATTGATCAGGTGAGTTGCTGTAAGTATGCATTCACCCCATAAATAAAGGGGTAAATTGGCATGAAGACGAATAGCACGAGCTGTCTCTAGTAAGTGACGATGTTTGCGCTCAACACGAGCATTTTGCTGAGGGACATAAGGAGCTGAGCGCTGGTGAATGATACCAAGTGCAGACAATAATGCTTGGAAACGATGTGATAGAAATTCAGCTCCATTGTCTGAACGAATAATCTTGACAGAAACATTGAACTGATTCTTCACATAGGTAAAGAAATTATGGACAATCTGATAAACCTGTGTTTTATTAGACATTAAAAATGTCCAAGTATTGCGAGTGAAATCATCCAGAACAGTTAGAAAATACCGAGCTCCACATAAAGATGGTGTATGATATGGACCCCAAATATCGATGTGAATAAGACCAAAAATGGTTTGAGCTCGAGAATCACTTAACAGGAAGGAAGCCTATGCTGTTTAGCTTTAATACAAGCATGACAATTCAAGTTTGTCAGTTTAGAGGAAAAACCAGTATCTAAATGCTGAAACTTAGATAGTGACATATGGCCTAATCTGTCATGAAGCAACTGCATATCACAATGCTTAGAGACTGAAGAAGCAGCACAAGTAACATGAGGTAATCCTGATTACTGCAATTTATAAAGGTTGCCATCCTTGAACCCAGTGGCAATAATGAGATCACTGGAAAGGGCCTGAAACAAGCATGAATTATGTGTAAACAGAACCTTCATGGAAAAATCGTGTATCAGTCGAGATATGGACAATAGATTGTGTTTGAATTGAGGAATATATAGAACATGATGTAAAGTGATAGCTGAAGATAAAACCACACTGCCTCGATGATACACCTTCTTAACTGAGCCATCAGGCAAACTGATCAATATTGGTTCATCAAGCTGAACCAAATCAACAAAGAAGGATTTGCAAAAACAGATATGATCTGTAGCACCTGAATCCAAAATCCATGTAGTCATATTAATAGCAACATTAGCTATGCAACTGAGAATACCTGCAAAATTAATGGATGGAATATTATGCTTATCCATCATCAATTTCAGGATTTCTTGATAAACAGCATGGGCAGCAGAAGAATCCAATGGACCAGAAGAAGAAACAACATCAGGATCCAAGGGAGAATTAGCAACAGACAAAGTGTTAGCAGATCGAGAATCAGCATGTGAAGGTTTGTCTTCTTTCTGTTTAAACTCCTTATACCAATCTGGAACTCCAGTGAGCTTAAAACAAGCTTCACGCAGATGGCCTCGTTCTTTGCAATAAGAACACTGTCGATCATATTTTTCCTTTTTAAAATCCCTCCGGCTACCACCAGCTTGCCTGTAGGGAACAGATCGAGAGGCAGCAAGAATATCATGGGAAATCGGAACATGACATGTAAGTTCCTTCTGTTTTTCAATTTGCAAAACCATATGAAAAGCTCGATTTTCAGTAGGTAATGTATCTAAAGACAAGATGTGACTACGAATATGCTCAAATTGGTCATTCAAACCCATAAGAAACTGCATAACTCGATTGTGAACCTCTCGAGTAGAAATTTTCTTAAGAATATCACAAGTGCAATGGCTAATACCTTGACAGGAACACACAGGTAAAGCATCAATGGAGCTCAATTCATCCCACAGTTTCTTTAATTTTCCAAAATAAACTGAAACCGAAGTATTCTCTTGCACAAGAGTAGACAATTCTTTACGAATTTGATAGAGAAGGGGAGCATTAGATACCTCAAACCTTTCGACAATATCCTTCCATAATTCTAGGGCAGATTCAGCATAGGTAAACAATTCAGCAAAATCAGATTTCATAGAATGTAAAATCCAGCATCGCACCATATAATCAGCTCGAATCCACTTGGTTAACTGCTCAGTATCACCAATCGAAGGTTTGAGACACGTACCATCGACAAATCCAAGTTTCTGCTTGGCACCAAGTGCCATTCGAATGTTTCGGCGCCAGGAGGTGAAATTAGTGCCATTAAAGAGGATGGATACGAGCTACATTCCAGGATTATCAGAATGAGCAAGATACAGTGGATCATCCACATTAACAGCAACAGGACGATCCAGAGTAAGCGAAGGAGGAGAAGAACTCGAATCCTTGGTAGCATCCATGAGATGAAGAGAATGAGTAAAAGGTATGTAGAAATGGATTAGAGTATAACTGTGTTTTTGAAAAATGGAGATCAGATATTGCTCTGATACCATGTTAACACATAGAAGAAGAAGATGAAAATATTCTCATATATGCTGAAAATACAGAATAGTGTCATTATATAGACACTACTTGATAGTCCGTTGGGAGTTTGTTACAACTTTCTTCCTTATTACATATGGATACCCTTATTCTATGATATTTATATATATGATCACCTATAGTCTACTCATAGGAGAGCATCTCTATCCCGAGCACCCTCTTTATATAATCGCTATCATAGTAAGTAAGAATCACTAATTAAATAAACGACACAATTCCTTAACTTGTCACCGTCGCAAATTGCCAACGTAAGATCTTTTCTTCTTTTTGTAGTGCGGGGAAGATCACGTAGGCGCGATTTGTTTTAACTTTCTGATGAGACGAGTATTCAATTTTAATGCATCGGCTTACAATAGTTTTGGTCCAATTGTATAATATTGATGCATGTAAACAAAGTAATAGACGCTTAAAGCATGTGAGTGAGGGATTTTAGCCCCCATTTTGTTGTAACTCTAGAAAAGAAAACATAATGAAAATTAATCTAGCCTTACATGTGTATCTTGTTTAAATTTTTATTTTAGATATATTTTTTTTTTGTTTTTTCATAAAAAATGCATTTGCTCTCCTATCTTGTTTTCCTATAGGTTATAAAAAAATAATCAAATTACCACAAGCAATGATTACTTTCATGTGTCCGTTTAGTTGGAGCGGTGGAATGAAAAAGGAATGAAATCGGATAAGGGTAAGGAAATAAAATGAAAATGAAAATGATGAGATTACTTTCATGTGTTAAAATAATTCTAAACAAACATAATTTTTTATTAATTCGGAATCATTCCGTTATCGGAAATGATTCTTGGCGTTTCCAAACGAGCCTATATTCGTTTACTTCCGTTCTATTTCCATTTTCGGAGTTAAAATCAAACGGAGAAGCATCAAACAAAAAAGTAGTTTGTGTGAGTCAGGAAATGGTAGCTATTATGTGAAGTTAATCGGAGAGAGAACAATATTGAAGAGCAAAAGAAAAAATCTCAGCATGATCGTGGGGTAGAGACCATGTGGATTGCCTATGAACTAAAAAGAAGACATGTTATCTACAAGCTAGGAGGAGTGGTCATCAGGAGTTGACGTTGCAGGGTCTGGAAGTGGACTTGTCGAGCATAGACCACATCACCTGCACATCCTCATACGCACAGGCCATCACCTCCCCCTGCAGATCCATCCTTCTCTTCTCACCTTCTGCAATTACAACCATTACAAATCATCAAATCTCAAAAACAAATAAATAAATAGAGAATATATGAAGAGAACTTACGAGATGCCTCCTTAGAGGACTTCTTCTCTCTGGGAGGGTGTTGGTTGAGGAAAGTGCATGCCTTCTTAAAGGGAGATGCGATCGACTTCACCCACGAAGTAGCCATGTCTGCTTCTAATGCAACCTTCTTCTTCTTCTTCTTCAATAATATGTCAACCCCCCACCTCGCCCCAATACTCTATTTATATATATCATTGCTAATACTTTTAACATAAAGTGGACCAATTTCCTAACTTTCCTATCACTATTTAATTCCAATTTAAATGCACAGTGGTCGAACCAATGAAGCTGGTCGGCAAGATCCGTCACTTTACCCAACCCTTCAGACTTTTCTTCTCTTCAAATAAATTGATATTTTTTTATTTTACATATTAAACAAATAAACACTTACATCGAGATTCAGTATGCACTTCTTATAGTCAGTTGTGTGTTTGAGGTGTAGCTTATTATAAATATACAGCTTTTATTGGTGATTTTGGTAAGCATATTTTTTTACAATAGGATATTAAGTACACTTATTTAAATATTATTATTCTATATAAATTAGATTTCTATATTAATAATTCTAGGAAAAAAGAAAAAATAAAGGTAAAAACAATTTGTTTGATTTTATTACCTAATATCTTAATGTGCAACTGTGATACTCAATATGTAAATATCAAATGTGTACCCAATATATTAAGGGCCCGTTTGGTTTGAACTCCGGAATCGGAAATGGAATGGAAACGAATCTAGTCCATATGTATACCTTTGTTCATGAAAGTTTTTTGAATCATTCCTTATGATTTGAAGTAATTGAAGTTGAATTTGATTACTTTTGATACCCTATAGGGTAACAAAATATGGGGAGACAAGTGCATTTTCCATGTAAACACAAAGAATGATTCCATAGAATTTCATGAATATGGATATACATATGGACTAAATTCGTTTCCATTCCGTTTCCGTTTCCGGAGTTGGAACCAAACGGGCCCTAATACTCAATATATTATTACCCAAGTCTCATACTCAGTATGGTAATGCTCAATATGTTAATACGCAAGTGTCAATACTTACCCGATTTTACTTATCCATTTTCAGTTACCCGATTTCACATACCCAATTTCGTGTACCAAGATTCATTTATTCAACTTCAATTATTCAATTTCATTTACTTTAGTTCAATTACTCAACTTTAACTATTCAATTTCTGTTACACAATTCAGTTACCCAACTTCAACCACCTAGTTGAGTTATCTGATTCCAGTTAACTATCCGATTTCAGTTACCCAATTTCAATTACCCAATTCAGTTATGCAACTTCAGTTTTCTTTTTCCTTCGTCCTATAAGTTATGTCTTTTCTTTTTTCACTATTTATGAGATAGCTAGCTAATATCCAATTATCTTTTTTTCTCTTTTCCTATAATAATAAGACTTATAAAAATAGCATTTATTTTTTCTAATCATTAAAAATCAAAAGTGTTGTATAAATAATAAAATTTAAAAGTCTGCTTAGACCACATAAAAAAAGAGCATTAGTAGTTCATCATTTTCAAATTTTATTACCAGTAATATTAAAATTTAACGTGGATTGTTGGCGTTATCAACTCAATCAATCACATTCGAAAACCGTTGTGGTAAGCAGACATGATTATTTCTGACATTTTCATTTTGTCTACAAGGTGTGCGCAAGTAAGAATTCAACATGTTTTTAGGAAAATTAACGTCGTTATGGATATACTCACTTATCTTGCTCATGACACAAATCAAGATGACGGGACACTTCCGCGGAACGTTGAAGACCTCATCCAAAAGAATGCTCTCGCACGCCTCCTTTTTCACTCACCATTGTGTAAAAAAAGCTTTATAACTAATTCACATGTAAAAACTTATTTTTACAGCTTTGTCTTTGATTTCAGAATTACGGGGTGTATTTACAAATTTGAGAGTTAATAGTTCTTATGAGGTGAATGCATCATCATTCACGATGCTTTGAACAATTTAAAGTATAGTTGAATGATTTATTATATAGTTGAATAATTTTGAATATGATTAAACAATTGATCATATACTTCAACAATTTCGAATATAGTTGAACATTTGACATATTTGAACAAGTTTCAACATAATTGAACAAATACATGTTATTTTTTAACAATCGATACTTTCTAGCATAAAAATTGTTTCTATTAAATGACCTCTTCTAACTTGAACCTAACGCTATGCATATAAAAAGACTATTATTATAAAAAAAAAGACCAAAACTTCATCGTATATACTATTTATTATTTACTTTCCCTTTTGATAATGTTATTATATTATAAATAAGTACTTCATCCGATCATAATTTTTAGCCATCGACACAATTATTAAGAAAATTATTAAACAAATTTAAATTTATTAATTGTTTTTCTATTTTATCACTTATTAAATGTCCACCACCCTTTTAGACCAATGAGTCAACATTTTTTTATAAAAATATTGAATAAAAAAACTTTTCAAAAACTATTATCACAACTCTCTCTTAATTAATAACCTTGAAAACATTAAACGACACTTAAATTTGATCAAAATTCATATTGAATTTACTAGAAAATCATTTTATTGTGATCAGAAAATATATCATTTTTATATTTTAGTTGATAGAATTTTGTTTTATCGATCCATACTTTTTAAATTTAAAAGCACATAACTCAATATTTTTTCAGTGATATATACAAATCATTATATTTAAAATAAATAGATATCAATCATATTGTATGTTACTAAAGATGTCTTTCTATGTGTTTATTATTTATTTTTATAAATAAATTAATAAAACGATATCTATTATACTTACTAAAACAGAGCACGGGTTGATGACGTGGCGCGCTGTGGACGTAGGATTTTTGAAATTGAGCTCCCACAATTAAAGCCAATAAATCTTTATTTTTTACACTATTTTTTAAACTATAAAATCTTTTATTATTAAAATAATAATTTTATAGAAACCAAATCTATTATACTTACTAAAACAGAGTACGGGTTGATGACGTGGCGCGTTGTGGACGCATGATTTTTAACAATCGTTTTTCTATTGTTTCATCCCTTGATTTGATTTTTAACCGTAACCCCGTGTATCTTATCTATTTTCAAGTTATTAAAAAAAATTGACGTGTACACCTTTTTTTATGTTAATTTTATTTATTTATTGATTTTCTTCCACCCATCAGCAAATAAGTTATTTTTAGATAATAGTTATCGGACTTTGAAGTTAATTTTGAATTAAATTAAATTTTTTTAAAACTTTTTTAGCCTGTAGATATTGACCGCGTTATATTAATTAAATTTTTGTTTAATTATGTTAAGTTTCTTAGCTTGTAGATCACATAAATCTTTTGTAATTTTAATAATTAAAAATAAAAATAACTAATTAACTAATAGATTTATAGTCGAAAAATAATTAATTAAAATAAAAATTTTAATACACCAATAAACATTATAATCCAAAAAAAACAAAAGAGTTGTTAAATACAAAAAAAATTGTAAAATTAAATTGTTACCCATTGACCAAGAAAATAAATCCTCAAACTCATTACATAATCAAAAAAAAACAAAAATGTTGTTATATATATATATATATATATATATATATATATATATATATATATATATAATAATATTATTATTCTATTAAGTATGTCCATAGTATAATCTCATTTAGTAAATTTATCCTTAATAAAGTAATGTTGGTAAGTCGATTATATTAGAGAAGTATACAAAACAAAAGCACGTAAAAAAACCAATTTCACAATATTCTTTCTCATTTATTTCAAAACCCGCACAAGGTGCGGGTATTATACTAGTATCTTACTAAAACAGAACCCATTTAGTCCACATGTCGTATGTTAAGGTTAGCCACATCAGCTTTTTTCCAATATATTTATAATATTGCCACAAGATATTTACGGATTTGCCAATATAACTTTCACAATAAAAAAGTTGTTACAATTAATAAACAGTCAACATGCCAAATCATCTTTAATCTAATAAATCATCATGCCACGTCAACTTTAATCAAAGATTAATCTATTATACATACTAAAACAGAGCACAAGTTGATGACGTGGCGCGTTGTGGATGCAGTATTTTTGAAATGGAACTCCCACAATTAAAATCAATAAATCTTTATTTTTAAGCCAAACTTTTTTTTATTATTAAATTAACAATTTTATAGGAACCATTAGTTCAAACGACTCTATTTTGTGTGACAATTTTTTTTATAATAAAAATTAAGCCATAAAATATTTTATTGTTAAATTAACAATTTTATAGGAACCAAATCACTTTTATTCGAATCTATTATACATACTAAAACAGATCACAAGTTGATGACGTGGCGCGTTGTGGATGCAATATTTTTGAAATGGAGCTCCCACAATTAAAACCAATAAATCTTTATTTTTAAGCCAAAAAATCTTTTATTATTAAATAAACAATTTTATAGGAACCAACTCACGTTAGTTTGAACGGCTCTATTTTGTGTGACAATTTTTCTTATAATAAAAATTAAGCCAAAAAATCTTTTATTATTAAATTAACAATATTATAGAAACCAAATCACTCTCAATAATTATTGTATTATTAGAAAAACATTGTTCATGATGATATTAAAACATAAAATTTTATGTTCTTAAGTCAATTTAACCTGAACTAAATGTACTATAAATAAATATGCGGTACATAATACATAAAAATAACAATAAAATACTTTTTATTTTAAATAAAACCCGCACAAGGTGCGGGGATTAAACTAGTTTTGTTACAATATATCACCATCTTCTATAAATTATTATAGAAGATGTTGACTAGAAAATATTGGAAACTATGAATGAAATTTTAGTAAGAGTTATAAAGAACACCACGAATTTTATTGCGTAGTTAAAAAATTAAATGGATTGCAAAAACTTACTTTTAAAATAAGTTTTTTGAGTGTTTTTAGCAGAATTAAGTTTATTTGAATTTATCAGGTGTAAAATAATATAAAAAAGTCTTTTTATAAATTATAGTTTATATAGAGGTATATTTATAATATATTATTAAATAAGTTATCATAATTTTTATAAGTTTTGTACGGTAGTTTATAAAATAATTTTTTTGTAAATACAATTTTTTTTTGTAAATTCCTGTTATGAAACATGAATTTCCGAACTGATTTTTCAATTTCATAAGCTATTAAAGCTGTGGCATCCAAAGAAACACTAAAAGTCATCATTTGCTGCTTATGATAAAAAATTAGAGATAGATTGATTAGTGTACTGACTACGTCAGTTTAATGAGTAAACAATGATTAATAATTAAAATAGGTAAACTTAATAGATGAAATGCATGCATGACTCTCTCGAGTTACTACCTCCGATTATCTTTAATTGCGGTTCTGCCATTTGAATATTGATAAATCCAAGTTTTTTTTTTAATATATTTGTAGACAATTAACTATGAAGCAATTATGAAGATTATTTTGTAAGTAATTTTACAATAGTTTATTTATGGTCAGGACTCAGGAGGAGCGTACATATTTGATAAATAAAAACTTTTTTAAATATATATTATCCAATAGTTTTACATAAAAATTGTAGCATTAAAAAATAAAAAACAATTTTAATAACTAGGCCATTTTGATTCAAAATATAAGTAGATCTAGACTTTTTAATATTTTAATTAATTAAATATATTTTAATTTTTTATATTTATTTTCAAACTCTACCCACTTTTCTCAAGAGTTATATTTACTAAATACAAAATTAGAAAAAATCTAATAGACCAAATTTTTTCAAAAATAAACAGGTTTTAGAGGATAGAAGTAGCAATTAATATATATATATATATATATATATATATATATATATATAAGAAAAGGCAAAGTCTGAAGGGGAGCACATGGAGCACGCTTGAGAAGGAACCAAACACGTGAAAGCTTTTTATCTTCCCTTGTGGTTTGGAGAAAGTGACGTTTACAGATCCACAGAAGAAGATAAGACCTCTCTCTCTCTCTGCACTCTACTCGCTCCACATCCTTTTTGTTTTAACTATCTTTTCGGATATTTTTTTAACACGCTCTACTTATTTTATGATTTTAAAATAACGGTATGGGTGACTGCATCGAGGCCCATCGACGTTCGCCGCTACTTTTATTTTTTACTCCGATCTTTGATTGTTCTGTTGTTTGTTGGTCCCGGTGGTTAAATTGATTCAATCACATCCAACGGATTTTTGAGATCTATACTATAGTACAAGCAATTTGAATCTTAACGGTTGAAGTTGTGATTTGCATAATATTAGGGTTGAATCTGTTGGATTTTGCGATTTCAGTTATCTACTCATGCTTTTATTATATGGGTGTTTAAGGCCACATATAGCACATTTTGGAGCTAATTTGGAGGAGTTCCTACATGGAACTAAGTTCTCCTTATAATTGAGGATGTTTCCATGAAGACCAAATCGATTGAGAACCAAAAACTAAAGAAAAAAAAAAAAAGTCAAAAATCTCGTAATGGTTGAAAAATCTCAGTTTTCGACCATCTTCCTTTAAGTTTTGGAATTTTGTGAGAACTACAAAGTTGTAGAGGTTCAATTTACCTTAAAAACTTGTACTCGTGAGTTTTCTTGTTCCAGCCACAACAAGTGGAAAGTCAGTCTTACAAAGTTGTAGCCGTTCTCTTTATATTCCCGCCTTTTCTTCCGTTTTCTTCTTCTTGCTTACGTTCTTCTTCAACCTCAAGCCAAGCTGCAGTCTTTCCGTGAGCACTCCTGCAGTAACGCTATAACGTCATGATCCTTTTCGTTCCCCTCCTTTATTGAATCCCTCCTGCTGCATGTTTCCTTTTTCCTTCTTCTTCTTCTTCTTTTCTTCTTTCTTCTTCTTGACATGAATCAAGATCGGGTCTTGATTCTATATGTCCTTTGTTGGTTGTTGCGTATGTGTTTCCAGGCTCCTTTGGTTGAGTACTATCGTGTGGAGATTGAGAAGGAAGCTTTGTTCGTCTTGGTTTGCTTCTGTTGTCGAAGAAAGGTCCCGACGTTCGCTTCTGATACTTCACCGCCCCGCGGCTGAACGTTCCCGCCCCCGCAGTTGCACCGAGTTGCCGCCCTGCACCTTCTGTCACCCGCCCCCGCGGCTTCTTTGCAATAACTCCCGTCCTTGGTGAGTTGCTTCCATCCTTACTTCCTTTCCCCTTTCCTTGTGCTAGGTCATGCTAGACTAGACCTAGATAAACTAGGGTGAATGCTAGTTAGTGGCTTGTTGATCCTTAGGAGATGGTTATCCTTTGAGAGCCTCGAGCTTGTGTGTTGACGTTGTTCTTTGAGGACCTTGAGACTAGGAATCGTTCTTCCAAGCAAGTTGGAGATATTTTGGAGATCATCGAGACTAGAAGTAGGAACCTTCTAGCACGCTGCTTTAGACCTTGTAGAGGTCAATGAGCTAAAAGTATGTAGACTTCTAGCATTCGGATAGTTTTTGATACGTGATGCCTTGTCTGAGCAGACGTACATCTTTTCCTTTGGAAAGCTGAGTAGTTTAGTTGAGTTTGAGTTACCTTTGATTTAGTTAAGTCCATTGGACTTACTTAGCTGCATTTCGTGTATTAGTTGACCGTATTGGTGATGTTTGTTTACCTTTATCGCTATAACGGAAAACCGGACTAGGACGACCTTATACCGTAATTAGCCCAAGTGTATTATAACCGGGAGGTAACCACTTGTCCAGTTCTAAATTGAGAAACTGGGAGGTTCTCCTACGACTAGACCCACATGTAACAGATAGATGCATTTGTTATATTTTTGTCGGTAACAAAAGCGGAGGCGAGTTTCGGTAGATCCTCGTGTGACAATAGAAGTTGAATTAGTAATAGATAACTATTGTAAAGATAATAACCGGTTGTGGCGAGCATGCTATGTGTTTATATTCTTATATGTGTTTGTGCCTTTATCGTATTTCTGATATATATAATGTTAGCTAACGGTTTATACAGTCGTTGTAGATGCCTTGTAGGTTAGAGATGTTGCTGAGTGATCCGGACGGTGTGGTAAGCCGGGGTTCCCATACATTATAGGACGAGATCGGAGTTTATATTTCTGTTGTTGTCTTTTTCAATTTGTTGTTGAACTCGGCTGAGAGTCTTTCGCTTTTCCTTTGTTATACCTTTTGATATTTTATCTATATTGATTTTGATTTATTTATGCATTGTTGCAAGATCCGATGTCATTGCTGTTACTCTGAGGGACTGGACCCATTGTGAGGTCCTAGCCCGTAATGCTCCGAGTTCCTAGAATTTGGGGTGTTACAATATATTAGTCGGTCGACTAGTATGATACATGTCGATTGTAACACCCCAAGTTTGGGAACTCGGAGCGTTACGGGCTAGGACCTCACAATGGGTTCCGACCCTCAGAGTAGCAACAATAACATCGGATCTTACAACAAGACACAAATAAATGAAAATCAAAACTTATATAAACCAAAGGTTATAACAAGGAAATCGTCAAAGACTCGCCGGCGAGTTCAAATAGCAACAACAGAAATAAAAACCCGATCCCATCCTATAATGTACGGAACCCCGGCTGACCACACCGTCTGGATCACTCAGCAACACCTATATCCTGCAAGGCATCTACAACATCGGTATAAACCGTTAGCTAACATTCTAGATATCAGAAAAACACTAAAGGCACAAACACATGTAAGAAGGTCAACACATTGCATGGCCTCACACAACCGGTTATTATCTTTTAATAAGTTATCCATTATTAATTCAACTTCTTTTGTCACACGAGAATCTCCCAAAACTCGCCTCCGCTTCCGTCAGCCGGCATGAATTGATCAATACTGTCCGTTACTTGTGGGCCTGGGTTGCAAGAGCACCTCTCCTAGTCTCCTGTAGAACTAGACAAGTGGTCACCGTCCGGTTATCATACACTTGGGCCAATTACAGTAATAAAGGTCAATCCTAGTCCGGTTATCCGTTATAGCAATAAAGTAAACAAACACCACCAATACGGTCAAACCAATATACGGAATGCAACTAAGTAAGTCTAAGGGACGTACCTCACTCGATAGTAAACTCAGAAATCCGCTACTGCTCTACTTCCCGAAAGAAAGGATAGATGCCTACTCAAACAAGGCATCGGGAATCAAAAACTGAACGAATGCTAGAAGTCTACACACTTCTAGTCTCGATGATCTCTAATAGATTTACTACAGCGTGCTAGAAGTCCCCTACTTCTAGTCTCAATGATCGCTAATGATCTCAACATGCTAGGATAGGGAGTCCTAGTCTCAAGTTTTGCAAGGAACATCATGAACAACAAGCTCAAAGGCGTAAACAACTTAAAGGAATCAACAAGTCACTAACTGACATTTACACTAATCATCTAGGTCCAACCTAGCATGATCTAGCATAAGGAAAGGGCAAATGAAGCAAGGATGGAAACAACTCACCAGGAACGGGAGTTACTGTAGAAGAACCGTGGGGCGGGCAGATAGAGGTGTGGGGGCGGTGGAATAGACATCCACGGGGGCAGTAAATGTGATAGAAACTGCGTCTTCTCCTTCGATAGCAAGGAACTCAATAAAGGCCAAAGCTTGGTTCTTTCACTCTTCACACACGTCAACACTCAACCTAGGGAGCCTATGAACATCAACGTATCTACAACGGATCGGACAACAAGAATCAAGGCTCAAACTTGATTTTTGTGAAGAAGAAGAAGAAGAAGAAGAAGAAGAACAACAACAACAAAAACAACAACAAAAAATAGAAAAGGAGAAATAGAGGAAGAAGCATGCAACAGGCTCATGAACATGTAGAAGAATCAAAAGGATGAAGACTTACACGTTTGCAGAAGATCACAAGGAAGGGTTGCAGCTTTGCTCAAGGTTGAAGAAGATGTAAGCAAGAAACAGAAAAAGGAAGAAGATGGGAATTTATACGGACCGATTGGAAGGAACGTTTTAGGGTTTGAAAATCCAAGGAAAGCCGGCCCAAAGATATAAGATCGAATCTTCTAACAAAGGAAACAAGATAGAAACGAAAAGGAACGCAGATCCCGCAATCTGGGGTCCACCGCACCCGCGGGATGACTTTGCCGCGACCGCGGCTAGCCGCAGGGGTGACTACTATCACCCCGGGTGGTGACAGACACAACTTTCCATTGGGGCGGCCACTATCACCGCGGGGGTACTGACAGCCAAAAACCGGTTGTTACATCAAATCCCCCTAAAAAGAAGTTTTGTCCCGAAGCTTGTAACAACCCACAAGATCAGACAACAACCACGCAGAAAAACTAACTCAACCCATAAACTCCCACTCGGGGTACATAACTCAAAACGTCAAAAAAATGTACACAACTCAACAAAGAAAACCGAAACTCAAACGTCTACGCTATCAGTACTTCCAACTCAGCATAAAACTCCGGATAGTTTCTATGGATACTATCCTCTGTCTCTCAAGTCACCTCATCAGCTCCTCGCATCGACCACTGAATCTTCATCATCGGTATGTCCTTCGACCGCAAGCGTCTCGTACTACGCTCTAAGACAGCTACCGAATGCTCTACGAACCTGTGGTCTGGCTCGATAACTAGATCTTCATGACTGACGATGTGTCTCGAATCTGGTACGTACTCCCGTAACTGAGAGACATGGAAGACCGGGTGAACACCTTCTAGAATTGGTGGCAAAGCAAGTCTATATACTGCCTCTCCAACTTGCTCAAAAATCTCGAAAGGCCCGACGTATTTGGGACTCAGCTTCCCCTTGACGCTGAAACGTCTAACAACTCGTGTCGGAGACACTCTCAGCCATACCTGAGCTCTAACCCTGAACTCTAGAGGTCTGCCCCTCTTATCTATGTTGTCACTAGGAGTTGAGTGCTACAAATCCAAGGCAAGAGTGCCAAGAACTTGTTCATCCAATCATGCACACACAAAGTCTTAAGTTTATACTCGATATATCTCCTAAACTACCTAGCAAAACCCGTTGTGTACGGGTCATATAGTAGAAAGGGAAGCATTTTGAGGTCGAAAACAAAGACCGAGGTAAGATTAAACCATGCAATGATCAAAGATAGATAAAGTCTAGACCAAAAAAAGAGATAGAAACAAAGAAATGAAAGTCATATGTCTTTGAAGGGGTTTTTGGTGATCAAGCAAAGATCACAATCAAGCAACAATGTCAAGTAAACAACAAACAAACACAAGATATAATATCAAGGTAGTAAAAGCAGATTCTAGAGATTTGGATGTCCGGTTATCGCATGGACTCAAGCTTCTAATCAACCTAGGAACAAGCTGCGGTATGTTGGGGAAGAACGTTTCTCTAATGGGATCAATCACCGGGTAGGTCTCATGGTCCACTAGTCCCGCATCTAAAGTCCTATTTCTGGGTAAGTCTCTAGGAACCTAAGGTTGAGAATTCTACACAAACCGGGTCACTACTTAGGGTTCAAACCTCTCCTTACCGGGTAAGTCTCGGAAAAGCAAGTCCTAAGCAACAATCCTAGCACACTCTATCCAATAGCGGCTGTTGAGGCTCACTACTACCTAATGTGTCGTCATCTTCTATACCTAAGAGCGGGAATTACCGGGTAAGTCTCTTCCCTCACCTAGTTTACTAACATTGGTCACCCTAATGCTAGATTAGGCTCAACAAACACTAGGATTTTGATAGCATGTATTATAGTCTATATTTTGGAATTGGTTTAGACATTTTATCTTCATAAATATGCATGTATGGATGTATATTCTTTGATTATATTGTTGTTTTGTCTACCTTTACGGGAATCGAGGGCTACACCTAGTTTCATTGTAATTGTAGGGAAAATGGCACGTTTTGGACCGAAATGGAGATAGGGAAGCTAAGGAGTCATTGGAGCTACATTTTGGAGCATTGAGGAGTTATAAGAAGATCTCAGGAAACATGGAAATGATTTAGAAGATTGATTTTGGACCAGATTAGAGAGTTCCACTCTCAGCTGAGACTCACCGCGGTCAACTACAGTATCACCTCGACCGAGGTGATCTTCAGGAGCGTCTGGACCGAGGCGAAGTGATGACCGGACGTGAGATCTTTATTTTTGGGTGAGATCTTCTATTTTTGAAAAGTGAATATCACATATTTTTGGTTGGATTTCTGGAAGGAAGATATCTTTTTGGCCGATATATTTTGGAAGATATGGAGATATATTTTAAAGAAATTATCTTTTTAAGATATTTTATCTTTGGAAGATAATTCTCCTATATAAAGGGTTAGATTTTTTGCAATTCAGCCACTCTTGGATCCTTGGATAATCTCCGGATCACCCATTCTCTGAAGGAAGTTTGAAGGTTGAAGATCAAGGAAGGAAGGAATCTAGTTTGAAGTTAGCTTTGAAGGAAGTTTGTAAGACTTTCTTAGTTGGTTTGGTTTTGTTATCTTTTGTAATTTGTGATTGAGGAACGCTGATTGTTTGTTTGTTTTATTCAGTTATTGAGACCTTTGTGTTAAGGTTTTCTTGTTTGAATATTGATTCCTTTCTCATATATTTGATTATTGTTATCATGATGATTATTGGCTAAGTTGTTTATGCGATTCTAGGGTAATTGGCTAAAAGTTGTGGGAAAGACGATGATAGAATGATCTTAACCCCAGTGGACCCTGAAAGCATAAACCTTTACCTTAACCGATGAACACCTCGGCCAGTCATTGAACATCTCGGCCGGGATGGGATATTACTGAACGAGGTGAGCCCTTTCTTGATCCTTATCTAAATTGAGGTTCCAGTTTGCCAAATCATATCCTTGTTATACGTTTCCTGGTTCAATGCAAGGCTAAGATGAGACTTACCTAGTGATTCCTTTTTTTGTTTACCCAAGATCATGAGTGTAGGTAATAAAGGTTTATCCTTTATTGGGGTTTGAGTGTGCCTTCATCCCATCTTTAAGAGTTAGCCTAAGACTTACCCGGTAATGGTTGATTCTATTCCCTTGGGTGGTGTGTTGGTTTGAGCTTATAGTTCCTTTCCTTAGTACCTTGAGACTTACCCGGTGAGAGGATCTTTTGTTTGGGATAGTGAGTAGTGAGACTTACCCGGTGATCTATTCCCACCTTAGAAACACCTTCCCTTTGCAAACCTCAGCTTTGTCCACGTTATCCTTCGAGATCTTGAGTCGGAACCACAACTGGATGCTTTAATCTCTAGAATCCGCATTCCTTTTACCTGGTTATTACATCATCTTTGATATCTTTCCTTTGTTGCTTATGGTTATTTGACAACCTAAATTACCGATCTTTGTTTCACCATAGTCCTTGTGTTCGACCCTGAAATTCTTGCTTTTATTACAATTGATCTGTACACTACGGGGACTTGGTCAAGACCAAGTTCGGTTTCGGTTGTCTTTTGGGACCATTGCCCTTGTTGCTTTTGACCACTTTACTTGAGTGTTTTCACAGGATCTTTCCTTATGTTTATGCGAAGAACTCGTGCTGGAAAGGAAATCGTTCCTTACGATCCCGAACAAGAAAAGACCTACAAGAGAATATTGAAAGAAGCTAAGATGACAGATCAAAACAATCACGATCTTGAAGCCGAATTGAAGGAGGCATTGGAACATCTACGCCTTAGTAAGGAAGAACTACATCGAGAGAGAGACGAGACTCGCGCACGAACTGAAGGAATTGAAGCTGATATGGACGCTCTAAGGGCTCTGTTTCTACCTCGTCCGATCCCAGATCCTCGACCGAGGCAAGATCCAGTTCTAGTTGCCCCGGCCGAGATACACCCAACACTTCGGATGCCAGTCCGAGATGTTCTTTTTGTTGGAATTCCACGAACCCTAGGACAGAGGATGGACCCCAATCAACAATTCAGGCGTCCATGAGTCAACCTAGGTTATCCAGTTGAGCATGATTATGAACTTAGACCTCAAGTTCTAACCATGATTCGGCAATGTCAATTTGGAGGTTTGGAGAGAGAGTCTCCTCATCAGCATTTGCAAAACAATGAGATTTTGATGGAGACTTTGAGACCATCAAGAGTGGAAAATAACAACTACAAGTTGAGGCCTTTCTACTTCTCTTTGAAAGACAAGGCGCTCGCTTGGTATCAATCTATTGCGGCCGGAAAAATCAACACTTGGGAGGAGATGACGACGGAGTTTCTTACTAAGTTCTTTCCCCCTTCTAAGACCACTGAATTAAGGGGCAAGATCAATGCGTTTATTATTAAGGACAAAGAAAGTTTGTCCAAGTCATAGGAGAGATTCAAGGATCTTTTGTTGGATTGCCCACATCATGGGATTCCAAAGATTGAGTTGCTGGAGATATACTTCAAGGGTTTGGATGGAGATACTCAATTCAAGCTCCAATTACTTTCCGTTGGCGCCTTCATGGATATGCCGATAGAAGAAGCTTGAGATTTCATTGAAAAACAAGCTTTACACATGGAGAAGTACTCTCATCAAAGAGTTGAGGAGGGAGCAAGGAGAGTTAGCTTCTGTAACACCCCGAATCCGCGGGACTCGGGATGCCACATTGCGTTAGGATCCTGACCCTAGTCTTACAACAAGTTCACTGGATCTTACAACAAGACACATGTTGATTAAAAACAAATATATAAAGCTGTAAAAGATACATCAAAAGGGTTTACAACAACAAAGTCTAGTACAAAACAACATCCATAAACAACAGACACAAAAGATAACCCAAATCCCACGCAACCCTAATGTACAAAAGTCCTTGGCAGGTCACCCCATCTGGCTCACTCTGTAGTCTTCCTATCCTGCAGATCATCTACAACACGGTATACACCGTTAGCTACAGTAATGAATAAGTATGAAGGCAATGGCACAAACACACATCCACATCTCATACATGCTGTAATAGCTAGGATTTCCAAATTCTAATTAATGTTGATTAACTTCACCAGTGATAGTAATTTACATATAACTCGCGAAGATTTCGTAAGTGTTGAGTATAAGTCTCACCGTTATGTTCCTGGCG
The DNA here is from genome assembly GCA_033239125.1 of Fagopyrum homotropicum. Lineage (NCBI taxonomy): Eukaryota > Viridiplantae > Streptophyta > Magnoliopsida > Caryophyllales > Polygonaceae > Fagopyrum > Fagopyrum homotropicum. Next base: position 37,555,402 of record BSWB01000001.1, on the reverse strand, counting down.
TAATTTTGGGCTTATGGTGAAATTTTCACTTTTTTCCCGGATAATTATTTTTACCCTCCGGTATTATTTGGAGCATTTGGGAGCTCCAATTAATAAAAATACAGTTGAGAGATATGATCAGGACATCGGACATGTCCTCGATATGAAATAACATGGAAAGGCAAAACGGCCAAAAGAGTCGCTATTTCGTTTCTTAACGTCTAAGAAAGACGGCTTAAGAATACACATTTTCCGAGGCAATTGTGGAATAAATATCCCTACAATATTCAAGATTTATTGTTCCAATTTCGAGAAGTTTGGAGAAGGGGGTTCAACCCGCCTTTAGATCGGTTAAAGGATAATTATCGACTTTGCTAAAGGATAGTTATCGACTTCACTATAAATAGCGGAAAATTGTTTATT